>OX439141.1:21235252-22680763 GCA_949318255.1 Pollenia labialis
GAAAATTCTATTATTTCTTTTCAATATTGAATTTATTAACATGAAGTCAACGGAAAACGTGCTTGGAATAAAACTCAATGAAGAAGCAACAACAGAGTGTTAAAGGAAATGGTTTCAGGATGAAGCAGTGATGCCAAGGGTAGGGATTTTTCCCTTTTTGTAGGGATTGATTTAAACAATTTGACATGTAGGGAAAAAAGGAAAGATTTTCTACTCTTGTTGAATTTTTTCTAAAATTTTCAATTGTAAACTTTAAAATTAACGTGTATAAATTCGTATAGCTGGTAATACCACTACAATATTTGGAAAATTTAATAACAATGAAAATTAAACACTTGATTTAATTCTTTGGTCATAACTTTATTATCTTACACACCCATATTTTTAGAGAGGTGGTTTATTGATAAGCCATCTATGTGCACCAAATTTCGGCAAATTGTCACTTACTGTTCTTCCCCACTCTCGCTCACTCCTTGTCAGATGTTGTCCATTGAAGCTTTGGCTCTTGCCAATTTCCTGATATACAGAAAAAAGAAATAAAAAACAACAACAACGAGGGATTTATGGGCAGTCGTGGTGTTTTGTTCATATCTTTTATGGACCGATCAGGCTGCATTTCAATAGCAAACTTTAACGGAGTATATGTGACATTAGGGTGTCCGTTAAAATCAAAAGTTGGATTTCTTTAGGTCTCACTCGCCCATTTGGTTGGTATTGATAAAAAAAACAACGCCAACAAAAAATTTTATCACGATCGGCGAAGGGAGGGACGGCTACCTTACACCCACCAACAATTGAGAAAAATTCTATTTTTTCATGAAATCTGACTTTTATGTTTCATAACTAAGAAAATAATAATAATGTAGAACAGTTGTTAAACAAGTCTTTCCTTAATTAAAAAAAAATAAACTGAAAACTGCCATTAGAAAAATCAAATTTTTGATTTATTAAAGAAACGCATTTTCTATGAATCACGCATCTTCAATTTTGTTGAAAAACATTTTTATTATTTATATTTATGTCGTTTTAACCGAATTCCGGTACGCTGAATACAGTGGTGCTAACCATTTTTTAGGTAAGCGCTTGTTTTCGAGATGTATCGTTATTTTGAAAATGGAGGAGGTTGCACAACTTATATTCGCGTAAGGGTAAAGTTAAACTTTTTTCCAGTAGGCGCAGTCGTTTTAGAAACATGATTTTTTTTTTTGGGCAAAAAATAAATAATTTTTTCGCAAAATTTCAAAATTTTTGTTCTTTAAAAAATCATAAAAAATTGGAAAATGCTGCTATGCTTAAAATTTTTTTTAGACATATGAAAAACGAAGTTGCAAACAAAAAAAAGCCATAAATGATTAAAATCTGTTCACAATTTTTGATTTTATTCGCAAAAGACGAAAAATGTCCATTAAATTTAAAAATTTCATAAATCGCAGTGTTTGTATGGGAGCCTCCCTATGGGGTAGTGACAAAGGACAAGTATGTTTTGAGAAAATGTTGAGGACTGAAAACCAATTGAGGTCGGTCATACATTGTATCCCCCTGGGGGCGATTCCTTGGAAGTTATGGGGCTTTTTACCAATATATTTCTAGTCTGCATTGACAATTGTGTATGGGAGCACCCTGAAAGAATAGAGATCCGCTATCTCTATGTTAGAAACGCACACAAATACGAATATTGAAGCTGAATTGATGTGTGTAAGAAAAAATAGTTGTAAAGAAAAAATTCGCATCAATGCTGCTGTTTGCTGTTTGGTTTTTGTTTTAGTTAAATTTTGTCAAATATGAGATTTAGAAAAAAGCTGTTAAGACAAAAGTTGTTGTTAACTTCACTAAATATAACTTTATAGAAAACAATTTTTATGTAAAATTATTATTTTCCAAGTTATGAGGCATAAAACTCGCACTTTACCCATTTTCTCAAACTTTGGCGGGCGTGAGCAACGGCTTAGCCTTCTCAGATTGTCCTAAAAAATTTTTGGCGTTGCTTTTTATCAATTCCCACCGAATTGTGGGGTGATAGCATGGAAAAAAAGAAAACAAATATGCTGTATACAGTTAACGACCACCCTAGTGTGACATATAAATAATAAAAACCTAGTCCTCATCTTTTCTGGGGTCTTCGAAAAACCCTTTTCAACATACGGACAGACATTGTTAAATCAACTTCATGTATCATAAGGATCTAGAATATATATTTATGTATATATGTACTTTAAAGGGTCTTAGATCAATATTGTAGAATTTACAAACGGAATGACAAAGTTATGTATACCCTTTTACCATCCGTTAAGGGTAGAAGAAGGTATTTTTTTCATAAGCGTAGGAATTTTTGAAAAAAAAAACTCCTGGCATCACTGGGTCGAAGAAAATATTCTCTAATGTGTGTGGTAACATTAAAAAATATAAATGGATTTGTTTTTGTTAAGGAAGTATTAAAAATAATGACACTTAAGGTACGTTTGTAACGATTGTCAATACTTTAAATAATTGGAAGGGGGACTAGTGGGTGAATTTGTGAGGAAACAGCAAGAGATTCCATTAGAAAACTGCTTCAAAAACATTTAAAATGTAAAATAATCATTACAAATATTATATCAGGATAGTATTAAGGACTCTATAGAATATGTATTTTATCATTTAAAAAAAAAGTAATGAATAAATGACTTTTTTGTATGTAGGAAAATAAAAAAAAGAATAGAATAGAAAAAAATTGTATTGAAAAATGTATAATAAATAGGCTTTGCAATAGAAAACACTGTTTCCATTATGCAATTTTCCTGGTACATATTTAAAAGGCAATAAACTAATTTTCATTCGAATTGTGTTTGCCCTTAAAGCCTTGAATCTTAAAAAAAATAAATATGTGACAATTGCATTTTAATAGTCTAATGGCCGTTTTCTCATTACACGATTATCTTTTTCCCCGAAAAACTGCACATTAATAAAATTTGATTTTCTCAATGTCTCATTTTCTTCTATTCCGTCGCAAAGCTAACCAGCACTCATCTGCGAATTATTTATTTTCCTTTTAAATGCCGAACAGATAAATTCAATCAGCTGACTCCCAACTTTTACATGTACATATTTTGAGAGGAGTTGCCAACTGAAAACAAAGTTTTTTGTCGGTATATTGAGAAACTTAAAATAGTTAAGGGACAGTTTATCGGTTTAATAAATTTATGTTGGCATTAAGCAACAGACAGTTTATCGATACATTGAGAAAATGGCCATAAAATGTTCTTTGTTTCGTTGATTTAGATGTGAAACTAAGTGTAGCGTAGGTGACGCCTATTCTAAGCCTTCTCGCGCTAGTTTTAAAACGTTGTCATGACTTGTTGCAAGATTTGTGGAGCTGTTCCTTTAGTTTTTCATAAATTTAATTTGCTTAGTTGTGTTTGACTCTTTGGCTTATTCAACTACGCATGTTTTTTAACTCCCTTATAGGAAAAAGTCAAAAGCGGTTAAATTCGGCAAACGCTGCCTTTACTTATAAGGCGTTCTCCGAAAAGGTGCCGTAACAGCTGCACTCTTTTTTTTGCTAGTAGCATCGTTTTGGTTAAATTGTATTCACTGCAGCTGGCTACAAAATTATTTCGCACATGCTTCGGAATTAAGGCTCAGTTAGCCGGGAGTAACAGTAACGTTGCAAATCAGCTGATTCATTTTGCTGTATGTAAAGCAATTAGAACGATTATAGTTAGCAGTAAGATGTTCCGTCTCAATTTGTAAGAAATAGATTGGTCTTAATTTTTTACGGTAAGGTTACTGTTACTCCAGGATAACTGAGCGCCTTAACTCAGACTTTAAGCACCACGAAAGCAAACTGCATTACCGACTTTTTCCTTAAAGATAGATCATTATTACTTAACAGAGTGTTATTGCCGCTGATGAATTATCCGAGAACTTTCGTCATCCATATTGGTGCAGTCAGACGATTTCTTAATCACAAGCCAGTTCTTACATTAAAAAACAGCGATTTGCTTGTTTGGATTAAACAATTGTTCTTCGGTTTTTAAGGTAAAATTTAATTATTTTAGTTTGTTGTTGATAAAGCGTATCTTTCCAATTCAAAATTGTCAAGTCCTCTGTAAAGCAATCCAAAAAAATAAAAGAAACTCACATTAAAATAATGAAGTTACAGGTCATATTTCTTTTCGGTCATTCCGCATGTATACATAAGTATAAGTATAAGTATACTAAGCAAAAAAATGTAAAAAAGGAAATGGTGTATTTTTCTACCGGTTTAAAGCTCTCAAAAAAAGACAAATACAATAACATCCTCAGAACAAATGTCAAAAATTCCAAAATGTTTGTTGTTTCTTACTTTTGAATAAGATTAGTATTGAAAATGACACTTGTAGTGTTTAGAATTTTAAAATCTTTCTCGAAACTGCGATGCATTGAAGGCAATAAGGAAAAGAACATTAATAAATGGGAGAGTGGCTTGTCAAATATTCCTTTTTTTTCTTTTCCACATTTCAATATCCTTCGAAAGATTTTTTATGCTGGTAGAATGTATTTGTTTCTGAGCATTTTTTAAGCCACAAAAAATTTCTTACAAATATGATTAAATTGTTTCACACTTAAACTACACTGTCATATACACAGTCCTTTATACACAGACACAAAAGCACATCTACATATACATGCGTTTGTTAAATATGCATGTCCTTTTTAGCTTTTTATCCCCATTCTACCCCCTTAAAACATATTTTAACAATTTATACCGTGTTACGTGTTTATTTTGTTTGTCTTTTTTTATTTTTTCTAGTCTGTCCGTCCGTCTTCTATTACTACTTCTCCTCTAACGATTGTTGGTATTTATTCAAATTGAGACATTAGACAAATTAAAATGTACACATAATTTTTGATTGTTATTTGTTCTTGTTGTTGTTGTTGTTGCTGCTGCTTCTATTGCATTTATTAGTATATTAGTGCGAGTATGTGTTGAAATGAAATTGATAATGTATGTGTCTGAAAAAGGTATGAAAGTATATTCGTAAGCCGTTGTATAATCGTTAGTCGGAGGGGTAGAGTTGTACAGGATTTTAATATGAAAAAATTTTTCGGAATTTCAAAATTTACATTTTTTACTTATTTGTTCTTTATTATTGCTTAACATTTCGTTTTGTATTATTTAAATTATAATTGCAATTTATATTAATGTTTATTTTAATGTATAATGACTATGATTATGATTTATTTATTTAAATTTAAATTGTTTTTATCCATAACTTCCAAGAATCAGGCGAACAAAGTAATATGCAGCAGTTATACACTATAAGAAAACTGAAAATTTCATTAAATTAACAAAAAAAAATAAAGTTATGTAAATATTTATATCTCGGATAACCAAATCTAAACCAAAAAACGAACAGCTATTTTAGGACAGGGATAAAAAATCAAAATTTTAAAATGTTCAAAATTTAAAAAATAGTACTTTTTTTGAAAACATAACGAAATCTCAGAGTAGCAGTTAAGCCAAAACTTCCAAATAAGGCAACCGTCACACTCCAAGACTTTCATAAACACCCAGAAAAAAACATGTCTTAAAATGGTCACCTACAACAAAACTATTTTTAAAGAAAATTTCACGCATAATTTGTTTAAACAAAAAAAAATCTGGAAATTTATTTCTCATGGTGTTTAATTTAACCATATTATTGTCACCGACAATCATCTTAGGGTTGCCTCCAAACATATTATGGTTACTTATAACTAAAATATGTTTAAAAATTACAAAAGCATGGTTGCTTTTTAAACATAGCATTTTGTTCTTGCGAAAGAAAAAAAATCCTATCGTCAATTTAAAAACAAATTATTGTCATATTTAACCATAACATGTTTAGAGGCAACCATGGTTGCGGCTTCTTGATGGAGGACTAAATTAACCATAATATGTTTGTCGGTGGTTAAATTAAACAAATTATGTTTATAATTTTCTTTTAAAATAGTTTTGTTGGAGGTGACCATATTGAAAGTAGTTTTTTCTCTGCCTGCACAGAAAAAATAATTTTTCCAATTCAAACAAAAAATTTGTAGAATCAAAACATTTTTTGTCTGAAACCAATAATTTAACTGAATCAAACAAAAAGTTTACTGAAATTCATATAAATTTAAAACAAATAATTTTGCTGAATCAAACAAAAAGCTTTTGCACAAGCAATGATGCGCACCAAAGCAGTCACTGAAAGAGATGATGAAGGCAGAGCAGAGCGGCGGCTAGCTTTGAGGCACATTTTTTTTTGGGATAAATTTTGAACGAAGTCTTGTCTTGTTTATACACACACAGAAAACAATTTTTGCGCCAATAACTAATTAATCAAAAATAAAATCAGTTTTAATTAAATATTTAATCAGGTTAATTAAATATTTAATCAATTGAATTAAACGTTTAATTGATATATTGTCAAATATTTAATTAAAACTGATTTAATTTTTGATTAATTCTATTACTGGCGCAAAAATTTTTTTCTGTTCACAATGTTTTTCTTCATCACTCACTGTTGCTGTATCCTATCCTTGGCTCGACTCGATATGTTTTTTGTCATCATTCTCTTTTTGTATTTAATGTATTTAACTAAACAATGACCATATTTACACTATGCAATTATTGCCGCAACTTTCGCATGCAACTTTTTGTTTGTTATCAAGAGGTGTAGGGAAAAAACGGGATTGAATAAGTTGAAAAAATGCTTGAAAAAAATTTAAATATAAATGTGAAAAGAGTTTCGTAGCAACTGCTTTAAAAGAAAATAGAAAAAAAACTCGGCGTTAATTGCATAGTTTAACTTGAAACCGATTACGCGTATATTATATTTTTGAATAGTTGTCAACATTTTTGTTGGTTAAATAAAAATCAAACAAAAATATTAATTGAATCAGTAAAAAAAAATTCAAACAAGCGTTTGTTTGAATATAATTCGGCAATAATTTTTTCTGTGTGGAAATTAATTTTAAAAAGATAAATTTCATAAGATATTAAAATATTTATTGTGGAAGCAGATGTTAACTTTATTTCTATGATATTTTCCCTAAAAACTTTCTATCTATGAGCTCCCAACACAGGACAGTTACTGAGCAGATGTTCTGATGTCTTGTCATACATCTCGGTGAATGTTCACTGTTTAAAATAAAACTACCTGGTATAAACTGATGGTATTTCAGACAGCAGTGCCCAGTGAATAGGCCAGTAAGTACCTTCAGTTCACTTCTCAGCAGAAGTGACTTTTGAGACATACCAGAGGATAAAGAGGCATTAACTTGAACATACATAGATAAATGAATTCTCGTCTAAATCAGGATTTTATCGTTTTACTAATATGTCAAGCAGGGATACCGAAAAAGGACTCATAGGCGACAAGCTTCTTTAGTTGCCAAGCAATTTGCTTATGGCCAGGAGCAGCCTCAATATCTAATTTTACAAATTGTAACCGTAAGCCTCTTGAGTTTATCCTCAAGCATTCCCTAGCACATACGAGGATGCCGCCATAAAAATCATAGGTTCGCCCTTTTATAAATTTGGCCTAAACATACTGGCCCAAGAGGCTAATTCCTGCAGTCTTTTTCGATTCGAAAGCAATTTTATTTCTAAATCTTTCAGTCGATCCTGAACGAATCGAAAAAATTTTTTCAGTGCTGTGAAAACTCAACTAAAATGGTTTATAACACAGAAAAATAATTTCGATTCGTTTAGTATCGACTGAAAGAATTAGAACTAAAATTGCTTTCGAATCAAAAAAAAAAACTATTTGACCATGACTCCCATAATTAGCCCCCTGGGGCAGTATAACCATCACAATAGGCTTTTTTCATATGACAATTGAAACGTATGAACCAAATTTCATTAAATTTTCTTCAAGATTGTGACTTGGACTTTGCAAACAAGGTTAACATGACAACTAGCCAGCCGGGCGGATGCAAATCGTTAACTAGATTCAGACATTGACTCTGAGTAGATCGGTATACTAAAATGTCGGTTTAGAATTTATATTTTTATCTGTTACACAGATTAGTACTATAATGCTGTGAGGTAAAAACCTTCATTAAGTGATTTTTTGCCAGCCTCTGACTACACAGATGACCACCAACCATACTTCCTTCCAGTGTTGCCAAGCCTTAAAAAGAGAAAATGCTATTAAAAACTTAAATAAGACCATATTGCAATACAGTAATAATTTTATTGCGATTGCCAGTCATATAAAAAGAATTTGTGCAAAATTTAATGAGAATTCTGTCACCAATTTATGTTAATTTTTTAAACAAAACTATCAATTTTTTAGGCATTTGGAACTATAATTCTCTTTCTACTAAACCGATTATGCTAGATTTCAATCCCAAACTGCTTAAAGCAAGGAATTTGAAACCAATATTGTCCTTTCCTGTTGAGTCTTTTGGAGAGTCTCAGGTGAAAATTTAGAAAGTTTAAGGAATGACAAACTAAGTATACCCCAGTTCACCGCCAATAATAGAGGGTATACAAATCAGTTGTTTTTTTAGTTAATAAAATAAAATGCAGCTATAACAAATTCATACTGAATCCCAATCAAATTCCATTACGCTTAGATTTTACATATTTGTAAAATATGAAAAATAGCCATGCATATAATTTAGCATCGGCAAAACAGTATTAATATTCACACATCGTCAGGTTATTATTGTGTTAGCCTATGTTGTATACAAAATTTGATCCATATGCAAAAAATTGTCATATGTTGCAATATGTATAATGTTCAATGAACCTAAAAAATGTGGTTGTAGATCAAAGTCGATGCTGAATATCTCTGATTCTATACGAGATACTAAAAAAATGGATAATCCATTCCTAATTAATTTTCTTCAAAAATGGCGCGTAGATGTTCATATATCACCTGACGATATATGAACATCTACACCATTTTTCATTGAAAATGAGAAAATTTCAAATAAAAATGAGAATTTCAATTTGAAATTGAGAAAATTTCAAATGAAATTGAGAATTTCAATTTGAAATTGAAAAAATTCCAAATGAAATTGGGAAGTTTTAATTTGAAATTAAGAAAATTTCAAATGAAATTGAGAAATTTGTATTTTTCATTGATAAAATTTTTCAATATCAAACTGAATTTCTCATTTTCAATTGGAATTTTCTCAATTTCAAATTGAAATTCTCATATTCCATTTCGAATTTTCTCAATTTCATCTAGAATTTTCTCATTTTAAATGAAAAATGGTGTAGTAAAAAGCTGTAAATTGATGGAAAAAAATAAAAAATGCTAAAAAAAACGTGCTAAATAATTTTAGAAAAATGCTCAAAAAAGTGTTACATGCTAGAAGCTTTTTACGTCACACAGAAAAAATTATTTTTCGAATTCAAACAAAAAATTTGTAGTATCAAAACATTTTTTGTCTGAAATCGGTCCTACAAATAAATTCGCATATTCAAACAATTTATTTGCATTTTGTTTACTAAAAAAAAACACTGATTTTTTCAAACAAATAATTTACAGAATCAAAAAAAAAGTTTACTGAAATTCATATAAATTTCAAACAAATAATTTTGCTGAATCAAACAAAAATTTTTTGCACAAGCAATGACGCGCACCCAAGCTATCACTGAAGGAGAAGACGAAGGCAGAAGCAGAGCGGCGGCTGGCTTTGAGACACATGTTTTGTTGGAATTATTTTTGAACGAAGTCTTGTTTATACACACAATGTTTTTCTTCATCACTCACTGTTGCTGTATCCTTTCCTTGGCTAAAGAAGAAGAAATGTAACAAACAACGGCAGCAGACCGACTCGATATGTTTTTCGTCATCATTTTATTTTTGTATTTGATGTATTTATGTAAACAGTTTTCAAAAATTGAATACGGGATTTTGTTTTTCATTCTTTTTTTCCAACTTTGAAACCAACCAAAAATTTATTTTGTTTCTTATAATGTTGTTGTTGTTTCTGTTGTTTAAAAAAGAATGAAACCTTTTTTACCTGCTATTTTTTTGTTTTTTTTACTAATAACCTCGTCGCGCTATTTTATCATCTTTCTTCTTGTTGTACTTTTTTAAAGCGTCCAAAAATAAACTATATGTGTTTTGTGTTGTTGTTCTTATATTTCACATAAAGAAGTGTTGCTTACGATCAAATAAAAAATGCAAAAAACGACAACATTAAAGAGCGTTAAATATTTCATACAAAATTATGAAAAATTGAAACCAATAGCGCGTATATTATATTATTGAAAAGTTGTCAACATTTTTGTTGGTTAAATAAAAATCAAACAAAAATATTAATTGAATCAGTAAAAAAATTTGTAGAAATTAAAAAAAATTTCAAACAATCGTTTGTTTGAAAATAATTCGGCAATAATTTTTTCTGTGCATGCTTAACACATTAACACCCGCTGTGCCAAATTGATAACACTTAATTTTTTGCGGCTTACGACAAAGTTTTTAACATTATGTATTCAATATATTTTTGCCTTATTGATAAACTAAAAGTTTAGAAATTTTTATAATATAAAAAAAATTTTTTTAAAAATTTTCACACTTTCACAAGTGACGATAGTGCCAATTTTAGTGCACCTCTTTAAAAAAAAAATGTTTTTTTTTTGTTTTTTTTATATAACCAATATTTTATTTTTTGTCCGGTAGTTTTTGTTTCGGTTTAAATGGGTTAATGAGTTTAAAAAATTATAGATCTAGATTTAAATATGCTAAATTGCTACATGTGTTGAAGTTAAATTCGCTTGTGCATAAAATAATTTTTGAAATAATACAAAATTTCTAATTTTATTAATGAATTACCCTGTTAACTCGTGCCACAAACCTTTAAATAAATCAACATAGTTAATATTGCAGCTTAGCAAAGACACAAGCCTTAAACAGAATTTTAATTGTTTCATATTGTGTAAAGTGCCACCGTTAAAAATAGTTTTAATGTTGAGCTACCCTGTTGGCAGTTTTTTCTATGTGACGTACAGATGGCGCTGTAAAAATTAAGGTCAAAAACCGTAAGATTTCGATATATTTTTATAATGAAATTTATCGATTGTTTCTGTTATTATTTTCTGTTCATTGTAAACACCCAGAAAACATTGTAGTGCGACAACTTTCGGAAGTCTGAGACAAAAGTCAGAATTGTATACGAATTTTGTTAAACGGTTGTCTGGTTTTTAGCCCTTTAGTATTCAATTATAATTTTTAATTAAATGATTTGATAATTATATTGGCAGAATTTTAAATTGATAACGACTGCAATTAATCTAATAATACAAATACTTCAGATAATCCGAAAATGATTAAAAATAATTTAATTATTTTTAAGAAAAGTACAAATTTTCTACATAATTTTTTAACCCTTATGTGTGTGGACAGGTACCTGTGTACCTATTGCGTTTTCAAATCGAAATTTTTTATATAAGATTTTAGTCTACAATTCTACAATTTCATGAGAACTCCTAACTTTCATAGGTGTTTATATACAATATCAGTTGGGGGGGCGTGGCATATCAATTTGCTTTTTGCACCCTTAATAGGGTGAATAGGTACCTGGGGACCTGTATACGTTTTGCTAAATTCAGCAAAAAACTTGCTAATGTTAGCAACTTTTTCTGCTAGGATCCTCCAAGTTGCTCCATATAAAACGTATACAGGTACCCAGATACCTATTCACCCTATTAAGGGTGCAAAAAAGTTGCTGATATTACAAATTTTTTTCTGGGTGTAGGATTTTAAAAAATATATGAAAAGGGGAAAACCAGAGTATACTTCTAATATTATATCATTAACCATCGATTTTTTGTACAATACAAGACAAAAAATTAGATTTCTCATACAATTAGCATGAAGGTACCCAGGTACCTATCCACCCTATAGAAGGTGTTTTTTTTCCACACACATAAGGGTTAAACAATAAGATTTTTTGGATTATAGAAATTAAATCAAATTAAGTCGGGCATTTATAAGCAATAAATACATACATAAGTATATGCTATGTTTCCACTACGATTTGAATCACCTGCTTCGCTTTCTTAATCATGTTTACATCCAGTCCACAACAGACATTAACACCAAAATGATGTTAGAGTAAAGTATGGCTAATCCCGCGAAGCTCTTCGATTGTCTGCAGGAAAGAAACCAGAGTCTCTGGCAGGAATCGAACCTGCAACCGCGACGCTGAAACACTAGCTCACTACCAGTTAGCCTACCGGGGCACTCAAATTTTAAGACTTGTAGAATAGTGTAATTTTATAATGATTACTAATCATTAGGGATGACATTTTCATGCACTTAAAAATCGAAAATATGCGCTTAAAACTAAAAAAAATATCCATAAAAACTCGTTTTTTAATTTAACTAAAAACAAAAAAAAATTCAGTCTTTTGTTATTTAAATATCCTTATAAAACTTTATAACTAATTTAAATTATTGTTTGTTTTTAAAAAACTGTTTTATTGAAAGTAAAACCATGTCTTGTACTTAAAGAGTTCAATGCATTTTGAAAAAAATTATTTTCAGATCCCAGTTTGATTCCAGATCAGACCAAAATATTTGAAATTTATTTTATTTTTTTAAGTCCTTAATTTTTTTTTTTTTTTTTTGCAAAACGTTTTATATTTTTTTAAAATTTTTCTGTTCTTCCTTCCACATTTTTAATTTTAATTTTCTGCAGTTCAATTAATTTGACTTGAGTATGAAGTGAACTAAACCCCTCCTAATTATAATATATAGGTATTGTTTCACCAATATATCCGTAATTAGAAAAAAAAAAATAATAATTGACTTCTGGTGTTATTTAAATTTAATATTTCTGCTGCTTCTTTAATTGCGTAATCATCGGTATCAACAAGCTCTTCTGATTTTCTTAAATTAATGAAAGTTTTTTGAATAGAATTCTGAATCATCTAGCCAGGCCACCCCACCATCTTACTACTTCTGGCTGCGGTGGAAATGGAATCAAGGGATACATTTCAATAAATATTGGAATACTAACGAATTGATTTCTAATTTCTTCTGCAACGCGGTAAAACCCATGTGCCAAGCAATTAGCTTGTAACAGTTTTGGATAAAATATTTTTAGCCAGTTGGAAGCCTTAACCATCTTTTGTCGAAATGTTGAAAGCTACATAAGAATTTGTTTATTGGTTTAAACATTTTTTTAGAAAAGTTTTTTGTGTATTGAAAATTTTTTAAGAACTTTTTGTATAACATGGAAATTAAATAAAATCACTCAAAATATGCAAAAATATGCATTTAAAAGCTAAAAATTATGCAACAATATGCAAAATTTAACCGATGCCATTTTAACACAAATTTAATGATTTGGCAAGATATGTAATTGGTCGACATCGTTCTTTGACTATCGACAAAAAGCATGCATTTGCATGGAAATCGAATTCCTAATAATGAGTTATATCCATCAACAAAATTCATATCGGTTTTTGTTTTTTTAGTAAAAAAAATTTTTACAATTGCACTTAAAAAACCATGAGCAAAATAAGCAGTGCATATTTGTAAACAATAACATTTGACACATTAAGCGCCATGTTGTTTTTAAGTAAACTTAAAAAATAACTCCCATATTCATAAAAAATATTTAAGGTTTATGAAAAGAATTTTATATGAAAATTTGTTCAAAAAACCTTTTATAAATCAATAAATTTTTTATGAATATGGGGTTTAACATTTTCGAGGGTTTTAATAACTATAAAATAGAGAATTAAATTTAAATTAATTAAAAAGAAAACATTTATTTTAATTAGCTTGTGTATAATTGTAAGCAAATGCAGATTTTTTAAAGTGCTGCCAGAAGTTTTTAGTGTTGCCGGCATGCATTGGTAGAAAAATAGCACATTTGCACAACAAATAAAAGTGGTATTATGCTCACGATTAATCATAATATGCACCGCAAATATTCAAATTGCAAATTTGCACAATGACCATCGTGATTACCCTTACTATTTTTCAAATTCTAAGATTTTTGCGCTCATGATTGGATTTAATGAGAGCACAAATTTTAAGACTTGTAGAAAAGTTTAAAAGAAACATTTATAATGATTACTAATCGTATTTGTATCTGATGTTTGTCCGTTTTATATGAATTCGAATTTTAATCGGTAAACCGATTAATTACCACCCGTTTAACTGATTTTATACCAAATTCATAGAATGAAGCAACCCATTTGTTGATTTTGGACCTATTTCCAAAATGATTACATTGATTATTAAAATTTGTAAAAATTTTAAATTGTAACTGCCGTATTCATAAAAAATAAAATAGGTTTGAAATGTGTTTTAAGACAAAATTTTCATACAAATTATTCTTAAAATTCATTTCAAATCCATTTTAATTTTTTATGAATACGGCAGTAAGTATTTTTCAATTAATTTTAATTAAAAAAAAATTATCAAAAAACTTTGCCGTTTCAAACAATGTGTTGATTGGCTTAGCAATTTCCAACAACATTTCCACAAGTTTAAATTATTTTATTTTAAACGAAAATTTTTTTTTTTTTTGTTATTGAATAAAAATTTATTTCAAAACAACTAAAATTTTAATTAATTCCATATTATATTTGTAATTTTCTTTCAACAAAAAAAAATAATTGATTCAATTATCATTTTATTTAAATTTAAATACTTTTTAAACAATTTTTTTAATTAATAAAAAACTACTAAAAATTTTTCCTGTGCGTACTTTTTCATTTTGTAACAATTTTATTGTTTTTTTAAAAAAAATGGTGTGATTTATTTTTAAAATTGAATTCAATTAATTGCAAGCTGTGAAGAATGTAAAAATAATTCTTCTGCTTAAAAGTTAAGTTTGTAAAAACATTGTTATATATACATTTCTTCAATTACTCCCAAAATAAAAATCGTTAAATATTTACATTTATTGACTCAAAGTAAATAATGCGTGCGTAAAAATGTTTGGTAATTGAATTTCATACTCAATATTTTTTTCCCCAGAAAATTTATTGTCTCTTAACTCCGTTTTTACTTATCAAGAAATTAAAAGCATGTTATGCAAAAAAAACAAAAAATTTTTTTCGAGCACTTAAAAAAAGTTTTGAACACGTCTGTCTCACTTGTTGTTATAATAGCACCATATTACTTTCAAATTGACAATGAGTGATTAAATTAATCACATTTTTTTTGCTGACAACTTTCACCTCACGATTATAAATTACCGAAATAATTTATAATTACAAATGTTTGATTTGGAATACAAATTTCATGCGTTTCCGATTATAATTTGAATTCGTATAAAACAGACAAGCGTTTTACATCAAATACAAACATAATTGTTATTTATGAATACAAAAAATATAGAATGTGAAAATTAATCTATTATAAAAATTATTTTGCAATTAGCAAACAATAGATGTAGAATAATCATTGTAATATTTTGTGAAAATTCTTCTAATTGTAACGTTGAAATTAATTTTTGATTTGAATGATTATTATTTTCATTTGATTTTGATCAAACCTTTAATCAAAAATGCTAGTTAATTTTGTTATTACGTTTATAATATTACAAAACAATCGCTAGAAGCCCTGAACTAAATTGGTCTATTATTTCAACAAGGTTACGCACAAATACGCTACTGGAATTTGCATACCATGTTATGCAATTAGGCTTCCCAGATTGCCTTGATTTGTATGCGGAAACCCAGCCTTGTTAAGGTAAAATTTATCCATGAGAGCGTGTTCTACGTTGAACTGTCAAATAAAAAAGTCAAATAAATCCTTTACAACACTGAAAAAAAAATTTCGATTCGTGCAGTATCGACTGAAAGAATTGGAAATGAAATTGCCATCGAATCGAAAAAGTATTCGATCACGACTGCCAGAATTAGCCCCCTGATCTAGTTATTGTTTGAAAATTAAAAAAAAAAGCAATACCAAACTTATCATGTCAGGATTGCATTTTTCTGAAATCAAGCGCACTATTATGCGGGTTTCACTTATGCGCTACAAAAAACACGAATATTTTTACCAGCACTGCGCAAAAAACACATTTGTACACAGAAAGAAAAACACTCGGGATAAATCAAGTTTTTTGGGATTACTTCAAGTACGAGTCGTACTCAAAAATTCAAGTACGAATAACACTTAAACGTACTCAAAACAATCCTAAATGGGATTACTTTTGAAAATTAATTTCTTTTCAAAGTTTTTTTTTTTAAATTTGAACTCATGCTACTCATTTAGTTTATATTTTTGGTTAAATATGTACATAAGATTTCTAAAATAAAAACCATATCGGGCATGATGTTGGTGTTTTATCATTCTGTAATGTGTAATACGGGTAAGTAAATCAATCATTATCATTTTTTCTTTGTAATTTCTTTTTGTTTTGTTTTTTTTCAATCATGAATTCGGGATAAAATCAACTTTATATTACTTGAATCAAGCTCATTTTGAGATTGATTCAATCTTAGTTTTACTTAAATCAATCTCATTTTCGGATTATTTGAGGTACGAGTTCGGATTAAAACAATTTTATAATTTTTGAATGAAGTGCATTTTGAGATTGATTCAATCTTAGTTTTACTTAAATCAATCTCATTTTCGGATTATTTCAAGTACGAAAACGGGATTGAATATGGATAATTTAAGTATTTTGGGATTAAAAATCCGTACTTGAATCAATCTTTCTGTACTTGATTCAAGAAAATCCGTACTCACCGTACTATTAATACCGCTCCGGATTGATTTGAGTACGGATCGATTGATTTTTTTTTTGAGTGTATGAAATTTGAATATTAAACAAATCGATCGACACAGTAATGGATGAAGAACAAGCCGTCAATTATCCCACTGAATTTTTTAATTCATTGGAACCACCCGGAATGCCACCGCATGTACTAACAGTAAAGGTTGGATCACCGGTAATTCTTATTCGCAACTTAAACGCACCAAAACTATGCAACTGTTTACCAAATTTAATCGAGGCAACAATCATCGGTGACAGATTCAAAGGCGAAGACGTACTTAATCCACGAATTCCGATGATTTCCAACGCTTTACCATTCCAATTCAAGCGGCTCCACTTCCCTTAACGTATTGCCTTTGCTATTACCATCAACAAAGCACAAGGCCAATCATTGACTATTGCAAGCTAAATTTTGGAAAATTCATGTTTTTCACAAGGCCAGCTGTATGTGACTTGCTCCCTAGTTGGCACGCCAAAAAATGTATACGTTTTTACACTAAATAAAAATACAAAAAACATTGTCTATCCGCTGGCCTTAAGATGAAGTAATAAATAAATATAATTTCCAAATTGCCTTAAATAAATGCGCTTCTTTTTTGATTGATACGCCATATGTAAGTTATTCTGTAAAAAAAACCTTATGATAAGTACCTATTGCATGGATTTTTATTTAAAGGCTGTAGATTTCGTTAAAAGCTCAATTTAAATCGTGTGGTAATACAACACTAATGTTTGCTTAGGGCCAGCAACGCGGACCGGGTCAGCTAGTATGTATATAAAAATTAAAAATTTTTGTCTGATTGTCGCTTGCCAACAAAGAACCAAACAGATTTTACTGATTTTTGCAGTAACATCACGAGAGCCCCGAAAATAAAATAGGCTACTTATTTTGTCGATAGGTGCAGGGTAAGTGGTATCCGCCATAGGATTCCAATATTATGCAACGCATATCTTAAGAGCCGATGCACCCATTTTCTTTAACTTTTTGCAGTAGGATCTTCGTCCCGAAATTGAAATAAGATACCAGCGGGGAAAGTGATATCCCCCAAAGGACGCCAATGTTTAATATCGCATATCTTAAGAACTGTTACAGTGAAAATGTTTAGACTTGGTAGGAGTCAGTCTTATGGTAAGCGACACCTTTGAAAATAAAAAAAATTAATAGGGTAGGCTCAGGGAGAGCAATACTCCCCATAGGATGAATATATTAAATATCGCGTAACTGAAGAACTATTATAGCAAGAGTCTTCAAACGTGGACAAAGCTACTATTATGGTAAACTTTAAATTTTAAAATAAAAATGGACGTAGTAGATGAAAGCAGAGCAGTGCCCCCAGAAGAACGAAAACTTTAAATACAAAATATCTGAAGACAAAAGTCTTCAAGCTTTCTAGGATCCAAACTTATGGTAAACAACACCTTTCAAAATTAAAATTAAGGGGGTAGGTGAAGGGGTGCAATAAATAGCACTATGCAACAAGCAAAAATTCCCTGAATAAGCACTATATTTTTTTTTTGATTCTATGGTAAGATTTAAAAAAAAAAATGTTTTTCTAAAATTTGAGATTTTTAAAGTGGCTGGCTGCTCCATACATCTTGTCGTAACTATGGAACGATGAACTCGGCTTTGTTGTGCAATCCATCAAAAAAAATCAATTACACTAGATTTAAGTCTTTTTAATATAATTTTTTTATTTATTCATTAGTTTGGAGTTATTGAGGCACAAGTGAAAAAATATTGTTTTTTTTTTTGTTTAATTATAAATTTTTTGAACTCAAGAAATTCATAAAAAATTAAAATCAACAAATGTGATAAATACTCTTGAAATTTCTGTATATCTGTTAAACGGTAACTGTAAAATCATTATAATATAGTGCACGATGCTTTGTTATCAAAACACGAGATCTGTTTTAAACAAATTTTACTAATTTTATTTCGATGGGGGTAGCAAAGCGCACCGGGTTAAGCTAATGTGCAACCGTGCAATTCTTCAAGTAGTTTTTTTTCACAAACTTTCAAAAATATCGAATAGACAGACTTTCGATAGTTATTCAGCTCTGGTTGTATATCGCTTTATGCTCTGGTTTAATATTCTCTATTAAATTTGTGATGCACGCTCAAATCAAAATTATATTAACAGTGATGCTGCGGTGATAAATAACAAATAAATTTCAAAAAGAACAAATCTTCCGTTACATTTATATTTTTAAATAATATAAATAATTAATTTCCATTTTTTCAATTGCAACAAATATTTCTTTTAAATAATTCAATTGTCAGTGGCCCTGGTTAATTAAGTAAATAAAACATACTTGAGCATAAAATAAAAAAAAACATGCGATTTCATTTGTCTGATCAATGTCAGTTGTAGAGTGCATTAAAATTAAACTGAAATTAATGGAAAAAATTAACAGAATAAAAAATCAATTATGCACGCGATTAACTTTTAAGATACAACAATTAAGTTAAAGAAAGAAAAAAAAACAACTAAATTCATAGCAGTAACCATAATTTATTTATTGTTTTTTTTTATTTGAGTTTTTTAATTCGAACTTGCAATTTGTTTATAAATTTAAATAATGTTTATATTGTTTTTTTTTTTCATTTCAATATTATTTGTATTATGCGGTTTAACTATAGATTTCATAATTTATTATATATTCCATGAGCGAGCGAATGAATACATGGCCTATAAACAATAAAGCGACCTATTTGACGTAAGGCAAAATAAAGTGAAATTAAGTTTGTGACTTTTTTATTTTTTTAAATGCTAAAACCAAAAACGGCAAATGTACTTGTACTTAAATTGAAAACGAAAACCTTTTTTTCGGTTGGTCATGTACGAATTCGTGTTTCTATCAGGTTTTTCGGATCTGGTTAAATCATTTAGATCTAGAGCCATTTATAGGCGATAAAAAGCTTTTAGCAATAATAATATAAGTACATATAATTAAACAAGTCATGCAAAGCAATTTATAAGTAATGCAGTAATAAAGACCGAAACGAGATGGATTATAGAAAACAAGATTAAAATAAACTATAAACAGTAAACTCAACTTCTGTTTAACAGACTCTATTACAAGCTGTAAACCAAAGTCAAACTCCGCATATGGTTCTGCAGATAGAACCCAATAATTTTATTTCGGTTTTTAATTTGTACTTGTGTCCCGTCTGCTTAACTAAATGCGACCCACAGTGGGGTTTTTTATACAAAAAGTGGGAATTAATTCGAGGTAACTTTCCCTGTTTCTAATTTTAACTTTTTTCAGTCAAATTCACTTTAAGAAGTAGAACTAATCAATATTTTAATATTATTTAGAACAAATTTTATTTATTATCCATTAGATAATTTTTCAAAACGTACCTTTAATATTGCTAAAAATTGCAATAAAACGAATAACACAAAGAAAAAAAATCAAGTTAAAAACGTATGAAACAATTTTGATTTAAAATTGTTCGGTGTTGATTTTGCTTCATGCATTTTTCATGTTAATTCAACCTGATTTTATAATTATTTGCGAACAACATTTTTTGCTTTTAAAATAACTATAATTCATGTTAATTTAACATTGCAGTAAAGTTAGAGCAAAATGTCATTTATATTGAAATAACAATCCGAATCACGTTGAATGAAAGTTATTTCAAATGAAAACAACGTGAATTTCATGTTGAATCAAATTGGTTTGAGTGTGTTATAACAGTGTGAAGAAGCTTCAGAGACAACATATGCATTTATTTAAGAATAATTCCATACACTTACGCCTGTAACAAATGCTTTACTTATTTTGTATTCTCCTTTGTCAACAGAAGCTTCAGCAGACTCGCCCGATATGGTTTTCGTAATCATTCTACTTTGAAAACTTGATGTACTATTTAACTAAATAATTTTTATTAAAAGAAAAATGGAATTGTCTTCTTTTTATAACATATTTTAAGAATGAAAATAAAAAAATTTCATACTAAACTATGTATGCATGTTAATTAAACAAGATAAACTTTTGATTTTTATATAAAACAGGCTTTTATGGATTCAATATTGAACAATGTTGTTTTAACAGTGAATAATATTAAATAAATGTGATTTAAGCTTATTTTAATATTTTTCATTTAAAATTAATATGAAATAATGATAAATTTAAATAATGGGCATTCTTTTGCAGAAATTTATTATGATTCTCAATCAACATTTTTCCATGTTAATCTTACATTGGTATTTTTTTCTGTGTGAATATTTATTCACACATTTCGATTCCTGATCCGATTCTTTATCATCATCATCATCAATTATTATCATCATCATTATCACTATAATTAGTATAGGTATCATTATCATCATTATTGGCACCTTCTTCACCATCGAGATTGAATTCAAATATTAACAATTGAATTGCTTCCACAGGCAAATTATGGATTTTTTCTCTTTAAATTTTCTCATATTTGTTATTACTGGATCTGAAGTAACTTATAGTCTTTTAAATATATCTTCATTTAATTTTTCCCAAGAACATTTTCGCGGAAAATCTCCCTAAAATTGTTGAAATTTTTGTTTCGAGCTTCTTCCGTCAACTGGTCCATGGATTAAAAATTTATGGATAGTTGGGGCATACAAACCTTCACAAAGAATTATAATTTTTCGAATCTGGACTTTATTTGGGATCTCTGATAAATTATGAAAGATTCTTAAAAAAACTGACATACAAAATTTTTGTCGTATTAAGATGAAATTGAAAAAAAATGTAAATACAATATGATTAGCGGAGTTCAGTGTTTGGCGCAATTGGTCTTGCAAATGAGCCAATGCAAGACATCGTAAAAACTCCAAGAATAAAAGACACATGTTTTCCGTTAAATTTCATAAAGATCTGCGATATTTTACACTTTTTATTTTGCAAGATTTTATGTACTTAACAGTATTAACCCTAATGTGAATGGAAAAAAACACCTTTAACAGTATTGCAATGTACCCAGTGTACGGTGCAAAAAGGGCAGCTTTCGAAAAAAAAGACAGTAAAAACACAATATTTTCTATCTCGTGACGCCTCTGTGTTCAACATTCATAACGACTTTCTTCAATTTTATTTTAGTAAGATTTCACTAAAAATATACATGCAATAATAATAAAAGCTGAACATTTTCATTTAGTACGCCATTCAGAGACTCAATATCCTAAGAAATGTTTTGTGTGCACAAGAACAAAACCCTTGCCGAATTGTTAATTTTCTGTGATGTGGGCAAAACGTATGTCA
The DNA here is from genome assembly GCA_949318255.1 of Pollenia labialis. NCBI lineage: Eukaryota > Metazoa > Arthropoda > Insecta > Diptera > Polleniidae > Pollenia > Pollenia labialis. The sequence goes on from OX439141.1 coordinate 21,257,195, forward strand.
CGACAGCCCATTCAAAATGCGTAATTAAATAGTATTTATTAATATGGCAATACATTTGTGCGAACAAATGATTGAATAGCACTGTTAAAACAAAAACAACAAAATCGTCAACGGCAGTCTTCACTATCCAATGTTATGTGTGCACACGAAATTGTTTGTTATTTTTATATAGCGATGTAAAACAACGGCAACTTATTACTGGACCCACGTGAGTTATGTATGCTTAATTGCGGCTGTCAGTGGAACCTAATACAACGATGGCTGGTCTGGACGACGTGTTAGTTAGACGAATTTTTAAACCATATAATATCGTTATTCTTTAATCCATCAGGTAAACTAAAGCGTAATTTTGGAGTGAGCTTTATATGGAACCCATGATAGCTTAAGAACCGATAATTAAATTTTATGGTGATGGGTACTCTTAGAAAATTGGGCATACATTATTTTAATAATGATTGGCTCAAAATCAGCCGCAGGTTCAAGTAATTTTTATAAATGACTTACTTGTGAAACATATTTTACAAAAAAAATTGCTATTCGTTAGCGTTGTAGGCGTATTTAAATACGTTTAGGGATTGGGCTATCATAACGATATCTTGTAATATATTTTCCACTGATACAATACAAACTCAAATAGATCCTCCCTCACAAAATGTAGGTCAATTAAAATTATCGTGAAAATTCTTCGTTCTTTAAGCAGTTAAACGTGCGTGGGAAACTCATTTGATAGGAAAGATAACAGGTATCAGTTCAATAAAACTATAAAAATTAGTTTTATCTTAAACTTAGATGGAGTTCACACAACAGACACAATCGTGATTGTTAATCGTGATTTTGTTTTGGTATATAAAGAAGATTACACAATTATACATAAAAACAGACATGTTTGGAGAGACATCGTGAAAAGACAAAAGGTTTTTCGTAGCGTGTCCAATAGAGAATTTAAAAAACCGGCATGTCTGGAAAGACACCGTGTAAACTCTCTCTTAGTATATTTTAACCAACGGTTTCATAAAAAGTAGTTTATTAAAACTTTCATAAGAAATTAGTTTGATAAACTTAAAAAGTTTTTTATGAAGAAGGCCGTAAATATTTCTAAAAAAAATCACGATTAATTATATAACCTCGGTTGTACCGCATCTTCAATGCCCTTCACAAAGAACATATGCCAAAGTTAATAACAACATTTCTCCACCGACTTTAGTAGTAACGGATTATTTATTTTTAGTTTTCAAAAGTAACGCTAAATAAAACGCATATTAAAATATGATCTCGATGAAACTTTTGTTTCTATATTGGTTGCAGTAGTCGAACATTTTGAGCCGGTTTTCGACCACTTCTTCGCAAATTTCGGGCGGTATATAATCGATTACTTTAAAAATGTTGCTTTTCAAATGCTCCAACGTTAGGGGATTACCTGCATAGATATTGTCTTTGACGTAGCCCTACATAAAAAGCTAACGGCGACTTAACGTCGCTTAAATGTGGAATTGCGCGTTTTGGAAACTGAAGCCAAAATCGGTCGTATTGTGTGGCTTGTTGAAACCGCATATCGTCTAGGTTATAATTTTCAACTGATGGCCAAAAATGTCGCGGTCCAATAATACCTGCAGACCATAACGCGCACCAAACGGTTACTTTTTCTAAATGCAATGACCTTTCCACAATAACTTCTGGGTTCTCCGAGCCCCATTTGCGACAATTTAGCTTGTTGACGTAACTACCGAATTGATAAAGAAAATGTTGATCTTAAAATTTAAAGCCTGTGTCTTTAGCACCCAATCAGCATACATGTATACAACATTGTGAATGGTCAGCCAGTTTGAATTGTTGCGAGAGTTGAACTTTATATGGATGGAGGTGCTGCTCTTGATGCAAAAGCCGCCATAATGAGCCAATGGCTGAGAACACCGTGACATGGACAAATCTGTATTATTCGCTACACTTTCACAATGAGAAGTGATTTTGCGATGATGCCCAGCCCTGACCACTTCTGTAACGCTTTCAGTCTCTTCAAATTTCTTTGTAATCTTGCCACAGTAGGCCAATTATGGCGACCATAATAAATTTATGAAAACTAAAATCTTTTCCCTCATTGATCAATTTTTTTTTGTATTGCATCTGGTGTTTAGAACTTTAAATGTGAATTTCACCACTGTGCATGTTATCTAATTAAGTTTAATCCGTTATATTTTTGTAAAGACATTTGGTAAGTCTTTTTTAACAAAGAAGCAAACATTAATTCTCAATAAATACGAGTGGTATATTGTTGAATTGCGTATTTAATTATGTTAAGGCTTGTATTTTATTTAAAACTGGTATCGATAACAATAACTTGGAATTATTGGCTGACCTTAAATTTAAAGATTTAAATAATTAATTTTCTTTTACTTGAATTAATAACAGTTGAGATTGATGATTTGATTAATAAATAAATAATTAATAAAAATTATGTACCTGTAGTAGTACAAATGACATAAAACAAACAACTAGTTTAAGAATATTTTGTTGATTAAAAAAAAACTTTTATTTAACTAAAAAAATATGTAAATAACAAAATTAATCCCTTCCCTACAAGAAGACTACAGGCCATTTTACTAGTTATATGACCGGTAGTTATATGATTTCAAAAATAATCCTAAATCATTCTACAATTTTGTAAACACCAAAAGAAGAGCTACCATATTTCCTACAGTTATGAAGTTTCAGGACAGTGAATCCGGTGATGACCTGAACATAAGTAACATGTTTGCCGACTTCTTTTCTACGACCTATTCTGATACCAATTATATTGGCTCTATTATTCCTTCTTGTTCTCAAGCAGTTAATCAAGTTATCTCAATTCCATTCTTTGATGTTTCCACAATTTTATAAAACTTAAAAAAACTTAAATTTTCGTATAGAAGTGGTCCTGACAATATTCCTAGCTGCATATTGATAAACTGTGCTGAATTTCTTGCCTTACCATTAACACGCATTTTTAATGTGTCAATCAAATATGGATATTTCCCTAATACTTGGAAAAAGTCTTTTATTATTCCGCTTTACAAATCTGGCACTAAGTCTGACATTGTTAATTATCGAGGGATTGCTAAACTAAGTATTATTCCAAAACTTTTTGAAAAGATGGTGACTGAATGCATTTCTCATCATGTATCATCTCTATTGTCATCCGCTCAACATGGCTTTCGAAAAGGCTGCTCTACTACAACAAATCTATTACAACTAACAACAATTATAAATTAGGGTTTTGTGCAACAGAAACAAACTGATATCGTATATACTGATTTTAGCAAGGCGTTTGACAAGGTAAACCATAAACTGCTTTTGAGGAAACTTAACACAATAGGATTTTCATACAACTCTCTTAAATGGATTGAGTCTTATTTATTAAATCGAAAACAATGTGTCACATCTAAATCGATATATGTTTTATCTGGTGTACCACAAGGTAGTCATCTTGGACCATTGCTGTTTACCCTTTTTATCAATGATCTTCCTAACGTGATAAAATTCTCTAAAGTTTTAATGTATGCGGATGATGTAAACATTTTTCTCAGTTTTAATAAATATGCAGATCACATTCTACTTCAACAAGACTTGGACTCATTTCAGTCATGGTGTAATTTAAACTTGATGGAGCTTAACTTGAAAAAATGTAAACATATGTCTTTCTATAGAGGAAATCATATAAATGTAAGTTATTCTTTGGGGAATTATCAGATAGAAAATGTTGGAACAATTTTGGATCTAGGAGTTTTGTTGGACGCTAAGTTGAACTTTATTAAGCATATTTCCATAACTGTTAATAAAGCACGGTGTATTCTTGGTTTTATCAAACGATGGGCTAAAGAATTTAAAGACCCATATGTTACAAAGCAACTTTATGTTTCCCTCGTGAGACCTGTCCTAGAATATGCATCTATAGTTTGGGATCCTATATATTTGATTCACAACAATTATATTGAATCTGTACAAAAGCAATTTTTGTTATTCTGCCTTCGTGGTCTACAGTGGAACCCATTAGATCTTCCGTCATACACTAGCCGTCTTGCTCTTATCAAACTTCCAACTCTTAAAAGCCGAAGGACTATGTTGAATGTGTCGTTTATATTTAATTTAATTAATGGTTATATTTGTTCTGATTTCCTGCTCGATAACATTTCATTTAATGTTCCTCATCGTCCATCTCGACACTTCGAATTGCTATCAATTAAATACATCAGGACAAATTACGCAAATGCTGGTCCATTTAGAAGGATGTGCAGTCAATTTAATAAATTTTATAAAGTTGTAGATTTTTCTTTAAATGCAAATGTGATAAAACGCAAAATTATCGTCTTATTAAACAATCAATAATTTTGTATTTTATTTTTATTAACAAGTAAATGTTATTATATTGGTTAACTGTCTGTACGGATATGATATCCATAGACAAATTTGTAAATAAATAAATAAAATTGGTTATAATTTCTATAAGTTTATTAAGATCAAAATGAAAAAACTAACCGAAACTCTTGTGTGCATGTGATTTGGCCTCTCTCTCTAACAAATTAATTCCTCTCTTCTACGGAATATATATCCGTACTGCTTACTCTGCTGCTTTTTATTTATTTTTTCATTTTAAAGCTTAGATCCCACTATCGGCGCAATGTACCAATTTTTGTCGTATTTGATGTACCGATAATGTGAACGGCCAACATTTTTTAATATGCGACAATCTGTGCCGAAATTTTGCTGATTGTTGACAATCAAAATTATACCATGTTCACACGGACAGCAATATTCGTGTTGCGCTCTCTTATTCCTGTTTCGCGCCCCAAACATGATTGAAACGACTTGTTTTCCCATACAAAATTTTGAGAGCGAAACAGGTCGTTTCATTTTGAAACAGGCTGCGAAACAGGAAAAATGTACTATCATCTCCAATTTTGATAACAGTTATCGTTAGTTTATCTGAACTAGCTCTCAAAAAATATCAAAACAAAGAAAAAAACAAAATAAAAATTGATTTTTAATAAAATAAAGTGATAATTATAATACAGTGAAAACTCCCATAAGCGGACAGCCACCGTCGACCAAAATTTGTCCGTTGTTGTGAGGTGTCCGCCTATGGGAGTTCGAAAAAAAAATGGCAAAAAAAATAATTTTTATTGTTTATTTAGAGCATTAACACAAAATTCAATTCATATCTACTAATTAACAAAAGAGGTTTAACGAAAAAAAAATTTAATAAATTAAAATAATAATGTGTTAATTGTTAAAAAATTCATGGTAAGAGTTGCTTTAAAGTCACTAAAAGGAACATAAATTAGTACATACATTTACGCATTTTTACTTATTTTGAAATAAACAAGTCTTTTATAGTTTTTTGTTTCATATTTGCTTGCTTTTCTGTCGCTAAACGAGTTTGAAGGTGATTTTCTAAATTTTTTACAAATGTAAAAGCTGCATAATCAGTTTTTACAAATTCCTTGATGTTGTAAAGATATTTCAAGGCATCGATACAATTCATAACTTTATTTGAAGCTGCAATCCAATTTTCTTCATCGAAAGGTTCTTTTGCCTCCATTTCGCTTTCACTATTCGCTAATTCAATGACATTCTGTCATAATATTTTCATCAATGGAAACGAACTCTTCAGCATTGTCTAATCCACAGCCTTGTATCAATGATAGCAACTCTATTAGTGGGATATCATCTTCGTCATCAAAATCCCGTGAACTGTATGCATTTTAATCGAATTCGGCCTTACGGAAGCAGTTTTGAATTGTTTCGGTGGTCTTCTTATTCTACGCAGATGAGATGATAAATATTGATTCACGGATATTGATTTTTTTGGTACATCTGTATTTTCATCAAAAGCTGTTATCATATCCTTTACTATAAAACTTCGGTAGTAGAATTTGAAACTAAGAATGATGCCCTGGTCCAGGGGCTGGCAAATTGATGTTGAGTTTGGAGATAACCAGATAACTTTAATGTTTTCGAGTTCAACATCGCGTAAAAAAGTGCAATTGTAAATATTTTGTTTTATGTTGAATTGTTTTTGTCCTCTTTTCAGAGGTTTTTTGACCAAATAATGCACAATTTTGCTGTCCGCGTCCGTTCAAGGGAGGGTCCGTTCTTGGGAGAGAAATTTGCTCTGAAAAATCAATTTGGTGCAACGTTATTCGAAAATTGTCCGCATATAGGAGGTGTCCGCTTATGAGAGTGTCCGCTATTGGGAGTTTTCACTGTACCTTAATATTAATAAAAGTATTAAATAATATATTCTTAAGTTTTATTTACGTTTTTATCTATTTAAAAAAAATCACACTAACAACACAAAAAAAATGTCAAAATGAAACAGGAATAAATCGTATGAACAGCATGTTTGGCAATATAGTTTCAAAGAGCGAAACCAGTGGTTTCTATCGTCGTATGAACATAGCATTAACCTTAATGAGCCGATAATGTGAACACTCTTTTGCACAATGTGGAGCAATCAAATTGTTTAATATGCACCGATTTTTATCGGCCACTTGTGCGCCGATCACAGTCGCCAATCAGCGCCGATACAAGAGATGGCAAAACGAAATTTTTAAATTGCACCAACTGGCTACTAAAATTTTACTTTTTTGATCTTTATATTGTACCAATATGACATTTGTTTTATTTATTATTTATGTATTAAAACGTTAAATAGTACATTTGTACTGTTAAACGAAAGAAAACAATTCGCTTTTACCAAAACATTGCAGTTGTACCGATGTAGCCATCCCTGTTTTGTAAACAAACATCTATTTACAAAACAACAATTACAAAAAAAAAAGAACAAGTGCAGTAAGTTTGAATAAAATTGGATACATTTTTTATTATAGATTACTGTATTATTTAAAATTGTTAGGAAACATAATGAAATATTCAAACGGAGCATTTTGCGAATTTCTCAAGTAAAATATGTCTGCCAACAAGCAAATATATGATTTCATTTGCCCAAATACAACGATAGTGTGACCGCATTGTACCGATTATTGTCACCAGCATTGCCAGAATTAAGATTTTATCTTATTTTTAAAGATTTTTTGACCAAAATAAGATTTGAAGATTTTTTTTCTCAAAATAAGATTTTTTTATTTTTAGAAATAAAGATTATTAACTTTAAGTTTGTACAAAATACATAATTTTTTTACAGTTTTTTATACAGCAAATTTTTAAAACAATGAGGTTTTGTATCATATTTGTTGTCTAACTATTGGTTTTGTACACTTTTGAACCCATTGTCTGGCATACACATCATTATTTCTGGGCATACAAAATATTAAAAAAGCATCATAAATTAGCAGTTGTTCATTTTGGAAATACTGATGAAAAAAAATATTTTTTGAGAAAAGAAAAAACGCATTTTTATAAATTTTCATAAATAAAAGAACAACAAAGTTCAGGTGGCAAATTACGACACTCGATATCGATCGAAATTGCAGTGGAACTTAAATGGAAATTTCGATCGATATCGAATGCCGTAATTCGACCCCAGGTATTTAGTACCAAAAGGTAAAACTAATGGAACTTAAGAAGCTTTTAGTTTAAAAATTCCACATTCCATGTTAATGATAATCTTTAAACAAAGTGTATTAACGTAAGTGCTTAAGAATATCTTTTAAAAGGTGTACCAACATTAGTTTAATAACAATTCCATTAGGAATATATTTAAGAAAATCCATATATTTTCAATGAGCTCTTTTTAAATGCAATTTCCTCGAAATGCATTCGATATAAGACCGGTGTCAACAAATAATAATATTAAATTAAGAATCCTTAACATTTCGTATGAAGCATGAGCTCCCAAACTTTTCTTTAATTACATTGAATGAAACTTCTTTATTTAGATAGACTTTTTAAATTTCTTATTTTTAAAAAATTACATGGATTAAAAAAGAATTTTATGAAAAAATATTGCTTAAACACAATTTAAACCTACAATCTAATTTTGTATAGATACGTCAATTATGTATTTCGAACTAAATAGTTTCCACAATAAGAAGTATGTTGTTTTAAAAAATAAAACATTTTTACTTTTTTACCCTTGTTATAAAAAATTTTAAGATTTTTTTCTTAAAAATTAGACATTTTTTTCGCCAAATTAAGATTTTCCTTCCAAATCTTCTGGCAACGCTGATTGTCACAATTGAGTTCTGGCCGATATGAACCGAAAAAAATTGTCACAATGTGCGACGATAATGGGACTACCTAAGAATAAATTGTGCAATGTTTTTAAATGTGCGCCGATATAGCACGATAAAAATCGTCACATATTGTGCTATTTGAGCCGATAGTGGGATCTTAGCTTAACAACACCCTTGGTATATTGACAACATTTAGTTGTCATTTTGATAACACATCGTTCTCAGTCTCGTTGTAAAGAACCCATAATAAAAAAAATAACTAAATACATTTATTTTTTTCATTATACACAAATATGTAAAGTCTTTGTACATACACATAAAAATTAAAAATTTTACATAATCCAAGCATTATTTATGATATAAATATAAATATGTACATATTAATAAAATTACTGGCTTTTAAAATCTGAAAACTGTTTAGAGTTCTTAATTTTTTATTAATACAAAACCAGTATTAACGTTGACATCACCGTTTGATTTAGGCGTTTTTTATACCACAATATTTTTTTAATTAAAAGCTTAAAAAAGATGTATAAAACTAACAACATACTTTGAATTATTGTACGTTTTTTTTTAATTAGCTATTTTTCTAGTTTTCTAGTTTTACGGATATCAAGAATTTTTTAAGTTTCTTGTCAGCGTCATATCTACCCACTGTCAACAAGAGTTATGTCAGCTAAGTGAAAAGCTATTAACCGACCAGCGTTGACTGTGACAATGTACTTACCATCGTTAGTTGTAAGGACATGCATAATGAATTTCCAAACCAAACTTGAAAAATAAACTTGAACTGTCAAACCAGCTGTCACTGAAGTCAGTGCTTCTTCGCTTTTAAACCACTAATTTTTGTAAATCACTGCCCCAGTTATGACTTTTCTAGATTGATAAAGTACTTTACAAATTAATGTAATTTAATGCAGCAAAGGAGTAAAAGGCAAATGCGTTTAGGAAATTGTTCAGTGCGTAGCTGTTGTAAAAATTTATGTAAAGTTTTTGCTAGATTACAAGATTTACATGGACACCCGAGGGATCAAGCCGGATAAAACTATACCATCAACGGCGACGGCTACAAAAACTAATGCGGTTCGGCTCAGCCGCTTCCCAAGTCAAACTTGACGTGTGTGTGTACCGGCACTAATCATTGTGGTTCAAGCTACGAAGTACTTGATGAGTTATGGTATAAACACAACTGGGACGAACTTCGCTTAGTTTTTAATAAATCAAAAGACTTTAGTTTTGATTTTCGATTGGGTTAATTTTTTTTTTCATTGAGTAGAAAATTTGAATTTATTGACCTAACGGGCCCGTTTTATGTTATGGTTTTTTTTTGTATTTATTTTTAAATTGCATCTCTAAAGCAACAAGATATAAAATGTTATAACTAACAGCTTTAGAATTAGATCTCCATAATGCTAGGAACACAACTGGGACGAACGACGAAATTCGTCCAGCACGACTAATTATTCGGAAGAAATTCGCTGTATAAATTCGGCGTATGAAACACAATAACGACGAAAAAACAAAATGGAAATAAAATATTTTATATAAACAAGAAATAGTGGTACCATATGAACAAAAAATACTTCACAAATAAAACATTTAAAACAACTTAACTAAATACTTTTTTATTGTTAATTTTTTTTCAATTTGTATTTTATATGATATTCAGTTAAAATTTTACAATCTCTAAAGTAAAAAGTAACTTTATTTACTAAAACACTTACCATTTTGAAACAATATGGCTACCCAGTACTGATTTGTTCGTCGTACGTCGGCGTAAGAATTAGAATTAAATCTATTTAAAGCTTGAAACGTCCGGCGAATTTTCGTCGGCGCCCTGATTTTGTGCATTTTCATATGCACAAATATTTTTTATTTTTGGCGACGAATATTCGCGGCCAAAAATTCGTCGTTCGTCCCAGTTGTGTTCCTAGCATAACTTTTGGCAAAACTTTCAGCGATAGGTTCCCATATTCCTGACGGATTATCTCTTTGAGAACTACACGAGTTTTGTGACTTCAAGAAACACCATAAGACGAAGTCTAGAACGGTTAAATCGGGCAATATTGCCGGAAAGTGCAAAATACCAAAACAAGAGATTAGGCGTTACAAAAATTCGATCCTCCGAACATCGAAACAATTATTATGAGTTCTGGATAATAGTTTTTCAATTCTTAGTTACCGCGTATTTCGATTCGAAAGAAATCATTTTAGGATTCGAACAATTTGTACTGTGTATTACGATTTTCGTAATATTTGTTTCGAATAAACGGACGTTTTTTATACTTTATTGAAAACCACATTGTATTTACTTTCGGTTAAAGAATTCTTAATATTATAAAATATAAGTTTTTGCTAAAACAAAATTTAATTGATTTTCCATTGATTACATGCTTATTTTCCAGTTCAAAACACTGTGACGCTGACACTGACCGCTTAACAGACTGATGAATGAACAAAACGCATTGCAAACATTTTTCATTTACACACTGAAACACCGACTGCTGCAACTATTCAATTAGTTATAACCACGGTAAGGTTATTGAAATACTATTACTACCACTTACTCGCATTTGTTTAAACATTTTGAGTTAAACAGCAGAGGCAGGTAACATTCATACGCACAGATGGATGGAGGAACGCTGGCAGACAGACAATTAAATGTGGTTACAGATTAAAACTAGAACAACTTTTGCCATTTTGGCAAATAAATAGACGTAAAACCAAACAGGCCGTACGTAAACATTCGTTAATACAGCAACAAGTACAAGTTCAACTTAAAAAAAAAAGTAAATGAACGCATTAAAACCCTGAAATTAAATAATTGTTTTTTATTATATTTATTTTCAAAATTATTTCATTTCATTTTTTTTCGAATTGAAACAAACAGACAATAAAAATAACAACAAATAACAAATGAAAAATGTATTTATGTATATCCATCAATCTAATTTTTGTATATTGTGTGCATGCATTCACGGATCGAAATGCGAGTATCTTTTAAATTTTTTGTTGTTGTTGTTGTTGTTGCTATTGCATGCGAATTGTTTAACACCACCGCCAGCAGCAGTCATAAAATAATTATTAATGTTTGTATGAGAAATCAATACAAAAACAAAGTTTAAGAGCACTATGACACACTGTACGTCAGCGCACGAACGGAGAAAAAAAATTTTGATTAATAAACAAATACTTATATTACAACAAATAAAATTAAAAAAAAACAACAACATCACAAAACATTAAAAACAAAACAAAATTTTAGTTCACAGAGAGAAATAGCCACTGTTGCCAACTTTTCTTTTCAAAACTTTCCGACAAAACGCACTTCAAATATCACGTTATAATTAATTTAAGCCACTTTTACACGATATGTGTTTTAAAGTGGCTTTGCCAGTTGTACGATCCATCTGCAATTGCACATGTCTATCAAAATTTACAATTTACAGATGGTTTTATAATTTTTTTTCGCTGTATCAAATGGTACTGAAACATCAGATATCTAAAGATGAACTTAGATCTTAATTTCTGCTATAAAATAAAAATAATTATAGAAAACATGTTTTCGAATGTACTTCTATGGGTCAAATTTAAATTTTTAAAGTTTTCTTACTTAATTCCTATTCCCTCAATATCTCACATACTTTTGACTTTTATGAAAAAGGAATTATATCTTTTTTTCTTTGTCAAAATAAATAATACTAAGGGGTGGTTAAATTTTAAGGGCCGATGTTGAATGTGAACCACACCTAAACGTCAAGTTTTTTTCTGCATTTCATTTGGCATTTCTCAATTTCAGACTAATTCTATTTGAACTATGGAAAAATACACAATCGAGCAACGTGTTAAAGTTATTCTGGCTTTTTATCAAAATGGGCGTTCAAATCAAAATGCATATCGTGCACTTCGTGATTCAGTGATGAGGCACATTTTCATTTGGGCGAATGATAATCCAAGAGTGATTGTCGAAAAGCCAATGCACCTGCAAAGAGTGACTGTTTGGTGCGGTTTAGGGGCTGGCGGCATCATCGGGCCGTATTTTTTCCAAAATGAGGCCGGTCAGGCAATTACTGTGAATGGTGTTCGCTATCGTGAGAAGATAACGAACTTTTTATGGGCCGAATTGGAAGATATGTGGTTTCAACAGGACGGCGCAACTTGCCACACAATGGCTCTTTTGCGCGACAAATTCAATGGCCGTGTTATCTCACGTGGTGGCGATGCCAATTGGCCGCCAAGATCTTGTGATTTGACATCATTGGACTTCTTTCTTTGGGGTTATTTGAAAGAAAAGCTGTACATCGATAAGCCAGTAACAATTCAAGAGCTAAAGGATGAGATAATTCGGCACATTAACGGCATAGATCCTCAATTATGCCTCAGCGTCATCGAAAATTTGGACCATCGGATGGAGGTGTGCCGCCGAGATTGTGGCGGCCATTTGGCCGATATTTTGTTCCATACATAATTGAACCATACACTCCAAAGAAAAATCAATCCATCCATACTCAACCAATCCGAAGCGCTATTAACCCTTTCACGTCAATGGGAAATATTTTTTTCCCAAAATTTAAATTGATTATTTTAGTAACGAATTTTTTTTTATTATTTATTTGACATAAACATGCGGTACAACAGCGATGGTTTATTGTAAATAATAGTAAAAAGGTGGCGATACTTAAACGTGTATAGTATAATCAAGGAAGGGAAGTCCAATTTTTCTCCACCGTTAGCTCGTTTTGATTTGGCTCGTTTTGTCGCGGATATAATTACGTTTTTAAGCTTAATAAGTTGTAAAAATTACGCAATGAGTAAAAAGAAATGATAAATAACAGTAATAGTTTAATAACTGGCCCATAGTTGTTCAAATTTGTATATTTACTCTATGGGAAACATTTTTCCCTATGGACCAGAAGTGACAATTTACTCTTACTACTATTAAAATTTAAGCAATGAAAAGAAAAAAGTGTAGGGATATTACAGCTGCTAAGGGCGGGGAATTGATTTTCGAAAGTAAAGCCATTTAGGATTGTTTTGAGTACGTTTTAGTGTTATTCGTACTTGAATTTTTGAGTACGACTCGTACTTAAAGTAATCATAAAAAACTTTATTTATTCCGAGTGCTTTTCTTTCTGTGTACCAATATTATCATAATAAAAAGAAGTGACAATAATTTCCTAAATATTTTGTGTTTTATTTAAAATCAACATCGGCCCTTGAAATCAAACCACCCTTTACAAGACTTTTGTACTGCTTTGTTCATAGAAAGTCAACCCTAAGCCAAGGCAATATAATCGCAATTTTAAAGGTTATCTTTATGCCGTCAAAATTAACTTTATCGCTCACTTTAGGTTAAAGTAAAGTTTTAATGATGGAACACTTTATAACCGGCCTATCTACTTTTAGCTATCGGTAAGTTGTGATAAGGGACTTTACACACTTATTGACAACTAAACTATAGAATCAAAAGGGTTTGTTTTGTTTGATATGTGTTCAGACATCCTTAAAAAAGGTTTGGTGTCATATACCCGAAACTTAAAAACTCGAACTTCAAAATCCCGAATCGCTACTAAAGCTTATCTCCACTATGGTATAACAAACACCAGCCTCTCTAACTAAAGCACCAAGCGTTTTCGCCTCTACGCATTACATGATTTGTATACAGTCCATGCGTTCTATGTTTCAAGTTACATGTAACGCTTTTTATGCGGCATCAACACAAGTAAAAACTATATTTCATTTGTCAAAATCATTTTGTTCGAACGCTGCTTTTAAAGCTTGCAACAGTAGAAAGTTAACCTACTTTTTGCATTCAACGTCTCAATGCATCCTACACTTTTGTGCATGTAACTTGTTATATATAACCACACAGATTAAACTTTTTTGACAGCTGCGTAGACAGCGAAAATGCGTGTAACGCATGGAGTGTAAATCCAGCTTAAAGTTTATCTGGGGTTCTAATGGAAAGTACCAGACAATGTTTCTTGACATTTTCGAATTAAGCCACTTTGTTTTGGAGTAAGATTTGGTAACCATATGAATAATTTCAAAAAATTACACCTTATAAAAAGCAACACTTTTTTTTATGCTTTAGAGTCAACATTAAAAAATATTCAAAATTTTGGTCAAAGTTCAGAGAGAGATATAAGATAAATACATATCTTTAAATACGACTTCATCACGTTTAATTAACGTACACAAAACTACTTATTGAAGATTACCAAAATGGGATTGTGGATTTTCTTTTCGACAACCTAAACAAATAATAATTTGATGGAATAACATAAGATTATAAAAAGATAACATTAAAACTATGTGAAACGTTTTCATTGCGTCATCTAGTTTTATGTGAATAGAAAACATTTTTCTTCATACTTTATAGCTGCAAGTGAACAACATGGCTGAGATCCAAAACATCATCATCATCATGAGTTCCAAGTAAAATGCATTTATGCCACCGTGTTATCTTGGTTTGCTACATACAAATTGTATGGGCACAAGAATTTTTGACAGCTAGAAAACGCTCTCCGCTCTTATTTAAATTTTAGGCGAATACAAATCGACACGTTCGCGAGTCGCGTTTTTAGCTGTCAAAAATTCTCATACCAATCAAAACTTTGCAATTGGAAAATACGATTTTGACAGCGCGTTTAATAGTAAAGTTTGCCGCTATTGTTGTTAAATAATGGCAATTTAGCAAGGTGAATCTAGCGGCTTTATCTCCATGTTTTTTCTATTGTGTGGGTTTTATTAAAGAAGAAAGTTAACACTTCTATAATAAATCTGTATATATCCCTTGATGTACTGAACTTACATTTTCTTGCACATCTCTATCTCTACACTCACAATATTATTACAGTTACGGACTGTAGTTTATTTAAGAAATATTCCGTTCAGTCATTTTTAAATAAATAAACATTTAAAATTCCAAGCAAATTTATTTTTAACTAATTCTAACAGTTATTCAAAAAACTAAGTGCATATTAATACGGATTTTCAGTTGCAGTTAATTTTGTCCGTTGATTAAGTTAAATTCTTCTTTATGTAAAATTAAATGAAAACGTAATTTAAAGCAACGAAAAGTTCATTTAATTTTTACTGTCAAAAATTCAACCGCGAATTCCTTAAAAACAAACTAATATTCAGTTATCTTTTATAAATTAACTGTCAAAAAATTAACTACATATTCCGTAAAAACAAAAAAATATGCAGTTATTTTATAAAAATTTACTGTCAAAAATTCAACACCATATTCATTAAAAACAATTAAATATTCAGTTATTTTATATAATTTTACTACCAAAAATTAATTTTTACTTATGTATCCATAAAAAATGAATTGCTTGTTTTGTGTAAGCAATACCCATTTTCTATTTATTAAAATAATTTAGTTAAATACATCAAACTTTAAAAGTAAAATAATTGCGAAGCCATATCGGTCATGCTGCTGGTGTCTTATAATTGAGAGTTCTTCTGTAAACAACGTGGTCAGTACAACAAAAGTAAAACATACGTGTGTAACTGGGCAAGTAAATAAAAATATTCTCCCTCTCTCGCTTATAAGAAAAACAAGCGGACAGGTGTCTGTCTGGTATTTTTAGAAATTCGGCTCTTTTGTGGAGCAAACGAAAATTTAATAAAATAACTGAATATTTAATTATTTTTACAGAATATGGGGTCAATTTGACAGTAAAAAATTGACAGTAAAATTTTAATAAATAACTGAATATTTAATCGTTTTTACTGAATATGGTGTTGAATTTTTGACAGTAAAATTTTACAAAATAACTGAATATTTATTTGATTTTACGGAATATGGTGTTGAATTTTTGACAGTAAAAATTAAATGAACTTTTTGTTAAAAATAAATGAAAAATAGGTAGACCGGTTTTTAATTGAACTTTCATTTATTTTATATTACAATTTCAGTTAATTTTACGTACAGAATATTGTGAGTGTATATATATAAAAATTACGTGTATGTTCGTGATCGCTAAACTCAAAAACTACTGTACTGATTTTGACGAAACTTTATGTACATGCTCTATGGGGCATGAGGAGTGTTTCTGTGTAGTTTGAAGTTCGTCCGACAGATGGCGCAATATTTAGTTTTTTTGTGTTTTTGCACCGTAACTCAAGAACTACTGCACCGATTTTGACCAAACTTTATGTACATGCTCTATGGGGCGTGAGGAGTGTTTCTGTGTAGTTTGAAGTTCGTCCGACAGATGGCGCAATATTTAGTTTCTTTTTGTTTTTGCACAGTTACTCAAGAATAACTGCACCAGTTTCGACCAAACTTTATATACATGCTCTATGGGACGTGAGGAGTGTTTCTGTGTAGTTTGAATTCGTCCAACAGATGGCGTAATATTTAGTTTTTTTGTGTTTTGCCCGATAGAGATTAGCGCGATAAGCCTATGCTGTATTTCGCTGAAGGCGTTGGGTCCTTAATCGGCGTGTAGTGGCGTTAATTAGCCCGATACCAACTCAAACCTAACATCTTATACTGAAAAAAATAATTTGTCCGGCAGATGGCACAATATTTAATTCTTTTGTGTTTTGCCCCATAGAGATTAGCGCGATAAGCCTATGCTGTGTTTCGCTGAAGGCGTTGGGTCCTTAATCACCAGTTACACCACTTATAACTCAAGAACGGCAGAACAGATTTGGCTGAAAATTGGTAGGGAGGTAGCTTAGAGCCAGGAGACAGACATAGGATACTTTTGCCCCGCCCACTTTTACGCCCACTCTTTTCGATTTACCTAAAATCAGAAAACGGCTCCATCGAGTTGACTAATTTTTCTTTCAAATCTTCGTATTAATCAACTTTAAGTTTTCATCGAAAGAAAAATTTACCACGCCTACTTTTACGCCCACTTTTTCCGATTTGGACGATTTTTTCTTCAAAATGATCGCCATGGTTTAACTTAGGTTTTTACGGAAAGAAAATTTTGCCCCGCCCGCTTTTTCCGATTTACCTAAAATCAGAAAACGGCTCTTTCACCAAATAAAAAAAAAACAAAAAACATTGTCTATGCGCTGGCCTTAAGATGAAGTAATAAATAAATATAATTTCCAATTTGCCTTAAATACATGTGTTTCTTTTTTGATTGAGCCCATATCTACACCATATGTAAGTTATTTTGTAAAAAAAACTTAATGATAGGTATTCCATGGATTTTTATTTTAAAGGCCGTAAATTTCGTTAAATGTTTAATTTAAATCGTGTGGTAATACAACACTACTGTTTGCTTAGGGTCAGCAACGTGGACCGGGTCAGCTAGTTTGTTTATAAAATTAGATCACATTTTACTAATATTTGAACTTTGTTCATTATATGGAGAGCTTGATTGTATATAAGTTCCCTTTACCCATACTTTAACTTAAGGTGTTAATACTGCCCTGTTTTGCAGCTTTGGTTGTTACTACTTTGTTTCTACAACAAATGTTTTATTTTGTTTGCCATAATTCAAACCGCTTATAATTTTGTGAAAGAAATCGCCATTAGTAATAGACTTATAAAACCTTATTCTTTCCAAAATGCGGGCTTTGGCACAATAGCGTCGATATCATGGGAGATAGGCAGGTCAAACTTAGATCAGATATTTCTTATTTGGAGAAGTTAGTAGTGGTTTGATTTTAATTCACATCACCGTGAAGAGTATATGAGATTCGATACTGCCGAACAGAGCGCTATTTCTTGTTTTGATTTTATCTATAATACAAGAACACTTACTGAATTCTTGTTAAAAGGACAAGCTTAAGAGTAATAGTGTAACATTACTAAGAAACGTTTTGACGTTTTATTTCTTTAGTTGTTATATTTTTATATTTTCTTCTAAATATACATCTATATTTATTAATAAGTTCAACATGGACTGCCAGGTATCTACTTTCAACCTATTTTATTGTTTTATAAAGCTAATTTAGAAAAAATCCGTTCAGCGGATGCTCTTCTATGCGATAAAGTAAAACATACGAACATATAAAACAAGGCGAATTTACACCAGGTTACCTTATATTGCTACGTAAGCAACAGCTAATTACTAACCTTGGGTCAAAATGATATACCGTTTATGTGGTTCTGGGGATTATTTACTAAATTTTATAAGTTTCGCCTAAAATTATGAAATTAAAAATTTTTTAAATTATTAAATTTCAAAACAAACAATTTAAAATTAAGAAGCATATGAAATATTTTTTTAAATTGTTTACTACAGTGTTGTATTATATTTGACACAACGTTAAAATACTTTATAGTGTTGTAAACGTTTTAAAAATAAGACCACCTTGTATAAATTCGCCTTGTTATAAAAGCTGGAAGGTCCATCTGTGTTCATTTATTGCCAATATAAAACATTTCGTTCAAAAAGGGGTGAAGCGAAAGGGGCACAAAATTATACAAAATGATACAAAAGGGGATATAAATTAAAGGGGCGAAAAAGTGACAAGGTAGTCAAAAAAGGGGCAAAAATGCAACTTTAGTCGCATAACGGTAATGCTGCACTCGATATTGAACACATAACAGTGCTGCCATTCTCTACAGTAATCCTCCTAAAACTTAACTCCTTTTTCCTACACTTACACCATGTCGCTGGAATGACAAAATTTAGCAAAAAAAATTTGATACAGCACCGCAATGCAAATAAGGATCGCGGCACTATGCTGGGAACACATTTCGGTCGCACTACGTTGAAAAATAGGACGCAACGCCGTACATTTCTGAAGGTACCGCTTCCTTTACCCACAATTGAGTCAAAAAATTCCAAATTTATTCAAATTGTTTTTAATTTTTGTCACTTTTTGAAACCCGATATATTTCAATTGAGTTGAGAAGCAATCAATTTCTTTTTTTATATTCTTTAACTTTTTTTTATTTTTCAAACGTTGACTTAAAGACATTACTTAAATTTTGTATATCTAACATTTAAAAAAATGCTAAAAATCAGCATGGTGCTAAATATTTTGGTTTAAAAAAAGATGTGCTAAAATGGCAACACTTACATGTGCATTTGCAGCATGTTTAGTACAGTGGGTGAAAAGTATGCAGTAGATAACATTGACCTTGTCTCTACTTTATTGAGCTTAACGTTTTTGGATTTATTTTCGCAAAAAAGCCTAAATTAATAAAAGCGGAATTAATAAGCCAGATGTCATTTGCATTTCTAACGAAATTTATTAATTACTTGTTTTCTTTAATTTAATTTTATTTAAATTAAAAAAAAAAAATAATAATAATATATACATATATAATTGGGGGATTCACAAGGTGTCATAAAGTCATATGTCTTAAAATAATAACATGAAAAAATACGACTGTTGTGAACAACCCCTCATTATTTAGTGTGCTATTCTGAATTTAAATCAGCTGATTTAAAACATATATAAAAATATTAATATTTTCTTACAATCAAAATATTTTTTAATTCTAATATATGAATTAATAAATTAAATTAGATCTTTTCTGACTATTTTCCATTTTTCAGACGCAAACCACAAATAAATTTTATTTTTGGTAAACACATAAGATTCCTAAGCCGATCTAATTTGACGCCACAAGTGATTTGTTGCAAAAATTGCTAGCCGCAGGTTAAATTCGGATATTAGCCGGATAAAACTATACCGTCAACGGCGACGGCTACAAAAACGAAGCCGCTCGGCTCAGCCCAGGTCTCTTCTGATTAATTACGACAGCGCAATAAACATAGCAAGCAAAGTTTTATTAATATAAGTCACTTTTTGTTTATATAGCAACAACAATATTATTAAACCATTGTAAAATATTAGGACATTATGACCTTGTGAATACCCCAAATATATTTACAGGGTGCTTAAAAAAGCAGAAATTATTTTTATTGCAATTAAATAAAAAATTAGATATTTCGTTAGAACTTCATTCTCATGATGTTTTAATGTAAATATAAGAAATATATGTACTAGAATGCAAAGGTTTACGATACGATTCAATAAAAATTAACACTTTTGTTTACAATTATTTCTAGTTCTCTTCGAAGTTTCTTTGAGTTAAAATTGAGCACAATCGCACCAGTGAGAAAAACTTAGGTACTCAATTTGAACCATCCCAACCAACTCCATTTACATAGTTTTTACTTTAAAAAACTAACAATAATTAATTTATCTTAAAGGTATTCTAAACAGAACAATATTAAGCGTACGGCTTACAAACCCAGAAACGATATCTATTTTTTTATTGTTTGTGTATTCAAACACAATCCTTAATAGCGTTCGTAACTGTTTTCAAGAAAGTAACGAACATAATATAGTGCTCCGTACTTCGTTATAAAAAATGTTCTATAGTGTTTCCTTTTAAATTTGATAAAGAAAAGAGCAAACAAAAATTTCAGCAATGAACACAGCACAAATATGTAGCTTGTGCACACGTTTTGTTTTTGCAAAATCTTTTCGCTGGCTTTTGTCTTTTTATTTTTTTATATCGTCAGCTTAAATGCAAAAGGGCGTAACAACACTTTTAATTTTTAAACAGGAGAAGCAAAAACGTTGTAGAATTAAAAATATTTTAGTCTTAAGCTGTATGTACACGACATGTTTTTTACATCTGACTTGTCAAAATTTTCCACTGCAAAATACATACATGTCGTGTGTTATCTTTATAACATTGGTTCTGTAAAAGTCAAATGCAAAGTCATCTGAAAAAAATTTCAATTAGAGTGTGCTTTATTTTCATCTGACAAGCCATCTGACATCAGAAATCTATGCCGGGAAGAAACCGGCAGGGGCAGTCCACTATTGGCATAATCATTAGCCGGCTGAAGTTAATATTTTACACTATCGATATACTTATGATCAACTCACCATTGCATAGAAATTATGTAAATACATATATATATAAAAAACGTTTCATTATAATATCCTTAATTGATATTTCTGAATTAGAAGAAAAAAATGTTAAGATGGTTAAACTATTTTACGGCGCAAATACAAATTTTTGTGGCGGCAGCAAGCAATTTTGAAACCGAGAACTACTTTGGTTTCTGCAATCACTATGCATGAAAAAAAACCGAGATAATGTCAGAAGCAAATTACATGCACGTTTGTGACTGAATATTATAAACCTTCTGTAAAACAGCAATTTTGACAGACATGCACAATTACAAGTGAATTAAAAAGTTGACAAGTCAGATGTAAAAAACATGTTGTCTACATGTACCTTTAAGGGACATATTAAATCGTTTCTAAAATCTTTATCTGTTGACGTATAAGTTCAAAATTGTATAGGGATATGTTGTTTAGTCCAGTGCATCATAATCAATCCAAAACTCGATTTTGAATTTTTTTTGTTTGTTGTTATGCCTCTTTGCATTTTAGATAAAAGTATGTTTTTGTATTTGTTTATGTTGAATTAAATTCAAAATAGCACACTGAATTAAGAGGATTTGTTCACAACAGTCGTATTTTTCATGTTATTATTTTATTACATTTGACTTTGACACCTTATAAATCCCCCCAACAGTATGTACATATTTACTACAAGTATTTTACCGGCATATTATAATATCTCAGCACTTGCTCCACTGTAATTTAAGCGTAAACAAAAATACAAAACAATATTTAAACAAAAACTACGAAAATTTACAGCAACAAAATAAATTAAATTGATAAGTGAGAAAGCGAAACAAAACAAAAACACAGATACTTTTCGATTGTAAAGTAGTATTTGTCTGATCTTTGCCAGTTTTTGTTTATAAAATTTACAGAAGAGAATGTCTTAGTCAGTGTGAGTGTTTGATGAGTATGTTATGATATCAAGAACCACTTTGCTCAACGCCACGTTCGTTCTTCAATCAATACGATACAATTATTTTAAAAAAAAAAATTTATAATAAAACTTAAAGCGAGTATTGAAATTTCAGTAGACTTTGAGTCTTTAAACTAAACGGTTTGTTTTTTTTTTTAATTTTGAAGTTTAATCCGATTTGAAACAAAGGCGGCACGCGACTGTCGCACTTAGTCGTTCGGTAAATGTTAGTTTTTTTTTTCGTATTGGCAAAAATGAATCTGCAATTAAAAACTAAATAAATTATTGATAATCAAAGACAACAACTTATGAATTTATGCAGGAAATCTTTTGTGGAAAAATAAATTTATAAGTTGAAAATATAACGAGACAAAGAAAAAAGTTAACAGTGTCTGTCCGTAAAGAAAAAATAAATATAAAAAATCAAAGAAATCCAAGAATTGTATTAAATATTCCTTGAAAGATACAAATTGCCATGATTGAGTGAGTGTTTTTGAAACAAATTTCAAATCAGAGTGAACGTTATTAATTTTTATTTATTTGTTTTTGTTACATCTCTCGTATTTATTTTTCTTTAGAATCATTTAAATTAAATTTATGTTAATTAAAAATAATAAAGTATTATGGAAAATATCGATAAACAAATATTTTCTGGTTTTTTTCTGTATCTTTTAATAAAAATTTGCCATTAATTAGCGGGGAATTTTTATAAATCTTACAATTTATTTCACTTATTTGCATCAATATTAATAATTTATGTGCACAAAGTGGTTTACAAAAAAATGTTAAAAAAAAGAATTAAAAACGTCTATTTGTTTTTGTTGTTTAATATACAATTAATTTTTTTTTTTTTAATTTTTTGTGGGTCTTCAAGTATTTTTTGATTGCAAATGTGAGACACGTTTTAGGTATCAAAAAATTACTAACCCCCGTTTTAAATTTAATTTTATTTCGGCGAACTTGTCTCAAAACTTTAGCGTATTATTATTAATCAATTAAGATTGCCAGGGCTTGTTATTGTCGCAACGACATTTTATATTATCGAAATGAAAATTCAAGTTCTTCGCCTAAAGTGACAAAAGAAATAGCGATTGAAAAATATATAATTGTCAAAAATATACAGAATACTCTTAGAAAACAAACCAAAATCCTAAATACTTTTTCACATTTTTCTCTAAATAAAATTTGTGGGATTTTTCGGGAATAAAATTTTACTTTTAAAAATAAGTAACATACAAAAAAAACTCTTCCAACAAAATTTCTGTCCACAAATAAACATTGAAATCTCCCGTAAAGAGCAAATAATTTCTTTATCTGGCAAGACTGATCCCAAACTCCTGTATATTTTAAGATGAGCGGCGTTGCCTGATTTCGTTGCTGTCAACTCAACTTCAGTTGTGTTGCATCCAACGCTTTTGTGCATGTAACTTGCTACGTAAAACAACACAGATTCTACTATTTGGCAGCTACCAAAAGTAAATTGTCACTTCAGACAATTGTAATAAAACCATACAATTTCATAGGCCGACATCTGTATGACAATAAATTCAGCTGCCAACAAAAACTGACAGTTTACACAGTCCACAGATAATTTTATGGCCAGAATTGCAAAATCTCTTTTTAGACTTCGTCAGATATATTGGAAAAGTGGAAATATTGCTACAGAAAAGAAACAGCAAATGCAAGGATTTTAACTTTTTATGTGGTTTTAATTTCATTGATTTTTATTAAATTTTTTATTTTTAATCTTTAAAAAAAATTTAAAAGAAATTTCTTTAAAAATATTGTTTTCTCACAATGGACTAACAATGCTTTTTCTGACGATGTTTTCAAACGAAAATTGCCAATTTGCACGGTTTTAAGACAGTTTTAGCACATTTTACTGACAATATTGCTAGATCTGTGGCCGTATTCTGTAAATCGCTAAAGCTAAATCTCTATCGCTAAAAATCTAAAAAATTGATTTAGCGATTTTTGGCTACGAATGCAATACTGTAACGTGCATTGCTAAATTTGGCATTGCCATAAAAATTTAATCTGCCGCAATTTTAGCTTTTAATTTCATCGCTTAAATTTTTCAATTTTGTATTCCCTAAGGCATTTTAGCGATCGAGACTTAGCTTTAGCTAAGCGAATTACAGAATACGGCTGCTGACCACCATCCGTTCGAAGCTTAACGTAATCCATTTATTCTTTTTCAAATGACGATGTTGCCACATCAAATATTTCACAAATTGATAATTTTATTTTAAAAACTAACATAAATGGTGTCAAAACAAGAATTGATATAAAATTTCGCACAAATTCATTTTATGTAAGGCCAATCCCAAAGTGTTGAACGTGACAGTCGTACGCATCAAAAATGAAATTACATTTTTAACAACAAATATTTTTACGTTCTTTTAATCCTTAAATTATAGCACTAAGGACTCATTGTTATCTATGCTAAAGTTTATGGAGAGCGCGATTCTAGGTCAAAGATAATGGCAAAAGAAGTAGCGGTTCGAACCTGAAAAATATAGAAGTATAAAAAGGCGGAATTCAGCGAAACCTGTCACAATTTTTAGTCAAACTACTTTCAGAATTTTACGTAGCAATGTAACATTAAAATGTCTTTGGTTTGATTCGAATATCTTCTGAATTTTTTTTTAAGCCAAAATCTAGGTCGATACGTGGCATTTCGAACGTGAAATTTTTTCCATAATAATTTAACTGAATAATATTAAAGCAAAATAAAAATTTACCGTTAATCCGAATAACCTATTTCTCTTCGAACTCTTCCTTAGATTACAGACCATGTAAGAAAATTTTTTGGAATAAGTTTTTATCAAATATCACCTCTTTTAAGGAAGATAATAATAAAGAAAACATGCAATAAAACATTCTCACAAATTAGAAATTACGTTTGCACAGCTTTGCAGTCTAATTGTTCATCTAAGTAAACAAATTTTTGGGTAAATTTTTAAAATTAGTTAAATCTAAATTTTTCTCTCAATCTCAATATTGTAAAATAATCAGTTTTTAATAACGTTAAAATTTTCGGTCAGGGTGGACCTTTTGACGGAAATGCCCATAACTAGAAACCATACTTCTAAATTTTTTTTAACATCGATCAATAATCTTACCATAGGCCCCATTTTAGTACGTCTAAAAAAAAATAATGCAATTACAGTAAAATTTGGTGAATTTTTCGAAGTTAATTTTGCAAAAAGATGTAAAAAATGCTTTAAAAAATTATAACGTTACTTATAAGCTACCCTATAGTTTATTTCTCGGTACTGCCAAATAATATGTAATACATTTATTTATTTATTGACATAATTCAACAACAATATTTTTTAACTTCATAATAAATTTAATTAGCATAAGAGTAGCAGAAAAATTTCATATGGAATTGATAAAAAAAAATGTTAATGTTTTTATTTTACTACATTGTTTTTTTTTATAAATTTTATTTTTTAATATTTAAAAAAAATAAAATTAAGTTACTGTTGATAAACAAAACACAGCTGTTTTATTTTCTGTTTAAGCAACAGCAACCAGAAAATAACATGAATGTTTCCAAATCGTTTCTCATTTGAATACGGCGATAGAAATATTGATGTAAAGCAATGTTTTTAAAATTATGACAAAATTAGCAATTTTCATTCATGTTAAGAATTGCAACTAGAAAATGAGATTTTATTTCTAATAATTCTTCAAATGATGGATTCGCCGATTTGGTTGCTTCTGAGAAGAAAATAATTCACTAATTTCAAAAAAATTGTCCAAAA
This sequence comes from Pollenia labialis, assembly GCA_949318255.1. Classification (NCBI taxonomy): domain Eukaryota; kingdom Metazoa; phylum Arthropoda; class Insecta; order Diptera; family Polleniidae; genus Pollenia; species Pollenia labialis. The sequence continues at coordinate 21,282,916 of OX439141.1, forward strand.
CGGCGTTGCCGTTGTGACACTAAAGTATCACTTTTGACCCTGTTTCATGCCAATGACACTTTTTGTGACCCTTTTTTAATTTATCCCTTTGTATTATTTTAACAAAATTTATGACACTTTTTGGACCTTTTTGAAAATACCCTGCGGGAAATTTGTGTCAATTGGTCCAACAGACTGGTCCTGGGATTTATGAAAATAGAACAAGTACAAAAAGCAAAGGACTCACGACCAGTTAAAGAAGAACCAATCCCTTTACTGGTTTATAAGGAACAAACAGGTAGAAAAAGTAATGAATTACTGTACAGTCTTCAACGGTGCTGTGACATCATTTTTGGTACTTCCTAAAATCCGGCTCTTGAATTTAATTCTAGGACTTGTTTTATTGAAATAATACTACATTGTAATGAAATAATACTACATCTTAGTAACTGACACTAAGCACTTTCATTAAGAATAGATCTGTGACTGGTTCAAATTGTGTCAATTGACCCCCTCCAATGACAACCCCATGTAAAAGTGATAGGTCTTATTTATATAAAGTGTTAGACATCGAACCGGTTTCTGCCACCAAAGACCTATCACGGGAATTTACAACTTTGAGTATTGATCCATGGATCAAAGCCAGCACGTCCTTGGGCGCATTGAAAAAGTGTTTCATAGTTGTGTAACAAAGTTGAATGTATGTTCAACATAGAACATAGATAATAATCAGTGATGCCAACTTTTTGAGAGCAAAAAGCACCTTAAAATTTAAAAAGCACTAAAAACACTATTTCGAGCAACAAAAAAAAGCGTAATGGCACTAAAGATGAAATTTTGGCGCTTTGAGATATCAAAAAGCACCATAAATAGTGCATAAAGCACTAAGTTGGCATCACTGATAATAATGTTTAAGTGTAATGTGTTTGTATGTGTGACACCGACGATGCTGGATGGAAAATCAAAAAATTTAGATATTACGGTGAATGTTACGTTCAGCACACGTAAATTCGCGTGCACGACAAGTATTTGACAATTATTTTTGGATCTTAATACAGTCGAACTTCCATAACTCGAACTTCTCTAACTCGAATTTTCTTTAACTCGAACTAATTAGGTTGGCAGTAGCGTTAAGAGAATAAATAACATACAATTCTTCTTCCGTAACTCGAACTTCCACAACTCGAAGTTCTCCATAACTCGAAAGAAATACATACATACATACGAATTCTATAACTCGAATTTTTTGCTTGGTTTACTGGTTTATTGATTTTGCTTTTTTGTTTTGGTTTGTTTATTTTGTTTTCTTTTGCTTGTTTAGCTGGTTTGTATATTTTGCTTGCTTTTTTTCGGGGAACTCCCTTTTTGTACATTATGTGCTTCTTTTTTTTGCGTAAGTATCAGTTCTTTGCATAAATGTCATTCGTCATTCGCTTGAACGGATCGGAGAGTGATGGCGAGGGTTCGGTTGAAGAAACTATTTTTCAGCCTTCCAAAAATGATATAGAAAATTCTTTCCAAACATTGAATTTATATTTAAATACGAATGACACTACAACTGATTAGCACTATAAGGCTTTAAACAAGTAAGAGTCATTTTTTACTGAAAATAACAAAAAAAATTAATAAATTTTCAGTCACTTATTTCAAAATATTTTACTTCATTGTAGCTTTGTTTGAAGTTTTCAGTAACTACCTGTTTTAAATAAAAAATTCAAACTATAGACACGTGCTTGCAATTGATTATTTTTTTTAAAATTTTTTTCTGTAACTCGAAGTCTCCGTAAGTCGAAGTTTTTTTTGGGATAATGATGATTCGTGTTATAGAAGTTCGACTGTACTACCACAATGCTTGATGAGTATTTTAATAAGTGCAAAACCACCTTGGCAATCCTTAAAATACGCAAAGATTAAATTTAGGTTAAACTTACTGATAACCTAAAAATCGTGTTTTTAGGTTTGTTTGTCGTTGTTTTCGTTTTACACATTTTTGAAGGGCTTAAATAAAATAAAAATTTTTTTTTTTTTCTTAGTTAGTAAACTTATCAAAAATTTATTTAAAAATATGTGGACTATAAAGGTTTTTACGCCGTTAGTTCAAATTCGTTTCAGTTTTTTTTTTTTAAATCAGGCTCAGATTTTTTTCTATAAGTCCAGCCCATAGAAAAAATCTGATCCCGATGGAAAAAAACTGAAAACGGATTTAAATGTAGTGCTTTAAAATCTTAATAGTCCACATATTTTTTATCGAATTATTGCTTTATTTAAAAACTTCTAAGAATCGTAAAATAAGAACAACTACAAACAAACCTAAAAAAACACGATTTTTGGGTGTATTGTATTTGTATGCCTGTATTCATTTTTCAATTTTTAAATTTAATAAAGGTTTAAAGAACAAATTAACTATGAAAATTTAACTTAATAAACGTTTGTTAAATTTATAATAATCGCTTATGAATACGGGGGTTAATCTTTGAGTTTTTTTTTTTTTTCAAAAATAAGTATTGCCAAGGTGGTTTATAATTATTGCAGCCAAGGCGGATTCATACAGCTGACCGCATCAGAGAGTGAAAGTGTAGCTAGCTGTCCCTTTTTGTTGTAGGCATATGTTTGTACACCAATACCCCGGTTTGCGTTGATAATTGGGACCGGATAAACGGGACGACGCAAACCGAATCACGATTTTCCATACATTTCTATGGATTTTTATTTAATTGGTTGATAGCCTTGATAGGCTTGTTAACGAATAATTTTTTTAGATATTTAAATAAAGTTACAGCTTTCTTTTTAATTACCATTTGACTCAAGGCCATTCTTCGCTGATTTTGATCTGCAATCCAAATGATATAAAGTGGCTTTATTTTTTACATTAAAAAACTTTTAATTTTTGCAACCGGTTCATGTTGTAACAATGTTGCGGTTTCATTTTTATTGTAGAAGAGCTAATCCAAAATGTCCAGTGTTTTGTTCTAAACTTATTTGGTTTCTTTTTTGGCTCATTGGTGCAAAATATTTAGATTAACTTCACTTCACCAAATATAATTTGAAACTACTACTACTTCACATATGTACATATTTGCACTAGACTTAAACGGGAAATCCCCCTTTTCTGTTTTAGTTTTGTACAAACATTTTTATATTAACGATGCAAATCGAAGCAGTAACGATGCAACTTTGAAGCCATTGGACTCAAACTGATACAAAAACGACGCAACTTTGAAGCAATCCGACGCAAACTGAAACAAAAACGACGCATCTTCGAAATCACAGAAATTTTAAAAAGGCGCAACTTCGAAACGACGCAAGCCGGGGTATTGGTGTATATTAAATGTTGATCTCCATAAAAACAAATTAACAGCCAGCATAACTCTCGACTCGACTGAATTTGACTTGATTGCAGAATAAATTTTGAATTGTATTTAGGGTATTTCTCCAAGTCGTACTGCCGTATTCATAAAAAATAAAATATGTTTGAAATGTATTTTAAGCCAAAATTTTCATATAAATTTTTCTTAAAATGCATTTCAAATCCATTTTAAATTTTTATGAATACGGCAGGTAGAGTTTAAATTCATCTGCTTTTAAATTGACTTCTTATTGTGACAAGATAGGGATGGGCAAATTAAAAAAATATATCGATATATATCGAATCGATATTTTTTAAGAGTATCGATATATATTATTTCAAAAATATCGATATATCGGACGTTTTTTCCTGAAACTATTACCAAATTAGGGGAATGTAAGAAAAGATAAACTCACTGCTTATTGTTGGTGTTTTGTTTTGGCTTTGATATTGTTACAAGTAAGACTTTGAGTGTTTATAATTCTTTTTCGCTTTAGGGTTTTATTTGTATAATATTTTTGGCCTTTCTAAAATCTTTGGAAAAGGTTTCCTGATGAGCTGGCCTAAGCCACCAGTAAAATGCGCATAGAAGCTAGCTTTCCCTCAACAATAAATTTCAGTGTATTTATCAAATATGAAAGACTGGGAATTTAGCACGTCATACGAAAATCGTATTAATAATAAATTTTGTATTCCCGAAAATAACTTTGATAATTAAAAAAATTTAATTTACCTATCTACATACATACATACATACATACATACATATTTATGAACAAACATATTATATGTAATTACATTGTTACTTTTTATTGTTTCATTTTATTTCAAAAAATTAATATAAACAAAAAATTCAATTAAAACAAAAACAAAATGGAAGAATACAAAAAATTAAAAAAAGTACAAACTTTTACTAAAAATGTTTTTGATTGTTTTAGTCAAACCAGTAATCAGGAGCACTCTCTGTTTTATGTGCTCTACTGTCAATCTGCATCTTGTATCCGGCACTGCTTCTTGTAAATGCCAATTATTTTAGATCTTCATATTAGTTTAAAAAAGCATATGAAGCATGCAATGATGCCGATTCTTAAAAAAACATATTGATTGAAAAACGGCTAAAATTTTGAGTTTTAAATGAAGGAAGACTGACTTTAAAAAATATCGCATTCGATAGTCGTATTTCAATGTCGATATATTGGTATATCGGTATTTGAAATATCGGCGATATATATCGATTTTTTTTTAATATCGATATATTGATATATCGATATTTTTTGCCCATTCCTATGACAAGAATTTCGTAACTATCGAATAATAAAACATTCGAAGGAGCCCTTATATAACATTTTTTAACTGAAACACAATGTGCCACTTGCTTGTGTCAAATTTTCCCTTGACAACAATACTGGTATTTCATTTAAGCTATAAGAGGGATTATCAGGGGTTTTTTACCCCAAACTTTTTCATATTTTGGGAAAAAAATCAGTTTTGAATCCGCGAATTCTTGCTATAAAGACAAATTACATTACATAAAATTTCATTTAATTTATAGATACTGTATAAATTAACAAACCTGTATAAATTCGCCTTGCCATCAATCCTAAAGGATACAATAATAAAAAACTACCTTGGCAACCCTTAGCTTAAAAAAAATTAAAAGATAATGTTTTTGTAAAACTCACTGATAACGTCGTATTAACCCAAAAATCGTGTTTTTAGGTTTGTTTGTAGTTGCTCTCGTTTTACAATGTTCTGAAGTGTGTAAATAAAGCTTAAATAATTTTTTTAACCTCATCAAGAATTTGTTAACAATTTTTGTTTTTTCCATTTTTATTTAACAATTCGTCTGGCTACTAGGCATAATATTATTTGTTAAAACTTTGTAACTATTTTAAAATATTCAAAACCCAGCATTTAAATAAATAAAGTCAGAGTAAATATTGAATATTAAGAGAAATTTAATTATAATGAAAAAAAATACAGATGTTTAAGATAAACAAAAAAAAAAATAAATAAATAAATTTAAATATTAAGTATGCATAACTTACTTATAGTAGATTATTAAACCAGCCACTAAATAAAATAATGATATTGATAGTATAATCGAATACCCTACACTAAAAAGAAAAATCAATATATCCGCTCTCACATCAATCTGAAGCGGTATTAATAGTACGGTGAGTACGGATTTTCTTGAATCAAGTACAAAAGGATTGATTCCAGTACGGATTTTCAATCGCAAAATACTTAAATTATCCATATTCAATCCCGATTTCGTACTTAAAATAATCCGAAAATGAGAATGATTTAAGTTAAACTCAGATTAAATCAATCTCAAAATGCGCTTAATTCAAGTAATAAAAAGTTTATTTTATCCAGAATTCGTGCTTGAAAAAAACCGAAAAAGAAATTAGAAAGAAGAAAATATTTTGATTTACAAAATGTTTTTTAGTACATTCATTAATCGGTGTTTTTTATTATTGTACTGGAAAATATATTCCAGTATTATAAATAACACAATAATAGAAAAGGAATCACGAATAAGAAGAAAAAAAACAGGTTTTTAAATCTTTCCATATTGAATTCGTGGAAAAATTAATTTGAAGTGAAAAAAATTGAATTGGAAAAAAATTTAATTTAATTCAAAAAGAAAAAAATTGAATTTAAAATGAAAAAAAAAATGAATTTAATTTGTTGCGAATAAAATTAAAGTTGCTTTGAAAAAAATTGAGTTTGATTTTTAAAAAATTTAAATTGAACGGAAAAAGTTTGAATTTGAGAGTAAAAACCAACCTATAGGTATAATATTGAAAAATTATTTCTTAAATGTAATATTACAACTTATAGTTCGTTAATTATACATAATTTGTTATTATAGAATTTTTGTGTTTTCACTTAACTTTGTTCCTTGTATCATACTTGGATTTTGTCTTTTTTTATTTTCTTTCTTTTTTTTCTCTTATTGAAGGTTTTTGTTAATAGTTTTCCTTCAGTCTAAATAATCAATTTAAAATGATAATTCTTAGATTAATATACATATGTATGTATTACATAATAATACTTTAGATATAAGGCTCGGCCAATTCTGTGCAATTATACATTGTAGTCATAACAAATTTAAAATTCTGCTATTCAATAAATAAATAAATAATTACTTTAGAAATCTTATGTACATATTTAACCCAAAATATTAACTAAATGAGAAGCAAGAGTTCAAATTTACTTTTTAACCCTTCGTGGTACACATGAGTTAACGAAAAATTTAATCTTTTTTTACTAGATTTAAGAATTTTATACGTGTTTTTCTTTCTGTGTATAAGATATATTCTCGATCCATTTTCTTCGTAAGTTTTTAAGACGATTTGGCGAAGCTCGTTCTCTTGTTGAAGACGCTCATTATGGATAAGAATGTGTTTTATATGATACAGAAATTTGCTATAAAATTTGGGTCAAATCTGGCGAAATGGAGGTTTGACACGATAATTTTAGCCAAAGAAATTTGGAGAAATTACTTCTTGCTGAAAATTGATAAAATCGGTCTCGGCCCACATAAAAAGACACGACATTGACATTTGTTTGGTGTTTAAAACGGGATCCGTTATATCATCTTGCTTCCATATAATAACGTTCTCAAATAAGTGTTTTTGGCTATCCACACAGAAAATAGGTCATATCTATTCCATATGTTTTTTACCTAGATGCCATAAATAGAAAACTGGCCTCGAAATAAAGGTTTTAAGACAAGCTAGGGCTATGCATTTTTGGTCGGAATATTATCTTTAAAGTGTAAAAAAGGACAGAAGCGGTACATTTAAACCAGCACCCCATACAAGTTCGTCCCAGAATCAATGGCTTATCTAAAAATCATGGTACACTGGGCTAGTCAAGCACTGGTATTCTAAATTCATAAATTGGGTTTGGAGGCTGTCTCGATTTCCAAGATGTGAACACTCCCCCCTTACTAAATAGAAGGTTGGTGCTGCTCTTTCCCAGAATTAGAGTTGACCACAGTCATTGCAAAAGGGATACTTTCTATACATGTTTAGAATTTTTGGGTATTTGGAATGGATCAAATCGATTCTTCTATAACTACTATATTATGTATGGAATAAGGGTATTTGCCACAATAGGGAAGCGAAGTTTAAATTAGTCCGTAATTTGCGTGTAAAAGATGGTCCAAACGGTTTTTTATTTCAAAAAGACGGAATAATGTTGTTCACGGAAATAATTTTGGCAAAATATGTATATCTTACATATGAGGAGTTTGGCGAAAATGTAAACATACTTTATATACATACATAAAAATAGGTAGGGTGTATTCTAAACTCGGTACGGCCAAATTAAGATCTTCTAATTTTTTTTTTTTAATTAATATGAACATTGTATTTAGAAAACAAAAGCAAATAGATAAAAAGTTGAACTTCAAATATTGAATAAAGTTTAAAAAAAGAGAATAGATATCCGTGTTTGAAAAGGTGTTTTTTCGAAAATAAAGAACTGTTGTTTGTTGCTATTGTGCAAATTTTTTTAAATTAATTAACAAAAAAACTTAAATTTTATAAATATATACATATGTAAATACAAATTTTAATTATTCCACACCTGTTAAATTAGATGAAGTGATAATAAGTAGTTAAAAGCTGAGTAACGATAATGTTCCTTGAATTCAAATAGTGTACAATGTTTTTCCAAGAAAAACTAATTTAATAAAACAAACAAAAAAAACCAATTGGCAACCAATTGGTTGGTACCATCCCTTCAAAACGACCCAAAAAAATTATCATCATAATCATAATTCTAACAGCCATCTTCAACAGTCAACGTCGTCTATCGTTTCATAATTTTGTTGTTTTCTTATTGAATTATCAATAGTAAAACGAGAAAAAAGTAAATTTCAAACAAATGCAAAATAATGATTGTGGAGAAAAAGAATATGCCCGCAGCACTGGCAGATTTCAATCAAATCAATTTAAATAACATAAATTTAAATATTACACCAACAACAACAACTACTGAGCAAATTGTAGACTCAACAACAACTACAGCTACAACAAAAACAGCAACAACAAAAGTTGTGCAACACACACAAACCAAGTCCATGGCTCAATCACCTCGCAATAACAGGCGTGACACTGCCTTGCCACATTCATTGATTATGAATCAACAGCATTTGTTGCACACACAACAACAACAACAACAGAAACAAAATTATCAACAACAAAAACAACAACAACTGTCTAAAATACACACCATGGAAGAATTGATTGATTTTGAACTTTTAGAATGTAAACCGATTTTAAGAAAATCTGTTTCAACACCCGCCTTTAATGCTTTAGAACCTCAGCTTCCTCTAAAAAATGAGATAACAATAATTAGTAATCACCAACAACAACAAACACAACAACATAATAATCATCTTCAACAAAAACAACAACAACAGCATCGTAATGCTCACCAACAACAAAATCATCTTCCTCATTGCCAAGTACATAGAAATAATTTGAAAAATTCATGTAATAAAAAAACAATGATTTTTAATAATAATTGCATCAATACATTATCATTGGATTCCACATTAGCAGCAGCAACAACAACAACAACGACATCTAATTCCTCCCCATCATCAGAAACAATAACAGCAACAACATCGTTAAGTCAACGCTTTGGTTGTGCCCACTATAAACGTAGAGCTATGTTTGTGGTAAGTTTAAAATGTTTTATTTATTCAATGCACTGTTAATCGTTGAGGTTACAATAGCTACTGCAGGCGACAACTGCTTGAAAAAAAATTTTGAAAAATAAGTTACGTACAGTGGAGTACATTTAATAAAAAAATATATAAATATATTTAAACGCCAAATTAGGTAATTATTTAGTATGCGTAGAAAAAGTAAAAAAAAGCCTACACAAAAATTTGCAAAAATTGAAGGCAACCATGGTTTCTGCTCATATCCCCGTCATTGATAGGAATTTTTAGGAAATTTTATATAAGATGGATGATTAATAAATTATGAACCCACTTGTCAATTTAATGTTTTTCCGAGTGCGGGCTTTATTTGGAACCTATGGTGTATTATGAACCGCTCAGCACAAAGTTTGGTAGTGCTTTTTTAAAAATTGTTAAGCTATTTTCACATCTTTTAAATATTCGGCGTCCTACACGTAACCATTAGTTTTATGTAAAAAAATTATTTGCTTTTGCAAAATATTTGGCTACTTCAAACATCATTAAGCAGTTTCTAAGTTACATTTAACAATTATCTTTTTACAAACAAAGTTTAGCTAATCAATAGAAATTGTTAAAAGCAAAGCATAACCCTAGGTCTACACTAAAGATAATTATCGCAACTAGTTGGCAATAACGTCGGCGGAATAACAGATCAATATTTCTTATTGCTCAGCTTATGTTAAAGGCATGGGAAAACGTATTTATGTTAACTCATAATTTGAAAAAAATCAAGGAAGAAGGTGCAGTGTAAATACTCCCGCCATCTTGCAAAAAATATTTTTATTAATATAAATTTTTTCTTATTCGACTTATTTTTAAAATATTTATTAATTTGTTTAAGATTGAGATCTTTTTTATATAAAAATATTAATTTTTATTAAATTTATTTTTTTTTGTTAAAATAAAATATTTATTTTTATATAAAAAAAACTCAATCTTGAACAAATTAATATTAATTTAAATAATATAGATCTAATAAGCAAAAAATTATATTAAATATAACTTTTACAATTTTATTTTAGTGTTTATTTAATTCTTTAATTTAATTATTTTACTAGAATAATAATTTGCTACAATTTCAAAAACTTAATTTCTTTCTCACACAATTTGCTTCTATTTTTTTTCTTTTTTGCTTCTTTCTTTCAACTGACAACCAAATTGACGTTTTTTGTAAGCAATAATTGTCAACGAAAATGGACTAACAATTATTGCAACATAAATTGTTAGCAATAAATATGTACAAAACATTGCTGTCTACATTAAAGATAACATAATTTTGACATTTACTGCAATATATGTCGCAATAATTATCTCCGGTATAGACGGGCAGTAAAGCGGCTCATACACTTGCAATATTATTGTATATGTATATTATTACCATTTTGTCCTATATTATGCAATAAGTCGCACAATGGTTTCATTCATTCAATAAAAGGTGAACATAACCTATAGGAATAACATAAACAGCATTGTACAATGTTACCAACACATTTCACTTTCTTTTCGTTGTGCAATAAAAATCAAAAGTCTTTTGATTGTTGCCAATATATTGTTCCACCTTCGAATATCACATACACATTGGCGATATAATTGTACAATACGTAAAATTAAACAATTTTATTGCAAGTGAATGAGCCGCTTAAGTTTGATCAATTTACTGATGACGTTTCTTTAATTTTTCGTCAAATATTTGTTATGTCTGAACATACCTTAACGCCCATATTACAAAAAAATTTTTAAATTTAATAAAGGTTTACAAAACAAATTTTGTATGAAAATTTGCCTTAGAAAACGTTTGTTAAATTTAATAAACGTTTATGAATACGGGGGCTATTTTTAATATTATGTTAGCTTCGTTCAAAATGAGTCACGCGGGATTAATAAGGTTAAAAATAGTATGTCCAAAAACTTTCTGGGTACATAGTCTTATTTAAATGTACCCCCAACTAGAGTCTTTCTTTTCCCGGACTTTTTCATTTCGGACGAGAAAGCGGGATGAACTTTTCAATTTTCCGGGAATTCCCGAGATCTATGAAATAAGTTTATAAATGCATTAAAAGTTTATATTTAAAGCAAAAAAAAGTTTATTTATTTTAAAAAATATCTCAAAATACATGTTTGTTTTTACACAATCGTTAAATAACCCATTTCTGGTTTATTTTAGAAAAGTCCTGTCAATGAGAATCAAGCCCACTTTCTTCGGATGTTGGCCAAACAGGCAAAAGAGCATAATTCACTTTTTTAACACTTTTTCAAAAACTTGTATTTCCTTTTTTAAATTATATTTTTTGATTCGAATCATCGTTTTCTCTACTATTAGTCGCTGCATGCAAGATTTCCTCCAATGTTAAGTTTTTACTGTTGTCAAGATCCCTTTATAGATATTTAGTTATAACTATATTTTCACAATCCAATCCAAAAAGTCTTTTATGCAGCTGCTATTATTAAATAATAAAAAATCCCAGGAATTTAAGCACAAAATTATCGGGATTTTTCCCTGAAAAATGTGCGGTTGCAGGGTTTGGGATATAAACTTTAAATTAGAGCCAGTTCCCTAACGGGTTTTTTAAATATTTTATACCTTTTAAATAACAGGATTTTACAAGATCATTTAAAAAATTAGTAATAAATTACCATTTTTGTACGAATCTCAATTTAATTGAGGTTTTATAATTAATTTTAATTTAATAAGAGTTACAAATACAATTACAAATTATATTCTAACTAAACTAACCGAGCAATAGTAACGTAGACCTTCAGTCCGTTGTAGTGAAACAGACCACCCAATAAAAAGTTGAGCTTTCAACGAAGCAGGTTTATAAGGGAGAAACACAAACGTTTCGCTTACCTTTGCGCTGACGGAAGACGTGAATTTTATATGGCGAGTTCCCACTTTGAAGCAATACATTTTTGATACATAAAGCGCATTATTCAGCGCATATAAAATTTGTTGTAGATAACGATCGGCCTTGCGCACTGAATGTTTTGATACAGTTATTTTTTAGTATTTTCCCTTACAAACCTGCTTCGTAGTAAGGGAATGCCGTAGCACTTGAAATTTTATTTTTTTTTTTATAAAAGTTGTTGAGAGTTCTTTCACTTACTTTAGTGAATATCTGTATGTCTTATTGCGTAGAGCATAATCGAGCGCTTATTTTTTTAAATGTACCATTAGTGCTTCGCAAAATGATAAATTTTTTACTGGGCAGAGTCTCTGGCGGGAATCAAACCCGCAACCCCCGCACTGATAGACTAACTCACTACCAACTAGCCTACTGGGGGTTTTATTCAAAATCTTTGGATGAAGTTTAATGATGATCTGGCCTAGGCACCCAGTGAAATGCGCAAAGAAATAGCTTATCCCATCAACAATCAATTTCAGTTGATCAATAGTATTAAATGGGACTTTAGCACATTTAAACGTAAACGTGTTATTTATTTTTTTGACTCACAATAAAACCTCTTTGATAAGATATTTCCAATAACAATTTTTGTTTAAAGAAATTAAAATTATGGTGGAAATTTAAAATTCAGGAATGTAATTGAAATAAACAAAATTTAATAACAAGTAATTTTAATTAAAAAAAAAATAATATTTAATTACAAATAAGCATGAATTACGCAATATACAATTACCTTTGAGATTGTTATATTTTTATTTGAAAATATATAACTTTTTCTATTTATTGTAAGAATAAAATAAATAAATAAATAAATAAATAAAAATGAATAAATTTTTGCATTCAAATAATAAATGAAATAATAAACCAATTTCTTAGAATTACTTATATGGTTTTATCAATTACATGTAATTCCAACTAAAATTTTGATTTGCAAAATTTTGTCATTGAGAATTTAAAATTGCAATAACATGTTTTTATACTCACACCACGATTGTAGAGAGGGTATTATGCGTTTGTGCTGATATGTGTTCTAGATCCAACAACGTCCTTCCGGATGTCTGGCTAGCTGACTGACTGATTGTCTGTCCGTGTAACCTTGTTAGAAAAGTACAGGTCGCAATTTTGAAGATATTTGGTACATACGTTTCAATTGTCATAAGGACGAAGCCTATTGAAAGTGGTGAGAATGGGTCCATTATTTTACATGGTCCACATACAAACTTCTTACCGGAATAGTGTTTGTACTCATAAACCATCTTATTATGTTGAAATTTATATAAAATTGTGTCCAAAAATATTTTAACGCAACATAAATAATCATCCTATGTAAACCTTTCCTGAAATCACTGTGAAACGTAAAATTCTCTTGTAAACATTAATATCTGGATGATATTCGGCACAAAGTACTCTTATATAAACTTAATCTCACTAAATAATTTAGTTTTCCCGGCTCCATGTGTTCCAAATGCGGTACACTCTCGGAAAATCGTTCTATTGCTATTAAAATATTTGTTTTTTTTTTTAGCGGCTGAAATGTGTTTAAAACAGGGCTGTGGAGTCGTCCGAAAAAAGTACTAACTCCGACTCCGACTCCAAACGCTGAAATTTTTTAAGCTAAATGTATATGAGACTCAGTGATGTTAACGTTTAGTTTTTCATTACCGTAAGGCCTTCTAAAAATTAGAGTTTTTTAAAAAAAAATTACCGTACGCAAACATTAATGTGCTGTTTCCAAATGACAGGCGATTGATTATGTAGTAAAATTTATATGAAAATCACTCAGTCCATCGTCTGTCATTTGGAAACGCACATAAGAGCAGTATTAATTAACCTTTTATTTAAAATATTAAATGTGTTTTAAGAAGATAATTTTTATTTTGGAAATTTTTTTTAAAATTTTTTATGCCGAAAAACTTTGGAGTCGGAGTCGCGAGTTTTTGTGGGTACTACAACTCCGACTCCAGCACAAAAACCTCAACTCTGAATCTTCAACTCCGACTCCACAGCCCTGGTTTAAAATAAAATTAAAATATTGCTGTGTGACTGGAAGTCGTGCGATTTTAAATAAACCTATAGCACCGAATATATGGTGTAGGGTATTAAATGGTCGAGCTCAATCGGCTAGTCGTTCTTACTTGTCTTATTGACAAAATCTTGTAATTATAATGAAGCATTCATAATTGCTTTAACATGTAATTTTAGCTGATATTTTGTCAATTACAGTTATTTGTAGTTGATTTTTTTTTGTTTCAAACTAAAGCCGAAATGTATTTGAGAAAAATCAAATTGGAATTACATTTAATTGTGTAGTTACAGGTGTAATTAACAGGGCAAGTTTTTTATGCTACTTACATTAAAAATATGCTTTTTTACACCGAGTTTTAAATTTAGATGTGAAAGCAATTTTACTTTATTATATCGGGTTAAGTTTTTCCTAAATAAAAAACGGTTACTGAAAAATGTTGGATATTTTGTTTATGACAGTGATTTAAAAAACACAAAAAAAAATCATTAATGCTCGTATGGTGAGAGATAACACAGGAATTTTAAGAGTTGATTGTTCCGTTATATTTTGTGTGCTTTCTTACATGAAAGTGTTTATCTGTTAGGGAAGAGGTGTAAGCAAAAGTTCAAAATATTAAGAATGAAATATTTTTTGAAAGACTAAACAAAGTTTTTAATCGAAATGTTGGTCTTCAAACATTGACTAAGTTAAAAAAAAAAGTAAGAAAGAATATTTGGTCAAGCCATCCTCATGATACCCTACACTACACTATATAGAAACTATGTTTGCTAGTGTATCCTATTTGGGACCCATGGCCAATCATGGACCCGCCAAAACAAAATTATGTTATGACGTTAAGATGCATGTAAAAGTTCTTTGTGCTAAATAGCGTGCTGGCACTGGGTTCTAAGCCAGCTTGTTTCATAACACTTAAAATACCCTTAGTCGATTCCATGTCATTGGCCTGCGAGTGACCCAAAATTAATGAAAAAAAAACTTTACTAAAAACCCTTATTGGTCAGTCTAAAGATGGTATTAACACAATCTTGATTGAAACCAGTTGACAAATGAAATTTGCTCAAGAGACCATCAATCTTATCACCATGACCTTTGACCGTTCAATGCTATATAACATCTAAAAGATCTTAAGCCAAGAGTAAATCTTTTCACTCAGGTTCTCGTGGTGGTCGTGGCGGGATAGGCACGGTGGTCGTGTCCGTGGTGGCAAGGAAGATTCTAAGGAATGGGTCCCAGTTACAAAATTGGGCCGTTTGGTTCGCGATGGAAAAATAAACTCTTTGGAAGAAATCTACTTGTTAGTATTTGTATGGGAGCTATGAAATTCCAATGAAATTTGGCAAGAAGATTTTGATTACAATTAAATAAGTTTGGACCAAATTTAATCTAAATACCAATATAATAGTTCTTGTTTTATTTTGAGAAGAATTTATTGTCCAAAATTGCGACATGTACTTTGCGCATGAATAGCCAGCCAGCCGGACGGACATCATTAGATCGGGTCAGAAAGTAACTCTGAGTCGACCGGTATACTTAACGGAAGTTCTATAAGTAATTAAATTGTTACAAGCATCAGCACAAATGCATAATAACCTCTCCACGATTGTGGTATGGGTATAATTAATAGTTTATTTATTTTAAGCATATTTATGCATATTTAAACTTACCCTGGTAATTATTCATAAAACAATATTGCGACACCCGCTCATCTTACTGAGATCGTATTCAATTTTTACAAGATTCACTGGAGTATATTTCTAAATGTAATTAGAAGTTTATATTCTTTAACAATAAGTTAATTTATATCTACAATCGTTTGTTGCCTGCAGTTATAATTATAAACCACTTAAAATATTTAATAGCAAAAAGTTTTGCAGTTAACATTTATCCAATTGTAATAAATGTACTCAATTGATTTTGTAATTTGTCAGGCAACTCCTACTTCTTACACAATTCTCCCTTACAAGTTGATTCATGTTTAAATTGTTTAAGCAATTTTCACTTTATTTTTGGACTTGATGTCTGTCCCCTTCCCAATGTGTAATTTTTTTTAATATTTTCATCAATAGTGTTAATTAATTTTGACTATTGATATGGGTACATTTAATGAGAAAAAAAAATGTTGGGAAGTTAACAAATTTTGTGTTTTTGTTACAAGTTGCATGTAAACAAATATTTATATTTATTGTTATCAAATGTTTTCTGAATGTCTCTACTCCCGTAATTATAGTTCTTGTTTTATTTTTGAGTTCAATTTATTGTTTATTTGGTTAAAATGTTGAGAAAAATACAACAATTCTCAATTTGTTCATAAAGCACACTTCCATACAAAGGAATTGCGACGAAAATATCGTTGCTATTGTTATACAAATATTTGTATTTGTTTTTAACGGCTTAAAGGTGTTTAAAATAAAACTGAAATATTGATAAGTGTGACTGGAAGTCGTGCTATTTTAATTATACGCTATAGCGCCGAAGATGGGAGAGGGTATAAGGCGATCGTGATAATATTTGAAACGCAATGAAATATTGATTCCAGGCTCAAACTTTTGAACATAGTAATTTAGTTTATTTGAACACCCATTTAAAACATTGAAAATTTTTCAAACTCTATACTTTTGTGTCGCCGTCTCAAATTTTATTATAATTTACTTTACCAAGCAATAGTAACCTTCCGCCCGTTAAATTGAATCAGATCAAAGTCTTTGGCGGGAATCGAATCCGCAATCCTCGCACTAATTGAGATTTATTTTGATTTCTCAATGAAGAAACATTCATCAGCCACCTAGTACGTGCATGTATTTGTGCTATAGGGCCATATAATTGAGCCCATTTTTCCCATACATGTTGCATTAAATCAGGTCGATCCCAATAACCCACGCCATTGGTAAAATTCCGCTTGATTAATGAGCCAGAGTGAAGGAAAATTTGACATTTCGGATACGCGCCATCCAGCGAAACGGAGGCGCACGTTTGCACGATATTGTATTCCATACATAATAAAATCGAAAGGCATTTTAAACGAATAAAAAAAATTCGATGATGTCTTACACACAGTTTTGTTTTTTAAATAAATTTTAAGATACAAAGCGCTTAATGAAAGAACCTTTACATACCCAATTTATATAACGGATATTTAAAATAGATAAGCCAATCTGTTAAATTCGAGTCTTTCTCTTTTTTTTAAAAAAAATATCAATAAAAATGTAAGTTATGTAAAAATTGGGTGGCCAGTTGGAAGTGAGCCAGAGACTCTTGTGTGTTTCAATACAACGCACAATGGGAAGGCTTCATACATAATTGTGCAAAAACTTTACGATGTGGTCCTAGATCATTAAAAGTTGGTACCGAGCATTATATTGACTAAATAAAGAAACAAATGGAATTTTATCAAAACCGGCCATGCCTACCCGCGCAATCCAGATCGATTTTTTCAAATGAAACTTTTCCTATCTAAACAGAAATGTTCAACTTTGGTACACACACTTGCTCGAATAATAAATAGAGCGTCATTAAAATCGGCCACGCCCACCGCCCATGAAACCCAAATATTGTCCGTCTTTATTTTATTAACTATTTAATGATAAAAAAAAATCATTTGCTAATCCTAAAATGCATATGGGCTTGTTTTTAATTATCTCTATGCACCTTTTCGCAAAATTGTAGCATTTGGGGCACAGAAAACCCGCACGCATACATTGAAAAGCCGTTGCACCCTAACCGAGTCACTGTTTGATGCGGATTTTGGTCCAGAGGCATGATTGGGACATTTTTTCTTCGAAAATGGACAAGGAGTGGCCGTTACAGTTAATGGCGATCATTATCGGGCCATGTTGAATGAATTTTTGTTCACAAAAATTGAAAAGGAGGATATTGGCAACATTTGGTTTCAACAGGACGGCGCTACGTGCCACACAGCCGAAGCTACACTCGATGTTTTGCGCCCTGTTTTTGAAGATCGCATTATCAGCCCCAAAGCTGATGTCGTTTGGCCACCTCGGAGCTGCGATTTGACACCGTTGGACTATTATTTGTGGGGTGCCGTTAAAGATAAGTGTTACGCCGACAAGCCAGAGACAATTGACGCTTTAAAGGACAATATTCGTGAAGCCATTGCTGCACACAATCGATAATGTGCTTAAAAATTGGATCGATCGTGTAGGCTACTGCATGGCCAGCCGAGGCAGCCATTTGAATCAAATTATTTTCCATTATTAACCGGAAGGATTGTACTTTCAAATGAAAAAAGAAATTTGAGACAATATTCAGTAGTTAGTAGCATTTTCAAAAAAAAAAAAGTTATTTGGCGGACCCTGTATATTTTCTTAAATTTATTTAAGTTCAGTGGTAATATAAACAAATCATGTATACATGGGTATATGGACCACTGAATTGTTTAAAAATATAAGCCATTTCTTTCTCAACATCCTTACGTGGATTTTACTTAAATTTAACAAAACAAAAACCTTGTTCTTCATAAACATAAATGCACATTTCAAATTTAAATATTTCCTTATAAAACTGCATAATTTGATTTTTAAAATAATTTGATCGAAAAATATGTTTTTCGACACCAACACCCCACTGTGCAACGGGCTGAAGATCCAAATTACTCGTTAAATTAAGTGTAAATAAAAATTGTACATATTTGTAACATTTAGGCCCGTTTTCTCAACTTACCGATAGCTAAAAGTAGACTTTTAACGGCCTTATAAAAAGTGTTCCATTATTAAAACTTTACTTTAAACTAAAGTGAGCGATAAAGTAAGTTAAGGTTCATCCTACCTGGTAGTTTAAAGCAAAGTTGTAATAATGGAACACTTTTTATACGGCCGATAAAATCCTACCTTTAGCATTCGGAAAGTTGTAAAAACGGGCCTTAATAAATATTAAAATAAATAATTAATAACTGGAAAGCAAATTTCAAAATATTTTTTAAAAATGACAAATCGTTCATTTACAAAATTATTTCAAATTTTTAACAATCTAATTCCGTCCAACTTACATTTATCATCGCACCCAGTGCCATCTAGTCTAACATTTCTAGGACACGTTATGTGTACTTTTTTTAAACAATAAAAAAATTAATTGTTAAAGATTTATCTCGTTTACCAAAAAAATGCTCAATTTATTACAAAAAATGTATGACAGTCAGTCACATTGTCTTTAGTTTTGCAAAAAAAAAAAAAAAAGTTGTTCGCTGTAAATTCAGAAATATGTTTTATGCTCAACTTGGCATTGTTTATTTGCTATGAAAAAATATAAAAAAAAACAAGACACAAAAAACAATAATAAAATTATCTTGATCGACACTTTATTAAAACAGTAGAAAACTGTCAAACACCAGTTGCTGTTTAAACAATTAACTTTTTAATTAAATCTGATCATTATTTTTTCTTGAGTACATTCATATTTGCATAGTTTTGCTTTTAATATTTAATTTTTATCTAAACTAAAGCCTGCTTGGTCCGCCCATTATCTTAATTGATTAATCGTTGTTTATCAATCAATCAAATTCTTGATTAATCGTATAGATTTTATTTTGATTAAACAAAATCATGTCCTCAAAATCGTCAATCAGAAATTTGAATAAAAGAATAATTCCTTTGTTTTCAGCACTTAGAAAACATAAGTATCATAGTGTGCCAGGTGGCACAGCAGATTCCAATTGGTATTAATTCACTTTTTAGGGCAAACTATTGCTTTATTCCCTTAAATAGTTTAATTTTATTTAATTTGAATAAAATTATTCATAATCAAAATTTTAAGTATTTAATTAATAAGAATTCTGTCGCATGTTCTGTAACTTCAGTGAGAACATCTCGCATCGAAAAGATATGAAACAAAATATTCAATCGTTTCTCGAAAAGTGAGAAAAAACTGTGTCTTTAACTCATGTCGAAAACTATCAAAAGAGATTACGTCGTTACGTTATAAATGTCATAACATTGCGCTCGAAGCCGATGTGACATTGCGGACGTTGAGGACGCCAGTAACTCATATCGTTGACGGCGACCAAAATTTACTATAATTGAACGTTTTTCAACGACGGCGGCGGAAATACAACCGTCGGCCATGCCAAATAATGTAAAGTGCGACTTTAATGTTTGTTGTTTGCAAACGAGCTTTGAAAATATCCCTACAAGAAATTAATGTTTTCGGTCACATTCGGTCATTTCTTTCTATCATTTTTTTAACACCAAAATGAAAAATGTGACTACTCGCTCATTCATTTCTTGTAGGGATTCGTATACTTTATAAACATGTCAAAAGCAAAATAATTAAACCATGAAAAAATGTGCCAAAAACAGTTTATGTAGGGACAACAAAAAGAAGTTTAGGCACAAGAATAAATGAACACAAAACAGATATTGAAAAACAAAAATATACAACAGCTTTGGCGGTGCATTGTTTTGAAATGAAACACACCCCAAACCTCACCGACGTAAAAATTCTTGATAGGGAAAGGAAGATGAACAAGAGATTTACATTGGAGAGCTTACGAATCCAGGAGAGAAATAATCTTGCCATAAATAAAAAAGAAAATAAGGACAATGCAAATGCAAACTACAACTTAGCTTTAATTTAGTCAATTTTAAACTGTGATACCAAAAGAAAATTCATCTGTGATATATTTTATTTTATTTATTTTGTGTTTTATGTGGTACTTTTTGTATTGTTTAAAAACAAATTTATTTAAAATTATAATGTAAAGATTATATGTAAGTGGAATTTTTCTTTTATGTTGTGTTAGTTTAAAAAATTATTAAATTAAAAAACATTGTTCTTTATTTTTCATAACGTTGCCAGATTCAATAAAATTTAAATCCCTGAAGAAGTTGAAAAAATCTCAACGAAACGTCGGAGGAGTAAAATTATGAATAAATAGTCTTTTATTTTTCATTTACTGTGACCTTGAAAGCCTGACTTAGATAATTCTAAGAAAAAACAACACAAAATATTATTATTTTTATTCTTTGCAGTTTTAATTGTTTTTTAGTGCTTGAATTTTTTCTCACCTCATTTTTATTCGTGAGTTTATTTGACAGTTCAAAGCGGGAACATTTCTCACCAAAATGTCACAGACACACTTTTTTTTGGAAATTGCCCTACAAGAAATGATTTAGCGAGTAGTCACATTTTTATTTTGGCGTTAAGAACCGAACACTTCATTTCGGTCATTTTTTCCTATCATTTTCTTAACACCAAAATGAAAATTGTGACTACTCGCTCATTCGTTTCTTGTAGGGAAAATTATAGAAAGAAATGACCGAATATGACCGAATGTGACCGAACACTTGATTTCGGTCATTTCTTTCTATCATTTTCTTAACACCGAAATGAAAAATGTGACTATTAGCTCATTCATTTCTTGTAGGGGAGTGATTTTCTTATGTGACAGCTTGTACTCGCCAAAAAAAAGTTACAGACACAGATAAGTGAGAAAAACAGCTGTTTGTTTCATTTCACACATTTCAATCAAATAGTTTCACGACGCGAGAGTTACAGAAAGAACATCGGCACTGATTAACCTGAAATGTTGATTAATCGATTATACTTTTATAATTTCCTAAATTAATATCCGAAAAAGAAATTTACCCGGCATTATCCTGGTATTTAACCATATATTAATAATAAGTAAAAATTACTTACTAAAAACTTGGACTAGTTTTGAAACAACTCCATGGTATACTCCAGAGGATTAGTTTTAACTTCGTTTAAAAACGAAAACATTTCGTTTCAAAACGCAGACATGTCGTTTCACTACAAGCTGTTTTTAACAATGACACATGCTCTATGCTTGCATAACATTGGGCCAGTCCAGAAAGTATGTAGTCCATTTCATCAAAATGGATCACGTAGTCCAATATTATGTGCAGGGTTATTATGACAAATTAATCGTAATAAATCTCGTTTTGTTTTAAATATTCAAACAAACTTTCAATATCATTTGGACATGACAATTAATATTCTAACATGGAAACTACATAAATAATTCTTGTAACTTACAATTAATTACAAACAAAAAAAATCCCCTTGCCAACTTGTAACGAATAGTTTTTATTAAAAATGTCATGATGTGTATTGTGATATTTATGCCCGTATAGAACATTAGCAGTGTAAAGATGGTTTGAAATTTAACCGGTTTCGTATTTATTTAAAGATATAACATTTAATAAGCAAAGTATAAATTAATATGTTTAAAAATACAATAACAAAAAATATTTTTTATTTATGTACTTGTTTGTACTCCCTCCATTCATTGAAAGTGATAAAAAAAGTACATTTGGATGAATAGATGAATTGAAAAGACAAACTGTACATATCGATGGCTTAATATAAAAAAGGCGTAACTAATTTTTTTCTTAAATAACATTTTCTGTTTATTGTGGTAGACAAATGCCAAACGCATCGTGCTTTAAAATTTCAGAAGGCTTTATTATAAAAATTGTTGAATCTTTTTATTAAAAATTTAACTAAAACTTGTTTGTATCTTAAATTTAACGATCCAATTAAGATTTGTTCTTTCCCTTTAAAGAAACACAAAATCGAGTTACGCCTTTTTTATATTAAGCCATCGATATGTTCTTTTATTTATTTTTAATAAGAAATAATTAAAATAAACATAAGCGTTTATTTTTATCAATTGTAAATTCTAAATTATGAGCTTAAATTTATAACTTGTATTATCTGTACAAATGGGAGAAGTGATGAAGTTTGTGTGATAAGAATCAACGTGTTAAGAAGAGTTAAATTTAACTATGTATTTAAACAAAATATAGATACAAATATAGGCACCCTAGAGGGAAGCGAACTGACACCAAAGTAGTCCCGTGATAGGTCTTTGGTGATAAAATGTATGTATTATTATTTTAATAAAACAAATCCTAGATTTAAATTCAAGAACCAAATTTTAGAAATGACCAAAAAATGTGTCGCAGTAATGGTGAATACTGTACTGTAATTCATTACGTTTTCTACCTTTTTGTTCTTCATAAACCAGTTAGGGATTGGTTCTTCTTTCACTGGTCATGAGTCCTTTCTTTTTGTACATACTTGTTATATTTTCACAAATCCCAGGACCAGTCTGTTGGACCAATTGACACAAAATTCCCGCAGGGTATGTACACAATACAAACTCTTGATTTTATACTGAACATTTTAAATATTAGCAAATTCTATAAAATCAGGGCTGCCAGATTTGACGATTTATCGTCATTTTGACGATTTCTTGTTCCGAAATTAGCAAAGTGCAGATTTGCTGATTTTTTTTCTAAAAAGTGACGGTTTTTAGTCTCCAAGGTCTGAATAAAAAATTACATTTCCTGACAATTTCGTTTTTTAATCTTTGAAAATTTAACAGCCATACCTTAACAAGAGGGGAAGGCGGAACATTTTCTTTCGCTTAGCTTTTACGCTGATATGCCATACCAAAGCAAGAGCGTCAACGTAGTGTCACGAACAGTAGTGATACACTTATAAAATTATTACAGTACAGTAGACGCTCGCAAACTAGAACCGCTTTGTTTTTAAGACAATTCTAATTTCTGAATTATTCTAGTTTCTGGACATTTTTCTCGAATAAAAAATTGAGTATATTTACTTCCCATAACGAATTTTTTTTTTTATTTTTAAATATGTGTTGGAAACAGCATTTAAATTGCTGTTCTGTGTGATTTGATGTAGCTGATTGAAGATGTTGTCACATTAAAATCTAGGTCTAACCGGTTGCCTTGAACGCCTTTGTCAAGCTTTTCTTATATATTGACTTTCCAATGATAAAGTATTTTTTACGTTTATTTGACATTTCTAATGATACACCTTCACTTTATAATAGAGACTGCTGAAATATGTACACGCGCATCAAATTTCACAAGTAAACTAGCTAGAAACATATGTACATAAATGCGACAAAAAACAACAAATAGGGAACCCACATATAAATTTTGTGATTATGTTTAATCCTTATGTGAATGGCAAAAAAAAAACAACTTTAACAGCATTGCAAGGTATCCGGGTAGCTATGTGGAATTTACTGTATGAAGGTTAGACTGTCCCAGGAAATTTTTTTTTCGAATTCAGATATGAGTACCCTCCAAATTTTTTCCTTTTGATCCGAATAACCGAAATATGAAATATTATTGTGATCGGATAACGTTTACCAGTGTCGACTTGAAGTCAAAGTTTGAGATAAAGGCCAGTGTGAAAGCCATAGAATAATCTTGGAATTTAAAACCATCTTTTAATTTTACTTGTGTAATACACATTTATTTATTAAAAATATGCTAATATTCAGTGTTTTCTGAATCCTCTCACCACGCCCACTACAACCCCCCCCCCCCCATGCTGGTACTGTACTGTTGCCCTGCCACAAGTCCTAAGTTCCTGCTTAAGACCATCTGGATATGGTAAGTGATATAGTGTAAACAAAAAAAATATATATACATATATTAATTTTAAAGTTTTAGATTTTATTATCTTTATTCATTAAATTTTCTTTTTAAAGTTTGTTTATTACAGTCCGGATACATCTGTCTGTGTTCTTGTACACAACGTAGTAAATATTGCTTTTGCTCCTCTTCAGCTGTAATTAAGCCATGAAAATCCTTTACTAACTTAACCGCTCTTTCAGCAGTATCATTAACCGCTCTCAGTGCATTAACTTTCTCTTTACTTTGTTGAAATGATGCATTAGTTTGGCACGTAGTGGGACATTCGCTTAGAAAACTGTCGTCGATTTTAAGCCGATTAAATAAGGATTTGCTTTTAAATGAAATAAAGTCATCTATATTTTTGTCTAAAAATAAACCTTGGGTAAAATGTATTTTAGCTGTAAAAGCACCTTACCAAGATATGTGTTTTTTGAAGGCTTTGAAAGCTTATGAAAAAATTGACAAATGCCTTTCAAAAGCAACGTTGCAAAAGTTTTGCCAGCATTTATGGTACTTGACAGATAAAGTATGTATGTTGTCTCTATTTGACGATGATGTAGATCAAAAAACTAAAGCGAAAATGGTGGCTAACTTAAGGAATGAAATTCCGTTAGCAACAGGTAAACGCTACATCCCATCGAAAGAAGAACTTTGCGGCTCACTTTACGGTTAGTCTTGCATATACTAATAATAGATTTCATTTCTTTCAATAAATACTTCAATATACAATTGATAACAGTTTTCCCTTTTTATTTTTAGACAAAAATATATGCAGAAGACTTTATTTCATTTAAAAGCAAATCCTTATTTAATCGGCTTAAAATCGACGACAGTTTTCTAAGCGAATGTCCCACTACGTGGCAAACTAATGCATCATTTCAACAAAGTAAAGAGAAAGTTAATGCACTGAGAGCGGTTAATGATACTGCTGAAACAATTTGTCCGAATATTTTTTTTTATGTTTGTTATTCAAAAAACAAACTACCAAAAATAATGTTTTTCCGTATTTATTTTATTATTTTTAAAAGCAAAAACTATTAAATTTTATGGAATATGCTGTTTAATAAATTAAATATTAATGTTAAAATCATTTGTTTTAAATGAAATGTAAATGTTCCGTTTTTTATATGAATTTTAATTTGTTTAAAATTTTACATAATATTTTAAGTGTAGCTTTCTTGTTTAAAAACCCCACAAATTATAAATAATAATAGAGATAAAAACGCTAGATTGAATAAAAAAATTGCTAAATTGCCATTATTTATTAACAATAGCGGCTAACTTCACTACTGTCAAAAAAGCTGTCAAAATCGGGGTTTCCATTGCAAAGCGTTCAGGCCGCTCAATTCAAAAACTAGAAAACGCATGCCGCTTTTGTTTAGGTACGGCTGTAATATGCAAGTCTTAAGAAAATCTTTGATCATTTTTCGAGTACAAAAACAACAATGTTACACTTTGTTTATCTTTCGTCAAACCGAATGAACCATCTACGGCTCTATGTATAAATCAAATGTTCAACAATTGTACGGCAAGCATTTCACGAGTTGTATGAGAATATCTACACGAGTCGCATACGATTCTTGACATGAAAGTCTCGTTAGATTATCTTTGCCCACGTCTTAAACGATTCCCACAACGATTGAAGAAGCGTCTTTCGCTGTGCTGGGGAAGAATCTCTCTCGTGTTACAGGTATTCGCGTGTAAGGAATCTTCTACGATTAAAAAATGCTGTCATCGACGATCAAAGGCGCTCTTCATGAGACTCCCAATAGCTCTTACACAATTGAAAATGTTAGCTCGGTATGATGTGATTATGTTTTTGTTTGAATAGTTTTTTTTATAAAAATCGAACAGAAATTTTTTAAAAAAAACTAAATTTTAAGTTGTCCGATTTTTCGAAACGATAAAGACGATTTTTAAATTTTTTCTCACGAAACTGACGATTTTCTCACAAATGGCAGCCCTGTATAAAATTTTGATTACTAGCTTAGACACAAACCTTTTAATTACAAGTTAACAAAAAATTTTCACTTGTTTTTTTATCAATTAAATACCTACAATGTTTAAAAAGTATTATAATAAACTTAATATGTTAATTGAACCAATTATATTTTTTTAATTGAACAAAAGTTTAAAAATATATATTTTATTCAATTAACCTTTTTGTTGTTTTAAAATTAATATGTAAATAAAATATCAATCAAAAAAATCAAATTAATTAAATAACTTCTTTGACGTTAGGCAAAAAGGTATTTAGTCAAAAAAAGGATTTTTTAGTTTTAACTTGTTAAAACTCCATGTTTTTTTTTTTTGTTTTGTTTCGTTTGGTATCAATAACCCAAGTCTAGCACAGCTGCTTCCAATCGTATTCAATCGCTCTTAAGGCAATAAGTTGGTAAAATAAGGCAATTACTACACTACAGTTTCTGACTGAAGACATTTTTGCCAAACTTGAATGAACTGTTATATCGTCTAAACTATAATTAGCTACTAAAGGGCTGCATGAACAACTTCATTCATAAACATACTGAAATGTTTATTCATTGAAAGTCGTGTTCGAATAAAATTGAGATTACCGAACAAACTGTTGTTTTATTCATGCTGCTATGAACACATTTCGTTTCATGTCGTAAACACACAGAGGTTGTTCAATGAAACCGGCTTTGTTTCATAGTTTTCATTCTCTCTCATTTATTTTTATTAATACTCAATAGCAATGTTGCCACTTCAGTAAATTCAAGTAATTATTTGCATGCGTTGCCCATGTGTAATTTAAATTTTAACACATATGTAGATATACCTATGCACATATATGTATAGTATACATATTTGGAATATAAACAATAAATAATATGCAAAATATGTTTTTTTTTTGATTGTCATTTGCATTTTTGAATAATACAAATCTTTGAAACATGGCAAGATTTTATTGTCTTGTAATGTACTGTACACGGCCCTGAAATGAAACGAACTCATAAAAAACACACACATTTTTAGGTGAAAGATGAAAAACAAAAGGAGGAATGAGTTTATGAGAAATTTAATTGTTAGTTTCGTAAGTGTCTTAGGAGTTTGACCACGTGGTTGTTTTTTTTTTCGAAAGATATTAAAAACTTGAAAATGAATGTAAGCCAATATTTTTCTGTTTAAGACAAAAATATTGCCGAAAATTTTTTAATGTTAGTGAATGTTTTTGAAATTAAAATTAAATATATTTAATTTTATTGAAAATTTACATTGAAAACAAACATAAATTTGAGTTTTTATTTCCATATTAATGTATCTCTTTAACTTGTTGCATTTACCCCTCATGGTTATTTCTATTTTTTTTTTAACTTTCCTATGTTTTTATTTTTCTGCAACTGGCAACACTGACATTTAAATCATACAGTTTTTCCATGAACTTATTCGAGATTTGTTCAATGGTTGTTCTGTTTCATGGTTGTTAATGTTCATATTCTCTTGTATAAGCAAATAAACTAATTTTTTCTTATTCGTCTTTTAAATATCGAGTGTTCATTGCTTTCATTTCATAGTGTTTCATCTTACTGAATACGAATGAAGCGAACACAAAATTATAATGAAGGTTTCATGAACATCATTATTAAGTTTCATGCTAATAGCTACAGTGTCAACACGTAAAAGGCAAAGTAGAGAGCTCATTGGGCAAGCTTGAGCTGTATTTAGCAAAAATATATAAATTAAATTTACTCCTCCAAATTTGACTTATTTTCAATTAGTAAATAACACTGTGCTAAATGTTGATACCTTTTTTTGAAACAAGCCGGGCACCTGGCGTTTAAACATAATTCGGGAATGCTGAATCCAATAGTGCTAACCGTTTTTTTTAGGTTAGCTCTTGTCTTCGAGATATACCGTTATTTCAAAAATGGAGGAGGTTGGACAACATAAGGGTGGTTAAATTTCAAGGGCCGTTGTTGAATGTGAACCACACGTAAACGTCAAGTTTTTTTTTCTGCATTTCATTTGACATTTCCAATTGCGTAAAAGTTATTCAGGCTTATTATGAAAATGGGCGTTCAAATCAAAATGCATATCGTGCACTTCGAAGAAAATCATCTTCTGAAATTTTTAAATTTGGGCAAGATGCTCCAGATGCTCAATATGCTTTGGGTAGGATGCTCCAAGATGGGTCAAATGTATGACCAACTCCACTTTATTTTTAATCCCCATTATTTACTTTTAACAAACCTGCATGTCTTTTGGTGCTTTTAAACGAGA
This sequence comes from Pollenia labialis, assembly GCA_949318255.1. NCBI lineage: Eukaryota > Metazoa > Arthropoda > Insecta > Diptera > Polleniidae > Pollenia > Pollenia labialis. The sequence goes on from OX439141.1 coordinate 21,311,570, forward strand.
AATACAACTACATAAACTCGCTTATATGCATATACAGTGCAAAAAGAGAAACTCGCTTATTTGTCTCAACGTATTTTATGCGCTTTAAAAATGTAGTTTAAAAATAAAAATATGCCCTAAAAGTTGTAAAATAACTAAAAAAAAAACACGATTTTCGCGGATGTCTCGAAAACGCTTCTTAAGTAAATTAATGCCATATCCGAGTTGAGGCCCGTTGCTCCATATAGGATCAATGGGAATATACATATGCGTGATCAGCAGCCTCAACTAAGCATATTGTAGTCTAATTGTACAAGTTGTGATGCATAAAAGCGTTAAATTATTATAACTGGAGTGCATATAAGCGATAAGTACTGTAGACATTTGGATAATATGTGCAGAATCCACTAATTTGTTGCTTGTTTCAAAGAATTTAGTGCGTAAAATCAATTTTCTTTTCCGTGCGTGATTTTCCATTTTACAAAAACTTGAATCAATCAGGGTTGTGCTGCAAATCGAAAACGCGTGAATTTTAAAAGTCGTTTTTTAATAAGATTTCTGTAATATAAGAATTTTATGACAAATATTGTACAAATCTTTCTTTATTAAACTAAATTTTTATACAACAATTATAAAAATTAGTTTAAAAGTGTATTTAAAACAACTTCCAAATTCTTGCGTTTTACCACACCTGAATATCTGTCAAATATTTTTAACATAATTTTATTGATTTGTTATTTCATATTTGTTTCAGGACTTGAAATATAATGTAACATAAACTAGTTGCATCCAGTGTTAATCAAATTGTTTGATTTTTTAATTGGTTTATTAAAAAATCAAACAATTTGCTTAAGGGTTTCTAGACACAGATGTTTTTTTATGTTACATATTTACAATAAAATTTAATAACAGAAATTTGGAAAATATTGAAACATTTTTTGGTAGCTGTTAAAAATAAATTTACACAGTAACACTAATTGAAAAAAAATATATTTTTATACATTTTGAAATGATTTTAATAAGAGCAAGTTCGAGTGTTAAATTCAGCTGTGCCGAATCTTTAATACCCCTCCACCGACAGTTAAAATTTTTCAGGATAGGGCTTTATATGGTGTCCAGGCGCGGATCCAGCTCGAGCCTTAGGGGGGGCGGGATTTTTTTGATACAAAAAAGTAAAAAATTTGTTTTTAAAAGTTTATTAAAATTAATATGTGTATATTGTATTAAAGAAACTCAACAATAAAGTTAAATGATATATAAGATCAGTTCAATATAAATTCATTTTTTTAAATAAGCAATTTATGATTTCCTTGTGAGGCAAATTTAGATAGTACAGTCTTTCTTCTGTCATTGTTAATTTTAGCCATTTTTGTATTAGATGACGGGTAGGAAATGGCAACGGGTAGGGCAAGTTTTTATGGCATATGCCATTTTTGCCATTTCTTCAATTATTTTTTTAAAAAGCAATTTTTGGTCCAGCTTGCCAAAGAATACCTTTTTGCAACCTAGAAAAAAATGTTTAAATAAGCTTAGCGAATATGAGGCAGAATCTATTCGAAATGCTATCTGAATAATGCAAAAATCGGACGTAAAAAGTTCTTTCAATGCATCTGCTCAAGCCTTTTGAAGTTACAAACGAATGAAAGCTTTGGCTTAATTGACATTGGTAAGGAAAATAATACAAAATGTCAGTAAAAAAGATTTTGTTGAAAAGTTTAATAAACGTTTTAGATCGTAATACGTGTGGTAAATTATTCAATACTCCTGAAAAATCTATATGGCTTGGCATTTCAATTTTAAAAAAGTGTTTTAATTGATTTTCTCACAATTTTGTTTTAATGAAAGTGAGACGGATGAATTTATTGACAATTTTTCTCCATCTGAACTTTTAGTGTTCAAATATGCTCCAGTTACATCTTGCGATGTTGAAAGAGTGTTTTTCATTTATAACACTGTTTTATGTGATAACAGGAGATTATCAGGGGTGTTCTATAAATCGAAGACTCAATACGCAAGAATTTTAAACGTCGTTCTTTAATAAGATTTCCCTGATAAAAAAATTTTATGACAAATATTATAAAAATATTTATTTATTAAACAGAATTTTATAACAGCTCCATTTTCTGCTGACGTCAGAGGACACCCATCTGTTCCATTTCCTACACAATTTTTTAGGTCAAGACTAAAATTTGTCAAAGCTTTTAGAACTATTGATGATAGTGCCTTCGCATCAATTGACACATCACATTATCAATATCCTTTAAAGCCTCTTCAAATGCGTTTCGTCAAAAATTATCGAATAGAATTTTGATTCATATAACACATACATATATACTTATTACTAATTCTACCGCACGCATTTTCAAGTCAAACGTTTATTCTTTGGATATAAATAGATGGCACCTGCTGAGATTGAATGTAGAGTAATAAGTATTTGAATACAGTAAACTAGATGTTTCATTGGAAATATCTAATAAATAGCTAATAAAATTAAGATTTGGATACTTTTTGAAAATTTCGTTAGATTCAATAAAAAAAAACAAAAAAAACCTTGCTGGGATTTCCCAAAATTTTGTGCATATAAAAAAATATTATTATTGGGAATTCTTGTATTATCGCGATAAACCAAACATATTTTTATATTCCCCCCCTGAATCCGCGCCTGATGGGGTCTATTGTAAATTATGGACCGATCTTCAAGAAATTTGGCAGAATTTTTTTTTAGTGGCAGATGGTATTTTACTACAATATCATAATTCGTTGTGATTTTAGGCGTACTTATGTGCTTTCCATGAGCAGGCTTTCTATTCGACAGTGGATTTTCTAGTCATATAAAACTGTGACAGAACAAACCTTATAACAATAGCATTATTCGTTACGGTTTTAGGCATATTAAAGTGTTTTCCAAGAGTGGATATTATGTATATGGGTCCTATAATAAATTATGGTGTGATCTTCACGAAATTTATGTTCATATGTATGTATGAATCAATGCATTCTGACCAGCGTTGCCACGACCAAAAAAAAATTTGTACCCAAAACCAAAATAAAAAGTAACCAAAAGCGAAAAAATTTAACCAAAATTATTTTTTATTAAATGTATATCTAAATTGTGTTTAAAAAAGATACTATTTTAAAAGAATCTTTATATATGAGTTAAATGCTTTTTTAAAATTTTTTTATAAAAAGTAACTTCGAAAAATAAATAATTTTCAGATTATTTTAATTAAAATTTAATAACTCTTAAAGGCCGTTGCACACCATCCCACAAAGTCTTTAGTATTTTTCAAAAGTGCTTCCCTGATCTAATTATTCTTTGAATATTTTCAAAAAACAATAACAATTTATCATTACAGGGTTGAATTTTCGTAAATAACTAAAGACTTTGTGGGATAGTGTATAACGGCCTTTAATAACATTTTACTCATAAATAAATATAATTTTATAAAGGAAAAAAATGTTCTCTATTTGCGTTTGCTGGAGAAATATGCATTGTGACCTCAATATTACTTAAATGTCATGGTCACATCTTCTAAATGTCTTAGTTTCTTCTTTCTAAATCCGCTATACTATACTTATATATAACAGCTAAATTTCTATATTTTTTAAAAAGTTTTTAGTTTTTAAGTGGAATACTTGTGAAATTGGTTATTATCAACAATACATAAATAATTGGCCTTGGAGGCTTTCTTTGTATTGATATTAATAAATAAATAAATAAATAAATAAATAAATAAATAAAAAAAAAAATAAAATTTAGAATCGGTTGATATTCAACAATGTTACTGTCGAGATTTCGGAGGTGTTTCGCAAATTTTAAGGACAGAATCTTGTTGTGCTCGACAAGACCTACTACAAAAACGGTTTCGCAGCCCAGGTATTTTTTTCCTGTCGCACTGTGTTTTATATTTATTTATATACATAAATATATTTAGAGGCCTCAAAACAGGCCTTGCAATATTTGCGATATTTCCCGCTGAATGAGAGTGTTTCTCAGTAAACAATTATATTTTACGCTCGCAAAATAAAAGAGCGTAAGCGTACATGTGAATTATTTTGCACAATTGTGCAAGGCGCTGACATCCCTGAATTAAATAAACAACACGGCTTTTTATTGTTGTTATGCGATACGAACCACAAATTGCGATTCGAAAACAATTTCGATGCGAAAGCTAAATGCCAACTTGGTACTCTCTATCACTTTCGCAAAATTTTCTGAAAATGAAGCTGAATAGTGGCAATAAAAATTAAAGATGACGCGGATTTACAGTAATGAAATGCCAAAGTATGTAAAAATATTTGAAATTGGATAATTTAAAAAAAAAAATAAAGTGATGATTTACGAAAAGACAACAAATTAAAAGATGCGAAAGACATATGCACAAATGTATTAAAGAGTACCAATCGCTAGATTTGCTAAAAAAATTTTCGCATCGCAGTAGAGTAGACCTCCAGTTTTACACTCCATTTGATCCATAAATTTCTCCTAACTCGATTAAGGATCTTCAGTTAAACAACACTAACATTTAATTTAGAGTATCTGCTAGCTATTTAAAAAACTTTCAACCCCAAATTCTGTTTCGTACTTTTGACACGTTCTATTTTATGGCCTATCGAATACCCTCATGTCGTTCCTTGTTTACTACGAGTATTTTTTAATTATGTACATTAGAGATGAGCGATCCCGTAATTTTTAAGGAACATCGTGATTAGTGAACGTGATTTTAAAATCACTGTTATTTAAAACTGTGATTGTGATCACAACTTTTATTTTTGTTCTAGGATATTTGAAAATTTTTTGTTATGGAGTTTGACAAAGAAATAAGGCAACAAAAACGATCACCTGTTTAGTTGGACATACTTGAACAAATAAACATTGGCTGTAAAAAAAATTCTAAAAAGGAAGAAGAGAGAACAAAAGAAAAAATAGCAACAATTACATTCATGAGTGCAAAAAACGCTATTACCCACACAAACAGTTGAATATCATAAATTTGTGTATGAAACAAAATAAGAAAATAACAACTTAGCAAGTACCTGTTACTTAACAGATTTGGTCACAACTGTGCTTCGTGATTTTTCAGTAACAGTGATTAAATCACAGGTACGGAAATATCGCTCATCTCTAATGTACATACATACATGTATTGTAAGCAAATCAATATAAATTATATTATTTATTTGCTATTAATAAAATGTCACCTATGAATGAATATGCACACATATGTACATACATATATACGAAAAGGTAGTCGATCAATAAAAATATTTTTTATTGCACATTTATTACCTGCTATTTAAAAAAAATATTTTTTTTGTGATTTATTTCCCAATAATCTTTCAGTATATTCCCATTAAAAATTTAATTAATATTGAGTTAAAATATTGAAAAAGTAACAAAAATAGCAATTCAATAACAAGACTATTAATTTACACTAAATAAACGATACTAACGAATATATTCCATAAAAAAAAAATCGATTGATAAACAACCTAAAAATATTGACTCCCCCTACCACTGACAATTGAAAATTGAACGCGTCATTAATTTGTACCCTACCTTACGAGTAGCGTGTATTAAGTAGAGTATAAAATGTACAAAGACCGAAGCATATAGAATCCTTTGTACTTTATACGTCGCTTTTTTCAACTGAAAACTAAGTTGATATACAGGGTTTCTTATGTTCTTTGTCCTATATCGTATGTCTCCGTAACCACAAAGTACTTAATTTGGGCAACGTGCGCTGATTTATGCTTGGCCCAATTAGTAGGTCAGTTAAGCAGTTGGTATCGTTACGTTACGTTAACAAATACAACATTACAACAAAAATGGAAATTATATCACCGTTTACGTAAAAAAATACTTTAAACAAAAATCAAATCGTCATCTGGCGTAGTGCTGCCACCTGTTTATTTCGCCATGAAAGCTATCAGTTTGTTTTTTAAACCAAATAAACTAAAATTAAATAAATTAAATTGTCTCGGTCTTGATAAAATATGCGTCATCAAAGTATCCTTTGTGTGCCCTCCTCCGTTGTTACTTTATTGTCAGTCGAAAAAAGCAACGGATTTTGTGTGGGTTATTAAACAAATTTTCAATATAAAATGTTTAAAAACATTTGTTATTAGGATTAAAAACAAACTGAAATCAATTAAGATGGCAATATTCAGCTGTACCGAATCTTTAATACCCTTCACCGAGAGTTCGAATATTTCAGGAGTGGACTTTGTAAGGGGTCTATAAGTAATAAGCCGATCCTTATAAATCCTAACCTCAAAGTATTATAATTCGTTGCATTATTTAAAAAAAATATCATGATTTGTGTCAGAAATATTATTAGGCGTATTAATGGGATTTTCAGGAGAAATTTCGATAAGAAAAGTTCATGAGACTGATTTCTAGAATCTAAAAAACAAAAAATCCAAAAAAGCCAATAAAAAATCACACACAATAACACAGGTCAACAAAAAAGAAACACCCTACAAATCCAAAAAAAACTTTACATAGGGTGTGTGTGAAACGGTAGCAAAGTACTCGTGGAAGTAAAATTTTGACACTGTTGAGGTGAATAAAATTTCTCTAGCCCTGGGGGCTAGTATACAATTTGACATTTTAGCGTAGAAATTCTTGACAATTTCAATTCACCATAGAACTTTGCCACCGTTTCACACACACCCATAGAATGGCAAACTTGGTATACTCTCATCCAGCACTTGTTGCGGAGTACATACACACATATAAACTTTATCTTACAAAAACTTCGTGTAGTGCCCAAATTTATAACTATTAAACTCATCATTTTCTCTTTGCAAGAACATAAATACAAAATTTAATTTTATGTGAATTCGCTAGACAGGTGTTAATTAAATAGATAAATTTGGTAAATTAATATCTCGATTACTCGTATAATGTGTTAACAGCGATTAAATTGAACTGATTGGTTTTTGTGGCTGGATTTTTGATTGTGTTATAAACATTTTGGCAATTTGAAATGTTTTTGTTATTTTTTTCAAATTTAATTATGCATAATTTAATTATGCATTCGACGAAAAACGAACTTAATGTCGTCATTAGGGTTTTGTTTTAATAAATAAAATCGTTCAAAATACTTTAATAATACTTGTTTGGTACATCGAATGGGAATTTAAGAAAAATAAAACATGTCTTTTTAAAACGGAGTACACCCAACGGCCAAAATTTACATAAATTAAAAGCTGTGACGTAGGCTGCACTCAATTTGTAAGCAATTTACTTTAATGATGTCATCAAAAAAAAAAAAAAAACAATTTATAAAGACAAACATGTATTCAGCTGTTAAATTGAAAGCAAAATTTCCAAACAAATGGAAAGGTGAAATTGAAAGCAATCTCGTGGTCAATTTAAAAAGTGTGAGTGTGTTAGTAAAAAAGTGAGAGTGCCCTGCAAATAATAGGACCAGTCCAAACACGCGTGTAAAGAGTAGTCCACAAAGGACCAGGACTAGTCCAAAAGTAACCCAAACGTATGGAAAAAACCTGGTCTATTTAACATTACGATGTCCTAGGAGAGGATCATATAACCCACCTTTGGACCACTAAGGAGTAGTTTTAAAACTACTCCATGGTATATAACCCACATTTGGACCACTAAGGAGTAGTTTTAAAACTACTCCATGGTATACTCAAGAGGATTAGTTTTGAAGTCGTTTAAAAACGAAAGCACGTCGTTAAAAAACGAAGACATGTCGTCTCACTACAAACACTTTTTAACAATGACATGGTCCATGCTTGCATTACATCGGACCAGTCCATGGAGTAGTCCATTTTATCAAAATTGGTCAGGTGGTCCAATTTTATTTGCTGGGTGTATTGCAAATTGAATGGAATTGAAAGGTAAAACTTGAACGTGTGGCCACCAAGTAAGATATCCCAATTTTTACCAGCGAAGCTAAAGATTAGTACATAAGGGTACCCACTAGAGTTTTTTTTCCCGGAGTTTTTCGATTCCCGGGAAAACGGGAAACATTTTTAAATTTCCCGGGATCCCGGGATCCCGCTCCATATAAATAATACAAAGTAAATTTGTTTTAAATTAATGAAAACCCCCTATTTTTTAAAAAAGCGTAAGGGAACTTGTTTGCAAAGTAAGTAAAATAAATGCCTAAATACTACAAAAATGAATTAAAGGTTGAAAGAGGAACTTGAATTATTATTACCTTACAATTTTATGTGTAAATGTCGTATCATTATGCTCTAACTACAAGATAAAAAGATAACAAAAACATGAAAAATTTAATACATAAAACAATAATAAAAACAAACAAAAATTATGGTACTCATGTTTTGAGATCAAAAAGTAAATTTATAAAATACATATAATTTTTTAAATAAATATGTTTTATAAATATGTAAAAAATAGCAAATTACAAGATCCACCTGTAATCTTTAGGACAATGTGTTTTTAAAATTGTATGTTGTAGTATCTTACACAAGTTTCCATAGTTTTTTTTATTTCTGTTTCCCAGCACTTCCCGGTTCATAAGCCGTCACAAAATGAAACAAATTTATGTTTATCACCTTATAAACATATCGTCATATCTCGAATTTTTTTTTTAATTTTAAGTTAATTAAGCAAAGTGTTCCTTCTATTTTCTCGTAACAAAACATCGGTTTTTATCTCAAACTGAACCGAAGTTATAGCAAAATATATGTATCTTAAAATCGGTACATTTTAACTTTAATCGCATTTTGCCATTTTGTAGATATGACCTGCTGCAATAAAGGAGCGATATTTTTGGATATATCCTATTTGTAAGACTTGTCCATGGACAATTTAAATTTACTGCCTGCATCTTATTTTGAATTAATGCTCTTTATTAACTCTTCACTTCAGTAGATTTTTTAATTATCAACTGTTGCACGGCACATTCTGCTATTGGTAGATTTATTGCGTTAGAAGACATTGATTTACGAACGTACTCACTTCATGTTATTGATCTAATCGACAACCCATCAACAGATGCTAATTTTTAGAGAATATTAAACTAAATTTCAAAAGTATAAATAGTTTTTTTCTGAAACTATGAGGAACTTTTATTTCCCGGGAAAGAAAGTAATTGAAATTCCGGGACGGGAAATCTCGGGAAAAAACCCTAGTACCCACACATATGCGTTTAATAACACAGTGCGATAGGAAAAAATACCTGGGCTGCGAAACCGTTTTTGTAGTAGGTCTTGTCGAGCACAACAAGATTCTGTCCTTAAAATTTGCGAAACACCTCCGAAATCTCGACAAGTAACATTGTTGAATATCAACCGATTCTAAATTTTATTTTTTTTTTTATTTATTTATTTATTTATTTATTTATTTATTTATTAATATCAATACAAAGAAAGCCTCCAAGGCCAATTATTTATGTATTGTTGATAATAACCAATTTCACAAGTATTCCACTTAAAAACTAAAAACTTTTTAAAAAATATAGAAATTTAGCTGTTATATATAAGTATAGTATAGCGGATTTAGAAAGAAGAAACTAAGACATTTAGAAGATGTGACCATGACATTTAAGTAATATTGAGGTCACAATGCATATTTCTCCAGCAAACGCAAATAGAGAACATTTTTTTCCTTTATAAAATTATATTTATTTATGAGTAAAATGTTATTAAAGGCCGTTATACACTATCCCACAAAGTCTTTAGTTATTTACGAAAATTCAACCCTGTAATGATAAATTGTTATTGTTTTTTGAAAATATTCAAAGAATAATTAGATCAGGGAAGCACTTTTGAAAAATACTAAAGACTTTGTGGGATGGTGTGCAACGGCCTTTAAGAGTTATTAAATTTTAATTAAAATAATCTGAAAATTATTTATTTTTCGAAGTTACTTTTTATAAAAAAATTTTAAAAAAGCATTTAACTCATATATAAAGATTCTTTTAAAATAGTATCTTTTTTAAACACAATTTAGATATACATTTAATAAAAAATAATTTTGGTTAAATTTTTTCGCTTTTGGTTACTTTTTATTTTGGTTTTGGGTACAAATTTTTTTTTGGTCGTGGCAACGCTGGTCAGAATGCATTGATTCATACATACATATGAACATAAATTTCGTGAAGATCACACCATAATTTATTATAGGACCCATATACATAATATCCACTCTCGGAAAACACTTTAATATGCCTAAAACCGTAACGAATAATGCTATTGTTATAAGGTTTGTTCTGTCACAGTTTTATATGACTAGAAAATCCACTGTCGAATAGAAAGCCTGCTCATGGAAAGCACATAAGTACGCCTAAAATCACAACGAATTATGATATTGTAGTAAAATACCATCTGCCACTAAAAAAAAATTCTGCCAAATTTCTTGAAGATCGGTCCATAATTTACAATAGACCCCATCAGGCGCGGATTCAGGGGGGGAATATAAAAATATGTTTGGTTTATCGCGATAATACAAGAATTCCCAATAATAATATTTTTTTATATGCACAAAATTTTGGGAAATCCCAGCAAGGTTTTTTTTGTTTTTTTTTATTGAATCTAACGAAATTTTCAAAAAGTATCCAAATCTTAATTTTATTAGCTATTTATTAGATATTTCCAATGAAACATCTAGTTTACTGTATTCAAATACTTATTACTCTACATTCAATCTCAGCAGGTGCCATCTATTTATATCCAAAGAATAAACGTTTGACTTGAAAATGCGTGCGGTAGAATTAGTAATAAGTATATATGTATGTGTTATATGAATCAAAATTCTATTCGATAATTTTTGACGAAACGCATTTGAAGAGGCTTTAAAGGATATTGATAATGTGATGTGTCAATTGATGCGAAGGCACTATCATCAATAGTTCTAAAAGCTTTGACAAATTTTAGTCTTGACCTAAAAAATTGTGTAGGAAATGGAACAGATGGGTGTCCTCTGACGTCAGCAGAAAATGGAGCTGTTATAAAATTCTGTTTAATAAATAAATATTTTTATAATATTTGTCATAAAATTTTTTTATCAGGGAAATCTTATTAAAGAACGACGTTTAAAATTCTTGCGTATTGAGTCTTCGATTTATAGAACACCCCTGATAATCTCCTGTTATCACATAAAACAGTGTTATAAATGAAAAACACTCTTTCAACATCGCAAGATGTAACTGGAGCATATTTGAACACTAAAAGTTCAGATGGAGAAAAATTGTCAATAAATTCATCCGTCTCACTTTCATTAAAACAAAATTGTGAGAAAATCAATTAAAACACTTTTTTAAAATTGAAATGCCAAGCCATATAGATTTTTCAGGAGTATTGAATAATTTACCACACGTATTACGATCTAAAACGTTTATTAAACTTTTCAACAAAATCTTTTTTACTGACATTTTGTATTATTTTCCTTACCAATGTCAATTAAGCCAAAGCTTTCATTCGTTTGTAACTTCAAAAGGCTTGAGCAGATGCATTGAAAGAACTTTTTACGTCCGATTTTTGCATTATTCAGATAGCATTTCGAATAGATTCTGCCTCATATTCGCTAAGCTTATTTAAACATTTTTTTCTAGGTTGCAAAAAGGTATTCTTTGGCAAGCTGGACCAAAAATTGCTTTTTAAAAAAATAATTGAAGAAATGGCAAAAATGGCATATGCCATAAAAACTTGCCCTACCCGTTGCCATTTCCTACCCGTCATCTAATACAAAAATGGCTAAAATTAACAATGACAGAAGAAAGACTGTAGGTACTATCTAAATTTGCCTCACAAGGAAATCATAAATTGCTTATTTAAAAAAATGAATTTATATTGAACTGATCTTATATATCATTTAACTTTATTGTTGAGTTTCTTTAATACAATATACACATATTAATTTTAATAAACTTTTAAAAACAAATTTTTTACTTTTTTGTATCAAAAAAATCCCGCCCCCCCTAAGGCTCGAGCTGGATCCGCGCCTGGACACCATATAAAGCCCTATCCTGAAAAATTTTAACTGTCGGTGGAGGGGTATTAAAGATTCGGCACAGCTGAATTTAACACTCGAACTTGCTCTTATTAAAATCATTTCAAAATGTATAAAAATATATTTTTTTTCAATTAGTGTTACTGTGTAAATTTATTTTTAACAGCTACCAAAAAATGTTTCAATATTTTCCAAATTTCTGTTATTAAATTTTATTGTAAATATGTAACATAAAAAAACATCTGTGTCTAGAAACCCTTAAGCAAATTGTTTGATTTTTTAATAAACCAATTAAAAAATCAAACAATTTGATTAACACTGGATGCAACTAGTTTATGTTACATTATATTTCAAGTCCTGAAACAAATATGAAATAACAAATCAATAAAATTATGTTAAAAATATTTGACAGATATTCAGGTGTGGTAAAACGCAAGAATTTGGAAGTTGTTTTAAATACACTTTTAAACTAATTTTTATAATTGTTGTATAAAAATTTAGTTTAATAAAGAAAGATTTGTACAATATTTGTCATAAAATTCTTATATTACAGAAATCTTATTAAAAAACGACTTTTAAAATTCACGCGTTTTCGATTTGCAGCACAACCCTGATTGATTCAAGTTTTTGTAAAATGGAAAATCACGCACGGAAAAGAAAATTGATTTTACGCACTAAATTCTTTGAAACAAGCAACAAATTAGTGGATTCTGCACATATTATCCAAATGTCTACAGTACTTATCGCTTATATGCACTCCAGTTATAATAATTTAACGCTTTTATGCATCACAACTTGTACAATTAGACTACAATATGCTTAGTTGAGGCTGCTGATCACGCATATGTATATTCCCATTGATCCTATATGGAGCAACGGGCCTCAACTCGGATATGGCATTAATTTACTTAAGAAGCGTTTTCGAGACATCCGCGAAAATCGTGTTTTTTTTTTAGTTATTTTACAACTTTTAGGGCATATTTTTATTTTTAAACTACATTTTTAAAGCGCATAAAATACGTTGAGACAAATAAGCGAGTTTCTCTTTTTGCACTGTATATGCATATAAGCGAGTTTATGTAGTTGTATTTCTCGTTTAAAAGCACCAAAAGACATGCAGGTTTGTTAAAAGTAAATAATGGGGATTAAAAATAAAGTGGAGTTGGTCATACATTTGACCCATCTTGGAGCATCCTACCCAAAGCATATTGAGCATCTGGAGCATCTTGCCCAAATTTAAAAATTTCAGAAGATGATTTTCTTCGAAGTGCACGATATGCATTTTGATTTAATCACTGTTACTGAAAAATCACGAAGCACAGTTGTGACCAAATCTGTTAAGTAACAGGTACTTGCTAAGTTGTTATTTTCTTATTTTGTTTCATACACAAATTTATGATATTCAACTGTTTGTGTGGGTAATAGCGTTTTTTGCACTCATGAATGTAATTGTTGCTATTTTTTCTTTTGTTCTCTCTTCTTCCTTTTTAGAATTTTTTTTACAGCCAATGTTTATTTGTTCAAGTATGTCCAACTAAACAGGTGATCGTTTTTGTTGCCTTATTTCTTTGTCAAACTCCATAACAAAAAATTTTCAAATATCCTAGAACAAAAATAAAAGTTGTGATCACAATCACAGTTTTAAATAACAGTGATTTTAAAATCACGTTCACTAATCACGATGTTCCTTAAAAATTACGGGATCGCTCATCTCTAATGTACATAATTAAAAAATACTCGTAGTAAACAAGGAACGACATGAGGGTATTCGATAGGCCATAAAATAGAACGTGTCAAAAGTACGAAACAGAATTTGGGGTTGAAAGTTTTTTAAATAGCTAGCAGATACTCTAAATTAAATGTTAGTGTTGTTTAACTGAAGATCCTTAATCGAGTTAGGAGAAATTTATGGATCAAATGGAGTGTAAAACTGGAGGTCTACTCTACTGCGATGCGAAAATTTTTTTAGCAAATCTAGCGATTGGTACTCTTTAATACATTTGTGCATATGTCTTTCGCATCTTTTAATTTGTTGTCTTTTCGTAAATCATCACTTTATTTTTTTTTTTTTAATTATCCAATTTCAAATATTTTTACATACTTTGGCATTTCATTACTGTAAATCCGCGTCATCTTTAATTTTTATTGCCACTATTCAGCTTCATTTTCAGAAAATTTTGCGAAAGTGATAGAGAGTATCAAGTTGGCATTTAGCTTTCGCATCGAAATTGTTTTCGAATCGCAATTTGTGGTTCGTATCGCATAACAACAATAAAAAGCCGTGTTGTTTATTTAATTGTACAATTGTTGTAATCTCGCGGCTACCACCTATAAATATACCTTGCGTAATACTCTTTATTTGATCAGGGTTGCATTTCTTTTTCTTGTGTGATAGTGTCTGGCAACACTTCCCTGCAAATAATAGGACCAGTCCAAACACGCGTGTAAGGAGTAGTCCACAAGGGACTAGGACTAGTCCAAAAGTAACCCAAACGTATGGAAAAAACATGGTCTATTTACCATTACGATGTCCTAGGGCAGGACCATATAACCCATCTTTGGACTACAACGGAGTAGTTTTAAAACTACTCCATTGTATACACAAGAGTGCTAGTTTTAACTTCGTTTAAAAACGAAAACATGTCGTTAAAAAACGAAGACATGTCGTCTCACTACAAACACTTTTTAACAATGACATGGTCCATGCTTGCATTACATCGGACCAGTCCATGGAGTAGTCCATTTTAACAAAATGGATCAGGTGGTCCAATATTATTTGTAGGGTCATGTCACTGCATTCTGTCACAAAATCAGCATATTATCGCCGCTGAACGAAATGAAATGAAAATTTTACGCTTAAGCAACGTTAAGATTTATTGGAAAATTTATTTCCAAACAAAGACAATTGGTATGAAATTGCACGAAAATATCGTACAAAATTTGGTCGCAGAAAAGCACCAACAGTGCCCGGTATACGCAAGTTTATTGCTAAAGTTCGTGAAACTGGTTTCATTGCTGATGCGCCAAGACGTGCTCGTACAGTGCGTTCACCGAAAATATCGAAGCTGTGGCTTCTCAAGAATTTAACGCTTTATTTCAAAGTGCAAGAAAATTGGTCCGATCGAATGAGGTACTGTGAGGCCAGCCGCGGCAGCCATATGAATGAAATAATATTCCATTTCTAACCAGTTTCACTGCACAGCAAAAAAATAAATTTGGAAAAATTTCAAACCGTGTTTGTTTTATTGCATTTTTAAATTTAAACTTTTAAATGACCCACCCGTTATTTTTTGACAGTCGCAACAAAACTCATTAGTTTTCTATATCACTGTAGTAATAGTTTTGCCTATGGATCGATTGAAACCAGCCTTAACGGAAAATACTAAATTTAATTCAAACATGCAAACCAATAATTATAAACAAACCGAAAAGAGAGTTTCTTTTAATTTATTGGGAATACATTTTTTGTAGGGGGAGTAGTTGTAGGGGTATGAAAATACTTTGTTATATTATACAAAAATTTAAGTTTTATTTAAATAATAAGTTTGTTCAATAATTTTAGTTTTCGATAATTTTCTTTAAGATTTTGAATTGTTCATAAATAAATTTTCAACTGTTGAATTTGATATTAATTTAAATAAATTATTTACCATTCATTGAAATACCTAAAGATTTTTATTTTAATTCTAAATATATACGGAATACGTAAAGGGACAAATATAGCTACTTGTCAAATGCTGGTCTAGCAGGCAAATTTACACGTGTACGTGTGCTGGACGTAAAATTCGCCATCATATCTAAATTTTTCATTTTCCATCCAGCATCGTCGGCCTGACACATACGAACATATTTTCACTAATACTACCACAATGCTTGATGAGTATTTTGATCAGTGTATTTGACCTTTCCTTTAAACACAGAGGTTTGATTTCAAATTGAAAATGATTTGATTTCAAACATTTTCTCTAACGTTTGTAATGATTTGAAAATCGTAACATTCTCAACAAAAAAGGGGATATTATTTTCAAATTGAAAGATGCTTTTTATTTTTAACTCAAATCTCAAATATTTTTCAAATGTGTATTATAATACAATGTGGACCATAAATAAAAATAAACCATAGCAACACGATGAAATAATGTTCTTTTAGTCCTCTAATTCTTGGAAAGACGAAATACTTGGCTCCCTTTTAATTTGAGGATTGTAGCATTGGGATCTTACAACAAACTTATAATTTCTTCACTTTCCCGTTTTATTTTTTTTCAATTCATATTCTTAATCATTGTAATTACTCACAAATAATTTTTATTTTTCATAAGAAATAAATCGTTTACTTGTAAAACACATTTAACTACGAAGGAAAAATTTAACTAATCGCCATTTTTGATGGTTTCATTTATTTTTCGCTTGAGTATTGCAAAGTTTAGTTTTGGATTAAATTTAACATTTGATACGGATTTTACGTAAAGTTGAAAAAACATTTGATGTCAAATGTTTATTTTTTAAATCATAATCAATTTGAATTAAAATGTTAAAATCAAACAATTAAAAAACCTATGAGAATTGCGTTTGATGTCAAATGATATCAAGGGTATGACCCGCGAAGCTCTTCGCTTGTCTGCAGGAGAGAAACCAGAGTCTCTGACGGGAATCGAACCTGCAACCCCGGCGCTGATAGACTAGCTCACTACCAGCTAGCCTAGCGGGGCACTCATATTTGTGTGATAGTGTAAACTAGCCTTTACGTACAATACAATACCAGTTATAATTTGTTTAAGATATTGTGACCTCTGCAGCAGTGTTGCCAAGTAAATTTAAAAAAATTACCCCAAATCAAAAAAATACCCCCTAAATTTGTACTGAGAAAAAATAAAAAAACCCCAAAATAAATAGAATAGTTTTTTAAATATTTTTTAAACATACATACCATTTTATTTCATTTAATTTTTTACATATGTACATATGTATGTATGTATGTATGTAACTATATTTTAACACATTTTACATAAAAAAGCTTTTAGAAAAACAGAATATATTATTATAACTCATTGAAAACGTATAGTACATTTTCATAATTCAATAATATAAGCTTTCAGAAGACGGAATAAAAATTTGGCATTCAATGTCTAAAAAATATCTAAAGGCCCAACCATAATGTGCTTCAAGTTGGCTTAAGCAAATGTGCGAATACATGTTAATTATATGAGGAAACCCATTTTGAACTTAAGGAATATTTAATATTTAATAATATAAACCCTACAATATCCCCAAATGCTATTTATACACACTAAATTTCACCCTAACTACTTTTAAGTCCCTAAAACTGACCCTAAACGCAAAGGAAAACCCCAAATTTGGGGTGAAAATCCCTAACTTGGCAACACTGCTCTGCAGTATGTTATATGTAATACAGTACTATTCGCTTATAGTCCATTCCGCTTAAATGCCAAAACTGTCATATTCACATGCAGATTTTTTCGAATTTAATACAAATTATTTGTCCTAAGGTCCATTTCGCTTGCAGTCCAATTTCGTTTAAAAGCCACATTTTCTTTTCATGCGAATATAATTCTTAATGCAAAAATGTAGCTTATAGTCCACTCTGTTTTTTATATTTTTTTAATCAACTGGTAACATGTTTTTATTTTCAATTTTGGTAATTATTATAAATGACAAAATTCGAAATTTATATTTCATAACATGGTGTCTTCATCGGACGATTTTTTGTTATTATTTTGTTTGACAAACTTCATACAAAAAAAAAACGCTAACCAAAATATTGGAGTTTTTTTTATACAGACGGTGAAGACCCCAAGAAAGAAAGAACCAATGAAATTGATGTTTATGTTGTGCTTGATTTCGTTATCCAAAGAATTAAAATGAATCTCATACTTAAGGCGTATGAAGCATTGAAATTATTTGCATTTTTGTTTTTATTGTTACCTTTTAAAGCATTTGAATTAATTAATAAAAAAGATTTTTGTTTTAACTATTTAATTAAATTAAATCAATATTTTTGGTTATGTCTTAAATAAACTTTTGTTTTGTTAAAAAAAGAGTGGTTTTATTAAAGAAAATTTTTATATAGTCCAAAATGTGGATTATACTAGGTTTCACTTATATGTAATTCATAAAATAGCTTATAAAAAAAATCGGTTATAGGCCAAATTCGCTTATAATCCACAAAAGTTGTGCAACTATAGTAGTGGACTATAAGCGAAAAATACTGTAGTTCTAAATTTAAAAGATGTATCAAATTTCTCCTTATCATATTGTTTACTTGTTTTTTTATTTCAGACACCTTGTTGCAACAAATTTTACAAATGTCGATTTTGTCATGATGAAAATGAATCCCATCATTTTGATCGCAAAACACTAACAGAACTGATCTGCTCAGAATGTAATACAAGGCAAAAAGTACAAGAACGATGTCAAAATTGTGGCATACGTTTTGGAAAGGTAATTTTTACAATTGTCATTAATTCAGCCGTACTAAAATATTAATTAATACAATAAAAATTTCTTGCAGTACACTTGTCTCATTTGTAATCTCTTTGATGATTCGAATAAACGCCAGTATCATTGTGAACAGTGTGGCATATGTCGCATTGGCGGCAAAGAGAATTTCTTTCACTGTAAAGTTTGCAATATGTGTTTACCAATACAATTAAAAATTGATGGTCACAGGGTAAGTATTTGAATATGTTTTAATGTGTAAAAATAGGGTTAAGTGTTTGCTACATATTTTTGATTCTTAAAAAAAAATTATTTAAAATATGCCAAATATTTTTGTTTGCAGACAATTAATTTTATATCAGGAATTTAATTTAAAAATGTAAACAAAAATTTTATAATTTGAGCATTTAATTTGTGAGTCAACCAAATCGCGTTTTTCATAGAGTCAGTTTGAAAATATTATTTTTAACAGTTTAATATACACTTACTAACCAGCAAACAATTTCCATCGCTGAATCATCGCCCGCGAATCGCCGGCAAGTTGTCTAACATCGCTGCGATGCATCGCGTGGAAGCTAAATGCGATCCTCTGGTGAATCGCGAAAACGTTCGCATGCGTCAACCACGCGAATCGCGTGAACATCGTGTGCCGTTAGACAACTTGCCGTGTATATTAAACACCTTTCACAAATCACTTGTTCAACTGGAATGACAATTTTGCTAATTGCCCTTGAAACCAAATATTAATTTTCCCGTTACCTTAACAAAAGTTTTGTTACAAAACAACAAAAAAAAAAAAAATTCTATCGAAAGTTATAAAAAAAACACTGATGATTGCCGCTACTTGAGTGCGCTCGCATATTCATCGCCTAGTTGTATGGCGTAGGCGATGGTTAGCGATTCTTATTCCCTGAATGGAATCGCGAAATCATCGCCAAACAAGCAATCGCCAAAAAATTTCAAAAATGTTTGAAGGGTATGTATGAAAAGTTGGTTTACTATGATTTATTGTTGATTTTTATAACTCAAAGATGATTTGTTGTTAATGAAAATTAATTAAGACTTTACGTTTTTAATTTTAATCAAAATAATGTTTTTAATTGTTTGACATTGAAATGAAAATGTAAGTAAGATTAATGAAATTATGCCTAATCAATTACTAGCGAGTGTTATTGTTTGCAAAACATACTTTTGAAAATGTGTCCAAATAATTTTCATCATTTTAAAGATATACCTATGCGGGATTCACAAATTGTCATAGAGTCATAAGTCTTAAAAAAAATAACATGAAAAAATACGACTGTTGTGAACACCCCTCATCCCACGCTTAAATGCCTTTCATGCTTATTTACCTTGAGTTTTAAATCCCCGTTTTTTCTTCCATTTTTCACTCAAAAATCCACGCTTAATTGCTTACACTTAATTACCCAATACGGGTAATTGCCTTAAAAATTAAACTCCCAAAACAAAATTACACCTAAATTTCATTCTTTTAATTGCCTCAGTACTATTTGACAACAACACAGTCGACATAAATTATTCGAATTATTTATTAATCGAAAATAAGCAATTTTAAATTATTTGAACAGTTAATCGCAGAAAATTATTCGATTAATGAAACAACGGTAAATCGTTTGAATACCCTATTACCATAAGAAGCAGTTGTGCTAGATTTTAGTTATTGATACCAAACGAAAGAGTTACCAAAACTTAGTTAAGCCTTATAAGTCGCATGCTCTAGCGATCTTGAGGGCCGTGTAATTGGTAAGGAGCAACATGGCTAGGGACTGAGGTCACTATATATGAAAACAGACGGCTCTTAATGCTTTGATGGACTGTTATGTAAACTCAAAGCTAGTGGATGATTGTAGGGGGATTGTAGTAGAAGTATGAGAGCTTGTGGTGAGGCTGTGGTTGGTACCTGGTCACTGCAACATCACCTGCAATTATATCATGAGAGGCTGATGAGTTGATGAGACTCAGCTCGGAAATGAAGGATCCTGACTGTTTGGAAGCAGTCAGGCCTCCAATGGGCTTAAGTTTTTGGAAAGATCGGGGAATGGGCTCTGAGCGGGACTTATGGGATCTGGGGAAACCAAGTGAAGTGCAGGATATTGCGTGCGCTGAGGGCGGTGCTTAGGAAGTCCGTTGCGGATTCGCTGCTTGGCAGGGGTAGGGTCTGCATTAGGTTCATAATAGGTATTATCACGGGTCACTGAGATAGCTAGGTAGTTGATTCTTAGGCGGATTGGAAGATGTCTTTGGCTGTGGGCTCGAGAATCTGACGGGATTCGTAATAGGAATGACCTGGCTACGCCGTTTTTTGCTTAGTAGGGTTGTTAATTCTTGTTTGGTCTGATTTTTATATTCCACTACTTTCTCAATTCTTGTGCTTCCACTCTTTATTTCTCTTATTCTTTTCTAATAAGTACTCTATTACTAAATAAGGCGTCACAATGGACCATATTGGTCTCTGGGTGAGGGTGTGAAATTTACTTCGCACCAGATGAAAACAATCAATAATGTATAACAGTTCAAGACTATTGAGTTAGGGAGGACAGAATATTGTATCTTAAGGGGTCTATACTTTTTAAATTTTTTTGGTAAAAGGAAGACTAATTTTGTAAGTTTTAGATTTACTTTCTCGTTGCAAGTTTCTGCTTGTAAAGTTAATGAACAGACCTACTTAAAAATGGTCTCGAAATGCAATTTTCATTTAACCCTTTTTAAATAAATTGCCTTATCTTTATAAAACTTGAATTTCTAGTTAATTTTCCTTTTATTTCTTTTTAGTGTGTCGAAAATATATCCCGTTCCCATTGCCCTGTTTGTCTTGGCGACATACATACCTCACGCATTCCATGTCACATTCCTGACTGCGGCCATCTGTTGCATAAAATGTGTTTTGATCAGCTTTTAACCTCAGGCCATTATGCATGTCCCACATGCCAGACATCACTTATAGACATGACAGCATTATGGGAATATTTGGATGCTCAGGCTGAATTAATGCCAATGCCTAAGAAATTTGAAAATCAAAAAATTCATATATTCTGTAATGATTGCCATAAGGTAGGTTTAAAACCAGTTATAGAAAATGATTCCAATATTCATTTCATATAACCATAATACTTTATTATACATAATCATTTTTAATTTAAACTAATGCTACAAGATAATTATAATAAATAATTCTATGAAATATTTCTGTTTTTAGACTTCAAAATCAAAATTTCATTTTATTGGTTTAAAATGTTTATACTGTGGCGCTTATAATACCACTCAGGATGTAAAAAGACGCATGTCTCTAGTAACTGGTAAATATACAATTTATATTAATTGTTTGTTATTTTTAAATGTTATAAACTATGAAAATTGTGCTTAAATACTAAACAATGTATTCATTCGTACTTTTCAGATGAACCCACGTCTGCATGACATTTGGTGTTTTCTCGAGCTTCTGTTTTAAAGACGTCTACAATGCATAAATTGAAAAACTTAATATATAGTTTATTCGAAAATATATTCTGAATTTTTAAAGGACTTGCCACAGTTTTCACAAGCTTTTTTTCTCAATAGATTGTGTGAAACAATCTTGAATCATATAAAATGTGTTAAAGACAAAATAAAAGCCATGGCTGAAGGGTTTAGAGCCCCAACTGTAAACCTATGCTTGAAACCAAAAGTTAAGCCAGTCAACTTTTAATTGAATTTTAAATTAAGAATGTTCAAAAAATTTTATATTCTACTTTTGTACTTTTTTTTTTTTTTTAATTTTTACACAAAATTCTACTATTTTTACATTTATACATAAGTACTTAAAAAATAATAGGAATTTAAATGCTGATTTTATGCTGAATTGTATAAAACTATTAAGGAATTGAATACAATTTTTAAGATTTAAAAATAATCAGCCCTATTCTTTTTTTATTATTCGAATATTAATTGCATTTACAGTTATAATAAAGTATGTACGTATAATAATTATAAATTAATACTTTACTCGAATAAATTTAAATGATACCATTTAATCATTCTCTCAAACCACTTGTTTTGCCCAAATTCATAAAATATGTATAAAGAAAATTGTTTTAAATAAATCTGTATATTCTACCGTATTTATATGCTAATTAGCACTATTTGGAAATTATTATTGATTTTTCAAATGATTGCAAATTTAAACAAATAAATTAAAGTTAAAACACAATTAGGAAAATAATAAAGGTATTCACGCCAAAATTTGCACTCTTGCGAAAAAGCAAAATAGCAAAAACATAACAGTAACCACATTTTTGCAATACAATATTCACCCCTATCGAGAATAACAATTCCTTTGTAGTTTTGTCCCTTTTTCCATTTTTCCTATGTTAATTTAATTGTAAAAATGGGAAAAGGGAAAAGACTCCCAAGCAATTTTTATTCACGATAGGGGTAATTGTATTTTCGCATGAGTGTAGCTTTTGGCATTAATGCCTTTAATACTATTTTATATTGCGACATTTTAATAAACGGATAATAATAAAAATATTTTAAGAGCTCCAACGTGTTATTTTATATTGCGATCTTTTAATAAATAGGTTATAATAGAAAGATGTTAAGTTTCAAATTAAGAATGAACGAAAAATATATAAAAAAAATTAAAATACAATGAAATAGAAGCCAAAATAGTTTTTAGTGCTGCTACAAAAGTGGTCATATGGGAACAATATGTTTCAAAACAATGAGGAAACGGACGTCACACAGTAGATTAAGAGCAACATTAATTAATCTCTTCATGTCTTATGATCTACCTGGTTTTTCCACAGTTTGTAATAAACAATCTAAATATCATGTACCAAAAATATTAGGCTTATAACTTGTTTGTCTAGAGACATTCAAAGTTGACCCAAGTGAATCAGGCCAATTATGAATAAAAATTCCCCGGGAGTTTTCTCCCTTCTCTAATTTTTTCTATGTAAATTCAATTGTAGAAATTGGAAAAGGGAAAAAACTCCCAGGGAATTTTAATTCATAATTGGGCTGAATTGTGTTTGAAATGACAGTATAATGTATCGTTTCGTGCTTTTAAAATACTCTTGTAATGGCACTATAATGATTTGTTTATACAATTGGATGTTATAAATGATTAAGTATGTACATATCGCTCATTTGCTGCAAGTTCGGCATAAATCAAAAAATACAATTTTGGAGTTAGTGATGCAGAATTGCTCGCTATGTTGTTCTTTATATTGTGTATTTAATTCATCTTTATATCTTTTATACTTTCCCCATTTGAAGAGAATGTATCGTTATTTTTTCTAAGTGATTAGAGCAAATCAAAAACTTTAAACTCGTTTATCTCGAAATGGATTTTTTTTTAGTTATATTGTATGCAAATAAAAAAATTTTGAAAATTAAAAAAAAAAATTTTATATGCAAATAAAAATATTTTGAAAATTAAAAAAAAATTGTCTAAATATATTTATTTTTCCAGCTTCTATGGCTTGTATCTATTGATTTCCAACGACCCCTAGTCCGAGACTTATATTAAATTAAAGCTTGAAGTCTCAGCTAACGATTTTCAGCTGCCCATTTTTACCCCTAAGCAATTGCTGTATAAAAAAAAAATTTAGGAAAAAATTTCTGTCACAAGCATGTTATTGCGATTGCAATACAATTTTTTTTTTTGCTTTTTTGCTATGTTGTTTTGTTGTAATAAAATAACATAGAAATAATTGCACTTAGTAGCGCTTGCAATAAGTTCTTCCCATTATTTTTATGCTCTTTTTGTTGTTGTTCAAGGTTCAATATTTTTTATCAACTGTGATTAGTTGGGGTGCGTTCGTAAAGTATCACTGCACTGCATCAGAAAATCAAAATTCTTTTAAAGCCGATAAAAAAAATAATTATAATTTTTTTTTATTGTGTGACTATTATTTTTTTGGAGTATTTCCCAATTTTTTGGTCCACATTTACTTCACTGATAAATATACATGTAACCATTTGAAATCACCGATATAGCGCATTGATGCATTTACTAACGCACCCTTCATTATTGTTTTTGTGATTAACGCTTATTAGTTTATTGTATTGAATTTCTTATCAGCTGTGATTATTAGTTGTGTTTAAGTGATTAAAGCTTATTATGTAGTTTATTGTTTATGAACTGACAAATAGAAGAAAATTATTTACATAAGTATGGATGGACAATGTGGATATGGTAGTTTGCGATGTTAGTTCAACAAATAACATCAATTTCGACCTTCTAAAACTTTGCAAATCTCGTGCAGCAGTTATGTGATAGTAATTCGGCAGAATTTATTTCATTAGTTGCATAAATTATTAATAAGGATGAACAATTTTCAAAAATGTTTAGTCCAAAAAAAGCACTTAGCCTCATTATTGAGGCTTGTTTATTAAAACATCAGTATCAAATATTAAGATGGAGTGGTAAAGAAATTGGATGTGATATTTTCCCTCAATATCATCAAGTTCTTGATGTTAAAATTTTAAACCCGTGTAGCTTTTTTAAGCAATCAAGCTTTGCTAACAAGGAAAATATTGTATTTTATGTGGTCATATTGTATGAGAAGTAAGCGTGGTTAATTGGAGATTTTGCTAATTTTTTCACATTGGTTAATGTTATCATAAAATTGCAATGAGCAAAAAGTTGTGACTACAATGAGTTTTAACTTTTCTGACACATATTTTGTTTGATTGTGGTTCGTTTTATCAATCATGCGATCAAAAAATGGCGACTTTATTAAATAAATTAGTTGCTAGTGCTACTTTATTATTATTTATTTTCTAAAGTTTGGCTGTTTTCCTAAACGTGTGTTCACAATGTGTAAATTCAGAAAAAGACATCATGTTAAAGCAAACCGTAGTAACATTTTTATATGATTTTCATCCGAATTTTTTTAACTGCTCAGTGCCGGTTCACACACGTCAAATTTGACTCGTCAAGTGTTGAACTTTTAGGAGAGAAAGGAAAAGTGAATGCCATATCTTTTCCCCTCTCTCCTTAAAACTCAAGACTTGACGTGCGTGAACCGGCACTTAATTTGCTTTTCTCTGCGCATTTCCGACTGCAAAGTTGCATTTAGGAACAAAATGCATTGTCGGAATTTGTATGGTTGCATTTAAGAATATTAAAACAGGGATGTAAACATTTTTTGCGCATGGCTTAAATCGCAGGAATGAATATTTTCAATTTGCATATCGACCGATAGTTATTTTCGTTGATTTTTCATTGTCGTGCGGAATCAAATATACGAAAAAGACACTAACGCTTTGTAGTATTAAATCGAAGAAAATATAACAGAGTTGTTAACTTAACAGAAAGGGTGAAAACCGCTAATTTTTAGGTAAAATATTATTTTTTGCATTTGTTTTAGTAAAAATTAACTGATTGTTTCAGTCAATATGCCAATGTATTAAAGTTTCATATTAAAAGGGGACTTAGCACTTTTACGTGCCATAGCAAAACAACAAATAAAACATGTTAAATAGTTTAATGGCGTTCGGCCCTTCATTTTACATCTCTAGGAGTGACTCTGTGGCAGTTTTAGATTTTTTTGAATATTTACCTTTTCGTCCACATTTTAAGCTCGATGGCCGTCCACTTCCCTACCTGTCCAGATCCTGTTATTAAGAAACTCCATACATCACTATCTTCTAGCTTGTGTATATGGATGAAGCTTATCTGAGTTAAACATTGGCAAATCTTTTAGACCAGAGTCTTATCGAAAGCTGTTTTTGCAGTGGTAATAGATAGTTTCAGCTCCTAAGCAAGGAGTTTGTGCAGGGATGAAACAAAAATTCCACTCTTTGATGAAAACATACGGATTCGTAAGAAAACGAATTGCTTTACTCAGTGTTGAGAGCGCCGTGTGATAGGCCATAAAGACAGGTTAACCCTGAATACCCCCGTTATTATTGTTCTTTAACCTATACAAATTACTGAACATCGTACATGAATACGCACTAAACAGTAACAGGTTGGCTGCTGTCGTGAGTACTGAAGACTTAATTAACGTTTATGAATACTTGTTGAAAGGTTGGTGCATCATTTTTACCTTTCCTACAAAAATGTAAAATGTCACTTATGCTTTTTCGAACAACGAACTCATTGCAAATTTATTATAATTATAATTTACAACAAACTTAAGAGACGAATTCAAAATAACGTAGCAGCAGCAGACCTCAACAACGACAAGTTTCAATTGAACTGCTGATTAGTTTTTAAATTGTTATTGGGTTATTTAAGAAAACAGTAAAGTAAAAAAGCCTTAATAAGGCTCAGTTAGCCGGGAGTAACAGTAACCTTACCGTAAAAAAGTAAGACCAATCTATTTCTTACAGATTGAGACGTAGCATCTTACTGCTAACTATAATCGTTCTAATTGCTTTATATACAACAAAATGATGCAGCTGATTTGCAACGTTACTGTTACTCCCGGCTAACTGAGCCTTTAGTTTTGAATAGTACAAAGGCTCTAATTTCCAATAATGACTCGTTTTAGTGCTTATGTTGTTTCAGACAATCGAGTTCCATATTAGAACCCCCAAAAATAAAACTTCTTTCAAACTCCTTTTCAGAAGAGATTCCATTTAAAAACACCAATTGAAAAAAAATTATAGTTTTCGCCTAAATCAACAATTACATTAATATCAATTGACATAAAGCCCAATTATGAATAAAAATGCCCCAGGAGTTTTATTTATAATTGCGCTAATAATCGCCCTAATTGTAGTTGGCTATTTTAAAATACGCCTGCGACTATTTGGTAATATATTTAAGAGAAAGTGAACTTATTTCCTTTAATCTATTGCCAAATAGTTGCAGGCGTATTTTAAATTCGCCAACCACGATAAGGATGAATATTATCGTTAATATAATTAATAATATAGTGCTTATTAGTATACACTGCTGTTTTGTGGAAGAAATTCTGCTTACTTTTTATATGAATTTATATTAATATGAAATAATTGAAAATAAATCAATAATTTAAAAACAAACACGTTTTTTGGAATAGGGCTGATAATAAATTCTGTTAAACTCAAGCACAGCCTTAAAACATAAATTTATTTTAAGAGTCTGAATGATTGTGTTAAAAATGTATTGTATCGAGTGTCTTAAGACTAGATTTAATTTAACAATAAGCCAACATAGAATGTAATTCAATATTAATGACTATTTAATTAAACTTAGGTTTATAAAAAAAAAAATCTAAAAAGATAATAATAAACTCTATATAAAAAAATTTGTCAGTATAAAAAATAAAAAAAACTTCACATATAATAGAAAAAAAGGTTTTGCGCGAATGTTTCTTTAAAATAATGTAAAAAAATGTCTGTAAAATTCGTTATTAGTTACAAAAGAAGAAGACTGTTTCGAAAAGCATTCATTAATTTCAATTTTGTTTCACTGTACTTTATCTTTAAGCTCATTCCGCTTCTTAGCGGCTTTCTTTTGGTTGGTAAGATAAATACCTAAGACCAACATAATAGCCCAGGCTATGTAGCCAATATGATAGACTGAACTATAGAATTTCCAAATATTGTCAAAAGACACCAAAAGAAAGGCGGTACCTAAATAGCTAAAAGCAAAGAATTTAGAGATCCAAAATAAAACATCGATTTGCAGACGTTTTAAGCCAATGGCATCTTTGCGCACTAAACTATTCCATATATCTTCAAGAGGCACATAAAGGGGAGCACCCATTATGCAAAAATAATGACCTGGCCGAAAACCGTGCCAGTACGCGGAACAGAGTAATGTGGCAGCAGTTCTAGAGCGAATAAATACAAATTATTTTTTATACCAAATTTAAATCACAATTGTAATTAATACTTACCTATATTTCTTGCTCGGGAACAATTTGTAAACGTTCACTGCCAACCAATATTGTACACAAATATTCCAATGTTTCATGCCTTCACGGAAAGTCAAGCATGTTTCAACGCCCATGACACGTGTATTTACAATTGTAGTGAAATTGTAATTTCTTTCAATGGCTTGACGCTTCAAGTGATCATATTGTTTTCGAGGACCTTCACCAT
Source organism: Pollenia labialis (assembly GCA_949318255.1). Taxonomy (NCBI): domain Eukaryota; kingdom Metazoa; phylum Arthropoda; class Insecta; order Diptera; family Polleniidae; genus Pollenia; species Pollenia labialis. The sequence continues at coordinate 21,340,002 of OX439141.1, forward strand.
TGGCTACATCCGATTCATCTGGATAGGCCCCAAAACCGGCCATGGTGCAAACACACTCACTTAAAGTTAAACCGGTATACATGCGCATACGGAATATAAAGAAGGTGGGCCACACATACATTAGACGATAGAAAAAGGAACGTTGTGTATAAAACTCATCGGTTAGGGCATACTACAGAAGGTCGTGTATTTATATTATTATTTTTAATATTAGTAAATGTGGTAACCATTACTGCCTATTTGTCTATATCGAACGAAAAATGCATTCGTTTTACTAACATTTAAAACAAAACTAAATTTATTGAAATTGGTTTGGTTTTAAGATGTTGGCAAGCAGGCAGTTAATTACAGAAAACGGTACTTACACTTAAAGGATATATATAATTGGCCACTAGATATAATGAACAATAAATTCCAGCACTTTTAAGTTTTTCTATGGTTGCCTGTACGTTGGGTGCATAATCTTTGAATGGTGTATCAAAATAGTCACGATAAGTGCGATAGCGATAGTAGGGACCTTTAAAGAAAAATTTGTTTATTTAAGGACATTTTTTTTTGAAAAGTTTCAATGATATATTACAAACCTACTAAAAAATATTTTTGTTAGTCTTAAGCAAACAAAAAGGTATCCGCACCAAGATTAAAATAATAACTTAAGTCACATCGAGTGTGTCAAATATTCATGATAAGGATCTTAAAGAACTACGAAAACATATGAATGTTTAGTTATTTCAGTTTCCGATATTCTCCATTTCCGAATCTTATAGGTATCATATATAACTAAATATATTTTGTTGTTCAAAATACATATCGTCAGCTCAGAATTGGTTTGGTGCATATTATGGTTAAATTCCAATGATATGCGCCAAACCAATTCTGAGCTTACGATATATGTATTTATATCTAGCTCAATCGAAACTATTCTTAACTTACATATGTTGAACATCAGTTTAACGATTTGATAACATTTTTGATCACGACAAATAAATTTGGTGAAAATGTTTGCACTAACTGAAGATTGTTCAGAAGTTAATATTGATATTGGCATACGCAAGGAAGGCAGGGCAAGTACAGCTGCTCGTTGGTCTGAACTCTATTGACTGGTTATGACGCTTGAACAACCCGCGTGCAACTTGGGTTTGGAAGGGATCAGCTTGGGCAAGTAATATCGGTTATTACAGGACTGGTTGATAGAGAACCATGCCATGAGGATGGGCCATTATAATAACTACAGTATAGGTTGTCAGGAAAAGAAATCTGTGTGTTACTTTCTCTGCCAATGCACAGGTCTCAGGGACATCAGGATAAGGCATTTTGGGAGACCAGAATTACACTGTTTGAATGATCTATCTACTCCGGTACTCAGGTCGTAGTGGTGTCTGACGGGTAACTTGGTGAGCACTGGACCAAAGTGAGCTGTGATCGTGTTGGCAGCCCATTTAACAATTGTATATAAGAGAAAAACGATACGAACAACATTTCGGAGTATAGTTTTTGTATAATAAGACGTAATTTGTGGAGATTATTCGATATAAGAATTGAAAAGAAAATAATGAAAGATAAAAAGAAAATAAAGTGTATTTTTCCGAAATTAAAACACAATAAAAAGTACTGGACTAAAAACCACTTTCTGAGCTTGATTTCGATCTTTGAAACTTATTAAATTTATGCAGAAAAATAAAAATGTCAGGGTAGAGAAATATAAAGAATTGGTGCTGAATCAACTTTAATCTTTCTGATCGTAGACTTAGGGATATAACCTCATAAAGATCTATGTAAAATATATATTTGTCTTGCAGTAACAATGAAAGACATTGAAAGTAAAAAATTGGGTTTCAATTTATTTACAGCTAAATGAAGCTTTAACAATATAAGAAAAACTGGTTTCAAAATTTAAAGTCTTAAAGAAAGAATTAACGTACGAACTCTGGCACAGCCTCAACGAGCAAAGTCCACACCAAAGGATATATTCAGTTGGCTGACGTAAAGCTCTCTATTTATTGGGGTCAGAAGATTTTTGTATGTAATTAAAAAAAATACTGATCGGGTTATCAAGAGAAGCTCACCGGTCCGAATTAACACGTTTCAAAAGAGAAATTTAAGTAATAATGTGTAAAAATTACTGGTGCATGATGTAACTATGTATTATTTCGAATGGCATTATTTTTATTAAAATAAACCCATATTTTCATAAATTCAAAAACATCGAGAACTATTTATACTGCTTGATCATAACCCCTCTTTATGATCAATTGCGATATGTATATAAGTTTTATAACATTTGCATGAACTTAAGTAAAACAATAGAATATGTACATAAATTAAAATAAAGAATGTATTCTAGGTATATGAAATTAATTCGTTCTAAAACTAAATTCACTTTAAAGTAGGTATGTATTTAAATATCATTTAACATCAAATAATTTCTCAGCCTTATTCTTTCTGATTAATATTCTGTTAAATTAATTTTTAGTTAAATTCATTCATGAAAAATATGTGTTTGACGTTTCCCAAAACACAAAAGACCCTATCAAACATTTTGAAAATATTACAGTAGAAGCAAAAAATTTTTTTTTGTTTATTTATTCACAATTTTGAAAACTTGAACTATATTAAACACTAGTTAACAATATTAATTTTTTTATATACAAAGTCACTTTATAGAGCTCTCGAGTATTATTGAAGTAACAAATGATTTACCAAATTAAAATGCATAATTGATGTAGGCAGGTACATGTTTCTAATGTAGAATACTTAAATCTTTTTTTTTTGGTAATGAAAAGTTTGGTCAGTTTGGGCGTTTGTGTTTAAGGTAAAATGTTATATAATTAAAATTTCCTAAAATTCGCAATTGAATGATCAAATGATTTGTATTAAATCCAATTTATTTAATGAATTCTTAAATAAACCTTTATGTCGTTTTTAAATGTTATAATTAAATTTGAAAATAAGTAAAGCAAAGTAAATGAGTTCAAAAATCCATAGGAATGAATAATTGCAGAATTAGTAATTCCGCATTATGTAATTCCATTTTGAAACAAGAATAAGGGAATTTACTCTTTTGAACCTATGGCACTTTTCACAGTAAAACAATGAAAAAAACCCTTAACAAAATAATTTTATAATTTGATAATTTATGAATGTCTGCTGCCTTACTTACCTGTAAGTACGCCAATATAGTTAAAAGTATAAAGAAATATCTCTATTAAGTTAATAGATTGAATTTCCACATCGTAGCTGGTAATTTCAACCAATTGTCCACCTTCTACAGGTTTTTTTTCGATTTGTTCTTTCGAACGCTGCTGAAGTTTCTTCCATGCAGCAGTTTTCTCAAAACCAATACCGGCGACCTTAATAAAGTAAAAATATTTACAGTGACTATGATTATCTACAACTTGACTATTTTACAATAAGCTTTTAAGCCAATTACACAAAAAGTTTCTAGTAACATACTTTCAAGGTCAAAATCATTTGTATCATATTTGTATGGCCTGGCGGCTCGGGGAAACCAAACTTATCCACTAAACGGAAAAACATCAAGTAACCAAACATAACAACAAAAGCATACAAATGACATTTGCTAAATATGAAACAACAAAAAGAAATTAATTACAATTCATTAAACTTAAACCTATTTTCTATTCCCACACTTGTTCTTACCTTGGATGTGAATAAACCACTGCTGTTGCCCCGAGAACTACCGATATCAAGCAATGAAAAATGTGCCATCCTGATACCAAAAATATCATTAATATTCCAAACGCAGTGCCCAGTAATTTTCTTTGCGTTTCATCGTGTATTTTCTTATAATAGTTTCCAGCTCCGATGCAAGTTAGCAGACAGGTGACATAAATTATATCATCAAGTTCCATTTTTATAGTAATTTGCTTTGATTACAAGACAATTATTTGTTGTACATACTTGATTGTATAGTTTTTAAATTATTTTGTACTTATTTCGACTTTTGTCACGATTTTTGACCGTTAAAAGAAACGCCACAGAAAAAGCAGTAACAGTAAACAACTAACTAAGTTAACAGCTGATTGGAGATGGTAGACTGAGTGCATGTAAAGAAAACAACCCGAATATACCATTTGAAATAAACAGGTGGCAGCACTACGCCAGATGACGATTTTTTGCTCTTGCATTGTTTGTCTGGGCTTATGTCAAAGTTTTGTTTATGTTTACAAAAAGTCCACGTTCTGTGCTGTGTTTATTGTATTTAACGACGATATTGACCATAATTATATACAAATTGGCTAAAAATTTATTTATTTCATCACGTTCAGCTTTGATTTTTGTTTTAAGTATTTTTTGACGTAAACGGTGATATGATTTCAATTTTTGTTGTAATGCTGTATTTGTTGCCGTAACGATGCCACCTGCTTATTCCACCATGGAATATACACTATCCAAAACAAACAGAAAGAAATTACCGAATGTGACCGAAAACTTTATTTCGGTCATTTCTTTCTATAATTTTCTTAACACCAAAATGAAAAATGTGTCCACTCGCTTATTAATTTCTTGTAGGAAACACTGTTTGTTTTGGATAGTATATATACGCAGAAAAGAATTCTGAAGCACATCGGAAATAGGCTATTAGTTACAAAAAAAAATAAAATTTTTTTTTAAACGAACATAAAACATTAATGCCCAATTTTCAGGATTGTATTTAAATCTGAATTAAGTTAATTTTCATAACAAACTTAAATCGTATTTAAAACAGATTGGTTTTTTGAGTTTTATTTGAAAAGTCTTATTTAATTAAGATAAAAGTATGGTAGCACTACTAAATACAAAAAAAAATATAAAAAAGTGTAATTATTTACAAGGTGGTCTGAAAAAACAGCTGACTGTTAATGCTTTGCCTGTTGTTGTTGTATTGTTGTGATATTGAGGCCACCTTGCTAAAATATTACAATGGAAACTAAGGAAAAATGTAACAAGAAAATACAATATAATAGTCTGGTAGTGTATAAAGTCGTTTCTGAAAAATTGAAGGAAAAGGACTATTACAAAAAAGCTTTATAAAATACATAACTGAAATTTAGCTCATAGAATAAATTCGAATAATAAAAAATGTTGAATATAATATAAAGTAACCTTCGGAAGGAAATAATTCCCAGTTTCTATTTGTTAAAATAGTTGAGTTAAATACATTCAATTTATAAAGTATCACTATCCAGTGTGACACAAAGAATGCTGACGAAGGCTGTAGCGGGCCAGAAAATGCATTACATTCTGCTGGTGTCTAATAATTGTAAATTTTTCTGTACATACAATATACCTCATTGGTTTCCAAAGGAAACCTAAGGTAAAATGTAACAAGAAAATACAATATAATAGTCTGGTAGTGTATAAAGTCGTTTCTGAAAAATTGAAGGAAAAGGACTATTACAAAAAAGCTTTATAAAATACATAACTGAAATTTAGCTCATAGAATAAATTCGAATAATAAAAAATGTTGAATATAATATAAAGTAACCTTCGGAAGGAAATAATTCCCAGTTTCTAATGGAAACTTAAGTTGAAATTAAGTGTACCACATCGGTGACTTAAGTTTCACTTAAGTTTTTAGTGAAGAAGAGAATTTTGTATTTAAAACGATTTTAAAAATAAATGTGTTTTAATATCAATCCTGAAAATTGGCCATAAAAAATACAAAATAAAGCAAAATATTTACAATCGTGAGCAAACTACCTATAATTTGATTACCTACACATAGATGTGAGTGGATGGGGGCACTTTTTTTTACCCAGAGGGCCCCAAAAGACCCGTCCGCCCTAAATTTTATTATTTTTGTTTTTCTTGCACAATTGCCTTTAATTTGAGTACGCACACATTCCACTAAGTGGGCGGGGTGGTTTTTCGGATCCAGGGGGGCCAACGGGCATCAGCCCCCTTAAATTTTAATTTTGGTTTTTTTCTTTTTTTATTCTGAATCGGGTAGCATATTTTTTTTTTGTACGCCCCGTAAAGTGCACTTTAGCCCAAAAAAATTTGGCTTAAATCTAGTTTACCGACGCAGCTCCAAATAAAAAAAAAAAAAGTACCTAGGGGGATAGAAAATTGAAAAATAAGAAGAAAAAATTAAATAAAAATATTGGCGCAAACGCTTAGTTTTCGAGTTATGGACGTTTTTAGTTTTCATAGAAATATGTGATTTGGCTGAAGAGCAGCTTAAAGGGCTACGAAAAAAAATAAAAAAAATTTGCCACCCAATTCAGAATAAAAATGAAAAAAAACCAAAATTTAAATTTAAGGGCGCTGAGGCCCGTGGGGCCCCCTGGAATCAAAAAACTTCCACGACTACTTAGTGATATGTGTGGGTACTCAAATTAAAGGCCATTTGCTCATGATTGCAAATATGTATTTTGTTTTTGTATTCGCATATTATTTTCCTCTTAGGCTAATTTAAGCATTTTTAGGTGCAGAAAAGTTTTAGTTAGCGAAGCCGGTGTTTGTTATACCATAGAGGAGAAAGTCCTTGCGTCCGGCCGAAGGCCGGCTATGCAGAGAAGCTTTAGTTAGCGAAGCCGGTGTTTGTTATACCATAGAGGAGAAAATCCTTGCGCCCGGTCGAAGGCCGGCTATGCAAAAAATCTTAAGTTAGCGAAGCCGGTGTTTGTTATACCATAGAGGAGAAAATCCTATGCAGAGAAGCTTTAGTTAGCGAAGCCGGTGTTTGTTATACCACAGAGAAGAAAATCTTTGCGTCTGGCCGAAGGGCGGCTAAACATGAAGTGTATGTTTGCGACATTGGTGTTTGTTATTTTATAAAATTTGTATTACACTTTTATTTAAATATATTAAATTATATTTAAATAAATATGTATTATACACTAAGTACACAAAAACTGTAATGTGAGCTTAAGAGTTAAAATTTTTTAAATAAATTCTATATATCCGGAAAGATCTAGTCAAAACCTTCAAAATGATACCAATATTGGCCATATACCTTTAGAAATGTAGTGGAAAAATTACACATTTCTATGAAAACTAAAAACGTCCATAACTCGAAAAAATTTGATGATCGCATCGCTGTATGCATCCGTGAAAGGGCTAAAAAATTCAACGATAATATTGCTATCGAAAAGAAACCATCGATAATCTTAAAGACACAGAGCTATCGATAATACTATCATTTGTTTGCCAGCTCTATTGTCAAACAAAAATAAGGAGATCGTCTCAAAAAAATTTGTTACACCAATTAAAAATGGATTGCATGGAATTAGGTAATAAATGTCGTATTTGTTTACAAGATGATGTAGATATTCATTGGAATAATGTTTTATATGACGACAGTAATCTCACCTACAAGGATTGTTACTACAAATATACACAGTTGGAATGTTTCGGTTCGTATATATGTACATACATAAGTATGTTTGTACCACTAAACTTTAGTGACTAAAGGATAACATGATTAAAAAGTTTGATTAATTTTGTATTTTAATTACTTTATTACATATTTGTTAGATGAAGACGATTGTTCGCAAATGTTATGCCATAGTTGTTCCGATGGTTTAGAATATGTTGATACTTTTATTTCGAAAGCCTTAAATAGTTACTTAATATTGCAGGATAACCGCTTAAGTATCGAAATAATAGATAAAGATTGCGATGAGCTGGAAGAAGGATTACCTGCGTTTGAAAAAATATTAATAGAAGAAACAAACCCCGAATTAGAAAGCCTCTCAATGAATAAAAACTCCAATGAAGAATTACCCACAATAGCCAGAAATACCAAGACTTACAATAGATCTAAAGGAAAGTTGCGAAAACGAAAAAAGGAACCAGTAAAATCTAAGGAAACGACAAATAAACTAAAAGAATTTACTCATTCAAAAAATGAATCAAGTGGTCAAAATACAATAGTACAAGATTTCAAAATAGAAATTCTGGAAAATCTGCCTGAACTAGATGACAATAAAAATTCAAAGAAGTCTGAACAACCAATTTGCTGTTCTATTTGTTGTAAGTATAAATTACATTTACAAATTTTATTCATAATTTGGAAATAATATGATTGCAAAAGCCTCTTATTTATGTATATAAAAATGTTTCTTAAAGCAAAAGTATTAAAAAGTAAATATATTGCAATCTTACACGAAAAAACACATATTGAAAATCGAGAACGAAATGAGACTTGCGATGTATGTGGATTAAAATTTTACTGCAAAAGAATCCTTAAAGCGCATATGCTGACACACTTAGAAAATCGAGAAAAGCCCTACAAGTGTGAATTTTGTGACAAAGCTTTTTACTATAAAGGCGGCCTTAACGTACACCAGCGTATACATTTAGGCCAAATGATTTCCTGTAGTCTTTGTACAAAAGAATTTAATCGACAATTTGACCTGGATAAACACATGCGTACCCATTCAGCTGCAAAAATAAGTTCTAATATGAAAGAAAAGGTAAGTGAATAATAAATGTACATACGAGTACATTACAAAATTTAAAATACGAGTTGACAAATCTTCAGCTCATTATTGGTTTGACCCTCCGACCATATTTACAAAAAATTGAGTTAGGAATGGGGAATATGTATTTTTAAATACCCCCTTTCTGAATCTAAAACCTGTTTCACGAAATTTTGTATGGTTTCTGAGACAAAGCATTAATTTTGCTCCATATCAACTACATATTTTAAAGTTTATTAAGTATTGTTTTGTTCTATACGCAACTGTTTGGGGAATGCTGTAAATTTCTTGTACATAAAATAATAAATTTTAATAAATTGAAAACAAGAAAATAAATTTTACTCTTCGTTCGTTTCATAGCTGTAAGGAAAAAGTAGTAAGAGAAAAAGCAAAATAAAATGTCAACAACTCAATACACAGCAGTAAGTATACGGAAGCAGCAAAAAAAGCTAATTTTTAAAATGAATTCAGAAAAGTGGCGTATGCGACATAAAACCATCATTTGTAATTTCAATTAAATACGAATGAACATCTAAGTTCGTCAATGAACGTTCACAAAAATTTTTTTCTTCAAAACATGGCAGAAGCAGTCGTGAAAATACAAAAAATTTTCAGAAAACTTTATGTAACCTTCAATATCGTTTTTCTTCCCTACGCCTTTTTGGCATATGCGCCAAACCAATATGAGCTGTCGAAATGATTTTCACAGTTCTCTTGGTGGTTTACGAGAAGAATTATGCTGATTGTATCAATGAATGTCGTTGAAAAAACGTGAAGAGGACATGCATTGATACAATTAGTATACTTCTTTTCATAAAGCGCCAAAATAACTGTTAAAATAAATTACCTTCTCGTATTTTAAATTTTGTAACGAAAGAGTTTTGAAACTCACCTACTCATAAATATATATGTTTACAGAAATCTATAAAAGGTCATATCTAACATTTCATTATATAAAGGACTTTTTTCAATTATTTTTATTAACTCACTAGAACGAAATTGTAACTGGTTCATTCGTGCGATATAACCCTCTTGATATAAAAATGTTAATATAATACAAAAACTTACTTATCGCCATATCAAATGCAAAATGACGTAGCATCACTATTCATAATTTTACAGAACCAGAAAACGTTGTAAAATCGAAAGTAATTGATATATACATAAAAGCAATTTTTTATATACAAACATATCAACTTAAAATGCGATAACCTTCGAAAACAAATTTATTTTTAATTGTTTTTTTAGAGTTGTGTGTTACATTATTTTGATTTGTAATTTTCTTAAACAAAAAGACGTATCAACCATGAAAGTATGTCAATATTAAAAAAACATTAACTAATTAAATAACTTTGTCAAATTACAGGTGTAATTATACATCAAGACAAACCACATGCATTAATGTTCAAAATTAGCCATGGCAAAAGTTTAAGGGCCGTTTTCACAACTTACCGATAGCTGAAAGTATACTTCAACCGGTCTTATAAAATGTGTTCCATTATTAAAACTTTACTTTAACCTAAAGTGAGCGATAAAATAATTTAAGGTTCATCCTACCTGGTAGGTTAAAGTCAAGTTGTAATAATGGAATACTTTTTATACGGCCGATAAAATCCTACCGTTAGCTATCGGTGAGTTCTGTAAACGGGCCTAAATTAGTTTGTAACATTTTCAGGCAGTTAAGCAAAATCCCTTTTTTTAAATATGCACCAACATTTGAAATAACAACTTAAGCTTACTTCCGATCTGTGACGTTAGGAGTATGTATTTCGCTATAAAAACTAAAAAAAACTATAACCGATGAGAAGTGATGATGTTCTTAAGGTATGTTCAGACCTAAATATTTGACAAAAAAAAGCCTGACCAGTAAATTGATCAAACTTTAGCTTTTTTTTAAATTGGGTTTGGAGGGTCCCGACTGAACTTCCTCTTTTTTTTAATTTATAAATATAATACAATTAATTTATTGGATGAAATATATGTAGATTTAAAAATTCGCACATCTATTTTGTATTATATGTATGTCCTTATCTAATTCAAAAATTTTTACATTCATGGCAATTTAACATGACCTACAATTTTTCCAACAATATCACAACCCATAATATTTTGCTTTGATTGTACAGAGGCAGGTAACGCAATTTTTTTTAATTTTAAATAACATAATATATTGAGATCATTATGTATAGCCGTATTTGTAATAAACCAAGGCGCTTGAGTAATAAATCGCAGGGTTTTAGACTGGTAACGTTGTAATACAGTCAAGGAAACCATAAAAAAGTTTACCTCCAGATACCTCTCTAGACTGAGCAATCATACTAACATATTAGCCATTACCCTACTCGATGAAACAGAAGAAGTACGTAGACTTAAAAGATTGCATATTTTAGATTTGCCCTTTACATAATTTACAATATAATATACTAACATATACATATATTGAAAAGATATTATAAATATAAGAAAATAAGTTGGAGAGTTATTGAATTATAGTTCAATAACAGCTGTTATTTTTTTAAGTATTATTAAATTTGCTTATTGTTGTATAAACAGATTGTAAATAAAGAAATTAATAAAAAAAAAAAAAAAAAAATAACATAATATAAAGCATATCAAGCCCTTATAGCGAAAATGATGTAACCAACATCATTTTAGATTTTTGTTTTTTGGTGAAAATCCATAATTTTTGATCATTTACATCATCTCTAAAAATCTCATATCTCAATTTCAAACAAAAACCTAGACTTGAAGCAAAGATGATTTAAAAAAAACCTTCTCCTGTAAAATTTTATTTTTGTTTGTTACATCATTTTTGCTATAAGGGCTCGATATTTTCTTAACAGAACTTTTATTGTCAGTTAAGCATAAATCATTTCGCGCCATTAAATACTTTGCGTCCAATTAGACCGCACGACCCTTAAGCCGGCCCTGCCCGTAGCAGTAAAATTGGTTAACACATTATAATTAAGATATTTATTTAGGTAGGCTTAGGATATACATAACTTTATAGCACATTTGAAAGAAACCTTCAAAACTTAACAATGTTAGGCATAAACATTTACGTATTTCAACGTTTTACAAACAATTTTTGAGATGTTTTATACAAAAAATATTTGATATGACCTTTTATGTTTTTTTTCACAAATTTATAACAATTTTAAAATAGTAATTTTGAAAATTTTTTAAGACTAAATGTTACGTCCGCTGCGAGGACTGTGGTAAAATTGTACGTAGCAACAGTTATAGGGGCCATCGAGCAGCGCACATGAATGAGCCTTTATTTAAATGTTCCATTTGTAATAAGGAGTTTTTCCAGAGGCGTAGGTAAGTGTGCAAGTAATATATGTTTATGCTTAAAAATATAATAGGGGCTTATATTCTACATTATAGATAGTGTTTTGTCCGTCGTGCTGTAAACACGTTTTTTCTTTATTGTCCCCGTGTTCTCGTCCTTTAATGTTAAAATTAAATTACTGGTGTTTACGTCGTCCGTCAATTAAATAGAAAAAAAAAATAAATAAACAAAATAAAATAAAAAATTTAAATAAATACAAAAGAAATAGTTTAAACTTAAAACAATAAAATAGACCAACAATTTTACAAATTAAACTAAAAACACAAAATCCAAAACAAACAAAAAATATACACAAAACATAACTGAAAATATTTAAAAAAAAAACACAACACTTAAAAAGAAAAAATACAATAACAACACTCACTTAATAACTGTGGCTTCAATTCGAAATAAAAAAAAAAAAAAAAATAAATAAAACAAAAAACAAAAAACAAAATCAATAAAACACATTTCAACTCTTTTAAAAATCTAATTTACAATAACAACTAAACAAGTGCACAATCATCTACATAAATAACCTACAACACACATCAAATACACAACCACACAATATCAGGATACATTTACACCTCGATATACGCGATTAAAAATATATTTTTTTGGCAATGACCAAACGAGGGGCTTTTATGTCCCCGTTTACAGTGCCATTGCTGTTCACTTTTCCCATACCATTTTTCTACGAAGTTTAATTGGCATTATGCCAGATTGCTGTTGGTTACTTAATGACAAAGGCATAACACTGGCCATTGAGTAACTTTCTCAGCAGCAATTTGGTATTTTTGTCACGTTTACTATCGTAAGGAGTATTGCCTTGAATCTTCTTAATTTGTAATGACAGGTAGATTTCGCATAGACTTCTGCAATATACGCGGATTGAGAGCGAATTATTTCTCTTTATATGCTCACATTCGCTTCCATCGGCCGGATGTTTTCGCCTTATGTGAAACCCAGGTGTGTGGGGATGCTGATCCACAGGATTTTCCCATACCTGGGTATCAACTTCTATCCCTTTTTTCTCTTCATAGGGGCCTTGCTATGTACATTCGCAACGATGTTGTGTACCAGTACCAGCAACATCTTACATGTGGTGATGCGGAATTTAGTTCCCTCTGGGTTAAATTCCGGATCAGGACACACATGTTGCATTTCGGATTTCTGTATAGAAGTCCAAACATGGAAACGGCGGCTTCCCTTAACGGCTTTGACGCCCTTTCCGATACCATTTCTAGAATCCTGGAAAGTTGTCCGAACAGTGAAATTGTAGTTGCTGGCGATTTTAATGTCCACAACTATTCCTGGCTTCGCCATTCGAGCCATACAACTCCCGAGGGCCAATACGTTGAGTTATTCGCCGCGCATAACCACTTAGCGCAATTAGTGAATGAGCCAACACACAATTCGTGTGTTGTAGGGCAATCTCGAAATACTCTTGACCTTTTTCTCACTTCTCACCCTGAAAAGTACGAAGTAAGAACACTCGATCCTCTCGGGAATTCGGATCACAATACCATTTCTGCTTACTTTTCATATTCGGCACTTCATAGCGTTTCGAAAACAGCCCCGAAACGCTCGATTTTTATTTATGAAAAGGCTCGTTGGGCCGAGCTTAACGAATTTTACCGGCATTTCAACTGGAAACTTTGTTTCCTTGACAATAATGTTGATGCCGCAGCAAAAATGGTCGTAAATGTAATTTTGCTTGGAATGAAACTTTTTATTCCCTCGAAGCAAATTTCGGTTAAACCAAAACTTAAGTGTTGGTTTAACCAGACGTGCAAAAATGCAGTCAGATCCAGAGAGGAGGCGTTTAGTAGTTGGCGTTTGAATAAAAACGCAACTACTGATCACCTACGAAAGAAGGCAAGATCTGAGTGTGCCAAAGTACTTAGACGGGAAAAATTTCTACACGAACAGCGTCTTCGTGCTAAGGTCCTTGCTGCTCCTCGGGGCAGTAAGACCTTTTGGTCCTTCGTTAAAAGAGTTAGGGACAGTGCTAGTTCTTCTATCCCAGCGCTTTTAAAGGACGACCAAATATTTACTGACCCGATTGATAAAGCTAACCTCTTGGCTGAACTGTTTGCAAGTAATTCGTTCTTGCCGGAAAGCAATCAATCACTGCCCGTGGTCGGAAGAGTATCATGTACTATGCCCAAGATATTTTTCCGATCACGCGCAGTCAAAAGGGTTCTTTCGGATCTTAACGTAAACAAGTCACCGGGGCCGGATGGCATATCAGCACTGGTATTGAAACAGTGCTGTTCGACGTTAGCTCGTCCGTTGGCCAACCTTTTCAGCTCTTCGTACCGTGCGGGAATCTTTCCCTCTTGCTGGAAGGTGGCCAATGTTCAGCCAATCCCCAAGAAGGGTGAGGCTACTAACCCTGACAATTACCGCCCAATCGCAATTTGCTCTTCGCTCTCGAAGGTGATGGAGAGCATGGTTAATTACCATCTTGTGAAATATCTGGAGACGAATTCACTTCTCAGTGACAGACAGTATGGTTTTCGTGGTAGCCGATCTACAGGAGACCTGTTAGCGTTTCTTTCAGAACGTTGGAGTCGGTCCATTCACCGCTTTGGTGAATGCAAAGTGGTTGCTCTGGATATTTCCAAGGCGTTTGATCGAGTGTGGCATGGTGCGCTTGTGTCAAAGCTTATTGCTTTTGGTGTCGGTAATGATTTCTCTCGATTTATATCGAGTTTCCTCAGTGATCGCACTATACGTGTTGTTATAGATGGGATTGCATCAAACGAGTTTCATCTGAATTCAGGGGTACCGCAAGGTTCTGTCCTTTCTCCTACGCTATTTCTTATATTTCTTAATGACCTTCTTAGTCATACTTCAAATCCTATCTACTCTTTTGCAGATGACAGCAACATTTGTCATTCATATTCCTTCGATCATAGGCCAAGCCTTGTTGAGATTGGGGGCAAAAGGCAGAATATGAATGACACACTTAATCAGGACCTGGCTGCAATCTCTGAGTGGGGTCAAGCGAATAGGGTCGAATTTAATGCACGCAAGACCCAATGTTGTATGTTGACCCACAGACGGGCCGTGGGACCAACTATGTCATCTGTAGTAATGGGTGGCATTGATATTGAAGAATCGGATACTCTTGATGTTCTGGGCATGAGAATACAGTGCGATGTCCGCTGGAATAAACACGTTTTTAAAGTGTCGAAAGAAGCATTCAAGTGTTTAGGTTTTTTAAAACGGTGCAAGACTTACTTCACTTCATCCGATCTCCTTACTATCTATACCACCTATATCCGACCGAAGATGGAATACAACTCCCATATATGGGCAGGGGCTTCAAAGTCTATTTTGAACCTTCTGGACCGTGTACAAAGGAGGGCGGTGAAGCTCATCAATGACAGTAGGGTATCCAACTCTATTGACTCATTGGAGCATCGTCGGAATGTGGGTTGTGTGACACTTTTCTATCGATATTACCATGGGAGGTGTTCCACTGAGATGAGTGAACTTATTCCACCCGCCCGAGTATTTCTTCGTAATACTCGCTCATCCAGTGGATCACATCCGTTTGTAGTCGATTGTCCTGTGTTTCGCACAACGCATTATAGAGAAAATTCGTTTTTCAGTCGAACTATCCGTATGTGGAATAAACTTCCCGCAGAGGTCTTCCCCGGTACTTACAATTTATTAAGATTCAAGTCAAATGTCCACAAACACTATTCCCTCTTTCCTCCTTCCCAAACCTTATTTTCCTGATCAACACAATGCACTGCATATATAGGGGGCATCCCCTGAGTGTTGGTTTATCGCTAAAAAAAAAAAAAAAAAAAAACATTGTCTATACATATTACGTTTCAGCGTGTGAGTACACACTAATGTGTGTATTTTAAATTTTTGTTTATAATATTTTATTTATTTACGTATTTATCATGCTGCAGTTAATTTAAATAACAATCTTTAAATCAATTAGCTATATACCGAAATTTTCTGAAAGATTGAAAAATTCTAATATATATAATAAGGACAAGTTCCAGTTAGCTTTTAAATGTAGCAATACTGTCAATAAATTATTCAGTAAAACAAAATCAAAATTGAAAAAGGAGGAAAAACCCAACGTAGTGTACAAAATCAATTGTAAAGGTGACAATACCAACATATGTCAGAAAACATACGTAGGCACAACTAAAACAAAACTAAAAACCAGACTCTCATCACATAAGTCTGATTTAAAAGCAACTTACAAACCACTGGAGCAAAAAACAGCACTCGCGGCCCACTGTGCAGTTACTGGACATACACCAAATTTCGATGATGTTAAAATACTAGTAGAGGAGAGCAATTATGCCAGGAGATTTACTTTGGAGATGCTACACATACTTGACTTAGACACAAATGAGAGATTAAACTACAAACTGGATACAGAAAATATCTCAGCTCACACATACAAACACACGATATACAAAAACAGAAAGAGACCAAAATAAAATAAAATATAAAAACATTAGTTGACAAAAGCTTTCAGCTGAACAGCAGCTTAAATTAGTGATTTTTTGTTTTCATTTTTATTTTCGATTATTTTTAAAATGTAATTATATTTTTTGTGTTTGAAATGTTTTGTGTAATTTTTTTTTATAATAATTTGTACAATATATTTTTGTATTTTTATATAGAACCCCTGAAGATGGTCAACAAAGTTGACCGAAATATTGGGAAATAAAATAAAATAAATTTGAATTTTTAAACAAAATATATTTATATTTTTTATTTAAAAATTTGGTTTTAACTCATGACCTAATGCCGAAAAATATTAACAAACAATTTTGGAATATTATAAAAAAAATTTTTAATTCGCTTTTTCTGGTTGCAAAAATCGTTGTAAACTTTAAATCCCCTGGAACATATACATGTTTACTGCAGTAGACGTCCGGAAGTTAAAAACACTTTGTTTTTAAGGCAGTTCGAATTTCTTGACTATTTTTTTATATCAAAACTAAGGTGAATTTAACAAAAAAAAAAAAAAAATAAAAATATTTTTTGTTTTTATGTACATCATATGTATATTAATTTAATTTAATAACAATAGCAAAACCTAGCTCAAAATAAAGCTCGATTCACCCTTAGGAAATGAAAAAAAAAAAAAAAATGTAGCAACGCGTTCTCAATTAGTATTGTGAGCATTTGATTTGGTTTTTGGTAAAAATATTTTATCTCTACTAGCCAAAAAAGCTCTGAGCACAGATAAAACGAACGAATGGAACGAACATTATTGTGGTTTTTTACAAAAAACAGAGCGCAATGAAATGTTGTCATCTTTATGTTGAATAGTACGTAGATTGTGTACGTAGATCAATCGATCTTAGACTTTGTTTATATTACAAAAGTTAAATCTCAACACCAATTTATTTAATTGATTTCAATGACAATACAATAAAAACTTAACAAACTAAGAAATGAACTAATAATTATTTTGATAAAAAACAAGTTTTCCAAGTATTTATTTTTTTGTAATATACATACATATCTACCCGCTGCAAAAATAGCTGAGTTCGAGAACACAAAAGTTTTTACTATTTTTTACTAAACTTTACTTTACAATATACAGTAAATGAGAGTAAATGAGAGAGCGTAACGGGACAGTTCATGACTGAGTACTGACAAATTTTTACTGCAAAAATTTTTGCAGTAAAATTTAGTAAATTAAAAAAACATGTTTCAAAAGGTAAACAAACAAAAGTAACAAATAAAATGCATACAAATTGTTAAATAAAAGAAAAGTTGAAATCAAAATTAAACCAAAACAAAAAGTGAATAAATATTAATTAATTAAACTTGTTTGTGAAGTATTTATTTGGCTAAATACAAACTTTTGAATTTTTTTTTGTAGCAAAAAATTGTTTATGTTCTTTTGAATAAATTAACCCGCCACAATTAAGTAAAATAAATTAAAATTAAAAACAAACAACTATGAAAGATTACATGAAATAGTTTGTTTGTATATTCCAAAAATGTTCGTGTTATAAAAAGTATTTTATCGAGTTCCAATTAGAAAACGAGATAATTAGTGAAAAGTGTAAACAATTTTCAACACTTCAATTAGTTGCCATCATATGCTGCCTTTATTTTACGAATTTTTACAAATTTTGCGTTCGCGTACTTTTTGATCACCAGCTTTTTGTGAGAGCAACTTTTTCAGTTTAATCATTAACTGCATTTTACTGTAAAAGTACTCAAACGCACCTAATATCGTGCTATTTTGTCTGCTTTTTGCTGATGCCTTTTATGTTAAATTAAAAATTTTTTGTTTCTTCTGAAAAATTTTGAGTTAATACCTTTTGAGTTAATACCCTCTTTATGATCAACGCCATAAAATATATTGCACTGGTTCCTTTAAAGAGAGTCAACTATAAATGTATAAGTTTTCAGTTGAGACAAAAAACTGATTTCATTTTATATGTAGTATGTATTATAGTACAAAGGGGGAAACATCTTAGTTTATCGATTTCTTGCAAAAAGTAAATATTGAAAAATTTTGAGTTGACTCTCTTATTAAGGTATTAAGGAGACTGAGTATTTTTATATCACATAAAGCCTAAAATATATGTAGACTATTTTGGATAAAAGCCCTCGGTAAATAATTATTTTTTAATAATTTGTTATTTATTTTCTTTTCTAGCTGCTCTAAACATTTAAAAACATTTCATAAGAAACCGAATGGAGAAGCTACCAAACTCATTATAGCATACAAACAGAATCGAATAACGCATTTATATTTGCAACAAAAAGCCGATATAAAAGTAATTACTGAATGAGAATGTGTCATTATTAGGTGTGATCCCGTTCTCAACGTTGGGAGCCCGTGGGATCCCAATTTTACCGACAACTGTTCCCATACTCAAAGTTTGGTAAAGTGAGAGAGATTTTAAGAGAAAAATATTCTTCTTCTTCTTCGCAAAGTGGCCCGTACTTTTTCTTTGGGCTGATTGGGAAAACAATCAGCTGTGTCAGAAAATAAAAAAAAAAACAAAAAAAAAACAAGTAGGTATTAACAAAAGAATAAAAAAAAAATATTAACAAAATAAACAATAGAAAATGTTAAAAAAAATGTAAGTACATGCTTGGATTTTTTCTTTTATACTTGCTAATGTGTTATTTTTGTATTTATTTGAACGTTTTCATAGTAACGTTGTCTTTTGGGGTAGAAATTTGGTTTTTATTGCTCCCGTACCTTTGTACTTTTTGTCTATTAGTGAGAGACATTTTTGATTACTCTCATTTTACCGAACTTTACCCAAAAAGTACGGGATCGCATCTATTATAACCAAAGTATACACACGTTTCTATGTTCTAACTATTAAAGTTATTTAATAAAAATTGTGTTAAATTTAATTTTTAATGTAAATGATACCAAAATAAAATTACAAATTGTATGTAACAGTTATATCAATAACAATTAAGTTTATTTTATACAAGCAAACTAGCAAACCTTGCTAAATATTTGATACCCTCCACCTAGAGTTCGAATATTCAGGAGTGGGCTTATGGAATTATGAACCAATCTTTATAAACACTAACCTTACATTATTATAATCCATTGCGGATTTACGCCTATTAAAGTGTATTGCAAGAGTATTTTCAATAATGAACTCCACTCAATAGAATGCAATTGTTATAATTTATATTGATTTAAAAAGCACATGTTGCACTTCTATTGAACCATCGCAAGATATTTTAAATAAATGTAATTTTCATTCAATGTATCGAAAAAAAGAAGACAATCAGGAATGTTTTGACGATGAAGTGTATAGCGTTTTAGATATACATGGATATTTATGTGTAAAACAACTGCAACTATGTACATATATATGTATGTATGTATGTACATATGTGTATCCAATATTTGTTCAACTCTTCTTTTGCTGCTTAGATAGATTACTATAACTATTTTACAGAAAACAAAGTACCCTAACATACCAAAACAGAGCAAAATGTAAATGAGTTGTAGAATAAGCTTATCATAAAAGAATTCCCTCTACATGCCAACAAATATGAGGGGGAATGATAATAGTTTTGGAAGTGTTTTTGAAAATTATGTCCCGTTATTTGACGTTGTGTTTTGTTCGAAAAGTAGAGTGTTAGGAAGCCTTTTAGACAATGCATAATTTAAAAAAGTAATTAAATTTTAACCCCCATATTCATAAAATACATTAAAGTTTTATAAAAGGTTAATAAAATGAATTTTCTATAAAAATTTGTTCAATGTTTAAAGAATTCGAAACTTAGATAGGGAGTTGGACCTAATCGAATATGTCCTGAATTTTTAATTGCGCATCACAAATAACCTGTGTGTACATGAATTAAATAAAATGTTATTATAAAGATATTTTCCATTTGATTACCTGTACATTTAGCGAATAAAACCCTTTTCGATTTATGTAATATTGAGCTAAATCACCACCAGTTTTTCTAATTTTGATGTGAGTTCCATCAATTGCCCCAATAACAGTAGGAAAGTTGCGAATTTCTTTAAATTGTTTTGCAACTTTCACTTCATCTTGCACGGTAGCAGGCATTTTGATTTTTTCGTTTGCTAGTTTTGCGATAGCTCGAGCCACTTTTGCACAAATTCTGCTGACCGTTGCTTGAGATAGGCCATGTATGTCACCAGCATCATCCTGCACCTAAAAATCGAATTTTTTTCTATTTAAAATTCACTCTTTTAATATGCAAAACTTACTTCTCTTCTGCCCCAACTGCGCAAGGCTACCAATACCTGCAATTCTGCCGATGTTCCACATCCTCTTCTATCCATTGAAATATCATTTTTTATTAAATTTGTAATATTTTTCACGGTTTGCTTATTAAACCGATATTTCTTTTTGAATTCGATGTCAGGAAGGGAAAAAGGGTCAGGCCTATCTTTATAAATTCTTTGACGTCTGAAGTTTAATATTTGCGTTAAAAATTCTGTTGAAATGGAAGACAAGTCAAAACGTACTTATTTTATTAAATAATAAAAATACTTACCAATTCTTTCTATAAAATTTAGTGTTTCCATTTTAAATACCAAAATAAAATATTGTAACATTTATATTTTATTTATTTTTATTATTTTATAAATTTTCAAAATGTCACAACAAATATGTAATATTTTTAATTTAGGTTTAAAGTAGGGCCAAAGGTACTTTAAAATTCCTACATTTAATATTGAGTTACTAAAGGTGTTTTAGACTAATAACTGTTTATAACCTTTTACAAATCAAACAAAAATTTTTTTATAGGGGTATACCTACATATAAGTACTTACGAACACTACGTAAGT
Organism: Pollenia labialis; assembly: GCA_949318255.1. Lineage (NCBI taxonomy): Eukaryota > Metazoa > Arthropoda > Insecta > Diptera > Polleniidae > Pollenia > Pollenia labialis. Next base: position 21,361,084 of record OX439141.1, read on the forward strand.
CTGAATTTACACGTTTCATCTTTTGATGTTCAACTTCTTTTCAATTCCCTTTTAAAGATGGCAATATATTCACACGCAGCAATCGGTTTCAACTTTTTTCGGTACAAAACAACAACAATCCATCGTTGTGCATATACCAACGAATAAAAACACAAAGCGTACTGACCGAGTACAGGCATCTCCGTACTAACCCCCTTTTTTCTTCTCTCACCTAAAAACAAGAGTTGAGCATCAAAAGATGAGACGTGTGAAAGCAGACCAAAGAATGTCATCTTAATATATGTACTTATATTTCGTTTTTGTTTGACATTGTTTAATTTAATAACTGTTTATTTATATTTCAGCTCTAGGTCTTCCTAATATATAAATATTTAAATTTATATTGAAATAAAAATAAACACTTATTATACATACATATGTATGTATATCAGATAAGTATTTTTCTGTAAGCTTATTCTATAATTAGACTTCTAAGCTTACATGTTATTATAGAAAAGTAATATTATTGCAAGGGATTCGTTTTAATATTAAACAATTTTTAATAAGCCTGTTACAATAGTGATCACAACACTTATCTAAGCTTATGGCTTATGTAAGTAAGCTTGCTACAAGTCTTTTCTAAATCGTTTTGATTTTTTGGGACATTTTTAGTGTTTACTAATCATTTGACTCTGCTTTAAATAAAAATTAATCAAAATATATATTTTTATGCTATAGGATCTAAAAAATGATTTTAGTAGTTAAAAAATATATATTATTTTCAAAAACAAAAATACTTGGCGTTTTTTGACATTGAATTTGGGGTAAAAGGTTAAAATAAATCTGACAGCCCTGAAAGAAAGAACAACAAATCCATTTTGCAGACTTGCATTTTTTGGTACTAGCTAGTGTCGATAATACAGTTGAGAATGCAGTGCGATAAACAGATTTAATTTTTGCTAACTATTCACTTTGTATACAAAATAAGACACTCCATTTAAAATGCATTTTGTAAAGACTATTTTAGTAAATTCTTAAACCGAATAATATATAATATTATGTTTAATCAACAGATGGCGGTGGTGTAAAAATATTCCGCATACGTCCTGTGTTTCACTCTATAAACTTTAACTCGATAAGTTCGTTTGTTAATTCAAAATTTGGTTTTTATCAATGAATTACATACTAGTGATGTTGCGGACATTCGCATTCGTATCGCCTATTTATGTCATTCGTATTCACCAAATTCAAGCGAATATTTCGCGTATATTTTGTGAAAAGGTTTAAAAAAAAAATACAAAAGTGTAAAAATATACATAAAATGAAACAAAAAATAATAATTTTTATTTAAGTAAAAACTTTGTGTTTGATTAACTCTTACTTAAAAATAATAATCTTCTTTTACTAAAGTAAAACAATATACAAAGAAAATATAATGCAAAACTAGCATTTAAGCCTTCTTTGTTTATATTAGCTGTGTCCATTTACTAAAAATTGTTACAAATTTGTAACGATTGTTACAAGTAAAATTTTTTAGGAGAGCCTAAAAAACCATTCTATATAAAACTATGGGCCAGATATTGCACCTTTTGAAATTTGTAATTGAGTTAAAAAATCGGATGGGTCTATCTGTTTTCAAAATTTTTTAGAACCACGCAAAGAGCGTTTAATATTAATCAAAATGGCATCATTATTTCAAAATCGAAAAAATGGACATACGTGGTTGCCCATGAAAATTACAGAGTTATTATGCTAAAAATCAAATCTCAGTAGTACTTCACAGGCAAAAGTTTTGAAGCTCTTTCTCCTTCAAGCTCTAATAATTCGCTAGCTTTGAACACACGTAATTTCATTAAATATTGACAGACTATAGGTACGGTGAACCAATTTTTATAATCAAAATACAGAACAGGAGTTTCAATATTTGTTTAAGAAACCCAAAAATAAAATGTTGTGCAAATGGATCTGTTAAAACATGTTACCACTAAATCTAAAATTTCAAAAGAAAAACAAATTTATACAAACAAAACCATGACCTACTTATTAAGCTTAACTTATTAAAAACACAAAAATGCTTATATGGCAGAATTCACTTACCTTAAAAATGTTCATTGTAAGTCATTTACCTTTAGAAATGTTTACTAAATTCAGTCAATCAACCTGGAAACGGTGTAATATTACCATAAATGCAAATCAAGCATTTAGAATAATTATTGTTATTTTAATTTAGACTTAAGAAATTAAATTGTATAAAAGGCAATTAAAAATAAAGAACTTTAGGAAAACAACTCTGCTGATGGCTTGACTAGTCTCGGTGCTTCTACCCACGCTTATTTTGAATACTAACTAGCACATGGTGTTTCTACCTGGGCTAACTCATTACTATTTAAAAACAAAAATCTGAACTCAATCGATTTCATATATTGCGATGATCCTGTTCATTAAGTGGCCCGTTAATAAATGCCAGAAATAAAAATACTTTTCAAATATTTTCTTAATTTTTTCTTATTTTTGTCGGTAGTCTAAGAACGATTTCGACCACTAATCATTCCGAATCATTAAATTTGCGTTAAAATGGCATCGATTTGATTTTGCATATTGTTGCATATTTTAGTAACAATGCATATTTTTTCATATTAAGGCTTTTAATGCATATTTTGACATATTTGAGTGAATTTTTTTTAAATTTTCATATTATAAAAAATTTCTGATGTGCGAAAGAATTCATTCTTAAGTTCTTACGTCTGAAGTTACAATAAATGTTCAGACATAATGTTATAACTAGTTATTGTCTCAAATATAGTATGTATTATGTTCAGAAGACAAACGAAAGCGATCTTTCAAAGCATGTTTCTATATTTCCCAACTACATACAAAATGTCTATTTCAACATGATATATGGTTCTCCCAATAAAAAAATTAACATCAAAAATATATTTTTTTATTAAAAATACGTATGGCACCTTCTCCGAGAAAAGGGACCTAGTGTGTAGAAAAACGTGTTTGGACTTAAGAGTGGATTCTGGTGCCTAAAACGGTGTAGATTAAGATGAAATGTGTTTTTGTCAAAACTTAATTTTCTCACACTAGGTCCCTTTTCTCGGAGAAGGTCACATATATAAGAAAAGTACATATACAATATAAACAAGTAAGAGTGCTATATTCGAACATTATTAAAATCACAGAGTCCACAACCTTCGAATAATTGGAATAATTAAAAAGCAGTAGCGAATATGTGTGTTTGGAAAAGTTAAGTTGTTTGATTACAAAATCATGTTGTCAGGATGTTGACTACGTATGAATTATTTGCACTCAGATTTCGTCGTTTGCTGTTTCGTATTCGCGAAGATTAAACATTTATATTCGTAATATCACTAATACATACATACATACATATGTATGTATGTAATATATCTTCTTCAAATGTATCTCTTGGTTCCTTTATTTTCATCCAACTATCCTCAACCAATTATTGTAATAATTTTTGTTGATAATCTTATCGTTGGTTTGCACTACTATAAATTTCGTGGCATCTAAATGCAAATTTTTTAAAATACCAACAAAAAATTGAATAAGTAAGAAAATCGTCTTTGCTTTTATCTAAATATGTCTTTGTTAGTTACTAATTGCATGCAATAAATATGATTCTTTTTTTGTTTTAAAACAATTATAGTATTAATTTTTTTGTATTTGTTTTCCGACATCTTAAAATTGCCACCATAATTATACTCTCTCAGTCTTAATGTATCCTTATATGAATACTGTGTAGAAGACAGATTAGGCAGAGCGTTTTCATCCAGTTAAAAGTGCTTAATTGTCGCCTCTAAATGCCAGTATCTTTATTTGCTTGTTTGCCTTTTTCAGTTTTATCGCAAGCAAAAAGGATTATCGTCGAACTATTAATGTAATAAATATTTCTACTTTTAAACTCGCATACTTTATGTGCGCAAATATTGCACAAACCTATAACTGTTCATAGATTGCCAGTCTTGCAACTGTTTTTTAATTATTCTATGAGTTTGAATATTCATTTTTTTTTAATAAAAGAAAGAAAAAAAAGCGAAGCGATAAATGTATAAATACTTAGTGCAATTTACTTCTTTAACACATTCAGCTTGATAACTTGGAATAAGATGTTTCAGATGTGTTTGTGTGTCCTTAAAACTGAAATAAAAAGCTGATGCAAATGCAAGCAAACAGGAATGTTTTTTTTCAAAAAAAAAAAGAGAGAGAGAGAGATTAGTCAAATGATTTAGGAGCAAACAAAAAAAAAATTATATGAATAGTTATACAATATTCAAGAAATCTTTTTGTTAATTTCCACCCAGCAAGCACAAGAACTTGACAACGATTTAAGATGTAAAAAATAACAAAAGTAAGAAAGTGTAGTGGGTAAAGCCCGACCTCTACGACCTCTGATACTCTACGACACAGTATTAAAAAACAAATTTTCTCGAGAGTGTACCCTATTTGGGACCAATTGGCAATCAAGGACCCACCAGTATGTGGCAAAACGATGTGCGGCGTTGGTTTGGGACCAATTGGCAATCAGGTACCCACCAGAATGTGGCAAAACGATATGCGGCTTTGGTTAGCAGTTACATCAATGTCACAACTTCTGAAACTGATTTTCAGAGAAGTTATTGCAAGGCAAAGAACGTAGGAACCCCAATAAATGATTTTTAAACAATGCAGAACACAACATTGAGTTTTTTTGTTTGTTGGGTATGAGTGGTAAGCTGGTACACAACTGAAAACGGATATAACTCAGGAACGATAAGAGTAAATTTAAAAATTGTTTAATTAATTAATTAATTGGTCTCTCAAAATGCATTGTTAGTTTTTTAATTTTCATTAAAGTTTTACCAGTTATAAAGCGTTATTTATTAAATTTATGGAAAAATTACGAAACATTTTAATGTAGGGTACCTAAATGAGCAAATTCATTGCAAAAACTTCTATGTTTTGCACACAAAAATAAAGCTTGGATATTTTTCTTTAAATTTGTTAACTCAAAAGTGCAGAAAATCGTGGTTTTTGACAAAGTTGTAAAGAAAATTCAAAAAAGACCGGCAAACTCGATTTTTGGCAAAAATTCGACTTGTGCGACCCCTAAACCTTTTCCGAAAAATCGGAAAAAATTTAAAAAAATACTTTTCCTTATAAGCTTTTAAATTATGCTTTCGCACCCATGAAAGTAAAAATAAATAGTTTTTTTTGGTAAAATATCGACTAAATAACTTTTGCCTAAGCTCACACTTGAAAGTGTTTTTTTCAGAAAGTCTAAGCTGATGGGTGGGAGAGGATCGAAGAAAAGCATTTTTCCCTCTCAGCAATAAGTTTAAACTTTTTGGCAGAAAACTTTCATAGAGTGAACTAAATATTTAAGTAAGGCCAGTGTTGCCAGAAGTATGTAAAAATCCTTAAGTTTTTCTACAAGAAAAATGCTATAAAATAGGCGTCCCTGTAAATTTTCGAAAACCAAACTCGTTAATTTTTTTGAACAATTTTATTTAATATGATCTTTTTATGAAAGTTAAAAAAAACCAAGATTTGCATAACTTTTATTGGTGGAGTTCAGTGATGCCAGGAAAAATTTAAAAAATCTTTACGTGTCTAAAAAAATTCCATTTTTCCCTACAGCAAAAAAATTTCCCTACGTTAAAAATTTACTCACCCTTATCGTGGTTGGCGATTTAAAAATACGCCTACGACTGTTTGGTAATAGATTCGAGGAAATAATTTCACGTTCTCTTTAATCTTGTGTCTAATAATTTTAAGAAAACTTGGTACCAAATAAAAGGAAACGATCTGTAAAATTAAAAAAAAGTATTTTCTTCAGTTACCCTAGACTAAAATATAAAAAAGTTTCCTTTTAAAAATATATCCTTCCTTATCTGTAAAAGTTTTCGTTATTCTATGTTGCAATTTCATTCATTAGATATTCGCTTTTAATATTCGCATACATTTTAGCGAATGTGTGTGCAAATGCAAATAGTAAAAATAAGAGAATAGTTCGCAAAGCGAACGCGAATGTTTGTCGCCCCCTATCTATATATAAAGAGTGCGAAGAATTTTCGTGTACATGGTTCTGTCAATTCTTGAAGATTGCCAGACTGTTAGGACTCATAGTATAGGGCTTATATATTTGTACTTAAATGCTATTGTATACGAAAAATTTTAATTTTTAAATGAAAATAAGGCGAATATTTAAGTTTTTTTAGACAATATATTGAAAATGAGATAATGTTTTGAAAATTCCCTAAATTTGCCTTGAAATAAAACATCTGTCCTTTTTTCCGAAAAATCTCTACAAAAAGGGAAAATTACCTACTATTGGCATCACTGGTTAGATTGGCATTTTATGTAAGTAAAATTTTTTAAATAAAATTTGCAGGGATGCAGGATAAAACCTTTGAAGTTTATAGGGAAAAATTGATTTTTTTTCGTGTTGCGTATTCATTTTTGAAAAAATGTGCTAGCAACACTGAGCGAAATAAAGTAAGTTTTTCTTATTTTTTTTAATAAATATTTACCGGGGATTCCCCTTTTAAATCTTAAGGAAGCGGAAAATGAAAACAATTGAACATCCCGGAAAATTTACGAACAGGAATTTAGTTAAAATATGCCATGTATTTTCAAAAACTTTTCAATTCTGTTCTAGAACTTTAAGATCGCAGTACAGGGTAGCGTAAATAAGGCTTAGCAGTGATTAGAGAACATCCTTTTCCCATGAATTCTTTGAGCATCAAAGTATTAGCACAATGAAGATTTGAAATATGTTGAGAACTTTTTTCTTATCGTCAAGAGCTTTTCATTTCTGTCCAAATGTGCCATTGTATTGCACAAAGAAAATTGTTTACTTAGTCTTACTGTGCGTTTGTGGAATTTACTACGTAAACAGGTGGCTTCTGTTACTTTTAAAATAAAATTATTTAAGTCGAATGTCTATATTTGTAAGACCCGAATTTTCCTTATCTCCTAATCTTTTCCTAGTTTAAGCACTGTGCAAGAGCTGGGTAAAGGAATTGAAAGCGGTTCTTGTGTTCAGTTTTTAGCAATGTATTTTATAACTATTGATAATATTACCAGGAATTTGTTATTTATATTTCCAATCGAGAAGATTTTTTTTATAATGTTTTGCAAAATCCTTAAGAAAAAATAAATTTAATGTATTTTCTATTTTTATTGCAATTTTCGGAGTCTATGATTTACCGAAAACAATTTTCCTTTACTTTGCTAAACAAACAATTCTGAAACAATTGTTCAAAATAAAATAATAATAAAAAAATTAAAAAAAAAACTCCACATTTTACTAGAATACAAAAAGGAAAAAATACCACAAAGAAATGTTTTAAGCTCATAAACAGGGCAAGTTTTTATATTCATAAAAATATAAAAAAGTGTAAAACGCATTAAAATAGTGAAATATAATTAAAAATGGACAAACAAAAAAAAAAAAAATAAAAAATCAGTTAAAGTGCGATATTCGGTTGTGCAAAATATGTGATACCCTTCACCAGGAAGTAGGAATATTTTATATTTATTATAGACCGATCATCACAAAGATCTATGATTTTATTTCTGGTCACAAAAAAATTTTATTGGACCTAATATCAATAAAATATCACTCTTCGTCTCGGCTTCAGACGTATTAAAGTGACTTTCAGAAGGAGGTTTTATATAAGACCTATGGGAAATTTTGGACCTATCAAACCAAAATTCGATAGAGGTATTTCTAGTATTAAAAAAAACTAAATTTCGTTATATTTCACCAAAATTTCAATATTCGTTTTAGGCGTTTTAAAGTGTTTTCTGAAGGTTTGTTTTATATGGGGCCTGTGTTACGTTATAAATCGATCATTACGATATTAAGAAGTGCAATTTCCAGTCTTATGAAACTACTACGTACCAAATTAAAGTGTGCTTTATGTGGGGCATATGGTAATTTATGGACCGATCCTTAAGAAATTTGGCAGCGTCGTACAAAAAAGTCTGTGCAAAATTGAATGACAATCGGGGCATTTCCGTCACCTATTCTGCCCTCCTAAGAAAGAAAGTCCATCTTCATTTTAGTAGTTTTGAGCAGGGTAGGAAAAATTGTACAATTCGAGTCAATTCTCTCGTTTTAAAATTTGTGCTGGCGTTTTTGAAATTAAAACTCTCGAGTGGCGAGTTTACAAAAAAAACTCTCGAGCACAAATTCTAAAACGAGAGAATTAAATCGAATTGTGCCCGTGAGTAGCATTTTTTTCTACCCTACTCAAAACTACTAAAATATTACTTTCTTTCTTAGGAGGGCAGTATTAATGTTAGATTTTATAACAGAATTATATATTATTTTGAGTGGTTGCTTAACATTTGGACTGAATGCTCTTCTCCTTCCAAACTAAGTATTTTAATACCCAACTGCTTATGAGAACTAGAAACATTTTGCGAGCAATATTGTTCTTTTCTGTTGAGCTTTTCGAAGGTGCGCGTTTTTTTCAAGAGACGGACAAATGAATATGAAAAAATTGAGTTAGAATTACTCAAGGGCCCATAATATATATAAACTTTATGTTGTCTTAGATAAATATCAAAGAAGCTTCACACGGAATGATAAACTTATACCCCCATTTACCACTAGCGGTGGAGAGTACACAAATATGCATTATGTAGATGCAAACAGAGCGTTTTCGTTTCGTGAAATATACAATAACTTATTTTTTTAACAAAAAGCTTTGAAAACTTGCCCTGCATATAAAGTAAAAAGTATGCAAGAGTATGTATGTGTTTATAAGCAATCAAGAACAGTGGTGTCATTAATAAAAATAAGTTGACAGACAAAAAATAAATTTTATTAATCATGAGATTAATAAAAAAAAGTATAATTAGCAAATGTAAATTTTTTGGTAGAATTGTTAATTTTTAAGTTAAGGTATGTTCACATTTAACAAATATTTGACGAAACAAATCCGAGGAAAGCATGACAAATAAATTAAAAAACTATTAACATTTTGTAAAACCAATTTTTATTAATTTACTAAACTATTGTATGAGATTGTTAAATGCAATTTGATCTAGAAAAAGTTATGTAATGCAAACTGTACTTTTACTTTATCTGGCTCTACAACATATTGTTGGTCCTGGCCTGCTTAATAAATGATTTGCAAACACTTCGATCTTGTACGTGCTGCTTCTAGATTGTAGGACAAAAGATTTTCGCTTCTTCATCCACTTGGTCGTTTTTCCACAAGAGTTTCGGACTTACCTGTCTGCGTTTTCGTGCTAGTTGTTATCTAACGCTTTTCTGGCTGGAGCGATCGTTTCCCCTTGACCGTCATGTCCTAGCCAACGCAATCGCTGTTTAAAGACACGCTTAGCTATATTCATGTCGGGTTACAGCTCTTGCAGCTCAAGGTTTGTTTGGCATCTATACTCACCGTTCACGCAGATGGGCCTTTAAGGTTTACGAAGGATTTTTCTCTCGAATACACCCAACACTGCTTCAACCGCTTTTGCAAGAAGCCATGCTTTGGCGAAGAAGTGTTAGTATAAGTGTGTTGTTAAGTGCAATTAACGTCTTGCGAGAGGGGGTTCTGCTCTTAATTTTTTTACCATGCGTGAAGTAGCATCTATTTGCAAGCACGATCCTTCTTTTTCTTTCAGTTATGTAATATAAAACAAATAAAAAAAAAATAGGGGTAGCGTCGTGAATTTAGTTACATTTCAGTGCTTAATGAAGAACAGAATTTTGTATTTAAAACGATTTTAAATATAAATGTGGTGTAATATCAAACCTAAAAATTGGCCATAAAACTAAAACCAATTTTTACTATTTTTTTTTTGGAATATCCATAAAAAAAAAGGAATTTTTGTTCCAAAATTTTAACAAAATTTGTTTTGCGAACTCTTCTGCGAAACCCACGCCAACAAAAGACAAAACATTTTTGTTTTTTTTGCGGCACCCATTAAATGTTTAAATATATCAAGAAAATGATTCTGTAAAAATTTCAAATCGATATTTTAATTCTAGCACGTGCCGGCATTGAGCTTAAATATAGTTATTTACATTTATATGTAAAATAGACTGGTCCTTATTTCCTGACTTCAAAATTAAACTGATCCTCTTAACATTTTTTTTATTTTGGCAAATATAACTAACATTTTTTATGCCGAAAAATTGTGGAGTCGGAGTAGCGAGTTTTTTTTAGGTTATTTCGACTTTGACTCCGGTACAAAAACCGTTACTCCGACTCTGACTCCGCAATCCTGCTTAAAAAGTAAGCGGTAATCAGGCAGCAAGCCGACAATGATTTTTTTTGTTTTTTTTTGTTGTATGTTTTAGCAAACCACATGTATTTTCTGCAACCAATGTTTTGGCGCAGTAAGTAAAAAAAGAAACTTTGTAGTTATTTTCTTTGGTGTCGCCTCGTAAGAACTAACGTTTTGCTCTCGTAGTAGTCAAAAAAAAATGTCTTGTCTTTGTTCGCATGTAAAATGTAGTCCATAAGGGACTGGGACTAGTCCAAAGGTAACCCAAATGTACGGAAAAACATGGTCTATTTAACATTACGATGTCCTAGGGCAGGACCATATTACCCAGCTTTGCATTACAAAGGAGTAGTCTTAAAATACTGCATTGCATACTCCAGAGGATTAGCTTTAAAATCGTTTAAAAACGAAAACATGTCGTTAAAAAACGAAGACATTTCGTTTCACTACAAACACTTTTTAACATGTTTGCATTACATTGGACCAGCCCAGGGAGTAGACCATTTTATCAAAATGGACCAGGTAGTCCAATATATTATTTGCAGGGTAGCTATGTTATTGTCAAATATAGTTTTACTGCCAGTGGCAAATACAATCGAACCAATCAATACTCTCCTGCTGCACTGTGTCTTTAAATAAAAAAATATTCTATTTAAACAAATTTACTTTTTAATAGATTCCACTGTGCACCAGCAATTGCATATACATACATACATATCAGCATACATATTTGATAGTTCCCATCTAGTAAGTTTTCTTTGTATTTTATATTTGCATGTGTTTATACGACTATAACTATAAGTATGATTATATTCAGGCTAATAATATCAATTGTAGATGATGGTCAAAAGTCATTTCAACAACACTAAATTATTATTATCTTCAAGAGGTTGCACATTTACACATAAACACACACACACTCGCACACACAAGTAAATCTACATTTCTCATATACACACACTCCCAAACTTAAACGATGATTATAAGAAGTTTTATGCAAAAAAACAACTTTTGCACTTGAATATTTAAATATTCATACTCGTATGAATAACTAACAATTGTTGCAAACAAATAAATATTTATGCATGTGTGCATAAATATATTTACATGTGTTTATACCCGTGAACATTTTGTTGCCGAATTACATAAATCAGAAATCGGTTGGTCAGTTTCCGATTTCGCATTCAATGTCTAAAAAAGGTAGCAAGAAATTTATACGGGGTTAAAATAAAATTGCAATTTTTTGAAATTCGGCCAATTTTTTACATTATCCGGACGAAATTCCATTAGAATCGTTAAAAGCATATTTCCGATTGGCGAAATAACTCTTTCTTTCGAACAATTAGTGCCGGTTCACACACGTCAAGTTTGTCTCGTCAAGTCTTGAGTTTTTAGGAGAGAGGGGAAAAGAAATGGCATTCTCTTTTCCCTTCTCTCCTAAAAGATCAAGACTTGAAGAGTCAAACTTGACGTGTGTGAACAGGCACTTACATTTAAAGCAAAAACACATTCTAAAAACTTTTCTTTTGTTTTAAATTTAGTTGTACGAAAGAAAGAATTCTTTCGCACATCGGAAAAAGGCCGTAAGAAGGTTTCTATAGAAAAATTCTAAAAGAATTTTGGAAACGTCAAACTCGTTTCGCAAAAAAGTCTTTTCTTATTCTTCTTACGAATTCACGTTGGCAAAAGTTTTAAAAAACATTAGAAAAAGCCCAACGTATCTAATTGATGTATGACAAGTTATACGAGACCTCTCAGGCAGTTCTAATTGTTGTCTAATTACAAATAATATTGATATTCAAATTTTGTAATACGTTTTTGATATTAAATTTTAATTACAATAAGGACTTCATTTCCCGAAGAGCATAAAATATTTGTTATACCCGGGAGTTTTATATAAAAAATAATGCAAAAAGTATGTTAAATAAGATCAACTACTGCCGCGGTAGGCTAGCTGGTAGTGAGCTAGTCTATCAGTGAGGGGGTTACGGGTTCGATTAACGCCAGAACCTCTGGTATCCTGCAGACAAGCGTAGATGTTCCTAGAATTAGCTTAGGGGGGGAAAATATAATAATTTTATGCTATAAAAGATTCATGATCAGGAAAAAAATTAATAATTTTTATTGTTTGGAATATCTTTTAGCCAACAGAGTACAACAGGAGTCGCTTACTTAGCTGGCCTCTTGCTCCATCGGCATTTAATCTCCTTAATAAAAATATCTTCTAGCATTTGATTGAAATCAGAAGACCATACAGAATAAATGTTTGCCCAAATTTGTACCATTTAATAATTAATTGGTAAACATTAATTTTTTCAATTAATTTTTTGTTATTGCAATTATTTTTTTTAATTTAAACCCACGAATTTAAATGTTTGTGTATTTTTCAGTTTATGCAATTAAGTTTTTAATTGACTAAATTTGTGTATCACGACTTGAATATACAAATCCGTTAATTGATACAATCAATTCTTTTGCAGGTGAAAAATTAGTAAAAATTAATTGTCGGAACGAATTGTTTAATTAAAGTCGATTTTCCATTTTTTCTGTCGGTGATATTGTCACATTTTTATACCCAACAACACAAGCGGAAAGGACATATAAAGACATTCCGCTTGTTATTTCTACAATACTGATTTGGCGATGACCGTCTTTCCGTGTGTCTGTTGTAATGAATTTTGCATAGATTCAATATATGATGGGAAGAATATCCTCTTTATTTTTATGACACATAGTTCGAAATAATTTACTTTTTTAAATTTAGCCAGATCAGTCCAGAAATGGCGAGATATAAGCCAAAAAAAAAAAAAAAACACGAGTGACTCTAACTTTTACTCGTAAGTTTAATCTATGCAGAATACTGAACAGAACAAATGAAAAACCAATTAACATATTAGTTTGAAATTTGCACTTTTAATTAAATTCCACCTGAAAACAAATCGATCATATCAATTAACATATTTGTAAGTTTGAGCTTTTCTTTCTGTTGAGTTTCAATCAATAGGTTTAATTGAAATGTGACCACCAGCAAAAGAGGCTATTTAAAAAGTTAACACTAATTTAAATATTTTTGACAGTTGGAGTATTCACAAGGTGTGCTATCCTGTTATATTGCCATAATGTTCTAACATTTTACAATGGTTTAAAAAAATTGTTGTTGCTTTGTAAACAAGAAGTGTCTTAAATTAATAGAACTTTGCTTGGCATTTTTATTGTGCTGTCGTAATTAATCAGAAGAGACCTGCGCTGAGCGGCTGAGCCGAACCGCATTAGTTTTTGTAGCCGTCGACATTGATGGTATAGTTTTATCCGGCTAACATCAGAATTGAACCTGCGCCTAGCAATTTTTGCAACAACAGACTTGCGGATTCAAATTAGATCGGCTTAGGACTCTGATGTTAAGTAAACAAACAAAATAAAATCTATTTGTGGTTTGCGTCTGAAAAATGGAAAATAGTCAGGAGAGATCTAATTTAATTTATTAATTCATGGATTAGAATTAAAAAATATTTATGGTAAATATTTATTTTTTCTATTTGTTTTAATCAGCTGAGGGGTTGTTCACAACAGTCGTATATTTTCATGTTATTATTTTAAGACTTATGACTTAATGACACCTTGTGAATCCCCCAAGTGTGTACCCCACTTTAGGACATTCTATGAACAAAAGCCTAATGAAAGTAGAGTTTCTGAATTTTTTCGACCTCAGACATATTACCAAACATTGTTTGTTGGGTATAGTAGAGTAATCATGTTTGTGTATATGTATTTTAATATTTTTAAATGAAAACAGATATAAAAGTAGCAGAGAAAATTTTTCAGAAACGAAATAAGTTTTCATTAAAAATTTTTGTACTTTTACTAAATAAATTTTATTTATTCCTATTTTATAAATATTATTTTCTCTTTTTTCTTTACCAAAAATCATTCTGCAGTTGTAGAGCAAATAGCCAAACACATTTTATTTTTGTATTTTTCTGGCATAAAAGTTTATTACATGTAAAATAATTTCCTCTTTTGTATGAGGAAGATTCATCTTTATTTTGTTATAAAAAGTTAAGTGAGTTGTAAAAAAAAAAACAATAATAACAATAACAAAAATACTTTATGAAAAATTAAAATGGAAATAGAGAAAAAGGTAAATGATTATTTTTATTTTTGATTCTAAAGAAGTGTTGCCAGAAGAAGAGAAAAATTCTCTAAAGGTATGTACAAAGGTACTTTCTTTACTAAATTAGTAGCTTAAGGAAAAATCGTTCAGACTTTTGACAATTTGACATCAATATTGTTCTTTTCTTTTGAGTCGTTCGAAAGTAAGTGTGATTTCAATAGACGTACAGACAGACGGACATAGGTAAATAGACTTAAAAAAGTTCAAGAACCCAGAATATATAAACTTAATGGGACCTGAGATGAATATTAAAAAAGTTTCACACGGAATGACAAATTTAGTTTACTTTTTTCACAACTAGTTGTGGTGGAGGGTATCCAAAAGTGCCTGGCAACACTGCTCTGTAGTAGGGATTAAAAATATAGCATTCTAATATAGTATAAAGTTCAGAGAATTTTCAAAAGTTTTGATTTCTCTTGGAGATATTTTATTTTATTTGTTATATTGTTTATAATATCGAGCCCTATTTCCGATTATATCGTAAGCAACAAAAGGCAAATTTTACATGAGGGGTTTTTTATGATATAATCGCAAAATCTTAATTCCACTTTAAACTATGTCTTAAATTTAAAATTGATCGGGCGATAAGTATAAAAAAAGAATATGAATATCAGGGTTGGCAAATTGTTATTTTGATTTTGTACAACTTTTTAAAACAAACTGTAGTTTTATAGCTAAAATGTGTTTAAAAGTGGAGAGGATATTTTTCTGATGTGTGCCACAATTAAAGATATTAACTAGTATACTCATCGAATCAGAATCACTTTCTAAGTCGATCTAACAAATTCCGCCAGGCAGGCTGGTTGTCTATGTAAATTCTGTGCGCAAAGTTCACATAGAACCCCATACAAAATTTGGTCCAATTTTACTGTAACATCAATCATCTAACCAAATTATATTATTATAAGTCCATATTTGACTATAAGGCCCACACAAATACCTCTCCCGAATATAGCTTCCAATGCCAAAACTTCCTTATAAAAATTGATATTGATATTCAATTGGACGACGATAACTTTTTTAATAGCTAGATATGGGAGGCCATAAGCACTGAAACCCATATGCCATGCACGAAATTATTCTGCTAGGTGGAAGAGCCAAAAATTTCGATTGTATCCGTAATGGGTGCCCCACAGAACTTCTATCAATGAGTCCCTAATACGGGTCACTTTCAGAGCAGATTTGTTATTATCCCTCTCGCTGATCTGCATTATTCCCTAATGAAACTTTCAAGTATAAACTAATGGTATCTGAGACTACAGCGCCCAATGAAAAGACCGATAAGAAAGAGTTCTTAGTTCATTTTGTTCAAGCAGAAGGAACTAATATGATTTAAATTGTGATAAATTAACCAATATTTAAGTTAGTCAAGGTCCTGAAATATTAATCCATAGCCAAGTAAACTCCCGTTTGAACTATGATTTTATCGTCTCACTAACGTAAACAGCAAGAATAGGCTGCGACTGCATCTATTAGCCAGGAAATCTGCGTTTTCCTTGCCCGTTACATAGATAGATCCCTCTTTATTATTATTAATATTTATTAGCATTGCCTTTAAAAAAATAGGACCACAAGGGAAGTTAGGGGAAAATTGCTGCCTCTCCAAAATAATCTAGCCGATCTTAATACAATTTGAAAAATAGACAGCTTCATTTCCTGGATAGACACATAAGCCATGTAGTTTTTAAAAATAGCACTCTCAGGCAAGGTAGAGGAAAATTTTTGCATTTTCGAATCTTTTTTACAGTTTCTAATAAAATTTTAAACACTGATATATTCCTATTCAGATAGATACCTAAGCTAAGAATATTTTCAAAAATAGGACCACGATGGGAGGTAATGGGGTGATCGATTGAATAGTATTCGACCGGTTTTAACCGGTTATTTTAGTTTTGCCCAAGTCGAATATTTCAAAATGTCCATTTTTCGAATATCGAATAAACCGGTTATTTTAGTAAAATAACCCGGTTATTTAAGTAATGTGTAATTTATATACGTTTTCCTTACTTTTGTTATAAATGAACCCGTAATTTAAGTATTTTTCTAATTGAATATTTGGCAAACTTAAACTTTTTATAAAAAATGTCAAAACAAAATGAAACAAAAGTCAAAAAACATTATGAGCAATGTAAATACAAATCGCTTATATAAGTGTGTGTTCTTGTAACAAAAACCAAAAACAATTTAAAGTGCTACAAAAAAAGTTCAGCTTAAACTGACTTAAAAGAAAATTGAGCTTAAACGGCCCTAAAATTATAAGTTGCAAAGGTTCTTTAACGTCACGACTTATTAATCACTTTAAATTAGTCTACAAGCTTGACATAAATATACGCCAAGTAAAACTTGACTCTGTTCCAAGTAGTTTTTAAGAGACTGCAAATAATACTTTACAAAAAATACTTTAATAAAAATAATGATTGAAAAACTCCTAAGTAGTTCTAGCGGCGGAATCAACGTTATAGGAAAATTCATCAGTTTTATTTATTAAAACACCAATAACTTAAACCAAATTGAAGGAATCAAAAATGTCCTGGAAGGGTTTAAATTGTGTGATCGACGAATTGAAAGATATTTCATACAAACAGCATGTTTTCTTGTCTTTAATGCTGAATCAAAAAAAAAATTGAAATATATAATCCTGTATAAGAGGTTTTGTTTGCCACTTTTCAAAAATATGGCTGAAGTTTACTGCTTCATATAGACATGCTTAACCAGCAACACATTAAACTCATTGACTGGTCAGGTTTTTTTTTTATTTTATCGTCAAATATTTGTGGTCTGAACATACCTTAAGTCATATCTATGGAGTTTTTTGGTTCCATACCTTCGTAATTTTTTTTGTTTTTATTCTTATTTACTTTTTATTACAAAAACTAATTTGATTTTTGTATTTTGATGTATTCGAATTAAAACCGGTTAACCGGTTATTTTTGAAATGTCTAACCGAAAACCGGTTTTTTTAAAATAGCAACTATTCGGAATATTCGAAAACCGGCTATTGAAAAAAGTCGAATAATCGATCACCCTAGGAGGTAATCACTGCGTTTTTGCAAAAAAGAGCATAAGGGGGATAAGGAGTAAATTATGCCCCTCCGAAACTATCTAACTAATTCTTATGAAACCCATCCATTAATGAACAATTTTTTTTAGCAAAGTAGCACATGCAAGAAATCTGTTAGTCTTATACAGATAAAGATATTTAAATAATATTCGGCACAAAAAACTTTATTTCAATCGTAATATAAATTTATAAATTGCTTATGGATTTCAAATATGATACTCCGTTGTAAATTTGTCTGTAAACACTGTGGTGAAGGCTACAAAATGGTAGAGCTTGACCTGTAAAGATTTTTTCTTTTCAAAAAAAGTGCTGCAAAAATTAAAGGAATTCTTTAAAAAATTCTTTCTGGAACCACTTACAGATTTTGCGATACTTTAGAGTTAGAAGTGCTAGTGATAAAGATCATTAAGGCGAGATATTAAAAAACTTAAAACATTACTCAATAAAGATTTTTGCAAACACAAAAACGCATTGCAAGATTTATATAAAAATAACATATTCGGCTATTTTCTTAATTATTTGATTGAGACATTCAAAATTTATAGGAGTTTAAAACACAATTTTAAACAAATTGCATTAATATGCCTAAACAAATCGATGGCATTCATGCATTCCGAATAACAATTTGACCCCCTACTCTTAACAAATGCATTTGATTTATCTTAAACGAAATTAAGATGTCTCTAAAGTTACATTGTTATCATTTGATATTAGTGGACTTCCGTATATTTATGACGACGGACAAGAGATTAAATTTTATTCATTCTTATATTCCTTCTCCAACAGCCAAAATAAATGATCATAAAAATGAAAAGTTTTTCCTTTAAGATTTACTCGTATTTAAACACTTTACCAAAAAAAAACATCTACGAGTAAAAGTTTATATGTGTTTGTTGAGGGGGATTTACTTCAATGACTAAAGTGATTTTCTTACCTAACTATAAAATATTTTTAAGTTATATGTGTTTGTTGAACGAGGATTGGGTAAATAAGTCAGTTATTTGCAAAGAAATCGCGGACATACTGCTTAAAGGCAATAGCCCCAATGTCAGTGGAGACAGATGATAGATGTTTCAATTTACAATTAAAAAACAAATAAGAAATACGAGTTTGTTCTATGATGGCAAGAAACAGTCAGACAGAGAAAACTTCAAACCCTCTCTTAATAAGACTAACGATAGGTGGAGCAAGTTAAACAAAAAAAGGGGTCACTTCTAAGCTACACGCCAAAAGACATCTCGAGATTGATATTTGTGTTAATGGGTCACTGGACGATCAGTAGACACGCTATCAGACTAGCTGACTATTTTTGAAATAAATCTAAAGTTTATGGTTTGGGAATTTACATTGAAACAACAATAAGAAAACTTAAATTTGTTTTTGTTTTCCATATAAGTTCCTAAACGAAAACTTTTATTTTACTTAAAAAAAAAAATAGGCAGAAAGCCTCCTCTTTAATGTATTCTTTCGCAAATAACTTGCAACTAAGGAGACAGCGTCATATCTTTCTCCAGCTTTCATATTAACCTTAAGTTATTTGGATAGCACCTTTTACAGGATCTCTCTGTGGTTTTGCAAGTTAAAATCGGCAATATGTTAAAACACCTCAATGCTGCGGACTGGCTCTAGCCACCTCAACGTAAATCCAAACTCAAGTCTGATTAGGGATCCTTATTCTTGACCAGCGGTGTTTTTTTTTTTATCAAAACGGAGGCACTATAGACTCTACGCTTAGTTTTTCTGCGTGCTAACACGTTAACCCAACAACCAGATATTGATCTATCTCACAACCAAAGAATAGATTACACCACATGAAAGAATTTACTTTTGTGACTTTAATATGGGAGCTAGGTGCAAATATGGGCACACCTCCGTAAACGGATTGATATAAAAGTTATTTATACCAAATTTTTACTCGATACCAACGACTATACATGATTTACTTAGAAACAGGACATATTCCACAAGGAAGGCAAACACATACGGGTACCAACAGTCTCAAAATGATAAAAATATTTATGGAAGTTAAAAATATTTCCGAAAGTGGGGCTTATGGCAGTTATAGTCAATTATGAATCACGAAATTTTTATAGGAATTATCTGCATCGAATCGCATCTTACTACCAGTCAATTACATTTTATTAACCAAACTTATAAACTGTCTCTCGTATGTAGTTTTCAAAGAAAACTTCCCATGTCTAGTTTTTAAATATCCGCATTCTCAAGGAAGTTTATAAGGAGTAAGCAAGTGTAGGTGAGTGTGAGAAAAAAGTTTTATTTACAAAAAGGTGTTTGAATTAAATATTTAAATGGTTATTTGCACATGTGCGAGCATGTGGACTGACTACATATACAAAAGCACACCCAGTAAACATCAAATTGAAAGTTCGAATATGCTGTTTTTTTATATTTGATATCAAAAGTACTTTTAAAGTCTTAAAAACAACAAATTTAAAACATGATTGTTTATATTTAGTTTATTTTTTATAATTTCAATCAGCCTTTGAAAAACAGCAGTCAAAGTAGGCAAACTGGCATTTCGTCCTCTTCTTCATTTTTCATTAGCAAAAAAACTGTTGCTTTTATTTATCATTCATTCGCCTAGGATTCCCCTAGATGGGTCAAATGTATGATGAATGTACATATATTTTTCATCTCAATCATTTATTTCTAACATACCTACCCGCTATCTTCATTCGTTAAGGGGACTCCCATACAAAATGTTCAATGCAGACTGGATATATATTAAAGAAAAGTCCCATAAATGCCCAAGAGTCACCCCTAGTGTCCTTAACATTTTCTCGAGACTTACTTGCCCCTTATCTCTACTTCTTATGTTGGGCTCACATACAAATATTGCGTTTTATGAAATTCTTAAATTATTTAAAATTTTAAGACTTGTGAATAAAATCAAAAGTTGCTAACAGATTTTTACTATTTATGGCTTTTTTTGTTTGCAGATTCGTCTGCAAAAAATTAGAAGCCTAGCTGCATTTTCCAATTTTTTTATGAACTTTTAAAATTCAAAACTTACGAAATTTTGATAAATTATGTTTCTAAAACGACTGCGCATAGTAGAAAAAAATTTTACCTTTCTTAAAGGAAATTTTATTGCGGAATTTCGGTTTTTTAGTAATTTCAATAGACTTAACCGGTTTTAAGTTACGCGAATATATGTTGTGCAACCTCCTCCATTTTCGAAATAACGGTATACATATCTCGAAAACAAGAAAAAAACGATCAGCACCATTGGATTCAGCGTACCCGAATTATGTTAAAACGCCAAGTGCCCAGGTTGTCTCAAAAAAGTGTCAATTTCGAACAGAGTGTTACTACTTAGCACAGGCGCAAACCCTAATAATATTTAAAACAAAACTTGGCATCAATCATCCCACCAAATAACATGTCCGAAAATTTAAGCAATGATTATTAACCTGTTATACATAAATAAAATTAGTTTTATTGCAATCGGTGCGTGAGTAAAGTCGACTTTGACTGCTGTCTCTTGGTTTTTAATAAAATTAAAAAGGAAATATAAAAGTTTCGCTTTAGAAAATAGCGTTAAAATGTAAATAAGTTGATATATTTTCAAATAAATCTATAATATTATCCGTTTGTAATCGTTTTCGGCGAAAAAAATGGCATTGAAAATTTCCTAATGTGTATACAAGCCTAAATTGTTCTAGAAATGGTGACGTCATCATCAATTTGTGTTTTTTTTCAATCCGTTTCCTTTTGTGCGGTTGGCAGCAGTTAATAAAATAACAACAAGTGTGTGATGCGCGAGTAGCTCGGTAACAGCCGGGTATTTTATTTAACAAAAAGTGTATAAAGTGTGTATTTGGCGAGAAGTGCATTGTTGTTGTTGGTAGAAATATTGCAAAAAAGTAAATGTTTGGCAATCAAAGAATGTGCTTTAGTTAACTGCGTGTTATTGTTTTTGTTGGTAATAATGAGTTCAGAAGTAAATTGATTTGCCAGTTTTTGAAAGAGGAAAGAAAAAAAAAATAAAGCAAAAACAATTAAATATGTGAATTGTATTAAAGTGTGTTTTTGTGAGTGAAAAAATAAGATTGAAAAGGAAATACAACCAACACGATTGAGTGTCTTTCTTTGCAAAGGTAAATATTTACATGCATATAAAATCTAGAATTTAATATTAAAGAAATTTTGACTTGTTAAAAACTTCAGAAAATTGATATAAATAGTACTCGTTTAGTTACAAATGAACACATTTTTTTATTGATATTAATTCTTTATTTAATTATAAATTATTTCCTTAAAATACCTATTTTTTCTTTAAATAAAAAATTAACCTTGGATTGTTGGAACTGAAAACTTCCTTCTGCGGGTTTCTTCATAGGGTAAAAAGTCGTACTATGGCTACATTTAATACCTACAAATAAAATGGATAAAAGTTGTTCAAAAAGTTAATTTTACTGCCTTGACGATTTCGAATGTTATCGTTCGCATAGAAAATTATTATGAAAAACACTCAGTTTAAAAAATATTTTCCATATTAAATTCTATGCAAACGTCTACGTTCGAAATCGTTGAAAAGGCAGTTAGTTTTCTTTGCAGTGAAAAATCTGGAGACTTGAAATTTTTAAAGTTCATTAATTTTTAGTAGGGAAAAGGGATGTTAGATGTGTCGATTTTTCGTCATTTTGACAATTTTTTTTTTAAAAACTACAATAAAATGAGGTTTGCCGATTTTTTTATAGTGTTATGACGATTTTCTGGCATCAATATGTGTGCTTAAAACTTTCTTCATGTTTAGAAACACAGGAAATATTTCCAATTATATCGGAAACAGTTCAAAACGTAACAACTAATTTTTTGAAATACAAAAAATTTGGAAATTAAACCCCAAAAAAATATTCTTCCCCCATCACAAGCTAGTTGACGATCATTGGAAGGATCAGTAATTCGAATTCTAAAAATGTATGAACCGCAAAAAATTTATTTTGGCTTCGCCACTGATATCAATGCCATCGATACTGCAAAAGAAATATTAGAAAATTAAAATGGTACAATTGATTTGTATTTTTGTTGTTAAAAAGGCATTCTTAACGTAATAATATAAAAAAGAGTTTTTAAATTAAACATTTAAATTGTAACTTTCAAGTCTACGTAAAAACTAAGTAATTTTTTAGACATTTTTTTAAATAGAGTAATTTTAATTTAACTTATTACTTTTATGCTTAAAGCTTTGAGATTTTGATTTAAAAAAAATTTTTAATTTAAAACATCTTAAGATTATCAAAGTTTTTGTTGGGATTCAAAAAGTTAATTAACAAGATTTCGATTAAATGTGCTAAATTCCCATTTCATACTATTGATAAACTACTATTTATTGTTGATGGGATATATTTTTTCTACAGTCAGCACAATAAGCACTCAAAAATATAATTGCAAGCTGTACACAAAATTTCGTTTTTGTTCAACAGTTTTTGGTTTCGACATCAGGTTTTTAAACCCTGCTTTCAATTTTTTCACTTAATTGCAATAAACACTTAAAATATATATGTATATAATATAAACTATATAAAAATATGAGAAACATTAAGAAATATCAAACATTTTATAAAACAATTTTTTTTTTCAATTTAAAATTTATTTGATTTTATCAAATTAACTTAATGCGAAAACTTAATCGAAATACAGAATAAAGGCAGTTATTAAAAGTAGAGTTTTTGCAATGCAAATATCAATTGCTAATATGGAAAAGCTGATGATTGACAACGAAAGACCTGCGTATTAAATCAACGGAAATTGTACTGTAACTTAACCACTTGTGTACTAAGTCACAAAATAACTTCCCCTTGTGTAATACGGCCGCTAAAATTTAATTTATTACACTGTGCTAGTTGAAAAAAGAGACAAGCCGGGCACATGGCGTTTTAACATAATTCGTGTACGCTGAATCCAGTGGTGCTACCGGTATTTATGGCTTGTTTTGTTTGCAGCTTCGTTTTTTATATTTCTGCAACAAATTAGAAGCCTAGATGCATTTTCCAATTTTTTTTTATGAATTTTTCAAATCAAATACTATTTCGAAATTTTGATAAAAAAAATCATTTTTTTTCCAAAAAAAATATTATGTTTCTAAAACGACTGCGCATATTAGAAAAAAGTGTTACCTTTCTTAAAAAAATTTTATTGCGGAATTTCGGAATTTTTTAGTAATTTCAATAGACTTAACCGTTTTTAAGTTACGCAAAAATACATATGTATACGGTATATCTCTTAAAACAAGAGCAAGCCTAAAAACGATTAGCACCATTGGATCCAGCGTACCCGAATTATATTAAAACGCCAATTGCCCAGGCTGTCTCAAAAAAAGTGTCAATTTCATGCAGAGTTTTACTACTTAGCACAGGCGCACACCCTAATAATATTTAAAACAAAACTTGGCATCAATCATCCCACCAAATAACATGTCCGAAAACCTAAGCAATGATTACTAACCTGTTATACATAAATAAAATTAGTTTTATTGCAATCGGTGCGTGAGTAAAGTCGACTTTGACTGCTGTCTCTTGGTTTTTAATAAAATTAAAAAGGAAATATAAAAGTTTCGCTTTAGAAAATAGCGTTAAAATGTAAATAAGTTGATATATTTTCAAATAAATCTATAATATTATCCGTTTGTAATCGTTTTCAGCGAAAAAATGGCATTGAAAATTTCCTAATGTGTATACAAGCCTAAATTGTTCTGGAAATGGTGACGTCATCATCAATTTGTGTTTTTTTTCAATCCGTTTCCTTTTGTGCGGTTGGCAGCAGTTAATAAAATAGCAACAAGTGTGTGATGCGCGATTAGCTCGGTAACAGTCGGGTGTTTTATGAAACAAAAAGTGTATAAAGTGTGTATTTGGTAAAAAGTGCATTGTTGTTGTTGGTAAAAATATTGCAAAAAAGAAAATGCGTGTTATTTTTTTGTTGGTAATAATGAGTTCAGATTTTTAAAAGAGGAAAGAAATAAATAAAGCAAAAACAATTTAATATATGAATTCTATTAAAGTGTGTTTTTGCGAGTGAAAAAATAAGATGGAAGAGGAAATACAACTAACACGATTGAGTGTCTTTCTTTGCAAAGGTAAATGTTTACATACACATAAAATCTAGCATTTAATAGAAAAGAAATGTTGACTTTTTAAAAACAAATGAACACATTTTTTATTGATATAAATTCTTAATTTATTTATAAATTACATATTTCCTTAAAATACCTATTTTTTCTTTAAATATAAAATTAACCTTGGATTGTTCGAACTGTAAACTTCCTTCTGCGGGTTTCTTCATAGGGTTAAAAGTCGTACTTTTGCTACATTTAATACCTACAAATAAAATGGATAAAAGTTGTTCAAAAAGTGAATTTTACTGCCAGTTTGACGATTTCGAATGTAATCGTTCGCATAGAAAATTATTATGGAAAACACTCAGTTTTAAAAATATTTTCCATATAAAATTTTATGCAAACGTCTACGTTCGAAATCGTTGAACAGGCAGTTAGTTTTCTTTGCAGTGAAAAATCTGGAGACTTGAAATTTTTGAAGTTCATTAATTTTTACTAGGGATTTTGACGATTTTTTTTACAAAACTATTGTAAAATGACGGCCAATTTTTTTTTTATAGTGTTATGACGATCGCTAATGTAGTTTTTGATTTCCAGAAAATAAACCAATTTTTGTCGTCTTTCTTCTCAAATATTTTTTAATAATTTTTAATATTCAAAACCCCAAAAATCTTAATTAAAATACATATCTACATATATAAAATTATTTTACATAAAACAAAGATTGCTTGATAGTATTATAAAATATTTATAAATAAAAAATAACAAGTTTTATAAATAAACTACATCACTACACTGGAATCAATATGCGAGCTTAAAACTTCCTTCATGCTTGGAAACACTTACAAGAAATATTTAAAATTATATCGGAAACAGTGTAAAACGTAACATCACAGCTAGTTGACGATCATTAGAAGCATTAGTAATTCAAATTCTAAAATTGTATTAACCGCCAAAAATTTATTTTGGCTTCGCCACTGATATCAATGCCATCGATACTGCAAAAGAAATATTAGAAAATTAAAATGATATAACTGATTTGTATTTTTGTTGTTAAAAATACATTCTTAACGTAATAATATAAAAAAGAGTTTTTAAATTAAAAATTTAAATTGTAACTTTCAAGTGGGATGATAAAGCTGTTTTTTGTGATGAAATATGTCTATATTTTTGATCTGACATATTTCATCACAAAAAACAGCTTTATCATCCCATTGTGCTAATCTAAACCATTATCCAGATTTTGAAAATTCAACTGTTTTAAACACAGAAAATAATTATAAACGTAGATTTATGTTAGAAATGTTACAAATCATAAATGCACCGATTTTTGTATATTGTAATAGATCAAGTTTGTATTGAAAAATATTTTTTATTCAATTCCAAAAAAATTTTCATAAGTTTGTCAATTTTTGTTAAATTTGTTAATTTTTTGTTAAAAAAGAACCCTGAAGAAGGCACTCAAAGAAGTGCCGAAATATTGGTTAAAAATAAACGTTAAAGTTTTTTATATAAAATAAAAAAAAAAAAAAGACCTCAAGCTTGAAAATTTAATTGTATTACATATAATAATAAAGGTCGAATAAAATACATAAAATATTAATTCTTTATTTATTTATAAATTATTTCCTTAAAAAACCTATTTTTTCTTTAAATATAAAAATGAACCTTGGATTGTTGGAACTGAAAACTTCCTTCTGCGGGTTTCTTCATAGGATAAAAAGTCGTACTTTTGCTACATTTAATGCCTTCAAAGGAAATGGATAAAAGTAGTTCAAAAAGGGAATTTTAGTTTTCTTTGCAGTGAACAATCTGGAGACTTGAAATTTTAAAAGTTCAATAATTTTAACTAGGGAACAGGGATTTTAGATGTGTCGATTTTTCGTAATTTTGACAATTTTTTTTTAAAAACTACTATAAAATGAGGTTTGCCGATTTTTTTTATAGTGTTATGACGATTTTCTGGCATCAATATGTGTGCTTAAAACTTCCTTCATGCTAAGACACACAAGAAATATTTACAATTATATCGGAAACAGTTCAAAACGTAACAACTAATTTTTTGAAATACAAAAAATTTGGAAATTAAACCCAAAAAAAAATTCTTTCCCCATCACAAGCTTGTTGACGATCATTAGAAGGATTAGTAATTCGAATTCTAAAATTGTATGAACCGCAAGAAATTTATTTTGCCTTCGCCACTTATATTAATGCCATCAATATTGCAAAAGAAATATTAGAAAATTAAAATGATATAATTGATTTGTATTTTTGTTGTTAAAAAGACATTCTTAACGTAATAATATAAAAAAGAGTTTTTAAATTGAAATTGTAACTTTCAAGTCTATGTAAAAACTAAGTAATTATTTAGACATTTTTTTTTAAATAGAGTGATTTTAATTTAACTTATTACTTTAATGCTTTAAATCATTTGCCAAATATTTGAGAATAAGCTTTGAGAGTTTCATTCCATTTTAATTTAAAAAAAAAAATTTTAATTTAAAACACCTTAAGATTATCAAAGTTTTTGTTGGGATTCAAAAAGTTAATTAACAAGGTTTCGATTAAATGTGCGAAATTCCCATTTCATACTATTGATAAACTAAAATTTATTGTTGATGAGATATATTTTTTCTTAAGTCAGCCCAATAAGCCCTCAAAAATAAAATTGCAAGTGCTTAAAATTTTACTGGAAAAAAACTGGAGTTCAAACGTATATTTTATTGCTATTCAAGTTTCAAAATATATATTTCACTAATGTTCACTCGATTTCAAATTCCCATTTAACTGGAGAATACTATTGAAATAAAGTGTAACAAAAGTATATCTCAACCCTTGAAACTTGAAATTCGAACTGGAGTGCCAATTATTTTGCACTTGATTTCCACCAAATTGCTTATTTGGAGTTGTCAATTTAAGTAACAGAGAAAACGTTTGAAAATTCTCTTTTCTCGACTTGATATCGCGTTTAATTTTCAGGTTTTCCTCAAACGTAATTATTCTTGATATTTCTTAATGTTATTTTACAAATTTAAATAATCCTTCTTTAATCATTAATATTCGTATACATTCTTAATCTAACTGATCAGAAAATAATTGAAACTGTTACTGATTTGGTATTAAGGGCAATTCGCAAGTTTTTCTATAAATTAAAAAGTTTCATAAATTGACATTTATTTAAAATTATTTCGCACAACACTTTTAAGCATAACCTTTGAGGTTTTCTTGAGAATTAAAACATCACTAAATTTGAGATTTAAAGAACGAACCATATTAAAGAATAACCCTTGAGAATATTCAGTGTCTATGTGTCATTTCTAAACTTTCAATTGTTGAGTGGATATATTTGAGAGCCAATATCTCAGAAACAGTTGTAAATTCCATATCATCCTCATGTGGAACTTCCACATTTACAAATAAAGATTGGTATTAAATACATATTTGAAAATTGTTCTTTCTCTATTTGATATCGAAGGCAATTTTCAAGTCTATGTTAAAACTAAAGAATTTTTAGACAACATTTTTCTTTAAATCTAGTGAATTTCATTTTACCAATAACTTTTATGCTTTAAAGCAATTTGCCTTTGAAAAGTATTGAGATTTTGATTTAATGTTTATTTGAAAAAATTAAAAATTTTAAAAATCTTAATGTTATATTTTATTCCCAAATCAGTTGAAAGTTAAAGTTACAGAGAAAACGTTTGAACATTTTCCTTTCTCGATTTGAAATCGATTTTAATTCTAAGGTTTTTCTCAAACGTTAACATTTTTAATATTTCTTAATGTTATTTTCCCAAATTGAAATAATACTACTTTAATTATTCATAACTGTGAAAAGTAGGTTTCATTTAAACTTATCATATACTTGATCTAGTTGATCTGGAAATAATTGAAACAGTTTCGTTTCCCGATTTGGTATCAAGGGCAATTAGCAAGTTTTTCTATAAGCTGAATAAATTTCATAAAATTGTTGTGAAAATGCCAGTTTCTTATTCTGTCATTTATTTAAAATTATTTCTCACAACACTTTGAAGAACAACCTTTGAGATTTACTTGAGAATTAATACGTTATTTAATTTGAGATTAATAAGCCCTTTCGAAAAAACGCAAATTAAAGACTTACCTTTAAGTGACTTAATACGTAACTCAATTTAATTTAAATAAGACTCATTTCTTTAGAAAAATTGACTATTTTCTTATATTATTTTCAAATTTTGTAAATTTTTGACATTTGAGATTATTTCCTTTATTTTAATATTAAACTTTTTCTCTTTGCTGGGCTTACACACTTTTTTGTAGTCAACCAGAGTTTCTTGAAAGTTTTCATATGACAGTTAAGCATGTGCAGGAATGAAATTTTGTTTATGTGTGTGTGTGTGTGTGTGTGTGTTTGTGTTTGCCGATTTTTACTCGTATGTAGTTAAGGCCAAGTTCTAATCTTTATAGACATACTTATATTGTGGCTAAAAATAACGTTTTGTGCAAAGATGAAAAAGGCAAAATATTTATTTTGTTGTTTTTGTTTTTTCCTTGATAAACTCAAACCATTTTAATCCTTTAGAAGTTTCTGTGAGCCAAAAGTAACTTAATGTGCACTCATCTTAAGTGTCAAAATTAATCATATTCCATTACGCCAACACACCCACACACAGATTTATGATTAAGTGGACATTTTTAAGACGTTTTCAGTTTTGGAATGCAAAGTTTTGATGAAAAGGAAACAAATATTAAGTTCTATGTAACTAAAAGCATTTGAAAGTCAGATTTCAGGCTTGGAAACTATTTTATTAAATGATCCTTATATGAAAAACTTGATATTCTTGAACTTTTGTCTTATCACAAACATCCTTAGAAGCTTTGGATACCATTCTATTAACCTACCATCATCGCTTAACAAAAAGCAGCGCAATCAAATTAATAAGAAATTATGTCTGTAATTTTATGTTACAATTACCGGCCAAAAACTTTCTTAACTTTTGGACACCTTAGTAAAGAAAAAAAAATAATTGTAAATAATTTTCCTACTTTATTTTTATTTGGCGAAACAGATTTAAAAAAAAATTTGATTAGTTTTCTTCTTGTATCTTACTGTCCATAGGCTTTTCCTTGTGGTGGTGTGGTCACACGTTCAGTGTCATCAACAACATCATCAACATAATTTTTTTCTTATGCAACCCCTCGGCAATTTAAGAAAAACAAAATTTTAACATATTTCGAAATAAATTCTTAAAAATTTTCTTCATTATTATGAAAAGTTTAGAAAAAGGACTTTTTTTATAATGAAGGCTGATGGCATAACCCAGTAAAGTGTTTTGGTAGGTTTTTAAGGAGATTGGAAAATTGGTAGGCTTTTAATCAATAGGCATTTCTTTTTAGGACTTAGGTCCATATTGGAACTATTCAAAGAAAATTTGATATAGATAATGCTGATTATTACGATAACACTGTTAGTATGCGAATTTGGCAAAAACCAGACCGCCAAAGTAGGAAAACTTAATTTTGAATCATAAAATGCATAGAATGGCATACTCTGTTTTAAAAGATCAGGTCTCTAAAACGGACTTTAATTATATCATAAGCCAAAGAATTACCAGACTTTTTTAATATTACTAAATTTATTGGGTTATTTGTGGAAATTCAATTCTAAAAATCAAGGACGTCTTTTTAGGACAAAACTTATCAGTTTTTTTTCAAATTAAAATTACGAAAAATTTAAATTTGTTGGAAGCAATTATTTCTTCTATTTAAAATTAGCAAGAAAAGCAATTTTGCAGTTTTAGTTTTAGTCGCATGAACCAAATTGAAACAAATTTCCACAATTTTCGTTACGATTTAAGGCCTACTAAAAAGTTTTGCCGAGAGTAAATTTTACTAAGGGGTATAGTTAGCTAAGCACCAATCTTCTACTAAAGTGTTTTTCGATTGTGGGCTGTATATGGAGCCTATAGTAAGACCGATTACAATAACTTGTTATTTATAATTGAAAAGAAATTAGCAGCCTCTAAGCACGAGAAGAAGGCGGAATGTGGAAGACCACTTAGCTTCTACGCTGATATGCCATACCTAAACAAGAACGTCGACGTTGGTTCACGAGTATTAGTGCTAACTTTCTTGTTTAATAAAACCTACATAATAGAAATAAAAAATGGATATAAAACCGCGCTAGATAAACAAAAACAAATAGCAAAATTGACATTATTTATTGACAAACTTAAATGCGCTGTCAAAATAGGATTTTCAATTGCAAACGTTGACGCCGTGCTATTTAGGGATGCTTCATACCATGGTGGAATAAGCAGGTGACATCGTTACGGCAACAAGTACAACATTACAACAAAAATGGAAATTATATCACCGTTTACGTCAAAAAATATTTTAACAAAAATCAAAGCGTGCCGCTGAACGTGATGAAATCATTAAATTTTTAGCTAATTTTTATTTAATTATGGTGAATATCTTATTAATATTAATTAAAAATTATCAAAAACTTTATTAAAATACATTTATCACAGCACAAGACGTGGACTTTTTGTAAACGTAAACACAAAACTTTGACATATGCCTAGACAAACAATGCAAGAGCATAAAATCGTCATCTGGCGTATTGCTGCCACCTGTTTATATCACCATGGCTTCATACAAGTTGTATGGGCATGAGAATTTTTGACTGCTAGAAAATGCTTTCCGCTCCTTTTTAGGTACGGGTGTAACAATAAAGTAGAAAAATACATCTAATAGGGCGGGTCGATTTTTTTTTTAAATCGTATAGCAAAACCGTAAACTACACGAAATTCTAAGAAAATTCTCCGAAAAAACCCTGTATCTAAAATAAAATCCTAATCCGCGCCTCTCGACTTGAAAAAAAAAATAAATGTTTGGAAATATAGATTTTTCCAAAAAGAAATCGAATTTTCTGAACAAAACTGTTTAGTAAGGTAGTTCTTTTGCACTTTACATTTTTCTACACTCAAAAATTCTTTACATTAAAAAAAATTTTCACCCAAGTAAAAAAAATTTCAAGTCGAGAGGCGCGGATAAGGGTTTGATTTTAGAGCCATGATTTCTCCAGAGAATTTTATGTAGATTACGTTTTTGCTATATGATTTCTCATTTTGTTTTCATCCATACAAATCAACCTAATATTTAAGCTGGCTTAGATTGACCTTTTGGGGTTCTATAGATTACTGGAAGGCTCCAACAATAACAATATAATTTATATCCTTACGTTGAATTGTTGTAAGTCTAGGTCACACTATTAAAGCTTTCTTTCAGTAAGGCTGAGTTTATGGGTGAGAGAGGAGAGAAGAAAAGCATGTTCTCTTCCCCTCTCACCATTAAACTTAGAATTTCTGAAAGAAAACTTTCATAGAGTGAACCTACACTAAAAAAACCTCTAACTTTCGCTGGGTAACATCAATCTCTTGTTCTAAAACCATTTAAAATTTGTTTTTATTATTGTTAAGTAATTTATAATAGCAATTAAATAGAAATGGACGGCTAAAGTAAAATCTGTGT
The DNA here is from genome assembly GCA_949318255.1 of Pollenia labialis. Lineage (NCBI taxonomy): Eukaryota > Metazoa > Arthropoda > Insecta > Diptera > Polleniidae > Pollenia > Pollenia labialis. The sequence continues at coordinate 21,393,148 of OX439141.1, forward strand.
TTCATATTGTGCCTCGCTGGCTGGCTAGTGTGGTGAGCAGCGATTGCCGGTCTAGTTGTTTTTTTAATTTTCATAAATTTGACTTAACGGTGATTTGCTATTTTGAAAATAAATGAATTGTATCTTGTTACAGGTTTCCTTTTTAATTTACTTTCTTAACAAACCACCCTGTTCAAAAAAAAAAAAGTGAAAATAGACAAGTGTATCTATTAAAAGGAAGTTTTTTTTTTGCTTTTATAAAAATTATGTTGATCATTATGAATGTTTATGATGATTGAAAAATAAGAGTAAAATATTGATATTTATTGTTAATGAAATTTAAAAACTTTTTTTATTACAAGTAAAAGTTTTTTTTTCGTAATTTTAAAGGAAATATTTTTAAATAATCGTAAATTTAATTTTGTTAAGGAGTGTTTAATACAATTTTTAATGAAGTTTGAGAAAAATTAGATTAGTTTTTTCGGATATTACATTTTAATGAAGTTTTGTCGCTTTATTTTTTTATATGTGCCGTTTTTTAATTATAATTTTTGGAAAAAATACTTAAAAAGTTTTTTATTTTACATACTATAGAGTTTAGAATAAAAATTTGTTTGCGCATACATACCAAATTTTGTAAGAATAAAGTTTGATTTAAAACTTAAAAAAAAAAAATTAAATTTTTTAGAACACAATTTTTAAATATTTTTTTTATTAAGCAATTACAAATTATATTCTATTAACCAAGCAATAGTAACTTCGATTTGCAGCCCTTGTAGTAAATTAGAGGAGAGTCTGCAAAAGGTATTTTGAAAATCAGCATTCGATTATTAAGGCAGAAAGATTATATCGATGACGGATGCATTCGTGTGTAAGCTTCAAACGTTGGTCAACAAATGTCTCAACAAAATCTGGGCACCCGATGGCCGAACACAATATCAAACAAAGAACTGTGGAACAAATGTAAATAGACACCGATACATCTGAAATAAAAAGGAAAAGGAGGAAATGGATTGAGTACATTCTATGGGAAGATCCAACTGGAATCTGTTAACAAGCCCTGCAATTGAACCCGCAAAGCACTAGAGCACAAGGAAGACCAAAACACATGTGGAGGCGCACAATATAAATAGTTCTACAACAACACGGATATTATTTCAACAAAGTGAAAAATATAACAAGGGATCGAAATAAAGGAGGAAGTTTTGTTGAGGCTGTATTTTCTCGACAGGGAGCCAGAGGACTTAGGAAGAAAATGACAGATGCTTACCGTCCAAAATGCCATATAAGAAAGAAACAAACTATATGCAAGTTTACACCATCTGTTCCCACAAGTTATATCCCCTTAATAATTTTCTTTTTGCCCATGATTTAACTAAAAAAAACAACACATTTTTCCCTTTTCCTGCCAATCTTTTTTTTTCGTCTCTTTACGGTTCTCCTACAAAAACTACAATTGTAACTTTAATTTTGTATAATTTTCTTTCTCAACAATATCCATCCACAAATCAAACGATTTGCACAAAAACATAAATTATTTTATTATTTAAACAATAAAATGTGGGTGCAAAATAAAAAAAAAAAAAAAAACTAACCGAAATCTAAACTACTTCTGCAGCAAAATTATGTACAAACTGTATTCATATGTTTGGAAAGTGCAGAGTAACTAAATGTAGGGAAGTCAAGGGAAATAATGAAAGAACCTTTACAACTAAATACGGATAATCTGCAAGTTTTGTAAAACATAAAATTTATGACGAAGAATAAAATTCACTACTACAGGTACTAAATATTAAACAAGAGTATGTGGAGTACAGATGCAGAAACATTTTATGCTCAGCAATTACTAAAGAGTGGCACTCGAGGCTTGGCATTCCGTTTGCGGCATATGTTAGAAATACAAAATTTATAAAAATTTTGGATATTGGAGTCCTATCAAAGCTTGCATATAAATCATAAAGAGATCTATGGTTACACTGGAACGTTCAAAATATGAATATTTCCAATCGGAAATTTTTAAGAGCAAAACAAAATTTAATTTTCTAAAAGAATGAGGCAGACTGTAAAAAAGTGCACATGTGTAAAAAGACCTTACCCTGCAAATAATTGGACCAGTCCAAACACGCGTGTAAAGAGTAGTCCACAAGGGACTAGGACTAGTCCAAAAGTAACCCAAACGTATGGAAAAAACATGGTCTATTTAACATTACGATGTCCTAGGGCAGGACCATATAACCCATCTTTGGCCTACAACGGAGTAGTTTAAAAACTACTCCATTGTATACACAAGAGGGTTAGTTTTAACTTCGTTTAAAAACGAAAACATGTCGTTAAAAAACGAAGACATGTCGTCTCACTACAAACACTTTTTAACAATGACATGGTCCATGCTTGCATTACATCGGACCAGTCCATGGAGTTGTCCATTTTATCAAAATGGATCAGGTGGTCCAATAGTATTTGTAGGGTAGTATTTTAAATTTAAGATCTTTAATTTGAATAACTTATGTTTAGGAGACTTCCTGCATGACCCAAATTGAAATACATAAATTTCGCATTGTGTTCTCCCATATCCAACATGTGAGACAAGGTTGCAATATTTTGGAACATTAATGGCCGTTTTCTCATTACACGATTATCTTTTTTCCCAAAGAAAAACTGCACATTTATGAAAATTGGGTTTCTCAATGTCTCATTTGTTTCTATTCTGTAGCAAAAATAACCAGTGGCCGTATTCTGTAATTCGCTAAAGCTAAATCTCTGCCGCTAAAAATCTAAAAAGTTTATCTAGCGATTTTTGGCTACGAATGCAATACTGTAACGTGCATTGCTAAATGTGGCATTGCCATAAAAATTTAATTCGCCGCAATTTTAGCTTTTAATTGCATCGCTTAAATTTTTCAATTTTGTATTCTCTAAGGCATTTTAGCGTTCGAGATTTAGCTTTAGCTAAGCGAATTACAGAATTCGGCTGCAGCACTCATCTGCCAATTATTTATTTTCCTTTTATTTGCCGAACAGATAAATTCAATCAGCTGACTTCCAACTATAACATGTATTTTGAGAGGTGCTGCCAACTGAAAACAATGTTTTTTGTCGGTATATTGAGAAACCAAAAAGCATTAACGGACAGTTTATCGGTCTAATAAATTTATGTTAACATTAAGTAACAGACAGTTTGTCGATACCTTGAGAAAATGGCCATAAATAGATGAAAATAATAAAGATTCACTTTTTCATAACCAGTTCATAAAATTTTGGCTAGACTTGATTATATATTTTTGCTGGAAACTTCTTTAAGTCTAAGTTCACACTATGAAAGTTTTCTTTTTAGGAAGTCTAAATTTATTGGTGGTAGAAAAATAGAATGTTCTCTTCGCCTCTCACCAATAAACTTAGACTTTCTAAAGGAAAACGTTCATAGTCTTAACCCTGACTTAGGTCAAGTTATTCAGGGTACCAAAACTTTCACTTTTCGTTCATTCGTGAGTTAGTATGAACATTTTTAAAATATCCTTATTTTCCTTATTTTCCTTCATTCAATTTAAACATGAATCAAGAAATTACAATTTTTGATTTATCAGTTATGAAAATTATCAAAAATTTGTGTTTCTTAGCGTTGATACACGAAAAATTCTGAACTCTGACATTATTATTCTTTCAAAAAAGAACACTTATAAAATTATTACAGTAACTGATTGTGGGTTATTAAATTCGTTTTCCGCACTGTTAAAATTGAATAAAAATATAGTTATTTTACGAATAATTTTATTTATCAACATTTGTGTTTGTTATTCAAAAAACAAACCACCAAAAAATAATGTTTTTCCGCATTTATTTTGTTATGCAGTTTGATTTTTTTTCGGTTAAAATATATTTTTTTAAAGTAAAAACTATTCAATTTTACGGAATATGCTGTTTAATAAATAAAAAAAATTAAAAATGAATGTAAAAATCATTTGTTTTAAATGAAATGTAAATGATCCGTTTTTTAAATGAATTTTAAGTTGTTTCAAATGAATTTGCGTTTGAATTTAATTACATAATTTTTTGAGTGTATCATCAACACCTTTTCTAATCGGAAGGATCAGAGTAGAACCCTTGCTTGCCAAAAAAGAGAGTCTGAGAAGTGATCTCTTTAAACTATGGAATCTTGCTGTAAATAACATCTTGTTCATGATTTTGTTCCTCTAAATTTTTTAATTTTCACTTTTTGCAAGAAATCACTGTTCAGTGATCATATCTAGCCAATGTAAAAATCTTACATAATTTTCTCTACTCTTTCGCCAAAAAAAAAAATATAGTTGTATCCCTCTTCTTGATATAAAACAAGCTTTTCCAGAGTCTACGAAAAAGGAATATTTTAAGTTGTCCCCAAATGCAAGCTGAGTTTATATCAGTTTTGTTCAAACTAAAAAGAAATATTTTAAGTAGTGCTAGTGTTTATGTCACAACGGTTTACTTTGAGGATGTTCTATTTTGTGTTGTCTCTTTTTTCAGTTGTTATTGGTAAGTTTATTGTGCTGATACATTTAGGTTTGTTTCTTTATATATGAAATGACACCACTATACAAATGAAAAAAGTTCACATAAAGGGGAACAACTCAAAAACGTTGTTATTTTCCGATTATCCCTGAAAAAATACAAAAACAACTACTGTTGTATACTTCTTACTCGTATTTCTGAGTAAATGTTAAGTTGACTCTCCTTAGAGGAACCAGTGCGCCGACACTCTAATGGGAGATATATTTTTACATATTATAAGTCAAAGCCATACAATTTAGAACTCCTATTCTGGAAACGCAATTTCCTTTGCATTTATATAGTGCTAACTTTTAGGAAGGGAGCGGAGGATCAAGAAAATTTCATTTTTCTATAACCTCCTCCACTAATGTAGCATTCGTATTGTCCTTTTAAACCTTGCAAGTCAACAAATCTGAGGCAATGCCTTAAAATTTGATGGTCAGTTTAAACATAATACTTCACAATTGATGTCTACTTTAAGATACGTATAAGCAAAACCGAGCCTGATAATTGAAGAGATTTAGATAAACTAAGGCTTTGGAGTTACAAAGTAACTTTAACATATGGATTTCAATAAAACCATACAGGATCGGGGAACAAATCTGGATAAGGCGATTTTGAGGATATTATTTGAGCTCCAATAGTTTGAAGAGGCGTTTTAGTAAAAAGTGATGCTACATTTAAGTTCCAAAATTTGAAATTGGTGTCGAAATATCTGCTTTGATGATTAAAAGCTTTGACCCTGCGATATCAGATAAGGAAAGTTTCAATTGCAAAATTATGTATTAATTATGTAATATAGAAACAATATGGTAGGCAAAGCGGGCCAGAACTAGATAGTCATCGGATATAATAAGCTCACAAGACTTGAAATTGATCGATTTTCCATAATCATCGATAATTAATTTGGAATCTCGACTTGCGATGGTAAACGTTACCACCAGGGCTGTAGTGTCGTCAAAAAAAATATAACTCCGATACCGACTCCAACCGCTGAAATGTTTTAAGTCTGACTCCTACTCCTCCTCCTACTACTTCTACTCCTACTCCTACTCCACTCCTTAAAATGGTTAAATATAGCATGGAAATTATTCTGCAATAATTTCAAATCGATATTTTAAATATTGCATCGCCAATTTCAAAGAGTTTTTATTTTGCAAAATATTAGAAAATTTTTTATGCCGAAAAATTTTGGAGTCGGAGTCGCGAGTTTTTGTGGGTACAAAAACCGCAACTCCGACTCATAGCCATTTTTACAACTGCTCTGAAGTTTCCCATTGAATTTAAAATTGTTCTCAGAAAGTTATAAATTTTGGAATTTTAAGGCTCCTAAAATTCTATAAATACGATAACAACTCTCTGAACTAATGTTGCATTGCCAAAGTCATTCAACATCTTTGGGAGAAAACCAAATGTATATAAAAACGACAAACAAAACAACACACGTTCCAATGCATACATACAATAATGTAAAGATACATGTTTTTAATCGCAAAACTCTTGTGGGTGCAGCAATTCATTTGATTTTAAGGAAAGAGTTAAATGAGTCCAAATTTTACAGAGAGTTTGAGGCAGAAGAAAAGAAGCAAAAAACCCAAAACTAGAGATGGGTTAACTTTACCAGGATTGTGAGAGATGAGTTTAAAACATTTACAAACGAAAAAGAAGAAAAGTTTAATTGTGCATGTGCACATGCATCCAAAAATGGCTCAAAAAATATATTCTTTACTTTTTTCATCTTTTTTTTTTAGTTCAGAGTGTGTGTCTATAAATAAATGTTAAGGAAAAAATGTAAAACAAAATTGTAGGTGGGTTGTATGTTTATACAGAGATTTACCGTTTTATACTTGACATTTCTAAAAGTTTAAGTTTTAATTTATGACAACGTTTTCTATAACTCGTTACCAGAATTTGTTCGTGCAGGAGTATGTGGAAAGGAACATACAACATACAAATGCAGAATATGAGAACTAAATACAAAAAGACAACAATAAAATAATAATAACAAAAAAGAAAAAGTAAAGGAGACATATCCTTAAACAGGATATTTATAAAATTGGTTAGAGGAAAGAACAGATCATATGTATGGACAGACATGGGTTTTGTGTTCCAAAAAATAGACACTTTCCAGTAACACAAAGAAAAAATGTTAAAATTTTCTTTTAAAACGAATATTTTTTTTGAATTTTTGGTTAAGGTACAGCTATAAATACACAAATTCATAGTTGAGTTATTACAGAATATAATCTTTTTAAATATTTATGGAAAATATTTACAAAACATCATAAATAAGTATTATGCAATTGTGTTATTTGTTTATACTTGTAAACAAAGATAAGTTAGGTTAGGTTAGGTTCCATTAGCAGCCGTGATCAAGCACAGTTCACGTGGGTTCATTAATTAGTTCCCGTTGTGTTACCATGTTACACCGTCTCCCATGGGTCCTTTGTTATCTGGCCGCTAGTATGCCTATGCAGCCACCCGGTCGATTCAATAAATGAGTGGATCCCGTTTATATCAATATTAGAGAGACAAGTTTTGGCCCCAAGGGCACTTCGAACAACCATTCCAAGTCTTAAATCTCCGAATGCCAGACACTCACAGAGAGGATGTACCGCTGACACTTCCTCCTCCTCATCACTGCAACTTCTATGCCCCAGCATCAGGACGTGCCTCCCAATGGGCCAGTGGCCAGTAATGCCCGCCGTGTCCTTTTTTCATCTATTATGGGCCAGATTTTCCTGGTTTACCCACAGGTAGTTTCATCGTGCCACCTCCGATTGGCAATTAGATAAAACTTGTGCGCTATAAGTTGCTAACTCCTTGGGAGTGAAACACCTACATTATCAGCCCAATTATGAATAAAAATTTCCCTTTAGTTTTCTCCCTTCTCCAATTTTTCCTATGTAAATTCAATTGTAAAAATGGGAAAAGGGAAAAACTGCCGGGGAATTTGTATTCATAATTGGGCTGTAAATGTTGAACCGTCTCGATGCAAGGTGGTGCCTGCATACGCCAACGAATCCGCCATGCAGTTTCCCTGTATGTCCCCGTATCCGGGGACCCAATTAAGGGTGACCAATGAATGTCTCGCTATCTCTTCCAGATACACCCGGCATTCTCGGACAATTCTCGATGTGATGAGCATATTCTCTAGCGATCTTATGGCCGCCTTGCTTTCGGTAATAATGTGGATATCCCTTCCAGATATTTCATGGTACCAGATGCGCCTCGCGGCTGTTGTAAACAAAGATAATTATTTTATATAACTCTAACTGAAGGCTATGCAATCAATTTCTGTGACTCTGACTTACGCAATATTATTGTTGGGAATTTAAATATATTCTGCAGAATTTAAACACTCCAGCTCTTCTTTTTTTGACCGTATTCGTCAAAATACCCCGATTTCGGAAAGGTAATTTGTAACGGGACTAGGTTAAATAAGTAGTAGAGGTTCCTCTCATTTTCAATATCAAAACAACTTAGAAGATATCGTCGGTCAAGTCCGACCACAGTTTATACAAACAATTTTTTGAGAACGTACCCTATTAAGGGCCCATGGACAATCATGGGCCCGTCAAAACAAAATTATGTTATGTGCTTAAGATTCGCATAATATTTCTTTGTACCGAACATAATCCAGTCTCAAAATGAGTTTAGGTAGGGTTTTATATGGGACATATGGTTAATTCTAAACCTTAAAGACAACATCATTGCCACATTTTATGTCAATACCAACGTTTAATTAGGGATTTTTGTCATTAAATTTCGGGAGTGGGATTTGTGTGAAAGTTATGGTCAAATATGGACCGCTTTAAAAAAATAATAGGACGATTTATGTTGCAAACGAATATTTTTGGACCAAATTTAATCTTAATCCAAACATAATAAGATGGTTTATGGGCACAAAGACATTATTTCGGAAAGAAGTTTGTATGGGTACAACAAGCTACGACCTAATGGATATTCAAACGTAAATACAAAATTCCTTTACGCTTTAATAATAAACTGTTTTCATAGAGTAGGGCTTATGGGTTTTATGATTTCCAGTCATATAAATCGAATTTTTTTTAACTGAATATGGTCAACCGTTTTTAAGTTATTCCAATATGGAAGTGCCCTAATCATGAACATAGCAGTATATCTCGAAAGCTAGAGCTGATAAAGAAAAATGGATATTAGAGTTGAAATCAGCGACCTCATATTAGTAAAAATAGCAATCAAATCCCAGACCGCAAAATGTCTGTTCCGCAGTGTAATCTATACTATATTTTTTTACAATTAAACATTTGTATTAAATGTCTATTCGCATTCGAATTCACATTTAATGTATCCATAATTAGATAATTTCTTTTCTGTAATTACTTACTTCTCTATCTAAAACCACAGCACTATAGAGACATTGAGTTTTTTCATGCATAAAATTGTTCGAAATAAGTAAACTCCGATCATTTATTTCAATTATTAAGCAATTTTAAAATGCGTTTTTATGCGCTGCACACGATACTTGGCAAAAGCACTTTACTTGAAAGCATATTAGAAATATGCTTTTTGTTTGTTTGAAGAATTTTTTATCTGCTGTTTTTGTAAGTGTTTTGTTTTAAATAAAATAAAAAAAAAAGTGTAATTTTTGCTTGCTAATAATACAAATTAAAAATATTTACATTCAAAACTAATAGTTTTAATTTCATTTAATTTTTTGTTGGCTTTTGTTGCGAATGAATATTATAAACGAAAATACACAGCAATTATCCTTTGAAGGATACAAAAAAAAAAAAAACGGTGAAAAAAAACACTTTGCTAACTAAGAAAACGAAAAAAAAAAAAATTAATGTGTCATGTGTATGATGAGGTTTTTGTAAGGATTTCCTTTTTTTTTAGTTTTTATAATTGTTGAGAAGGAATTGAAAAATATTAAAAAAAAAACAATTTACAAATTAAAATCGTTTTTATTTTAAATGATTTTTGTTGTTTTGTTTTAATAAAGAGTACCCTACAAAAAAATTGTGGCTCGAGAACGTAACCGTATGAAGACCATTGCACCGTATAAGCTTAAGATCGTACGAAATAGATACTTTGTCAAATTGGAACGAATATAATTCCATACAAACACAAAGTAGCTGGCTATCTCTCTCGAGCAATCATGTGTGACTTGCCTTGAACTTCCCTTTATTTATACGCGTTTTAGCAGACCGATTAAAAATAAAGGCATCTTGAAGGATTATTGGCAAATCATACAGAATCATGATAAATGAAGAGAAGGACTCTGAGATGAGAAGAATTGATGCGGAAGAAAAGGGGTTTCTTATTAAATTTTAATAAATTATAAAGGTTGGTTAAATTTTAAAGGCCGATGTTGATTTTAAATAAAACACAAACTATTTAGAAAATTAATTAGAATTGTGGTTATTTAGTTGAACTATTTTTTTTATGGAAAAATATTGTGAATTATTGGAATTTATTATGATAATATTGGTATGGTTCAATTATGTATGGAACAAAATATCGGCAAAATGGCCGCCGCGACTTTGTCGGCACACCTCCATCCGATGGTCTAAATTTTCGATGACGTTGAGGCATAATTGAGGTTCTATGCCGTTAATGGGCCGAATTATCTCAACTTTTAGCTCTGGAATTGTTGCTGACTTATCGACCTTTTCTTTCAAATAACCCCAATGAAAGAAGTCCAATGGTGTCAAATCACATGATCTTGGCGGCCAATTGACATCGCTACCACGTGAGATAACACGGCCATTGAATTTGTCGCTCAAAAGAGCCCTTGTTTCGCTAGCTGTTCGGCAAGTGGAACCGTCCTGTTGAAACCACATATCATCCACATCCATATCTTCCAATTCGGGCCATAAAAAATTCGTTATCATCTCACCATTCACATTAACTGCCTGGCCGGCTTCATTTAAAAAAAAAATACGGCCCATTGATGCCACCAGCCCATAAACCGCACCAAACACTCTTAGATTATCAGTCGCCCACATGCGGCTATGCTGCTTATTGACAAAACCACTGAGGTTAAAATGTGCCTAATCACTGAATCGTGCACTTTGATTTGAACGTCCATTTTCATAATAAGCCAGAATAACTTTAACGCGTTCTTCGATTGTGTATCTTTCCATGGTTCAAATTGAGTTAGTAAAAAATTTAGAAATGCCAAATGAAAAGCAGGAAAAAACTTGACGTGTGGTTCACATTAACATCGGCGCTTAGCCATCCTTTATGAGCAATTGGATGCAGGATTGTCAGGTAATTTTGGCCCCGCAAAGACGACGGGCGAACCATGTCTCCAGTATCGCCGAGCAAGACGCATGCATCACTTTTGGTAACTGATTTCATGGGACACTGTCTTAGAGACATAAACTGCGTCTGGGATTCGGACACTATGATTACTGCCTCGGCTATTGTTACGAAAATAAAGAGTAGGTCCTAGAACTCCTTCTCAGTCACTGCCCTGCAATGGCGAGGAGGCGACTAATCGAAATTGGACTCTCCTGCTTTGATGGATTGTATTATATCTCTGGCGTTGAACTGAAGCGCATTTTAAGCTTCGTTAGAAGATCGGGTTGGTTCTACGGTGTGGTATCTCCTAACTGGAACTCCATGGTATCACAATGTATCATTGGGCTTAAGTGTCTCAGATGGATACTGACAGCCATTTCTACCCTACCTAACCTATATATGTATGTAAGTATATTTCTCTTCACCTCATCACAAAAGGTTTGAGAAAAGAAATCATGAGAAAAATAAGAAGAATTTATTTGAATAAACTTTCTAGTACATTTTTGCTCAAAAGTTATTGTCCCAAAATTAAAACGAATTTGTTTCATAAAACTGTAAATTTGGTGTCTATGGATCAATATGTGACCAATGCTGCGATACCCTTCCATAAATTTAAATCTCAGTGCAAGGTGGTGCAAAAGTTGTCACCCGATGTTTTTTGACAACAATTTTTTAATAAATGAAAAACTTAAGTTTCGCTTTGAGTTGTGTTTATTTGATGTGTAAACTTTTCGTTGTACTTGACTCTGTGGTGCTCATTGTTTGCAGTAGTCGTTTGGCCCGGGACTACTGCGCACTATGACACCTTTAGCGTAATGTTATACATGGGCCTTCGGTTTACAGAAGAGGTAATTCTGCTTAGTTACATATCCACAGAGATACATACATGCTTGCCGCTTTTAATGATGTTCTTATGTTTTGTATCTGATAACTTTCCAAATCGCAAGAAGCTCCATCTCTAGAGTAGCACACCCTCGAACGTTATATCCGTCCATGGAGATTTGGTTAAACAAACTAAATAAACGAAAGCCAATTTGACAGATGTAGCTCCAACAATATAACCGCTATCAACTTACAAAGTAATATGTCCATGTTGGAAGACCCGATAACTTTAAGAGCTCTAATTATATGTCAACTCTGCAAAATATAAAATTGAACACACTGAAACGATGATGTTTTTTCCAACAAGCATTATTGTTTATCTCGCTAATAAAAAAGTCTATTCTTTAGCAGTGCTACCAAAAAGTGAAAATTATAAAGTACTATATTTTTATTGTTTTTAATTTGTTTTTTTTTTATATTTATTAAGAGTTACAAATTATATTCTAACTTTATTAACAGTGCAATACCTGCTTGACCCAAACAAATCATTATAAATAATACTTTCGCAAACAAAAATCTAGTGAACTTGTTTAACAATCTCCAAGCAACCCAAGCTTGAAGCTTGTTAAGACTATATCACGTAGGGCATTTCCCAATTATCCCCTGTCAAAAAAAATTTCCTAAATTAATTCAACACAAGAAAACCAAAATTTAATTTCTTCATTTTTTTTTCATTCTTTGGCTAATTTTTGATGTTGCATTATTAGATTAGTTTCCTGCTTGATTATTTGCGTTTGTGTGTCTGTTCTTAAAGTTTTTCTCTATCGAATCTCTAATTCAAATTCAAATAGTAAAAACTCACAGCTGCATTTAAGTGCAAACTGTAATTGAAATTAAGTTGTATGATACCACTGACTAAGTGTAGCCAAAAAAAAGGAAAAAAAAAAATCCTAAAAAGGATACAACAAAATTAAAGCAAACAAATTTTGAGTAGAGAAGACAATTTTAGAAAATTAAAAACCACGTTCGTTGTATCTGGTTGTTAACAAATGAAAGCAATTAAAAATGTAACGAGTTAGATTTTATTAAAAAATACTCAAAAATAAAATATAAAACAAATTGTATTTGAAAACATAATTGTGTTGTACGTTGTAGTACAGAGTTTATTAATGGTCTCATAAACTTTTTGTAAAAAGGGATTTTATGGAAAGAAAAGCGAAAAAAAGCACTAAGGAAATCCATAAAGTTTAATTAAAACGTTTCCTAAACGACAGAAATTTCATATCTTTTAAGTCTTAGTGAAATTCTTGTGGGTAGAGTACTTCGAGTGGTGGTTGTAGTTTAACTAAAACACCAGCTAAACAACTCTCTGAAAATTTTTTTTTAATAAATTTAATCAAAAACATAAAAAAGATTATGAGAATTTTTGGCTTAAACCAAATGTGAATATGCAAAACTTATCAATAGCAAAATATATCACAAGTGTTAACGTTTGTTGGAGGCTAAACTTACACCATTTCCTCACCAGAATAAAGGGAACGTTCGTAAATGCAGTTGTTGCGCATCACTTGCACATTAGAAAAGTTTAATGTTCGTAAATGCATCACCTGTAAGAAACTTGGCATCACTCTCATATGTTAATAGTTCAATATCTTTTTTTTTAACAAATATGTAAAAATAATTTTTGGTTTCTTTATTTAATTGTAGTTAAAAATGTAGAAGTTTATTTTTCAAAAACAAATAATTTAAAAAAAAATATTTTTTACTAAAGTTTTCTTAGTAAAATTTACCACCACGTCATAAGGTATGTCCCAAAATTTGACCTCCACAGTTAAAGGTTAACCCATTACCATTCAATGTCCTTGTTTTGGGACACATTTAAAAAAGCGTCGGCTTTAATGCATCCCAAAAAAGGACATTGGCGGTTAAAGGGTTAAAAAAACAAACTGTTTAATAAAATTGTAGAAAATATGGAATTCATTAGCTGAAGTCCACCATTCAAATATACTTACACATTTATGGAAAAAATGCATAATTTAAAAAAAAAGAATTGACTTAACTTATTATTACGACGAAATAACTGGTGTATTTGATCTCGCAAGTTTATTCTTTATATTCTCGCTAGTGTTGTTGCACAGTAGGATAGAGTCAAATTATGTGAGTAAAGTTTTTTTCATTACTAAACTGTAAGATACAACTTAAATAATGAAATCTCTCATGACCGTACGCCGAATGCACCTCCGAGGGGGCTGAACTCTTTAAAATTCTCAATGCATACAATAGTATATTCCAAATAGTGTTTTAGTTACGGTACCCGCCGAAGGAGAAGCTTTGCGGTTTCAAGTTAGAAACGCCTATAAGTAAGGTAATATTTTTAAGTGCATGGAGTACATTTATGAAAAAGATCAGATGCAATTTTTAATCAATGTCTTAGAACTGTCACTTGTAGATTATTTTCTTAAATATAATTTTCATGTTCCCCATGGAAATGATATTGTTCTTAAACTTATCTTTTGGAATACCGATCTAGAATCAACATCTAAATAGTTCTAACGACTCTGAAAATCCGACCTGAGGCTGGCTGCATGGTTATTATTATGGTTATTTTTTGTCAGTATAGGGTTATATTTTTCGTCTTGCACTGTGTAATTAAATTAAATTTTGGTATATAATTGAAGTTGTACGTGGGTTAAGAAAAAAAAAAAAAATAAAAACGAAGTTATGGCTAAAAAGTCCGTGAACTTATGTATTATATGTACACAGAAAAAAAATTTCCACCAAAAAAATGTTGCTCCAGTAAACGCATTAATCAAAAATAAAATCAGTTTTAATTAACAATTTAATCAATTGAATTAAAAGTTTAATTAAGTGAATTAAACGTTTAATCAAGTGTGCTAAAATAAAAATTGGACATTAAGCACGACAAACAAAATCTTATTAATTAAACAATTTTGTATTCCCAAAAATTATTTTGATAACCTGACAAAAAATTTTATTCTGGTAGGTTAATGATTGGCGACATTTCCCAAATAGGGGGCACTTTCAAAAACTTTTCCACCTACAAGTGATTGAAATTTCTAAAGTGTGTTTAAAGTTTCCGTCGTTTTTGCAAGACGTAGGGAAATAAAATACTATTTTTCATAATATTTTTATTCTGTCCCACTGTGCACTCTAAACATAAGTTGTGTTGTTACATGACACCACTTGTGAGCCCATAATTTTCACTTGTTTTTACTTGTTTCGTTTAATTTTTTTTCCTTCTTTTAAAAGTCCAAAAGTTATCAGGGGTTAGTTAAATAATTTCCATTTCATTATTTTTGTTGTTCTGTTTCTGTGTATCATCATCAACATGAGCAGCGTTGTAGCATCATCACAATCTGCCGTTCCTTACTGGCTGGAATCGTTGTTAGGGCATCAGTAAATGATTTGCGTTTGATACACATGCACAACCATTCATTACTTCATGCAAAACCTTAACAGAACTGAGTAAGAAAAACTTACGTAGGACTGACTTTAGCAGAGGTTACGATGGGTGCTGATGGCTGATATTTCATTGGTATTAAGTTTAGTCGTTCTTCGTTTTTTCTTTTCTCTTATTTTTTTTTATTAACGCGTGGTTAACATATTTCAGCAACGGAAACGGAAACCATGCAAAACAAACTGAACATAGTTTAAGATGGTAAGACGAGCGAAGGACCAACCATTCCAAACTTATTGCCATATGCCATAGTCATCTCTTATTTTACATTTGAACTATGAGTGTTGGTTGGCAGAGGTTGGTTTGGGGTGATAGTGGAATGGGTGAACTGGAGTTATTAAGTTAGTTATGGTTGTAGGTGAGTTTTGGAGGTTTATAACAATATTTCCTCAATGTTATTTTTAATCTATTTTATTCTCTCAGGCAATAGAATGTAATCTTTGGTTATAAACTACCAACTTAAACAGTTATTAACACAAATTTATTTGTATTACTTTGCATGTTGTTTACAACAAGTTGGAAGGCACAAGACTCTAGCAAGAGGATGAGTAAAGTTATGAATATGTTTCGTTAAGTTTATTGTCTTTTCCTTTTAATTTTTATCTGCTTTTAACCGTAAAGATATTTGAATCTTTGAAGAAAATAAATTCTATTTGGATAATTTTGGGAAATTTTTTAAATATTTCTGATTTAATTTGTATTGTTGTTGTGGTTTTCTGTAATATTTATATCCCATTTATAAAATAACTTAAGAGTTGTCGACTTTTATCCCGATTTATATAACAATAATCTCAGTTGAAGGGAGTTTTTGAGAGGGTTTAGCTAGAATTTGCTTTGAGAATTCAGCCAGATCCGGTAACAAACATAAGGAAGAAGTGAAGTGTAGAAGTCACTCTAATGGTATACTACACTTTTGAAAATAAAAATAAAGCGGGTAGGCGCAGGCGGAAATACCTCCCATAGGATGCATATAATAAATATCGCTCAACTGAAGAACTGAAGAAAGGGAGAGACTTCAAAGCTACTATTATAGTAAACTATAAATTTCTGTATAAAAATGGCCGGGGTAGACAGGGGAGGAGCAGTACCCCTCATAGATAGAAATATAAATAAGAGCACGCATTTTGTTGAACTTTTGGTAGAAGGATCTTTTGAGCCCCAAAATTTAAATAAAATAGCTGCGGTGGAAGTGGTACCCACCATAGGACGCCAATGTATAATATCGCATATCTAAAGAACTGTTATAGTGAGAATGTTCAAACTTTGTGGAAGTCACTCTTATGGTATACTTTACTTTTGAAAATTGAAATAAAGCGGGCAGGCACAGGGGGGAAACACCTCCAATAGGATGCATATATTAAATATCTCTCAACTGAAAAACTATTAAAGCGATAGTCTTCAAACGTGGTTAAAGCGGTGCGAAGCGCACCGGGTTAAGCTAGTCTTATAAAAATATCATTAAGTATTAAAAATTAACCAAATCGATTCTTTTATTTTACTTGGCCCCCATACCAGTGGAATCTCTAATTTAGGGGTTTGGCACGATATTTATAATTTGTTGACAAAGTCTTTCTAGTTTTAAATAACTTAACTTTAGTAAATTTAAAAGTAACTAAAAAATTTACATATTAATTATTTGGGTTATTTGCATAAAACTATAAAATTAACGGAATGTTCCTTTTTTGTCAAAAAGATGTTCTCAATTTGAAAACGTTGTGTTATCGATTTAATATCGCATGATATTACTTTTGACCTAATTTTTACAATATTTCGGTTTTGGTTTGATAACGTGTGGTATTTATTATTCGAACTGTCCTGTGCACAAAAGTTTACTTTCATTTTGCTCTGTAATTTTATATTGAGGTTTTGTTACAAGATTTATTGGCGATTCATAATGATTCATTTGAAACATGGCTTATGATTTATCGCATCTGCTATTTTTTGCTTTTTTTGTTACATCTATATTTTAATAGAAGTAACGGTCAAATTGTGGAAATTTAGAAGTTTGCGGTATTAACCAGAGAACCGAAGTATTCTCTCATTACTCAATCATTTATGAGTAAACAATAGACCGGGTTGACCTCCATACAAAAATAAAGTTGTGCTAGTCACCCGCTAGAATGAAAGATATGTCAATGAAGTTTCTAAAACAGGAAAATAATTTTTTTGCCACGCCCCAAAATACAGCCCTTTGGTTTTTTTATATGTAGCGCTGCCGTTTAAAGTCCGATATCATCATATCGCATATCGTTGTTCATGCCCTGCGGGAAATTTGGGTCAATTGGTCCAACAGACCGTTCCTGGGATTTGTGAAAATAGAACAAGTACAAAAAGAAAGGACTCATGACCAGTGAAAGAAGAACCAATCCCTTAAAGAACAAAAGGGTAGAAAGGGTAATGAATTACAGTACAGTCTTAACTAGTGCTCGGACACATTTTTTGGTAATTTCTAAAATTTGGCTCTTAAATTTAATTCTTGGACTAGTTGTATTGAAATAATACTACATTGTATATAAATAATACTACATTTTAGTAAATGACACTAAGCAGGTTCATTGAGAATAGATCTGTGATTGGTCAAATGGTGCCAATTGACCCCCTCCAATGACAACCCCATGTAAAAGTGATAGGTCTTATTCATATAAAGTGTTAGAACTAGAACCGGTCCCTTCCACCAAAGACCTATCACGGGACTACTTTGGTGTCAGTTCGCTTCCCTCTAGGGTGGATTGACAATGCCTTTATTTTTGCCTTTGGAGAAATTCAGAGTAAAGATTCGGATTCAGCGCAACTCTTTCCTTAAGAAAAGTATAATCTGTGCATGGACCGGCTTATAATTTGTTGGCTTGTGTTCAATTAGGCTACGAAGAACTGTTAAAAGAAGAAGCACGTGATCGAGAAGAGAAATTCTGGAATTCATCGTCTAGTTAATTTCTGTGGTCATAAGCGATAACCGCCTAAATTGACTTAAAAAAACTATTGAGTTCATATTTGTTTCTATTAAATATTTTTAATTTGTTATCTTAGCATTGTGGAGGCAAGAATCTTTGACTCTGAATTGCCTTTTTTCTAATGCAATTTATTTTTTCAGAAACACAAGCATAAATATAAGCTGCATTTTCTCAAAAACTATTTCGACTTAGGTGGTTATTGCTTGTGACCAAAGATTTGTTAATTTAGTTTATATGAAACTTAAACTTTACTTAAAAATAAAAAAAGTTTTGATTATTAACTGTTATAAATGGCTTTTCTAAATAAAAAATTATATAACAAAACTTAAGAATTACATAATGTAACATTTAAATATTTTCGCCAGCCATGTCGGCAAAATACCACCCCTCTGTGCTGTGATTGAATTTTTTATATGGGGCTTAAAGTCATAATATTAAATGCCGTTAAAGAAATTTCAAGTTTTTCATTAAATGGGATACTTTCAGTGTATATTTAATTTTCCTTTAACTATATTTTAATACCGGAAATAACTTCTTATTACGAATTACGCCTTTAATATTTCTAATAATTAAAATTCTACTTTAATAACAAATCCTTGTATTACCACCAAGTATCCCAGTTTAAATGAAAATTACTCAGTACAAGTCATCAACATTGATTATGAGAATGACACTTGAGTATCGCATTAATTACGATTATCATCACGTTTTATGAGACATTTGCACAAGTTTATGATGGTCCGCACCCCACCTGAGTACTCAGTCAGTCACTAACGAACCACAAGAAGTGAATGACTCCGACTATTTAACTAAAACGATGAATGTCGTAGACTAAATAGGTAGGAGTATCCTTTCGTTATGGGTTTTCAAGTGTTGGTGTGTTGGTATATTTTGACTCTAAGGAATTAACTTGTATTAGCCAGCAACCCTTAATTTTAACTTTCTTTCGAGAAATTCTATGTGATGGACTTTTTTCTTTGCTGTAGTTTTTGGTATTTTTGTATCTAAAGGATTTTTTTCTTGGCCATCATTTATGGTAATGTTGTTTAAGCCTAAAAATCATAATGAATATTGACAAAGGTATATGGCACATGTTGGCACAACTACATAAACATTAATAAAAAAATATACACACACATACAAAATTATTTGTAAATAAAAATGTATGTGTATATCTTTTAGTTTGTTTCATATTTAAGATTCCAAAATGACAGGTGAATTGTAATTATTGTTCTTGGTTTTGGTTTCAATGTTGGTCCATTGGAGTGTGATGGTGCTGGCTAAAAACTCATAAATGTTCATTAGTCTGAGTAAAATATTTGCTCAATCAAAAAACTAAATATAAACTTTTAGTACCAGGGACTAATTAGATGAGTTGGCAATTTATGAAGGTTTTCTTTGATTTTTTTTTCTATTTTTCATTAACATACTTCATTAGTTCGCTCTAATGCAGAAAATCCCTTTGTAAATATCAAAATTAAAATGGTAAAAATATTGCTGAAATATTTTATAAATTAAAAGAATAAATTTTGGTATTTTTTGTAACATTTAAATATTTGTTTAAGGGCGAGGAGGGAACTTTGTTATTCCATTTGCACTCTTTTAACTAACTATATACTGAATACCTACATATAAGATTTTTCAATGTTCGTCTGTCTGTTGAAAGCAGAATGATCTAGGGCTAAACTTTCGACTAATTTTAATTCTCGTTGTACTTAAGAAATGAAGCCCTGCATAAGTTCTGCCAAAAAATTTGTTGTTGTAATGATTAATGTATTCAAAGTTTTTTGTTTGTGGAATCGGCTTTATTTGGCTCACATATTCCACTAGCTTCTACACTATCACAATACTATGACTAGACTGTGTATAAACTACTTTTACCCGCTGTAAAATTGACTTTTATTGCAATAGTTCTAACTGGATTGACTTAAATGGAATTGTTAAGCTGTGGCAACGAGTGTTCAAATATTTCTGACAACTCTCAAAATTAAAAGCACAATCTATAAAAAATAAGTTGTGATATGTTCGTGATTTTATAACTTGAGAACCACTCAACCGATTTTCAAATGAGTACAAGCGTTGGAAAGGTCTACTTTCACTGAAGGTTTATAAAAAAAACTCCCGTGTTGTCGTGATAATTAAATATTATTATTGATGGTAGATAGCGCGGGGGTCAACTTATTAATAAAATTCTCCGGTATTTCATTTTTTATTTTTATTTAGAAAATTCCGAGCAGCGCCGGGACCAAACACCTAGTAAACCAATAAATCAAAAACGAAGATGCTGAAACAATTGTACGTTTCCAATTCTAGAACAAAATGTTGTCAAGTCGGACTATGACTAGAATATGACTAGACTATGACTAGACTAGGACTAGACTATGACTAGACTATGACTAGACTATGACTAGACTATGACTAGACTATGACTAGACTATGACTAGACTATGAATAGACTATGACTAGACTATGACTAGACTATGACTAGACTATGACTAGACTATGACTAGACTATGACTAGACTATGACTAGACTATGACTAGACTATGACTAGACTAGACTATGACTAGACTATGACTAGACTATGACTAGACTATGACTAGACTATGACTAGACTATGACTAGACTATGACTAGACTATGACTAGACTATGACTAGACTATGACTAGACTATGACTAGACTATGACTAGACTATGACTAGACTATGACTAGACTATGACTAGACTATGACTAGACTATGACTTGACTATGACTAGACTATGACTAGACTATGACTAGACTATGACTAGACTATGACTAGACTATGACTAGACTATGACTAGACTATGACTAGACTATGACTAGACTATGACTAGACTATGACTAGACTATGACTAGACTATGACTAGACTATGACTAGACTATGACCAGACTATGACTAGACTATGACTAGACTATGACAAGGCTATGACTAGACTATGGCTAGACTATGACAAGAATATGACAAGGCTATGACAAGACTATGACTAGATTATGACTAGACTATGACTTGACTATGACTAGACTATGACTAGACTATGACTAGACTATGACTAGACTATGACTAGACTATGACTAGACTATGACTAGACTATGACTAGACTATGACTAGACTATGACTAGACTATGACTAGACTATGACTAGACTATGACTAGACTATGACTAGACTATGACTAGACTATGACTAGACTATGACTAGACTATGACTAGACTATGACTAGACTATGACTAGACTATGACTAGACTATGACTAGACTATGACTAGACTATGACTAGACTATGACTAGACTATGACTAGACTATGACTAGACTATGACTAGACTATGACTAGACTATGACTAGACTATGACTAGACTATGACTAGACTATGACTAGACTATGACAAGGCTATGACTAGACTATGACTAGACTATGACAAGAATATGACTAGACTATGACAAGACTATGACTAGACTATGACTAGACTATGACTAGGCTATGACTAGACTATGACTAGGCTATTAGATAATAGATTTTATTAGTTGTTTCTTATTAAGGACACCTCCTCAATATCTTTGGCATCAATGCAAAGGTATAATTAAATAAGTTTCCTTTTTAATAAAAATAAAATCCTTTGACTATATTTCAAATAACTTAGTGCTTTTGAAATACATAAACATTCTAAACGATTAACAACCACATAAATAAATTTATTTTGTTTTAAATTTATTTGGTTTGTAAGTTCAAAATTTTTTGTTTGTCTGCTTATGAGTGTGGATGTGTGTGTCCTTTTTATACCATCTCCTGTTTGCCTAAATAAAACAAAGTTTATTTGGGAGTACATGTAATGTCGCATGTGTAAATGAAAATAAATGAATTGTCCTTTTAAATGAACTTCCATGATATTTTATGGTGCGTAAATAAATATATTAGTGCAGTAAGTCATTTATTTAAATACAAATACAATTATTTTTATTTTTTGTTGTTTTCGGGTGATACATAATTTTTTCACTTGATAAAAATGGTAGTTGCTAATTGTTTGTATTTGATTTTGAAAGTTTTATCCTTGAATTGAATCAATTAGTTTTTAAAATTGTAAAAATAAATTTAAAAAATTTTATCCGTAGAAAATAATAAAATCTGTTTCGTATATGGTCAACCAAAGTTATTCAATAGACCAATTTCTGCTTTGTCATATTCATACTAAAATCCTTTAGTTTTTAATTACTCATACAGAAACGTTGATGTTTGATGTTGTTGTTATTTATACAGCCTTTTTTTGGTGTAATTGCTTCCATTGTATTGTTTATTGTACAAATCAAGATTTACGACTCGTTGTGACATCATTAATCAAGCATCTGATTGGTGATCCTGTGTTTTCTGTTAATTAATACAATAATGAATGGGAATAGAAGAGTAAAATACTTGGTTTATACATGTCTACGCACACAAAAACATTTACACATATAGCAAAAACAACTATGTGTACAGTAGTAGGATGTATGTTAAAGTTGAATAAAATTTACGATTTTGTAGGCAATAACCAATAATGCAGTAGTTACTTATTTACTATTCTCGTTGTAAAATGTTAAATATATTTATGTATGTAGTTGCGGTATTTACACTCAAAGTACAAATTGAGTTATTTTTGATTGACTGAAATGGAACTTATAAGGTACTAGTAAACATAGCAAAAAAAAGTTAAATAGTCAACTGATGGTATCAATATGATAACGAAATGTTGTCAAATTTCCGACAGTATTCGTTTTCAAAATTACAACAGAACGTTGCTAAATTGAGATGTTAAAGTTAAAAAGCCTGTTACGCTACTGCCTTTAAATAACGTTTTGGGTTATTTCCTTTATAATAAACCGTTTCGAGTTTGTTGATTGCAATTCAAATAAAACAAAATAAAACACAACACTTAAATTTATAACACTTATTTATTATTTACACAGCTTTATTTAGAACTTAGTCACTTTAACAACCGTAATTTACAGCTTTTATTCACAACTCACTTCAATGTTTAGAATTTTCGCCGCGTGATGCGTTATTGACAAAGTCTCAAATTGGAATGATCTTATGCTATCTCTTTCGATTCTATTTATTCTCTAGCCCAGTTCGCCCTCTAACGGCTATTTTGTTATTTTCGAAAATTGGATGAGAATTTCTTCAAAAACTAATAAGATAAACAACATTCTTTATAAGAAATTTTTCGAGTGTATTTTATTTAACTACCAAATTCACATAAAACATTATCTAAAAGAGATGTTGAAAAAATCTAAAAATTTGATTTAGAAAATTTATTACAAAATACGTTAAAGTTCATTACAAGTGATGATAAGTTATTGTGATTTATTTAACAAATACACCAGCAAAGGGAGAGTCTTAAATAAAAGTAAAACAGGAATCTTAAAATTTTTAACAAGGTTTCGTTTAAATGTGCTAAATTCCCATTTCATACAATTGATAAACTGAATTTATTGTTGATGGGAAAAGCTATTCCTATGCGCATTTCACTGGTTGCTTAGGCCAGATCGTCAGGAAACTTCATCCATAGATTTTAGAAAAACTAAAAATATTATACAAATAAAACTGCTAAGCGAATACAAATTATAAGCCCCAGTTTTACTTGTAACAAAATCAAAGCTGAAACAAAAACAACAACAAGAAGAAATTCATTTTTAAAAATAATCGAGATTTGTGATTTGTAGTTTTGAGAAACAGGGCCATTGTCCTCATCATATTTGGGGTCTTCGGAAAAACCCAGTTCAACGGAAACACGGACAGACAGACGGACATAGGCACATCGTGATATAGATCCTAGGATTAATATTGTAGAAATTACAAATTGAATAAAAACTTATATATACACCCAGAATTTTACCATATTATTGCTACCGACAACCATATTATGGTTATATTAGGCATCCATCAAGAAGCTACAACCATATTATGGTTGCCTCAGAACATGTTATAATTAGTCTGTAAGGATTATTCCATAGACTTTAATAAATAAATGAAATAAAAATTAAAAATAACTAAAAAATGTGTTTAAAACTTATAATAGCATGGTTGGGTTTTAACCATAGCATGTTGCTCTTCGAAAAGAGGAAAATACTATTGTTAATTTTTAAACAAAATATTGTCATATTTAGCCATAACATGTTTATAGGCAACCATAATATGCTTGTGGTTACTTGATGAAGGACTAATTCAACCATAATATTGTAAATAATATGGCTAAATTTAACACAGTAAAATGTTGGAGGTGATAATATTTAAACATGTTTTTTCTCTGCGTGCACTCTTTCCACCTGTAGTGAAGTTTTTGTATGCACACTAAGCAAGCGGAAAAGCTCAAAACCAAGAAGTATGTTAAAAAATTATTTATTTAGATTTTGAATTAAACTTATCAGACTACAATAATATATAGAAAATATTCGTTTAATGTTTTTTTTTTTTAAGAAGACTTTGGCAGTCAAAAAACACCTACTAAATTTAGCTACTTAAATTTACGATGTAAAATAGTTTTTGAAAAAAACACAATTCTTTTTTTTTCGTATTCGTATTGCTGTTTTAGAAATAGCAGAAAAAATAAAACATAATTTTTGGAAATTTATGGTTTACAAAATAAATGGCAATAAATTGCCATTAAATGCAGCAAAACCACTTGGTTTTTGTAAAACATTTAAATGATACTGAGGGAAAAATGCAGAAAATGAGCAAAACTGCTTCACACTGAATAGCGAAAAAAAAACGAAACAACTAAAATACATTTTTGACTAATAATACTAAAATAGCCGCAAAATACAAACACTATTTAACCACCATCATTACCCATAATATTTAAAAGTACTTATTACAAAAATAAGCAATATGATAAACGAGGGTTGAATGAGAAGTCGTGTAAAAGTATAAAGGTATTTAAAATTGTGTTTTTTAATTTTATATTCAGATATTTAAGCTGAGGCGTTTTTTATTTAGGCATACCTACGGGAAATTCTGATTAGAATAGTGCGTTATAATTGAACTGTAAGATTTTATTTACACACAGCAAGTTTTCTTGCGCAAGTCTTAATGAAGACAGATTCATGGTTTCTTTTCAAAACTTTAACTAATTGCGCACTTTTTTTTTATTGTACAAAATAAAAAAGTGTTTCTTTTTGTTGAGTTATTCTGTTAAAATTTGCGCAAAATGTTAAATGGCCATTGGAAATTCCTCCCCAAAGGGTTTGCAATACCGAGCTGGTATTTGGAAATTGGTATACCAAGTGTAAAATACTAAATATACCGATATTCTTTAATGATGCTTTATTTTCGTTGAGATTTTTCAAATTACTGCAGTATTTCCCGATTTTAAGAGTTACTCTGATAGAGTTAAGTAGTACTTTAAGTATGAATTATATAAATGGGAATATAACTACGAATATTTTAAACAGGATCGCTTTAAAATTTGTACGATTTTAATTTCACTCAAATTCGATTTCCCGAACATGGCTGATTGCATTGAACAAGTTTGATTTTTAATTGCTCTGTATCATCGCATTTATTCTGCCAGGTTCTTATATCAGTTGCCACTTATACCATAAAGGCCTAACTCGAGTTAGGAAAAAAATTAAATCGCAGCGTGTCTAAATCCATTTGTTATCAAAGTAAAGCAAAGGAATCTGTTAGAAATCAAGCAAAAAAATCCGACTACAACTTTTCAGTGATGATTTAAAACCTTGAACGGCTTTCCTGAAAAATAAAAAATCAAACTTACTATTTTATGACAAGTGGTCACTACTGGTTCAATACTTATTTACAAACAGTACTAATTTATTTTTTATGTATTGGTTCATATAAACAAGTGTGAATTTCAAAACGTCAGCTGCAATGGAACTCACTTTTTGAAATGCATTTTAGAATGCAACCGTGTGGAATTCGGCAGTGATATCTGTCCCAAAGTGCCCCAAAAAAGTTATCGATGTGTACACAATAAGCGAACTGTGCATGGTTAAACTCCGCCATACATTTTTGACTTTGATTGCAAATTTTTGGAACTAGTCCAACTTTTTTTTTATGAAATGATTTAAAAGTATTAGATTGTATTGCTCCGAGAATGTATGTGTTTCGGGATTTTCGGTTTCCACTTTATCATCCAATTATCTTAAACTTCCCTATGAAACAATCAAACACTTATGAAAACAGTCTTTCCGATTTTCTTTAAACCTTTACAGTCCTCCCTCGTTTCACATTACACACATACATCAATATCCCCTATTCACATTTATAGAAATAGAGATTGTTAAAATACAATTCGAATACAAAACACAAACTATTAAATACGCCAATATGGAAAAATTCTATACAATTGTTGAGAGTACTCGAGAATATGGACATGAAATGAATCCTTTGCAAAAAAAAAAAAAAAAAAAAATCTAAATATGTTTGTTGTTGGCGTTGGCTTGCATACACATACCCAGTTGATTTTACCAATATATTTAAGTATGTGTGAGGCTGTGTTTGTGCGTGTGTATGGCTTAAGTACGTACATGTGTTATTCTAATCATGTTTGGAAAATTATAAATTGTTGCGTACTTAATTTCAACCCAAATAATAACACGAGTAATTAATTTAATATGCCAGAGACACAAAATCATACACTTTTACGTATTTATATTGTCGAATATGTGTAAATGCGTGTTTAAAATATACATTTTAATATCCGTATACGTAAGTTGAGAGTATGTGAGGATGTATGTACATATTTCACCAATTTTCTATCAGATGAGTAGTTAGATTTAGATATTTCTTGCTTAATAACGTCTCTAGATTACTTTTGATGGGGCTGCCAAAAAACCAGCAACTTTTAAGGCATTGGAAACCAATATTCAAGCCACCATTGACACCATACGTCCAAATTTATTGGAAAAAGTAGTCCAAAATTGGACTGCCGGACTTAATCATGTAACTGGTAGCCGCGGCGGACATATGCAGGAAATCATATCTAAAAAATAAATGCCATGAAATTAATTTTATTTTTGAAAAACACCCTGTAATTTTCCTTTAAGAAGTTAATCGGCTTACTGGTTCGCGTTATTGTTGCATTTTTGTAACGATTCAATGGCTTAAAGTGCTAGAATATACCCTGGCTCATCTATGTCTGGAACGACCAGGCTATTAAATCGTACCTTTCATAAGTAAGTATCTTTTCTGTTGCTGAAAATACCTGTGTAAATCTTATCAAAAGATAAGGAGCCCTTTAGATTGGCTACGTTAAAAGGCTCATTTATATGTCCACCCCTAGCATTACTATAGTGAACCGTTCAATAAAGTCAAGACTAAAGTAAAGTCATCCTATTCTTAGATGTCTAGAAACTTTTTTTAAATTTTTTTTCAGAAGCTCTACGCTTGTCAGCAGGATAGAATCCAGAGTCTCTGGCGGGAATCGAACCGGCAACCCCGGAGATGATAGACTAGGTCACTACCAGCTAGCCTATCGGGGCACTCACTTAAAACAAGTAGGTTAGATTAAATGGGCAGCCGTCACGACGACTCACTTGGGTCCTTATAGCGATCCCTTTGCGATACCCCTAGCCAGTAACAGGAGTCAGCCAGTATCCACCAGACTATTCCCCTGAGGTCACTGCAGCCGCGAACCACCCCGACTCCCTGCAGAACAGGGAGATCGATTCCAGTCCCACATTGGACATATTGTCCAGACATGGCAATTCTGGTCTCCCAAAATGCCTAAACCTAATGCTCCCTAGACCGGCGCATTGGCAGAGAAAGTGAAACAACGTCTCCTTCTCCTCCTCAGCATGACAACTCCTACAGTAATCATTATACACAAGACCCACCCTCTTAGCATAAGTCCCTATCACCCAGTGACCCGTAATGACCGATATCACTGTCCTCATCCGGTCCCTGCCGAGACCGAGTAGTTCGCGCGTTCTCGCCGCGTCATAGCCAGGCCATAGAGCCCTGGCCATCAAGCAGGTATGCTCCCACAAGTAAGAAACCAAAAATGATTGATTTAATTACTTTTAGCTTTAGGCAATATCTTCTTTTCCTACAAAGAACTAAAAAAGCACAATAGCACTGAATTTTCCATGCCTGGTATCTTTGAGATACTTGAGTATGGAGAAGAGCAGTTGCAGGCGAATATTTTTATTGAAACATTTCTTAGAGACACATAGAAAAAATCAATTTAAAATCGTCGATAACAAGGCTGATTCTAAAGTTTTCGGTAGGGATTTTGCTTCATAGTTACTTCATGTTAATTTAACATAATTTTAAAATAACTTGCGAACAACATTTTTTTTCTTTTAAAAAATAACTATAAATCATGTTAACAAGATTTTATTTAAATTCCCATTTCATACTATTGATAAACTGAAATTTATTGCTGATGGGAAAAGCTATTTCTATGCACATTTCACTGGTTGCTTATGCCAGATCGTCAGGAAACTTCATCCATAGATTTTAGAAAAACTAAAGATATTATACAAATTAAATTGTTAAGCGAATAAGAATTGTAAGCCCCAGTTTAACTTGTAACAATATCACAGTTTAAACAAAAACAACAACAACAGTGAGTTTATCTTTTCTTACAGTCCCAACTACAATTGGTTGATTTTTTGTCAACTCTAAATGAAGTTGTGAGTGGGTAAAAAAAAAAAACATAAATAAAAACAAATTACTTTATTTTATTTTGCCAGTTCAGTTTTATTTGCACTGCCGCATGCATATTTGTTATCAAAGTTTTTCTTGGGAAATTAATTAACAAGGTTCTTTCTGTTTAAACAATTGATAATTCATTGAATTTAAACATTGCGGTAAAGTGAGGGCAACATATTTCAAGTTGAAACAACGTGTATTTCATGTAGAATCAAGTTGGCTTGTGTGTGAAATAACAGTGAGAAGAATCTTCAGAGACAACATATGCATTTATTTAAGAATAATTCAAAACACTTACCCGCGGAGCCGGAGAAAGAGAGGATATGGTTATTTATTTTCCTGTAACACATGTTTAACTTTTTTTGTATTCCCCTTACACAGATAAAATTTTTGCAAAAAATTATTCAATTATATAATTAATTGGTGTTTTCAATTAATTTTTTGTTTGCTGCAATTAATTTTTTTAATCAAAACCCATTAAATTAAATGTTTGTGTATATGTGGTGTATTTTTTGTTAATACAATTAATTTTTTAATTGACTAAATTTGTGTCCCATGACTCGAAAATACAAATCCGTTAATTGATTGGATCAATTCCTTTGCAGGGGCAAAATTAGTTAAATAATTAATTGTCTGAACGAATTGTTTAATTGAAGTCGATTTTCTATTTTTTCTGTGTAGTTAGCAGAATAGCCCGATATTGGTTTCATCATCATACAACTTTGAAAATTTAATGTACTATTTAGCTTAATAGTTTAAACAAAAAGAATACGGAAATTTTTCATCTCTTTTTAGATAATTTTAAACATGAAAATAAAATAAATTATTTTCTGTTTAGAGTGTTGTTGTTTTTTCTATAAAACAACAAGTAAAACAAGTTTTGATGGTTTCAATATTGAACAATTTTATTTTAACATTTTTCATTTAAAATAAACATGAAACCAAGATAATTTTAAATTAAGTCCATACTTTTGCAAAAATTTACTATGATTTTCAATCAACATTGCGCCATGTTAATTTAACATTGATAGTTTTTTCTATGTGGAGTATAGAGAAAAACACCCACTTCTTGCAACGTCTCTGCTTTTTGGTCATGCATGAATAAGTAGTGCAGTTGTCGCCTGGCTGAATGGCTGTTTGTAGTGCAAATGTGTTTACCCCATAAATGCATGTGTTTGTGTGCGTGTGTGGGTATAAGGCATAGAGAGAGAGTGTGTTTATGCGTGTGAATTTGTGTAAAATGCAAGTGCATTATCTCGAATTAGCAACAAATAAACTAATGTGTTGCAATTGCTTTAAATAACTATAATATACCAAAATTACACATAAACAAAATACACTCCAACACATTTGGACACATGGAATGGATACTCTTAAACAATAATTTGGAACTACTTTACGATATTTATTGTTAATGAAATGTATCAAAATCTCTACCATATTAGAGACTGTTTATATCAAACATTGTTTAAAATTTTAATTCTCTTTTTATTTATTAGAAAATTAAAAGAATGTCTCCATAATAATCATTATATGAAATAATTTTATCCTTTTTTGTTTGAATTCATTAAGAACAAATTTTTTTTAATAATTTTTCTGGCTACATTCATAATATATATTGGGTTTAAAAAACTCAATTATTATTGAATTTCCTACCCATTACTTATCATCTGTAAGTTGGATTTTAAGCACTTCATTTGATTTTTAATATGAGTACGTATTGAAGTCTTTTTAAAAAAAAAAAAAGATTATTTGAAAATGATCATAAATTCTGATTAAATCGAGGGCAATTATGAAAAAGGCTCTACCAGTGCATGCAGCCAATAAAAAAACAATCTTCATATACAACAATTATGAACATCGACTCGGTTGTCTGCAAATGCATGAAGAGATACGAATTGTAATTTCTTGATTGTATGTCCATTTTAATGTGACTTGTAATTGAACATTTTATTGTTATTTAATAACCACTGACCATTTAAAATAGTTGTACATTTCATGTCGCTTAACGAGGGGTGAATTGGAAATTAAATAAAAAAAGTTTTCTATTTATTCATGTGGTAAATATTCTACGCAGCTTTCCCATACCATGTTTAATATGGAGAGTATTACGGAAAGCTGTTCATTTGAAAGATTAAGGGCCGGTTAGGATCGTAAAACCATCACTGAAAATATCAGTGTTCGAAAATACAAAACAAAATCAGAGGTGTCATAAATTCATATGTCTTAAAATAATAACATGAAAAAATAGGACTCTTGTGAACAACCCCTCATAATTTAGTGTGCTATTTTGAATTTAAATCAGCTGATTTAAAACAAATATAAACAAAAACATTTACCAAATATAAAAATATTTTTTTATTCTAATCCATGAATTATTAAATTAAATTAGATCTTACCTAACTATTTTCTATTTTTCATACGAAAATCAGAAATTAAATTAATCTTGTTTGTTTACCAAACAGCAGAGTCCTAGGCCGATATAATTTGACGCCGCAAGTGATTTGTTGCAAAAATTGCTAGCCGCAGCTTAAATTCGGATGTAAGCCGGATAAATTTTACCATCAACGCACAGTGTGAGATTTAGTCAATCTAGCATCTCAAAATGAATTTTTATATGAAGTTTTAGAGATATCAACTTGAAATTTGGCACGATCGTTAAGGAGATTATAAGCTTCAATATGGTGAAAGATAACTAGTTCCAACTAGTGTCAAAGGGAGCTAGTTCCGAACTATCCTCAAAAACACTAGTTGGGGACAATTTTTTTTACACATTTATATTCAAAATTTCTTCCTTTTTTCTCTTCTAACTAAAACTTGTCGATATATTGATGTAAGTACAATCATACAACCATTTCTATAAAATTCTTCAAGTTTCGAACTTTAGTTTTCGATGATTCTTTGCAAATGAGAAAAATAAAAAGTTAATGTTGTTTCAATGTTAAATTTATTGATATCTAAAACATAATAAAGAGGAAAAACTAAAAAATTCAACGAAAGTTCTTAAAAGAATGGAAAATATTCAAAATAAGATATTAATCAAAAACCAAAATAAAGAAATTATATACAAGTTATACAAAAGAAAAAAGCGAAAAGTAGAAATAAAAAAAATAAGAAATTTATACAAAAATAAAAATTCCAGAGAGCTGCAAGCAAAGTTTTTTATGCTAAATCATCAAATTCATCATTGAGTTGGGTGTCAGACAAAAGTGCAATGACCTCAGAAGGTAAAGTAGAACTCTTGGTTTTTGGAGGCAAACGTAAACTTGCAATCAAAGGGTCTGACGTGATAAGCAATCTATGCAATAAATCTTTGTTGTTGTCAACTCGGGACGTTTTTCTTGTGAACAGTTCGCGATACTGTCTAGACTCTTAATTGCGTGCTTCTTGCGCTTCTTCAGAAAAGTTTCCTATGGGAAGAATGCATGAAGAAATTATAGCTCCTTCATGAAACAATATTTTGTGGACAGTTACTGGCATATAGTACCAAGGATATAAACTCAAATAAAGCTCTCTTGTTTCTGACGTAAAATTTTGGAACGCATCTATATTGATAAAATAGCCGCTGTTTATGCAAATAAGTATTACTCGAAACCGCTTGATCAGATCGACATTTATGCCTGTAATATCCGATGTCTTTTCTGCTTCCTTGAAAAATCTTCTGGCCGTATTGCCATTATTTGTGTTTCCTGTTTTCTATTTCGGCATATCCACAAGAATACCCATTTCGTTCCTAAACCTGTCTTGTAGTTTTTTCTTCCTTCTTGCAACGCTTTCCTTGTTTTCATCAACCAAATTCAAAATAGCTCCTCTCGCGATATTACACTCATACTAAAAAAAGGCAAAAAATGGGCAGGATATTATTTTTGAAATTTGTTTTGGACACATTAACAAAGATTCTGCTGGCATTCCCATCACGGAACTCCGTGGGACTTGGAAGTCCTAGTCTATCAAAGATTTGAAAGCTTTAAAATTTGTCTTACCTTTTAGCTGGTTATAAAACAATTTTTTCAAAATACTTGAGTGCAAAAATAAATATTGTATAAAGCAAAAATTTTAAGTTTAAGTAATAACCTTCAATACAAAAAATATTTTAGGCCAAAAAAACCACTCACAACTTCGACCTGATCACTCAAACTTTTGTGATCAATGCAAGCTTGCAAATCAATTTTTGCATGCTATGCAATTGCACGTGTTTGATAGCTGTTATCACGCCAATAACATTTTTTTATTCTCTTTTGTGTTTGTTTTCGTAACAATTGGGGTCTCTTCTCACGTAAAAAAAATATGAGCGAGTTACGAAAACATTTTTTTTTTGAATTTCGAGATGCCAAATTGATTAAATCTCACACTGTGCAACGGCGACGACTTACAAAAACTAATGCGGCTCGGCTCAGCCGTTCACCGCAGGTCTCTTCGGATTAATTACGACAGCACAATAAACATAGCAAGCAAAGTTCTATTTATTTAAGACACTTTTTGTTTACAAAGCAACAACAATATTTTTAAACCATTGTAAAACGTTAGAACATTATGACAATACAACATAATAGCACACCTTGTGAATACCCCATATGTTTATTTGGTTTTAAACGCGTTTTAGCAAAATACTGATTAAGATAATCAAAACATTTGAGATGGTCGGTAGAAAATATAAAAATTTGTACACTTTCAAAGAAATGAGCTCTTGCCTTTAACGGCCAGGATTTGAATGGTAAAAAATTGTTAAGTTAAATGTTTAAGTCAGTAAAATGGCATAGTTTCTTGATTGAGTCAAAAACTTTTGGATCCAGTTAATATTAATAACTTCCATTCTT
This sequence comes from Pollenia labialis, assembly GCA_949318255.1. Classification (NCBI taxonomy): domain Eukaryota; kingdom Metazoa; phylum Arthropoda; class Insecta; order Diptera; family Polleniidae; genus Pollenia; species Pollenia labialis. The sequence continues at coordinate 21,426,674 of OX439141.1, forward strand.
TTGTTTGCGAGAATTAGGGAACTCTGTATTGCAATCTTGTAGATCCTAGTCAGGCTAGCCATTGATTAAGTTTGAGTGAAACTTGCGGTGACTTCTGAAACGGCAATTGCATAGCCATGCGCTTTTTCATATCCAATCTTAAATGCGTAAAAAATTTATCTTTGCGCATTGCGTACACTGTGCACCGTTAAGCTTGATGACACATTTTTGACTTGGACTGAAAAGTAAAGGATGGTTAAATTTTAAGGGCATATGTTAATTTTGAATAAAACACAAATTAGTAAGGATATTATTGTCATTTATTTTTATTATGATAATATTGGTATGGTTCAAATATGTATGCGATTTCGGTGGCACACCTCCATCATATGCTTTAAATTTTCGATGACGCTGAGGCATAATTGAGGTTCTATGCCGTTAGTGCGCCGAAATGATATCATCCTTGAATCCAACGGTGTCAAATCACTTGATCTTGGCGGCCAATTGACATCGCCACCACGTGAGATAACACGGCCATTGAATTTGTCGCGCAAAATAGCAATTGGTTCGCTAGCTGTGTGGCAAGTGGCAGCTTCCTGTTGAATCCACATATTGTCCATATCCATATCTTCCAATTCGAGCCATAAAAAGTTCGTTTAAATCTCACGATAGCGAACACCATTCACAGTAACTGCCTGACCGGACTCATTTTGAAAAAAAATACGTCCCGATGATGCTGCCAGCCCATAAACCGCACCAAACAGTCACTCATTGTGGGTGCATTGGGTTTTCGACAATCACTCTTGGATTATCATTCGCCCAAATGCGGCAATTCTGCTTATTGACGAATCCACTGAGGTGAAAATGTGCCTCATCATACTTTCACAGATGTGAAAACGGGCCTGAGAATACTAGTGCTTTACTAGGGCGGGTCATGACCACCCTTGAAGCTGCGTTTGGGTTGTATTGGCTTACTTGTATGCGTTACTTATCAATAAACCTACCAACTTCTGTCTGACCGTTACGTTGTGATATGATACGTAAAAATAAAATAAAAACAGGTTTTAATTCATGAAATTATTGTTTATAACTCGATTGACTGTGAACTGTAAAGCAATTGGTTGCTTTTCGTCTCATACGCTCTTACATTTTATAACCTACAGAAGCTTATAGCCGAATATTCATACAAACTTGTCTTTGTGTATATATTTTGTCATCAATGTAACTCATACACACAGTACTTGAAATATAAATATACAATACATACAAATATGCCGGATTATTAGCCTCCATTTCCAATTATCATATCAAGCAGACATGTTTAATGCTTTAACACTTTTCAACATTAAATTCTTATTATAAAGGATACCAACCAGCCAAGCAAAGTCCTTGGCATGATGAGTGTATAAGTGAGTAACAACAACAACAGCAAAATCGTTTAAAATTTTAAGCAGCTGCTGTTATTCCGGCTGTCTGTTACTGTCTACGGATGACGATGATGCAGCAGCGATAGCGTTTTAGTTGATGAGGCGTTAAATTTTGTTGGAATATGGAAATCATTTACAACAAATATAAACTAATATACGAGCAGTAACTGTTTGCAAACTTTACTGGTTATTTGTTTAAGTCTTATTCCAATTGCAAGTAGCTGTGTGTGTGTAAGTATGTATTTTGTAGGCGTATATGCAAATTGTTGTACAATATTGTACAATATTGTACAATTCTAAATGGCTTTTTGATTGTTTACGATGATGATTTCACGAAGGAACACACAGACATTGGCATTGGCAGAGATGTTTAAATGATTTTCCTCTAAAATATATGGCTGATAAATACATGGATTATAAATTATTTATTGTTGTTTGTGCCTCAGCCTGATTTGATAATTGTGATGGTACTTGATGAGAATGAAAAATAATTCTTAGTCAGTTTCAATTCATTATATTGGGGTTTTATTTAAAATTTATACATCTGATATCTGAAAAGGGATTATATTGGTTGGGACGATGTTGTTCTAAAATACCGATTTTTAGATAATTGGGGGATTCACAAGGTGTCATAAAGTCATAAGTCTTAAAATAATAACATGAAAATATACGACTATTGTGAACAACCCCTCATAATTTAGTGTGCTATTTTGAATTTAAGTCAGCTGATTAAAAACAAATATAAAAAATAAATATTTACCAACAATAAAAATATTTTTGAATTCTAATCCATGAATTAATAAATTAAATTAGATCTTTTCTGACTATTTTCCATTTTTCAGACGCAAACCACAAATAATTTTTATTTTGTTTGTTTACCAAACATCAGAGTCCTAAGCCGATCAAATTTGACGCCGCAAGTGTTTTGTTGCAAAAATTGCTAGCCGCAGGTTAAATTCGGATAATAGCCGGACAAAACTATACCATCTACGGCGACGGCTACAAAAATTAATGCGGTTCGGCGCAGCCGCTCAGCGCAGGTCTCTTCTGATTAATGACGACAGCACAATAAAATACCAAGCAAAGTTTTATTAATTTAAGACACTTTTTGTTTACAAAGCAACAAAAATTTTTTTAAACCATTCTAAAATGTTAGAACATTATGCCAATATAACACACCTTGTGAATACCCCAAATAAGTAAATATTGACTAAAGCGCACAAAAATTTTTGCTTAGCAAGGAGGGATTGAGGCGGACTATATGGACTATGGATTTGGGAAATTGCTTTATCAGCAGTTTTAAACAGGATGTCAACGACTTGTAGTCCCAAAAAGAGTGAGTCTGAGAAAAACATTTTTCAATGTGGCCACCTCCAAATAGTTTATTTGGCACTTATAACCCTGCGCTAGAGCTTGACACTGACAAAGCGGTGCATCTGGCGTGTGAATCTTATTTGAGTACGCTGAGTGCAGTGGGGCTGATCGATTTTAGGATGCTCAAAATATATTCGCGTAACTTAAAAACAGTTTAGTTTATTGAATAAACTAAAAAACTCAGAAACTATACGGGATAGTGTATAACGGCCGTTACTATTATCATTTAAGAGAAAGAAGCCAAGTTGTGTACTCTATACATTTTAAAAAATCGTAACAACAAAATATTTAGAATATGTTTTATTCTAAAGATAAATTAATTTCAACATATTTCATTAACAGTTTAATTTATTCGTGACTCTAACTGCTGCTGCCGTTGATGTCATTTGTAATTTACCATTAAAAGAGAACACTTTTTTTTCTTTAGCTCTCAAAAATGCAGTATAAACCATTAAAATTGTATTTATTACCTGTCACCATGTATAACAAACTCAACAAAATGGTACGTAAAGATGAGATTATGCAAAAATAGAGAGAGGGAGAGAGAGTGTTAGTGAAGGGGGGGGGGGGGCTAAAGGAAGAATGGGTTTTTTATTTCTACTTATAAAACTTAAAAAAAATTAAAACTAAACAATAAAAAATACACTCATAAATACATGCACAAACACAGACCAACATTCACTGATACAAAGGACTTACTGGAAAAGGAAATAAAGTTGGACACAATAGTTATGCACATGCAAACATACACATGTTGCTGCAATGCACGTAAATATTTTCCACTAAATCATACTTATGTAGCAGTTAAAAAAAAAAGGAAACCCAGCTCAAAAGGTGGCCGTGGGCCAAACAAAACTGACCCAATGTTTCGCCATCATCAGCACAAGTTACAAAAAAGAAAAACAGGGAAGAGCTAAAAAGCAATGGCTGTAGAGGTAACTTCTGTAGTTGCAACTATTCTAGGACTCTTACAAATAAACTCCTTTACACAATATTTGTGTTTTTTATACATTAAAAAAATAAAACTTTTACAGGGAATTCTCTAGTAGTATTGTACTCTTAAGCATATTTATATTTATGAGTGTTAGTGTGTGCATATTAAAGGTCATAAAATATGTGTAAGTATTAGTGGCAGAAACATAAATATTTACACCTCAAACACACAAACGTACTAATTTTAATAGGAAACATTCACATGCATGTCACCAACCATCCATATAACGCGTCGTAGCTAAATTTTTTGTATTTATGTGAAAAGAAGAAAAGATGTGCTTTAAAGACTTTTGCGACTACAATTTATAATAAAACTATGTATTTTGTAAGATACAGTGAGGTTAATCAAACTAAATTCACACGTAAAAACAGGATTTATTGTAAACATATTCTAAGAGCAACATATTATGATAAGTTTCATGATTGTAGTCACCATATTACGATTATTATTGAATTATATTATGACCGAAGATATTCGTAATATTACATCATAATATTTTTCCCCTAATCATATTGTTATGAAATAGTTGTGAGTAATATAATATGTTTAAATGCTATCATTATTTAGTTGTTAGAAACATTATTGTTTTTCCGTCAACAATACCCGCATTGAAATGTTTACAGTAACTAAAATATTGCAGATATTACCGCCCTAATTATGTAAAACGCAACGCAACGCCAAATAATTATATTGATAGCAAAAACAAAGTCATAAATATTTTGTGATTTTGTTGTTGTTTCTACCGAAATTCACATTGCCGTTTTAAACGTCTCATAACTTGTGGTAATAAAATTTTTTTGTGTTTAGCAACAATATATTGCTACAATAAACATAATTTAGTTGCCGTAACCATGCCAATACGGGTTTTTTCTCTGCGTGTATGTATTAAGACTTTTTAAGAAAATTTTTTTATTAGTGAATAATTATTGTAAAAAGTTGTAAGTGAAACCTCGATTTGCCGGTTAATTAAGCAACAATTTAACTTTTGTTTGTATGTACGTGTTTTAATAAAACAAGAACAAAGTAATTTTTTGGGAAAAACAGAGTTTGCGATGGAATACCCGTTTATCGTTTTATTAAATTTTGTTACTGTTCAAAAGTAAAAGTAAAGAATTTGGCAGTCTTTTTTATTAAACTTTAAATCTAATTTTTGCAATTTTTGTTAAAGAATTCTGTTTAATAGAGCATTATTTGTATAATAATTGTCATAAAATGTTTTTATTACAGAAACCTTATTGAAAAACGACTCTTAAAATTCTTTCGTTTTACGTTTTCGATTTCCATGACACACCTGATAGTTTGCTTATAATTCCGGATAACAAAGATAATCTTCTTTTTATTTATTCAATTCAGTCTATTTAGTTTATATTAGGTTAGATTATAAGAACACTTAAAAAAAATATAGTATTTTAGGTCAAAATATATTAGGGATTTTTAGGGTAATAATAGAGGCAGCCGGCTCATATTTCAGCCATTTGTAGACCGTTATTTAAGTGGGTTACTGTTCCGGACTAAATGTGATACAAATATTTTACAGCCAGGCGCCATCATATCTGGGGATTTCGGATCCCATTTCTAAATCAACACGGAGAGATAGAAAGACGGGCATTCGGATATCATTAAGGCAACTTTGCTTATTATAAGCATACATAATTTATAAACCATAAATCAATATCGTATAAATTTCCTTTCACCTTGGTGAAGGGTATACAATAGGATATTTAATTAATCGATGTTTTGTATAAATCGATTAATCGTGCGAAAAATTATTCGACGTAAAAATTTAATCGAATAATAATCGAATTGTTTAATAATATTCGGTTAATCGAATAATTTTAAAGTTGTACAGTTTAATCCCAGTATTCATAAAAATTTTTTAAATTTAATAATGGTTTAGTGAACAAATTTACAATGAAAATTATCCTTAAGCCCTTATGACACTACATTTTTAATGCATTGTTCAAGATTTGGTGAACAGTGCAAATATACAGGGGTGTTTAAAAGTCATTTCTGTAATAAAAGATTTTTATGACAAATATTATATAAATATTTCTCTGTTAAACATAATTTTATAAAAAAAATTATAAAAATTAGATTAAAAGTGTATTAAAAACAACTTCCAAATTCTGGCGTTTTACGTTTACAATTTCCAGCACACCCCTGATTAAGTAATCGATTAATCGAACAACGGTTAATCGTTTGAATACCTTAGTATACAATAACAGCGATTTCAAAAACTTTTGTATTTTTTCTATCAAATTTAAGATATCGTGAGGCGCAAATTTCGGATTTGATATTCGTCATCGTATTCGGGCAGATATTCGTATTCGCGAATATTAAAAATTGATATTCGTAACATCAATAATATTTACTTACACTTCTTTAGTTTACCTGTACGTATAAGTGATAATTTAAAATTTTAATATAGTGAATAAATTATACACAGAAAACAATAAAAGTTCAATTCAATTAAAAAATTGTGAACAGTACACAGGAAAAATTAAAAATGATCGTGCAAACAATTTGTTGTTATGGTATAGATTACCAAAAATTGTAAAAATTAAAAATTATAAAGGTTTTTTTTTTCAATAAATGATATTTTTAATGAAAAAATTATCAACAAACTTTGCCGGTTTAAACAATGTATTAATTGATTTAATTAAATATAGCTCAGGTTTTGACAATTCCCAAAAACAATTCTACAAGTTTAAATTATTTTATTTTAAGCGAAAAATCAATAAAGATTTTTTGTTATTTAATTAATATTTTAATTCAAAATTTATTTCAAAACAACTAAAATGTTAATTAAAACAAAAATTTTTTTTTAATTTCTTTCATCAAAAAAAAATTTATCAATTATCATATTATTTAAATTGAAATACATTTTAAACAATTTTTTTCATTGATAAAAAACTACTTATAATTTTTTCTGCGTAAACAAATAAAAAGTATCAATTAAATATCTTTTGATATTAACTGCATTTTTTGCAGTAATGTTGTTGATATAAGTAAACGTTTAATTCACTAGATACAATTTTTTGATGAGCATTTTTCTGTGTACGGGGACCATTTGTCCTGCAATTTACTGACAAGTACGGAGTTTTAGAGCTTTATTCGGTGTTATGTTTCAGTTTATGTTTTATGTTTTAGTAAAAACCTTAAATTGTGCTGTATTAAATTAAATGTTCTGTATTTGTACTGTATTTAATAGAATAGCTAAAACAAATATATTTCCAATTATTTTCTTGATATTCCTTAATTAGGCTTGAGTCCATCAAATTTAATTTTCATTTAATTATTTTCACTGTGGAAGGAATTTTTTTTTACAACTTGGAATTTTTATTAAAATTTATTGATTGAAAATTTTTCTTAAAAATAGTTATGGCACAAGCTCTAATGTTTCATTTGTACTTTAATTTGTACAAATGAAAAATGTCGACAAAAAAAACATAATAATCGAATGTATTCAGGTTTTCAAGACAAGGTCTTGACTGAAAGAATACGAAAAAACAGAGGAAAGGAGGCGACATGTAATTTGAAATTTAAAAGCAAAATTTCGAACCACCAGTACTACTAGTTAAAAGATTGATGTTAGACTGTTGGCTGGCGAGCACCGCAGTGGTGCAGTGGTTAGAACTCAAAGATTTTCTGAAGATAGAATGTGGTGTTTCTTGAAACATGTAAAGATCAACCCGGGTTCAAATCCCAGCTCAGCCAGGAAAAATTATCAATAAATTTAAATAAAAATTCCAAGTTGTAAAAAAAGAATCCTTCCTCAGTGAACATAATTTAATGAATATTAATTTTGATGAACTCAAGCCTCATTAAGGAATATCAAGAAATAAAAAATTAAAAGTTCAACTATCACGCCTTAAAATTTCAAAAAATCCACAGAATTTTAAGTTCATAGGGTTCCCGATGATAATTTCGATATGTTAGAAGCGAAATGACAAAATCAATATGCATATATAAATCATGTTCGTAGTGGGTTTATAAAACTCTTATTACTTTTCTGTCCTAAGAAGCCCAAAAAAAGAAATTTTTAAATATTTTTTTGAACTTATAAATTTTAATTCCGAGCTGATTTATAAAAAACAATTCAGCAATATTCTGTTTCCGCTATGAGCAAAGACAAACTAAGATCGGTCGAAAAATAAAACAATTTTAAATTCAAATATCGCACATCCATAACGAGGTTTTCTTTTCAACGATCTTGACCATCAGATTTTATATATTTTGTGCAATCTTTTATTTGAAAAGTCTCTGCTTTTGATGGGAAAATATTGAGCAAAATCGTTCCACCTGGTTAGAAATGACAGATTTATGTTTTTTTTCTTATATTTTCCACTATCTTAGGATTAATATTCTTTATCTTTTTTGATTAAATTTTTTTTTACTAAAGTTGGTCGCTAGTGGTTTAGACAACAACTAATTCAGGAGTTTGGTTAATCAGTTTCTAGAAGTAACCTTTCTAATTGGTTAAGTTATTCTCAAAGGGGTCTCTCAGATAGCGGCGGTAAATAAGTAATTTTAGAATAGAGAACAATTAACATAACGAATTGAGTAAGTGGAAAGGTATGGAAATATATATCGTCCTTGAATGAGTAACATTAATTTCTTGTCGTTGGCCCACTGTATATTGTTTCTAATAAAGCTACAAAGTTAAAGCAAACACTAACATATAAATTTCCAGAAGAAAGTGCCTATATTTTTATCGTTTCACATACAAACATAATTTTGCACTTGACCTCTTAGATCTTTCCCTTAAGTGGTTACCGTATTTTGAACCTTTTGACCAATAGCGCTTATTTTTTCTTCTCTTTTTCCAAATGTAAAACTATTTTTTCACTATTTTTTTTTATCTACAACATGTAGGGTCTATTGCAGTGATGAGGAGTAGGGACAAGATTCCACACAATGTTGTATAATGGAAGCTGTAAATAAATGCACATTTTTATTTATGCAGGTGTCCTTTTCATGACATTTTTTTTTTGAAAATTTTTATATTCTAATTTGTTTTTATAACTCGTATGTTATAAGCGCCGACACTTGCGTTGAAAGCATTTCCGTATCCGTTGTCGTTTCCTATAACCGGTTAATATGCACAGCGGTTCCTTTTTAATGACCAAAGACACATGTGGGGTTTGGTTTTAGTGCAAGTAAAGTGTTTATTTTTTTTTTGTTTTTGTTTTGTTTTGTTACTAGAGTTTTCAATATGATGGCCATATAATTTACTAAAGTTTATTTAGTTTTCGTTGTGATAAGAATAAGATTTTTAAGGCAAACTTAATCTATAAAAAAATTTTATGGACAAAATTATTTATTTATAAGATTGAAAAAAAAAGATTTATTCATCCTTTGGAAAAATTTTATATTATTCGTGCAAACCTACTCAAAAGAAATTGTGTACGCTAGATTTACAAATAAATTGTCGTTATATTCAAAAATGCTAATCATTAAAAAAAATATCCCCTTTTAGTACTTTTTTCCCAGTCACCTTCCCCATTTTTTCCTTTTTAATCAATAATCTTCTTCCTTTCCCTCGGTGGCCAATAAAAACTTGACAATTATTTAAATTTGCACAACTAAACAATGTATTTTTATGTTTTTTTGGAAAATTTATTGACATACAATTTAAAGTACTTTATTATGACCAACAGTTAAAACGGATTATAAACAATTTTGATGTTGCAGTTGCAAGCAATACTGCAACAAACAACAACAATAACTGGCTGCCAGTAAATAAATAATTGGCTTTGCAAAAGCCGCTTAGAGAAAAAAGAAGAAGAAAAAAGGAAAATAGATAAAGAGACATCAATGGATAGCAAATTTTCCTTGTGAATGTTGCCACTAAAACATATGCAACAAACAAAAGGATACTACTTTTGCCCACACAAATTTTCTAATACTCATACACCAGAAGCATTTGTGCATGCATTTGTATGCCAATAAATTAAAGTGTTGCAAGGAGAACAAATGAAGTAAATGAAAGTCTAAAGTAAATTTTTAGTGATAAACAATTGTTGCATTCAAAATGTGGAACTAAATCGTAGATGTATATCAGATGCGTGCAAAAACAAAAGAGTCTATAACTGCATCTACAAAGAGTTAAAAGATTTAGTACATTGTTGTTGTTTTGGCTTAGCCAGGACTATACAATAAATGCAATTTATGTAGAAAATATGTTTCTATGATTTCTAAATAGGCAAATTAGATTGGAGAAAAAGTAAAAAGCAATATTATGTTTTAACGACACAGTTTTTCGAAAATAACCAGCTGATCGATTTAATGCGAAAACAATTTTTAAAGGCCTTATGACACTACATTTTGAATTCATTGTTCAAGTTTTAGTGAACAGTGCAAATATAAAGATATAGAAAAATTTACCAAGTGCAAAGAGTTCAGCTGTATTGAGATAAATAGAAAACTGTCAAAAATTTTAAAAAAGTTATCAATACAAAATGAATGGTGTTTTCTTTTCTACAAAAAAATGTGCCTTTTTTAAAAAAATTCAATTTGGTGTTTTTTTCTTAAAAATTTTGCTCCCGAAAAGGGTGGCTTGTTTTATTCTAAAAAACTCGTGCTTTTCGGGATTAAAATTTTTAAGAAACAGACACCAAATTGCATTTTTTTTAAAAAAAAGGCACATTTTTTTGTAGAAAAGAAAACACCATAAGTTATGTCAAATTATGTAAAATTGTTCAATTTAAAATTGACATTTCAAGCTTGATATATTAAAAGTGTTGCTTTTTGTTTTTATGTTTCTCATAAACCAAAAGTTGACAACATTTAATAAAACAAATAAAATCTTAAAAAAAGAACAACTTACAAAAAATTTTTGTTTACATTTTTTATAGTTTGCTCTTTACAACATATACTGTTTCTTTCTATCTATCAATTCTATATCAAATTCAATTAATAAAAAATGTAGTGTCATAAGGGCTTAAGTATCCAAGTAAAGATTTTGCAAAAAAATGTTGCAAACGGTAAAATGTGCAGTAACAATTCATTGATTGCACAAGGAAAAACATGCAATTGCATGTAATAGTCAAAGTTAGAATAACATTCTATAAAGAAAGAAGTCCTCAAATATTTCAAAAACATATTTGGTAACACCTTTTTCAGGCGCTTAGAAGTTTCAAGGTAGTATTACTTGTGCCAATAAACTTTTTCTAATCCGACACGGACACGGCATCATATTGCTCGAAAATTCCACAAAACATCACTTTAATTTCTAGACACAAATTTTCATAATATTTATTTCTTTAAGGTCAGTTCTTCCATTCAAGTTCTTATAATTTTTATATGGAAATTTTAACTTCATAATTATTAGGACCTACACAGAACAAATTATATTTCCAATTCAAACAAAAAATTTGTAGAATCAAAACATTTTTTGTCTGAAATCGGTGCTATAAACAAATTCGCATATTTAAACAAATTATTTGCATATTGTTTACTGAAAAAACAATGATTTTTTCAAACAAATAATTTAACTGGATCAAACAAAAAGTTTACTGAAATTCATATAAATTTCAAACAAATAATTTTGCTGAATCAAACAAAAAGTTTTTGCACAAGCAATGACGCGCACCCAAGCAATCACTGAAAGAGAAGATGAAGGCAGAGCTGCAGAGCTGCGGCTGGCTTTGAGACACATTTTTTTGTTGGAATAAATTTAGAACGAAGTCTTGTCTTGTCTTCACTCACTGTTGCTGATCCTTTCCTTGGCTCGACTCGATATGTTTTTCGTCCTCTTTCTGTTTTTGTATTTAATGTATTTAACTAAACAATTTAAAAAAATTGAATACGGAATTTTGTTTTTCATTATTTTTTACCAACCAAAAATAAATATTTTTCTTATAATGTTGTTGTTTCTGTTGTTTGGAAAGAGTGAAATTTTTTTTCTATCTGCTATTGTTTTTGTTTTTTTTTTTTACTACAAACCTCGTCACGCCATTTTATCATCTTTCTTATCATTTTTAAAGCGTCCCAAAATAGACTGTATATGTTTTTTGTTGTTGTCCTTATATTTTACATAAAGAAGTGGTGCTTACGATCAAATAAAAAATGCAAAAAACGACAACATTAACGGCCATTTTCACCAAGTTCGGTTATAATTAACTATCGGTTATAGCTGTCAAAACATATTGGTAACCGGAACTTTAATTGAAAGTTAGTTTTAACCAAACTTGGTGAAAATGGCCGTAAAGAGCGTTAAATATTTTATACAAAATTATGGAAACCAATAACGCGTATATTATATTTTTGAATAGTTTTGAACATTTTTGTTGGTTAAATAAAAATCAAACAAAAATATTAATTGAATCAGTAAAAAAATTTGTAGAAATAAAAATAATTTTCAAACAAGCGTTTGTTTGAAAATAATTCGGCAATAATTTTTTCTGTGTATGAATAAAGTAGGAGAAAATAATTTTTGTTCCACCCAATAACTTATGGCAGAAAGAAAGCATATTTTTCCCACAATCATAAAAAGTCTTTGCCAGCTAATCAAGGAGTGAGTGAGTGAGTGAGTGAGTATACGTGTTGGTTTATGCAGTTTGTATATTTAAGCCGGTGTAATACAACATAGATATTTAGTAGCCATATAACTGTAATACATATTCTTTGTTGTTTGTTTGCACAATATACGAGCAAATATGCATGAGTGTAAAACATTTGATATGGCAACATCTGGCGCCAGTAAATAACCGGATGTATCAATTTTAAACCAAACATAATACTCACACATACGAACGCTCACGCACTTTGCAACTGTAGAGTATTTGTGTTTGGGCAAGTATACGTATGAATAACGAAAACTTTTGTATATTTTCCATACTTCATATTGATTGGTTGGTTGCACTGGTACCAAAATGTCGCATCATATCCTTCACTTCACTCACTCACTCATTCACTTACCACAAAAGAAAAAAAAATTAAACAACAAACAATTGACCATCATCTATTCAAAAACACCCACACAACTAACCAATGCACCCATACATATGCAAAAATGTATATGTGACCATTTTAAGGAGTGTGTATGTGCATTTTGTAGGCATATTGAATTGCATTTAGTTAGGAGGTAGTCAGTGTTGCCGGAATTCAAACTCAATTTGTCACAGACAGACAAAATTATCCAAAATAAATTACACAAAACAATTTTTGTGTTTGATAAAAAATAACATATATACAGGGTGGCGCAGATTGAGCTCTATAGTTTTAATTGTTGACACATTTTTTTATGCATTTTTTATTTATTTTTTTTTCTTTAAATACAGTTGGGCATTTTTTTTTTTATTAGCTTTGCAAAATTCTTTCGTGTAGATGGTGGCCATTTTCGGCTTTGAACAGACGGCCTACTTTTATCAAATTTTTCATAAATTTTCGGGTCTTATGGCCATGATTTTATTTTGAATGTTGGCTTTCAGTTCACACTACATTTAAAAAATTTTTAATATTATTAAAAAATTAATTAAATCTTTACCAGTAAACAAATTAATAGTATCAATTAAATAATTGTTGATATTAACAACATTTTCTGCAGTAAGGTTGTTGATATATCGTCGTGCCGGACATATCTTGTCTTATATTTGCTGAAATTTGCGCACAATTCTCCCGATTGTGGACACAAAAATCACGAAGTGCATGAATATATTTTTGATAGAAACGCCCATTTTCGAAAAAGGCTTCCAAAATTTTAACGCGCTGCCCAATTCTGTACCTCTCCATGGTTGAATTCGACACTGATACAAAGAAATGCCAAATTAAGTTGGACAAAAATTTGACATTAAGGTGTGGCTCACAATTAACATCGTGCATTATTAATAATAAAGCTAAAAAGTTTCTATACATACGAAAATTCGATATTATAATAATATTTTTAGGGCCGATGTTAAATGTGAAAATGGGCGTTCAAATCAAAATGCATACCGTGCACTTCGTGATTTTTTCGGTCAATTTAATCGTCCCAATGTGCGTACAATCGGAAAAATCGTGCAAAAATTAATTTGAGCAAACCGGGTCTGTACCAGATGTGAAAACACCAGTGCATGCTCGTACAGCTCGTACTGCAAAAAATATTGCTTCTGTTCGCGATAGTTTGGCTGAATAGCCGTCCACCTCAACTTATGGGTTATGGGCCCGAATTGGAAGATATGGATGTGGACGATATGTGGTTTCAACAGGACGGTGTCACAGTTAACGAAACAATGACTCTTTTACGCAACAAATTCAATGGCCGTGTTATCTCATGTGGTGGCGATGTCAATTGGCCGGCAAGATCATGTGATTTGACGCCGTTGGACTTCTTTCTTTGGGGCTATTTGAAGTTATACGACGATAAGCCAACAACAATTCAATTCAAGACCTAAATAATCAGATAATTCTGCACATTAACGGCATAGAATCTCAATTATGCCTTAGCGTCATCGATAATTTGGACCATCGGATTGAGGTGTGCCGATGAGGTCGCGGCGGCCATTTGACCAATATTTTGTTCCATACATAATTTTATCATGCCAATATTATCATAATAAAAAGAAATTACAATAATTTCCTAAATAATTTGTAGTTATTCCAAATCAACATCGGCCCTTAAAATTTAACCACCCTATAAACTATAACTATACGTAAATATATTTATTTGTCACTAACATACATTTTTATTTCGAAAATTATTTAAATTTAAATTGTTAAATTGGTAAAACACATGAATACAGTGAACTGGTTTTAAGTTAAAAATAGTTTTCCATGACTGGTTGTTTTTACATAAATCGACAAAAAAAACTTTAAACACAATATCTGACATTGAACGACTTTTTTTCACGTACATTTTGGTGTATAAAATTTTAAACCTTTTGATTCGATTTTCCAAAAAAAAATTTTTGTGTATACGGCAAGATAACTTGGGCACGACGATATGTAAACGTTTAATGCCCTTGATTATAATTTTTAATTAAAACTGATTTTGTTTTTGATTAATGATTTAATTGAAAAAAAATGCGGTTGGTATCTGGACTTATAATCTCTCTTTCAAATATTCTCAAAGATAACTGATAGAAGCGGTAACAACTGGTAAAAGTGGAGTCGAGTTGCCTCAATCAAAAAAAAGCGTTTGCTTAAATTGTGTTTTATAAAAGCAAATGATGGACCTGCAGAATGTTATATTATTCCATTTTGTCTAAACCACAAGGTTAGTTGATTTCCCCCATTTTTGGGTAACTGCATAGAAATCGGCAACGCTGGATGAAGTATATACGTATATTTCTCAAGCTCTATGATAGTGTGTGGTTGGTGGTTTATTTTATTTGCGTACTTGCGTGTTTCTATGTATGAGAGTATTGCATTTAATACTACAATTATTGAGCCTGATATACAACATAAATTAATTATTTTATTGCATTAGATAACATAATGATGTGCCAATGAGTATGTTTGAACAGCTGCTGCATCTAAATGTATTTTACAATCCATATTCCACAAATACAAAGAAAAAAAATATATATTTATTTTGGACGCCTTTGTATATAATCTATTGAAATTTTTATACATACGTCATTATTTTAAATGTAAATCAATGTTAAAAGTATTATTTGTTACAATATTTGAAATTTATTATACCATTTAGTTTTGGGGCTGAAAATGACCCTGAGTGGGTTAAAATATGTATGTAGGCATGTAATCTATTTTAGTTAAAAATAAATAACAAAATATATAACATCCTGGCGCCAAGTATTATTTAAATATAACATAACGAAAATAATATATTGCTAAGGTTTGTAATTTGGTTTAATTTCTAAGGCCCAAATTTACAGTCAATAGTGAGTTAATAGCAATGGTTTAACCAAAAAAATATTATTTCCAGCTTTTTGTTAACCATAAGTTAAACTATTAAATGTTATTGGTTAACCACTAGTTAGACAACAGCTCTTCCGTTGAAAATTATTATTTACATTTGTCTTTTTTTTTTTTTTTGAAGAAAATGATTAAAATTGTACACAGACGCTTGCACGCATATTCTTCTTGTTTAGCAGACACACTGCCACTTTTTTTGTTTTCTATGACATTTCGAAATTAAGAAATAATAAAAATTTAAGGAAAACACTGCTACCAACATTAAAATTTGGTATTTTCATAGAGTTACCACTTCTTGCTCTGATAAAAATTTTTAATTAACCACCAGTGCTGCCACAACCAATTAAATTTTTACAACCAATATTTTTGAAAAAGTTACCAAATGAAAAAAAATATAATCAAATTTAAAATGCCTTTTATTAATTGCGAAAATCATTAAAATTTATTTTAAGTTGCATTGCAATTCAAAGGTTATTTGTAAAATAATAATTATATATCAAAAAACCAAACATGAAATATAATTCATTTACATATTAAAAAAATAACTAGAAACTTAATTAAAAGTTTTTATTTATTTGAGACTTTTTTCGTGAAAAAACCGTAAAATTTCCATTAGTATATTGAAAGTTAATAATGGAATATTTTTTAATATGCCAGATATAAATAACAAAAATGGAAAATTGTTTTCCGCTTTTTAGCTTTTATTGGCAGGACTGTCAAATGTGGCGATTTCGAGTGAAATTTTCGATTGGCGATATGCATTTTATGTAAATATTTTCTAATTACCATATACATATGTATGTATCTAAAATATTATAAAAACTAAATTCTCTTGTTTGTAAATTTTTTTTTAAAATTTATAATTCTTATTATAAATTACTATTTCAAAATGGTTCTTTTTGATATATTTTGTGTATCATTGAAAAATATTGTGGCGAATATAAACAAATTTGCCTTTCGTAACGTACATTCAATGGGGAAAAAGTATATGACTGGCAGTCAAAAGTTTTTTTTTTTACCAAACAATTATTTTAAAAAATATTAAAAAATATACATACCGACAAGTTATAAACAGTAAAATTTCAAATTTCTTAAAACATACAGCTATTATATTGATATGTGTATTTTCAAATTTGTATAAAAATATTCTTCTGAAAATAACCTAAATTCAGAACATTAAACTTATTTTCAAGTTTTAAGAAACCCTAAAACGAATTTTCTGAAATCGATTCCTCATGATTTTATGCACTTCCTATCTTGAGTCTTTAGTACTCTTAAAATCAAGAAAAACTACGCTCATTTAAAAAAAAATAATTAGAAATATCCATTGATTAAAACTTCATTTGTTTTCGATTTCAGAACATAAAAATCACAAATGGCAATATTTTCTTAGCAAAAATCTTAAAAAAATATTTGGTTGCTGTTTTGAAAGGGATTTTGTGTTTTCGATAAAATATATAGAAAACTTCCGTTTCCTGGTAACAAACCATGAAAAAAATCGTAGTACACAGTACAAATTATTCGAGCTCGTAAATAATTGTATTAAGAAAAACATATTCTTACGCATTATTATTTTAGATAAAAGTAACCAAAATGAAAAAATATTCACATCTTCACATTGAAAAAAAATATAACCAATTTTGGTTAGAAATAACCAAAAACGGCAGCACTGTTAACACCCCAGAAAAAACTTCGCCTAAAAAATAATGTGTTAAGTAATCAGGAAAATTTAAAAGCATTTTACAAGGGATGTCCGAAAATGAACGTATCCAAAAGTAAGTAATTATAGAAGAAAGGTACTAGATAATGAGTGAGAGAAGCTATTCATTTTGAAAAAGTAAACGAAGTTAACAAATAAAAAGTTATCATTTTAGTTTATTAATAATTAACTACCCAGTTAAAACTTCGCCTACTTTTTTAAAATGAATAGCTTCTTTCACTCATTATTTAGTAGCTTTCTTCTAAATAACTACTGTAAATACTTCTATAACTACTTATTTTTTAGATGTATTTTTTAGGTATTAAAGAATATCTTCCATTTAAATGCGTTCATTTTGGGACATCCCTTGTAAAATTCATTGGATATTTTAGTAGAATTGGAAGTAGTATGTCTACATTTTCATGATTACTTAACACATTATTTTGTAGGCGAAGTATTTACTGGGTAATGACTGTTAATTTGGGCCTTCAAATTTTGTCTTAGTTTTGATTGTAAAAATAGTTAAATTTAGACTTTATTAAGTTTAAGTCAAAATTTAACCACCAAGAGCTTAAGCCAGTGCGCTTCGCTTTCATACTTTTTCTATAATTTTAACAACTTCATTAACTGAGACACATTGGCCAGCAATCACACCTGTTTCAATTTTTGTTTTTAATACAGATCCAGGGCATTGTTAACGAAGCTTTTTGTTCCAAGTTTAAATACTCGTACTATTACATTATCCAGTTATGCAGAAGACTATATGGTATTTGTAATAAAACAAAAAAAAAAAAAACGGAATTATAGGTAAAATTAGAGGCAGTCAGTGTCTGAACACAATGTTTGCGGTGCGGTGCGATTTCTCGTTGTGGGATAGAAAAATAAGCATAACACAACGGAAGACGGCGACGGCAATGCATGTCATTGTTTGTTTACATTTTTATTAATTTTTTTGTGCCACTTCGTCTTAAAACTTTAAGCTTTCCTCATACCTATATGGTTTGCGTAATAAAACTGCACTTTCCGATGGTAAATTGTCCTTTTGCTTCCACTTTTTATACGCATCCCGTAAATTACGTAAATTTCTTTTTTGCTTCCTTAGCTAACATTAAATAAAGTCTGACAAAAAACTAAGATAAATACAAGAAATTCACTTACCTGGTACGCCAACATCTGTGCCAATTTTGAACCACAAATCTTCTTTATACTGGAAGGTTTTGTAACTTCCCGACTGAACATTATAGAGACAGTCATACTTCCTAACTTCTTCTATGATTCTTTCGTTATTGTCCATTTTTCTTCTTCTGTTAATGTATTTTTTAAACTTTTTTATCAAATAATAAAAATTGGGAACTAAGCACGAATAACAAAATCATTTAAATTAAATTTTGTAGGTATTCCCACGAAAATTATTTTGATAATAAAATGGCAAGTGCACGGTCTAAAAAAACTGACTGACTGTTTGCGAAAACAATAAAGCGAGTTGTTTTTGTTTTTATTTTATTTTTTCTTAACCTACTTACAACTACAATTAATGTTGGAAGAATTCCAATCAATTGTAGTGGGGAATGTATGGAGAGATGAGCTCACTGTTTATTGTTGATGATTTTGTTTAAACTTTGATATTGATACAAGTAGAACTGTTGCTGTAATTCTAATACGCTTGACAGTTTTATTTGGTTTAATATCTTTAGTTTTTCTTAAATCTTTATGGATGAAGTTTCCTGATGATCTGGCCTAAGCAACCTGTGAAATGCGCATGGGAATAGCTTATCCTATCAACAATAAATTTCAGTGTTTTTATCACGAAAATAATTTTGATAATTTTTTAAACTTTTATATTTTATGACAAAAACTTATGAACTATAAAATCATGCTTTTTGTTTACAATAATGTTGTGAACATCGCCAATTATTCAAAAACTAGGCAACATCAAAAAGAGAAAGAGTATCAAAAATTGACAGAATAAGAACGTCCGCAATGAAAATAAAATAGATTTTAATTTTATGCCGTTTCGCACTGCGGTTTTTTACTTCAAAATCGTATGAACAACCGCACCGCAATAAATTATCGTTACATTGTGTTAAGTATAAGTATATAAAGCTGTGTTCACACCTGTTAAATAGTTGTTAAATATTCCTTAACACACAGAAAAAAATCAAGTTAAAAACGTCGAAAACAAGGTTGATTTCAAATTTTTCGGTGGTGATTTTGCTTCATACGTGTTTCATGTTAATTCAACCTGATTTTATAATTGCTTGCGAACAACTTTTTTTTCTTTTAAAATAACTATAATTCATGTTAATTTAACATTGCAGTAAAGTTAGAGCAAAATGTCATTTATATTGAAACAAAAATCCGAATCACGTTGAATGAAAGTTATTTCATGTTGAAACAACGTGAATTTCATGTAGAAACTAATTGGTGTGAAGAAGCTTCAGAGACAACATATACATTTATTTAAGAATAATTCAAAACAATTAACACATGTTTCACTTATTTTGTAGTCTCCTTTGTTAACAGATCAATCAGCAGCATGGCCCGATATGGTTTTCGTCATCATTCTACTTTGAAAATTTGATGTACTATTTAAAAAAATAATTTTAATTAAAAGAATACGGGAATTGTCTTCTTTTTATAACATATTTTAGGAATGAAAATAAAAAAATTAACATACTTAACTATGTATGCATGTTAATTTAACAAGATAAACTATTGATTTTAATATAAAACAGGTTTTTATGGATTCAATATTGAATCCATATTTATTTATATTTTAATATTTTTATTTCATTTTTTTATCAGTGAATAATATTTAATAAGCGTGATTAAAGATTATTTTAATATTTTTCATTTAAAATTAATATGATATAATGGTACATTTAAATAAAGGGCATACTTTTGCAGAAATTTAACATGATTCTCAATCAACATTTTTCCATGTTAATTTTACATTGGTATTTTTTTCTGTGTGTATTTGCGTTGCATAGCTTTTGGCTAGAACAAACGACATTAATTGTTTCTAAATTACATTATACAAATATCTTCTTATAAATAAATTTTAGTAGTTCAATAGAAATGTTTAAAAAACAAGCTAAAGTTTGATAAATTTACTGGTCATGCTTTTTTATACCCTTCACCGAAGGTAAAAGGGTATATTTAACTTTGTCATTCCGTTTGTAATTTCTACAATATTGATCCTACACCCTATAAAGTATATATATTCTGGGTCCTTATGAAAATCGAAGTTCAAATCCGGTTGTCTCTTATTCTTATTATTACTCTGGATAATATTATCTGGAGCCTAATTCTGGCAGTCGTGATCGAGTACTTTCTCGATTCGAAAGCAATTTTATTTCAGTTGATACTTTTTTCAGTATTGTAAAACTCAAATTAATGCTTTATAACACTGAAAAAATAATTCCGGTTCATTCAGTATTGACTAAAATATTTAAATAATAAAACGCTTTCGAATCGAGAAATTACTCGATCACGACTGCCAGAATCAGGCCCCTGTATTCTTAAAGGCTGTCTCTTAATGAACATAATAAATTTGAGTTTGCGTTTATATTTGGAATGAAACATTAAAACCACAGATATAATTATTTAAAATATGATAAATTTTCATATGTGTTTCATAGCAATTTTTATGCAATCAATCGACAAAACAAAAACACATGAAAATAATGGCCGAAACCTTTTTCCAGCATATAACGCTGACAATGGAAATCATTTTTATTTCAAATTGTTCATGTGTAGTTAGAATTACACAAACGTGTATATTTAACGGTTTGTTTGCTCTGCTTTCCTTTATTACCACGGACATTGTCAAGATGTTACTTTCCGATGTTAATTCTTTTCAAATGTTTATGTGGGCATTTTGGTCAATGTTATTGTTTTCTGCTTCTTCTTGTTACGACACATATGTACATACGTACGTCGTAAACTATTTCTAAGATGCCCATATGCAGTAAATTACAGCAAGAGAGATATGGAAAAGAAGCAGGACATACGCTGGTAAAGAACTGCGGGTATAAGTACATTATCAACCATATGAAGTAGACATTACGTCGATGTCCTTTAATACTTATCGTAACTTTTTCTAATTTTTGGCAAGCTTTATTTTTGTTGTTGTGACATTTCGTTGTAAAGTGGCGTGTTAAAGTTGAGTTTGAGTAAAAAATGTTCGACCTTTAAGTACCCTAAATCAAAATTAAGATTTTTTTTTGTTTTTTTGAATTTATAAACTGAACGCTATTTTGTTTAAAATTTTAACATAGAAATATTGTATGATTCTAAACATGATGTATATGTAAAATTGTTAAAAATATCTTGTATAAAATATTTCTCTATCAAGGTTTCATTTGACCTTTATTCATTTATAACACATTAATGTAAGCTAAACATGTTTATTTTTATCAAACTTCCTTAGAATTCTAACACATGTTGTACTCGTGAAAGTTTTGTTAAATTTGTAGAATTGTCTTATTTTCCTTTGTCTTAAGATGCGTTATTGAGATTGCAATTAGAATTGTACACAAACTAACAGATGTGTGAAATTTCTTTTCCTTGACCTGTTGTTGTTCTTTGGCCAATGTGTGTATACCACTTTGTGGCAATGCTTAGAGTAGATGTGGTAAGTTAATGGCTTGTGCCTGATTTAAGTACAAAAAGTACTTAAATCAGTATTAAAATCGTGATTTTTGAAGGATATTTTTTCATGATTTATACAAAATATGTATTTGAAATAAAATATTTTATTGTTAAGGGGTTTTTAGTAGGTATGACGCATTTTATCTTTGGCATTTCTCGAACATTTCTCCCCACTGTTCTTTAACATTTGCCAACGGGAGTCTATGAAGAGGTTAAAGAATGCTTAAAAATTAATAACCTTTTTGCGACTATGTTGTGAACGATGTTAGAAGAAATTGCTCTTTTTAGATGAAGTTCACTTTTGGCTCGAACAAAAATTGTCCTATTCAGATGACTGAGCAGCCTAAAATGATGAACGGAAACAGCTTTATCTGAAAATTTTAACATTTTGGTTGCGCATATGACCTTAAATGACATATCGTTCCTTATTATTGGCTTGGCGCATATGCCAAAAAGTTCGTAGTGGAGAAAAACGGCAATGAAGGTTTACATGAAGCTTACTGAAAATATACCCGATATATTTTTTTGCGCTTTCACTACTGCTCCCTGGTTGAGAATAATAAACAGACTCTGCCTATCCTTCAATTACGTACCAGCCAATCGGAGGAGAGTAAAGGTTGCATGAGGCTGCCGGGTTTTGAAGAAAAAATTAAATTTTTGTGAACATTCATAAACGAACTTAAAAGTTAATGGTGTTTTATTTAAAGTGATAACTTCTGTTTTGTGACGCATACGCCACTATTATAAATTTATTTCTAGCTTCCTTTTATGCTGCATATTGAGTTGTTGCTGTGTATTGCTTTGTTGACATTTAATTTTGCTTTTGCTTTTTCAACATTTTTTTCTTACGGCAATGAAGCAGCGCACGAGTTTGATTTATTTTGTTCCTTTTTGTATGAGAAGTATGCAGTAGTCACTTAAAAGTGGCGTGTAGAGCAAAACAATATTTAATTAACTTTATAAAAGATAATATGGAGCAATTTTAGTGCTATTTAATTAAGAAACCATAAAAATTTTTGTAAAACAGGCTTTGGATTCAGAAAGCGAGTATTAAAATATAAATATACCCCATACCTAACTCAACTTTTATAAAAATGGGTTGTAGGTCAAACCAATAATGCGCTAACGATATAGTTTTAACACCTTCGGGGGCTTTGTTGCACTTTTAATTTTACATCCTCGGGAGAAATCAGGTGAAGACAATATGGAGTTTGACCCTCTGGTCTCTCATGGCTAGTAGTAAGGAGGCCAGTAGCCTCCAAGACTTCGGTTCCAATCTGACTTTTGATTGAGGACCTTTCCGGGAAACTCGTACTAGTTGTGGTTTGAGCCCAAAGTTGCTTCTAACTGCTCTACCGGACACCGCTTTACCGCTTACCGCTCTGCCGCTCACCGCTCTGCCGCTCACCGCTCTGCCGCTCACCGCTCTGCCGCTCACCGCTCTGCCGCTCACCGTTCTGCCGCTCACGGCGAATTGATTGGTCTTGGCCTTAGCCTTCTAACTTATTTTAAATATTTTTTTTAAATAAATTCATATTTAAGCGATTTAATATTTAGCACTAACACCAACACCATGACTTTTAACTTTTATTACAGAACAATTGAAACTTCCACAAACATAAATAAAAATAGTTCACCTTAACTTTTACTTTACAAAGATACAAAATATAATATAAATACACAAACAATTCGGGTTTCTGTTAAAGTAAATAAATAGCAATATTCTAAATTGAATCAATTTCCAACTGATGCTGCATTCAAATTATGTTAGAGACTTCTAAAAAAAAACTAAATTATTCTAGCAAAAAGAAAAATAATGCCACCAACTCCAAAAACAAAAACTATAAAATAAAAATGTTTATAAATTCCTTAATCCCGATACTCATATGTCTACATGAACGAATATCCTGCAGCACACATTTCACAAAATTTAATAAAATGTGTTCCAACAAGCAAAAGTGGTATAGATATTCGGCTGTGACGAATCTTTGATTCCCTAAGCCCACAGAAAATATAAAAATTATCAAGCAATATTAATAAAACAAAACGTCATATTTTTATTGCGGTTGTAGGCGTTTTAAAATCTATTCCAAAAGTACGCTTTATATGAGGCTTATGGATCAATCTTTAAAAAATTTGGCAGCAGCGTGATTTCTAGCCTTATAAAATTATGATGAACCAATTTTTACTACAATAACGTTATTTGCTATGGGTTTAGGTATACTAAAGTGTTTTCCGAGAGTTGGCTTTGTATGGGGACTATAGTAAATTAAGGACCGATCTCGAAATGTAGCAGTGTGATTTGGAATCATATCAAACCATGACATGACAATTTTTACTACAATAGCATTTTTTCCACGAGCTTAGCCTTGCTTTCGAGAGTGGGTTTTAGATGGGGCCTGCTCTAAATTACGGCCCGATCTTGACAGTATTTAGAAGTTGTGATCTTTAATGACAATACTGTGCTTGTTGAAAAAATTGTCAAGCGAGGCAACTAATTCGACGTAAACCTAATTCGAGTACGCTCAATCCAGTGGTGCTAACCTTTTTTTTTTAAAGGTTAGCTCTTGTTTTCGAGATACACCGTTATCTCTGTAAAAAAGGAGGAGGTTGAACAACATATATTAGGAAAATATTCGTACATCTTATAGAAAAATTGCTAGGAGTCGCCACTTGGGGGATAAAATGTATGACTTACTTCCATTATTTTTTTTATCCTAAAGATTTTCTTAATACATTGTTGCCCTTATATCCATTACGAAGCTTCCATACAAATATAGCGATTTAATGACATTCATTAATTTGGCCTATGCAGCGCCTAGGATGCCTCTAGACGTGTGCATGATAAACCCAACTAAATTTTCAGCCCCATCATTTGTTTCTTACATACCTACCCGCTATATCCATTCCTTAAGCGGGCTCCCATACAAAATGTTTAATACAGACAAGAAATATATTGAAGAATATGTCTCATAACTGCCTAGGAGTCGCCACTTGGGGGATTAAATGTATGGCTGACCTCCATTAGTTCTTCGTCCTGAAGATTTTCTTAAACATACTTGCCCCTTATCTCCAACTCTTAGAGGCTCATTAATTTAAAACAAATTTACTTTGTAATTTTTATATGGAGCGGGATCCCGGGAAATTTAAAAAAATTTCCCATTTTCCCGGGAATCGAAAAACTCCAGGGAAAAAAACTTTAGTAAAGAACAAAAAATGAACAGCATAGCTGCATTTTCCAATGTTTTTTTAAAAAACAAAAACTTTTAAATTTTGCGAAAAATCATTTTGTTTTCGCACAAAAAAACTTTTATTTCTAAATCGACTGCGCAGTTTAAAAAAAAGTTTAGCATTAATTAAAGGTATTTTTTTGCGGAATTTCGACTTTTTAGTTTATTTAATAAACTTAAAGGTTTTTGAGTTATGCGTATATATGTCGTGAAACCTCCTCCATTTTCGAAATAATGGTATATCTCGAAAACAAGTGCTTATCTAAAAAAACGGTTAGCACCACTGGATACAGCGAACGAAAGTTATGTTTTAGAAAAAAAATGCCAAACTCGAGCACAGTGTAAAACAGTTACAAATATATAAATTTTTAGGGTTTTTGTTCCATATTTGGGTTCATAACTTGTTACTTGACTACAATCTCAAACAGGTTAGGAAAACAATCAACAATTTGACAGTTAACATTTCTTTTCTGCTGAGTGTTTCGAAAATGAGGGAGTTTTCATTATACGGACAGATATACAGACAAAGTAATTAGACTTTGAATCTCTGTGCGAAAATAAACACTTAATATCGCTCCTTAGTGTTCGACTTGGTAGATTTGTGGAAAACACAAAGGCTAATGGTGTTTGTGTAGAAAATCATTAAAAAATAACTTTTTCCTGTTAGTCATCTCTCGAGCACAAAAATAATACTGTTCAAAAAGATTAGAACATTAGAACTCTACAAAAAGATTAGAACATTTAATTCCGTTCGGGTTTTTTTAAACCACAAACTTTTTTGTGTTCGGTTCAGCTCATTAATGTTCGTTCATTTCTGTTGTGTCTAGCGCCCTTTTGGCTGGTAAAAAACATTTTTTACAAAAAAAAAAAACAAAAAGCCATCAAAAAAAATTTACACAAACAAAACATTACACAATACACACACAAGCTGTTCGTGCTGCGGTCGTTGCTAAATTTTGTTTTTGTTCACCTCTTTATCACTGTAAAAAAGAAACAACAGTATCACTACAATTGTTATGTTTTTTAACGAAAAACAGAACACTAGGCAATGTTCTGCTCTTTCTTGAAAATAGTAACGAACGGGTTGTGTTCGTCTACACAATCACTAAAAAAATAGATATCCTTCTTGGGCGTGTGAGCCGAACGCTAAATAATGTACTGTTTATTTGCGAACACTGCTTTGAAATACTAAAAGACCCAGAATATACATACCGTATGGGATCTTAGATAAAAATAAAAATAATTTTCACGCGGAATGACAGACTTAGTAAACTCTACTGTTGAATGTGGGTTGGTGGAGGGTATAAAAAGGCGAAACTAAACATAATTTTCCAATTTATTTCTACTCGCTTTTGGAGCAGCGAACAAATAGTGGTGGTTTAACGAATTTGAACGAATTTCCAAGCAGATTTTTTTTATTAACACAAATGAAAAAGGACAAAAAAGTTTTCATTTCTCAAGCAGGTAGATTTCTGTTCAAATTAAATTTTTTCAGAGATTTTTTTTGGAAGGAGGTAGCGTGTGTACCTTTTGCTACAGGTGACATATGGAAAATATTAGACTTTAAATCGAAAGCAAAATATTTAAATAATGAATAAGACTTTTTGGTTTAAATTCAACAAATAGTTTTTAAGTAAATTTGATTTTCATAAAAATGTTTAGATTTTAGTTCAAAACATCTGCTCTATTTTGTGTTTTTTGCTCATTTGCAGTAAATTATGATTTTTTCCTCATACACTTTTATTTCTTATCGTTTTTGTAATCGAAAAGCCAACTAATATAAGACATTATAAATTCTACTTATGTTCATAAAAAAAAACTAGACAAAGTTACCTTCATAAACTACACCGTTTTTGGTAATTACCACAAAAGTACATTTAAAAGAAAATAAGCAAAAAACAAAAGATATTTGGAAGGCCTTAAGAGAAATACATAATTTACGCACTAGAGAATATAATATGCAGGGATGGAGTAGAACGTTTTACTACGGGGCCTTTAAAGAAAATTAAATGTCCCTTAAATTAGAGAAGCGAAGACATTCAGACATGTCGTAGAGAACAATTCCATTGGAAAACGAAATTCATTCTGTATTTTGGTACCTAAGAAAATAAATTTCGAAACAATTTTTCGGAATGAAACCATTTTTGTTTACATGAACCGAATGGGAGTTTTTTTGTATCTTAAAGAGCAAATAACTATCATAATATTCCTTCTTTCAATAACCGAATATGTTTTCTTTATTTATTTTTCAAAGAAAGTATATTTTAAAAAATTTTTAGCGCTTTATCTTACAAAAATTTTAAACTCTTTACAAATACTTTGAAACGAAAACAAAATTTTCGTTATTCATTAATAAAGCATTGTCATATCTCTTTAAGTCATATTTTGCCAAAATTTACATACCGGCAACACACAAAATAAAAGAAAACTGAAAAGAACAACTGCAAGAAAAGATAAACTCAATGTATGTTCTTGTTGTTTTTGTTTAAGCTTTGTTATTGTTACAAGTAAAACTGGGGCTTATAATTCTTATTCGCTTAACATTTTTATTTGTTTATTCTCTTTAGTTTTCCTAGAATCTTTGGATGAAGTTTCCTGACGATCTGGCATAAGCAACCAGTGAAATGCGCTTATCCCATCAACAATAAATTTCAGTTTATCTATAGTATGAAATGGGAATTCTGCACATTTAAACGAAATCTGGAAAATAATTGCATTTGCTTAACTTTACGCCCGTCATATTTCAGCAATTTAAAAATTAATAACTTTTTTATACATACATACATAAATAATTACTCAAATGTAAATATTTTTGTTCAAACATTTTGTTATAAGTTGTTTATTTTGTTTTGCTAAGTGAATTTGTTGCCCTGTCACACAGTGATTATTACTGATACTGCCAAATAGGTTACATTTTTCGGATTGATGGAAACGATTGGTATCTAAAGCACCAAAAATGATTTCGATCGGATAAATACGGAATTGACAGCATTCCGAACGGAATCTGTGATACGGCTGATTATAACAGATTTATAACTGTGCATCCTAAAAATGACTTTATCCCAAATTAGTCACATATAAACCAATTTACATAAATAAAATAAAAATGGAATCAAAATGGCCTTCACTGTTTATATTTCGTATCAGTACTGGCTTTTAATCTACACAAAATTTACAGCAAGAGACAACAAATCACTGATTATCGTTTCCATGAGAGCTTCACTTCCAAGGCGAATTAACTACAGGTGGTGTTGAAACGCCTTCTGATTTTGACAGTTCGAGCCTATTTGTTTTGATTTGTTAGTGTTTTTCTAAGAATGGCTGACATTTCGAGCCGTAAACACTAACAATGCAAACCCCCCTTTGCTGTTTCTGTTGTTTTTGGATTGTTGTAGTTGCGACACCACCTGTAGTTGAATTCGCCTTGCTCACTTCCTATCGACTGGCCGATCGTCAGCTTTCACGTTTCTATTAATGAAAACCAAGCTAGTTGTACTAAATTTTGAAACTTTACATATGTTCTCCACATATAAAGAGTTTTATTTTGTGGCACGCCTGCTTCTGCAATTCCACCTACTTTTTGACAGATGTTGTGCATTGATACCTAAGAAAATTTTACCAAATTTGTAAGCTGTACCTGTTGTACCAAATTTGGACAATTTTTCCTTACCGTTCTCAATATATAAATTTATCTATTTTGTGCCACGCCCCCTTCTCCAACCCCTATCACTTTTTGCTAGATGCCATGCATTGACAGCGAAGCTATCTGTACCAAATCAATTTTTTTTTAATTATATGTGAGGTGCCACTCCCAATTCTCCAATCTCATTATAAGAAGGTTTGGCTCTTGCCATTTACAGATATATAAAAATCAATAATGTATAAACGCTCACTTCTCCCATCCCGCCCATTTTTTTTAGAAAGGTTGTGTACCGTATTTGAAAAATTTTTCTCTTAGCGCTTGTAACTAATTGGGACACTTTGGCTGTTGCCGTTCTTCAGATCTACAGAAATCTATAAGGCCTTTGTGCTTGCCCAATTCAGCCCACTTTTTGGCAGATGCTGTGTATTGATAACCAAGTTATTTTTTCAAAAAACTTTTACTGTAACCGTTCTTTAGATATAAGTTTATTCATATTGTCTTTGTATGGGAGGTGCCAAGCCCACTTGAACATCAACAACTATTTCTAACCGATGTTTATGAGGCTATTGGGAACAAACAAACACCGAATATCTGTCTAGTTTAATAGTGCAAAAATCATTTTCTTTTAGTGCAAACATAAAAAAACATACATTTTTTGATGGCCATCTAAAAGGCCTTGAATTTTAAGACAGCCCCCATTTTTCTACTTAAACTTCACAATTCAATTGCTTGATTTTTTGTTTTTGTTCAACCCTTTTAAACAAAAGCAAAACTTTTGTGTTTTTTTTACGAAATATAGTCTGACTTTCTTTTTGCTGGTAATGCTGCTTTTAGTTTTAATTTTTATCAAGGATTACAATAAATAAACTAATCTGCAGCAATAAACACTAAAAAGCCCTTAGAGCGCAAAAACATATATTTTTAGTACGTATTAGAAAGACAACAACAAAGGGAGCATGTTTTTCTATTTCAACTACAATTTAGAAAAGAAGCATACAATTTGAAAAAACTAAAATTACATTCATATGTAACGTACATGAGTTTTATTAGACGGTGAATGAAATGATTATCTTTACGTCTTTTTAGCTGCTCCAGCTTAACGCTCCTGAGGCCTCTACCAAGCTCTTTTCAAATTTTTAAGTTAAGCAGTAAAAGTATTCTTATGATTCTTCCAAACTCCATAACCCCAGAACATTTTTAACTACCTTTTTATTACCTTCAAATAAAGTACTATCAAAACTGCACATCCGCTACAATCCTTTTTTTATGAATGTCCTTTTCTTTTTTTTTTTTTTTTTTGCACACATCTCTACTTGTGGTTCTTGTAGTGGTTGTTGTTAGATTAAATTTTAGTTTTTTATCACTTCGCTTCGTATCGCATCTTAACCCGTTTATTTTATTTTCTTGTATTTAGTTTCTAATTTATGTTTAAAACAATTTTCGATAAATGTATATCATTTGAAGATTTCCTGGCGATAGCCACAGCGTGAAAATACGAGCAAGTATTAAGGATATCTTATTGCTCTATTGGTGTTTGCTTGAGTTTCTGCTTGTTTGTTTGTCAGTTGGTGCGATACGTTTTCTTATTAACAATAAATAGGAGTTAATTTGGCAGTTTTCTTTGTTATTACATGCTTTGGGGTAGTTGAACTAAGTTATTGGAAGGTTTTTTTTATGGGTTTCCTTTGGTGCGAAAAAATTGGTAATTATAAACAAAAAAAGATTTGAGATTTTTTATGTTTTAGCTGCTCCTGTTTGCTGGGTTATAGCCTGGAGTTCTCTAAATAGTTTTTATAGCTGATGTACAGTTTTAATTAAAATGACGAATAAATTGTTTTTAAAAGTATTAATAATTACTTTTGTAAGAAACAAATAAAGTAGCAAAGAATATTACACTTCACTACTTAAGATTTAATTAAGAAGGAAAGTATAGTCGGTCAAGCTCGATCATATGATACACTATAACACAATATTTAAAACAAATTTTCGAGAGTGCACCACACTTGGAACCCATAGGCAAACATGGAATTGCCAGAGCAAAATTAGGTTAAGATTCATGTAAAATTTATTTGTACCGAATATTATTTAGATATTTTCATCTATACAAGATTTATTTTTTTGTCATTAAGTTTGTTTATACACTTAAAAGAAAACTTAATCAGTCCGTACTCAAATCAATCTGAAGCGGTACTAATAGTACGGATTTTCTTGAATCAAGTAAAGAAAGACTGATTAAAGTACGGATTCAATACCAAATTCGTATTTGAAATAATCGGAAAATGAGATAGATTTAAGTTAAACTAAGATTAAATCAATCTCAAAATGTGCTTAATTTAAGAATTATAAAGTTGATTGAAGCCCGATTTCGTACTTGAAATAAACCAAAAATGAAATTAGAAGGATACTTTTATTATGATTGATTTACTTACCCGTTTTATACCTTGTAGAATTGCAACTATAAAACACCAGCATCATTTCCGATATGGTTTTTACTTTAAAAACTTAATGTACATATAAAACTGAATATATAAACTAAATGAGAAGCAAGAGTTCTCAATTTTACTTTTTAAACATGAAAATAATGTGTTTTCGTCTTGTTCTGTTGTTTTTGTTGTCGCTACACACAACAAGCAAATCGTTTTTTAACTACTTGTGTGGTATTGTTATAGTGTCTGCAACAAACTTTGATAAGTATAATGAGATTAAAACGCTCTCTTTGTAATTTTACTCTCAGAGTGGCACTACCAAAAAAAAGTTTAACATTTCTTTACTTCGCTTAAGAACTTTGTACTAATTTTAAGAAATTCCGGGATTGATTTTTAGTACGTTTTAGTGTTATTTGTACTTAAATTTTAAGTACAACACTTTTCATTATTGTGATGTCAGCCTTAATATCATTTGGCCAAATTGTTATCAGGTGAAATTATGTCTTCAATGTAACATCTGCATCACAGAAATGACAAATCGGAGTGAGTTTATTAAAAAATGTCATCCGTGCGATGACTAAGTAACATCCGAAAAGTAACTCATAAGTTATTAGAATTGGCTTAAGTGAAAGCGAGGCAATATTATTAGTTTCACTTTTGTTGTATTCCGTCCCTTTTTTACAGAGGAACTCTCAATTAAATGACACCAGCAGCATGCCCGATATGGTTTTCGTAATCATTTTACTTTGAAAATATTATGTATTTAACTAGATAAACAAATAAAATATGGGAATTTTTGCTTCCTTTTTTACTTTTAAAGCATGAAAATAATGTTAATAATAAACAAAATGTGACATCATAGCAAAATGTGCAGTCTTAGCATAGATGACGCATGAAATATGACAAAATTTTATGAAGACGTTCTTCAAAATATCATACATTTATATTTGAGAAAGTATGTACGTCGTACGCTACTGCGTTCATATGGTACAAATGTGTTCCTACGGCACTTTTGAAATAAAGTTATGTCCTTGTTTACATTGTGTGATTTTTGAAAATTCTTTATATCTTTTTTATAAAACAAAAAAGTAAAAAGCATGTCATGGCCTTGAAAGTTCTTTATTAAAAATTTCTATCGTGACAGGGTTTTCGGTAACACCAACTGGCTTTACCGGATCATCACTTTTATTGGTTTTGCGCAGGAGCATTTTGTCGTAATTACTTATTTTAATTGATCATTTACTTTTAAGAATATAATTAACAAAAATGTTTGCACTCGGTAAAACAATTATATGGTGGCTCCATGTAGTTAAGCTTGTTTTTAGGATCCCTCCAAAAATCCTACTTACAGTGTTAACTTCCGTCTGTTTTGTAAGAGAATTGTTTTTTCGGGGAAAAGTGAGAAATTTCATGCGGAATTTTTATTTGTAATGGAGAAATAAAGAAAAAGAAAATTTCACGCGGATTTTTTATTCGTGATTATGCTGAATATCTCTTATTTTACAGATATTCTGATTAATTGTAACTGAATTTAGTAAAATTGGCCGTAAATAATATTTTTTTTGCATATAAAGATTTTAAACGTAAAATTTAGTTTGTTTTTTAATTTACAGTTAAAAAACAATTATGACAATGCGATGTGTAGCACACATCATCTCAACGCATAATACACCACTACCTATTGTAGTGTGGGTATTACAAGTTACAAGGTGGCAAATAATTTCTTATCACTCTCAGCACATCAAATTGTAATCGAAATAAAAAAGAATTTCCGTATTATAATCTCAAGAGAGATTGAGGGTTCCTAAACACGCAACCCTTTGCGTAAAACTATAGTACACCCGTTCCAACCCAACACTCTCCCACAAAAACAAATGTACATTTTATTGAGAGAGAATAAAAAAAAAAAACATAAACAAGCCAAAAGTTAATGAAAAGAAAATTTCCTTATCATGCCATATTTATGATAGTTTCATTTATGTATTTATGATTGTGTTTATAAATGTATGAGCGTACGTATGTGTTAGTGTTTGTGTTTAGTTTATTTGTGTGCGTGTGCTTAAATATTTGTATTGCAATTGACCCTCCTCAAAAAGAAATCATACATTTATGTCCTAGTTCTAGTTTAACTTAGTTCGATTCTAAATTATGTGCTCATCTTAGATTGAACTTTAAATAGACACTAAAAATATTTCTCTTATGCATGCAATACGAGTAAAGAAATGTTTGTTCTTTCATTTAATGTTGCTTTTAGCAGATATGAGCAAAGAAAGAGCTATATTTTATCATAACTCTTTTATTTAAATTGTAGACTAGTTAAAAAAAATCCATAGATTAGATTTACTTTGAACACTGAACAATACATAAAGCAACGGTCACACTTATTAAATATTTGTCCAAATAAATGGTTATGCCGCTACTTCTACTAATAGTTTTATAATTGTTATAATCAAAATAAATATTTGGGGTATTCACAAGGTGTGCTATCATGTTATATTGTCATAATGTTCTAACATTTTAGAATGGTTTAAAAAAAATTGTTGTTGCTTTGTAAACAAAAAGTGTCTTAAATTAATAAAACTTTGCTTGGTATGTTTATTGTGCTGACGTAATTAATCAGAAGAGACCTGCGCTGAGCGGCTGCGCCGAACCGCATTAATTTTTGTAACCGTCGCCGTAGATGGTATAGTTTTGTCCGGCTAATATCCGAATTTAACCTGCGGCTAGCAATTTTTGCAACAAAACACTTGCGGCGTCAAATTTGATCGGCTTAGGACTCTGATGTTTGGTAAACAAACAAAATAAAAATTATTTGTGGTTTGCTTCTGAAAAATGGAAAATAGTCAGAAAAGATCTAATTTAATTTATTAATTCATGGATTAGAATTCAAAAATATTTTTATTTTTGGTAAATATTTATTTTTTATGTTTGTTTTTAATCAGCTGACTTAAATTCAAAATAGCACACTAAATTACGAGGGGTTTTTCACAACAGTCGTATATTTCCATGTTATTATTTTAAGACTTATGACTTTATGACACCTTGTGAATCCCCCAATTGCAATTAAAGGAAATTATATTTTAGTTTGGTTTTGGTTACGTCTTTTTCGTCAAATATTTGCCAAGTATGAACTTAGCTTAAGTAGCTTTATTTCTATTGTAATCCCAAAAAACCTTATTCCGAACAATATTTTTGATTGAAGCAATATGAAATGACCGATTTATTAGACCCATTTTCAGCACAAACTTTTAAATACAGGAAGAAATAATTGCACAATTTAGTTGTATCTTGTTCCCTTTGGCCACTTCCATTGGAAATAATTATGATGGCTTTGTGAACCGACTCAACCCATTTCAAATCTTAATATTATTTTCTCAAGTATCCAATATTTTTCTTTTGGTGCTCCCAATCTTAAGTTAAAGAATCAGATGGACTTCATTAGATTGTATGTAGGAGTATCACGATTATGCGATTATCCTGAGTATACTTTTTGAGGTCTCTGATGTGTTACAAACAAAATGAGAAATTCTCGTCCTTTTAACGATAGGTAAAAAATAACAACGATTTAATAATACCAGATGTACCTATTATTGGCGTACCTGTTGGGTCAAAGGCTTAATTGGGTTACTCTCATCCTCCAAGGATATATAGGGTCCTTAGAATATTTCGGCTGGTGTAACATTCACCGAGGAAATTAAATGCAGTCAATACCTGAGATTTGGCAGCAATCCAAAATGAAAGATTTCAATGGATCTATACGAGATCTTAAGATCGCAACTGACTAGGGATCCCATCTGATACCACGGGATTCAGTAGCCTCTGGTGGAACGGTACCAGAGTGGCTATTGGTTGAGGCCTTCGAAGGTATACTTATTGTGGGTAATGCGTTCTGTATTTCAGGGGATTTTTACTTTCCCGTGGAGAAGATAGTTTCGGTGGTTTCTCGGTGGTTGTGGTTTAATCTTAAAGTCGCGGGAAAGGAGATCCATAAAAACCCAAGAGTTTGGCCTGAGGACGAACTATTCCTAGGTGATGTTGATACTAAATAGACGCTGCCGGTATTTCCAAAAGCAGCGAAGACAAGAAAACTTCAGCTACTTCACAAGGGGCGAGTGTATAATCATGCCGGATTTTCCACTTAAATTGCTACATGGGGGTTGGCAAATGCATTGCTTGGCACCCAGGGGCAAAGATCCACCATGAGATAAGGCCAAATGGAATAGTGTCTTTTCTAAACAAATTTGTTTTTTTAAGCAGAGTGTTCGAAAATTAACACTAAATACCGCTAATTAGAGTTCGGTTCGGTATATTTGCGAAAAACACAAACGCTATTAGTGGTTGTGTAGTAAATCATTAAAAAAATAACGTTTCACTGTTTGTCATCTTTCGAACACAAAAATAATTCTGTTCTTATCCAACTCAACAAAAGATGAGAACATTTAATTTCGTTCGCTTTATTTTAAAAAAACCACAAACTTTATTGTGTTCGGTTCAGGTCATTAGTGTTCGTTCGTTTCTCTTGTGCTTATCGCCCTTTTGGCTGGTAAAAAAAATAACATTTTTTACAAAAACAAAATGCACATACGAAAAAAAAACAAAAAGCCAGACAATTAATATCACAAAAACAAAACATTTACACAAAAAACACACTCTTCGTGCTGCAGTCGTTGCCAAAAATTTTTTGTTTGTTAATTTCTTTATTTATGTAAAAAATGAAACATTACAGAACATTAAAATATAATGTTTGTCTACAGTACCACTACAATTGTTCTGTTTTTTTTTAACGAAGAACACATATTTAACGAGCCCTATAATGGGCTCGATAATGTTCGGCTCTTTCTTGAAAATAGTTACGAACGATGTTATGAGTTGTGTTCGTCAACACAAACACTAAAAAAAAACTAGATGTTGTTTCAAAGTGTGTGAGCCGAACGCTAAATTATGTTCTGTTTGTTTTCGAACACTGGTCATCATGTGATTTGGCAAAATTTTAAAATGTTAACCTGATACTTCAGAAGTGTTGCATATTTTACGTTTGCTTAAGAACACAAGTTTTACCATAAAGCAATAAAGTACAGTTAGCGTTTTAAGTTTAAATTAGCGGTATAAAATACAAATTTCCAGGTAGAAAAAAATACGAGAGACGAACTAAAAAAAATTATTTATTAAGAAATAATAGCAAAACCAGCTGTTAATCTAGAGCTGCACTCATGCCCTTTTAAATAAAATGAGTGTAGAACATGTAGAATTTTTTTTTAAGGGGAACATCGTGAGAAAAGAACGCGTTACCCTTTTAAAATAACACATATTTTTCAGAAAAGAACACAAAGAAATGTAAAAGGCAGAATAAATGCAGAATATTTATCAGAAAAGACAACACCAATAGTCATTCGTGTTGAGATAAATAACAAATAAGTGTTAACATGTAGATGTTTTCGGCACACATAATGCTTTTCTAAGCCAATAAAAATTGCCAGTATTCTTTATAAATAAATCTCCCTGTAATTAATAATAAAAATAGGTTATAAATGATAATATAAAAATGTTATTTAAGTAGCTTCAAGTCCATAATTGACTGGACCCACTTAGCTTTTTTAACACCCTGACTTTTTCACTTCCCCGAATACAACGCTAAAGGGTGCTTAAAGGTGAATCTATTTAATTATTTCACACTCAACGGAAGTTTTCCAATTGATCATTGTATCAGTTATAGACCAGTCCTTGAAATTGGTCTAACATTCGTCATTATTGACCCCTGTCTTCGCCGTTATCACTAGACCCATAAATGATCACATCAGCAATATAAAACTTTTTAAATATTCTAACAGACCCCTTTATGTTTTAGCGGTCGGCTAAGAGTTTGTACCTTCATTGCATAAATTTAAATTTCGCTTTTTGTTACATTTGTCAACACTGCTATATTCTTGCCTTGTTCTGTAATTATCAACTGGGTTACACTTGACTTTACAACAAAATACGCATCATCATCTCCATGCGATAATTTTTGTTGGGGACATGTTTTTTCATGCATTTTCTTACAAGACTTATAATCGAAATGTAATACATTGAAATACATCGATGGGAAAAAGAAAAAACAAAAGTGTTTATAAACCTAAAATTACACAAAATATAAAAACAAGAACCAATAATGACCAATAGTATATTAAAAATCCTTAACAAAACAAAAACAAAAACAAAAAAAAAAGGAATTCGAAAAGCTTCAGTTAATATTATTGTTGTAATTGAAGTGGTATCAGTAGCCAAGATGAAATAAAATAAATGTCATGAAAGAACTCATTGACAGGCACATAAGCACACTGGTTTTATGACCAACAGATATGACCAAAATATACGATTACCATGTGTCGTTTTATGTCCAGTACTAAATGCGAGCAGTAAACAACATGTCAGAGGAATACATAAGTATACTGTGTGTGTGTGTGTGTTGTTATTTCTGTTGTTTTGGAGTTTCTGAATCCTTGAGTTCATCTTTAGAAAGTATTATCTCACAACTCGTAAATAGGCATTTACTTATGTTGTAATATTTTTTTGTTTGGTTTGTCTTGGATTCGTTTTTTCTCTGACCATCGTCCTCGTCGTCATTCTCATCTATTTTATGTTGTTTCGGTAAGCATTTTGTTTTGTTTAGTATTTTGTTGTTTTTCTTATTATGGCCATCTCAATAACCATTGATCCAGGTGGGACGACATGTGTCTTTCTTTACAACTTGGGTCATAAAAATCAAAATTATATGTATGTTATGCGTGTTGATATTATTTCTTTCTACCCCTACCCCTACACTTATTTACCTTATTTGCTTTCCAGCTTTTGATAAGACCACAAAGCCCCCTTCCATTACGCCTTTAGAGAGAGAGAAAAAAAACGAAAAGACATTTTCCTTCAGTTCATCTGTTGGTTTATATATTTATATTTTTATAACTATTGATGGCATTACATGTGATAAAGCAACTTTTCTTATTTCAAATTTGATCACATTTGCTTCTGCTTGAGTTTCACTAACGCATCCGTCGTAAAAAAGGGCATCATGAACAAGAGTCCTGATTGTTAATGCTTAATAAATATTGTTGGTATTTCATTACAGTTGAAACTTATTTTTACGTTTTATGCAATAAATGTGGTCATTCAATGGCTTTTAATTGTGCTGACTCTGTGTCATGCGATGGTGGGTATTCGCACTAAAATAATGGTGGTGAATCTAGTTGAGGTCATAGGAACTATTTTGTCGTTTGTTTGTTGGGTTTGTTAAAGGAAGTTTCTTATTTGTAAAATAACATCATGATGAGTCATAAAAATATTTGAACGTGCAAATTTCAAATTACAAGGTTGATTGAATGTTTGTGATCCATTAAATATTTATGGCTGAAATGGGGTTAAAACCGTCCATAAAATGTGTCAGAAGTATTAAAAAAATGTAGTTAGCTTTTTTAACACCCTTTTAACCCTTTTCAAATAAAGCGTTCGTAATCAGTCTTTTTAATCATGACTTTGGAATTTTAGCCCTTTTTCCAATTTTCGAAAGATTTAAGGCAAAACATTTGCGCTATTCGTCTTTATATGGGGGAGATGGTCAATTATGGATTTACCGTAAGAAGTTTTTTAAGATATTTGTAATGAAGAGGTCATATTCTTTAAGCCTCGCCCTTAAAAAATATTATTTTGCATAATTTGCAAGCATTTTGGAAAACTGTATTTATATACATACAAACACAGAAAGAAACACACTCGGGATAAATTATGTTTTTTTAATACTGCAAGTACGAGTCGCACTCAAACATTCAAGTACAAATAACACTAAAACGTACTTAAAATTATTTTAAAATCAATCCCGGAATTTCTTAAAATTAGTACAAAATTTTTAAGCCAAGTAAAGAAATGTTAAACTTTTCATTGGTAGTGCCACTCTGAGAGTTAAATTACAAAGTGAGCGTTTCAATCTCATTAAACATATCAAAGTTTGTTGTATAGACTACAACAATACCACACAACCCACACAAGTAGTTAACAACGATTTGCTTGTTGTGTGTAGAAACAACAGAAACAATAGAACAAGACGAAAACACGTTATTTTTAAAAAAACAAATAATTTTTTTATGGTAACTATTTTAAGAGTTTTACATTTTCCTTTTGGGAGTTATTTCTTGGAATCCATTACAACAAAAGGCGATTCTTATCCTCAAAGTTGCTAGGCGGATAATTGTACGTGTTACATTTGTCATTGTAAAGTTATAAATTGGATGGACTCGTTGTACGTAAAAACTTCGAGCAATAGAACTTTAATTATAATCGAAATAATTTTGAAAACTGCGTTTAACTTAAAACCAGAATACATTTTTGTTGAAATATTCTTCTTTTTATTCTGTTTACAATTTAAAGTTACTGCCAAAGTAGAAATTGGGGAATATACAATTAAATTTTCTTACACAAAACTCTTGGGCTTTGAATATAAATTTGTTACCAAAAAAATTATAATACAAATTTCAGCGGGAAGTGAAAATTCGTACGCGCGTTACAATTGTTGCATGTTGATTTTAAATAAATTCTTACGAATAAGAGAAATAAACAGAAAGAAAATTAAAATGCTGTAATCGGCTGTGCCGATTCTTTAATACCCTCCACCAAAAATTGGAATATTTTGCACAGGTAGGCTAGTTGATAGTAAGTTATTCCATTAGTGCGAGGGTAGCGGATTTCCGTCAGAGAAATTAAGTTGGAA
Organism: Pollenia labialis; assembly: GCA_949318255.1. Classification (NCBI taxonomy): domain Eukaryota; kingdom Metazoa; phylum Arthropoda; class Insecta; order Diptera; family Polleniidae; genus Pollenia; species Pollenia labialis. Next base: position 21,466,692 of record OX439141.1, read on the forward strand.
TATAATTATACCCACACCACAATAGTGGACAGGGTATTATGCGTTTGTCCTGATGTTTGTCACACTTCAAAATAAGTGCTCTTGACCCACTTTTAAGCATACTGATCAACTTAGCATCACTTTTTATTGACCTTACGATGTCCATCCGTCCGCCTGACCTGCAGGCATGCTGCCCCGGTAGGCTAGCTGGTAGTCAGTGCCGGTGTTGCGTGTTCGACCCTGGTTTCTTTCCTGCAGACAAGCATAGAGCCTCGAGGGTAGGAAATTAAAAAAAAAGACAGTCGCAATTTTGGGGATAATTGGACGAAACTTGGTACATATGTAGGTTTTAATTGTCACAACAACCCAGTCAATTGAAAATCGGTTCGTAACTTCACATAGCCCCCATACAAGCTTCTTAACGTGATAAAGTTTTTGTGGCCATAAACCATCTTGTTATGCTGGTATGTATTTAGATAAAATTTGGTCCAAACCTATTTGATTAAAATCTAAATCATGGCGCTTTAAAGAGAAGTAAACATCAAAAACACAAATGTTCCGCTATCTGATTAATGTAACGTACTGTGAATAATTTCGGTGATCTGTGAAATTACAAACGTTAAGCAGCCGATTCAAAGCAAAAGACCACAGAGATTTTTAATGCAATTAGTGAGTTAATGTGCTTGTATTTTTTTCCTTTTAACCGGCTTTAACAATTTTGTTATTGTGATAAAATTAAGTATTTTTGTTTTCTTATTGAACTGTTTTATGGGTTTTGTTCCTAATTTTAATATTTTAATCAAGCTAAAGTTCATTGAATTAAATTTTCATTAAATTGTCTTTATGAAGAAAGAAATTTTAAAACATGATATTAATACAAATTTATTTATAATTTTTAATTTTTGACTGACCTGCGAATCGAACCCAGGTTTTCGCGGTCAGATTGCCCTTTCATGTTTCAATTGTAACCACACAATCTCTTCAGAGGGATTTGCCGTTTAACACTCACCGCCATTGATGACGGCTGGCAGTAAATAGTCAAACATCCATCTTTAAACCAAATGGTATTTTACCTTTGGTAGATCGAAATTGGTTTTTGAATGAATGTTTTTGAATTATTAATACATTTTAATGCATTTTATGTTCTTTATAAAAATAATTTAATGAAAATTAATTTCAATGAGCTTTTGCCTGATTAAAACACTAAAATTTGGATTAAAAAGTTATAAAATTTTATTTTAGAAAAATCAAGATTTCTTTTAAATTAACAATAATATGGTTTTATGAAACAAAATATGGTTAAAATTTTCTGTTTAATTATTTTTGTTTTAGGTGTTTTTTTCTCTGGGTGTACTTATGGTGTTTTCTTTTCTGCAAAAAAATACCACATTTTAAAAGGTGCATGCATAAAATGTCTTGCCAAACATGTTATACTAAAATTTTTTATTTGACGAGAACAAAACATGAAAATAAATCGCCCTGTTTTTAACAGCTGACAAAAAGTTTGTTCTTCAAAATATAAAAAAATAAACATAAACCCAAATTTGTTAATAGATTGATATTAAATAAATAAATAAATTAACAAAATGAATGACGAAATTCCAATTTCTTTAGTTTATTTTTTATAAAATATGTAAACAATAATATACCTTTGCCAAATTTCCGATTTATTAATACCAAGTTTTTACGATTTCTTGATTTGACGTATTTTTTCAAAATAAATTTTATAACACCGAATCCATTTGAATTTTATATCACGGACAACCTACCATTAACTATGTAATGCTTTCTTTTGTTTTTCCTATAAAATAATAGAAAAAATAACTATTAAAACTTGTCATTTTTACGGTCCTGATTAGAGGCGATTTTTTTCCAACTTCGTCTGGTAACCCTTTATATAAACAGAAACCATCTTTTTACAGGGCATTATCAACACTCTCGATTTAAACGGGGCGTAAAGTGCAATGCCTTATGAGAGCTGCCCTTTTAGAGAGCAAAGAATTTTTAAGAAACGAGCACCAAATTGTGTTTTATTAAATAAAAGGTGACATTTTTTGTAGAAAAGAAAGCACCATTAGATACTTTTTAGGCTTTTAATTTAATATTTTTTGGTATTGCGTACAGATTGACAAACTTAATATACCCTTATTCAAACTCGTGTTTATGTAGTATAAGTATAAAAATAAATAAAATTACACTATAAAGCGTTGCCAGGTTGAAGAATTTTCAATAAAATTTTTGATTTTTTTTTAACAATCAAATGATAATGTTTACAATTAAATTGTAAGTTATATTTTTAAAAATATATAAAAAAAAAATGAATTTTAGATTTTTTCATATCGGCAACACTGTTTCGGCTGGAAATCTTATAAAATTTTAATACATAAATAAAGCACACATAAACTCACAACTGTGAACTGTTAGCACTTATTTCCTGTTTTATACACTAAATATTGGCCGGCTTTAGTTGAGTATCAGAAACCTGCTTAAAATTTCTTTTAATAAAAAATTACACGTTGGTTTTTGAATTTCACCTTTGACACCTTTACGGTGATTTGAATGAATTTAAATTAATTTTTTTGTACTGGTAAGTTTTTTCACAGTTCACAATGCATCTATTTGTGTGGTATCAATTGGGGGTGGAAGATGTTTTTTTTTTACTTTTCGCCTTTATTTGGTTTGTTATTGCTGTTTTGACATTCAGAAGGTTTTTTTTAGTAATTTCTAATACTATGAAATTTTTAATTATTTATTTATGGTACTTGGGACAAGCTTAATTTAAACGAAAGGAAGACAAATAATAATAAAAATCATAAAAACAATTTAATGATTTTTATTGTATAAATAACATAAAAATACCGAGTTTCTGTTAGTTTGTAAGCTTTTTATTTGTAAAACGTTGGTGCAATTTATTCGATGTATTGTTAGTCGTTTGCATATATCTGGTAAAAAAATGAACTAAGCTTCAGATAAACTTCTAATGTTTTGAGGCCAAAAACTAATTAAGCTAATTTCGGATACCCTGCTCTGAAGTTAAATGTATTTCAGTAAATTTTTCAGCGTGTCTCCACTTTCGCTTTGCATACTCTCGATTAAATCTGCTTGCAAATGATTTGAAATTGCTTTTTAAATAGCTCCCAATGCTTTTGCATGTGCTTCTTGTTTCACACAGAAAAAATAGAAAATCGACTTCAATTAAACAATTCGTTCAGACAATTAAATATTTAACTAATTTTGCCCCTGCAAAGGAATTGATCATATCAATTAACGGATTTGTATTTTTGAGTCATGGGACACAAATTTAGTCAATTAAAAAATTAATTGTATAAACAAAAAATACACCACATATACACAAACATTTGATTTGATTAAAAAAATTAATTGCAGCAAACAAAAAATTAATTGAATAATTAATGTACACCAATTAATTATTTAATTGAATAATTTTTTTTGCAAAAATTTTTTCTGTGCACAATTACGTTTGAGGTACAATATTGCCGATCCAACTGCATTTCCACTACCGAATTCCATGCGTGATTGCCGTTTGATTGTTTCTGACCAAAGCTACTAATTGGAAATCATCCATGGCCAGTATCTTCAAAGGATTTATATGTAATATTGGGATACAAGGACTTGTATAAATTGTAGTTGGCATGGTCATGTGTTCAGGGTTTCACACGCATACAATAGAGTAGATTTCACATTTGTGTCAGACTCTGGTTAGAGTCTACCGATTTTCTGGCGCGGCTGAAGGTTTAAGCTGCGGTTCCGCCATTCTTGTCCAGTATGCTCCCCCGATAACAGAAGGGGGTCTACATTTTCGATCGCTTGATCACTCACGTAAAGTGTCTGCTCTCTGTTTGCATTTGGCTTAGATTATCATAAGATTTTTCGAAATTTATGAATGCCACGTAAAGAGGCAACCTGCAATCAATGATGACTCTTAGCTAGCATTTTCTTGATAATCGCAATACACTTACACTGCTGATGTGTGGAGATCTACGGCGTCAAAATGTTTTTGTAGAAATTTGCAAAGAGTTTCAGCTATTCTTTTTAAGATGTCACAGTTTTTCCAGCTGAATGGGTTTCCAGTAAAATTCGGTATATTGGTTAGTATTCTTACCGAAAGACAAAGTTTGCCCACGCGGAGTGTATCGGCGGCAGCTTGTGCATTTTTGGCAATGTTCTTTTTACTTCTCGGCCACGGCTTTGGTAAAGCTGTAGAGTATTGGTTAAATGCGTTCTGCTGGAGTTGCAACATTATGAATACAAATTCCGCGGGAATTTTTTCCCGTTTCCCATTTTTACAATTGAATTAAAATAGGAAAAATGGGAAAAGGGAGAAAACTCCCGCGGAATTTTTATTCATAATTGGGCTGGATGTCTTCTCGAGGAAGTGATGTTAATAAGTTCAAAGAAAGTTTTTTTGTAGATAATACGGATGCTTCTGCTGTGAGTAGTTGACTAATCCTGTATTTTTCTTCGATTCTTCAGGGAATGGACTCCAAGGCCACGCGATCGTGATTCGTTATTTGGCATCTCTAAGTTAACAAATTAGAAAGGTTGCCTTTATAAAATACTATACTAGTTATTAAAGAAACAAACCGTTTGTAAATAACAGGGCTTAAAAAACTGCAGTCGAAAACAAAAACTGTCGAACAAAAAACAAACATTTGTGTACAGTTTTTCGCTTTTTTGAGTTGGTTTGACAGCGACGGCTTACATTTAATGAATTAGAAGTAAAAACAACAGTTTTTTTTTTTTTTTGCCAATTAAAAATAAAGAAGGGGAAGAAATTGCAGTTTTTCCACTTTGACTGCAGTTTTTTAAACGCTGGTAGAATATACGCCATCTGTTGTTAAACCCATATTTGTAAATTATACATCTAATAAAGAAAACTTTTTTTTATATTTATAGGCCATCTTCATGACCTTTGTCTAGCGATTACTCCTTTTTCCATTAAATATTCCGTTAACATTTTTTTAACTGCAGTGCCCAATTCCTAATACATGATATTATTACCTAATTGCTCCGAAATTCTCAACAGATAAACTTCTACCAACATTTACGATCCCATTTTAAGAGCCATTAAAATACTGCCATGTATTTGTGTAAGTTAATTTAGATTGTTCTTCTATCTTTTATTTAATTTTTCTAATGTGTGCAATAGAAGTCATAACTAGAGCTTTTTTTTTAATGACAATTTCTGCACTTAAAAATACAAATTTGTCTGCTGAGTTTATGGAATGTAAATTTCTATTAAAAGATTCATATTAAAAATGTAGTTGTGATTATTATTAGTCGTACTATTTAGTGTTTTTTGTTATCAAAAATGTAGGAAAATTGCTTTTAATTGCATGTTCAAAGTACTAACAAACATGAACTATTAAACACACACGCACAAACTTGCAGGCACTCACATGAGTATTAGTGTATAGAGTGTACCCACGATGTGTATTAGTGTATAAAGTGTACCCACGATGTAAATAATTATTACGATTGTTAAAAAAAAACATGTACGAAAATAAAGGAGTGTACAATTTAGAGAATTACTTAACTCATTTTCAAAGATATTTTTATATTTACTGCACCGTAGATGGTTAAGGCAATTAGAGAAAATGGATTAATAACACTGTGTGATAAAATTTAAAATAAAAAAAAAGAAGTATGGGCGAAATATATAATATATGCCCTACACCATGATGCGATAAGAAGAGAAATTTATATAAATACCGTTATTAAGATATAACTAAATCTATCTTGTGCCAGGCCTACTTTTCGAACCCATACCACATATTGTCGGAGGTTGTATATTTAAAACCAAGATGCCTGTGCCTTATTTGGAAACTTTGGCCCTCGCCAGTCTTCAGATTGGGGGTATTTAATCATAAACGGTTAACCGATTAATTACTATCCGATTAACTGATCGGTTCACTTAAAATTGGCTTTTTTCTATTAACGATTAAACCGGTTACTTTTAGTCGATTAACTGATGTAACAAAATTATTAATTTTTTTGTAGTGTTATATCACATTTTTGTTTTTGTGTTTTTATTATTTGTTTCGTCTCATATACAAATGATATGTTTTTAGAAATATTTTTTCATACAATAGATTTCCTTCTAGCAATACATTCTTAAAATATAGTAAAAAAAAACAGCGACTAAGGATTTCGGAAATAAACTTTTTTGCAAAATGTTCGCTGCTGAGCTTTGTCAGGATGAGTCAGATGGTGACCTGACAACAGAAGAAACTCGATAGTTACAAAAACAGTTTTTAAACAGAATTAACCGAAACAATTAGAAGTGTTAAAAATTTAAAAAAATTAAAACAGGACTCTAATGGCATTATTGAACATTTTATATGCTTAGAGAAATCCAAGAAAAGGACTTAGAGAGTAGATTTTCTGTAGATGTAATGTTGAAGAAATCGAAAGCAACCCAGATTTCTTCAACATTTACAGTAAGTGAAAAAAAATTTTCCAAGTCAAGTTTTATCAAAAACTAAAGGAACGAATCGCTCAAATCCTAAACATTTAAAAAATTATAATCCTTTTTCAAATTATAATTTTTTTTCTTCGACCTTTTTTGTTAAATATTATTCTTTTATAATTTTTTTCAAGCTTAAGGTCACTTTTTTATAAAATTAATTAAAATATTTTTATTTTCGATTTCCGTTGGAAATCTTCTTCAGGAAATTTATACACTCAATTCACATGAGGGCTTTTACGACGTCGTTTTATCTTGATTCCCTTTTAAAGCAGCTTCTAAAATCTCTTTGCGTTCATACGATGATTTTTGGTTGCATGTCTATTTTTTATTTACAGTATGGCCTTGATTATCCGTCATTCGATTAACCGGCAGCATCAATTAACTGGAAAATATAATTTTTTTTTGCATTGATTTAAATCACCTCTGTTATCCGAAATTAAAAACAAATTATATTTTTCCTTTAATTTAGAACAATCAAAACAAATTTAAATAAACGAAGAAAGAGAATTTCCCAACGTACTGGAAGCATAATCTGCCAATTACTTTTTTCCCTATGTTTACATAATAATACATTACATATTTATATAAAATATGAAATACACAAAAAACATGTATAATCAAGAATGCTGCCGGTCCCATCTGTTATCGATAATCGAGGACTCACAGTATTTTCAACCACACACTTCAAAGTAAGAAAAAGAATAAAGCGTAAAAAGAAAAAGTTAAAAGAGAAATATAAAAAACGACATGAAAAACACAAAACGAGTCGTTTTGTTTATCCCTCTTTCTTCTCTACACCGCTTGCCATCAAACCAACTGAGATGTCGACAAAGCGGCGTCGCAAAAGCCTCCATGTGAATTGCCTGATATAATAAAATAAAATTTCAAAATTTGACAGTAAATGGAAAAATAAATTTTAAAAATTTTCAATTAACAAAGTTATCATAATAAGTTTAAAATTCCACTCTACAAAATTTAAACAAAAAGACAAACAAAAAGGAAAAACAAAATTTAAAATATATTCAAAGCCTAAAACCAATTTTAATGTCCCTTTCCGTTAATAGTTATTTTTATTTAATTTATAAAAGAATAATATCTAAACATTTAAACCAAATTACTTTTTTAAAAGATTATTTTATAAGATCTCCTTAAACTATTCAAATTAAAAAAAAAATCTGACAGTTTATGTTGTTATAAATGCATATTTGGGGGATTCATAAAGTGTGCTATCAAGTCATATCGTCATAATTTCCTAAATAATATTTTACAATTGTTAAAAAAAATATTATTGGGTTTAAAACAAACAAAAAAATGTTAATGATGTGTTCATTGATTCGTCATAACTGTACGGTAGAAATCTAAATTATAAGCGGTTGCCCACAGCAGTCATATATATTTCTTGTAATTATTTTAAGAAATATGACTTTACAACTTTATGACTACCTTGTGTGTTTGGTACGATATTTTTGTTTTCATTAACTTATCCATTTTTCTACCCTCCACCACAATTAGTTGTGATGAGGGTATACCAATACTAAGTTTCCATGTGAAACTTTCTTATCTATTTCTTCCTTGTCATTATTTATTAGAAAACCGATTAAAAATTGTTTTTAGGCGAATGAATAGTTAAAACTCGCCAGCAGTTTGAGGCAAAATCTTAATATTTTAATTTTATTTAAGCTCAATTTTCGCTTGACCGAAATGAAAATATAAATAAATTGACAACACCGAATAAATGTTACTGTATTATAGGCCTGCTAAATAAACTTCAAAATACTAAAACAAAACAAGTATTGAAAATAAAAAAAAAAATGAAAATAACACAACCAAATTAAACCATGAAGCAAAACCCCACAAACAACTACAAAAAATTGCATAACAACCACAATTCGGATTTTGATTGGATTAAAACAAGTATTTGGCGTCAACAATAAAATTGGTGATGAGTGACCAACAAAACAGCCAAAAAAGTTATTCAAAAACAGACAACTAAAATTTCTAAATGGTTTTAGATCGACATATTTACGTACATAAATACTAATACATTCGTGAGTATGTACGATTTGTGGTGTGGTATCAATGTCCTCATACAAGTATTCCGAAAATCACTTCATATCAATACACGGTAAACAAGTGTAGTTGGAAACAAACAATTTTAAAAGAGTGTGTGTGAGTGGTTGAGATAGGTTGGGGTAAAGGATTTATACACTCAAAACATTTTAATGCAAATAAATTTCAGATTTATGGAAATTGGAATTGCAACTACACGTTTTTGTATACAAATTTTGCGTATTGACTTCTTTGAGCGCCAGCAAATTGCAAAAGTTTACAGAGATTGAATAATTTTTTTGTCGAAATATTGTTTGTAGACCCCATATTTTGTAGGTAATGAAGAGTTATGCAATAATCTGTCAACCTTCGTTCTGTTAAATATTCCATAGATCACCAAGAGGAAAAGGAACAAACGTTTTTATTATTTATTAAATACCAAAGTGATATTTAACATTTTAATTATTTCGAAAGCTTTATTTTGAAAATAATAGTCACAATTTTAAAGATACATTAGCTAAATTTAATAAGCGATATAAACTTTTATAATATAAGTAAAAACGGTCCATAGTTAAATTAATCCTTTATTCAAAAGCCCTTCCACTTTAATTACTAAATGTTCTACGTAAGAGTTCATATACAAAAGTCCTTTAGATTATCTGATACAACACTGATAGAAAAGGCGTCATAACGCTGATGTATTTTGACTCAGTACTATGACAAGTCTCTTCGTTTTTGACCCCATGACACTTTTCAACATTGTGATGTCAACGTTAACATCACTTGGCCAAACTGTCATTAGGGATGGAAAATTGGAATCACAGAAATAACGAATCGGAGTCAGTTTAACAGAAGATGCCATCATTGCGATGACTCAGTAACATCGGAGAAAGGACTTATTATGCTCAATGATTGAGTCATCGGGATTTATAGTGAGAGCATATTATTATTTACTGAACCCTTACAAATGTTTATTATTTTAGATTTGTTGTATTCCGTCCTTTCTTTACAGAAGAACTCTCAATTATAAACACCAGCAACAAGTCGGATATGATTTCCGTAAGCATTCCACTTTGAAAATTTGATAAATTTAACTTAATAATTTTAACAAATAGAATATGGGAATTTTTGCTTCTTATTTTATCTTTTGGACATGAAAATAATGTTAGTAATACAAAAAATTTAACATCGAATTGATGTCACTGTAGTCATAGCATTGATGACGCATAAAATATGACAAAATTGTATGATGACGTTCGTCATTGGGTTGATGTCTCTTTTTGCCTCATTGATGACCTTTGTAATAACATTGATGTCACAATTCTGATGTAAATATGATGATGCATTTTTCTATGAGTCTAGAAATGGTCAGATTTACATTGAAGGGTTTAGAAAAAAGTTTAAAGTTAAGTAAAATCCAAACGACCAAAAGAGGTGGACCAGGTAGATTAAATTTTAATACACATATTGAGATTAGAAATATAGCAAATTTTTATTACTTAAAGGGAATTTTCCAAATAATCTCCGCATGGTCTTCATGGCCCTTTTTACACTATTCTACAAGTCTAAAGATTTTTGCTCTTACAAAATCCAATGCTTTTTGTTCTGTTAGTCAAAAATCAAAAAGAAAGTCATTTTCAATACATTTTGCTTATACACTATCACACTTTAAATATTTAAAAAGAATACTGCCTGTAGAATATAAACAGCTGTTCAATATAAAAAACATTAATATTTTAATTGTGATTCTAGAATTTATAAATAAATAAATAAAAGTCAGATGTTGTTAGCATTACAAGTAATAATTAAAATTTTTTATTCTGACACTGGCGGCAAATTGTTTAACATCTATTTTTGTTGCTTCCAGCCAGGGTTGGTAAGTTGATAGCTACAAATGTACTTTTTATACATTTTTCGTCTGTGTACCGTATTTAATTAGCTTTAAAACAAATATGAGTGACATTTAAATTTAATACTTATTTTTATTAGTTTGCATGTTTTTATTAAAAAAGAAAAAAAAAATATAAAAGTCAAAATTGGTTAACAAAATTATATATTTTATCCCTGACTTTCTTCTTGTGCTTCTATAAAAAAGAATCTCTGATAAAATGAAAAATCTTATCGTCTAAAATTTGAAAGGTGCTCGAAGCCATACGCCTGTCAAATATCTTTACGTATTTTTTGACATTTCATAACAAGTTTGAGAGTTTTTGACATGTCGTAATACCCACGAGGCTCTCTGCTCCTTGTAGGAATGCCGAGTATTATAGTGATAATGGGCCTTAACTAATATTTCTTTAATGTCGAAAAAATTTAATAAAGAAAATGTTGTGTGAAAAAAAAGAAAAAACAGTTGAAAGATCTAAATGTTAAAGAAATTGCTTCGTTATTTTTATTTAACTTATTTTTGATTTCAATGGAGGTGGCGAAGCGCACTCCGCCAAGCTACCATTTTATAAACAATTCGCTCAAATCACACGGCTGAATTTTTGTGTTAAATCTGTTAGATAAAAAAAAATTTAACTTAATTATTTCCATAGGTGTATTATTGTTTGTCTTTCGATCCTCTGGAAATTAATCTCACCAAACAAACATACACAACACAAATGTGTTGACAACTCGTGATTGCCAGGAGGTGAGCGTGGACAGAGTAATATGTTCCATCATACAATTTGCTTAGATGGAAACTGAGAGTAGAAAGGATGTATATTGTTTACGAATGTATTGCTGTATGTACAGCCAGGAATTAGTTACAGATAAAAAGGATATGGATGTGTTTTTGTCTATCAAGTTCGAGTAAATGAATAAATATGTGTGCAGGCTGCTGTGTTTTTTTTTTGTTGTACAATTTTTAGGCAATTAAAAACGAAAATATACCCGATATCAATTCTAATTTTTATGATTGTTCTGTGATTTGGTTTCTCATTTCCCTATGAATGCCACCACTGTTTTATATCACCAGAATTGATGCAGGCACATACACAGTCATTTAGTTTTTTTTTTTTTTTTTTTGATATCTGGTGTGTGTGTGAATTAGAAAATTGTAAGTCTCGTTTCTGATATACGGCCATATGTTGTCGTAGTATTCGCTCGTACTTTGTTATACATTTTGAATTGTACTTATTTTCACATTTCAAAATCCAAATTTGGTAGAACGTCCACAATTGTAGTGATTATGTGCCTGGTGTTCATTTGATTAAATCTTAAATTTTCGTTATTTCAATTGCAATTTTGTTAGTCAATTGCTTTTCCTCAGATGGCAAACAACAAAAAAAAAGAAAAAGAGAATGGCTTTATATAGACGACAATTACTACTCATGTTTTATTCCCTTATTGGTTTGATTGGGTCAATTTTGGTGAATTGGAATATTTTAGGTTTTGATTAAATTTTGTTTATGGCAAGGAAGAATTTTGGTTTGTTTAAAGTATAAAAATGTTTTAACAAATGCATTGAGTAGGCAAAAATTTTAAAAGACTGCGTGGATTTTAAATCGAAAACAAGTTAGAGTTCTTTATTCGGCTGTGCCGAATCTTTGATACCTTCCACCGACAGTTCGAATATTTCAGGAGATGGATATGATATCTATTTAATATTATTTTATGTTTATAACAACAGATGTCAGCATTTAAATTGGTTGCGGCTTAGACCTGTATCATGATTCGTTACAGCTTAAACCGAACTAAAGTGATTTTCAGGAGGGGAATTTATGTTGGAGCCATGGTGAGTTATGGACTTATGGACATCCTAAGATTCTGCAGAGTTATTTCTGGTTAAACAAAGGTTAAACAGGGTTCGAGCCTCGGCCTCGGCCACGGTCAAGAATGAAAGATTATCAATAACAATTTTAATTAATTTTCATATTGTAAAATTTCTTTCATCATATAAATAATTTAATGAAAATTAAATTTGATGAACTTAAGCCGAATTAAAATATTAAAAATTTGGCTAAAAATTTTAATAAATTTCAATACAGCGGTGAAATAAGTTTTAGCATTTACAGTGCATTTCAGCAGACTGCTAAATATGGGATCTAAGGAAAATTACAGACCGATCGTTACGAAATATATCACTGTTATTTCTAGTATTATAAACCAGTGAAGTTTTAAATTTTATTCTAATAGCATTATTTATTACGGTTTTAGGCGCAGTAAACTGTTTTCCGGGGGTAGGGTTTTTATGGGGCCTTTGTTAAATTATGGACCGGTCTTTACGACATTTAACAGCGTGATTTCCAGTCTAATAAAACGAATTTGTGCAAAACCTTATAACATTTCGTGCATTATTTCACCATTTATGTTAGTTTTTGAAAATATGAATTTTTAATTTTATTTTTTCGCCCGTATTTATAAAATTTTTTAAAATTTAATAAAGGCTTACAAAACAAATTTTGTATGAAAATTTGGCTTAATAAACGTTTGTTAAATTTAATAATCGTTTATAAATACGGGGGTTTTAATTTTATGGGAAGAAAAAACTTCCAGAAAGTTTGAAATTTTTGAAAATAAAAATTACCTGAGCAGCAAACTGTGTATACAAACTTTAAAGAATAACCCCCATATTCATAAAAATATTTTTGTTTTATTAAAGGTTTATTGAACAAATTTTCATAGGAAATTCTTTCAATAAACCTTTTATAAATCATAAATATTTTTTTTGAAAATGGGGGTTAATGTTTAAATAAGGGCTGCGGAGTCGTCAAAAATAGTTCTAACTATGACTCCAACTCCATCCGCTGAAATTTTTTAGGTCCGTCTCCTACTCCGACTCCAGCTTCGACTCTTTCTCTTACATTGATGCTAAATGTATATGAGACTGGTCCTTATTTGAATTTAAGCTCTTTTTTTTAATGCAGTACCTTTTAAATGGTTAACTATACACAGAAAACATTACGACAAATCAGTTGTCATATTGAATACCAAATTCGTCCATACAATTAATATTTTAATTGAAAAGGCTCCAACAACCGAATTTGTAAATATAAAAAATATTTTTGTTAATTCGAATTGTTGATATTCAATAAATATTTTTAACAACGAATTTATAATATTGAATAAAATATTTGTTAATAATAAACAAATTTGAATTACGAGTTTGTCCTATTAATTAAATATTTTGTTTAGAACTAGCTTATTGCCTTTTGAAAGAATGAACTGCACTTAAATTATTTGTTTAATTTATTTTTATTGAAATATATATTAAAAACTACATCACAAACACTTTAAATATTTATTTCATCATACTTATTTAGACTTAGAACTGGATGAACAATAATGTTTTAACATCTGCACAAAGGGGAATCTTGGCACCATTATTGACTACTATTTGAAAACTAAAATAAACGAAAGATCCGTTAAAATCTTTTAAGTATTCAATCCATAACTTTACATAGAAAAAATGTTTTCAATTAATCCAATAAAGCTGTTTCAAAAAATTTTTTTAATTGTTCCAATTAATTTGCCTTAATTGAAAAAAAAAACAAATTATAATGTTTGTGTGTATACTTGCAAATATGAAAACATACATACAAACTTTAAAAGATTACATAGTTTTAAACAATTTTTTAAATTGTTTCAATTAACTGCGTTGATTGAAAAAAATATATTGATTTGTGTTTACGTTTCATATAGCCTCTTTTGCTGGTGGTCACATTTCAATTAAACCCATTGATTAAAACTCAACAGCAAGAAAAGCTCAAACTTACAAATATTTTAATTGATATCAATTTGTTTGCAGGCGAAAAATCAGTAAAGAATTTAATTAATAGTAGAAATTTCTAACTAATATGTTAATTGAAGTTGGTTTTTCAATTTTTCTGTGTACTTGCCCAAAAGACTGATTTAGTTTTTCAACAATCTGCCTATCTTTTGGCCTTTTAGTGATTTAAACCCAAAAAACTTTAAATTTTTTTCATATTGCACAGAAAAAAATCACGACAAATCAATTGTCATATTGAATACCATATTCGTCAATACAATTAACTTTTAAGTTAAAAAGACACTAATAACTAAATTTTTAAATTTAAAAAATTATTTTGTTAATTTAAAGTGTTAAAACTCAACAACTATTTAAACAATCAGTTTGTTATATTGAATACAATATTTGTTAACAATTTAATATAAGGTTTTACTGTAAGTTGAATCAGAATATGCATTTAAAGGATATTTTAGTTAATTTTTAAGTAAAATACATACATATGTATATTAAAAATCACATGATACCTAACATTACAATTTATTTAAGCCAGAAATTAAGACCTGGATGCACGAGAAGGCTCTGAACTCAGCACAATACGGAATCTGGAAACCATTATCAGTAATATTTAAAAATCTATAATTTATAAAGGATTCGCTAAAATTTCTTTATGAATCATTAAATATTAACTTTACTTACCGAATAGATTGATTTTTGACATACTTAAAATTATTTTTTTTCTATGATATACAGACGTATTGATTTTCTTCAAATAGAACAAATAACTAATATGACAATTTACACGTTAATTAAGAAAATTGCTTAAAATATTTTAACAAATTTTCTTTAATTACTTAACAACTTTTGTTATATTTTTCTATGTGTATTTAAAATTTTTTTTTTACACAAAATAAATTTTATTATAAATAAAATTTTAAGGGCTGATGTTGATTTTGAATAGAACAGAAATTATTGTCGTTTCTTTTTATTATGATAATTTTGGTATGGTTCAATTATGTATGGACCACAATATCGGCCAAATGGCCACCTTGACCTCGGTGGCACACTTTCATCCGACGGTCTAAATTTTCGATGACGCTGAGGCATAATTGAGGTTCTCTGCCGTTAACGTGCCGAATTATCTCATCCTTTAGCACATGAATTGTTGCTGGCTTATCGACGTACACCTTTTCTTTCAAAAAACCCCAAAGAAAGGAGACCAACGGTGTCAAATTACATGATCTTGGCGGCCAATTCACATCGCCACAACAAGAGCCATTGCTTCGCTAGCTATGTGGCAAGTGACACTGTCCTGTTGAAACCATATATCGTCCACATATCCATATCTTCCAATTCGGGCCATAAAAAGTTCCTTATCATCTCACGATAGCGAACACTATTCATAGTAACTGCCTGACCGGCCTCATTTTGGAAAAAATACGGCCTGATGATGCTGCCAGCCCATAAACCGCACCAAACAGTCACTCTTTGTGGGTGCATTGGTTTTTCGACAATCACTCTTGGATTATCCTTCGCCCAAATGCGGAAATTCTTCTTATTGACGAATCCACTGATTTGAAAATGTGCCACATCACTAAAGATGATTTTCTTCAAAAATTTTGCCACCATTCTGACGATTGGCGACGTTTGGAATGGTCAAGAGGCTTTAGTTCTCGAGTCAATTGCACCTTGTTAGCGTGTAAATGCAAATTGTGCAATTGTTGGGCACGACGACAAGTTGAGCGGACGGCTCTTCAGCCACACTATCGCAAACAGCAGCAATATTTTCTGCAGTACGAGCTGAACGAGCATGCACTGATGTTTTTATATTTCCTACAGACCCGGTTTGCTCAAATTTTTGCACGATTTTTCTGATTGTACGCACATTTGGACGATTAAGTTGAGCGAAAAAAAATAACGAAGTGCAGGATATGCATTTTGATTTGAACGCCCATTTTCATAATAAGCTGGAATAACTTAAACGCGTTGCTCGATTCTGTATCTTTCCATCGTTCAAATTGAGTTAGTCTGAAATTGAGAAATGTCCAATGAAATGTATTTATTTTTTTACTGAAACAAATTGTTTATGTGACAATTTATAAACATGTTAATTAAGAAAATTGTTAAAAATATTGGAAAATCTTTAAACAAAATTTCATAAATTACTTAATAACTGTAGTTATTTTTTTCTGTGTTGCAATGAAATGATTTAGTAAAAATTACAAATCGATATTTTAATGCTAACAAGTGCCTCTTTGAGCTTAAATATAATTATTTAGAATCGTCCTTATTTTCTGACTTGAAATTTTTTAAAGCAAACCCTCTTAAAATTTTTTTATTTTGGAAAATATGGTGAAACATTTTGGAGTCAGAGTTGCAAGTTTTTGTAAGTACTCCGACTCTTCAACTTTGGCTCCACAGCCCTGGTTTATATATATTCGTTTTTAATTTTTCAACGTTAAACATATCATGTAATGTTCACCATAATAACTAAATACCACCCTCGTATAATTTTACCTTAAGTATGTAAATTATGCTAAGAATAAATATATTTTGCTTATCCAATATTGATTTCTTCATTTGATCGAAATAAATGAATAAATAAATTGCAAACGTGAGTTGATTATGTTAGTCACGCGTGTACGACTTGTTAAGTAAAGTACTTTTAGGGAAACGAAAGCTCTCAAATAACATACAGATAGTCATCAGATGTGTAAATTCCGTAATATAAACTCATACATACATGCATGTATTGATGTGTGCGTAACCATTTATTTTCCCAGCAAAACAAAAAAAAAAAATGTGAACAGAAATTCATTGGAATTGTCCTTGCATGAGTATCTAAGTATTTCAGTATACTTTTCTTTTTTGAACTCATCATCTTTTTATACGGTTTTTATTGGATTTCTTGTTTTTATGAAATCGTGTCTCAAACACCAGTAGATAAGTGCATTGACCAAAGTATTCTTTTTAAGCTTTTTGTCAGT
This sequence comes from Pollenia labialis, assembly GCA_949318255.1. Lineage (NCBI taxonomy): Eukaryota > Metazoa > Arthropoda > Insecta > Diptera > Polleniidae > Pollenia > Pollenia labialis. Next base: position 21,483,889 of record OX439141.1, read on the forward strand.
TTGTTTGTTTGCTTCTTACTCGTTTCACTTATTTGCCATAATGATTTTGCATAATTTATTTACTCCCTTTTAGATATTTTTGTATTTTTTTCTTACAACTTTTATGTTTCTTGGTTGTTGGTTTTGAGTTGATCGTAAAAAAGAAGTCAACGCATGTTAAATGTTTATTTAACATTCGTTTTATTTCTTCTGATATGTCGTATTATGGTTATTTTTTTTGTGCTGGTATTAGTTTCTAACTATTTATTCGTGTCCATTTGATGACCATTCGATTATTCATTGAATTGTAACGAATGACCTGTTTTAATAGCTGCTCGTGCTGTTCTTTAAGGGTTTGAGTACTGTAAAAATTATGTTGATGACTCATTAAATAAACATTTATTTTATTGTCTTGGAATATCATCTAAAAGGTTACATTTGTTATAATATACATTAACATTCTATTATTGTTAAGTATTCCAAATAAAAGGTACAATTTTTCTATTCTAAGTGTTGAAATATCGCATAAGGTGCTAAAAACTATCAAAAATATGACGAAATTTCTATTGACTTAATTGAAGATTATAATTTATGTTTGGCGAATGTGTGTGTGAATATTGAAAATGTTTAATATTCACACAAATATCTTTGTGGTGTTTGTCCAAGTGCTTGTGTCGTTTATTTTGCCATTAATGGCCAATTTTCAGAATTGATATTAGAACACATTTATTTTTAAAATCGTTTTAAATACAAAATTCTCTTCTTCACTTAAAACTTAAGTGGAACTTAAGTTACCGATGTGGTACACTTAATTTTAAATTAAGTTTCTATTGTAATATTTTAGCAAGGTGGCCTCAATATCACAACAATACAACAACAACAACAGGCAAAGCGTTAAAAGTCAGCTGTTTTTTCTGACTACCTTGTAAATAAATACACTTGTTTATATTTTTTTTTATTTAGTAGTGTTACCATACTTTTTATCTTAATTAAATAAGACTTTTCAAATAAAACTCAAAAAACCAAATCTGTATTTAAATATGATTTAAGTTTTAATGAAAATTAGCTTAATATAGATTTAAATACAATCCTGAAAATTGGGCATAAGTGTTATTTATACATATATTACAAATACATATCTGGCGTATACTTAATATTCTTTTTCTGATAGTTAATTCGTCTAAGTATGGCAATATACTCTCGATGACGTATACGTAATATTTAATTGGAGATAAATAATTTTTACGCAAATAGTCTAAAATAATGTCAGAATTTGAATTATGGCCTTTAAAAAAAAAACATAAAAATTGGATAAACATGCCAATGAAGTATCTTGAGTTTGAAAGCACAACCTTCACCTAAAAGAACAATGCATTGTCTCTTTTTGACACTTCATAAATTGAGGCATCTATTTGAAGATTTTTGTAAAATCATTAAAAACAAAACAGCAGATAGACATCGAATGGTGATTTTGCACATCGGAAATTCTAGTTACTTCAAGAATTAAAAAAAAAACAATAACTTGTTCATTTATTGTTTAAATTTTTTTAAAATAATTTATAAATTTTTTATAACACCAAATATTATTTGAATTTCACCAGAAAAATATGCTTTTTTTCAGCAAAATATCAAGAAAAATATATTAGAACGATATGCAATTAATAAAATTTTAAAACGTTTGAAGCAATTTTAAATACTCATAAACTCTATAAACCAATTTCTAAAAAATTTCATATTTAATTTCCATTCATAATCATTTTATTCTCTTAAAAATTTATTTTAAAATTTAATTCTCAAAAAAAAAAAAAAAAACAAAAACAAAATAACTGCCAGGCTACAAATATAAACCTCAATATTTATCAAAAAATACCAATAATAATATTTTTCAAATTTAAACAATTTACTAAACTAATGACTAGAAAGCAATAAAAAAAAATTTTAAAAATAAATAAACACAATAAAAATAGCAAAATAAAAACGAACAGAGTGGCTAAAATCCTATTTTGATTAGACCATAAACTAATTTACATATAAAACCTGGTTAAAATTATTGCACATCTGTTATCGCTTTTAATCTGTTTGCAAAGTGTGTTGTTATTAATGATGATCTCTCTTTTTAGCTGCACATAAATACAAAATTAAAAAAAAAAAAAAAAAACAAACACACACACAAATACATACACGGCCAGTGTGTTATGGACTAAAAACAACAATGAACGTGGAAATGAGTCTGTGTATCAATTTGAAAATTCCAATAATTTCATTTTGTATCGAATGGCACATACATAGACATAAACCAAACAATAATGCTGCCTACACAGAACCAAACATGCACATTGACACACAGTTTTGTACACAAATGATGTTTGCATATTGGTTTGCTTTTTGGTATGTGTGTGAAAGGAAATGTGTATCAGTGAATTTTAGATTTGATTTTGTTTTCTTTTTTTTTGTTGTGTTTTTGTCAATTGTGTGTTTTTGCGTATGCAGTTGTATTGGTAACCCCCAATAGAATAAACAACAACTGCAACAACAAGCGCTTTTGGCACAATATAATCAAAGCCACAGAGTCCAACAAAACACCGTAAAATATAATTCACTCAATTTATATCAACCTCGCTTTAACTACTTCCTCCCATTTCACCCCCCGCCACCGACACTTGCACAATATTCTCCCCAGCAATCAAAATACGAAATGTATTGAAACATTAACATTCATTGTTTCACAAATCGCATTCAAAACGTTTGTTTTATTTGCCAATGTGTGTGTGTGTGTGTATTTGTGTATATGTGTATGAGTGTGCGTTAGCATGTGTCTGCTGGTGTTGAAAATCGTAAATTTTTTTTCAAAATCACATTTTGATCAAATTTTATGATTGTTTCACAATTGGAGACCGAATTTTATTAGATTGTCGAGCTTTTATTACAATGCAAGCGCAACAGAAAAAAAACTCTCACAAACTATTTAAATAGATTTATTTCCAAATGATAATAGAATTGGTGTTGTAAATAGTTTTAAGGGAATAGATAGTGAACTTTCGGATTGTATTAAAAAAGTTAAGATGGGTAATGAGAGTATAGCGAGCTTTCGGATTTATTTTAGGCTACAAAACTCTAAAGGTTTTCTTCGGAGACGATCTCAACAGCAACCGCAGTTGTAAAGAGTAGATGCAAGCCTTCTTATAAAACTTTTTCGAAATGAACTCAGCTGTTGCTTTTAAAAGTAATCTAGTTAATATTGTCGTTTTAAAGGTCTGTATAAAAGGTATATCTTGAAAGAAGTAGGGAATAAAAAGGTCTTGAATTCGCCCGATATTTAAAAGACTTAAAAATTAAACAATTCGGCAAAGTGAGGCCAACTACTTTGTTAATTTTATGACGCACAAGAGCGTTCATCTAAACTAGCCATCCCTTTGAACTGTTAATCGATTTCATTATTGGCTAATTGGGTTTGTTATAAATAAAAATTGCGGCATAAAGAGTAAATCCCCAGCATAACAGACTCTACAGACTCTATAACATCCGGAAAAGTCCGCTGTTTGGTATGGTTATCACGCTAGAGGATAGACATTGATCCGGGCGAGATATGGTTTCAACAGGATGTCGATACGTTCCATACGGCTACCGCAACCATCGACTTATTAAAAATGAAATTTCGGGATAACTTGATTTTGAAAATGTGTCCTCTCAACTAACGTTCAAGGTCATCCAATTTGCTACCTCGCCATAGTATACTGTGGGGCTACGCAAAGTCACTGATTTATCCTGGTAACCAGCAACAATTAAAGTTTTGAAGGCGAACTAGGGATGGGCAAGTTGAAAAAATATATCGATATATATCGCATCGATATTTTTTTAGAGTATCGATATTTATTATTTCAAAAATATCGATATATCGAACGTATTTTGCTGAAACTATTTACAATTAAAAAATTCAGTATACCTTTGTACAAACATATGTATGAACAAATTAATTATATGTAATTACATTGTTACTTTTTATTGTTTCATTTTATTTAAAAAAGTTAATAAAAACAAAAAAATTTAATAAAAACAAAAAAATTCAATTATAACAAAAACAAAAGGGAAGAATACAAAAAAACCACAAGAAAAAAAAAATAAATTACGCAAAATTTAAATGGAAGTAAATAAGTCATGGAAGTACCAACTTTCCTTAAAATTTGAATTTCACCCCAAAAGTACCAACTGGTTTTAGTCAAACCAGTAATCATCAGATATGGACATCAGGAGCACTCTCTGTTTTATGTGCACTCCAGACAATCTGCTTCTTGTATCCGGCACTGCTTCTTATAAATGCCAATTATTTTAGATCTTCATATTTATTTTAAAAAAACATATGTTGCATGCAATGATGCCAATTCTTAAAAAAAAATATTGTTTGAAAAACGGCTAAAATTTTGAGTTCTTAATGAAGACTGACTTTAAAAAATATCGAATTCGATAGTCGTATTTCAATATCGATACATCGATATATCGGTATTTAAAATATCGGCGATATATATCGATTATATTTTTTTAAATATCGATATTTTTATTTATCGATATTTTTTGCCCATTCCTAAGGCGAACATTGTTTGTATTATTCTTGGCCAGTAATGCTGGTGCCCCAAAATTGCACTTTCAGAATGTGTTACGTCACATATGCCCGATATTATTTTCAAAAGTTAATGCCATGTATTTAACTTTCGAATAAGCAAATTTGTTTGATTCTTTATTAAACAGAACTTGATGAAGTTGGTCGTAAAATTTAATTTTTTGTTTTATTTATTAAAATTATAACTCCTATTGGCCTTAAAAAATACCCTTCATTTTTAAGGGTCTTCTTAAAGAATGTCGTGAGAATTTTAATTGAACTTAAGTTGTAGGTCGAGGAATCTGTGGATAGTGCGCCAATGCATGGCAGAGGCTTCTCAAATAAAGTCGGCATAGCCCTTCCATTTGTTACCCTCCACCACAGCATCTACAGAAACTTTTCGAGAGTGTACTCTATTTAGGACTTCTGGACAATCATCGACCAGGAAAAGAAAATTATTAATGCTGGTATTTTTTTCATTTTATTGCCTTAAACATTCCTTCAGAGATCGGGAGATCAGGACTTTATACAACCAAGATCTTGAAAGTCAAATTTCTAAATCATTTTTTTTAAAAATAATCTTTCGTGAGTTAAACGGTTGTTATTTGGCTAGAACTTTGTGTTCTTGGTATGACGCCCGGAGGACTAACAAGCTGCTACGGCTTAGTAGCGTTCGAGTTAGTGCTGTGACATTGGACTAGTTGTAAACTACAATTACTTTTCTATGGCAGTGTCCGGATTTTAGCCATAGACGCAATTTGGGGAATCCCAATTGCCCTGTTTAGAGGTTTTATCTGAGATAATATTAAAAGCAATCTTAATTTTTATTAGGGAACAAAAATAGTTATATTACTTAACTTCTTTTTAATATACATCATTGACTTAGGGTATAGCAAAGAAACGGGCAAGGAAAGAATGTGAGGCGTCCTCTTGAATTACGCCTGACCATATAGCACGCAAGGAAATGCGCTTTAATTTTGCAAAAGCACACATGGCATAGACTTCATATTGCTGATTTTTCGGGTGAGAAGATATTTAATTTGGAAGCTTTAGACGGCTATGACTACTACTTTTTCGGTCATCGCAAGGAGTAACACAATTTGGATCAGCTTTATAATCTGGTGGGTGAGTTGTAAAGATGCGAGGAGCCGTTTTCTACTTTGAAACGTTTAAGCTAAGGTTTTTGTCATATGTTATTTGTAAAAATTGAGGCGTATTTCCTTGCGTGCCGGGTGGAGAGATGGTGTTTTTTGTCATTTTAGTATTATTAATGGTGTTTTCTTTTCTACAAAAAAATTTGCCTTTTTTCAAAAAAATGCAATTTGGTGTCTGTTTCTTAAAAATTTTGCTCCCGAAAAGCATGAGTTTTTTAGAATAAAACAAGCCACCCTTTTCGGGAGCAAAATTTTTAAGAAAAATACACCAAATTGAATTTTTTTTAAAAAAAGGCACATTTTTTGTAGATACAAATGAATAATGTACATAAAGGGTGTTTTTTATAGAGTGACACAAGTTTAAATCATAATAGAACCAAGAAATATATTCTGAATATCAATGAAACGGGCTTTATTGGAAAGAAAATTTTATGAAATTAATGCTTAAATATGATTCCTGCCATGTGTCCGTCACGGCTGGCGCGTAGAAGGCGCAATCTGGAACGCCAGGGTTCAGTTACTTTTCCCATTCTGACCATCATTGTTTTTGAAGACATATGGGCTAATGGCTCCGCCAGCCCATAAAGCGCACCAAACAGTAATTTTTGTGGATGTAAAATGGTGACAATTCTGCTTATCTACGAACACATTCAACCAGAAATGTGCTTCATCGGAAAATAAAATTTTGAATGGAAATTCCACATCAATATCAATTTGTGCTTCTGCCCATTTGCCGAATTATTTTGATTTAAAAATTTCAACAATATGCAAGTGTTGCTCTGGCGTAAGTCGATTAAATTTCGTACTAAACTAAACAAAAAGCAACTATCAGCTGTTAAATGGGTGCTCAAATAAAGCAGTGATGCCAACTCTAAGGTTTTGACACTCTAAAAAAACATAATTTTCATACACATAAAAATTTGGGCATATTTTCTGTCTTCAACGCGCTTATGTATTTAGTAACTACCAGCCTTTGCAATCTATCGAAACTTTTCCTTTCTCAGCTTATACAGTCTTTAGCCCTTGAGTTTTGTATGTAAATTTTTAGAAACCTTTATAAGCTATGAGAGCCATTAGTAAAGGCCCCTCTTAAACTGAACACAACCTTTGACCTTTTTTTTTTGTCCAATAAGTTAGACCTTAACTAAGCGTTAACTTTTAATAGTATCTCCTTTGGAAAAATTTACATACATATGAGCTTAAATTATTTTGGGTTTATTTCCATTGTTTTTTTTGCATGTGAGATCATAAAGACATTTTGAAATGTTTGACAGAAATATCTTTGAGGTTACATTGAAGCAATAATGCACACGTTTGTTAATTTTGTTGAATGTTGTCTTACCGTTATTGTGGCAAACAAATAATGACTGGTTTATACGTGTTGCGAAGTGTTGGGTTTCGTTATCTGACTGAAAGAAGCCATTAAAAGAAATTATGTTTTCGAAAGTGTAAGAAAAACTAAAATTGGAAACGAACTCATACTCCAGCACAGAGATTATAATGCAGACAGTTATAGAAAAGGAGCATTTAAAATGTGGCGTTTGTAATGGGGTTTTGACGCTTGGTGTCGTGTCGTTTAGTCAAGTTTGATTGTGCGCGGCAATAAGAAACTTCCACTGAAATGGGAAACGATTATGCTGGGTTGTTTGGTAATGTTAAAACTAAAATGAAGAAACAAAATACCGTTTTTTCCTGTTTTTTTGTTTGTTATATTGTTTTATTGTACCCTTCACCAATATGTTTAGGAAAGGAGGGTGTATAAAGTTTATCATTTCGTCTGTAACAATAAGGGAATTTCATCTATAACTTTTTAGAAAAACAAAGAATTTTTTTATTGTGGGTGACTCGGTACGCTAGTTGGTAGCGAGCGTGTCTATTAGAGCGAAGGTTGCGGGTTCGATTCCCGTTAGATACTCTGGTCTGCTTCACTACAACGGGCTGAAGGTCTACGATACTAATGCTCGGCTAATTAAGTAAAAATATAATTTTTAATTTTATTTGTAACTCTTATTAAATCAATAATTTTAATAAATTTTTTATTGTATGCACGTGATCCAGAATGTACTAATAAAGTGGCCTCACAAGCGCAGCTGTTTGCAGTGATTTTGTTCGTGTGTGACGTTTGGCGTCATTTTTTTTTGTTTATTTACATTTTTTATAAAGGCATTTTGACATTTGCCGTCTCAAGTCTAGCAACAAAATGCCTGTTGTTTTTTCTATTGTTTTATTGTTGTAGTACTGAGGTCACTTTGTTAATACATTTTGCACGTTATCTATTGTCATTCTAGTAAAAATATTTCTTAACCGACTACTGAGGTTTCCACTATATCAAACGCCAACTTTAAAACATGTCTGTAAATATTTACGCCACAAATTACCAACAGTTAGCACAAAATTGGTGGCAAAATTAAGGTATAAGCTTGATATTTGGCAAACATTTCTTAAGTCCTGGTCCACACTATGAACGTTTTTTCTCAAGAAGTACGAGTTGACTAGTGAGAGGGAAAGAGAACATGTTTTTTTTTCTTTTTCCTCTCACCAATAAACGCAGACTTTCTGAAGGAAAAGTTTCATAGTGTAAGCCCGGACTTTGTTTGGCTAACACTTATATTTCAAAATAACATAATAATAATCTGTCTATGTTATACCATAAGTCCTATATAAAGCCTACTCCCGAAGAACGCTTAAAACCGTAATCAATCTTAAAACGGTCTTAAAATTTAAGGGCCAACCACAATGTGCTTAAGTTGGCTTAAGCAAATGTGCAAATACATGTTAATTATATGAGGCACACTATATTGAAGTTAAGGAAACTGTTTGCTAAGTTTAATGAAACTGTCATTTGCTTAAGCAAGATGCGAATCTAATTGCACATTCCGTACGGAATCAAATGTTTTTTATTTTGTTCTTGTTTTTTTATTGATAGACTTTTTGTTAATTTTTGAGAGTAAGTTAAGCAAGGCTATGCACATTACGGTTAGGCCTTAAGTCCAATTTAGTTTTACATGGCTAAAAATTGTGATGTTAGACTAAATAAGGATTTATTTATACTTTATCGCAGATTCCGTATAGAGTCAACTCCCCAAATGGTTTGTAGAGGGTATGATTACACCAATACCTCGTATAAATGCTCTTCTGGAATGAATAAATCTTAAAGAGATGTTGGTGCTTAGATAAAATTTAGCTCAAGATAACTCTGATACAAATTTAAACATTAAAAGGTCCATAATTACCCCGAGTTCTTATTAAGACCCCATTAAGTGGTGTCGGGTATCTATATGGTTGTGCTTGCCCGACAATACTCTCTTACTTGTTATTTTTGTTGTTGTATCTCGAAGTTATTTGTTTAGTATTTACAAGTCCTTTGGGATAATGACGGTTGGGTATGGAATGGGTAGGAAGAGCAACAAGAAAAACAGGAGGAATCTCACATAATATATGTATAAGAGTTCTTTAAGGCGTCATATTTTTTACGTACAACTGTCTGTTCTACAGGTCCCTAGATTTTTTTCCTCTCGTTTCATTATGGAATGTTTGTTTTCCGCATTGCTGTTATTTGCGTAAATTTAAACAATGTTGTTTTTTGTAACTTTTTATTCCGGTGTCTTAATCTTTGGTTATGTATGGATGTGTGTGTGTGTGTGTGCGAACAGTTTTTTGCTCTCTTCTTACCAATTGTTGTTATTGTTATTTATTTATCTTGTTATCCTTCGGGTGAGGTGAGTTTGAGTTTATTGTTGTAGTTAACTTGACGTTTATACGTTTCCTTTATTTTTGTCATTTTGCAAAAAAAAAAAGAAAAAAAATTAAATTGTCAGTGTCAGCATATTTAAAATGTTATTCAATGTTTAACCAGATAGCATTAAGACAAAGTTTTGAAAATACAAAATCATTTCCATCTAAATGACAACTTATATTTTCATTTGATATCCAAAAGATCGGTGGCATATTGAACTTCTTGTTTATAATTTAAATAATTATCTAGTCTCTATATATCTCTTACTAAAATAGCGGTCTGTCTAGAAATGTTCACTAGCATATTAAAAAGACGTTAGGATCTAGGAGGGGCAAACAAAATTTTTAAGAATAAAACGTTTTATTAAACACAACCTAACGAAATTATATTTTTTAGACTTATTTTTCGAACAATTTTTTATTTGACATCTAAGCCATTAAGTTAAATGAATTTTCTTATTTTATAAAAAAAAATTTACATATATAAAGTGCGTCCAAAATTGAGGTATCATCGGTCAATGGAAATCGGCAAGGAGATGATCTGAAGCTATTTCTGGCGGAAAATTGATTATACAGACGCAGACAACGTATGGTTTGAACAGGAATGGTGCATGCATGGAATGTAAAAAAACTTTCCATACAAAAAAAAGAAACACTAGATTTTTTTGAAAGAAAAGTTCGAAAATTAGATAATTTTTCGTTGCGAATGAGTGTACTGATCGTGCGATTTAAACCCTTTAGACTATTTTTTGTCGGTTTCCTTGAAATCAAGAGAGCACAACAATAAAAGAAACAACATAATCGAGCAGATATCAACCATTGACAACAGTTATTTGAAAAACATAATTGTGATTTTTGCAAAAGATTGGTTGCCTGCCGAGCCAGAAGGGGGGTCACTTGACCGATATAATTTTTAATTTTTAACCAGAACCTTTTTGCAATAAACTGAAATAATATTTTAAATATAAAAAAAAAAAATTTTTTTATTTAAATTAAATAATACCTAAATTTTTGGACGTCCTTTATAAAAAGTCCAAAATACTTGGGCAACTCAAGTTTATTTATTAAGTTCAAGCATTTGGAATATCTTTCGATAGCCAGATTGAATTTTATTTGATTTTGAAGGTTTCGATTTAATGGAGGCACACTGCGTGTCACGTTTTCTAATCGAAGTACAGCATGATGTTTTTCAAAAACTTTCTAATTTCTGAAACTATTACGCATGTGAATATAAAACATTTGAACAAACTAAGCTTGAATGCTCTTTTAAATACTGCTTAAAGTTTTCGGACCAATCACTCTCAGAAATGTGTGACAAGAAATGGGCATAAATAGCGGCTCTTTTGTCAATTTCTTTGAGTTTCTCTAGCAATATATTGAATAATTCTAAATTTGGGACGCAGAAGTCACCTGAAAAAAGTTATTTTTTTTTAAACTCGCAAAATACTCGCAGATGAAATGTATAAAATTTGGAAGATAAGCGATTGTTCTAGAGAACTCTTATGATATTACGTCTATAATTTTTTTGTAAGTCTATATAAAATTATAATTCATAATTCCATTAGTTCATTTTAAGGTCACTTTAATTTTTACAATTTAATCGATTTTATAAATGAGTTTACCAACATTTAGCTAAAGAACATAAAAGTACTTACCTTCGGTATTATTTCCCATTTTTTAAAAAATATAAATTTTTGTTACGAAAACTTTAATAGAAGAAGTCACAAAAAAGCTATGGTTACTTTATTATATTTTTTATTATTTAAAGCAAAAAAAAAAATAAACTTTGCAAAATTTTTACTTTAGGCCAAAAGATGTGTAAAATTTTCCATAGTGTACTGTTTCAAATTTAATTATTTATGTATTATTATTATACCATGTTCTTAATTAACAATTCATAAAAAATCGTACTAAGTATAATCACAAACACATATTTTTTACAAAATTCTTCTACTGTGTTCTATTCCTAGCTATTTATTGAAGCTGGTTAAAGTGTTGTCTGGTCTCGCTGAAACCGGCTCTTCTCCAAGTCACTCTAGGCCTCCCAACGCCTCGCTGCCCCTGAGGACTCCATTTTAAGGCTGAGTGTGTTGTAATACTTTCTTTTTTTCTGGTCGTATGACGCAGCCAGCCGTTTCTTAATTTCATTTTTGATAGGAATTTGTCGAGTTATATTTAGTAAACTTTCGTTAGACACTGTTTGAGGTCACTATATTCTTAAAAAGTTCCATAGTGATATGTTGATGATTGTTTGCAACTTCCGAATAAGTGCCTTGATAAGGAAACATGTTTCGCAGCCGTATAAGAGTGTAGATTTGACACATGACTCAGAAATTCTAACCTTCGTTGTATTCGAAATATTGTTTGATCTCCAGAGCTCGGTTAATATAGCAAAACTGTCCTTTGCTTTCTTTAGCCGGTTCTCCGAGTCGAGTTCCGTTCCTGATAATATTACGAAGGTATTCAAAGTTCGTAATATCTTTGATTTCTTGTTCGTTTAGTCAGAATTTGGAAGTGCTTGTTGCATTAACTCCCATTGTAGTGTTTGGCGTGTTTAAATAATTTTTTTAATTAATAAAAAGTATGTGGCGGTGTTCAACCAAGAAATTTTGAGTCAGTAAGTAATCAAGGTGGATCTTTCCAAGTAAATAATGGCTACCATTTTTTTGCAAAGCGCCTACCATTAAACACGTAAACTATTCAGAAGATTTGAGAAAGATTTGAAATAAAACTAACGTATTTGTACATGGCAAAAAATTGCGAATCAGGCTAGGAATTGCTTTATTATCCGGGCTTAAGCCAGAGTGGCAATTTCTCTATTCCAAGCCTAAATAAATGGATCATCGGAAGGAGCATAGAAAAAATTCTCCAAGAAATTTTACCAATTAAAGCATTTATCAAAAATAAAATCAGTTTTAATTAAAAATTTAATCAAGGGAATTAAAAGTATAATCAAGCGAATTATAAGTTTAATCAAGGGAACTAAAAATTTTATTGGTACTATTAATTTGATTACTTTTGCAAATTTAATTGATTTTTTTAATTAATATACAACATTTTTAATTGAAATCTATTTTAATTTTTTGCTGTGTAATGCAAGGCTGATTAAGATCTTACACTTATATGACCTCTTGCAGTTTGTATATTGCTGACCACTTTGTTTTTTATTGTACTTAAAATATAAAATTTCTCTAGCGATGAACTTTTCAACCTCCTCACCTCTAAACTTATTTAAAGCGCAAACATGATTTACAAATTATTTTTTGAATCAATTAACCAGAGTACAATAAAAATCAAACATTTCTTTAAGCAAATGCTCTTCAAAAAAAAACGCTTAATACCAATAAACATAAGTCTTAAAAATAATAATTATGTTAATATTATGCCAGTTTAGAAGCCAAAATCCTTCAATGAGACAAAATCCTGCAAATAAAACTACATCAAGAATACATCAGAAAGTGGTTGTATGTTGGCCTTGTTGATTCAAAAATATTCAAAAGCAACTGACAAATTTTTTTTTATTTTTTGATCAGTTATAAACAACAAATTGTTGCTATTAAAATTATTCAAAAAACAACACTGATGGAACAGACACGAAAGAGAGACAATAACTAAATCCATCATCATTTGCATGGTTCACTCAACTAAAGCGAAATTATTTCTCACCCTTAATGATTTCCAAAATGCAAAAGACTCCAAAGGCTTGATAAATTTTCGGTTAAATGGGGAAAACAAAAACAAAAGTCAAAAAAAAAAGAAAACTTGAAAAAGGGTTGATTTATTTATGTTGTCGGCTTGTCAGCAATTAGAAAAGTTAAATACACAATGTAAACTGACATTTACACAGATACAAAGTAAGCAAAACGCTTACACAAACAAACCCATACTTAAGCAGCAATAGATAACTAAGTCTATGTGTGTTGAAATAGTAGTGGTGTTAGAATTTACACGTTTAGAACATCCTGTTTAGTCAATTGTTGTGACTGTTTAGTTCATGTGTTTGTGTGTGTGGGTGTGCGTGTATATCCTGTTACTATCTTTGTGTGTATGTGTATGCCGTTAGCGCTACTTGTGGTAAATGTGTCGTGAAATGCTTTAATTTGACGAAAGAGTGATGACATCTCATTAATATTCATTGTGGTTTTCTTGTGAATTTTGTTGGTGCTATGTTTATTTTGGTTGTTGTTGATGTTGTTGTTATTGCTGCTTATATTGTTGTTACCGGATTTGCCACCCATTAATCTTGTTGTTATCCTCTTTTCTAGCAACGATTTTACGGAAATAGTTTTTGGCTTTGCTGGTATTTGATTGCTATTGTTGCTTTTGTTGATGTTAATGTTATATATTGCAGGATATGAAGGTGTTAATGAAGCGTATAATGCGTGCACATTTATCAAGGATACACTAAAGAGTTAAGAAAGTTTAACATTTCTTATGGAAAAACATATGACATCTTATTCATATTCATTTAGTCTTTAATATGTATGTCAGATGACATCGTCTATAGAAGATTGATGGCAGTATTTGGAAAAAAGTGAAAGATTAATTTTAGGCAAAAGTTGAAATATTTTATAATAAAAAAGGTTAAAGTTTATTTAACAAATTTTATTCTCTAATGTAGATGCCGGGGAAAAATTTTTTAGTGAGAGTATTCTGCAGCACGATTTATACATTTCGGAAAATTTAAGTTTTTAATATAAGTTTTACTAGGTGGAAGTACTTCAGTAATTTAATGGTGTCAACAGGTTATTATAAATTATTTTTAAAGATTGTCCCCCTTATGCAAAATAAAGTACACAATTGATTGAACGTGTAGTAAAATTGATATGAAAATCACTAAGTTTATTTTGAGTGTTTTTCATATAAATTTAACTACACGTTCAATCACTTGTGCTGTGAAAACAGTACATTAATGTTGCACAATATAGTCTCTGTCCGTCGGTGATTTAAAGAGCAAGAGATTCTCGAAGTCATATGCATCTTTCACAGCTTTGTGGTTGAAGTTTTGAATGGTTGCTAAGTACGAGAAAGATTTCCGCATTTGTTTACAATAAACTACAAAGACAATCGTGTGAAAACTTCGCAAAAGTATTTGGCGGTGTTCAACCAAAAAATGTACAAGTTTTTGAGCCGGTAAGTTATCAAGGCGGATCTTTCCAAATAAATAATGGTGACCATTTTTTTTTGCAAAGCGCCTAATATTAAACACGTAAACTATTCAGTAGATTTGAGAAAGATTTGAAATAAAACAAACGCATTTGCACATGGCAACAAGTCGTGCTACGAATTGCTCCTTTATTATCTGGGCTTAATCCAGAGTGGCAATTTCTTTATTCCAAGCCTAAATAAATGGATCATCGGAAAGAGCATAGAAAAAATTATCCAAGAAATTTTACCAATTACAGCATTAATCAAAAATAAAATCAGTTTAAATTAAAAATTTAATCAAGGGAATTAAACGTAAAATCAAGCGAATTAAAAGTTTAATCAATGGAACTAACAATTTTATTGATACTATTAATTTGTTTACTTGTGAAAATTTAATTGATTTTTTTAATTAATATCACACATTTTTTAATTGAAATCAATTTTTATTTTTTCCATTGATGAAATCCACTCACAAAAAATAATTATTTTGATGATCTAGACAAATCTAATTTTATGGAACCGATAAACAAATTAGAAAAACTTTAAACAAAAAAATAAAAAAAAAAATAAAAACTTATCTGTTTTACATTTTCGAACCGCACTCATATTGATTTTGAACAACTTGATAATAATTTATTGAAATGTTAAGGGGTTTTAATCACATTCAAATTTTAATCAGGCTTAAATTCATCAAATTTAATTTTCATTAAATTATTTTTATTCAGAAAGGAATTTTACAACACGAAATTAATTTAAATTTTTTGATAATTTTTCATACTTGACTGAACTGGGAAGCGAACCCAGGTTTTCACGGACAGGTTGCCGTTACATGTTTTTTTTTTATATAAAAAAAGCATATGAGAATTAATTATTTGTAGTACATTATTTTTATTTTGATTCAATTGTTGATTTAAATACATAAAATTTAAAAAGTATCACTATCTATTATAACACAAAGGTCTTTGCGGGTTAGAAAATACATAACATTATTTTGGTGTAGAAAAGAAACATTTTTTTTTTTGACTTACAAAATTAACTTCATTGCTAACCAAAGGATAGCTAAAGTAAAAACATGCAATATGAAGATACAATATATTTTGGCAGTGTTTAATAGAATTAGGAGTAAGGGTATTCAAACGATTAACCGTTGTTCCATTAATCGAATAATTTTGGGCGATAACTTGTCGAAAAATTTAAAATTGCTTATTTTCGATTAACGAATATTTTTTTTTCAATAATTTATAACGATTAATCGAAAATTTGTTTTTTCACCGTATTTGTTTTTTTCTTTTATGAATTGTTTGTGTTATTGTTTCTTAACTCAGGAACATTTACTTCGAGTAACATTTTTTTAAAATGGAGTACAAAGACTAAAACCAAAGAGTTTGGAAATAATTAATTTTTAAAAATGTTTACCACAATATTACAGATAAAGTTGATGTTTTTTTTTGAGACGAATTAAAACAACCTTAAAAAGACTACTAAAATTATAAAAATTGTTAACAAATCATCAGATCCAAGTGGCATAATGGAAGTGAAGAAAAAGAACAGAGAAATTGGATTTGCTTTGTAACGCTTTTCTTTCAATCCCTCCAATGTCAACAATAAGTGCAAGTATCTTCTCTAAATCAAGTTTCATCAAAACAAAAGTAAGAAATCGTTTGAAACATACAAATTTTAACTGTATACTCATTTTTAAATTATATTTTCGAAGATTAGCTTAAATTTTAAATAAGCTTTCTTCTTCTATTACATGAAGTACCCTTTTTCAATTATTTTTACTTTCGTGTTAAAAAAATATAATTTTTGAATTTATTTTTAAACTTCTAAAGAAGAGAAAACTGAAATTATTCGATTAACCGAATAATATTGATTTGTTCGAATATTATTCTATTACATTTTTATTCGCGAGATTAATCGATTCATATAAAACATCGATTAATTGAATACCCTTATATGTGCATATAGCTTCAATGTTACCCAAACGTTGGCTGAAGCAAAATCTATGTTCAATATTGAGGGAAAAGGACTATTGTAAAAGCTTTATAAATTTAAATTTGACTCAAAAAATGTTTCATGTACTCAAAAAAGCATTTTAAATTTGGTTATTTTTCGTCACATTTGGTAACTTGTTAAAAAATTTTTGTTGTAATAATTTCTTGGTCGTGGCAACACTGATAAAGGCGTACCGAATTGCATGAAATTATCTTCAGAATTGCGACATGTACTTTGCGCACAAAGTTTACATGGGCAGCCGGACGGACGGACATAGTTAGATCGATTTAAAAAGAAATTGGAAGGTGATGGGTATACTAGTGGGTTGGTTCCAGAGCCAAAATTTGTATGTGTTACAGCACAAACGCCACAAATACCTATTCCATTATTGTGGTGTGTGTATGAAAAACAAAAATATTTGATGTAAAATACAATTATGAACATTTTTTGTTTCAATGTATTAAATTTGCATCAAACATTTTTCTATTATTATGGCCTCCAGTATTTGCTTTTAAAAGTATTTAAGTTTTATGTGCCCATTATATTTTCTATATTGTCGAAGGAAAAAAACTGGAAAACACTAATAAACGACTGCTAGCTGGCATTATTTATTCCTTATTAATTCCATAAATATAAACAACAATATAAATACTGATTTTAGCATTTTTAGAAAATTATGCGTCAAAATGAATTTTTAAAATTAATTTTCAAAACTGCAATATGAAAAATTTTCTGCATTAATGCGCATTGTTGAGTAATAATTTTTCATGTACTACTAATGTAGATTTGTGTCTGAGTGAGTGCATGTTTGTTTGTGTATAAGTGTGTGTGTATGGATGTGTGTGTGTGTGTGTGTGAGTATCCTATTCGAAAGAAGGGGTTCTATGCAATCGCAACAATGATTATGAATGAATGTGATGCTCGGTTCCTCTATTATTTTTGCTGTATTCACTCTTGTCCTTTTTTATGTTTTGTATTTGTTTTGTTTTTTGCAATTAAGTAAAATATATTAGTCTCGCAACTGATTTAATTATTTAACATAGAAATGGGCATCCGAGAATATCTCGACGCTACAATATGAAATGCACAATAGTTGTTGTTGCTGATGTTGTAATTGTTGTTGTTGTTTAGTACAAACTAAAATATCCTGGCAGAAGAAATAAATGGTCATACGAGTAGTTATAGTTGAAAGTGTTGAACACATACACATACAATATTTATAGAAAACAACAAAAGGTTTTAGTGTTGTTTTTTTTTTTAATTCAAACTCATACAAACTCACTCTCATACTCGTGCAGATACTTTCAAATGTAAAATATGAATGAAAGAGAAATATAAACAGTCATAAACAAAACATATTTATCCCAGGCAGAAGATGTCTGTCTGTGTGGTATGAAGCACAACGAGCTAATGTTGGACGTTTTTTAATGTTTGGATGGCTTGGATATCGTTGCTCCATCAACTAATGTGTGCTGTGTATGCAGAGTGAGGACTAAAACATAAAGAAGAATTGAAGTTTGATAAGAGTTGCCATTAGGCTAATACTAAAGTCAAAGGACGAAACACTCTGGTAGTTCAAGAAATTACTGTGCCGACAATAATTGTATGTAAGTTTATTATTATTTTTCTGGATCGCTTGGTCACTTTTAAGCTTTTGTGTTATAAAATGCACTAAAGTAGTTGTGTCCTTTTTAAATTCACATTCCTTTGGCAATCCTTTCTTTTCAGCCTGCATCCATCTATTATAACAGTTACGAGTAGCATCATGTAATTGCACAAAAATGCGCGCATAATTCATATCAAATGACCATTTTTGAAATCCTTTTATTTTCTATTATACCTCCACCACTATGCCGTGGCACTAAAATATACCCAAACACCTCTGCTGTAAAATGCTTAAACATATTCGGTTGGAGCAAAATGGATTTCTGTTTCGAAAATTTTAAATTTATAACAAGTTAAAATCGTATCAGATTTAGAAACGCTTGGATCCATAAAATAAGCTTTGTTATTTTTTTTGTTATAACGGAAAATCTGTATAATCACAACTTAGCGTTAAAACTTTTCTATAGGCGATTTTAGGCGCAATTTTTTTTTACATGGCAGGATAAACAAAGTTAAGAGTGCTATATTCGGATGTGCCGTATCTTTGATACCCTCCACCGAAAGTTGGATTATTTTAGGAGTGATATCTAGTATTATTATTTAGTTTAACTTTATAAAAACAGACATCAACATTAAAATTGGTTGCGGTTTAGACCTAAATATATTAAATTATTGACCTAAAATCTTGAGTAAAATGGCATGATTCGTAACAGTTCAAACCGAACTAAAATGATTTTTAGGAGGGGGATTATATTGGAGCCATGGTAAGTTATGAACAATCATCCCAAAATTCCGCAGAGTGATTTCTGTTTTTAAAAAACATAACTTTTAATAAGTTTAAATACAGTGGTGAAATTAGTTTTAGCGTTTACAGAAAATTTCAGAAGGCTGCTAAATATGGCATCTAAGGTAAATTATGGACCGTATATCACAAAATTGCATGATATTTTTCTGGCCGTATGAAACTAATGGCGTGTTCTTTTCTAAAAAAAAGTGTTGCATAAGTGTTACTTGGCAACATTTTTAAATGCTCCCATAATTTTTAAGAAGTGTTTCATATATTACGTTTACAAAAGAACACAAATTTCAGCATTAAGCAATAAAATTCAATTAGCGCAAGGTAAATTCAATTACAATCCAAAGCCAACAGAAACAACAGATGTTTTTGTATTGCATTGTTAGTATATACGGCTCGAAACTTGCCACCTCCTTGTACTGAATTCGCCTTGATCTAGTGCTGCACTCATGCCCCTTTAATTAAAATGAGTGTTGAACATGTAGTATTTTTTTAATTTTAAAGGGAACGTCATCAGAAAAGAACGCTTTACACTTTTAAAATAACACATGTTTTTCAGAAAAGAACATAAAAAAGTGTAAAAGGCAGAATAAAAGCAGAATTTTACTCAGAAAAGAAAACGCCATAAGTTGGAAGAAAGTTTACCACAATAAATATATCTGCTACGGTCTTAGGCGTATTTAATTAATTTATCAGAGTGGGCTTTAAATTGGGCCTCTAGTGAATTTTGGACTGATCATCACGAAATTTATTGGTGCTATTTCTAGTCCTATATAACTGTGAATTATTCAAAATTTATTCTGATAGCATTATTTATTACGGTTTTAGGCGTACTAAACTGTTTTCCGGGAGTAGGGTTTATATGGGACCTAGGGTTAATTATGGACCGATCTTTACAAAATTTGACAGTGTGATTTCCAGTCGAATTAAACGTGGTACGGTGGTACCACATTTTGATTCATAGCTCTGATCCTCCTGAACCGATTTTGCTGGATTTCAATCCCAAACTGTTTAGGATACCAACAAGCAATTTTACACCAAGTTTGTTCATTTCTTTTAAGGTTTTCGATAGTAAACGTGTTTTCAACAGACGGACAGACAGACAGACGGACATGTCTTAATCGAGTAAGAATTACTCAAGGAGACAGAACATATCGCTCATTTGCTGCAAGACCGGCATAAATCGAAAAAATCCATTTCGAGATAAACGCGTTTAAAGTTTTTGATTTGCTCTAATCACTTAGGAAAAATTACGATACATTCTCTTCAAATAGGGAAAGTATACAAGATATAAAGATGAATTTAATACACAATATAAAGAAAAACATAGCGAACAATTCAGCATCATTAACTCCAAAATTGTATTTTTTGATTTATGCCGGTCTTGCAGCAAATGAACATATTATGTTCTTTATGGGGTCTGAGATGAATAATAAAAAAAGTTTCACAAGGAATGACAAACTTAGTATACCCTCATCACAACTAATTGTGGTGGAGGGTATAACAATTTATTTTCAGATCCCACTTTGATTCAAGATCAGATAAAAAATTTTTGAAATTAACTTTATTTTTTGAAATTCTTAATTTTTTTTGTAAAACGTTTAGGATTTTTTTTTAATGTCGAGCTATTCTTCCTTTTTTTACTTTCTGCAGTTCAATTAATTTGACTGGAGTATGAAGTGAACAAAATCCCTCCTTATTAGTTATTGTTTCTCGAATATATCCGTAATTGGAAAATACAAATGCTAATTGACTTCTGATGTTATTTGAATTTAATATTTCTTTTACTTTTTTAATTGCATAATTATCGGTATCGACAAGCTTAAAAAAGAAGGATCTTTTGTCCAAATCTTGAAAATCTTGTATATAAAGCAAAGCTCCAAAAGAATTTATTAATTGGTTTTGAAATTGCATTTTGAAAGGTGTTTTTGTGTCCTTGAAATTTTTTTAAAACTTTTTTTATATTATGGAAATTGAAAAAAAATCACTCAAAAATGTCAAAATATGTATTTAAAACCTAAATATGGAAAAATATGAATTTTCACCAAAATATACAACAATATGAACAAACAAATCGATGCCATTTTTCGCAAATTTAATGATTCGGAAAGATAATTGGTCGACATCTTGCTTAGACTATCGACAAAAACATGCATTTGAATGAAAATCGCATCCCTAGAAATATCCATTAAAGCAGGGCTTTGGAGTCGTCCAAAAAAAGTACTAACTCCGACTCCGACTCCAAATGCTGAAATTTTTTAAGTGCGAATCCGACTCCGACTCCTACTATAATCTTGATGCTAAATGTATATGAGACTCAGTGATGTTAACTTTTATTTTTTCATTACCGTACGCCCTTCTAAAAATTAGAGTTTTTGAGAAGCAATTACCGTACGCAAACATTAATGTGCTGTTTCCAAATGACAGGCGATTGATTATGTAGCAAAATTTATCAGGGGTGTGCTGGAAATCGCAAACGCAATTCGCAAGAATTTAGAAGTTGTTTTTAATAAACTTTAAACCTAATTCTTATAATTTTTGGTTTAAAATCCTGTTTATTAGGAAAATATTTGTTAAATATTTGTCATAAAATTCTTTTATTACAAAAATCTTATTTGTAAACGACTTTTAAAATTCTTGCGTTTTACGTTTGCGATTTCCAGCACACCCCTGTATATGAAAAGCACTCAGTCCATCGCCTGTCATTTGGAAACAGCACATAAGAGCAGTATTCATAAACCATTTATTTAAATTTTAAATGTGTTTTAAGAAGATAATTTTTGTTTTGGAAATTTTTTTTAAATTTTTTATGCCGAAAAACTTTGGAGTCGGAGTCGCGAGTTTGTGTGGGTAATTCAACTCCGACTCCGGCACAAAAACATCAACTCCGACTCCTCAATTCCGACTCCGACTCCACAGCCCTGCATAAAAGTCGACCCCAGCGTTTACATTTATGCAACATTCACATAGGAAGAACGAGGTCTTGAGTTCTAACCTGTGTGAAATAATACTGGTCGTAATCTACTTTTAGCCCAATATACTTGCTTTTCTGATCTAAAAGCCTTCTATAACACTCAGCAACTTGTACACTATTTCGCATGAAACTTTCGTTCCCACCTAACATTTTCATCTAGATATAGAAGAATACCAGTCATATATTTGTGTTAAAATGGTTGTATGAGGAGCAACCAGCATTGTGAACGAACATTTTACATTTTAGCCTTGTTTTTTTTTTATAACTCGACATTACATTAACCCTGACGTTTTACTGCGCCCCGTAAATAGTGGCGTCCGAAAATTGTTTGAAATAATAATTCTTCGAGATAAATTGCCCCAAAACAGGTGTGTATGTGCTCAGTTAAATTGCCATTTCTTTTTGAGAGCAAAAACAGCAGCAGCAGCTTCAACAACTGTAACCAAAAAAAAAAGGACATAAAAAAATACAGAACGCGTCGCATAATGTTTCTACACTAATGTGGCATTCTAGTGATATATTCTGTAGTCGGTCATTCATTTAGTTATGTAAGGGGGGTAGGGGGGGGGGGTTAAGCAAGTAATTGCTAGATTTTAGTGTCTGTCGTTAATATGTTTTTAATCCAAACTAGGTAAATGTTGTCCTCATTTATTTTTTTTTTGTTTACTTTTAGTTTGTTTCTTTATTTCATAGACGAACAACCATTCCACAACTTACTCAACTCGTCCTGGTGATTTCTCCAAGCTGGCATTTAGCATCAGGAAATGATGCTGACATTGCCATCTAACATAAGTATGCACTCATTCACATACTCATACACAAATACACTCGTTTATATCCTTTTTTTTTTTTTTGTTGCAATGATTTCCCTATAAATACATGTGCTTGTGTGTGTATAAATATTTGTTTCATGTACGTTATCCAATCGGTGTTTGTCGTTCGTTTGTTGGCCTTTCTGTTGCTATTTTTTACTATTTATATCCGATGTGCAGTTTCTCTCACTCCCTGTCCGTTTATTTTATTCCTCTTCGTTTTTTCTCCATTATTTCTGTTCCTTTTCATTGGTGACACATAGTACCTTGGCTGCTCTTCATGTAGATATGAGAAGTTTCACTCATGTATGATTTTCAGTATTATATTTAGACTCTAATGAGTTGCAGATTTTTAGTATGTCTAAGTTGTTGTAGTTGCTCCACTTTACTTCTACGTGTTTGGAGCTTTTAGATCTAATTCGCAGATAGTATGAGTAAATGTTTCAAATCACATCTGTTTAAGCAAATCTAAACAATAATGAGGCATGAAATGAAATTGCTTATGTTCGCCTAAAGTATGATAATGATTAGAAGGGTGTGGTGTCGGTGGTTTAACAGGTTTTATACATTTTAAAATTTTCAGAAACATTTAAAATTTTTTATTTAAATTTTTCTGATTTAAGACAATATTTTAGTTCAACCATAATGCACGATGTTAATTGTAAGCCACATCTTAACGTCAATTTTTTTGCCCAACTTTATTTGACATTTTTTTTGTTTCAGTGTTTGGCAAATTCAACGGTGGAGAGGTACACAATTGAGCAGCGCGTTAATATTGTTGGATTTTTTTTTTTTACGAAAATGGGCGTTCAAATCAAAATGCATTTGGTGTACTTCGTGATTTTTTTTAGTCAGCCAAATAGACCAAATGTGTCCGTAACTGGGAGTATTGTGCGCAAATTTCAGCAAACTGGATCTGTAGGAAATGTGAAAACAGGCGTGCATGCTCGCTTAGTTCGTTCTGCGTCATATTTTTTAGAAAATGAGGTCGGCCAAGTAGTTACCGTGAGTGGTGTTGGTTGGCTATCGCGAGATGATAACGAACTTCTTGGGGCCAGAAATTTAGGATATGGACCTGGAAGACATGTGGTTCCAACAGGATGGTGCCACACAGCCAACGAAACAATTGCACTTTTGCGTGAGAAATTCTATAGCCGTGTTATCCACGTCGTTGCGATGTTAACTTCTTTCTTTGGGGGTATTTAAAAAAAGTGATCGTCAATAAGCCAAGAACAATTCTAGAGCTACAGGATGAGATAATTCGGCACATTAACGACATTGAACCTCAATTATGTTTTAAAGTCATTGAAAATATTGACTATCGGATAGTGGTATGTCCCCGAAGCCGTAGCAATCATTTCGCACATAATTGTCATATATCCTTCTATCATTATAAAAATTATTAAGATAATTCTCTGAAAACTTTTAGGTTGGATCACCTTTTATTAAAATTTATGTGTTTGAATTTGCTTGATTTTATAAACAACCAGTTTCGAAAATAAACAGAACATTATTTGGCGTTCGGCTTACACTCCCAAGAACGATATCAATTTTGTTTACTGATTGTGTAGGCGAAGACAACCCTTAAAACCGTTCGTAATTATTTTCAAGAAAGAGCAGAACATTATATAGTGTTCTTTACTTCGTTAAAAAACAAAAAAATTGTAGTGATACTGTAGACAAACATTATATTTTCATGTTTTATAAAGTTTCTTTTTTTATTGATGAACAATATGAACAAACAAACAATTTTAGCAACGACCACAGCACGAACACGTTGTGTGTGTATTGTGTATATGTTTTGTTTGTGTAAAATTATTTTACTGGCTTTTGTTTTTTCGTTAGTGTATTTTGTTTTTGTAAAAAACGTTTGGTTTTTTTACCAGCCAAAAGGTCGCTACGCACAACAGAAACTAACGAACATTAACGAGTTGAACCGAACACAATAATGTTTGTGGTTTTTTTAAAAATTATTTTTGTGTTCGAAAGTTGACAATCAGGGAAACGTTATTTTTTTAACGATTTTCTACACAAACATATAAGCGTTTGTGTTTTCCACAAATCTACCGAACCGAATACTTAGGAGCGATATTTAGTATTTATTTTCGAATACTGTAAGCGACCTTTAACGTCCATACGGCTGACTGGTTATCTATGTGGTCATATACCTTTTGTGTTCAAAATAAAGCAATTTTTAAGCTGTGTATAAAATCTTCTTTAAGTCTATTGGTGAGATGCGATCCTAAATTAAACCTAGCCTCCTGTAAATGTTTTTCAGGAACAAAGAGTGAATTTATATTAACACTTAAATTATAATTTAGCCCAAATATGGTATAAGTACGTTTAATTACAATCATAAAATTCTTTTTATATTTTATTGAAACCGATCCGTTTTAACCAAAGCTCTCTCGAAAATTAATTTTTCCGACATAAATCTCTTAAAACTGTTATACTGATTTGGTACATTTTTTAAAGGGGCTTAAGTCCTAAAAAAATTTTGCGGTGAAAGGTTCTAGACCTTAAGTCCCATATTTTTCACGAACCGAAAATCTCCTTAGAACAATAAAATTTCTTGCAAATATTTTTATCTGAACAAATTTGGACAGAAATAAACTTAATAAAATTTTTCACGGTAATTCAAGTTTGCTCCTTGAGTCGCATGTTGCGTCTACTTCTACAACTTTTTTCTTAAAAATTGTTTTATTTAAATATTAATGTCGGGAATATCGTAGTTTGGTTAGGTTATGTTCCATTGGCAGCCGCAACTAAGGACAGCTCACGTGGGTCTTATATTTAGTTCCCGCTGTGTTTCCATGTTATAGCGTCCCTCTCGGTAAATTTTCGATGTGATAAAGCCAATATTCAGGGATCTTGAGGCCACTTTACTATCGGCAATAATGTGAATATTCAGGAGAGATATTTTACCATACCGAAAGTACCCTTAAATATAGCACATCGAATTTTTACTATTCTTTTTTATTAATCTTTTTTCAAAAAATATTTTTTTGTGGTGGGGAACGTAAGAAGAGATAAACTCACTGTTTATTGTTGTTGTTTTTGTTAAAGCTTTAGTTTGGTTACAAGTAAGACTTTTTCTTATGAATAATTCTTATTCGCTTTACAGTTTTACTTGTTTAATATCTTCAGTTTTTCTAAAATCTTTGGATGAAGTTTCCTGACGATCTGGCCTAAGCAACCAGTGAAATGCGCATCCCTCCAAAAATATATTTCAGTTTTTTTTATCAATAAAAAAAAATTGGAAATTAAGTACTTGTTAGTCGTAAATTTTGTATTCCCAAAAATTACTTTGATGATATTTTTTTTTTATTAATTATTCCAAAAAAAAAATATTAAAATCGATAATAATGGGCTTCTCTGAATTAATCATTAGTTTGCCCTTGTTTCAACCCACTGTGCGGCGGAAGTTAAAACTATTTCGTAAATCAACCTAAAAAATGTTTCAATTATTGAACATGATTTTCTTTAAGTTTCATTTCTTCTTAAAATTTTTCTAGCTTTAAAAGATAATAAGATTGCCGAATTAACAATTTTCCTTTTTCTTCATTATTCTCTAAGTCCAAACAATTTAAAATTTCATTTGAAAAAAAAAACAATACAGTTACACAGATGTACACACATTTATAAATACAAAATACTATTTTGATGGCATTGACAAATTTCAAAGGCTCAATAACATTTTAAATATAAAACAATAAAACAAACACGCAACCAACCACTCACACAAACATAATTCATACAGATTTTTTCAAAAAAAAAAAAGGACATCAACTAATACAAAAATTCAATACATAAAAATGACAATGACTAACTGCGGTTACGTTGTTTGTTCTCTGAACACTTTGAGTTCGTTTCGTTGGTTTGCCTCGGTTGGTTGGTTGGCTGGCTTGTTCGTAGGTTGGTTGGTTAGTTGGCATTCTTTTTGGCATGTGAGTTGTAGCACGTGTGATATTTTGATTTATTGTCACATGCAATTTTTTGGGCAATGACAGGATACACACACACACACACATATGAAACGACACAAATGTATGAGCAAACGATGCCATAGAGCATTAGGGAGATTAATGCATTTTTAGAAGAAAACAAAGTAAAAAAAAAACGATCAAATTGTTAAAATATTAAAGAAAAAAGAAACGATGCCCGAAACACGTATAAATTTCAATGACGTTGCAATGCAGTTGCATGTACAAATTTTGTCGTTTGTATGTGTATTTATTTATTTATTCTAAATGGGTTTGTGTGAAAGTTGGAAAATATACATAAATGTAATTTTTCTTCATTTTTTGAAATATATTTTTGGCGACAATAACAAATATTGAAACGATGAATTATGACTTTTCAAATAAATGCAAAAAAATGTCATCATCGTTTGCAGCATATAAAAATTACACTAAACAAACATTTATTATTTTTGAAATTGATGTATGGGTTGGTGTATTTGTATTTGTATAGGTGTGTGTGTGTGTGTGAGAGATGCTTTGTGTCACCATAAATCAATTTCATGTTATTTTTTACGCTAAATTCTTGTATATTTATTTATTGCAGAAAATAATCTAAATTGCTATCGGATATTTAAATGGATTTTAATATAATAATTTGTTTTAACAGGAGTTGTGATAATATTATCAACGTGTATTTAACTAAAGGAAGTGCTAAGTTTTGCGCGAGTATATTGTGTGTATGAAATTAAATATCCTTATTACCTCGCAACCTTCAACCGTCTGGATGGATTTTGTCATTTAAGGTATCGTTAGATGCATCTTAAACATCTAGGAATTAAGACACAAGTAGCATGGGCGATTTTATAACTCTGCCAAATTAAATTTTTTTCTGAATTATATACTCGTCCCTTGTTTCGGAGCTGCAGCAATCTAACCGCCGCTCTGGTTTTAAAGCAGTCAGCCTCTGTTGAAATAGCAACCGCACCCAGAAAGATTTTACCAGAATCGAACTTCACCTCAAGGTAAAAACAGCAGCTTGTGAAGCCGACTTTTTGAGATCTACCTTCTCGTGATTTTTGGTCCAAACAACAACCAACACACAGAAAAAAACTCTCGAGATAAATCAGGTTTTTTATACATTCTTACTTTAAATATTGACGAATTAAAAATTTAAGCACGAATAACATTAAAACGTAATTAAATCAATTGGTATTAATTTCGAAAGTCAATCCCAGAATTACTTAAAATAAGTATAAAATTCTTAAGCCCAGTAAAACAAGATTGCAATTTTAGTTGGTAGTGCCACTGTGCGAGTAAAATTACACATATAACTTATTAGTCTAATCGCTCAGCATTACATTCTTTATGCGTGAATAAGCCTTTGTTTGTCGAAGTTTGTTGTAGACACTACAACATAACCACACAGTAGGGAAAAAACCTTTTGCTAGTTTTGTGTAGAAACAACAAAAACAACAGAACAAGAAGAAAAACATACATTATTTCCATGTTTAAAAGGTAAAATAAATAGAAAAAGTCCCCATTTAGTTTATATTTATAGTTAAACAAGCACATCAAATTTTTAAAGTAGATAACTTGTCGGGCATGATGCTGCTGTTTTATAATTGAAATTCTGTAAGGTGGAAGACGGGTAAGAAAATCAATCAAAATAATATTCTCCTTCTGTCTCTGGGATGAGTGCTTTAGGTTAGAATTAATCCAAATTAACTTTCAAATTAATTCAAGCACGATTTTGGGATAACCTCAATCTTTATAATACTTGCATCAAGCCAATTTTGCGGTTGATTCAATCTTATTTTTACGTAAATCAATCTTATTTTCGTATTATTTCAAGTACGAATTCGGAATTAAATATGGATAATTTAAGTATTTCGCATTTTAATAATCCATACTATAATCAATCCACAAAGAGCCTACAATCCATAGTCAGACTGCAGGACGAATACTTTTATGATTTTTAAATTTTATGATTAAAAATATAAAAATTTATTTAAGATAGAAATTGGGAATTATTTCCTTCTGAAGGTTACTTTATATTATATTCGAAAAATAAAAAATGTTGAATTTATTTAAGATGTTAAGAAATAAATAATTGTCAAACTGAAACCGAGGTTTCAGTGGCTGCACCTGATTTCCCGGGTTAATGTAACACGAAAAGTTGATAATTCCTTTGGATGTCTGTCTCTTTACAAATTCCCGGGGGTGTCTTCCGTCAAACCTAAACAATCCCGCTCGTAGTCATAAAACGGATTATATTTATTTTGAGTCAAGTTTAAAGAGAACCTGTGGAATCTGTTTGTTTTTAATGGTTTTCTCAAGATATCCAAAGAAAACATACCGAATTTTTTAGAACTCGATGGTATCTGCATCCTTAACTAAGTTTTTGAACTAAATTTGGAGTTGTAAGATCCGGTTTTGCAGTGGTGATATTTATTGATGTTTACAAATAACTAAATTGGATAAGAAACACATTTTAAGGATTTATTTTTAAATCTATTGTATAGAAATAGAGTGTTAAAATAAAATTGTTGTAAAATTCCTTTCTTCATAAAAATAATTTAATGAAAATTAAATTTGATGAACTTAAGCCTGATTAAAATATTAAAAATTTGGATTAAAAATCATAAATAGTTCAATAAAATAACCACAATTCTAATTATTTTAAAATTGAAACCTAAATAATTTATTTTTTTTCTAAATACGTCAGTTTGAATTTACCTAAAATCTAATTTGAATTTTTTTTCAGATTTTAATATCTGAAAACTATTAATACCAAGACAAATACTGAAACAAATTAAATTTTAAAACAGTAAATTTTTTAGCGTTCCGCTCACACACCCAAAAACGATATCTATTTTTTTAGTGATTGTGTAGACGAACACAACCCTCAACCCCGTTCGTAACTATTTTCAAGAAAGAGCAGAACATAAGATAGTGTTCTGTTCTTCGTTAAAAAAAACTGAACAATTGTAGAGATACTGTAGACAAACATTATTTTTAATGTACAGTGATAAAGAAATGAACAAACAAAAAATGTTAACAACGACCGCACCACGAACAACTTGTGTGTGTGTTTGTGTTAAATTATTTTGCTGGCTTTTTGGTTTGGTTTTTTTTTACCAGCCAAAAGGGACGAACATTAATGAACCGAACCGAACACAATGAAGTTTGTGGATCAAAAAAAAAAAAAAACCGAACGAATTAACTGTTCTTCTTTTGTTTGTGTAAAATTATTTTGCTGGCTTTTTGTTTGTTTTCGTATGTGTATTTTGTTTTTGTAAAAAACGATTGGTTTTTTTTTACCAGCCAAAAGGGACGAACATTAATGAACCGAACCGAACACAATGAAGTTTGTGGATCAAAAAAAAAAAACCGAACGAAATAACTGTTCTTATCTTTTGTTGATTTAGATAAAAACATTATTAGAGCAATTCCATATGAAAGCGATCACCTTTTGGACGACCCCTCTCCGATTTTAAAATAAATAGTCTCAATCGATTGCCCTGCAAAAAATAATTTTCCTACATTTTTTTTTTTTTTTTATAGTGACTGGTTTAGTGGTGGTGTACACCACTGTCATGTGACAAAATTGAAGAATTCTTCATAAGGGACCTCATTGAAAGTTGTTTTAAAAAAAAACTACTAAAGCGATCGAGTGATAGCTCGTTGGAAAGGTATTTAATCAGGCTTTAATTGAAAAATAAAATTTTCCTAATTTTTCTTAGAAATTTACCTTTAAATTAGTTTTTAATTAGTTTTGTGTTCGAAAGATGACAAACCAGAAAAAGTAATTTTTTTAATGATTTTCTACACAATTAGCGTTTGTGTTTTCCGCAAAGCTGCCGAACCGAACATCAAGGAGCGATATTTAGTGTTTATTTTCGAACACTGCACTAATGTACTTAAAATATATGTCCTTAAAGTAGACGTGTTTTTGATTTGTTTGTCCTTGATGTACATTTTAAATGAAACTTTCGGCAATTAAAATAAAGCTTTAAATTTATTAACATTGTTAGCATGAGTTACAAGCATTTCCTTTTTCATTCTTAACATTCAAACAATTTTTTAAATGTTTTCTCTTGCACTCAGCCACACAAACGTATTTCGATATACTGGCAAGTAACTCCTGTCCGGCCATCTTTCACATACTTAAGAAAAACTAGAGCTAGAGGAACTGCCACAAGAAGACGAAATTATTGCACAGCATAGAACATGATGAAGGGCAGAATGCAGAAAAATAAATAAAAGCATAAAATAAAAAGAAAAAAAAGTGCAGCAGTTTTCTTTGAAATACAAACATAAAAATGATTTCATGTGAAATGGCGATTATTTTCTATTTTCAACTGAATGTGAATAATGCCCATAGAATTGTGGAGGGGGATGAAAAAAATAGCTGGAACAGCAGCAAATTGTATGTAGACGACGAAGTAGAAGTACATAGCAAAAATATTTATTGCCAACGAGCGTGTTCCGTTGTTTAAATGCACATTTATTTTATATTTTTTTCGTTTTTGTTTTTAGTTTTTTAGTTGAAAATTGTTATTTTTGCTTTCTGCTATTTGTTGTTAAACATCTTTGACCACTATTTATTGGTTTGTTTTATGGCATGATTGGCAACTGGTCTTTACCTCCAAAAGAATACACAAATACTTAAGTAAAGGCAGAGTTATGAAGGAATGTTATGGATTGTTTGTTATTAAAAAAACAAAAATGAATGAAACATTGTTTTTAATTTTCCATTATTTATTTATTTATTAAGCCTTCATATATTAAATATGAATAATTTATCAAATCTTATCCTAATAAAAAGTGTTTAAATTTATGCCGTTAATGTGCGGAATTATCTCATCCTTTAGCTCTCAAATTATTGCTATTTTATCGACGTACACCTTTTCTTTCAAATTACCCCAAAGAAAGAAGTCCAACAGTGTCAAATCACATGATCTTGGCGGCCAACTGACATCGCCACGATGTGAGATAAAACGGCCATTGAATTTGTCGCCCAAAAGAGCCATTGATTTGTTAGCTGTCTGGCAAGTGGTATCGTCATATCGTCCACATCGATATCTTCCAATTCAGGCCATAAAAAGTTCGTTATCACCTCACGATAGCGAACACCATTCTTAGTAACTGCCAGACCGGCCTCATTTTGGAAAAAATACGGTCCGATAATGCCGCCAGCCCATAAACCTCACCAAACCGTCACTCTTTGTGGGTGCATTGGGTTTTCGACAATCACTCTTGGATTATCATTCGCCCAAATGCAGCAATTCTGCTTGTAGACGATACCGCTGAGGTGAAAATGTGCCTCATCACTGAAGATGAATTTCTTCGAAAATTGAGCATCCACTGTTGGCATTTCTTGCCACCATTCTGACCATTGACGACGTTTAGAATGGTCAAGAGGCTTTTGTTCTTGAGTCAATTGCATCTTGTAAGCGTGTAAAAATAAGTCTTTATGAATAGTGTTCAAATTGAATTAGTCTGAAATTGAGAAATGTCAAATGAAATGCAGAAAAAACCTTGACGTTTAGGTGTGGTTCACATTCAATATCGGCCCTTTAAGTTTAACCACCCTATACTTTATTTTATGTCCTGCCATCAAATAATAAAATAAAATGAAGAGTTCGTTCATCACAACGTATCTGTTACCACAGGATTTTTTGGTCTCTAATCAAACATATAAATCCATCGAATGTTTAAGAACCTTTTTAACATTAACGCCAATTTCACCAATTTATTTAAATATCAATTTATGTTTAAAATTTGTATTTCATGTCAAATAAAAATAAAATTATAAAAAAAAACTATATTTAAATATGAATTGATATTTAAATGGGTGCTCCGGTAGACTAGTTGATAGTGTGCTAGTCTATCAGTCCGAGGGTTGCGGGTTCGATTCCCGCCAGAGACTCTGGTGGGTGTCCCTACAATGGGCTGAAGGTTTATGCTACTATTTCTCGGTTAATTTAGTTAGACTATAATTTGTAATTTTATTTGTAACTCTTATTAAATAAATAAATATTTAAATTCAATTGGTGAAATTGGCCATTACTGAAACAATCGAGCTTAAGTTTTAAATTTGGATTATATAATACTGACCATGCTTAATGTATTTTCATTAATCTGTTTGTATTTATTAATCAAAAATAAAATCAGTTTTGATAAAAAAATTTAATCAAGCGAATTAAACGTTTTTGGTCGTTTCTCTAACGGAAATAACAGGCTTTCGAAATACTCATTGTACCAAGGTTTTTGCCTATTTTTTTTTTATCACGTAGACCATTTTTTCCTCCACTTTCTTGCTTTATTTGAGTATTTAATCCTTTTTTGTACCGACTTGCTACTCTCTTCATCCTTATAATTTACATCTGGAGCCACTTTACGATTATCTGCTAAAGGGTATTCTAATAACATAAATTTTTCCACGTATGTATTTGTTTTTCAGAGGACATTTTTATTGACGTGCATTTTGAATCTCTTTACTTCACAAATGCTAAATAGAACAGACATTTGCATAAATTATCACCTTTTACATGCAGATTATTCTTGACTGTCGAAAAACTTATAGACTTTAAAGCTTGGTCCGATTTTTTTATGCACACATCTTTTCGAAGAAGTTTTTTTTTTGTCAATTAGAGAAAATGGAAACAATTCTTTTATATTCCGGGTGTTTGCGAAAACTTAAGAAAAATGGTATATTTGTTTCACTCAAATACACTAACATCTATTGTACAAAACCCACACTCGCTCTATATTTTACCACACATATAAATAGAATCGATGTCTTTACGTCCATAAATTCATGTCTTTTGTGCGGTAGCGTATACACGTCTTTATGTCAAATATTAGATTTATAATATTTCTCTGGTTTGGCAATACTCTCACTCATACTCTTTCATATCCTGTGGTTATTCACAATAGTCGTTAAATATTATCGTTATTTTTGGTTTAGTTTTTTTAATGCCAAAAATGAGAATAACATTTAAGTAACCACATTGAACCAAATCAGCGATGATGATATTAAAAAAAAAAAAATAAAATCATTCAAAGAAGTTCACAAACACTAAGGCAAACCTGTACTTACATACACCTATTAAATGGCCTTAGTTTAGTAGTATGATTCCTGGATGTGCCCTTATTTAATTTAGTATATTTTCGCTTTACACACTTTTTTTAAAAATGTCATATTTTGGCGAACCCTGCTGTCAATTGACGGTGAATTAGGATTTTTGATTAAAGCTGAATTATTACTTTCCAATTTATTTAAATTGTCTGGTAAAAAATGTGTAGATTCAAGTCTTTTGGGATTGATTGAAAGAAAATTAAAAATATAATTTTAATTTAATTGACACATAAGTTGTTTTAAAATAAATTTTGAATTAAAATATTAATTAAATAACAAACAATCTTTATTGATTTTTTCATTTTAAAATAAAATAAAACTACTCCATAATATACTTAAGAGGATTAGTTTTGAAGTCGCATTAAAAAACAAAGACATCTCGTCTCACTACAAACACTTTTTAACAATATCATGGTCCATGCTTGCATTACACTGGACCAGTCCAGGGAGTAGTCCATTTGATCGAAATGGATCAGGTATTCCAATATTATTTGCAGGGTCACTTCGTATAGGAGCTAAATCTAAAAATCTATAGAAGTAATTTAAAAAAATTTTACGTATGGATTGGCTGATAATACTAATGACAAATGTGTCAAATTTAAAGAAATAAAAGAACTCACCTTAAGTTCTTTATCAAAATCCTGATCGTAAAAATAATGCCAAAAATTAAAGCAGAGCACATCAAATCATATGTACATATTTCCCTTTAATAGAGTTTCCCCGTATTTCTTAATTATTGACAGGAAGTAGATTTAGCTTTGGCCGCCATTCTTACAACCAATCATATTTCTAAAGGCTTGATTAAAATCTAATATTTGTTTTCTAATTACCTCTTAAAGATCTCTAAGCTTTGTTACTTACTATACACAGAAAGAAAAACACTCGGGAAAAATAACTTTAAGTACGAGTCTACTAAGAACAATCCTAAATGGGATTACTTTCGAAAATCAATCCCGGAATATCTTAAAATAAGTACAAAATTTTTAAACCAAATAAAATAAGATTAAAGTTTTCGTTGGTAGTGCCACTCTGAGAGAAAAAGTACAAAGAGAGCGATTAAATCTCATTTAACTTATCAAAGTTTATTGCATACACTACAACAACATCAAACCACCAGTGATGCCAACTTTTTGAGAGCAAAAAGCACTTTAAAATTTAAAAAAGCACTAAAAAGCACTATTTCGATCAAAAAAAGCGTAAAAAAGCAATAAGCTATTTTTAAAAATTTAATTAAACATAAAACAAGTTGCATATGACGTTTATTGGGACCATTTTTTTAAGATTAAATAATAAATATATTTACATTTGTATAAAAACATTTTTATTGTATTATTATTATCTTCAATAAAAATAATATTATCCAAATCATGATGATCCATCAGCTATGTTTGAATTGGCCATAAGATCGTTTTAAAGTAATACAGTGCGAGCTCGATTTTTGTAACTCGATAAAAATCTTGCCTGTTGCAATTACCGAAAATTTGCAATGACTGACCATTGTTTATAAAACTTAATGACAGCCTATATTTTAATAAAAAAACTTTATATTTTATCGTTTAAATAAATCTAAATTACAATCGTGCAAAGTTTAATAAAACAATTGGCGTATGATATTATCCAATTATTTTAACCTATGTACGCTTCTAAATGAAAATAAGGTGTAAAATAGAAAAAACATGTATGTCTGTCAAACCTTTTTGCAATAGCACTAGAGGTAGAAGTGCACAACACGCGGTTATTTGGAGACGAGTGTTGTGCGTTTGAAAACTAAAGCGCATGAAAAATGGCAGGTTACACAAAGCATTTTCTGTCAGCTGTTTTTAATTTATTTAACACTTTGCTTATACTAAGTTACGACTCTTTTTTGTTTGTTTTTAAGTCTTTGCGTTCTTTTGTACGGTTTGCTACTGCATTTTTTTAACTTTTCTACATGACTCAAAATCGTTGTTTATTTTTCCATTCACAATTCCTAATATTTTCCAAGCCTTTTTATATTTTGGACAGTGTCTACATCTTTAAAAAAATATTTATCGCAAACAAATACATCGTTTTTATTACGATTACGAAATATGTTGTCATCGCTAAAAAGTGAAACGTCCTGTAAAATGTCCAAATTGCTAGGAAGCCTAGCTCTAACCTCGTAAATAAAGTTTTTGGCAAAACGAATGCAACTTTCTTTTATCACTTTTTTTTATCATTTGAAATCTTAAAATCTTTACAGGCTTTCTCAAAATTGTAATCCAAATAGCAAAGCTCATCTAAATCATCCTCTATACCTATAATCGTAGTTTTAAAAAATGGTAGAAAAAAAAATTAAAATTGTTAAAAGAACTAAATGCACTAACGAAAAATTGAAAAAGCACCAAGTTAGTTTTTTTTCTAGGTTTGGCGCTAAGGATACTATTTTGGCATTTTGAGACATCAAAAGCACAATAAATAGTGCCAAAAGCACTAAGTTGGCATCGCTGCAAACCACTAGTTGAAAAACGATTTGCATGTTGCGTGTAGGAACAACAAAAACAACAGAACAAGACGAAAACATATTATTTTCATGTTTGAAAAGTAAAATTGAGAATTCTTGCTTCTCATTTAGTTTATATTTTCAGTTATATATGTACATTAAGTTTTCAAAGTAAAAACCATATCGAGAATGATGCTGGTGCTTAATTCTGTAAGGTGTAAAACAAGTAAGTTAATCAATCATAATAAACTTCTCCTTCTTATTTTACTTTTGGTTTATTTCAAGTACGAATTCGGGATTGAATCAACTTTATAATAGTTAAATCAATCGCATTTTTAGTTTTACTTAAATCAATCTCATTTTCGAATTATTTCAAGTACGAATTCTGGATTGAATATGTTTAAGTTAAGTATTACGCGATTGAAAATCCATACCTGAATCAATCTTTCTGTATGGATTGGTTTTTCTTTTGAATGTAGTGTTGTAGATTATTAAACCTTGAAAAGCGTTATCGGGTATCCCTGTATCCACTAGCGATATTAAATGTGTTTATCTAAAAAAGGCTTTTCGTTTTATTGACCATTGAAATTCGATTTGGTGGTTACATAAGCTTTCAAAGATTATACATATGAATAATTGGGGACCCCTTTCTGTGTTTATGTGGTTTTAATATAAAATATTGAGCAAATATGAGGCTGCTAAAAGATTTTTGTTATTTGTTGTTTAAAATTAAACGTAGTTTTTGGAAAGTTGAAACTGAAAACTCTCGGCCATGTTCAGGCAATGTCACCATTTCAAATCACAAAACACCAGATTTATTTTATTGTGTTATGAAAAATATGCGTTTTGCTTGCGATCTACCATACTTTTTTTAAAAAGATTCTCGTTCCGACAGGCATACTTTTAAAATTTGAAGTCGCAATAGTTCTTGCAATTGGAATTTACAGATCACTTTTTATGCGATTTCAAGTCGAAATCGCAAATTTTAAGCGTTTTGCGATTGTCAGAACATGCCTGTATGATGGGCCACAAATGGGGTACCCTGATTACGTACTTGCGTGATATTTGTCGTTTTTATACCCTTCACCACAGGTGGTGAATATGGTATATATAAGTTTGTCATTCCGTTTGTAATTTCTATAATATCGCTGTTAGCCCCTTTAAAGTATATATATTCTGGGTCGTTATGAAAAGCGAAGTTGATTTAACGATGTCCGTCTGTCCGTCTGTCTGTTGAAATGGGTTTTCCGAAGACCTCATTTATGATGGGGGCCAGGTTATTGTACATTTATGTCACATATGGTCCGGAATTGTTTGCTATAGAAATTCAAAAAGATGGGTCCACAAATGGCTGAGATATGAGTAAAAAAACAACGACTACCTCAATTTTTAGAGATCCAATTAGAAGCGACATAACCTTATCAATGCTGCATTACCATAACATACCATAAACATACCATACAATTTGGTTTCTACGGCTATGATAATGCAGTGTTGGTAATGTGGTTTTTTGTTGTTTTTTATACCCTTTATATGAGTGGTGGAGTTTATTTTAATGTGTTTAATCAAGGCGAATTCAAATGGTTCAAATCTTGGTTTTTGAAAGGGAATTTTTTTTTTAATTTTTATGTTCTAAAAACGATTTTAAACAAATATTTACCAGTTTTGGATTTTAAAATTTAATTTATAATGAAGTTTTTAGAATTGTGAATATGTATGTATGTACATATATGTAAAAATTATTTAGTTGTTGTCTAGTTGCTCTGTATTCTGCTCGCACAATGGTGAAGGGTATAAAAGATTCGGCACAGCCGAATATAGCACTCTTACTTGTTTTAACTGGCTTTGTATCCCAATTTAGTTTTAAAAAATAAATCTTAAAAAGAATTCGCTGCCAGTTTAGTAGTGCACCCAATTTGCTTTTTATTTAATAGATATGCCTGGATTTTTGTAACAAAATTCTGTAACAATAGTAACCCAAACCAAATAAAAATAGCATTAGTATTGTTCATTCAAAAAATCGCCAACATAATTGAATTTATGGTCAAATACACTTTTTAATAAAAAAACAACATGAACAAAATTATAACAATAATTTAGAAGGAGAAGAAAAATTAAAAAAAATATATATATTTAAATAAAGAAACAACGCACATACGCATTCCTTAAAAAAATACAACCGACAAACATCAGAAAAAAGGATCACAATAAATATAAACTTTTTTTAATTTCATTCATTCATATTATTTTTGCTATAAATGGTGTTGTTGTTGTTGTTGATTTGTTCATGTATTGTTTTGGCGGAAGCGAGTTGGGTTTGTTTGTATTAATGTGTGTGTGTGTGTTATTCGGCGTTTTTATTGCAATTCCTTGTTTGTATCGTGTTGAACGCCGTGCCCTAACTATTGTCCCTTTGGTCCTTTTTTCTGAACTTTTTTTTGTAGTATATTACAACATTTTTGCAACAATACACAATTGCTACGACATAATAAAATATTTTAATGTTTATTTATTCTATTTTATTCCATTTTTTTGGTGAACAATACAACAAAATGCGAATTTGCAATGTTAAAAAAAATTTTACCAAAAGGTACTTAATGTGC
Source organism: Pollenia labialis (assembly GCA_949318255.1). NCBI lineage: Eukaryota > Metazoa > Arthropoda > Insecta > Diptera > Polleniidae > Pollenia > Pollenia labialis. Next base: position 21,522,851 of record OX439141.1, read on the forward strand.
TACATTCAAAAATATTAACGGATGTAAATGCGTTAGTCTACATTTTTTTTACATATTTTTTTCTTTTTTTGGGAAAAGGATTATAAAGTAACTTTATATTTAAAAAAAAAAGGAAAATACGAGTGTATGCAAAAGGATAATAAAAGATGTTGCTAAAAAAAAAATAGTTGACCAAACGAACAAACAAATAAAAAAGCAAATAAATGATCAAGCGAGAGTATAAACGGAACACCTTTCTTTGGAACATACACATTTATAAGCAGGGTACACTGAAAAAATAAGAGACTTTTTTTCAGTCCATATTCGTTGACAAGTATTGCTTACATAAAATGTCAAATTTGGTTGTCAATGAAAAAAAGAAGCAAAAAGAAAAAAAAAATTTAAGCAAATTGTGTGGGAAAGAAATTAAGTTTATAAAATAGCAGCAATTTATAATTGAAGTACATAATAGAATTAAATAAACTCTTAAATAAAATTGAAAAAATTAATTTTATTTATATAATATTTTTCTTATACGATCTTTGTTATTTAAATTTATATTTATTTGTTTAAGCTTGAGTTCTTTTTTATCTAAAAATATTATTTTATGTTTGTTAACATTTTTCGGCATTAGGTCATGAGTTAAAACCAAATTTTTAAATAAAAAATATAAATATATTTTGTTTAAAAATTCCAATTTTATTTTATTTTATTTCCCAATATTTCGGTCAACTTTGTTGACCATCTTCAGGGGTTATTTTAAAATAAATAAACGAAAATAAAAATATTTTTTATTTAAAAATTTGGTTTTAACTCATGACCGAATGCCGAAAAATATTAACAAACAACAAAACTAAAGGTCAACAATTTACAACTTTAAATATTCTTTTATTTTGCCAAAAAAAAAAAAATTAATTTAATAAAAATTAATATTTTTATATAAAAAAACTTCAAGCTTAAACAAATTAATAAACATTTAAATAATAAAGTCGAATAAGACAGAATTATATTAATAAAAATAATGTTTGCAAGATGGCGTCAGTTTTTACGCTGCATCTTCTTTCTTGATTTTTTCTAAATTATGAGTTAACATAAATAAGGCATGGGAAAGCCTTTAACATAAATACGTTTGCCCATGCCTTTAACATAAGCTAAGCAATATTAAATATTTGTCTGTTATTCTGCCGATGTTATTGCCAACTTGTTGACATATTTATCTTAAGTGTAGACCTTGGGTTAAAAGTTAAAGCTTTTACATCTTCTGAACAGTTTTTAAAATAACTATTGCTTCCAGATACATATATTGTGTAGCAGTCGCAATAGCATTGCAATTCTATTTTCGTTATACCTGATTAAGACTTTGTTTCATTTCGTACAGAAATATTTCACGAGTCAGAAGTTTGTGGACAAAAGGTGTAGAGACGTTTGCGAGGAAACAATGTCGCACGAAATTTAAAATCAAGCAAAAATATGATGTTTCTCTTTTATACCCAGTAAAAACTTCGCTTAGTTTTTCATAATGAATAGCTTCTCTCACTCAATATTTAGTAGCTTTCTTCTATAACTGCTTCTATAACAACTTCTATAAAATTCATTGGTTTTTTCAGTAGAATTGTATGTAGAGCTTTTAAATTTTTCTGATTACTTAACACCTTATTTTGTAGGCGAAGTTTTTACTGGGTATGATTCGTAAAAGTATATACGAGATTTTCATGAGCACTGGTCTTTCAGCCTAATATTACTGTGGTTTACACCCAGAGAAAAAACATGTTTAAAAATGGTCACCTATGGTTGTGGTTTCTTAATGGATGACTTATTTAACCATAATATGGTTGTCGGTAACAATAGTATTGTTAAATTAAACATATTATGTTAAAAATTTTCTTTAAAAATTAGTTTTGTTGGAGGTGATCATATTTAAACATGTTTTTTTCTCTATAATAGGAATTCAATTAAAACAATTGTGATATTAATTAAAAAATTAATAAAATTTGCACCAGTAAACAAATGAACCGTGTCAGTTTAATTCAATTGATTAAACGTGTAATTCACTTGATTAAATTTTTAATTTAAACTAATTTAATTTTTCATTGATGCTTTGATTAGTGAAAAATTTTGGAAAATGTTTTCTGTGTAAGCATTGGCTGACAAACTATGCGCTTACCAACCGCTTCGTGTATGTGTGGGCGGCAACAACATGCACAGGTTGAGTTTATAATCCGCCAAAATGATACTCTAGGCCCATATTTTTAAGGCCGAAACTATCAAAGCTCAACTGCTTAAGGAACAGCCAACAGCATCTGTTGAATAGCAGCAGCTCCTCTGGAGATCCGTCAGCAGGCCGAACTTCCCCCCAAAGTGAGTGAAAATTGAGCCGCCAAATCTGGCTCTTTAAGACAGCCATTACGTAGTCCCCGAAAAATATCCTCCTGAAGACAGCATCTCCTTAAAAAGAGACGTCTTTCATGCAAGAGTGAACATTTTAAAATTATTCTTAAAAAGAAGTGCAGATCATAAGAGCACCATAAGGGATAACATTGATTAGGGCGAGCTGTGGCTTAAAAATTATGGCGTTAGGGAACATATTGCGAGCGACTTATTGAAGTAACATTTTTTCCATTTGACACCTGTCAATTACTTCCTGTCTGACTATAGCTAACGAAACCTTAATACTTTCTAATCTGAACATTTTATTTTTCGGCTACGTCTAAAAATATGGCTCCAAGTTTTTTACATTTCTTTCGTTGCAACGTCTCTTTTTCTAAACAATGCATCTAATCGTTCAAACAGCATACAATTTTAAGTACCGGGTTTTAGAATATCACGATAGGGGTAGGGAAGGGGCACCCTTAATTAAGTAAAACACTATAAAACGCTTTAGTTTATTTAAAAACTCTTGATCGTCAAATCAAGAACAAAAGTTTTTATCACTTATCGCTTTCATGTGTTGTTTCTATTATAATACTTTTCTCTCAGTGCCTGAAATCAACATAACCTTACAAGTAGCTTTTTTTTTTAATAAATAAATACAATTGAAAAATATAACCCAAATAACAAACCACAGGAAGTCATTTAGTATTAAAGAATAAAACACCAACAATACAACAGACATTATGAAATAAAGAAATATTTTTCCTTTTTTTTATATAAACCGGTGTTCATAGACAAAAAGAAAAAAATGATAAAAAAAAACATACAATTGAGCTTCTCAAAATAATAAAATAAAACTTATCAGAATTGCAAAAATTAAAATAAAGAAAAAAAAAAAACAAATCACATAAAAATTATAAAAAGATTTATTTTCAATTAAAATTTTTTAACAAAAATCTCTACAACCAAAACTACCTAAATTCAGCAATCTTAAGGATTTGTGTTTGCTTATCGAATGTAGAAATTATTTTTTTTTGATTGAAAAAAAAACGTGCAGCAGCTATAATTTTTAATAGCTTTGTAAGTTTTTATTACTTTTAATTTGCAATAAATCAAAATTATGTGGCATTTCACGAACAGTTTATCTATCATTGTGAAACAAATCAACCCTGTTCTTCCTTGTTTTCAAATCAAATTTAACTGATGTAATACACTCGAACCCCTCGTATGTGCCACTTCAATAACTCGTAGACATGCAATAATCACAATTATAATAACAATATCATAAATTTATTAAGTGTTCATAACAGGGATGTATTTTTGGTAAGTAAAAATTGTACCTGTATGTAAAGGGTGTTTTTTTTAGAGTGTCAAAACTTTTGAGTTGGCATCACTGCTTTATTAGAGCACCCGTTTAACAGCTGATAGTTGCTTTTTGTTTAGTTTGGTATGAAATTTAATTATGAATCGACTTACACCAGAGCAACGCGTGCAAATTGTTGATATTTTAAATCAAAATAATTTAGCGAATGGGCAGATGCATAAATTGATGTTGAACTTGAATTTCCATTCAAAATGTTATTTTCCGATGAATAAATGAGTTAAATGAGTACGTAAATACGAAGAATTGTCGCATTCGGAGTGAGGAGAATCCACAACCTTTTGTCGAAACACCATTTTACATCCACAGAAATTTACTGTTTGGTGCGCTTTATGTCCTGGCGGAGTCATTAGCTCATACATCATCAAAAACGGTGATGGTTAGAATGCGAAAAGTTGTTAAAAATTGGTGTACAAGATTGCGCCTTCTACGCGCCAGCCATGGCGGCCACATCACAAAAATCATATTAAAACATTTATTTCATAAAATTTTCTTTTCAATTTAAGAAAATATTTCCTTGTTTTATTATGATTTAAACTTGTGTCACTTTATAAAAAACACCCGTAATTTGTTTTGAACGATTTGTTTAAAAATTTAAGTTCGGAACTCCGCGGGTCTCAACTGGACTAGACTTTAGTTTTCGATAATTTTATTGCTATTTAAAATTGTTGCAGAGTTTTAGGTTTTCCAAAACAGAAAAGGCATATAACAGTCAAAAAGGCTGGAAATTTAGTGGGTTAGTTTTTCAAAATAGGAGTTACGAATTAAATCATCTAATTTACTGCGCAGTAAATATTTTTTTTTTTAAAAAGCCATGTCCTAAGCCAACATACTTATGACGCTTTCAGCTTTTATTACAGTCATTAATTTGTTTCGAAAGTTCCTTTATTTAATATTCTATCCTTAGTCCTAAACATGGTTGCCAGAATTTAAAACTGTTGGTGATTTTGGCGATTTTACACTGCAAAAAGTACCTCCTAAAATTGTAAACTGTTTAAACATATTTCTACTATTATTTTGTTTTTATACCCTTTACCAAAGGTGAAAGTTTATAATAACGTTTGTTATTACTGCAATTCTGTTGGTAGAACCTATAAATTGTATTAACTCTGTCCTTACGGGAAGCGAAGTTCAATTTACGATGTCCATACGATGTCTACGTCAAACTTATATATCAAATTGTATGGAAAATGTGGGGTCGACGCAGTTCTGTTTCACGGCAGTGAAATTTATAACTAGGGACCGGATTTTTATGCAGTATAAAACATACACTTAAAATAGAATAGAAAAATATGCGCTATAAATTGAAAAAATATGCACTTTTAATTTTTCTTAACACATTTTTTAATCATAAACATAACATTAAAATAACATAAAACCGCTAAAAATTCAGTCTCGTTAACGAAAATAAGGTACACCGAAAAAGCAGAAGTAAAAATATAGTAAAACACTAAATATGAAGTAAAACAATAATGTAAATTAAGTTACTTGTTAGATAGATATTTGAACCTTGATACTTAAGTTGCCCTTTACTGTATGCATTCTATTTATGACATTATCAATTAATTTAATTTGCATACTCAATGGATTTGATTTCTCTAATTTTACAATAGTCTCAGAGATAAATCCGTAATTTGAAGACTTAAAAATTATCCGAAATTTTATATTTGGTAAATTTGTTATTATTTTTTTTTTGTACTGCATTACCATCGTTCCACCACATCCTTGAATTGTTCAAAATTTTCAGCATAATACACAACTGATTTCAACCATTTTCCCTTCATTGTTGTTAAAGGATACTTCTCCTAACATGCGACAAAACGCGATATGCTTTGCAAAATATTTTTTCCCCATTTTTTCCCAAAAATTCACCAAAAATATGCAATGTCAGCAATATATGCAAACATATGCATTTAAAGCAAAATATGCAAAAATATGCACTAACAAATCGATGCCATTTTATTTAAAATTTCTTGATTCGAAAAGATATTAAGTTTATGTTGATCTCAGACCGCTACAACAAATATGCATTTGCATAAAAATCCGGGCCTTGTTTATAACATATTAAATGTAAATATATATTGCATGCTAGAGCAACAGTTGTACGGTTCTAGATATTTAAAAAAATAATAAAAAAAAAAACAATATGCAAGGAGGAATTTTTCCCAAGATTTTACCATTTGTTTCCACCAATTTTATCTGAAAACTGTGGCTTAGGCAGTTTTCGAATTTCTGGTCTTTAACAAACATTTGATATTGAATCTACGCAAGTCTGGTTGGAAATGCTTAAGCGAATATCAGCTGCAGAATACTAAGAACAGTGTGCGTATCGCGTTAAAATATTTAAACTTTTATTTTATTTAAGTCCCAGGTGCAATAAGTCCCAAGAAAAAAATTTAATTGGGCCTAAAATTTGTTTCAACGTTTTCCATCTGAATTTGTTAGTTTTTTTTTGGAAATTACCTGTTATGCAAATATTCAAGTACAAAGTAGTTTCGAATAAACATACTTATTTGGGTTGGGGTAATATACCCGTTACTTTGAATCCAGAATTCAAAAATCCTGAATTTCAAAATTTCAAATTTTAAAACCCAGAATCGCTTTTACTTTTCCCCATAGGATTTTGTTCCTTTATGGTATAAAAAAAACACCAGTTTCTTTAGCTAAAGCTTTTCTGCAAAGACGGCCTTCTGCCTTTAATTAGTGAAGCCGGCATACGATAGAGGAGAAAATACTTGCGCCAGTCTGAAGGGTTTGAAATCCGGGATTTTCGAATTCGTGATTTTAAGTTTTGACTCCAACCCAAATAAGTATTATTTATGTTAAAAACGACTTTGTAAGAATTATTAAATATTTTAAAATAAAATGTTTCATTATTCTTCGGGCTTTTTATAACATCCATTTTGTGTGGGACTTCTTAAATTTTTTTGGGCCTTATTTTATTCCATTTGGGTGGGTTGTTTTTGTGAGTTATTTCATTAATTTCTTTGGGAATTATTTCATTATGAAATATCGTCCAAATTTGGGATAAGTTTCATTTTTATTTGAGAATTGTTTGATTTCTTTCTTTTTTTCAGTTTGGGACTTATTTATTTTGGGATCTATTTTATTGTAAGTTATTGCACTGGGAATTATTGCAACTGGGACTTGTTTCGGCGGAGGATCAAATATTACGTTCCGTCATCTAAATTAAACTTATAGGATTTGATTATTTTTAATTGCGTATTCAAAAATGCCGAAATTTGGCCTCTGCTAAATATAGCAATTAAATTTTTGTTATATTATCGAATCAAGTTAATCCGTCCGACAAGACTGTCTGCTTAATTGTACGAATTTTAGTTCGATTGGGCTTAATTTCCCTTTTGCATTTTTGACTTTTAGAATGGTTACGTTATTTGATATCTTTTATCTAAACGAGAGATAAATAAAGTTATTTTTTATCGCTTTAGCTAGAAGAGAAAACAATAATTTGCGTATAACGTTTCAAAATTAAACAAAACTTCCAGCCCTGTTTTAAATACATCCCTTAGTAAAGACTGGGGCTTTAAGAAGGGAATGAATGTGTAAAATAAAGGTTTATCTATCAGTCTGTACTTCTGTCTGACTATGTCTATCTCATTGTTGTCTAGGTAATTTATGACCCATTAAAAAGTAACATTGAGCAAAAATGTATAAAAAAAAGCTTTTTGAGAAATAAATTGAAATTATTAGTTTGTTTGTATGATTGTATTACGTGTGAAAAATGCACCATTTGTTCTCTGGCAAACGAGTGTCTTTGTGTATGTGTTATCCTTATTTATGTAGAGTAGTTGTTATTTTTATTATTTTAATGCAACATTAAATCAGTTGTAATGTTCTTTGTATAAGTGTGAGTGCGTTTTTATGCATATAACGCTGAATGCTTGTAATGAATTTTATATTTCCGTTTCCTTTGAGGTGTTTGGTTTGGGTATTTGGTTGGCCACAATATAGAGAATTCAATTGAAAGACATGAATTAAACTGATTCTTTTTTAGTTTATATTTAAAGAATTTAACTTTTCATAAATCGCAGCATAATAAATTAAAGTTGTACTTTAAATAAAAAACTTTTCTTAACGATTCCCCTTTTTATTTTGCTAATTTATATGAAATTTTTAAATACTCAATGGTTTTTTTTTCGCAAGCCAAACTTTAGCATCTGCATAAACACACACACACACACACACTGTGTTCGTATGTATTCGAAAAAGTTATAATTTATTTGTATGTGTTTCCTTTGGAAATTTATGACATTTATCATATGTTCATAAAATGTCCTTTTTTAAATGAATTTAGCGCACATGCATTAACATTTATCCTTTGCTTATTCTTTGTAATAAATTTTATTACTCACACTTTTTTCTAATTATAATAATTTTTTTGTTTTTTTTTTTTAATAATTTTCCAAAGCCTGCAAATGTTTTTCGAAATGTAATTGTATTACATGCGAATAAAAGACATTATCTTAAAAATGTTTATGTGTCTTTTTGTTTTAATTGTTTTATTTTCCTTATTTTACATGCGAATTTCAATCCAAGACAATCTCAATGGAGACATTAGAAAAATCTGTTGGAGTTCTGTGTTTGTTAAAACTAACTGTCTTTCATTTTTGGCCATTAATTTAATATATTGGTTTTCTTGTATGAGTGTGTTAAATGTTTTTATTTGCACACATATGAATATGATTTCATAAGTTTTATGTTTGTTGTAATTTGCCTTTCATTGTCATTTTAATAAGCATGAACCCATTTCGGCAATATGTGATTTTGATATACAAAAAATAAATGTGAATAATGTTTATTATGTTTTAATTAGAATAATACTTTTACACACAACATACGATTACATTTCTGAGGAATCGATTAAAAACGGTTTTTGTTTTGTTTTTCTCAAAACATTAACACATTATAAACATCCTTGTCTTTTGCCAGACAGTAATTTAGAAATCACAATTGTTTTTCATTACAATTCGGAAGGAAAATTACTTTCTGAGGAACAAATTATTTATGTATATAAGGTTTGTTCCCGTACTCAAAATTGGGAACCTGCGGGATTTCAATGTTACTGAAAAGTGTTCCAATCAATGCTCGAAAGTTGTGCAATTGAGAGCAATTTTGAAAGAATAAATATTTTCTTCTTCTTGCTCAAAACAGTAAAACTTTTTCATCGGGTGTATTAGATAAGTTGTCAAACCATCAGCTGTCGTAAAAATAAACAATAATGAATGAAAAAAATAAAAAAAATGACGTTGTATTTTGTGACATAAAAAAATTTGGTTTTTGTCGTTGCCGTTCTTTTGTACCTCTCCATTAGTAAAAATTAATTTCCCTAAATTTTGAAAATTTTTTTTACCCAAAAAGTAAAGAAACAGAGCTATTTTTATCTTCCTTAAAATGTTAAAGTTAATTTATTTGCATTGTAAACTAACTGATCCGAAAGACGTTGTTTTGTTGTCTTTATAAATAAAAAGATTTCAGCGAATTAAATTTTAGGATTCCAGGAGAAATTTCTTGCGAACAAATCGGTAGATTCTATTATTACCCAATATGATGTCGTCAACTATCCAACCGAGTTTTTGAACTCTCTGAAAGTGCCAGGATTGCCGTCTCATCACGTAATTTTGAGCAATTTTTGGAAAAGGCTTTCGGATGAGTCCGTTCATGGATGCGGAGAACTATCAAAAATTCACAGGAAAGTTATAGCAGCCAGTCGAAAAATAAAAACAGGGGTTTTGCCATTGCCAATGTCATATGGTTGTTTTAAAAAATTGTCTAGACAGGTCGTTGGGCAACTCAAAGCGCACGTTCGTACTTAATACAGGTTGCTTGGCGTGCACAAAAATTTGAATTCAAATACGCGTCCAGTTCATCTGCTGGCATTGGCTGTGGAATAACTGGCAACGTTTTGCGAAATTTACCTGCAACCATAAACTTAAAAAGGCTGTTGTTTATTTAATTGAGAAAACAACTTTAACCTGTGATCACTTACATTTTTCATTAAAAGTAATTATACAAATATGTGAAAAAACTTAAAATGGCTGAGAAAAGGCCATTAATCTGTGATCACTTACAAAATTGTAAAGTGTAGTTTCTTAAATTTGGAGCGTTACTTGATGTGCAATGTATACATTAGGGTGATGACTTTTTTTGGACGAAATTTCTTCATCCCACCACGCGATGGGCAATTTAGTATTGATAATGAAAATAAGTTTTTTAGGACATTTTGGCCAAAAAAAGTTTCCCAAATGCAATTTCTAAAAAGGGAATTCACGTCACAAGTTGCACCCTTGCGAAAAAGCAAAAGTGCAAAAATATAACAACAACCACACAGACAATTAGTTGTGCGTAAATAATTTTCTTTGCACTTTTGCTTTTTTGCAAGGATGCAAATTGTGACGTAAATACCCTTAAAATAAGTAACTGTAAAACAAAAATGTAAAGCTATTTTTTTGGGTTTAATGAAATAAATTTTAAGTTTAAAGTGCGAGTTGAATTACATAATGGAAAAATATCTAGTCTTAACTTTAAAGTGCGAGTTGATTTGCATAATGGAAAAATATCTTGTGCAACTTTAATAGCTCGTCCCGCGCATATACACTCACAATATTTTGTACGTAAAATTAACTGAATTCGTAATATAAAATAAATGAAAATTCAGTTAAAAACCGGTGTACTAATTTTTTTATTTATTTTTAACAAAAAGTTCTTTTAATTTTTACTGTCAAAAATTCAACCCCATGTTCCGTAAAACCAAATAAATTTTCATTTACATTATATAAATTAACTATCAAAAAAATTAACTGAATATTCCGTAAAAACAAAGAAATATTCAGTTGTTTTATTAAATTCAGTTATTTTTGTTTACTCCACAAAAGAGCCGAATTTCTAAAAAAACACCAGACAAACACCTGTCCGCCAGTGATGCCAACTTTTTGAGAGCAAAAAGCACTTTAAAATTTAAAAAAAGCACTAAAAAGCACTATTTCGAGCAAAAAAAGCGTAAAAAGCACTTAGCCATTTTTTCAATTTAATTAAACACAAAACAAGTTGCTTTCGGCTATGACGAATATTATATACCTTCAAAATTTAAAAAAAAGGCGATGGCGTTTATGGGGACTATTTTTTAAGATTAAATAATAAATACATATATTTACATTTGTATTAAAACATTTTTATTTGTATTATTATTATCTTCAATAAAAATAATATCATCCAAATCATGATGATCCATCAGCTATGTTTGAATTGGCCATAAGATCGTTTTAAAGTAATACAGTGCGAGCTCGATTTTTGTAACTCGATAAAAATCTTGCCTGTTGCAATTACCGAAAATTTGCAATGACCGACCAATGACTTTATATTTATATCGTTTAAATAAATCTGAATTAAAATCGTGCAAAGTTTAATAAAAGAATTGGCGTATGATATTATCCAATTATTTTAACCTATGTACGCTTCAAAATAAAAAACACACATAAGGTGTTATATAGAAAATCATGTATGTTTGCATTCTGATACTTAGTCAAACCTTTTTGCAGTAGGACTAGAGGCAGAAGTGCACAACACGCGGTTATTTGGTGACGAGTGTTGTGCGTTTGAAAACTAAAACTCATGAAAAATGGCGGGTTACATAACGCTTGTTATAAAAGCATTTTCTGTCAACTTTTTTTAATTTATTTAACACTTTGGTTATACTAAGTTTCAACTTTTTATATGTTTTTAAAGTCTTTGCGTTCTTTTGTACGGTTTCCAACTGCATGTTTTTTAACTTTTCTACATGACTCAAAATCGTTGTTTATTTTTCCATTCACAATTCCTAATATTTTCCAAGTCATTTTCTATTTTTGACACAGTGTCTACATCTTTAAAAAAATGTTTATCGCCAACAAATCGTTGTTATTACGATTACTAAATATGTTGCCATCGCTAAAAAGTTTAACCTTTTGTAAAATTTCCAAATTGCTAGGAAGCCTAGCTATAACATCGTAAATAAAGTTTTTGGCAAAACGAATGCCACTTTTCTTTATCTCTTTTTTTATCATTTGAAATCTTAAAATCTTTACAGGCTTTCTCAAAATTGTAATCCAAATAGCAAAACTCATCTTAATCCTCTATTCCTATAATCGTATTTTTAAAAAACGGTAGAAAAAAAATTAAAATTAAAAAAGCACTAAATGCACTAACAAAAAATTGAAAAAGCACCAAGTTAGTGCTTTTTCTAGGTTTGGCACTACAGATAAAATTTTGGCGTTTTAAGTCATCAAAAAGCACCATAAATAGTGCCAAAAGCACTAAGTTGGCATCGCTGCTGTCCGCTTGTTTTTCTAATTAGAGAGAGAGAGAGAGACAACATTATTGTTAACTTAACCTGTTACACACGCTTGTTTTACTTTTGTTGTACTCACCTCGTTTGTTTACAGAAGAACTGACAATCATAAGATACCAGCAGCATGACCGATATGGTTTCGCAATTATTTCACTTTAAAAATTTGATGTATTTAACTAAATCACTTTAACAAATATAAAATGGGAATTTGTTACACAAAACAAGCACATCGTTTTTAAATATAAATAGAATTTAATTTTTTTGGTAGTTAAATTACATAAAATAACTGAATATTCCTTTGTTTTTACGGAATATTCAGTTAATTTTTTGACAGTTAATTTTATAAAAAATAAAAAGAAGAAATTAACTTAATCAACGGACAATATTTACTGCAACAGAAAATCCTTATTAATATGCACTTAGTGTTTTAAATAACTGTTAGAATCAGTTAAAAATAAATTTGCTTGGAATTTTAAATGTTTATTTATTTAAAAACGACTGAACGGAATGCTTCATAAATAAACTACAGCCTGTTACTGTAATAATATTGTGAGTGTATTACTGTTTAAAACTTAAAAATGATTTTCCTCGAAATAGAGTCATAATATCGCGATTTTTTTTGAGCCCTTCTTCGGTACAAATGGTAAGATCTTGTTATATTCATTATATTCATGAAATTATTAGAAAATACTTAAAATTTTGTTATTAAATGTTAATTTTTTATACTAAGGAGAAAAATTGAAATTAAAAACTTTATCGTGCTTGGTGCGAAAACTTTTTCCACGATCGCGTGAATTTGGTATTTGCATAAATTGCAAAAAGTACTAACCCTAATACACATATACGTGTATGTATCCGATGTTTTTCAATATCAATTCAAAAACTCCAAAAGTTTATCAGCTTAACATCAACGATATTTGGTTCTAACAAGACTTGCCATACAGCGCGCTTAACAATCGATTTATTGCAAAATTAATTTGGTGACAACTTTATTTCTAGTAGTGGTTCGGTTCTCTGGCCGCCTTGTTCGTGGGATATAACGCCTCTTGATTACTTTTTATGGGTCTATGTTAAGCAGTTGCTCTTGAAGCATTGGACGCCAATATTCAAGCCACCATTAATGCTCACATATGGCCAAATTTGTTGAAAATAGAACTCTAAAATTGGACTAATCGCAGGGACAATGCAACTCGCAGACGCTGCAGATATATGTGCCGGTAATCGTATTTAAAAAGTAAATTCCATGAAATTATCAACCGCATTAAAACAAAAAAAAATTCATGGCAACAATATTTCGTCTTGTATTGTTATTTTAAGTTTTATGTCTAAGTAATGCTTACACTGAAAGAATTTTCTTCGCAATACCAATGAATTTTGACATTAATCCCATGAAAAATTGCATTAAAAAGGAACCTATGCAGCGCTTCGTTGGATCAATGAAACCTGTTTCATTTAAATGTATTAAATTAAACATTACATTAGATCTATGAATATTATTCATTGGATGAATACTTTCAATAAAGTAAAAAAAAAAAATTTTTTTTATTTTATTTTTTTTTAATTTTTTTTTTTTAATTCTTTTATTTTTATTTTTTTTTTTAATTTTTTTTTTATTTTATTTTTTTTTGTCTCTGGCGGGTATCGATCTCGCAACCTCGATGCTGATAGACTAGCTCACTACCAGCTTGCCTACAGGGGCAGTGTAGTTTTTGGATAAAAAAACTATGTTTTTTACTCAACTGAGAGCGTAAATATGAGATTAAATTGTTAATAACAACAATAACAGCGTTGATTGAAAGTTTTTGTTTCATTACTATAATAACATTTTTCATTGTCATAATCAAAATGTTTTCATATATCCAATGAAAATTTTAAACGTAATTACGAAATCCAATGAAGCGATTTTAAGGAAAATACTTCATTAAAACATTGAAATTTCATTTAGACAATGAAAATTTTCATTTAACCACTGAACATTTTTTTATGAAAGTGATTCATTAAATATATGAAGCATTTTTCTTTCAGTGTAGACATCATTCGGCCTTATTGTGGTTGGCGTTGTCGTATACGACTGTGTAATAGATTAAAGTAATACACAACATGTGTTCTTTAATCTACTACAAAAAACGACACGTTTGTTTACGAAAACGACAACCACAATAAGGCTGATTGTTTTGTGTTTAAGCTTTGCTTTATTCAGATTCGTGTTTGTTCTACGGTGCCAACACTCTTCAATAAGAGTCAAATATAATCTCAATTCTTTTCAAACCTAAACCAAAATCATTCGATTAATTAAATAGCATTCTTGCAACAATGTCTTTAGATTTTGTCATAACCCTGTTTTTGTTGCTTTTCAAGATTCCTTAATTTAATAATCACAATATATAAACCATTATTACTTATCGTTAATCTTGTTGTAAAATTTAGATTATTTACAGTTATTACTTTTAAATCCTCCTTTTCCTATTGCCATTATAAATAACAAAAAAAAAAATATATGTATGTAAATAAAGAATATAGTGGTAATAAATATAAATCCATTTCCTGTCGAAAAATACACAAAAACCTGAACAATACACATTATTTATCTGTTTACGAGAGTACATTGTAGTCGCAGTGTTATGGAATATGTTAAAAATAACCCATTTTTATATTAATACCTCAGTATTACCTAAGTAATTTATAACCTCGGATTACTTCCAAACATACCTTTTTCGTAGTTTCAATCAATTACCGAAATGCATGAGTCCAAAAGCCAAAAAAAAAAGAAAGAAAATCTATGTAATATGAATACAACTGAAAAAATGCACTACAATTTAACGTACAAAAAGTATGTGAGCGAACCAAAAATGCCATAATTTTACAAAAGAGTTTTTCTTTTTTATGGACATTCTGCCAATTTTTACAATGTGATGCATATAACTTCTTTTTTTTTTTTTTGTTTTTGGTTTTCATTTGTTATTGGTTTTTTTTTTTTTTGGTTAGTATTTGTAAATTTTATACTTTGAGTTAATTGAAAAGAATCGTGAAATTTGAATTAAATATGTATTTAAATAAATAAATTAAACATAACTGTTCCAAATCACAATATGTACTTATTTTTACAGAAGGCCTCAATCCGGAGCACTTCTAACAACTGGTGAAAACAATGTGTCCACCAAAGTACCCATTATTATACCCTACACCACCAAATAGTAACGTATTTCGGAAGAATGGGAATTGTGATCCACATTGCACAAATTTTTTTAGATTTATTGTAGTAGAGTTATTTGTGGTGAATCTTATCTTAGTTTTAAAAACTATATGGAGCTATTTCCTAAATTACTATTATTATTTAAGTCAAAAGCCAGGATTATCTAAAGTTTAATCCCAACAGGTGCCGCTGTTGTCGTGATATTTAAAATGTTTTTATTTATGGTACGCTTTGGCTAAAAAGCACAAAATATATTTATTAAAAAAATAAGTTTCCTAATAAAATGTTGACCCCGTAGATAGCGCTGGGGTCAAGAATATAATTTTTTATTTCAATTAAGAAAATCCCGAGCAGTGCCGGGACCAACTAGCTGGTATTTATATATAAAATTGTAATATGTAGAACAGCCAAAACGCCTAAAGCTAAAAGTTCGGACCGTAAGTTGGCCTCTCCCCAACTTAATCCACTAAGACGGTATTCTTTTAAATTCGAATGTTTAAGCGGTAAAAAACCTGTAAATTTGCTAACTTCATTTCTTCTAAACTTAAAGAGATACACAAAAAATGCCCATTAAAAAAAAGCGGACGGGTGTATTGTACTTTTTCGAAATTCGGCCTTTTTTGGGAGAAAACGGGTAAAACCTTTATTTTGGAACTTTTTGTCACCCCATCTATCTTTTAAACCAAAAAATATATTTTTTTTTTATGTTATAACATTCGTTACTTATCTAAGAAATACGAATATAAATAAAGTCCTTTTTTGAAATTCGAAAGCTTAAGAGTGAAAATCGTACTTATTTTTGGTACTTTTTTTACAAAACATTTTTCTTTATTCACTGACATATACATACGTACTAAATTATGGGCTCCCACTACAGTATTGATATTTTTGATACTTCAAAGGGGGAAAAAGTATAAGACGGGAAATTAAATTTCTTTTACTTTTTCGTTCTACATGTGGTCCCTTTTGAATTTTCCATAATATTAAACTTAGAAACATTAAATTATAGGTACATGGTCCTGATTGAATGAGAACCTATAAGATAAAAAATGTTTGAACTTTTCTGTTAAAACCTAGAAAAATACACTTTGTCATATAAATATGTCCACGAAAGAAAGGGGTACCTTTTCTGTAACATAAAGGTTAATGTGGTTTTTGGAATAGAATCGTAACGGTATGAGATGATGAAAATGTTGCCAATAAAGTCATTTATTAAAAAAAAAAAATGAAAATAGAAAATGGATGTCGCTTAAGTTTTTTTTGTCTCGGATATTATCTTTTGAGCAAGGAATTGTACTTTACAAACAAAAATTTTAAAAAAACATAAAGATAGCCAGCCAACGCGTATGATGGAGATGCTACAATTAAATTAAGAAGGGATTCTGAGTCAATCGGTATACTAAAAGTTGGACTTATATTTTAATGCGTTACAAAATTCACCACAAACGCACTAATGGTATTTGCAATGCATTTTAGTGTAATAAGGCTTACGTAGTACAATTTAAAAAGCAAGACTTCAAACCTCGGTTTGCAATCTTTGAGATATGCCCGTTCTGCAATTTGCTTCTCATGCAGCTCAACAAGAAAACTGATAGTGTCTTCTGTCATGTAGTCAGGACATCTAGTATATTACCGAAGTTTTGCACATAGAGAAATCCTACTTTTCTGCAAAAAGATTACAATTATGTTAATTTTTCTACGACTTAGAGCTAAGAAACCATTTCAACTTCGCCCTTATTAGAAGTCCTGCACAGTGTTAATTTATTTTATATACGCGTGTAGATGAATGCATTTATGTGTGTGTGTATGTAAGTGTTTTTGAATGAATGTATGTTTCTGTTTATATGTGCAATGTTAATAAAAATTTATGATTATTGTTTTCACATATTTCATGTTGTCAATATTTAAAACATTATTTTTCACACGATGCAACAGCAACAAAAACAGCATCATCAACAGCAAAAAACGACATTCATTCTGTGACGACAACATAACGCACAGACAATTTGGGACAGACAGCCAAATGTCGATGCGTTTTATGGCGCAATGCTGACGACACCAAAAAATTATTTTTTCATCTATAAATGCAAAAAATGCATAAATGTTGCAAGAATCTCAACTCACTAACACCACCGCCATCGAGGAGCGAAACAAACATCATGATGGAATTCTAGGCGTCATTTTGAAAAAAAAAAAAATTTCAAATAAAAATAATAATTTCTTGTTTTTTTTTTTTGCTCCCCGTTTTCCAATGGGGTAAGAGAGGCTGACATTTTGCTTGGTAAGCTGGTGTATGTATAAAAAGTGTAAGTTATTGATATTGCTGTTGCATTTATGTGTGTTTGTGTGGCATGAGAAGGCGAACAATTGTCAAGCAATAAATCGATCTGTCTCATGTTGTAAATTGTTGTCTGTAGAGAGCAGCAGAAATGGAAAAATATGCATTTTATGCAATTCCATACGCCTAACATGACATTGTTGTTAATAACTATAAAGCAATCTGCATACGAATATACAAACTTACAGTTACATACAAATAACAACAGCAGCGTCATCATCATTCACTGTGAATGTTTGCTGCAACGGAAACGGATGTTAACGAGTATTGCATGAGGTCGATTGGTTGTCGTTTGGAGAAGTTTTCTTTTTTGCTTTTTACTGTTGCAGTTCTTCATCTTTGCCAGTACTTTGCATATCAATGAATACAAATTGCATAAATTTTGAGAATAATTCTCACGCAGGACTTTTATGGCTAGTCCAATCCCACATTTACCTACTCACATCAAATAAAAAATTTCCTGTGCATCTCCTTGTAATAGTTGCAATACAAATGTAAATTTTAATATTTTGTACTTTTTCTGGTCATAATCACCTTTTACTGTGTTTTTTTTTTTATAGCTCTTTGTTGTTGCCTGAAACCATCATGCTCATAAATCAGCTATAAGTCATAAGTTTTGTGTATATGGAAAAAATGCACTAAATATAAACACAACCGGATGTCCATTTCTTTTTATGTTAAAAAAAGAAAACAATTACTTTTTTACTTTCAAACACTTGCAACCAGTGCGTAGGTGTATTTGCACTGCTCTGTTTCAGTTGCAAACGATTTTCATCCCATGGCTTTCAAAAATTAAAAAAAAAACTCTTGCCAAATAATGTACAACATCTATGTTGACAAAACATGTACTCCCAAAAGCAAAAAAATTCAGAAAAAACTTTCTCTTTGTCATCATGCATTTCAAAAGCTAAAAAAAAGAGCCATCAGTAGAGAAGGAAAAAATTGGCTATAACTCTAAAGTAAATGCTGTAAAAACATCGAAAATCCATAAAAATGCATCATAATTTTTCAACGCATCCCCCTACATGCAAAAAAATAATTCAGATAAAGAGTTGCCATATTTTTTTAACACCAAATAAAAATGTTCTAAAGAAGGCGACTAGTTCTGTTAATGCTTCTCAAAAAACACAGTGCGAGGTATTACATATTAGTAATGGTTTCGAATTTTCGTATTCGAAATGCCGAATACTCGCTAATTATATGACATTCGTATTCGCCAAATTCAAGCGAATATTTCGTTTAAAAAGTTTAAAAAAATACATAAAATCACATAAAAAAATTGGAAGTGTTTTTAATTTTTAATAAAAAATGTTATTTTAGTAAAGTAAAAAACAAGCACGTGCCGCCACAAAAACAAATTTATGAAAATTACTCAAGTTGATTTTAACCATTCCTAGCTAGATATACTTTCATTTAAGGCAATTGTCTAATTATCGTAAGAAAATTATCGACAACTGGAATTGCTCAATTTAAAGTCAAGATTATTTCGATCCCATTACACAATCGGAAATTCGTACACTGAGGTGGATTGATAAAAATATACCACACAAAAAAATTATCAATAGTTTTTTATCAATTAAAAATAATTTGTAAAAAGTATTTCAATTTAATTCATGTTAGAACCAGTGTTCGAAAATAAACAGTACATTATTTAGCGTTCGCCTCACACTAGGAATGAGCAAAAAATATCGATATATCAAGATATCGATATTTAAAAAAAATATAATCGATATATATCGCCGATATTTTAAAAACCGATATATCGATGTATCGATATTGAAATACGACTATCGAATTCGATATTTTTTAAAGTCAGTCTTCATTAAGAACTCAAAATTTTAGCCGTTTTTCAAACAATATTTTTTTTAAGAATTGGCATCATTGCATGCAACATATGTTTTTTTTAAATAAATATGAAGATCTAAAATAATTGGCATTTATAGGAAGCAGTGCCGGATACAAGAAGCAGATTGTCTGGAGTTCACATAAAATAGAGAGTGCTCCTGATGTCCATATCTGATGATTACTGGTTTGACTAAAACCAGTTGGTACTTTTGGGGTGCAATTAAAATTTTAAGGAAAGTTGGTATCTATTTCCATGACTTATTTACTTCCATTTAAATTTTTTTTTCTATGGCTTTTTTGTATTCTTCCCTTTTATTTTTGTTATAATTGAATTTTTTGTTTTGATTAAAATTTTTTGTTTTTATTCATTTTTTTAAATAAAATGAAACAATAAAATGTAACAATGTAATTACATATAATTAATTTGTTCATACATATGTTTGTATAAAGGTATACTGAATTTTTTAATTTGGTAAAAGTTTCAGCAAAATACGTTCGATATATCGATATCTTTGAAATAATAAATATCGATACTCTAAAAAAATATCGATTCGATATATATCGATATATTTTTTCCACTTGCCCATCCCTACCTCACACACCCAAGAACGATATATATTTTTTAGTGGTTGTGTAGACGAAAACAACCCTTAATAACATTTCGTTACTATTTTCAAGAAAGGGCAGAACATCAAATAGTGTTCTGTTCTTCGTTAAAAACAGAACAATTGTAGTGATACTGTAGACAAACATTATTTTTTGATGTTCTGTAATGTTTTTTTTTACAGTGATAAAGAAATGAGCAAACAAAAAATGTTAACAACGACCGCAGCGCGAACAGTTTGTGTGCGTACTGTGTATATGTTTTGTTATTGTACAATTATTTTGCTGGCTTTTTGTTTTTTTTTCGTATGTGTTATTTGTTTTTGTAAAATTTTTTTGGTGTTTTTTTACCAGCCAAAAAGGACGAACACAATGACGTTTGTGGATTTAAAAAAACCCGAACGGAATTAAATGTTCTCATCTCTTGTTTAGTGTGATAGAAACTGTATTATTTTTGAGTTCAAAAGATGGCAACCAGGGAAACTTTATTTTTTAATGATTTTCTACACAAAAACTATTAGCTTTTGTGTTTTTCACAAATCTACCGAACTGAACACTAAGGAGAGATATTTAGTGTTTTTTTCCAAACCTGATTATAACTGAATCAATTATTTTTTTTTGTTAAAAAAAATTCAAAATATAATTTGTATTTAATTAACATATTAGTTGTTTTGAAATAAATTTTTAATTAAACAACAAAAAATCTTAATTGATATTTTCGTTTAAACCAATGTTAGTTAAACTTGTAGAATTGTTGTTAGGAATTGTCAAAATCTGAGCCAAATTTAATTAAATCAATTAACACATTGTTTGAAACGGCAAAGTTTTGTGATCATTTGTTTAATTAATATTAAAAATGTCATTTATTGAAAAAAAAATTCACAATTTTAAAGTTTTAGTAACCATATGATCATTTTGGTTGTAGGTGCAAAATCAAAAAATTGTTTTGTGATTGGTGACAATTTTTTTTGTGCATGTGTTGGCAATAAATTAAAAAATATAGCTGGATTGCATGAGACATTTAAAGAAGCAAGGAGAGATCTTTTCGTTCTGCTTACACAGTGCAACACATAAACAACAGATTACAATGGTTTAAAAATATTGTTGTTGCTTTGTAAACAAAAAGTGTCTTAAATTAATAGAACTTTGCTTGCTATTGAAAATTGTGCTGTCGTTATTAATCACAAGAAACCTGCGCTGAGCGGTTTTTGTAGCCGTCGCCGTTGATGGTATAGTTTTATCCGGCTAATATCCGAATTTAACCTAAGGCTAACAATTTTTGCAAAAACAAAAACACTTGCGACGTCAAATTATATCGGTTTATGACTCTGATGTTTGGTAAGCAAACAAAATTAAATTTATTTGTGATTTGCGTCTAAAGTATGGAAAATAGTCAGGTGAGATCTAATTTAATTTATTAATTCATGGATTAGAATTAAAAAATATTTTAATGTTTGGTATATATTTATTTTTTAAATTTGTTTTAAATCAGCTGATTTAAATTCAAAGTGTCACACTAAATTATAAGGGGTTGTTCACAAAAGTTTTATTTTTCATGGTATTATTTTAAGACTCATGACTTTATGACACCTTGTGAACCCCCCAAAAAATTAATTAAAAATATTTCGTTTAAGTATGCTAAATCCCCATTCCGTTCTATTTATTGATAAGCTGAAATTTATTGTCGATTGGAAATTTGTTTTTCTGTCCGATAATCTTCTTTTTTCGAGTCGTTCGAATGTGAGCGTGATTTCAAGAGTCGTACGGACAGACAGATCAACGGACTTCGTAAAATCAACTTAGAATTTCTTAAGGAACCAGAATATTTGTTCTTTATGAGGTCTTAGATTAATATTAAAAACTTTCATACATGACTACTTGCACATGCAAAAGATCCTCTGGGTCATGGTGCTTATGTCCTTTTACGTATCTATGCGCGTATATTAATGCGATTCTTTCTTTAAATTACCAAATGGCTTTTATTTCGTTATAAAATCAAAAAGAATTGTAATTTAGCAAACAATTGGGGGATTCACAAGGTAGTCATAAAGTTGTATAGTCATATATCTTATAATAATTATAAGGAATATATATGACTCCTGTGGGCAGCCGCTTATAATTTAGATTCCTATTGTACAGTTATGGGGAATCAATGAACACAGCATTAAAATTTTTATTTTGTTTGAAACAAAACAATATTTTTTTTTAAACAATTGTAAAAAAATGTTTAAGACATTATGACGATATGACTTGATAGCACACCTTGTGAATCCCCCAAATATTTAAAATATATGATAACAACTGTAGTCTGTGACATGGCTGCATATAAGTGTTTACAATTATTAGTATTGTACATATCTACATAAAAATACCTTTTAAACCGTATCCTTTTTTTATTGATATTTGTGTACGAAAAGATACATTAAAGTGTACGACAGGAAAGTTGTCCCCGTTTTTTATATATTAGATTGGCATTTTTTTTGCATCGCGGATATCATATTTTATTGGCAGATGTCTGTATTTTGTTGTGTGTTTTTGTTTCCAAGACATTTTATGTCGAACAGTAAAAACAAATTATGAAGAGACCTTTTAAAGTTTATCACCCATGTTACAGAGTACAATTCCGTTCGGAAACAAAATTCATTCCGAGTTTTGGTGCATCAGAATATGACGAAAATATTTTTCGGAGTGAAACCATTCTTGTTTTCATGAACGGAATGGGAGTTTTCTGTATCTGAAAGGCTAAAAAACGATCAACATACACTTCTTTCAATAAAGAAATGTGTTTTCTTCGATTCAGAATGGCTTTGTTCTCTGTGACATGGCTGCATATAAGCGTTTACAATTATCAATATTGTACATATCTACATAAAAAAAGTAGGTGAAGATAATTACGCTGAGTTTAATATGTTTTATGACGTTACGTTATTAAAAACGTAGCTCAGCTACGCATATTTTAGCAAAGCGTAGCTCAGCTACGTTTTTATTAAATTTTTTTTAATTTTGACCGGTTTTTCTGGGAGATATTTTTTTAAATTTTGACCGAACCAAAGAAGATTACGGAACGGGAAAGGCTTCTTATTAGAGGTAATTAGTACTACTCTCTTACGTAACCTTAAAAAAAATTTATGAAATATAAATTTTTAAATTTTTAAAAAATTCTTTAAATTTCGGCTGGTGTATCTGGAAGATATTTTTAAATTGTGACCGAACCAAAAAAGATTATGGAACGGGAGGGGCTTCTAATTAGAGGTAATTAGTACTACTCTCGTATTCTTTAAACAAAATTTATGAAATAGAAATTAATTTAATTTTAAAAAATTCTTTAAATTTCGGCTGGTGTATATGGAAGAGATTTTTTTTTAAATTGTGTCCGAACCAAAAAAGATTTTGGAACGGGAGGGGATTCAAATTAGAGGGAATTAACTCTACTTACCTACTAATACACAGAAAAAAGTTGATTTTAATTTAAAAATTTGTGATATTAATTAAAAAAATTAAATAAATATGCACCAGTCATAAAACGTTTAATTCACTTGATTAAATTATTAATTAAAACTGATTTTATATTTTACTAATGCTTTAAATTGTAAAAAATTCTTGAGAATTTTTTTTATGCAGTTTGTGGTTTACTTGACGGGTGGAAATATAGATAAACGATTTATATGATACTGGCAAAATTTTAACGTACGTTGTGTAGCGTGTGTCACAAAAAGCTCACGACTTTTAATAAAAAAAAACTACAATATTTTTTGACTGTAAATAAGCTATTTTTTAATTCTCTTATTTTCATTTAGGAAATTTAAATTTTAGGAATTAAATTCGCTTAAAATTACGAAACCAAACTTCAACTTTTAAAAGTCCGTCCACTTTTTGTAGCGTCCGTCACAAAACCTTGTGATCAATTACTTCACAAAACATACCTGTTTAGAAATTATGATATATGCCATTCACATACACATTTCGACGCCCTATATTCGTCGTTAATTTTTTATTTAAGCATCATGTAAAATTTTCTTTTAATATTTTACATTTTACTACGTTTATTTAAGTAAATAAAGGACATATATACAATGTAAACACAAATAAAATGAGATGACCGAAATCGTCTTGTGAGTAAACTTACGGTATTATATAAAAAAAGAAAAAAAAAGAAATATATGTACTTGCCACAAATAAAATTAAAATATCCACGTATCAATATTTTTGTCATGTAACGAGTATACTTAAGTAAATGAAATCACCCATATAAACATATGCATAGATCCATGGTTTTTCGTTTATTTTTTTTGTTTAATTCAGTAGATATCAGAGATACAAAAAAAATTTGTGAGTTAAAGTTGTTCCTCTGAGTTTGGTCTATAACTTTTACAAACAATATTTTTTTGTAAAATAAATATTAACTAAGTTATTGATAATCAAAGTCAAAAATCAGGTATTTTGAAAATTTTGGGGGGGCCATGGGTACCCTATCCCCTCACCCGTTTGAACACAAATTTTCAAGGGACTATTTTTTTTAGCAATTCGAACCAATCTGGGGGTTGGCGTGAATCAGATTACTTCAAAACAATTTTCCCATATAGATAATTGGCACCCTAATATACATATGTACATGTCTGTATTTACATACGCATTAATATCACTGAACACCATGTTCAAATTGAAGCTATTTCTTTTGAAAAACAGAAAAATGTTAATACAGTAATCAGAAGACGCGTTCTAATGTAACGTTCGTCACGCATTTGTCCGTAAACAAAAATCTTAAAATTTATTTTTTTTTAAACAATATTTTAATACATTCTGGCAACTCTTTTCCACAGTCATATCATGCACACTCTCCTACCACAACCAAATCCATTGTCAAAAAGTGTAACATTTTTGCGGCATAAAACTCCTAAAAAATTTAATACAGCGTAGCAGTATTTAAGTTTTACAACCATAAATATGCAACAGCACACGGTGGCTTAACTAGAGCTTCATCTATCTCCTAGCCACTATTTTCTCCTTTTGTGAAACAAAAGCCTGATGGTACAATACCCAGCCCCTCAGTTGCGAGTCATGCATTCTCATGCACTTCCTCAAAGAATTGTCAATGTTTATAATCGTCCGTTTTTTATTTTGCATAATTTTTGTTTGTTTTTGGAAACAGTTTGCAGTTTTTTTGTTCATTGTTTGTCGTTGATGCTAAAAGGTATTGGCATTATCCTTAACATGCTGACGCATGTTCTCGTTTGTATTGCTGTAACGATTTTTTTGGTTTTTTTTTTTGAGTTTTTATACGAATGGAGGCTTGTGTATGCATAATGGGAGTGCTTTGTATTGTCAGTGCATGATAATAGATTTGCAATGTTTCCCCCACCATTCTGATTGCATAACCCCCAACTATTTACAAAGTTGCTTGCATTTAATGTTAGCCAACACTTTCTTCTCCATTTTTTTTTTGTTTTGTTTACTGTCATAAATTTCACTTCATATATTGTTTCATTTTTTTTACGTGATTCCTATATCCACGTTTGTTTGTATGTGCATTGGAAATCAGAATGGAAAAAATTGCCAAAATGCGGGTGTAACATCGTATGCACTTTCCGAGATAGGCTTTGTCATCATGTCAACCTAGTGATTATTTATTGAAATTTAAGCCTTTATGCAGATGAATTTGCGAGGAAAAAAAATGTTTGCAATGTAATATTTTTTTTTCGGCTTTAACTCAATACCCTTTAAATAGTGTTCGGCTTATGCTTGTTTCTCTGTCTCTTTTTCTTCCACTCTTTCGGTATAAACATTTCTCTTAAGCATTTATTTCAATTTTCCCAAAAGCTGTTTTTGTAATTTTTGATTTGTTTGAATTGATGGCTGTCATTCATTTTACAGCAACCCCTGAAAATGCAGTTTGTTTTTCTTAATGACAATTATTAATTATCCGGCTTGCGGTGACAAATGTAGTGCACACTACGCTGTCCTTTTGTAACATTTCACAGTTTTATTACATTGACTTTGATGATTTTGACGTTTGTTGATTTAAGCGTTTTCATAAGTTTTTTGTTCGTCAATTAAAGATTAATGACCAAGAAAATGTGTTGTCAATAAAACAAATTATTTTGTCAATTTGTTTCCTTTTGTCGTTCCTGTAGGGATGATAATGTTTTATGTTGCTGATTGTGGCTTGTGTTACAATATCCTTCTGGTATTTTCTCGCTTAAAAACAGATGTTTTTTTTTTTTTGAAAAGGCATGCAAAATTTTGAAAGCGTTTTCGAAAAAGTAAATATAAAGGAATGAAGTTTTAATGGTTTAAAATTTGTTTATGGTTTTTTAATTGTTTTAAATATAAAAATTGCACAATAGAAATATATTTTTGACAGTAAGTCACGAATTTTATTAAATCACTTCAGCAACGTTTGTTTGGAACTTGGGAGAACTATAAAAAATCATGAAGTAAGAATTATTAACTTTTGGTGGTCAAAAATAGCTTTATTGGGAAAATTTTTTTATGTTACTGCTTTTGGCACTTATTACCTAATATGTCGATAGTACTGCCAACGAACTGCAGTTAAGTTGTAAAATGCAGGGTTGTGGAGTCGTCCGAAAAAAGTACTAACTCCGACTCCGACTCCAAATGCTGAAAATTTTTAAGTGCAACTCCGACTCCGACTCCTACTCCGACTCTTACTATAATCTTGATGCTAAATGTATATGAGACTCAGTGATGTTAACTTTTATTTTTTCATTACCGTACGGCCTTCTAAAAATTAGAGTTTTTGAGAAGCAATTACCGTACGGAAACATTAATGTGCTGTTTCCAAATGACAGGCGATTGATTATGTAGCAAAATTTATCAGGGGTGTGCTGGAAATCGCAAACGCAAAACGCAAGAATTTGGAAGTTGTTTTTAATAAACTTTAAACCTATTTCTTATAATTTTTGGTTTAAAATCCTGTTTAATAGGAAAATTATTTTTTAAATATTTGTCATAAAATTCTTTTATTACAAAAATCTTATTTAAAAACGACTTTTAAAATTCTTGAGTTTTACGGATGCGATTTCCTGCACACCCCTGTATATGAAAAGCACTCAGTGCATCGCCTGTCATTTGGAAACAGCACATAAGAGCAGTATTCATAAACCATTTATTGGAATTTTAAATGTGTTTTAAGAAGATAATTTTTATTTTGGAAATTTTTTTTAAATTTTTTATGCCGAAAAACTTTGGAGTCGGAGTCGCGAGCTTTTGTGGGTACTACGACTCCGACTCCAACTCCGGCACAAAAACATCAACTCCGACTCTTCAACTCCGACTCCGACTCCACAGCCCCGGTAAAATTGCAAATAAGAGCCGTTGTGGTTTGTGACTTGTTCGCATAGACCTGCTATTAAAGAAATCTCCACAAAGGCTAACTTGGTCAAATCGCACGATCACGGTTTACCTGTTCACGTGAGATGACCATGCCCTCGAATGGCTTTGGCAAAATCTCCACACAAAAAAAAATAAATATTGGCTCTAACCTCCCGTTTCCACATGCAAGTACAAGTTCGAAAAACTCAATACACTCACACTTTTTCACTAACATTCACACAATTTTTTTACTTTCAGCCAATCGGCTGTTTCCTTGATTTTTCGTTGATAATACGTATACACTACTTGCAAGTAATTACTTGCATGTGGAAACGCCGGGTAATCACCAATTTCATAAAACCAAGCAAACAATTTGTTGATTTTACACCTTTTACCAAAATGAACTTATTGATTGCTAAAAATTGTAAATATATATTTTTAATTTTATTTAAAAAAAAATAGTCAAAAAACTTTGCCGTTCACTAACTACAGCGCACGTTTTGACAATTTCCAACAACATTTCTTTAAGTTTAAATTTGAATCAATTAAGATTTTTTGTTATTTAATTAATATTTTAATTCAAAATGTATTTCGAAACAACTAAAATGTTATTTAAATCAAAATTTTATTTTAATTTTCTTTCAACAAAAAAAAAAAAAAAAATTATTTATGCAATTATCACATTCATTAAATTGAAATACTTTTTAAACAATTTTTTTAACTGATAAAAAGTACTGATCATTTTTTCTGTGCAATGTGGAACGCAGCGACATCCCTTTTGAAACTACTTATAGGCCGCACATGTTATCAAAAGTACGACAGTCCAGTAGAGGGTTAATTTTTGACTAAAATCAAAAGCATTGGAAATTTGAAATGACAATGATATAGAATTGAATGTTTTAATGCAGAATCAAAGAATTCCTAAATATCTTTTAAATTTGGTCATTTATTGTAAAAAAAAAAATTTACCAAATTTTTTATTCATAAAAAATACCATTTTGACCCTTTTTTGACGCGGGTTTAGGTCACGGGAGATAATCGCTAGAGTCAAAATATTTTGGAAATCTTCATTAAACATGTCAAAGTTAATTTTCAGAGGGATAAAACGTAAAGTGAGTCAATTTTACGTAGGTATGTTTTATCCCAGCGGTAACAAGAATGAATAAAGAGGTAGAAGGCCTTATTTAGCAGACACAACTCCTCCCCACCGCATTCCATATTTATTCTTTTTACACAGGATGTCATTGGAGGTAAATTTTCTCAAACTCCCTTAAATAACAACTGCGTTCCCTGCCCAAGGAATGGAGGAAGGAACGTTGCTAAAAAACAAAACTTAACAAATTCCTTTCTCCCTCCCTAAAGACGGGAGTAGCAAATGTGTACTGACTATTTTGGAAGGGCTTTCAAAAATAAATTGTATACCTTCTAGAAGGCATGCTTCCGAAGAGAATGTTTTATAAAGGAGTATAGAAGGCCTGCCACTTGCGGTCCTCTCAATATTTAACGCTGGGATATTACATTTCTCGAATCGCTGATATTAAAGCAATTTACAAATGAAGATTAAACTTGAACAATTATTTTTTTTCCAATAAAGTTATATTCGATATGTTTTCTTATGATACCAATGAATTTAAAGTTTTCAATTTTTTTTTTATTATTATTTTAACATTTATTTTTTTTTATTAAAACTGCTGTGTTAGCTAAAGTGTTCCTTCATGAGTACCTTTAATAATATGAATGTAAAAAATAATTTATTTGAAAAAACTATAATGTATTAGTTTATTTACATGCGGGACACAATAAATTATCAAGTTTAAAATTAGGAATAATAATTTTCTGAAAAGCTAGTCAGAAATTCGGATTTGTATTGATACTCTATGGCCTCATTGCTGAAAATAATTCTTCGATAAAAATTACATTCAATCTCATACTCCTCCAGGGCCCAGTTATAAGTGTTGTTGAACGCCATATCCATGCATGTTTCAATACAGCCGCTATTACTTATCAAAGTTCAAACGTCCCTAATAACAGACTCTATATTAATTTTTAGAGATTTTCTAAACTAAACAGTTTTTCTAGAATATTCATGCTCTTTTAAAAAATATTAATAGTTTAAAGAACCTGTACCCATGTTCTGTAACTTTGGTGAGAACTCCTCGCATCGAAAATATGTGAAACAAAATATTCCATCGTTTCTCGAAAAGTGAGAAAAAACTGTGACTGTACCGCATGTCGAAAACTATTAAAAGAGACTACGTCGTTACGTTATAAATGTCATAACATTGCACTCGAAGCCGATGTGATATTGCAGACGTTTAGGACGCCAGTAACTCATATTGTTGACGGCGACCAAAATTAACTAAAATTTAACATTTTTCAACGACGGCGGTGAAAATACAACCGTCGGCTATACCAAACAGTGTAAAGTGCGACTTTAATGTTTATTGTTTCCAAAAGCATTCGTATATTTCATAAAAATTTTAAAATCAAAATAATAAAATAGTGAAAAAATGAGCCAGATACAAAATATTATTATTATTATTCTTTGCATTTTGCAAATTTAATTGTTTTTTAGTGTTAAAATTTTTTCTCGCCTTATTTTTATTCGTGAGTTTATTTGACAGTTCAAAACGGGAACATTTCTCACCAAAACGTTACGGTCACACTTTTTCTGTGAGTAATTTTCGTACGTGACAGCTTGCACTCGCCAAAACAAGAAACAGTTTAGTGAGAAAAACAGCTGTTTGTTTCAATATATGAAATTTTTGTTTCATTTCACACATTTCCATCGAAAAGTTTCTCGACGCGAGAGTTACTGATCATGGGCACTGATAACCTTATTCCTATCTAAGTCTTATTTATTTTTATTTGAAATTCTAAAATACTATTCCCTATTTAACGTACTTAAATTCCCGAAAACTCAAAAATATTTTTTTCCCCAGAATTTTGTAGGATTTTTTTTTTATATAAGAAACTCAGATTTTCAAAACCAGTGTTCAAGTACAGTGATCACGTTTAAAATTTTGTAAGTTCGAGAGTCCTTTTCCAATACCGTTTTATATTTTTTGATTTAAACTTTACTTGAGAATCGTAGGAAAGTAATTAAAAGCCACTAGGAAAATAGTTACCATGCGTTTTTAACATTGAGATTTGGGCAATAATTTTTGCAAAGTTCAGTTGATGCAAGAATTCATTAATTTTCCTGAAAACAACTAAATTGTTTGGCTGAAAAATTAATTTATTTTGTTGAGGTCTATTCTATTGGAAAGCGTGGTGAAAAAAACAAAATTAATTTCAGCATTTGTAAAGCTTCAATATGTTAAAAAACTTGTACACTCCTGTTGTGTTACGGTTTAGAGCGCAATTTTGTACGATCAGCCATTTGTATCCCAACATTTATAGGCATCGAAAGAATCAATATTAAATGTATAACTTAAAGAATACTTGAGTAGGGCAATGGCAAATACATACAGCACTATTTTGTGATATTAAGTAATTATGTAATTCCTTTATTAATATTTACTAGATTCCTTAGATTAATTAAAGTTTGTCCTAAAAACAAAATTTAAATCTATCGCTCATAATCACGGCAAATCACACAATTTAATTTTTAATATAAACTTCAAATAAGGAATTCAATTTAAAATATTCAAATCAATATCATAAATTATCCACAGAGATTCTTAAAAAATCTCTAAACAATCTTTCTCACACTCAATCTCCCAACAAGATTAACATAAATTTTTATTATTGCTGTTGTCGAAATGTTTTTTTTCTTTCTTTCTTCACTCTTGTATGTTAGACAATCATGAAGGAATATTTAAAATATTTTATAACATTCGCAAATCCTTAAAGCAAAATCTACTAACAGAGTGAAGAAAAAAAAAACGGGCGAAACGAAAATTGATTTGTGTGCCACAATGACCACCGACACATCAACGACATACATACAGGCCGCATCGAATACCAAAACAATCTTAAGGAGAAAAGAAACATTTATAATTACACACAGATACCATGGAGTAGATACAGGGAAATAAATACTCGTATAATAAACAATAAGGCTGGAAAAAAAAAACGCGAACAAGACGAAAGCAACAACATATTGATCGAAATCGATTTCATTCAAGATGATATTTCAACAACGATTTATGGCAGCCAATCCCAATGTGCTGTACTCGTTGTTGGCCATAAAAGAAAATGTTCCACCAATGATGGTAACAGATGAGGCTCAAAAATACATGGAATCTGTGCATGTCATTGAGGCATTTTGACATATGGATTGTCTGTTAGTTTTTTTTTTATATTTCTGTCGGTCCATCCGTCCGTCTTTCCATTCGTTTGTTAAGTTTGTTTAAATGGAATTTTAAGTTTTTTTTTTTTTGGCTTATTTTGCGTTTCTTTTTAAGATGCGAATAAAAAGATGAGATTTGAGAAACAAGTATCGCAACTTTTCAAATTTATTGAATCTTCATCTTTGAAGTCTTCTTTTTCCTGGTTTTTATTTAGAAAATTGAAGGAGGGTTTTTGATCTTGTCATACAATAAATTAAAACTATATGCAATTTTCGTTTTGGCGAAGTAGATAACTTGAAATTTTTAATTTATGTTTTTTATTTGAAGATGAGATTTTTCATCTTGAACTTTTTTTTATATTTCAGTAAGAGCTTATTGTTATTTAAGATTTTATAGACAAAATTATGGAATTAGTTTTAGAAGGTCCATAAGAGTAAAATTGAAATCGAACAAATTTTGTACAGATACTCCGTTTTATATACTTCGTCCTTTGAGTTTCACTTAACTCTACAAGAACTCCTCCTAAAATCAAGAGAAATTACGTTCAATGCTTAAAGAATTGAACTGAAAACCTCGATAAATTTCACCCGTTTTCGAATTGCAGAACTTGGCCGAATGCTGAGAAATAGACTCCCAACTATCCTTTTTCCGGGGGATCCTACGCTCCCTGCCAAATTTAAAGCGACAACTATTTTGTAATACGCTTGTTAGTCCTGAAAGTTAAAAAATTTAAAATAGTTCTATAGAACCAAAGATGTCGATTTATCTTTCCGAAGAACGTTGATTTGAACGGTGTTTTGTATTACGAGTAGAAGCTGCTTAAAACTGCTCCTAACATCACAGTTTTGGCAGTAGCAGATCCGAATAGACGTAAAACAGCGAAAATGCTTGCAAAATGTTAATATACACAAAGCTATAATTTTCCAAAATGACAATGCATGTCCCTGTATCAGTAAAATAGCTCATTGTTACTTCAACCTCGACCGTACTAAAACTCTAATCTAGGGCTCCTATTTACTACAATTTGTTTCAATTCATACAAAATCTCTAGAAATAAGCTTACCCATACGATACTCTACAGATATAATACCAGAACTATCAGATTGTTCATTTATATTATTTGACCTTTCCTTAATTAGTGGGTTTCAGATAAGGAGATGATTAGCCTACTGTATCCCATTCTGATGATACGGCTGCCATCCAAGCCAACTAAATGGCTGGGTAAGCATCGCACTAACTGGGAGAACAAACGCTGCGATCGACTCTCCCAACTCGCCTGGGCTTGGCGAATGTCAAGGGACCATGGACAATAACGATGAGGCTTGTGAGTCGACTTGGAGTGTAATGGATAAGGATCACTCTTATCCATTATACCCCCAAGCCCCGATGATATTCAATAGGTACATTTTAAATTGGGCCTTTTAACAATAAGAAGAATGACATTTTTACCACCGTGTGGAAGACAACTTCTTATCGAATATTTTTAACATTTTAAGCAATCAGCTTTTAACTACTTGACAAGAAGTTTTAACTAATTAAACATTTTCCTACGACAAGTCTAAATTCACGTTTTTAATGCTTTTCGTAGTTATTTTTTATTTGCAAATTCTGTAAGATTGCATCCTGCTAACAAATTACTGCGTGAGCTACTGCACGTTGGCAACCCATCACAGAACACAGGCCATCACAGCAGAGAACCATGTTCCTGGTAGTTACAAGTCATTGGATGGTGTTGTAAATACTTGTACTTACAATCATATACCCGGAGAAACCTACAATAGCCAACCAAACTCAAGTCAAGTAAATTAGATTGAAACTGATCATAGAAAACTTGACCCTTATAAAAGTCGCAAACAGAAAAGTACTAAAAGAAAAATTACGATCCTATTGACTTCAAAGGAGAAGCACAACAAAAATAAAACAATTACACAACAAACGTACAAAATAAACTTGAGTTTTACCAAAAATCGGCTGAACAAAAAAATCAACCAATTTAATTTTCAACAGAGTTTTTGTCGTTTAGCCTGCCACAAACCATGTTGACTTGCGAAATCGTAAGATGGGATCATTTGAAATTTTTGCTTGCCATTTTCTAAATTGTCATTTTCTTTTTGCCAGTTTTTTTTTTGGTTAAGCAATTGGAAAATGAGCGAAGAAGACGAAAAAAATGGGAGATATTTTGTTGGTGATACACAAATTAAATGTTATTTGTTGTGCACGATCATCATTAAGGATTCAGTATGTATGGATATGTGTATGTACGCTGACATCTTAAAGTTGTACGAGTACTTGAAGTATTTGACTTAAAGAAAATACTAGATCTATGTATATTATTGCAACAAGTCGTCGCATGTAGTTAGTACTGGTGGAAGATGAAGTTAATTTTACGTTTTTTGTTTTTGTTTTTTGTTTTTTTTGTTATAAAAAATGCTTCCAGTCTTTAGAATACGAATTACAAAACTGAGAAAACGACAAATCTAGATATTTTGTTAAAATAAAATTTATAAGATTACGCGTATTTCGTTAATGCCACTATGTACTTGTATTCGAACTATGGCAAATGGTAAAAGGGAGTGTCCACACAAAAGATTACGAAAGAAAAATAAAAACAATTGAAGGTTTAAGTTTTCTTAAGTTTATTTCATTTTAAGAATTTTTCGGAGTATGCAAAAAGGATGACATTCGCAATTTATTATAAAAAGTGTTATTAAATCAAGCCAAATAGCACAGCTTGGATAAAGTAAATTTGCTTGTACCGTAAACGCTTAATATCAGTTTGCTGCATATGTAAATCTTTTCGCAAAAAGAAAGAGAGAGAGGGAGGGAGTCAGAGAAAGAAAAAAGTGTCTTAAGAACATCAATAGGTTCCGATTTTTTGATGAGTCTTATGTCATGATCGGTATGACCATTTCGGCATTTTTGCAGCTAAATAAAACTTTAAAAATGTTGATTAAGCTGCAAAATTGTCATTTAGCATATGCCATTTTATTAAGCGTTTTTATAAAATGTCTTTAGCTTTTTCTTTATCCCAAGATAAAAATTGTATATTATAAATGTTTGGAAATTTCGTGTTATTCTAACGAAATATATGAAAAAGTTTTTGCGCTTAGCTGCTACGAAAATAATTCAATACTTAAAATTTCCTAAGCTGTAAGAAATAAAATAATCTTTTTATAGCATCTTTTAAATCGCAGCAAAGCAAAGATATAAAATCGTTCGTATTTTGATTGTCTTGGAAAATAAAAAAATTAGATATGACGGCGAATATTACGTCCAGCACACGTACACGAGTGCATTCGCCGTGACTTCATTCAATTTGACCGTGTACAGACAGACCCATTTAGAAAAAATCAGCAATTAATTTCGGAACAAGAAAATGACGATAAATCGTCAAATCTGGCAGCTCTAGTCTTATTATATTTATTTCTTTCGTTGACGTTTCGCTTTTATTTGACACTTTGACCTGTTTGGACAGTCCACAATCTTAAAAAAACTTGGTATGTGTTCGACTATATCCCCAAGGTAAGAAATCCTCAAGACACTTTTAAGGTAACATAACGCCCTGACATGAAATTTTCTCTTTTAACAAAAGCACCTGTCCGGTTCACATGGTTAATAAAATACGTCTACAAAATAGTAACACATGTTTAAATTCTAATACATGACTAAGATGATCCTTTTCTGATGATTCGGAGCTATCCGACCTCAACTAAAATCTCTGCAGTTTCTGTTATACAGCTAATAGCATACATCGGTCCCATCAGAAAAACAAAATTTGCCCTAGCATGAGCAAAAATAACCCCACCCTTGCAAGTTCGGTTTAAACCACAGCCACAACGTGATATCTGAAAACCCGACCCAAGAAAAGCCACATCGCTTTTTGGAAATGTAACTCAATACAGCTATATGCACGTAGAGAAAAAACATTGTTGAAGAATGGTTAAAAAAACAAGTTATGGTCCCTGCAATGGCAACAAACAAACTTTTGTTGTTTTTAAAAAAAACTTTTTTCACGATTGATAATATTTTGTTTCTATTTAACAATAAAGTGTTTACATCCCTTGAAACTTCAAATATGGTTGATTTTAACAATATAATATTTAAATAAAATAAAACAACAATCATACACATAAATATATTATGGTTACCTTAACCATATTATTATCGCGGTAACCATATTATGGTTAAATTCATCCATCCAAAAGCTATAACCATACTATGGTTGCCTCCAAACATGTTATGGTCAATATTTAATAACAATAATATGTTCGAAATTATAATGTTTTAAAACATTGAATGATTAATTTTAAATTTTAAATAATGTGTTTAAAAAGCAACAACATTCTGGTCGTTTGCATTTTACTTGGTTTACTTAAAATTCTCATTCATTTTATTTAAATTATTGATTAAAACACATAAATTTACGTAGAAAAAACTAGTAGAACTGAAAAAATGGTAATATGAATGTCGTCACAGGCTGGAATATAAACCAAAGGGGATTTTTTATAAAAGTGGAACGTAACACCTATCAAGAATATAAAATTAAATAAAATTATAATTTGACACTTAACAAACAACTCCAAAAAATTGATTAACCATAATATGATTAGCATTCACCATGTTATTGTTAATTCTGACCATAATATGGCTACTCTTCGCAAAATTCTGGGAAATTTAGACCATATTATGGTTCATTTTGAACATAATATGTTTAGTTTTGGCCATTATTATGGTTAAAATTGACTAAAATTTGGTTAATTTTGACCATATTATGGTTGATTTAGGGAAAAATGTTGTTGATTTTAAACATACTATGGTCATATTTAAACATAATATGGTAACCGGCAAACATAAACATTGTTAAAAACCAACCATAGTATATTGCTCTTAGAATATGGTTACCTCCAACCATATTTTTTTTCTACGTGTGGGTTTATTTCAATTGATTTATTCATACACGAGACCCATTGTCGCTTTTAAGAGAAGCAAGAGTTATAGTTAATGTCTAGAATATCAACAACAGACGTGTTCAATATTAATCATTAGTAAAGAAATCCGAACTATCCCACTAGGTCTGTTTCCCATTCCTTTAATACATTGTTGCTCTTGTCAGCTAAGGCATTCTAGGGATCCATTATGTTTGAGCTCTACAGATCCTAAACCATTCAAACCTGTTGCAGGATTTCGAGTTAAGCACCGTTCACAGAAAAAATAATCAATAAAACGCTTAAAAATATTTCAATTTAATTAATGTGATATTTTAATTAATTATTGTTATAGTTAAAAAAATTTTATTTTATTTATATTTTTTATTAAAATATTAAATAAATAACAAAAAAACTTAATTGGTTTTTTCGTTTAAAATAAATTAACTTAAACTTGTAGAATTGTTGTTGGTAATTGTCAAAACCTGAGCTATATTTAATTAAATCAAGTAACACATTGTTTGAAACGACAAAGTTGTTTGATCAATTTCTTAATTAAAATTAAAAATATGTATCATTTATTGAAAAAAAATATCCACAATTTTAAATTATCACAAGTATTGTCTTCTGCTTGTGCCTTCTTCTGTAGTGCATATTTCGGCCTTGTAGTGGCTCTACGGTTTACAGGTGAGTTAATAATGAACCTGCACATTGGAGTGAAATAAGACGTATGACAAATAAAAGAGACAATTGACACAACTTTGGTGCACCCCTATGTTGCTTGTTAAAATTAGAGGAGATAATATAGACTTCTAAATAAAACCTTTCGCTTGATTTGTTAATATTTTAACGTTGCACTATTTTTTCTTAATCTTGAACAATTTTTTTGCATTCACCCTTTAGTTTTGTAATTTCCGGGGCGTGTTTTTGTTCCTGCTTGTTGTTGTACAACCGCTACTACTACTGTCATCGTTTTTGGTCCTTTTTAGACGGTCGGTCGTTAACATTTTTGTCATCTTGTTTAAACATTTTGTTTTGTAACTATTTCACTTTTTTTTTTGTTGTTTGTGTTGTGTTTAACTTATTTATTTGTTGTATTTTACGATTTTGTTTTGTTGTAAATTTTGTGAGTTGTTTGTTTTTTGTAGAAGGAACATGCTGCTGCATGAGATTTATTGCCATCGATAATCATTAAGCGTGAACTAACAAATCAAATGGTGTTTTAATTTTTAGTTTTTTTTATATTTTTTTTAGTTTTTATTTTCTTTTTAACAATTTAACTACATCGCAGTGCACACAAATTAATGTTGAGTCAGAAATTGTTGCTCCTTTTTGTTATTTGTGTGCATTGAGATAAAATGAAGGAAAGAAAATAAAAAGTATTTAAGAGGATGTAAAAATGACTTTCCAAAAAAGAAAATGTCCATAACTTTCTATTATTCCAAAAATTTGGATGCTTCATATTTTTCAGGAATTACTTTATTTTTTTGCTTCTGCAAAGCACTGCTTAAATTAAAAAAAAACTACGTAAAGTGGCAAAGAAGAAATCACCTCTTAATAACCAAACCTTTTTAAAGCAAAGAGCCAAATTTATGCAAGCGCCTTAGCAAGCAGGACAAAATTTTGCACAAACCGTTTGCATTGCAATTGGGGTGTTTGCTTAAAAGTTTTTACGAAAATTGTTCGAAAATTTGATTTCGAAATTCGCCAAAAGCTTGATTCGATTGATGTTCGGCGTTCAGTAAAATTTTTGCCGAGCACCAAACTTTGTAAAAAATGCTGATAGATATGTACGTAACAGTTGTCACATGAGGCATTTTTGTCGAAATTGGAAATAAAGAAATTATTTTAATGATAATTTCGTTGTTTAAAAAACAGCATAGAGATAGCTAATCGTACAAATAAATCAAAAAGAACATAGACTTTTGTGTAGTTTTGCTTGTCTATGTCAAGCCATTTGTGTAGTTTATTTGTTTATTCATCACCTAAGAAATTAAGCGGACAACAAATTTAAAAAAGCACGGAAACTATAACTATAAAGCTATTTATTGCGATATTGTTAAAACAAAACTTTTCATGCATTACTAGGCATGCCAAATGGGACCAGGTTTTTTGAAACCCGGGTTTCGGAATTTTTTATTCAAAAATACGTTATTTTTAACAGGGTGACTTACGTTTATTTAAATATAGTTGTGTTTAAAAAAAAATACCACATATTACTAAATCCAAAATCCCGGGATATTTACATAAAAAATCCCGGGATTCGAGACTTAAAGTTTTAGAATAATCCCGGGATTTCGGGATTGGCATCCCAAGTCATTACATAATTTTACAGGAGAAGGTCTTTTTAAATTTTATTTTATAAAAATTTGTATGAAGATTGTCGCATAAGATAAAATTGTTTTGCTACAAAATCGTAACGGTACCTTATGTGACCATGATATTTTAGGAAATAATGAAAGTGTTGCCAATACAGTCATTTATAATTTTTTTTTTTGCGGCAAGGGCTCGATATGGAAACGATTTTATATAATGTTTCAAGTCAGTTAATCAGCAAAACTAAGCGGACTGCCGGGACTGTTGGATTTTTGATTGCGGAACACTTTAACTGCCATTTTTAACAGCTAACTTCGGAGGGCTATAGACGTCATTATACGGGGCGGGGCAAAATTAACGTTATAATTTAACAAGTTAATACATTTTTGGTTAACTTTTTTATTTTTTCTTTTTCTTCATAATTAACTTAGGGAAATTCTTGTATTCAATCCGTTTTGCTTTCTTAGTGTTTTATTAGGAATGATTGAGATTTTGAAAAGTAAACACTTACAATGCAAAAACCGTATAGTTCTGCTGTTGTTTTTCACCTCAAACGCAAAAAAAAAAAGTTATTGGGCACTTTATATCGAAGAATAATTGTTGAATGTCACATACACCCACTTAGATTCACAGTATGGTGTGGAATAACTTCAGAAAAGAACATTGGACTATATTTGTTCGAACACACAGAACAATATTTTCTTACTTCAAATGTTTTTCTAATGGCGTGCCTAGTCTATGTGTTTGCTCGATTGTGTTGTGTTTTTTTTCTGAATCCATATTGATGATATTAATGTGTTGTTTATAGACCTGTTTTTACAAAAATCAAGAATAATTTTAAGTAGATTTTTTTTAATTCTCAATCGCTAAAAATTTAGACCATTTTCGAAAAAATAAATCTCTTACAAAAAAGAAACTTATTTGAGTATCAATTTCCAATCGATTTTCATTATCAATAAACAATGTTTAATTTAGAGTCATCAATTTCAGAGCTGGCCTGAGAAACTTTGCGCAAAAAAAATCAATTTAATTAAATGATTGCTATCGCTCATAAAGACTTAAAATAAAGAGAAGAAAAAAAATATTAAAATACTTGAACATAAAATACCCTTCCACTGTCGTATTTTAAACCACACTTAAAGCCTGAATAAGAAAGAATACATTCATTATTTGGAATACCAACGAGTGAGTGGTAGAAATGAATGTATTGTGAACATTTGACGCAATTAATTGTTGCATCGACACTTGTTTTATGTTGTTCATGTGCGCGCGAGAAACTTAAATGTTGCGTAGACATTTAAAAATGTAATTTTGTTGTTGTTTTTTTTTTTTTTTGTTTGTAGTACTTGAAGGGATCCCATTCCTTAATCTTGTGGCCCTGGTTTAAGGTTGACAATAATGTTGTTGGTATGTATTGTTGCTGTGGCTGCAACTCCTATCCTGTTGGTTCATTTAAAGGGTAATTTTTCTTAGGATTTCATTCGTTACGTTCGTTTTCTTCTTATGCTTTTTTTTTCTTTTCATTATTGTTTAATTTTTTTCTTTCCGTATTCCTTTCGGTTTTAAATTTTTATTTATTTTTTTTTGCAAAGGGATCTGGGGCATTTATCAATGTTTTATATCGTAAAATCACAATACTTTTGTCTGCGTTTGTTTCTTTTGTTCATGTTGGTTGATGTTGAGTTTTTTTTTTTTTTAGTCGTAACTGAAGCCCAGTAATGGCATCCAACAACTTCACTTTATTTTATTCGATTTATTTATAAATTTTGTTCTGTTCGTTTTGTCGTTATCATCATTGTTGAGTTCATAAATCAGAAGCTTTATTTATTGAGATATTTATCAGTGATCATTTGGTTGTGAAATTTAATGTTGCCTCCTAAATGCTGGTGAAGTGCATGTGCACTTGCATGTTTGCAAAGAATTATTTTTAAGACGTTTTTTTTTCTTGCCATATTTAGTAAGAAAATAAATTTAAATGCAGAAATTTTGCATCAATCAGAAGATATATCGATTGGAGTTGTTTTTTTTTATAAAGATCTGAGGAAATATTGGTTCTACAATTTAAACTCTAAAATAAAATAACTCGAAGAGATCTGTTTTTTAAATTGTATTTCGCCAAAAGATTTAAAATATTATTCGCAAGCACTTGTTTATGAAAACTTAGAGTCCTTGAGCTAAATTGCTCATCATTACACGAGTTAACTTACCCTCCCCCCCCCACCCCAGTGGTGACGTTTCGCAAGAATTAAATTTATGCCTCTTTGTTTTTTACGATATTCGTGTTGAATAACATGTTTTATTAAGACGACCAAAATTGATCGAAGTTTTTTATTTTGATAGTGAAATGTATCGTATTTTCGGATGACATTACATCTCTCGAGTTTTCATTCGATACTTCAGTGTCTATCGTATGCAGAAAAATACAATAATTTACTCGCTACGATAGTTAAATCAATATCGAATGCGATGATTACACCCCTGGCTTTTTTTAATCTGCAATACATATTATTTTCCATGACATCGTGCATCCCCGGTAGCAACAACTTTTAAAATATTTAAATTTTTTTTTTAATGTCTACTTTCTACTTTCACTGCTCATTTAATAATTCGATGTGAGTGGTATTGAAAAGTTAGACACCCGCCAAACGCTAATCGATTCCTATGAAACCTTTTAGGCAACAAACCATCTCTTTTAAAAACAAAAACAACTTGGTGCTCAACATTGTGGTTCTGAAGCATGTCTTGAAAGCTTGCTGCTGTTGAAGAGTTAGAAACCTTTAAAGCCATTAATTTTGTAAAGATACTATGGTTGTAGTTAGTTACTACTTTTTATTTATGTGATAACAAAGTTATTCCACTCCGATATGAAGAATTTGGAAAAAATTGTGAAATCATGTTGTGTACTGAAGAGAAAATTTTATTGGATGCAGGTTAAATTAAAGTCTGAACCCTAATTTCAGGTCGTTATCCTTCTGCCAATACTGACGTGAAAAAAAGTTCCTCTAGTTCTTGTAAAAATTTAAACTTCATTTGATCATTATATCGACTCAAAAAGTACTTAATGCGATTGCTAAATTAAAGATAAGGGAAGTTGGAAAAGTACCGTTTATGAAAAATTAATTTAGATTAATATATCGATGGCTGAATATAAAAAAGGCCCAACTCAAATTTTACAGGGGAAGACGAAAAACACTTTTAATGCAATTTTTAATAAAAAAGATACAACAAAGTTCATACTTCAGACCCTAAAAATTTAAAAACAAGATACATGTTGTATTTTTCTACCAGAAGATACTTAAAAAGCTTTTAAAAAAAAATCGAGTTACGCCTTTTTAATATTAAGCCATCGATATTCACCATTATCAGTATTGGCTGTTGCATCTAGTCCATCATTACAAATCTACAATCTTAACTAAGTGACATTAAAAAATTTATTTAAATGCCAAAAATTGTAAACACTTTGTTGGTAAAGCCATACTTACCTAATCTTACTATGCATTGCAAATACTATTTTTAAAATGGTATATAAA
The DNA here is from genome assembly GCA_949318255.1 of Pollenia labialis. Lineage (NCBI taxonomy): Eukaryota > Metazoa > Arthropoda > Insecta > Diptera > Polleniidae > Pollenia > Pollenia labialis. The sequence goes on from OX439141.1 coordinate 21,565,302, forward strand.
TATGCCTACACAAATAGTTTGAAGACACATTTAAATATGCATACTAAAACACATACTTACAAATAGAAACACATGTATATAGTAAATATATGCTATTTATAACACATTGACTAAATTACCATATTTACAACTTTGCTGGAAACATGGTCAATAAGATACGAAAATGCGTATTAAACCGACAGACACTATTGTGAATGCTCATAGACTCACAAACACACACTCTACCACATAATCGTTGTCCTTTATCTGTAAGTGTAGGAAATATTATATAGTACGAGTAAATGTAAATGTTGTTGTTGCTTGTGTCTGTGCTAATATCCTTGTTAATATTATTAAATATTATTTATGGATTTGTTTAATTTGTATTTAGTGGTCGGTATTCTATGCAGACAGTCTGAATATGTATTGTATGCTAATAAAGGACAGAATAGAGAGGACGAGAGAGAGAGAGAGAGAGAGCGAAATTAGTATAAATATATTTGTAAACATTTTTAATAGTACACCGAAGCCAAAGACTGTTAAATAGTCCAAGAAAAGTTTCTTAAGAAAGGAAACTATGGTTTACTTACACTTTTACATAAAACCACACACTGCATAAGTTCTTTGTAAAAATCTTTTTAATATTTTTTTAGTTGGAACAGGCAACACGTGTCGGTGTGTGTGATTTAATTTGATTCTATTTAGGATTTTTGTTTAAGAAATGGTAGAAATTCTTGAAAAATAAATAATAAAAAAGCAACAAATCGTCTGTGGTATTGCTATTTCTAGACCTCTTTTTACAAAAAAAAAAAAATTATTTTGAGCCAAATAAATTTTATTTGAAACTCTTCCAGATCAACTTTTAGCATACTTCGTGAACTTGTGTAGTAAAAACGAACAGTTTTGTCGCGGGTTTTTTAAGAGATGACATAAAAACATGAGCGCGGATTAAATATTCCTGACAAGGTTCCTAGAATTGTAAAAAAAGGAACAAATAATTTCTTGTTTGGCTTTATTTGACCATGTTGCTTTCTTCGGTTATAAGTTATTTTTGGGAACACAAGATTTATCATTAAAAGATTTTTGTATGACGTGCTTCAAATTTTTTTATATTTGATAAACACACTGAAATTTACTGTTGAGGGAAAAGCGAGCTTCACTTTCACTAGTTGCTTAGGCAAGATCATCAGGAAACCATACAAAAACCTTTTTAAAAAAATATTGCACAGTTTACTTGTATAGTATGAGTCACAATTTTTTTACTCAGTGCCAGACTTGAGCACTGAACTTGTATAGTGTATGGCCATAAGGAACTAAATGGCCGGCTATTTCCGGCATTTTTTAGTGTTGCAAAATGTGGCCGTTGTCAGCCACCTCCATTCAAATAAGTTCTTTTTTTGACGTGATAGTTCCTTAGTTTCAGCAACTCATAAATCGTAAAATTTTTAGCAAATATGGTTAAATAAGATATTATTGCAAAAACAATGGCGAAAAAAGCCTGCTGACTTTGAGAGTTCGAACCAATTTGCTTTGGTTTTACAATGTTTTGTTTGGAATTAATTACGTAAACACTAACAATGCAATGTCAAAAACCTCTGTTGTTTCTGGATTGTCGTAGTATTGCCGCACCCTGTAGTGAATTGGCCTTTTCTTAAACCTTTACCGACTGCGTTACCAATCTTATATCATTGAAACTGAAACGCATTTTTATTTAACGACTAAGTTTAGCTATAATGAATGTTGTGTCATATCATTCTTACTAGCATAATATGTACAGTGGCGTGAGCAACACAATTGTGCATTACTTTCTTATACTTAAATTTATTACAGTTCAAACCAGGGATGATAAATGACATTTTCGAAATTGTACTTAATTCTGTAAAAAAAATTAAGTTTTTGGCACTAATTGTACTGAAACTAAAAAAAAATATTTTTTACTAGTTTTATTATTGAATAACAAAAGAATATACGTACATACATACATATATACATTAGAGCGACTCAAGTTGTGTGGAAGCAAAATTCGTGCTCGATGTACCCTTCTAAAAATGAACCTGGGACTTTTTTAAGATACCATTTCAAATAGTTCGGCTCCAGCTTTGACCTCTCGTGAGCTGGACCATTTTGAAAAAGGTTCTATTTTTGCATGTTTCGTTAATTTGAGAATCTGTTTCCTTACCAACATATAAAAATGGGGTATCATAACAAAGGTTTCTTTTTTTCTTTCTTTAGTTCTATTTTCATCCATACATGATCTAGAAACTAAATCCGCTATCATATTACAGTAACTACAAAATTGCATTTATATATATTCCAGAGCACCGTGTAAAATGCATCTAATTTGCAAAAATCTAAATTATTTACATACAAAGATGATGTACTTGGCAAAAGAAAAAAATTAATACCCATATTGCCCTATTTAAAACGAAGGGTTGCCACCCCATTGCATTTTTGCCAAAACACGAACTAGCACGAATTTCAAAAAAAGCGGAAACACGTATTTAATTAAATCGACTAAAGATTAAAATATGTTAATTTGGCATTTTTATTACAAACAACCCCAAACAAAAAATTCAAAAATCTTTTTTTTTACAGAAAATCCTTCAAAAAAGGACATGGATAATCGACCTTGGACAAATTGTATATACACTTGGACGCGCCTTAAAAAACCCTTTCTTACGATATCCAATTTGTATATGTTGGTAAGGAAACAGATTTTCAAATTAACAAAACATGCAAAAATATACCCTTTTTCAAAATGCTCACCTGCTCACGGGAGGTATCTTAAAAAAGTCCAAGGTTCATTTTTAGGAGGGTACATCGAGCACTCTTTTTGGTGAGTCGCTCTAATATACATATATTAAAAATGTGCCATTGGCAATTATCAAAAAAATCTTTAAGTCAATAAATTAGAATTTAGACGAAGACTTTTTAGCTTGTTTTTTAACTGATTTAAAATGTTGTCTTAAAATGTATACTCCTTTGGATTTGGTATCCCACTAAACGCCCTTATACCCCGTTTTTCCATACTTTAGAACACCAAGCTAGAAAGTCCGTCTAAATTCCGTACGAAAGTTTTTATATAGTAATATTTATACATAGTACTTCGTAATATGTACTGGTATAAATGTACATAAAAACTTAAATTAAAAACTTACAAAAAAGATCGCAACAATATACTGAAGTAAGTGATCCCACCAAATTCTGAAGAAATTATTTTTTTATCCAAGTAATTTTTGGGAATACAAAATTGTTTAATTAATAATTTTATGTCAATAAATTTAATTCAATATGATTTCATTTTATTTGCATTCATATAAGTAACATATTTTTAATATTTTTATTAGAAAAAGGAAATTTAAAAAAGGTTTTGTGGTTTCATCCATTATGTTCTTTTGCTTTGGCGATTTCAATAAGCAGCTGATTAAAATAATATTCCAAAAATGCATGTTGGCAATGCTGAGAATAATATTAACAATGTATCCAATCGCAAGCAACACGCGTGGGATTCAGAACATGCTTCGCGATTTACAACACTTGTGATTTGATAATTGATCGAGTATCAGAACAAAGTTGATTGTAAGCAACATAAAATTATTATTTTCAAGAAGATCAAAGTTCGACTTTTGTAGGAAATGAGTTTTTTGACAAATATTTACATAAGTTTTTTGTTAATTTAAAACTATAGAAACAAGATTCATTAGACTGTCGTAAATCTTTCGTCTGAATTAAATTCGATACGGTATTTATATAAAGGTGACTTGTTTGCATTGTTTTTATTTTATCATATTTTGGTAAAAAAAAAATATCTGCTCCACATTAGCCGACCTTTGGCAGTTCTACTGATACTCGGAAACATTAGTTCATTACTTTACTTTTTCCATTCTGCAAATTGTACTAAACATGTCAATGGAGTACTTCCGTACTTTTGCAATGCTAATAGTACTGAAAAAAGTACAATTGTACTGACTTTATCAGCCCTGGTTCAGACTTATAAGGTGACTTTTAACCAACCCCCATGTTCATAAAAAATATTTCAGGTTATACAAATTTGTTTATAATCAAAAAATATTTTTTATGAATATGTGGAGTAAATCTGCAAAAAATGCTTAAATATATTAAATTTCTTAACAACATATTTCTGCTGGTTATAAATAAGTCCAATACTTCGTACTGGTAAAAGATTCAATATATTTTCATTATTTTCCAAAACAAAGAGTTGCTTTTTAAGATTTTAAACATTTTTGTAAATTTATAATTTGTTATGAAAACTTATTTGGAAAATAATAATTTTATTGTTATTGGACATCATAATTTAGATGGTAGCTAGAATGCACATTCAATATATTTCTTATTCTACTTTTATTATAATAATATAACTAAATTATCAAGCTTGAGGTATTTTTTTAATTTTATAAAAACTTTAAACGTTTATTGTAACCAATATTTCGAAATGTTATTAAACAACGAAATCAAATCTTTCATTAATTGTCCCAACATTTTAAAACCATTTTTCTCTTTTTTTTAAAAGATTTCTTACAATACACACACTTCCACACACACGTAAATTCTAAGCATAAATTGTTGGCATATTTGGTCATATATTTTCAAGATAGATCCTGACTGTCCGTCCTTTAGGAACAATTATATGGTTTTGCTTAATGAATTTATCTGCTCATCAGTTTATAAAAATCTACATCCAAATACAGACTCATACTCCTTGAAGTTGTAATACGAGAATATATGGACACTAACAGGAAAAAACACGTACGCATTTAAATGCAAATATACCCAGCAGTTCTTATAAATTAATATTTTAGACAGTATGGTTTATAAAACTCAATAGTTGGAGAAGTTTTAATAAAAAGTTTTAAAGCTTTGAACCTTGCTAAGCAATATGGGTCTACCGTATGTGTGACCTAAAAGTTAAATTGAGTGGCAGACTTTTTTTGACAAGGCTGTCCGACTGGAAAATGTCTATGAAAATTTTCATAAAATGAGAGATTCTATTGGATCAGAGTAGCATTTTCTTGTAAAGTAGCTGAATCATATGATTTTTGCATCTTTATTGTGTGATATTGTGTATTCTGTTCGATTTTCGTGTAAATGAATCGAACGATTGTGAAGGCAAGTGACTCCAGGCCTTAAGCCAGTTGTTTTTTGTTGGCTGGAATGTGTTAATGTATACATTTTATTTAAGTTTGTTGATAACTCAGTCAAACTACGTATGAAAAAAATACACAAAATGCATTCATTGTAATACCGAAACTACCTTAATTAAATACACTGTGCTATCACCATATTCAAGAGTTTTTAAAACTGTAGGGCTCCAAATCTCCCACCCCTTTCACAGTACAAAATCTACTTACATTCACACTGTAGTTTGTAACGTGAATGCATTACAAGTTAAAGTTTTAACCATTTGAGGGAGCAGAGACGCAGTAAATTTTATGTAGATTTGCTAATACGAATTATGTTCATTTGTGCCATGAAGTTTTGTTACATCTGCTACTGTTTTGGCTGCCACATAACATAACCTAGGAAACTCATACACAATCGTACATTGCTGCAAAATAATGCACGTTCCCAAACATACGAGCACATATTTTGTTGTTTTATGTGTAAATATCTAATGGATAAATGTGTGTTGGTTTAAGTTTACACCAGTGCCTTGTTTAACTAGGAATTTTAATGCATATTATTAAATTAAATTAAAGAATAACGTGAAATAAACGATTTTTGTTAAGAAAATATGCAAAATATCCTGAGTTTGATTACGCCTAAAATTATGCCAAATAAACTATGGTGGAAATATGCCTGGGACTATACTTTTTCCTTTTGCATGGAATGCATTTGATAAACTATTGATATCACTACTTATTTTTTTAAAAAAAATTAATGGAAATAAACTAAATACGCAAGAGTAATAAATTTCGAGCAATTTTTAAATAAGCTTTCGCTTAACTAAGTAGTGTAATGAAACTATGCAGAAGCCAGTGTGCTAAAAATTCGCCTGCAAGTGGGCTCTTCTTTTTTAAGTAATGCTTCTTAAGCGGAGATCAGAACCAAATTACCGCATTCGATATCGATCGAAATAACAATACCATTTAAATGGGAATTTCGATCGATATCGAATGCCGTAATTTGTCCCAGTAAAACTGCTACACCGTGCTTTTATATACTTATACTTATTAATCAATGCTGTTGTAAGTATGAGTACATCAGAGTAGTTGAATTTTAATGATGTCTACTGACTCATATTTAAAGTGTCATGAGTGACTATGTTAAGCGAAAAAACGATTTATTGCAGATCTTAGGTGTAGACGCGGAGTATAACATCGTTTCAAGTTTGAATTTTAACTTGTATCAGCTTAATTTATTTTTTGTGATGAAAACAAATTTTAAGCAGCTTTTAAATAGTTGCAACAATTGTCCAATTCTCAAGCTCGCATTAGCGTCGCATTTGTTCTTCTGCTTCTTTATTATACGGTGTTGTACTTTTGCTGTTGGTAGTTTTTATACAAAAGAGTGTTCTTTTTAAACGATTGAGTTTTATACATACATATGTTTTGAGGAATTTTGTATTTATACCAGGCCTTGAAATTTTCAATTTGTTTGGTGAATTTGAAAAAATCTTTTTGAATGTGATATCTAAGACCATAGATTTAATTCAATTTGATGATTAATATAAGTCTTTCATTAAATTAAATTTATTTTATAAACCATTTTAATTCAAATTGCTTATCAATTAATACTTATTACCATTTCACCACAAATTAAAACTTCCATACCTGACTTAATTTAGGGAAATCTAATAATATAAATGTTTAACAATAATTACTATTGTGGTAATTTTGTTGAACTATTTATGGTTTTTTTGTATACTGTTGGCAACACTGTCTCAAATATCAAATATTAAAAATTGGTTGTGTTGTCGCTTGTTGCTTGCTTTCAATGTTGCCATTTTGTGATGTTTTTCAATTTTTATATAAAAAGACGAAATCTGTCATGGACTTCAAAAAATGTCGCCTTCATGTACCCATTTGAGAGCAGTTGGCTTTAAAGGTTTTGTTCTCTTTCTAACCAATTTTTGAAGATTTTTTTTACTAAAACAATATTACAATAGAAGACTTTTGGCAACCCTGTTTAAATTTATATCCATTCTCACTACTACTATTTAAATATTTCAATGGTTGTGGATGCCGATACCTGATCTTAAGCATTATATTTTATAAGAAATTAACTGCATTAATTTTTTTAACATTTTTTTCAGTTTTTCAAGTCATCTGTGTACAACAATTTTACATACAGAGTTTTACCTTTTTTTTGTCTCTTTTCTTCTTCTTCTGCTTCTTTATAGTTTTATTTTTTGCTTAAAATGCCGACCGATTCTCTGCCTTATAAACTTCTGTGAACGTAGGAGTAGTTTATTTTGGTTTGAAGTAATTTTTTGCATTTAAAAAATAAAAAGAAAACAAAAAAACCAACTCAAAACTATTTTGATTGGGAGTTAAGAAACAATAAAAAAGGAACAACGAAGACAACAAAACATAAACATTTTTATTAACATTTTCATTTTAATAGTGATTTGTTACAGTTGTGAATGTGTATGAATTTGTTTGTTTTTGCAAACAACTATAAATTTTTAGATTAAGTTCTCTTTCCTTAATATATTTTAGACCAATTAATAAGATTTATTAGAATTTGTTTAAAAAGAAACAGAGGAACAAGATTTTAAGCTAAACAAACTAACAATAAATAAATAGCACTTAAGGCCGTTTTACACTAAAATACAAAACATAAGTATTTTGCTAAAAATGCTTCCCTGATCTAATTATTTAAGGTTTAAGGTTTTTAATCCAAATTTTTTAATTTTTTATTATGTTAAAGTTGAAGCAGTCGTCAAAGGCTGTGAGTGTTAAACGGCAAAACCCTCTGAAGAGATTAAGTGGTTACAATTGAAATTTGTTAGGGTAACCTTTCCGTGAAAGCCTGTGTTCGAGCCCCGCGGCAGTCAAGAGTGAAAAATTATCAATAAATTTTAATTAATTTCATGTTTTAAAATTCCTAAAAATAATTTAATGAAAATTAAATTTAATAAACTTCAGCCTCATTAAAAATATCAAAATTTGGATTAAAAAACTAAATATTTTTTTCTGCTTGTCGGCTTGACCGAAGAAACTTTCTTACATGCTTTAAACTTAACTTGTTGCTTTTTATACATTTTAAGACAAATAAGTATTCAATTTTAATAAAAAAAATTTAATATAAATTATGCAAATTTGCTTAACTTATGTTTCTTATTGATTTTAAAATATAAATACCTATCGTAAACTACACCTGGTCATCAAGAATTGAATTTTAAAGATAGAAAAAAAATCTAAATATAAAATATCTGCTCTTTGTTAGACTTACAACAAGAAAATTTCTCCAGCATCCTTGTCATCATTATTGTCTTAATCAATTGATGACAAAAAAAAAAACAAAGAAACATATATGTAATATATATGTATATATATGAAATGTGTATCTAACCAAGTTAGCATTTCTTAGTCACAAGTAAATGACAACCAACAATAGTGTTTTTAAGAGGAACAGCTACACAAAAAAAAAAACTAAAACATCATCAACAGCAGCAACAAACTGCAAAAGTATATAGAAGCAGTGGCAACATGATATGAAGTAAAAACCATATGCTTTTTTATGCTCTTGGACATGCCCCCTAACGGTGGTGGAGCCAACACAAAAACGGCAACAACGACAACAACTTGTAGTAAAACTCTTAAACTTTATGACTGAAAAGCACAAAATTTTACAAGAAATTGTTTGTTGTTTTTTTTTCTTGCTTTTCAAAGGCACAACAATAACAATTCAACGTGGAGGAAAAAAATATTATAAGATCCAGTAAATACCAAAATTGTATATGATCTGGAAGATAAAATGTGATTGTGACACATGAGGAATACAGTACAATTGGAAAAGTTACTAAGTGGAACAAATTTACCTTGAGAGGGGCCTTATTAGTCCACCGATATTTTGAGTAAAAAGTCCCATATGACAACTTTTTGCGGGTTCTTAGTACATTATTCCTTTCAAAATTTAATACATATTACCTTTTTAGCTAATTTATCACATAGAAAATATGTTTAGTAGTTCTTTTTTATTAAAGTTTAGAGACTAATTGTTGGTAAAGGTTATGCAGAGAGGGGTCAACACCATATCGTAGTCCTCGTGTTGAATCCGCCACTCAAAAGCATGTATTGTAGTGAGACCAGCGGAAGTTCTTAAAGAGCCAGCGAATGTAAACGTACACAGCTATTACGCCATTTCACCGGGTTATATTTTAAACAAATTTCTTTATATGAATTTAATCAGGATTTTGGTGATGTAGCGGCTTACTTAATAAGCGGCTCAAAATTTTATTTAATGTGTTAGTTAAATACATTAAACAAATAATTACTGTTTCTTAAACTATTTTTACTGTATGAACAGAATGGATATATACATTTGGGTCTATAACGCTTTTTCTTCTTAAGAGATTGTTCTGGATTTCACAGAGTAAAAAAAATTTATTTCAATTCAAAAATGTATGACAATTATTAAAAACTTAATTTAAATGATTTTGTTTTTCGTGATTAATTCCCAATTTTTATCATTTGATGAAAACACTGATATTTATTGTTGATGGGATAAGCTATTCCTTGATTAAATTTGCACCAGTAAATAAATTAATAATATCAATTAAATATTTAAAAATTTTCTGCAGTAACGTGGGTCATATCTGTAAACGTTTAAACGTAAACGATTAAATTTGTAATTAAAACTGATTTTATTTTTCATAATAGGTTAATTGAAAAAAAAATTGCAAGGATTTTTTCTGTGTTCAATCCCCAACTGTATAGGAGAACTAGGAAAATTTGACGCTAAAGTGTTTCTTTTCTGTTCATAGAAAAAATTAAAAATTGCCTCGAATCACCAAATTCATAGAATCAAGCAAACAATTTGTTGATTTTGCACCTTTTACCAAAATGATTATATTTATAGGTTACTAAAAATTTAATTCAAATTTTTAATATTTTAATCAGGCTTAAGTTCATCAAATTTAATTTTCATTAAATTATTTTTATGAAGAAAGGAATTTCACAACATGAAAATTAATTAAAATTGTTATTGATAATCATTCATTCTTGACTGACCTGAGATTCGAACCCAGGCGGCTGGTTACCATGACATGTTTCGATCACAACCACTTGATCTCCTCAGATGGATTTGCCGTTTTACACTCGCAGCCATCGACGACTGCTGACGTCAATAGTCAAACATCAATCCTTAAACCAAATTGTATTTTAACCTTTGGTAGATCGAAATTTGCTTTTTTGAATGATTATCCATTTCAATTGATTCTACATGTTTTTCCTAACTTCTGTTTTTTCCGTACTTATGTCAAGAATTCTTCTTGAAGTCCAAAGTACATTTTTTTTTTGTTTTTTCATTTTGTCTTTCCTTTTCTTGTTGACCTATTTTCAGCACAACTTGAAGGACAAATGTAAAAAATTGTAAACTTTTTCAAATGTGAATATTTTTTTTCATTAAATGATATTTTTTTTTAAAAAAAAAAAATAATCAAAATACTTTGCCGTTTCAAATAGCTCAGGTTTTTTCATTTCCCTACAACAATTCTACAAGTTTAATTTATTTTATTTTTAACGAAAAAATCAATTAAGATTTCTTGTTATATAATTTATATTTAAAATAAAAAATTTATATCAATTATCACTAAATTAAAATACTTTTTAAACATAATTTTTAATTAAAAAAAACTTCTCTGTTAATACGTTTGGATAAATAGAAGTTTTGTTTGTTAAAAAATGAATTTTATGGTTAGTTGCATAAATCGATTTTATTAATTAATTTTTGTAAAATTTTAATTATGTATTTATATTAATTTATTCAATTAAAATTTTAACTGAATCTCACAACAAATTCGACTACTAGTTTGCTTAATTCAATTACTATATTGACTATTGTTTTGAGTATTTCAATTAAGTGAGGTAATTGAATAAATTATATATTTTTCAATTACTATATTGGTTTAATTTATGCAACTTTTTTTACTATCAAATTTTTAATCAAAATTGAAATGTCATTAAAAAAAATTATAATATAAAATTTCTACAATTTTCAAATTGTCAGTAATCAATATAATTATTGGTGTGTTCATTTACTTTACAAGCAGAAACAAGCAACGAGAGAGTAAATTTAAAACTTACAAAATTTTTCTCCTAATTTCTCAAAAAGATAAAAAAGTAACTTAGGCGTATCGACACCATTCAGCTGTAGGATACGAGATTATCTCTTAATAAATGTAATTGTTTTCAACTATTTGTGCAAGATTATTGTTCCTTAATAGTAGAAAAATAAAAAGTGCATATTTTTAAAAATCTTTTAATTTAAAAATTATGAAAATAATTTCTGTTTTGTAAACAAAAAAAAAAAAAAAAATGAAACAGGTTATTTGAATAATTCTTGCTTGTAAAACAGTAACAATTATTGAAAATAAGATAAAAATTTTATGTAAATGAACACACCTTTTTTTGGTAAAATGTTGTTAAAAGAAAAAAATATTTCAATTAAAAAATTTGTGATATTAACGGAAATATTAATAAAATTTGCACCAGCATACTAATTAATAGTATCAATTAAATAATTTTTGATATTAACAAAATTTTCTGCAGTAATATTGCTAATATAACATTTAATTCACTTGATTAAATTTTTAATTATAACTGATTTTATCTTTGATTAAAAAAAAAAATTCCGACAATTTTTCTGTGTACAAAGTCAACAAATTGTTTGCTTGATTGTACGAATTTTCTGATTAAATTAATTTTTTCTGTGCTACAGATGCACAGTAACAATTTTATAATAAATAAAAACTTTTTTCGGCAATAAGGGAAATTTTTAACTCTCGAATACTGCCATAGCAGCTCTTTCTTATTAAACTTTCTACTTCCTAAAAAGATCTCACTGTTTCGAAAAAGTCTTAAAGATTAAGTTAGCATTTTAAAATTAGATTATAACTTCCTGTTGGACCTTCCCTGTTATATTCCTGGTCTTAATATCAGTAGCACCAGCAGCATTTCTTACAAAACAGGCCAAATAACATCAGCTACCAACAACATTGCCAATAAAATCAGCAACATAAAAGAATATTACACACAAAGAAACCAGGAAAAAAAGAAGACAAATGTTAACGGAAAAAAGGAAGCAACAACCAACGAGAATGCAATACATTCTCAGTTGATGCGTTGTGATGTTCTTCAACATTCCATTACAGTTTTCATACTCTTGTTAAGAACTATTCATTTTTTTTTTGTTCTTTTGCTGTTGTTGTTGTAGCTGCCAAAGTTGTTGCATTTTATTTCTTCCAATGGTCAAACAGAGATGCTAGAAACCCTTAGGTTATGTTACTTGTATTTTTATAGTGAACAGAATTTTCATCTGTATTTTAAATGTTGGTGTTTGGGTGTGTGTGTGTGTGTTTGTGTGAAAATATGTATTCGTCAGAATTGTAGATGTCAAGCATTTTCATGATGCGCATCAACAACAGATTGTGATATAAAACTTGAAGCAGCACAAGCACATTTTTATATATGTACAGCAATGCTGTAGTGGACTGCAGTAGTAGTTTGTTTAAATGTTGTATGTTATATGCCTTTTTTTCGAACATTTTGCCCCCCTATGCATTCAAACTCCAACTCAAATGAACGAATGAGAAAACTGAAAACTTGATGACTTTGTATGCCTTGAGTTGATAGGAATAATCACAGAGTTGTTGTGAAAAGCACAACAGCAACAACAACTATATGAAAATAAATGTGCAACAAAAAAAAAAAGTCTCATTCTTTTTCATGAAATTCACATAATATGTGTCCGTCTGGTGTTGTAAATATAATAGAAAAAAGCATGGAGTTCGTCATTGAATTGAGGAGGGTTGTGTTTTCAATATGATTCATGGAGAATGTAAAAAATTGGAATTTGCACATATTTGTATTATAGAAAAGGATAAATCGTTAGATAAAACAAAAAAATTAAAACAAGGGAAGTTAGACCCGACCGGAAGCGATAGTGCAGTTAATGGTCCAGAGATGGCAATACACCCCATCCACGTCATGTGTTCAATGCGCATAAACTGTCAAATTTGTCATAAAAAAATTGGAAAACAGTGTAAAATTGTATTGAAAAGCGCATAAAGTAGGATTACTTTCTACTTTTTCGGGCGTCTGAAAACAGGTCAAGCAAATATAAAACGAATAAAATATGTTCCAATTGCGAAGTGGAAATTCAGTCGGAACAACCTCCAAGCCCAATTTATGGTTTTAGAATATTAGTGCTCGACTCACGATTCACATGACATTCCCCACTTTGTCTTGGATCCGCGCTCGGATCAATCAGTAGCGCATACTTGAGATAAACGAGGTTGTGCAATGGGTGCAATCTGCATTGCTGGTGTTGAACTGTTTTTTCTTTTTCGTTCAGATATGCGTTCTATGTCACAGTGCGCGGTAATATTGCCTACAAGAAGTAATAAAGAATCTTCTTAAGCGTCTCAAACTTAGTTGGCTTTTTAGGAATGTAGCAAATTAATAAATTATCGTAAATTGGCTTCGAAAACTCCAACAATGAAATTAAAATATCTTTATAACAGGTTGTGTGTTACTTTAATCTATTAGAAAAAACAACCAAGGCGTTTACGAGAACCGTATGAAGGCTGATTACATATATTTTTCAAACTATAAAAATTCTTGGACTTTTTTCTAAAAATCATAGAAGACTCGTTAAAATATTTATTTTTTAGAAAATCAGAGAATGATGATCAATTTTATCACCACCCACGTTAAAAAAAAACTTTTGCCAACCAATCGACTGCATGTCATGTATTTGATGGTCTGCTACTAAAATTTTCTTTTCGTTTTATCCACTTTAGTTTGGATATGAAATCTTAGTCATGTGTGTATTTTATCTTATTGCCAGGTTCTGCTTCAGCTTTTTTCCCCTTTGTTTCATTTTTTAATTTGTTGCTTTTATCAAATGTATTTTTTTCTAAAAAGGATTTTCTGTTGTCTTCCTTTTCCCATTAAAAAAAAAAACGAAAAAAATATAATTTTAGATGAGTTGATTTTGAGTTTTCTTGTCAATTTCCCTGTGCTCAATATGTTTTCGTGTGCGTGTGTACTTGACTTTTTTCGCATTTCCATGGCCATGTCTGTATTTTATGTTGTCAATTGCAATTTACTATTATTGGATTTGTTCGCAAAATTTGTGTGTATTCTTTCTTTTTTTTTTAATAAAGAGATATCAAAAAAATTAAAATTTTTTTTGCCGAATTTACAAAATGTAATTTTTCTTTTAAAAAACAAAAGTAAAGAAGGACTTAGTCAGTTGTTGAGTTAAACGCACATTTAAATCAGATTTTTGTAAAAAATTAAAGCACCCGATATCGCTTGAAATTGTAGTTCAATTTAAATGGGAACTTCGATAGTTAACGAATGCCGTAACTTTGTTATTGGATACATTCTTTTTTTTTTCGTTTCAATACAGATGTAAATTTTTTTTATCCTATAAGGCTTGATTATCACCTCTATAATCCCAAACGGCTAATTGCTACTCGCGGACCTCTTAATAACTAGAACAATAAAGCCAACTCCAAGAACTATGTAGCTTGGAAATAATTCTGGACCAATTATGTGTCTAAAATTCCGCCCTAAGATTCAGTTCTTTAAGAATATCTGCCAGGGATTGCTGAAAGATGGATGTGCTTACGAGATCGGGAGTTCCCCTATGAATATGCCATTTTTGTCTCGGATATCACTAATGAACCTTTTGAGTTACGTTTAAAGTTTAAAATGGTTAATAAGAGCCAAAAACTAGTAAATAATACAGGCCTGCGCGACGCGGCTGTGCCCAGCCTAACCTAACCTTAATAGTTTTTATTTTATCGTAATGCCAAAAGGTCACAGAGATAATTGCCTAAGATTTTCTACTAAACTTTTCTTCACGAGTTAGTTAAAGTGCTGGTAGTGCATCAGATGTGTGGTAATATTGTGCAACAAGAGAGTGAGAACTGAGATAGCGGATTCGAGTCCCGGTCTACCTTGCTTTTGCCAGGTAAATCAAGTTAGAATATAATTCATAACATTTAACAAAAACAAAAACACCATTATTTTTTACGAAATTCTCATACTTCGTGACTGTCTGGTATTTTAAATTCATTTGAAAAAAAAAAAAAAAATTACTAGCAAAAAATTAGTAGTCAGAATTGTGGACCGATTTAGCTTAATTTTAAAATCGTACTCTTCTCGAATACATGTGAACCACGGTTGCAGGATTTGACGATTTTTTAATCCAAAAATGGAATTTTGACGAAAAAGGCCATGAAATGCCTTCAGGACCAGGCATATTGAGCCATCACTCAATATGCAAAGTATACGCAGAAATCTAATGCGTTTTATTCAATGCTTAAAAAAAGAAGAGAGTCCATCTGTCCTAAATCTCATATTTGACTGCTTAAAATTCCTGGTGTTGCCGCGTGTCCCGCACTAATCCGAATGTTGTAGTAGGCAACTCTCTCTGTTTAATTGCACAATTTGTAAGAAAAATTCTACAAGTACACAGAGTTTTGGATAAGTGTATTCATATTAGGGTTTCTAATTTCCCGGTCTTTTTCTATTCCCATATCGATGCCTTATTTCCTCAACCTCGTAACTTAAAAATACGGTTTTGACTTTTTCATATCAAACGACTGCTATTTTTGTGTTCTAATACTGCAACAACATTTTATCTCAATACAATATACATTGATGTAATCAATTCTTTAATAATTCCATTTTAACTTTAACCCAAACACCGAAGTATACAAAGATGAAACGTTTTTTTTTCTCTCCTGAAAAATTGTATTTTTTTTAAGATACAAGGTTGAGAAAGTAAGGCATCGATATACAACAGTCTAAAAAAATTAGCTTGCAAATTATTCCACAGAAAACCAAAACAAAACCATTATTAAAGCATTTCAAAGCTTATCAGAGATTCTATTTCTAATCCTTGTTGATATGTATATAACCTGCTACCGAAAAAGTGCTCTCGTTCTCTACAGACGGTGGTTTGGCGATGGTGTATCGTGTACATTTTAATTTTATACTTCAAGAAGCTTTTTAGACATTTCATCAGCAATTAAAAATTTTTATTGGAGTAGGAAAAATAGTTCGATTTCTAGGTAGTTTTGAGTAAAGATTAAACTTTTATTGCTCGTTTTTGATTTTAACGATGAAAACAAATTAAGATTTCAAAAAATTTAATTTGAAATTCCCGAAAATTCCCGGAAACAGTTTCCCGGGAATATTTTAAAAATAATATCCCGGGATTCCCGGGAATTTTTTACCGCATAGAAACTCTAATTCATATACAAGGACTGAAAATTATCTACAGGATCCAACGAAAACGCTTCCATTTTAACTACCACTTAAAAAATAAAAACTTGGCAGATATTCAAGACATACAACTATCCTGTGATGGCTGCCGAGGCCAAAATAAGGATATACAAGTTTAAGGAATATTGCACAAGATTTTATCTGAATCACGAAGTTGCAAAACAATTACAATAACCAATCCTGTAGTTGGGGGTAATCATTCATTCTTTCCGAAAGTGTGTTCGGGAGAATTTAAAAAAAAAATTAAAAGAAAAGATATGATTATAAAGCCAAACAAGTAACCATTATACTCTTTGTTTAGTTAAAATTTATATGAATGTTCAACATATTTGTTAAACAAACAACCAAAAAAAAAGTACTGGAATTTCTACGGAAAGTTGGGAGCGAGGTTTTTTATATGACTGAAAGCCTGCTGTAGCTCCTGTGCTGAAAGCACCAGGTCAACAATCTTTCCAGTTTAAACTTAAAAATCGAATGATTAGAGAATGAAATGAAAAAGCAAGGATGACATTACACGCAGAAAAAAATATGTTTGGAGGTAATTATATTCTAAGAGCAACCAACTGAATTTTAACAATGGTTATGTTTGCAGGTTACCATATTATTGTTTAATATAACCATAAATAAATAAATATAACCATAATATGGTTAACATTGACAACATTTTCCTGAACTCAACCATAATATGATGTGATTCACCATCATTTTTTTAAATTAACCATATTTTAGTCTATATTATCTACAATTATGGTCAACAGTAATCACATTATGTTCAACATGTACCATAATATAGTAAAAAATTTCCAGAATTTGGACAGGAGAAACCATATTATGGTCAGAGTTAACAATACTATGGTCAAAGTTAACCATATAATGCCTCTTTATGTTAACCATTTCTTCAATTTGTCTATTAAGTGTCAAGCTATAATTATATTTCGTCTTTTTTCTGTTACGTGTTACATTCACTTTACACTTTTATAAGACATCCCATTTGAATCACGTTGGAGCCCTTGACGACCTTCATTAGCACTTATTCTTTTACTGGTTCATAGTACTACGTAAATGAATGTATTTTAATCAATAATTAATATAAAATGAATGAGAATTTTAAGAAAAAAAAAATAAGCAACTGTGTAATTCAAAAGTATTCAACTATTGTAGAGAGAAAATCGACCATAATATTGTTGTTATAAACTTATTATTTTAAATTTTAAAGTATAATATTATAATGTATAATGTTTTTAAATATTATAATTTCAAACATAATATTGTTATTATACATTAACTATAACAAGTTTGCAGATAACCATAATATGGTTATTGCTTTTGGATGGATGCATTTGAACGTAATATGGTTGCCGGCGACAAAAATATGGTTTAAGTAACCATAATATATTTAAGTGTATGGCTGCAGCTTTATTCTAGTAAAACATTATATTGTTAAATTCAATCATATTTAAAGTTTCTAGGGAGATAAACCCTTCATTGTTAAATAGAAACAAGATATTATTAATCGTGAATAAAGGGACCATAATATGTTTTTTTAACCATACTTCAGCCAGTATTAATTCTTGCAACCAAAATCATTCTTAAAACGACCAGAGAAAATCAATGACTTGCAATTTAATGTTTTATTCTTGAACATTCTTGGTTGAACGTGCGGTGAAGTTAAATATATTATAAAAGTAGTGTAAATATATTATAAAACTAGTGTATCGAATTATTGCTTGAAACTAAAGAATCGTTAGCCAAAGGTTAACACTATACAGAGTTATAAAAATTATTAAAATGTACTTTATTTTAGGAAATTGAATAAAACTGCGAAGCCAATCTCTTAAAAAGGGCTCTGTTAATTAAACAATTTGAAAGCAGAAACTTACGCCAAGTGTTGTCTGGGAAACTTAGCAAGAAGACAAAGAAGTTAGAAAAAGTTTAAAATATTTTTCTATTGTTCTCCTTTTGAAGATATTTGGCTTTGCACTCGATAGTTTTTTTTTAACTTTTGACAATCCAAATTATATCCAACAAAAATTTTACTAAATTTATTCAAGAATTATCTTGAACGTTTAACTGATTTTGGAAATATTTAAAACATTTTGCTTTTAGATCAAGCTTTTGATCTTTCACTATAACACGGCAAAAGTAATATAATCCAAATTTTTGTATGTTATTTTTTTTTAAATATGCCAAGCAAATATTTAAGTGCATTATTTATTTTAAAGAAGCTACATGTCGTTCTAATAAAATAACTATACATTTATACTTTATTTTTATTACATTTAACAAACTTAGACCTGTGATAAACGGTAGTGCTTCAAAAGAAAGAATCTCATCTGAAATGATAAACCAACCACGCCGCGGTACTAAGTGATCATACCGCCCCCATACAACAACATTTGATGCAGTTACATACACTTTTAATATTGCAAAGGCAACTTATGGCCTTAAAAAAAAATCAAACAACAACCCTACAAAATCAAATAACCACAACTCGAGAAAACACCAACTACAGCAAGAAGAAAAATAACAAAACGTAAATCTTGAATAGTTGTGCCGACAAAATCAACAGGTTTCGTAATGAAGAAGAATAAAACAAAACACCGAAGTAACATTAAAAAACGTAGAGGCAGGCTAAAGAAAGAGAAAAAGTCAACAAAATATTTTTTTTATTAAATAAAATTAACAAACAATTTTTGCACACCAAAAATGGAGCAACATCAAAGGCAGCAGTTGTGTTACACAATACTTTTTTCATTATTATTTTTTTTTTTTTTTTGCTTTAAAACTACCAATCAAAAGTATGAGTGTAAATGCGGCAAAGCAACAGATGTCTGCAAGTTTATAGAATTTAAAGTTAACTACGAAGTTTTCCAAACATTAACTACCACCCAAAAGTTACAACTTAAGAAAAAGGTTCTACATGTACTTTAACAAACAACGCATTCAAAATTTGTTTACTTATTCACGCACCGTTCTGGATTGCCTTTTTCAACTCGATTGATGCTTTAACCTAAGACATAATTAGAATTAGTGTTTTAAAGAACGCTTATCGTGTGAGTGGTTTGCTTTAAAGAACTTTTTGAATCAACAGTGGACATCTAATTAAACAGATTTCTGTAGAAAAGTCATTAAAACAAAATTCTTTTATAGAACTCCTTTAAACTAAAGTAGAAAACTTTGGATTTTTTTTTCAATAGAAAACTTTTCGAACCAGTTAAATAACTTTGAAGCAATGTTTTTTTTTATCTAACTTACAACAGCTACAGTTTTATATATAAAACTTTCTCGAACCAACATTTTTCCGTACAAACTTTATCATACAATTAGTTTTCTATAAAAAAAACTTCACGAACACATAGTTTTCAACAGAAAACTTCATTGGACCCATAGGAAAGCAGCATTGATCCAACAGTTTTATATATAAAACTTCATCTCACCATCAGTTTTATACAAAAAAAATTTATCTCTGGAACAGTTTTCTTCTACATCAAACTTAAACGAACCCATAGTTGTCTATGTAGAACTTCACTGAGCCAACAGTTTTTTGTAAAAAACTTACCGAACCAACAGCTTTCTATTAAAAAACTTACTCGACCCAACTGCTTTCATTTAAAACTTCATAGTTTTGTATAAAAAGCTTCATCGCTCTAACATTTTTCTATATTAAAACTATATCGAACCAATAGTTTTCTAAAGAAACCTTCATCGAACTAACAATTTTATATAGAAAGTTTTATCACTCCAACAGTTTTCTAAATAAAACTTCATCGCATCAACCTTCATTGTTTTGTATGAAAGGCTTTATCGGTCCAATAGTTTTTTGCATTACCCTTCATCGAATCCATAGTTTTCTTAAAAAAAAAAACTTAATTGCAGCAACAGTTTTCTAAATAAAACTTTATCGAACTTACGATTTTCGTTATAGAACTTCACTTAACCAACAGTTTTCTGTAAAATCGTCATCGAACCAACAGTTTTCCATTACAAAGCTTAAACGAAACAACATTTTTCTATATAAAACTTCATAGAATCAACAGTTTGCTATGGAAAACCTTATCAAACCAACAGTTTTCTATATAAAACTTCATCGTACCAAAGGTTTTCTAAAAAAGAATTTTATCGAACTTACAGATTTTACTGATTCAACAGATTTCTATATAAAACTTAATTGAACCGACAGTTTACTATATTAAACTTCATCAAACTCATAGGTTTTTATGAAAAGCTTCTTCGATCGAACAGTTTCCTATATAGATCTTTGCCGTACCAACAGTTTTCTGTAAGAACGTTCTTGTATCGTTTATCGTTTCATTCAAAAAACTAAGCCAACAGCTTTCTAAAGAAAACTTTATCGATCTGACTGCTTCATATAAAAACCTTATTTTGTGTGAAAAGCTTCATCGATCAAAGAGTTTTCTACACAAAATTTCATCGAACCAACAGTTTTCTTAAAAATACTTAATCGAAGCAATAGTTTTTACATAAAGCTTCGTCGAACCCATAATTTTCTACATAGAACTCTATCAAGCCAATTTTTTTAAAAAATTTTTTTTGTACAAAAACTTTATCGAATTAACAGTTTTCTATATAAAAATTGGCAGAATCAACAGTTTTCTATAGAAACCAACATTAAACGAACAGTCTTTTATATAAAACTTCATCGAACTAAAAGTTTGCCATTAAAAATTAAAAACTTTATTAAGCCTGCGGTTTTCAATATAAAACTGTATTAAATCAACAATTTTTTGAAAAACTTCATCGAACTAACAGTTTTCTATAGAAAACTTAAGCAAATTTTTGTAAAAACTAACATTTGGTAACCCTTTTTCTTGAAACAAAAATATTTGCATCTGAATCTTAATTAATTAACTCAACGCATTTTCATGTAAAAATTGCAAAAAAAAAAAATCTTTCAGATATTCGCTGCAATCCAACCAGCCAACACACGATTCCATATAAAGTTTATTTAGACAAGTCGAATGAGCTGATGGAGAAGTAAGTATGCATGTAGTTGTAGGAATAAGTCTACAAGTTTGCATGCATGAATGTATTCAACATTTTCTTATTATGTTTGATGTGCTGCGATTTCGTAATGCATTCCTGTGCGCACTTATTGCCAGACAAGGTAATAGTTACAACAAGAAGCTTACAAATATATAGACAATAGAATGCAGCAAATTGGAATAAAGTTACAATGCACTTTTAAAAATTAAGTAAGTTGAAAGAATTTATTAACTAGTGGTGAGACATTATAATTTTCTGATAAGAATATCGAAAACGAATATAAGGAACGCCTCCAAAAAAAATGCAGATAATTTGATATCTGTAATGAATTTTAAAATCGGACGACCTTGATCTTTCGATACCGGTCAGGTTACACAATAATAATGCACATTGTTTTCCAAAAAGAGATATCCACTATAACTGATCCTGAAGAGGATTCTAGAGATTATATTATAGGTAACCTTCACAAGCATTTATGTGGCAAATTTGCTGCCACTGTGACGCAAATTTTAAGAGTGGTCATTCGAAATATTTATTTGAGCGTATGAAAAACTTAGCTTAAAAGTTACTCGAGAAAGATAGATATTTATTTTAAGGGTCTGGTAAAATGCATAACATTAGAATAATGTCACATTTTAAAAAAAAAAAATGCAATTTGGTAGTCGTTTCTTAAAAATGCTTTGCTCTCTAAAAGGCCAGCGTGTTTTATTCTAAAAAAATTCACCCTTAAATGTCAAAAGGCATTGCAATTTATGCCCCGTAAAAATCGATAGTGTTGATAATGCCCTGTAAAAAGATGACTTCTATTTATATATAGGGTTACCAGACGAAGTTGGGAAAAAATCGCCTCTTATCAGGACAGTAAAAATTTCAAGTTTTCATAGTTATTTTTTCTATTATTTTATAGTAAAAACAAAAGAAAGCATTACATTGTAAATGGTAGGTTGTCAGTGATATAAAATTTAAATGGATTCGGTGTTATAAAATTGTTTTTGAAAAAAACGTCCAATCAAGAAATCGTAAAAACTTGGTGTTAACAAATCGGCCATCTGGCAAAGGTATTTTCTTGTTTACATATTTTATGAAAAATAAACTAAAGAAATTGGAATTTCGTCATTCATTTTGTTCATTTAATATCAATCTATTTACAAATTTGGGCTTATGTATATTTTTTTATATATTGAAGAACAAACTTTTTGTCAAAGCTGGCGATCCGATTTTGTGTTTTGTTCTCGCCAAATAAAAAAATTGCAGAATTACATGTTCGGAAAGACACCTTTTAAAATGTGGTATTTTTTTGTAGAAAAGAAAACACCATAATAATGCTTTTTAATGTCATCGCTTGCAGCAAAGATATGATGACTTATAAGCTTACTTGTTTTTGACTGATATTAAAAGGCGAGCGCTAGTGTAGATACAATTTTTATAAGCGTTGATCATCCCTTAACGAGAAGGCAATAATGAGCATCCATTCTTAGGAAGATACAACCATATTTAGCATTCTTTTTATAATTCTCCAAAATGAAGAATAATAACTAATTCATTTGCGTCACAACCAGTGTTACCAGACATGGTTTTTAAATAAAACGCGGTCAATGAAATATCTGTTTTTCTTTACTCCAAAAAAAAGTTTTACATTCATAAATCTCCACAAACTTTGTTCAAAAAATTATATAAAAAATACTCATTTAAACTGAAAAAAAATATTATTATTCTTGTGAACCTTTCAAAAATTGACAATTGCCAAATACGTTTACGCATTCAAAGTAACTACAAACTATTAAACACGACTGCAAACTTAACGTGCTCGCAACATTTACGTATGAGTAACGAGACCTCTAATGCCTGTTTAATAGAATTTTGTATGGACAATTTTTTTTAACTGCGTGTTTCTCACAGAACTTAACACAGTTCGATATGTTCTCAGACAACTTATTTAGTGAGGCTTATAATATAAAATTTTATAATATTATGGTTACTTTAATTATATTTATTGTGACCGCAAATTTAAGATGACAAATATTGGAAACTGGAGAATGCAACCAGTCAAATTGCATATGCGGACGACATAACGATCAGATAAACCTCACAATTCTTAAAGAAGAATTTGAAAAAAAAGGTCTACGGATAAGTAAGTTAGAAACAATGGTAGTAGGAAAAGAGCATAAGCATCACGAAATTTCGATAGATGAAACACCGCTTAAACAAGTAAATATTTTTGAGTTGTTATAAGTGATGATAATGCAAACCTGACAAGAACCTCAACAATCGAGTTTTCGCTACAGAAAGACTATTTAATACTCTAAATAGAAACTTTAACAAAGAACGAGAGAAAACTTGCAGTTTATAGATCAACGTACATCTCCACTTTAACATATGGTGGCGAAACCTGGGCGCTTGCTGACAGCAGGCAGAGGCGAATACAAACATACGAAATGAGATCCGTAAGAGGAGTAGCGAATAAAACTAGAAGACTGGAAACACAACGACCAGCACAAGACTAATCTCCAAGTTAAACCAATTAGCGAGATAATAGACCAACAGAAAATGAGACGGTTTGGTCACATTGCGAGAATGCCAGCAGAACGTTTTCCAAGACAAGTGACTGAGGCTAGAGGCGAAGGAAATAGAGCAAAGAGGGAGAAACGACTGACATGGGAGGCCTCATTGCATTCGGCATTTCAAAGACGGGACATCATAATTATACAACGCTAAAACCGTAGCAGCTGACAGACAACATTGGCTAACTCTTTGTAAAATATCCCCACACAGAAAAGTAGACAGAGTAAAGATAAAGTAAGTAAGCAAGTAAGAAATATAAAGCTCTCCTTCAACTGAGCATCTAGGTCAAGTTAGATTCCTTCAGCAGTCATCACAAAGACAGCTTACTTTGGCTCTTCAGTGGACGCTTTGTGATACCCAGTGCCAACGCCCATTTTACTTAACAGTTACTCAACTGCAAAATTCAACCAATTCGTCTTCCAAATTAAGAGAAGAAGCAGCCCTTGTGCTGTCTTAGATTAGATCAAAAGAAATAAACACTGGACTGGCTTACCCAGGTATCTCTCCCTAATGTCCTGAATTCTATAACAAATTGCATACGAAAAAAAATTAAATATATTTTTCTCTTCGTTCTTGTCATGACAGCTGCTACAGAAGGCAGACCCATTGTCTGTGCATGAGTCCATACAGGACAGTGCCTAGTCATCACTGAGATTACTGTTTTAATCAGCTACATACGTATTGAACTTTAGTAGAGAGCATGTCCACAATGCCCTGGATATAGAGCAGGTGGATTTAGGTGTCCACCTTAACTGTGCAAGTCTAGAAGATCCGCGCTTTATGTGTGACTTAAAGTGAGCTCTTGGAAAGCCAACGAGCTGATCAATAAATATGTCGTCCAAACAACCACCTCATTTAGCAAACTTATCTGGCGACACCGGCAGTTCACATGCCTTGGTTACATCTTTGCGTAACTTTCAAATGCTTCGCGATATTATTTAAAGACTTCCGACTTTCTGCAGTATCGATGTCGTATAGACACCCTCTAGGCGTTGCAATGGCTATCAGTAAATATTCATACATCCATCGATATGCGAAAATACCTAAGCCAGTTAGCCGCCCGCCTTATAGCAGAGATTAAGGAACACTTGTATACCTGTTCCTCTGTAGATACCCCCGCTAATCATACTTTTTTCCGTAACCGTCAGTGTTGACCCTAAATGGTTGGTCTTAGGAAAGCATTTCAATATACAGCTCACTACTCAGTATCTAAAACGAAAATAATTTGAGTGTTTGACAATATATTTGTTAAGTTTTTTCCATTTCCATTTAATATTTTTTCCAACACGGATAATGAAATCTAGAAATATAATTTTAAAACAGTTTTTGTAATAATTAGGAGAGTCTAAGTTGGGTTAATAGTCCAATATATATAAATAGATATAGACAAATTTCATCTCTTAACCCATACAAGAAAGATGGACATTTTTAGGTTATTAAAATAAGTTTCCATTAAAGTCGGGTATTCAAAAACTTCAAATTTCAAGATTAACAAGCACAGAATAAATAGACACATCAATGAATTGTTTCAGTGCACATTCAAATAAACAGTAGAAGTATCTGAGAACTCAAATACAAATATTATAACATGGAGTTCTTTACTCACAGATACATTGACATTCTATTACAATTACACCCAAGTAGCGGCAATACAAATAAGGTAATTTGTGTTTCAAAACAAACAAAAACAGACCGAATGCACACTACAGCAGCGGAAAGATCTCTTCCACAGAAGTAGAATGAGTAAAAAGGTTTGTGCACTGCAACATATTTGATGTTGCCACTTTATATGGTACGCCAATGTTTGATGTTGACAGCGTTTGTCAACGTAAGATAACACAGTGTAAACGTATTGTTTATTTATTTGCAAGTACATACAAACATACACATACTTTACATAGGTGTATGTATATGTGTGTAGATTTGTTATATGCCACTTAAGCGTAAAATGCATTTCTGTGCTTGCTGCTGTTGGTTTTTCTTCTGTAGGATTTTTGTTTATTTTAATTTTTTTTTATTTCTTCTGTAACGCGTTCAAAATGTTTGTTCGTGTACAATTTTTAGTTCAGGTGTTGGTTGGTTAATTGTAACAGCATCTTTCGCCCCCACATTATAAAATAACATAGCAAAAAAAAAAAGAAAAACAAAATTACACAAATAAAAAGGCAGACAGACAGACATACAAATATGTAAATAGATCTACAGAGTTACAGAATTAACAAACACCGCAAGATGAAACAACAAAAAAATCAGAAAAACAAGTAAAAAATTAAATTTACTGGGGCGGCAGGTGCCTTTTACTGTATTGTGTCAACAAAATGTTGAAATAACCAGTAATTAGTAGCTGCTGTATGCCGCCCTCCTTTTGTACATTCCCGCCGCCAAACGTGTATATAAATATTTATAATTGAAAATGTCGGTTATGTTCACTTTGTTCGTTTTTCCCCTCTACATTTTTTTTTTATCAATCTTTTGTCTGATAAAAAAAAGAGTTTCATAAGAAATTTTCATTTGTCAACAGAAAGAATATTTGGTTAAATTTAATTGGAAATTATTTTACAGTTTTCAAAGGAATTATTTTTACAGGATGTTTGTTAATTCTTAAAAAATCATAATGGAATTCGTAGAATCATATATTTAAGATATCTAAATTAAAAAAGAAATGTTTATGGGAACTTTTAGGTTTTTAAATTTCTTTAGAATTTTAATGGTGAAAAATTTTATCATCAAACATCATGTTGATCTCAAGATATTTGAATAGGTTTATTTATTACTCAAAATTAAAAAAAAATGCATTTACACTTTACACTAGAGCCAATAACAGAAATACTCGTACATGTGATCGTGTGAAAAAAAAATCTGGAATGGACAGAATGATGTATCCGGCACAGTTCTGCTATTTCTTCATATGCTAAATGGTAAAGTTTTGCAAAAAAAGGCTAAATAATGGTTAGAAAAACGGTTAAACAACATTTCAGTACAAAAGTATTAATTTAAGATATTAAGATATATAACTGCTGGCTGGCAGGCACCGCAGTGGTGCAGAGGTTAGAACTCAAAGAATTCTGATGAAAGAATGTGGTGATTCTTGAAACATGTAAATTCAACCCAGGTTCGAGCCCCAGCTCAGCCAAGAAAATTATCAATAAATTTTAATAAAATTCCAAGATGTAAAAATTCCTTCCTTTAGTAAAAATAATTTAATGAAAATTAAATTTGATGAACAGTTTAACTAAATATCACAATTGTTCTGATATTATAAAACTATTTTTTTGTTTATTAAATTGTAGATTATTTTTCATTTCAAATAAGACAAGTAAGTTAACGGATTTCCAATAGGAACTTTACAACTTTCGCAGTTCATAGAGGCCATATTTCTAAAGCTACATTTGTCGAATTGACTCTTATTTATTTAGTCGGTTTGGCCAAACTACCATGAACAGCTATAGCGATTAACAAGACGTGCAAATGATAAAATGTTAACCCGGCCCTAATTTTCATTATGCAATTGAAATCCAGCGCAATCGGATCAGTAAAAAATCAGTTATAAATCTAAATGTGGATTAACCGCCCTGAAAAATTGATTTTTTATCGAATTAAGCACGACACCAAACCATTCTAGGTTTAAGAGCGTCCAATGCTGACCAAAAAAGTGCGGTGGCAGCATCATCGGTCCATATTTCTTTGAAAACGACTTTGGTCAGTCCAAAACTGCCAACGGCGAGCGCTATAGGTCGACGATTATGGTCATCTTTTGACCCGAATTAAATTATATGGTCACCAACGACATGCGGTGTGAACAGGATGGCGCTATGTGCAACACATTAGACTTTCTTATCGAGCGTTTACAAAGTATGGTCAGCTCACGTGAATGTGATATAAACTGGCTAACGATATCGTGCGATTTTCCCCCGCTATACTCTTTCTTGTGGGGTTTTATTGTTTTACAGGTTTTTGCGAAGATGCCCTAAAAGGCAACACATTTAGTGCAAGAAATATTTCTTGTCAATTTGTTGTTTCCATTTTTTTTAATACACATGTCGAGGCCTATTTGCGATTACATCGTACTGTATACTATGATTATTTGAATCTCGTCATGCTCGCAAAAAGTACATTAAATTCATACCATAAATTTAAATAAAGTGTTGCACTGCTTAACAATCAAATAAAAAAACCCCCTCTCATATTAAGTCACTTATGATAAAACTCAAAATAGGGTTTGATGTGAAAGAGAACGTAACAAAAAAATAGAACTTATTTTTAACTGCATCTAAAAATATATTTCAAATATGAACATACAAACATTTTTAGAGCGATCTTCTTATACCCTTCACCACAGGGTAAGGAGTATATATAAGTTTGTCATTCCGTTTGTTGTTTCTACAACGTAAATCTTATAACGTACATATATTCCATATGAGTAGCAGAGTTAAATTTACGAATCCGTCTGTCTGTCTGTCCGTCGGTTTGTCTGTCCGTATGTTTGATGAAATTGAAAGTCTCTTTATAATTTGTAATTAGTATTGTGGTTATTTTTGTTGAACTATTTATGGTTTTTATCCAAATTTTGAAATTTTTTAAATAGGCTAAAGGTCATCAAATTTAATTTTCATTAAATTATTTTAATAAAGAAAGGAATTTTACAACATGAAATTAATTAAAATTTATTGATAATTTTTCATTTTTGACTGAAAAATTCTTGATATATGAATTTTATTTCTTTTACGTTCGCCTCAAGTAAACTTAGTGAAATGCAAGCAGAGAAAATTAGTTAAGTCGTTTTAATAATGCCCGAGTCATGGATAATAAACTACAAAAGACTTGGGTAGAGGGAACCAAGGAGTTTTTTCATTGGTAGTCCGTAGATAAGCATCTGATAAGCACTCAGTAGAAGAAACATTGTAGTATTTTTCTGAAGTTGTCCATTATAAAGCAAATTAAAAAAAAAAACCAAAAGCCACGTGCGTATTCTACAAAATATAAAACCTATACTTTTGCCTTGTTTTTAAATCTGTTTTGAATAGTTCACTATGATGAGGAAGATCATGACAAATAACTTAAAATGTACAATTATAGCATCTGAAGCCATTTAAATTTTTGACGAACTGAGAACAATACTAACTCGCTCAAAAATATTATTGCTCCCGAAAATATAAGCGATTTTGCTGTACAAAAATTACTGAAAGCTTAGAAAAAACAGCGCATTCTATTGGCCTAAATTAAACATTATCGCTTGTATTTAAAAAAAAATTTTAAATTTAATAAAGGTAACCTTATCAGTCTTTATATCTTTTGGTCCCCTCCCTTCTGAATTAAAAAAAATAAACAAATAATTTTAGATTTTAAAAAAGAATATTTTTTGTCTATAAAAGAGTGACATTTTTTTTTGTTTTTAATTTAAAATTCATTAAATTAATCTAATTTTTATTATAATAAAAAATTATTAAAGAAAGGAAAAGAAAAACACCTAAAACTATTGTGGACATACCTAACTATAGTGTAAAATTCTTAAGTTATAAATACAATGAAAGTTTTCTTTTTATTTCTAATTCCATACAAAGTCCTTCAAAAACCGCACATATTAAAACAGCGACATCATCTTCTGTTGCTGCTGATATTTCTACAACTACAACTTCTTTTGCTAACTATTACAGCTTATGAATGGTTTTTAGCTAAATATGTACATCTACGACTATGGAAAAACACAAAAAAAAAAAAACAGAAT
Source organism: Pollenia labialis (assembly GCA_949318255.1). NCBI lineage: Eukaryota > Metazoa > Arthropoda > Insecta > Diptera > Polleniidae > Pollenia > Pollenia labialis. Next base: position 21,595,059 of record OX439141.1, read on the forward strand.
AGTATGAAGCTGCAAACGAAAACCGTAAACTCCCATTTATCCTCGACAGTGGTGTCCTTGTGTCATCTTAAATCTTTGTCTATGTCTAGTGTCGAAAAATCTGCTTTTGTGTTACTTACGACTTATGAGCGTATGAACTACACAAAAAAAAAAAAAAAAAAAAAAAAAAAAACAAGAAACAGCAAAAAAGACAGATACTATGAAGAGAATACGTAAAACGTAAAATTTAACCACATTTTCACCATCATACTCGGCTATAAAGTACAAAAGTTTGTTAAATAAATCAAACCCTTTTTGGACATTTATGATCGTAAAGTTGAAATAAAATAATAAAATATATATAGAAGAAGGTTTCCATACATACATTTATAAATTCATATACATACTTATTTACTAAAAAAGGATTATATATGGACATATAGTAAATGCTTATATTACAATTACATTTTCAATGTTACAATAAGACCAGATACACTTTTACACTTAAGTCACTATGTATGTATGTGTATAGGTTTGTTTGTGTAAGCTTACCCAGATTTATGATGAGGACCCTGTTTACAGTTACTCACACATGTAATAGTATGAGAAGTAAATAAAGACAATGTCAAAATAGGATATTTAAAAAAACTATGCAATTCATTTTAAAAAAAATTTAAATTTTTCTTAAAAATAAATCGAAACCCTGGCTTGCGAAATTCTCTCCTTTAAATAAACCAAGTCAAAGTTTAAGATTTGACTGTGCAGAAACTTTTATATCTCTCAGTGAGGGTAAAAGGGTATACATAAGTTTGTCATTCCGTTTCTAATTTCTGCAATATATTCTGGGTCCTTTTGAGTAGCGAAGTTGATTTAACGATGTCCGTCAGTCCGTCTGCCTTTTAAAAACGATTTTCCAAAGATCATAAATATGATATGGAATTGATTGTTGTATATTTGTGTCACATCTGCTCCGTTAATATTTGCTATTGAAATTCGCAATAAATGTCTGAGATATAAGCAAAAAAGCACGACTGTATCTACGTTTTTTCATAAAATCTCATGTTCCACTTGTTTTTTATACCCATCACCGAAAGTAACAAGCGACATAAGTTGATATTTTTATTTAAATTTTTTTAATGTCTAGACTTTTTTCGTAACTTTTTTTACACATAATAAATGCATGCATGTATAGCGCAGTATATTTAACGATGTCCGTCTGTTTTTCTATATATCTAGAGAACGGCAAGAGCCAAAGTTTTCAAATAAGGTACAACCATCTTAGTTATCAATACACTTTCGACGAAATGTGGGCGGTATTGGAGAAGTGGGCGTGGCAGAAAACAGATCGAACCTAAAGAACGGTATGTATTCTGTTCTTATTGCACAATAAACATTATTTAACTTTTCGTATTTCTATTAAAAAAAATTGCATTTCAATACAGCCCAGTAATTTCTGTCTCACTAGTTTCAATTTATAAAAACAAAATTGGATTTTTTAAACCTATAAATTGTTGTCAAATTTACATATCGCACGGCTAGTCATAAACTGGCACAACTTAAAATAAAAAAATGTTTAGGAGAGGCAGAAAACTGGCTTCAGAAACAAAAAGGTGCAATTTTTTTTATCAAATTAAATTTCACAAATTTTAAAGAATAAAAGTTAAAGAAACAGTGACGCAAAAGAAATTTTCGTGGAAAAATATAACAATTGATTTTATATAAAAAATTTGTGATTTCAATTAAAAAATTAAATAAAATTTGCACTAGTAAACCACCTAATAGTATCAATTAAACGTTTGATTCCCTGGATTAAATGTTTAATTCACTTGACTAAACGATTAATTCACTTGATTAAACATTAAATTGGCTTGATTAAATTTTGAATTAAAACTGATTTTATTTTTGACTAATGTTTTAATTAAAAAAAAAAAAAAAAACAAAAATTAACGTAACATTTTTCTGTGTATAGATTTGATTTGTGAACTGGATTATGAAAAAAAAGATTTTGATCAATTTTGAGTTGTGGCCGTTTATGATTTAGTGTGCGACATATAAAGTTTATGCTTTATATCTAAAGTTTGTACTGCCAATTTAACGCTTACACAAGAAGTTATAAATTATACGATTAATTACTCCTGCTCTCCCTATTGCTGGAAGCATTTTTATGAATTACTTTTTATATACGTTGTGTTGCAGGGATGGAAAAGATGTAACGATTTTACTTTTTTTTGAGTACCACGTGACAATATTACACCCATCCTCTAATAGCCAATATTTTTGCCAATACACTTAACTCGGAAGGACACTTGTATACACTTCTTGAGCAAAGAGCTTAAGAGTAACATTTTTTCATACGATTTATCTAAGTTAGATGGGGATCATGGGATAAAATCAACCGATTTAGCTCACATTATGATTTATTTTTAAAAATATGGCAAAAATTATTTCTTCTACATCAAGCTCACACTCTGTTCTCCCAGCTCATCTACAGGGTGTCCGCTGGGAAGGTATACTACTTTGTTTTGCCGACATTTTGGTACACATTAGTCTGAACAGTTCATATTATGCAGTCGTGAAGTAGACACTTGGCAAATTTATTATGAAAAAATATTGGATAAACCATAGTGTTTTTACCGATCGTTAAAACATTTTATCAAAATCAATCATCGATTACTGTGACGATAAAAAAGTTAAGTGAACTTTTTGGGAGAAACAACGTGCCAACAAAACGCACTATTTATCGTGTAAAAATAGGGTCTGCAGGTGATAGCCCTAAGCATGGAATACAACGTACTGCGAGATCGACTGAAAATATTACTGCTGCTCAAAAAAATGTTCAAAGCAATCCACCAACCTCAATTTTTTTTTTGGCCTTCAAAGAACAACTTGGGCCACAATTTTGCACAAGGATTTGCATTTATTTCCATTTAAGATTCAGTTGACACAAAATACAAAATACTTACAGCTGTATTTATAACAAAAAATTAGCCAGAGTTTGTACACTACGTACAATGAGCTGCTAACTAGAATGCCGATTAAGCTTAGCAGCTTGTTGGCACAGAGTTAATTCATAACGAACTTTTCTCCATCTGCCAACTTTTAAAAAATAAACTCTGAATTTTTATGATGCCACATTGTCATCGCTGAATTTGTCATTTTTTCTTTTTTTTGTTTTTCCTTCACATATAAACATTTTAAAAAGTTTTTAAAATTAAAATAAATTAAGTAAAAGACAGTTAATTAAAAAAAAAAAACAACAAAATTGTTTGACATTAGCCGGCAGTTTTTCACAAGTTGGCAAACGTTTGGCAGCTCGTTAACAAGAGTTTAGCAAATCGTTAGCCAGAGTTTAATTAGTGTATTATGAATAAACTTTGTGCTAACTTCATGCCAAATTTTTATTATGAATACGGCAGTTAGTATACATTCCCGGCGGACATGTTAAACGTACGGGTTTCACAACAGATGGTGCACATGGTTTGTGTCTTCGATAACGTTTTTAATTTCATTTTGGAGTGTTAACATCTTTCATTTATTTTCATTTTGTCATTTAACGAAAAAGAGTTAGCAGCAAAATGAAATGTCGAATCTTGTGCCAGCAAAGCATTATTGACTTCTCAAAAATGCAAGCCGCAAGAAATCGTATGTAACGTCTTACTTACCAGCCGAATCAACGGCAAAGACAAAATGCATGGTGCCAAGGTAATGCTTTTGTTTGGTGTGACCAGATGTAGTGATGGTTAACTATCCAGTGTGAACACAACCGATATATCTGACCTTCTCCGAGAAAAGGGACCTAGTGTGTGAAAATAGAGTTTTGAGAAAAATGCATTTAAAGTTTATTAACCCCCTTTTAGGTACCAGAATCCACTCTTAAGTCCAAACCCGTTTTTGACACACAAGGTCCCTTTTCTCGGAGTAGGTCACATATTTCGACAGTCTATTAGCAACTATTGATAAAAATCGATGCTGCTATTTTATAAAAGAATTAAAAACAGGTCAAACTAGGTACATAATTCTGGAAATAAACAAAAATAGTACACATTCATATTAATATAATTTAAGAAAATAAAAATTTAAATCAATTTTTTTTTTTGCAATTACCACCTCTGTTGTTTTGTAAAGCACACTTTTTACCAACACATCTATAATATTTTTCCATATTTCCCATGGGATGTAACATTGAAAATTATTATTTTATGTTCGTTCTAAATGAGAAAAAATACAGTTTTATTAAATATGAGAAAATACAGGGTAATTAAATAAATCAGTAATTATTAAATTCTACTTCATCATTGTATTAAAAAAAAAATTTGGGTTTCTATTGTAAATAGGCCAACGGATTTTAATAACAATTCGCATGTCTAAAGCAGTGATTCGCCTGCAGAGATATTTTTAATCATAACTTTCTAAACAGCAATAATTTTGGATGGTTTATTATATTTAGAGCTAATAAACGGGGCGGGTATTGTCTACATAAAGTATGGATTATAGTAAACCTATTGCCATAAAATTGATAAATTATGTTTTACGAGCATAATATGTATTTGCGTCTAGTTTTAGGTTAGCATCTTAAGCCTCGAGTAAACGGAATGTGAAAATCCACATGCGATTTTGGCTCTGACGTAATTTTATCTTATTAAAAAGCCACATCGACCATTGTGCGTTGACGTCAAAATAACGTCAGGACCACATGCGCATGTGGAGCTTTGCTCGTTTTATGGTACATATGGCCATATACAGCGAAATGTCTCCTTTTTTAATGTTACCCCAGAATCTAAACAAGGTTGTTTTTTAGGACAATGTTGTTCAACCATTGTCCCTTTTGTTAGTTTATGTAGAGGTAGTTGCGCTTAACACTAAAATGTAAAAAAGTAAACTATACATATAAAATTATTTGAGAAACAATTTACATAACTTCTGGCGTTACGTTACAAAACGTATACTTTTCGCTGGAACTTTGATATATCAAAGAAAATTTGCAAGGAAACTAATAAAATTATTAGACGAATAGTATGCAAATGCCGTAGGTTTACCACCCCAAATGCATTCAACTATCGCATCAGCATTAAGTCAAACTTAAGATTAACGTGTCTAAAACTTCGTCGATGAGAATTGGCCCCTAATCACAGACCGAGCCTTTTACACTGTTCGCAAGAGTTAAATAAATTTATTTATCTAGCCAGTCTAAAAAATGTCAGCGGTGCTGATGAAGATGTTACGCAGGAAGCGCATTTGAAACTTTCGGCAAAGTGAACTCTTCGGAAATATCAAAGCGGCATATACAAAATGTATTCACAAGCCGATAGTTTTAGTTCTTAGTTGCTAGTGCTTTGCTTTAAGATTTATTGTAATTTTAATTAAAATAAATATTTAAATAAATAAATCAAAATAAAATGTATTCAACTCCAGCATGAAATCAATACTTCTTTATAGCAGCAAAACATTGGAAGTTACTCGAAGATTATCGTTCAAATTTAAAGTGTTTGCAAATAAATGTCTGTGTAAAATTAACAGAGTATTTTGGCCTAACCTCATTAAAAACGCCGCCCTGTTAGCATACAGCAACCAAACTCCTATTGCCTGTGATATTCGAAGTCCTAAATGTAAAGGTCGCAAGCTTCGGAAAGATATCTTAGACAAAGCAAAGGTCAGCCTACAGTGGAACCCTCAGAAACCAACGTGGAGAAGATCAGCGGAAGTTGAGCACCAACACCAAGAGCTCACATGCCTACAAATATGTCACATGGCGCAAGACCGGATTTGATAGAGAGCTTTTTTGAAACTATCCCTTAAACTAAACTGACCGATAAAATTCTTTTAAGAAAATCTAACGTTAATGCATGCATACATTATTCAATATAAGTTTCTGGAAATACATTGCTAGAAGCTCCTGCGCATTTTTATAATAACTAGATAAAAAAAATCAAGAATTGCAGAAATTGCATTAAACTGTTTATAATTAATTTTTCTTGTAAAACCTACGAGTTGTTTTGACCATTACAATGTTGCATGTAGGTATTTTCACAGAAAAGTCTACTTTTTGTCACGTTACGACACAAAGCAATTAGTTTTGTATTTTAAAACCATGTTGTTCAAATTTCTCCTGTCCTTACGTAAATGTAAAGCTAGTTGCGCTTGACACCAAAATGCAAAAAAGTAAATTATATTTTTATTATTCTTTGAGAAACAATTAAAAATGGTTGGTGTCGTAACGTGACAAAAAGTAGACTTTACTGTGGCATGCCCATATTAAACAATCGGTTAGTTTTAATAATTAAATTTTAGGGCTAAAACAGAAAAAAATAAAAGAAGTTATTAAGTAATTAAAAAAATTTTGGTAAATCTTTTTAATATTTTTAACAATTTTTTTAATTAACGTGTTTGAAAATACATGTGTAAATCATAGAAAAAATATTTTGTGTCAAAAAGAAAAAATCATAAAATAAAAAACTCTGTATTTTGCATTTTTAATCTTTAAAAGAATGAACGATGTGGCGATTGTTCTGAAATTTTACCAAATACGGTCAGTTAACTTATTATTTAATTATTCATAAAAAAAATGTGAACGGGTTTTCTATACACAGACAAACTGTTTGCAAAAAATTATTCAATTAAATAATTAATTGGTGAGCATTAAATATTCAATTAATTTTTTGTTTGCTGCAATTAATTTTTTTAATCAAAACTCATAAAATTAAAAGTTTGTGTATATTTGGTGTATTTTTTAGTTTATGCAATTAATTTTTTAATTGACAAAATTTATGTCCCATGACTCGAAAATACAAATCCGTTAATTGATATGATCAATTCCTTTGCAGGGGCAAAATTAGTTAAATATTTAATTGTCTGAACGAATTGTTTAATTAAAGTCGATTTTCTTTTTTTTCTGTGTAAATTCTAGCTTTCCAAATAATACTATTAATGATGGCAAGATTCCGTTTTGTATTGATGTCAGAAACTCATAGTGCATTGCATGCAGGACTATATTTGTTCCTTAATCAATTATAATGGTTTTTGTGATGTAATTTTTTATGAATTTTACCAAAACGTTAATAAAAACAACTTTTAAATGCATCTTTAATTTCAATTTAGTAAGTAACAAAGTATTTTGTTAATATGACAATTTAGTAATAAAAATTTATATTTAATTGTTAACAAATATTTTATTCCATATAACAAACTCATTGTTAAAAAAATTTGTTGAATTTTAACAACTTTCATTAACAAAATAGTTTTTGTATTAACAAATTCAGTTGTTGGTGCCTTTTCAATTAAAAAGTTAATTGTATTGTCGAATATGGTATTCAATATGACAATTGAGTTGTCGTAATTTTTTTCTGTGTAATAATATAATCTTTTGCAGGTAGGGCCGTTTGTTTTTTGTCAATAAAAACGCTAATGTTGGTTTAAAAATACCAATACATCAATCAGATTTAATGAATAAGTCGATTTTTAATTTTTTGTTAATTAGTGCATTTTGCGTTTTTAGTGCATTTTTCGTTTTTAGTGCATTTTGCGTTTTTAGTAACCTTTCCACCTGTGGTGAAAGGTATAAAAATAAATGTCATGTGACCCTTAGTTTGCTGAACGATGGGCAGTCTGGCATATAAGTTTAGATCGATTATATGGTTCAGTATTTATCGGTATACCTTAGTATTGAACTAGCTACACAGAAAAAAATTACGACAAATCAATTGTCATATTGAATACCAAATTCGTCAATACAATTAATTTTTTAATTGAGAAGGCACCAACAACCAAATTTGTAAATAAAAAAAATACTTTTGTTAATTCAAACTGTTGATATTCAACAAATATTTTTAACAACGAAGTTGTAATATTGAATAAGGTTTTTGTTAACAATTATATTAAAATTTTAATTACTAATTTTTCTTATTAATAAAATATTTTGTTGAGAACTAGCTTATTGCCTTTTAAAAGAATGAAATGCATCTAAACTATTTTTTATAATTCATTTAATTGAAATATAACTAACAAACTACATCACAAACACCATTTATATTTATTTCAGTATACTTATTCAAACGTAAAACTTGATGTGCAATAATGTTCACCTTAATAAGAGGGAATCTTGCCACAATTATAGACTTGTATTTGAAAACTAAAATTAACAAAAGACCCATTAAAATCTCTTTATTTTTCAAACCACAATTTTACTTACCCCTAAGATTGATTCAGATTTTCAATAATCTGCCTATCTTTTAGCGTTTTAGTGATTAAAGCCCAAAATATTTAAAAAAATTTTTATTTTTTTGACACAAAATAAATTATATTATATGAATTTATTTTTTAACTGAAACAAATTGTTACTTTGACAATTTACAAACATGTTAATAACGAAAATTGTTAAATATATTTGGAAAAGTTTTAAAATGTTCATTTTATATGATCGATTTATATAGAAAATCAATTCAACTACAGGAAGTCCAAAAACCAAAATTGTTAGTTAATACACTGTGCTGCAGCAAAATGTCTAAAATTTTGCTAAATAAATGTGCAATATGAGATTCTAAATTAAAAAATAAAATAAAAGAAAAGCAAACAAGATATTGATAATTTGAAAGATACAAACTAAAAATTATTGCCAGTTTTTTAAAACCCTAAACTAATGCATTAACATTTTTTTCGACTTTAGACTCAACTCAGAAATAATACCTTTTTAGGAGTTTAACAATGTTTTTTTTTCCTTATTGCTGATGTTTATTTTAAAATTTATATGACTTTTTGCAGCTTTATTTTTTTTTTTTTTTTGTCTAAAGTTATGTTGTCCTTTTGCGCAAATGTCCTTTAAAAATAGAAGAAACAAAAATTTACTTATATAAATTTTGTTAGTCATTTTATGTACAAAATATTTCTAGATATGTGAGTGTTGCAGCCAACAACTTGTATAAAATAACAAAAGAATTGGAGGTTTTGAACGGAAGGAGGGAGTTCGAGAGAGAGAGACCAAAGAAGAAGGAAAATGTATCATATGGAAGGTAGAGGAGAAGCATTGGTTCAACTACTGTCCTGTTTGGACATAATCGCGCCTGCATTATTGGTTGATGTTTGTTGGCAAAACTTGATGTTAAACTGTACCCATACATACCTTTGCCATGATGGTTTTGTTGCTCTCTTGTGCTATGCTGTGTGTTTGTGTGTGTGTCCTTTTTAGCTTTGGTAAATGATGGTCCTGTTGTTGTAGTCACCGCAATGTTGTTGTTGCTGCTGCTGCTGTACGTCTAACAACAATGTGGATGGAAATTTATTTTGTTTGTTATTTTTGAAGATTATGTGTATTTTGTATCCTGACAGGGATCAGCATAAAATGTTGCAAGCTGAGCTTGTTTTTTTAATTTATTTTGTTTGCATCTCTAGTGTTATTTCTCTTTTATTCATCTTTGCATGCTCATATTTTTTGTTGTTGATACTTTTCAAAAATTCTGAGGTTTTTCCTTAATTTTTCGTTGTTGTTTTTGTTGCTGCTGTTGTTTGTGCATCTTTTATATTTTAGTCTTTTTGATGCTGCTGTTGGCTATTGTTGTTGCTGTTGATTTAAATGCTACAGCTAAATGTTGTTGCCATCATGTTGTTGTTTGTTATTGTTATTTTTTTTTTGCTAGAACACCCGGTCCTTTTACCTGCACCAACAAATGAATATAAATACATATGTATGTATGTGTGTTTCCCTGAAAACCTTAACTTGTTATTTAAAATAGCTTTTGCCACTTGCCATTTAGTTGCAGAGTTAGTTGGGTCTACTTAAGGTGTGTAAATTGTTGTTATGCTCTTGTCTCTGTATGCAAACATGACTAAAAGTTGTGGTGAATTTGTAATTAGACATGTTGCTCAAACTGGCATGTTAGTAAAATTGTGTAAACTTAGCTAAACCGGGGGTACCAAAAATGATTAAGATTTTTTATTTGTTTGAAGATAACTTTTTTAAGATTTACTAGAAAAATTATAATTAAAAAAGATTACTCAGAATAACGTATAAATTAAGGAAAAAAATATTCAGGAAATTTGAAGCAAATCATGGCAGTCCAAAACAATCGATTTAATTGTTCAAATAAGTAAAGAAAGTGGTTTTGCTTCATTATTCATTTATTATGTCATTATTTAAATATTATTTTTTTCGGATTGCTGTAAAACATCAAGAAAATTAAAATTTGAAGGATACACAATTAAATAACGCCTTGATTGTATTTTTTAAATCTATTGCTTTAACACAACAAGCACATCGTCGTTTTTTAATAAAAACTGGTCCGAAAGTTGCATTAATAATCCGTAGTATTGTCTGTTTTTCACAAGGCGCTATCTATGACCTTCCTCGATCTGAAGGACCACAAAGTGCTCTAAATGAAAAATAAAAAGGTTCGACTCCTTAAAGATAGTGTTCAGTACAATCTAACAACGTTAACAGAGTGACGTTCAACGTAAAGCAACTTAGAAAGTAGCGATCATAAATTCAAAAGTCATACTTCAAATGTTTTTTTTTGTACTTTTTTGGGCGCTAAAAAATCTTATAGCATTTTTAAGAACCGAAATAAAAGTAAATTAAAAAAAAACCGAAACTAGGAGACATCGTTATAGTGCATTTACACTTGTAATTTTCAAACTAGCTTATGATCGTAAGCTTCTTTTATATACTATACCGTTTACATCAGCATTTTAGACAGGTTAGTTGTTTATCTTTGGCAAGTCAATACATTTTTATCCCCAATATTTAAAAAAATAAAACGTTGATGCACGTACATATAAACATACCTTTTTTCCGTTGTCCTTTTTAAAAAAAAACTAACAATTCTTATAAAAAAAACGTAATTTTTTCACTTTAATTTTTTATTCTGTATGAAACGTCAAATATCACTAGCGTTGCCAGGACAAAATTTGAAAAAACAGAGTTGCATTAACAAAAACTGGTTGTTTGTAACTAGTTTATCTTAAAAGCTAGTTACAAACGTGTTTATAATTTGTATGGATAAACAAGTTTCTCAAACTAGTTTATCATCATAATCAACTTATAACCTGTTTATGGCGTAGGTGTAAATGCACTATTAAGTAATTTCGGTAACCTTTTACCTCGATTTTTAACAAAGTTATACGTTTTTTTTGGCTACTGAAAAGTGTAAAAAGAAATAAGTTCCCTTATAAAGTGGAGATTGTTTAAGATCTCAAACCCACCGATTAACCCACCATATGCAATCGGCTATTCCAATTTTTTTCTTTGGGGGTATTTAAAAAACAAAAATGTGTACGTGAAAAAAACATCCCAATTAAATAAAAGAACATCCTAAAGGAAACGTCAGCGATTGCTCCGGAAAACTTTGAAGAAACCATGAAAAAATTATTATTAAGTACGCGACTATTTGAAGCCAAGAATGGGTGGCTATTAGGCGATGTTATTTTTCACATCTTGAGTTAATTAGTTTAGCTGGTAGCGAGCTAGCCTATCAGAAGAAAAGTGTAATAAAAAAAAAAACTTTAATTGACTTAAAAATAAAGAATTTATAGAATATTCTAACTCCTCCGTTTTTCTCTGGGTCTAAATGCTAAATTCTAATTCGAAATGTCCATTAAAATTGTAATTGGTATCGAATGCCGTAATTTAGACCCTGATCTAATCATATTTAATTTCGCTGATTTGCACAACAATTTCTTATGACAAACAAAGACAAAATATAACAGCAAGTGATGACTTGTCAATTTCACCAATTCTATTTTAATATCAACTCATATTTTAATATAGTTTTTCATATAATTTTATGTTTATTTGACATGAAAAACATTTATGTTATTATGTGCGTTCTTTAACTTTTCCAGTAAAGTCCAGTAGGTGAGTTATATGAAAATTTTACAAATTTATGTGTACGCGAACGCATTTCAGTAAAATCCAGTACAAATTTGTACAAATTTTGGGGTTGAAGAACGCAGCTATTACCATCAGCATTCCCAAAAAATTACTTTGATAATAAAAAACTAATTTTAAACATAAATTGATGTATACATTAATTTTCCAGAAAAGATCAATTTCTTATAATTAAAAACAAATATTTAAAAAAAAGGAAAACTAAAAAGAATTAAGCCAAGTCACTGTTTATTAACTAAATCAAATTAAATATTCTTAAATATACATGTTTGTTAATAAATTACAAACTCAAGAGTAAAATAAAAAAAATATATAAAAAAGTAATTTGCGTATAAAAATCCTTGATATTTTGTATGAAATATTAACCTAGAAGCACAAAAAAAAAACGAAACATACAAAAGATGTATTATTGTTTGAATGTGTGTATGCACATATGTATGAGTGGAGTTTTTCATACACACGTACCAATTAACAATTACACTGAACCAAAACAGCATAAAGCAGCTTTTAATAGTGCTCTTGATTAAGTTACTGCAGTAAAGAGTTAACTAATTCCCTAATAGATTACCTGCGTATGGTAAAATAGTCAATTAAATATGGATATTAACTAGGCAGTATTTTCTGAATTAGTCGTAAGTAGATGCAGTGAAGAGCAATGTCAATTTATTCCTTGAGAAGTTCGACTTGCTTAATCGCAGATAAATTGATTAATTTACTTAATTAAATTTCAATTATTATATTTATATTTCTTTAGGCTGTTACACACAAAGTCTTATGTATTTTTCAAAAATGCTTCCCTGATCTAATCATTCTTTGAACATTTTAAAAAACAATAACAACTTATCATGACAGGGTTGCATTTTCGTAAATTACTAAAGACTTTGTGGGTTAGTGCAAAACGGCCTTTAGTAGCTAGTTTGCTCAAAAATAATTAATTCCAAAGTGGTAAATAGCAAAATGGAAGAGATTAGCTTAAAGTTATTCAAAGGCACTTAATAAGTTGTTCTAGATGCTAATGGGATCAATATATGTGACAGCGCATAGAGACCTAAGGGTAAAAACAATAAATTTTATATTTTTTTTTATGTGGACAACATCTGAACATCGAATGAGACCGATCCCATGCCCTAAAAGTCTTCCCTCCCATAGATATGCGCGTTTTATGATGTGATGGTACACCAAAGATACACGTATTTAAATCTTTAAAATGGCCATCCTGAACAAAACCGGTTTTTACCCTTAGGTCCCTTTCTATTTTGCGCGTCACATACATATGTATACAAATTGTTAAATTCAGAGCAGGATCAAAATTAGCATAATTAGATCGAAAGTATTAATGTCTAACTGAGCTACCTAAATAAGAGCGACAAGCGTCTGTTTTATGTCAAAACTTTTAATTTTTACACAGTTTATACGAAACATACCTTTAGATCACAAATTTAACACCACCCGGCTGGGAAATCTTATTTGATAAATCGCTTGGTCGTTTTATTTTATTGAAAAATATTGGCAATAGAATTTTCATGCTTAAAGAAACGCTTTCCGCTCTTGTTTAGGTAGCTCAGTAAGGGGAATAACATTTCTGGAAGAGCGTATTGTAACTGAAAACTCAAATTTTGCAAAGTAGGAACTCTGAAACAATTTCAACTGTTCAACAAACTTAGCATCAAGGAGATGTACATATCGAGTTTCCAGAAACCAAAGTTCAAATAACTGGACGATGCAAAAAATTCAGCTGGATTTTGAAAAAATAACTGGACAATTACAAAATATTTAATCTTTAACACGTAATAATTAAAATTCAGTCATATTAAATATCGTAAGAAAAGATTCAAAATCGACCTTTTTAGTGGTTATGATGTATTTTGGTCAATTACATCATAAGGGAAACCTTAAATATGCAATTGCATGTTTTTCCTTGTGCAGCCAAAGAAGGCAGATACAATCAGATGTGTGCTGGAAATCAACACGTAAAATGCAATAATTTAAAAAGTCGTTTTTCTTATATTGGATTTCTGTAATAAAAGAATATTATTTACACAAATTTTTATCTATTAAACAGAATATTATAACAACAATAATAAAACTGAAATTGGCAAATTGGTTTTTTTGTTGTTTTCTTACGAAGACAGTAGAATGAAGTAGTTTGTTTTTTTATTTTGTTTTTTCTTTTTACCCACTTACAACTACAATTCGAGTCGGAAAGAACCCAACCAATTGTAGGGGAATGTAAGAAAAGATAAACTCACTGTTTATTGTTGGTGTTTTGTTTTGGCTTTGATATCGTTACAAGTAAGACCTTGAGTGTTTATAATTCTTATTTGTATAATATTTTTGGCCTTTCTAAAATCTTTGGAAAAGGTTTCCTGATGAGCTGGCCTAAGCAACCAGTGAAATGCGCATGGAAGCAAGCTTTCCCTCAACAATAAATTTCAGTGTATTTATCAAATATGAAAAACTAGGAATTTAGCACGTCATACGGAAATCGTATTAATAATAATAAAATAAATTTTCAAATTATTCGAATGTGTATTCTAATGCCCAATTTTCAGGATTGATATTAAAACACATTTATTTTTAAAATCGTTTTAAATACAAAATTCTCTTCTTCACTAAAAACTTAAGTGGAACTTAAGTCACCGATGTGGTACACTTAATTTCAACTTAAGTTTCCATTGTAATATTTTAGCAAGGTGGCCTCAATATCACAACAATACAACAGCAACAGGCAAAGCATTAACAATCAGCTGTTTTTTCTGACTACATTGTAAATAAATACACTTGTTTTTTTTTTCAATCTGTATTTAAATACGATTTAAGTTTTTATGAAAATAAGCTTAATATAGATTTAAATACAATCCTGAAAATTGGGCATAAGTCAAATTACAATTTTTAAGAGCTTTTAAACTTAAATATTCTTATTCCTTCAATATTTTCCTGGAATATATTCTATGCACTATCAGAATATTCGTTTGCATATTTCTGCTTAAGCGACATAATTTTAAATTTCCGTTTATTTTTAAATAAATAAATTTTTTGGCATACATCCATCACCTCTTAAAATGTCATAGTCATATAAGGTACCACTACGATTTTATAGCAAAACAATTTTAGCTTAAGCGCCAACCTTTATATAAAATGTTTATGAAATAAAATAAAAAATCTTCGTTTGTCGCATAAGCTTCCTTTGCGCCAAGACCTTGATATATCGCTCATTTTCTTGAACGTCGTCGTTACTGAAAAAATTAAATTTTGGAACCAGTGATGCAGAATGGTTCGCATTGTTATTCTGTATATTGTGTATAAAATTCATCTTTTTATCTTTTGTACTTTCCCCATCTGAAGAGAATGTGTTGTAATTTTTTTCTTAGTGGTGCGAGCAAATCAAAACCTTTAAACACGTGTATTTCAAATTGATTTTTTTTTGAGCTATGACGACGTAAATTGCAAGGAGGCAGTTTACTTAGTTTTAAACGGTTCTCATACAGAGGCAAGTTCTTAGATTCCAATAAAACGAATTTCTTCTGTACGAATTTTAATTTATTAGAATGCATCTTATTTGGTGACCGAGACGTCTTCCAGAATAGGTCTCTATGAAATTTAAGCTGCTTTCTCCAACGTTTGAAAAGCCGAGGATACCTTTGGCCTTGTTGAAAGTCTGCGATATATGTGCATTAAAACAATACATCAAGGAAACACAGAAAAAATTGAAAACAATTCGTTCAGACAATTAAATATTTAACTAATTTTGCCCGTGCAAAGGAATTGATCACATCAATCAGATTTGGTCACAACTGTGATTCTTGATTTTTCAGTAACAGTGATTAAATCACAGGTACGGAAATATCGCTCATCTCTAATCTGCATACCTTAATATTTTTGGATATTTAAAACAAGATGGTAAATCAATAATGAATATTCAATAAGAATAATACTGGACCAAAGCAACTACCTTAAGTGACTCCGGATAAAGCAGGTATAGCTTTAGAATTACAATTCTGAAACAATATGCACTGGTAGTTGGCCTTTAGATTCATATGTGATCATCTATTTAAAAAGTATAGAAGAGTGTGCGATCCGATTCTATCCGACATGTACATAAGGAGGTCATGATTAACTATGTCGAATGCTTTACTAAAATCTATATAAATGCTATCAGTTTGCATGACAGAGTAGAATGAGAATATCAGTATCGAAGGACTTTTTATAAATTCATGTTTTAATGGTGCAAATATAAAAATGTCAACTTTAAGGCTCAGTTAGCGGATAGTAGCAGTAACGTTGCAAATCAGCTACTTCATTTTGTTGTATGTAAAGCAATTCGAATTAGAATAGCTTATCCCTTCAACAATAAATTTCAGTTTCTCAATAGTATGATATGGGAGTTTAGCACATTTGAAAGAAACCTTGTTAATTAATTTTGGAATCCCAAGAAAAACTTTGAGAACGATTATAGTTAGCTGGAAGATGTTACTTTTCAATCTGTAAGAAATATATTGGTCTTATTTTTTTACTGTAAGTTTAAGTTAATGTTAGTCTCCGCTTACTGACCCTTAAGGCTAGTCTGACTTAAGTCCAGTCTCGAATAAATGTAGGGAAACAAAAGTACATTGTACATTTGTAAATATGTATATAAAGCGGTAAATCATAGTGGCGGTACTAGAAGTAGTACCTACTCCAGTGTTAAAACAATTTTTTTTTTGAATGTGTTTTGTTTTTGCTTTTATTTGTATTTTTTTTTGGCGCTACGGTCGTTTTCTCTTGTTGGACTTTAGGTTTTAAGTAAACATTAAAATAAATAAATGACTTGACAGCGACATTGCTAAAAATTCTTTGCGTTTTATAGAATATATAAAACTGAAAAAGAAACGGGGCAACAATATCAAAAAAAAAAAAAAAAAAAAAACAACAAAAAATATATGTATATACAGTTTAAACTACAACAAAAATTAACGACGGTAGCTTTATAATTAGCTGAAAAGTTTTTCTTAAGGACTTTTATAGCAGATAATAAACCAGTTAAAAGGAAATTTTAGGAACTTTACTAGAAACTCATAGATCCTTAATAAAATTAAAATCCATAGCTGAAGCTAGTGGAATACCACAAAAAGGAAAAATAACAAGCAATAATTAACTATTCCCACAAATTCCTTCATTTCGTCCATACAGATATATTTCGCATAATTCTCATACATAAATAATTTATACAATTTTATTCCTGGACTGTATTTCTGTTAAAGTTTCAGGGAATCAAAGAAGCTGTTAAGCGCAGAGATTCAATTATACTTAAAGATCCTTCTTAATTGTTACGATGATAGACATACCTCTGGTATGGACTTATTCCTGAAAACAAAGGCAACACTTAATATTGGTTCAAACAAATGTAAGACAAGATCTAAGAATCGCTACTGAGGATCCGCAAATACGCAAGTTAGATTAGGTAGAAATTGCCAGTATCGGACATACTTGCACTCAAAAAAATTATGTAGTTAAATTCAAGCGAAAATTCATTTTAAACAACTTAAAATTCATTTAAAAAACGGATCATTTACATTTCATTTAAAACAAATGATTTTAACATTCATTTTTAATTTTTTTTATTTATTAAACAGCATATTCCGTAAAATTTAATCGTTTTTGCTTTAAAAAAAAACGATTGAATAACAAAAGCAAATGTTGGAAAATAAAATTATTCGTAAAATAACTATTTTTTATTCAATTTTAACAGTACGGAAAACGAATTTGATAATCCACAATAAGTTACTGCCATAATTTTATAAGTGTGATACCATGGAGTTCCCCTAAACAGAACCCCACCGCAGATCCAACCCGAAATTCTAACGAAGTTTCAAATGTACTCCAGTGCAACACCAGAGATAACGTACACTCCTTCAAAGATGGCAAATCTCATTTTGGCCTTTCGTTTTTTGGCGAGCGCAGAACAGTGACAAAGAAGTTGTTCTACGTTCTGCTCCTCATTTACGCCATCATAGCTGCAGCAGTAATCAAAGTGTCCGGCTTCAAGACGTTGTGCATGCCTAACTATAAGATAGTGTCCCGTGACAACATTTGGCAAAAGTGAAACAACCCTCTTGGACATCGATAGTAAAGACATGGTTGGCTTGTCATTTGTGCGGCGCCAGAATTACCTCGCAATACTGTATCCATTGCTCGCGCGCAATCTGTCATTAGCAATATAAATAGTCGATCGCCGAAGTTTTGGAATAAAGGGAAGATCAGTTGGGAAATCTGATATTTATTTATGGTTTTGCTAAATCAAATAGTTAATTTTGGTGTCTGAAAACATTTAATCAACTGCTTAAGCTAAATTTATTAATTTTATATAGTTTATCTGAATAAAGTTCCGACGTTGCCCCAAAATAGAAAGGAGGGCATTCGATTAAGAGGTTACATTGTTCCAAAGTCTCAAGTAGTGATCTACAACATTTTATATGATAAACTTCGATTTATTTTCTAAATAATCAAATTTTTTAAAGAACTTTGTTTAAAAAATTAAATTAAATTTTGTTCAGGACATGACCATCATTTGGGAAAATATTCGAATAATCGTCCTTTTAAAATTAAATTTCTTCCAGATCACGACCATCCATTACATACTAATTCCCTTTTATACTAATTGCTTTCAACAGCATTATCCTGTGGTCGTCACTAAATAAAATGTAGCCCTTAAACCTCTTTGAAAGGCTTTGTACACACTTATAAAAGCACCCACTTATAATGCCTGGACATGTTTTTGTTATATGCATATATTTTTTATTTTTGTTTTTTTTTTTGCTTGCTTTAGTTACATTTCTGTTTTGAGATGTGCGCTCAGAATATTGTTATAAATTTTTCTAAGGATGTGCGACTTGATACGATTTTGGACCCAACAATAACAACACTTGACATTGCCATAACTAAAAAAACGAACAAACAAAAAAATCCAAGAATTATAGAAAAATTCAAAACAAAAACGTTGAAATAAAGAAAACAAGAGAAGATTTAATGTAATGAACAACAGCAGAAAAAGGCCAACAACAAGGATTTCATAAAAATTGCGCAATTTAAAATGTCACAACATAAATTTCTGTTTGCGCTTTAGTATCGTTTATATGCACCAATCTCGTTCCTTGTCGTTATCAACAACCAAAAACTCTACTCAAATAGTCACATACACACACATACATAGAGACACACGCACATTAACAAGAAATTATTTCTGCAGTATGTAAGAAGGACATTTTTTCTGCATACAAATGTTTATGTCCAGTATGAAAAGATCCTTATTTCTAAAGCAAAAGAACTTATGTGAGTACTTGTGACTGTTTATTGTTGCATTAAGAACGTTTCTCATACTACAGAAAACAAATAGTGTCATTTCGGTAGTAAAATCCAAGTTGTGTCAAAATAATTCTTAAATAATAATAAATAAACAGAATAAAAGCACCAAAAAGCAAAACAAATAACAGAATATGAAGACTAACAATAGAAATGGCAAAAGGAAATGTTGTACTTGTTAAAGATATTCAGGTTGGTTTATCTATTTCTTTTTTACAGGATATAAGTCCGGGAATGCAAGAATGAAAAATTGTTGGTATTTTTTATGAGACATTTTTATACAAATCACAAAAACATTAATACAAATCATAAAACATTACATAAAAAGTTTGGTAAGCTTATCGGGGGCTAATTTAAGCAATTAAAAATAAAGTTTTAAATTTCAATTTTTCTAACGTATTTCTAACTATAATTTATTTATATTTTATTTGGGTCATCGCAAAATTTCCTGTTGACTAAAGCAAAGCCCATTCTAGTCGATGTCGACTTCAAATCGCGCCATAGAAAATTACAAGTAACCGCCAATAGTAATCAAGCGTTGCCGTCAACTTCTCTAATAGGGGTGAGTATCTTTAAAACCTAATGTGAACTTAATTCCAATTAAGATTTTAGTAAATGCCAATTCCAAAAAAATTAGACCAAAAAGTAATTCCCTAAATTAAATTTAAAGCTACTTATACCCCACTATGTTTTTCTAATAAATTGCATCAGTACAAAAATAACGCGGCCAGTGAGCCAAGGTTGTCCCTTTTCGTCACCGCAATTTGTATTTAAAGCTAATCTACTACTTGATTACCTAAATAAGTTTCCGCTACAGTATTATTTTTATCTCTACAGTCGTGATCTATTGCGGATATGCCAATTTAAAGCCCTTAACAGAAATTAAATAATGGCTACACTACTTACGTACACCTTTTTCCCCAACTGCACATTTAAGAAATTTCGTTTTCTCAATGTCTCATTTGCTTCTATTCTGTCGCCAGCACTTATCTGTCAATTATTTATTTTCCTTTTATTTGCTGAACAGATAAATTCAATCAGCTGACTCCATTTATTTTGAGATGTGTTGCCAACTGAAAACAATGTTTTTTGTCGATATATTGAGAAACCCAAAATCGTTAACGGACATTTTATCAATCAAATAAATTTATGTTGAAATTAAGTAACAGACAGTTTGTCGATACATTGAGAAAATGGCCATAAGACCTTAAAGACTTAAGTCGCAATGTGCACTTCTTGAGGTTTCGGTAATCAGTTGGCTTAAAATGAGAAGCTGAATGGGCTTCTGCATCTGATCCTGGAACTGGGGCAGCAAGCATGGCCTCCAGGCGGGCTTGTGTAAAAGCCTAACATCGTGCTTATATATAGAGACGCTTGTTGCAAGATCCGACACCCGAGGAATAGTCGCTGGTAGTTGTTGGCTATTGGTTATTTAAAGGTGCCAATCACTTGCTTTGATGTTTTGAGTATCATAGGCCCTCAAAACTTGTAAGGAGACCGTTAACAACCGGAAACCCTCTGAAACTCTCCACTCGGAAGCGCTGATTTTCCGCATATCTACGGAACTTTTCACTATCCGCAACCTGTGGATGCGCCCGGTAGCATTCACCTATTCTTCCTTAAGTCGTGGAATGAACTCACATAGAACATAAATCTTATTTTTGTGCTTTGTTCCATTAACTCCCGATGGTGAGGCCCTATGCTCCTTGCAATAACTAAAGGAACTCATTTGCACTTCCAAAACGTGTTATTTCTTATAGTAAATAACGCTTGTTTTAAAAAGTTAACGGTTGCTCTACATATGGGCCCACAGCTCTTTATCTACTAAACTCAATTTAAATTCCTTGCTGCTAGGAAGAATAAAAACGATTTGACATCAAAATCAATCTTTTATATTGAGTCGTTCAGAAACAAGCGTGTTTTAAGCAGACGGACGGACATGCCTACAGACAGACTGATATGGATTAATTGACTTGCTTAGATTTAGAATTAAGCAATGGCTTAGAATATTAATACATTTTAAGGGCCTTGAATACTTAATTCTTAGTTTTACAAATGAAATGCCAAACTTTAACTCGTAGTGGTAGAGGCAATAAATATAATTTTCTATATTTTATTTTCTGATGAAGATAAATGTTTCGAGAGTGTATTTTAACTCGTTATTGTGCAGAATCTAAAGCCTGCTTTTGATAATTAAAAATTTAAATTTAAACATTTCATATTTGATTCACTTGCCCCAGTAATTGCTCACCTTGAAAATCTATATTCATAGAACAAACTAAGAATCAATTGCATGCAATACATTGTTAAAAAATGATACACACACACACAAATACAAACAAATTCTATAGGTTGTTGCTATATATTTTATGATGGCGGCAAATGTCACACACATACATACTCATTGTTTATGTAGATGAATTCTAACAGAGTTCTCTTTGATATAGCAACTTTCTCAGAAGGTTTTATTAGTAGATGTAGTTGAGGTTGCCCCTAAAAGTGCACTACAATTTATTTTATATACAATTCCAAATAACTATGTATGTATGTATGTATGTGCATGTATTACCTGCGAATAAGAAGGTGGGCATAAGCTTCTGAAATTTTAAGATGGCATGGCATGAGTTCAATAAAGTGTATGTGGGGAATGGTAAGAAATGTATGATAATGGCCGTTTCCACTGTGTTTAGTGTTACCATGCATTTTTTGATCTATGGACTAAAAGAATGAACATTTTGTTACGTTTCGTTTAAAAATTCTCTTTTTTTTTAAATGAAATATTTTATTTTATTTATTTTTTCGTCGTTGTTAGAATTTATGGCAGTTTCTTTCAGTTTCTTCTTTATACAATGCTTCTTGCACTGGTTCTTCATCTATTTCAGTGCTGTCGTTTCCACTACTGTATTTCGTTAGTATTTAGGTTGTGTGTTTGTGTCTGTGAATGTGAATGTGTGTGCCTGTGATGGCATTTTTGTGTTGTTTTGTTGCAATATTTATGGATTTTCATTGGAACCCAAGAATAGAATACGGTGGATGGCTTCAAATGGCAATAACATCAGAGAGTGTTCACAATCACTTTCTTTCCTTCACAGTTTTTGGTTGTATGGGTGTTTGTGTGAGTGTTAGATAGAAAAAGTACGCTTGTGAAGAAAGGCACCGAATAAGGAGGTGGCAGTTGCATTGAAGCGTTGTTCATGTCAAAACGCAAATGATTTATTGAACTGACAGCAGTGAATTTTTGTCGAGTCGACTCGAACTTCGATACACGAGTCACAAGACAACTAGTTTTATATATTTTTTTTTAGTTTTGGCTGTTGTTGCTTATTGTCTTCTTCTTTATTTGTAAGAAGTAGAGCTGTTATTGTGAAAGAAGGGCCTTTTTGATTTAATGAACATAATTATAGTCATATACAAAGCATCCTAAAGGAAAGCTCTTTCTAAGCATTTGTTTTAACAGAAAGATAAATGGATGGCCCCTGATTCAAATTTTTTCTAAATTTGCTTTAAATAGTCTCTATAATTTTAGAATAGAAGAACCAAAATTAATTTTCCTAACTAGTTGATAGTGTTTCTATTCTGAGCGGACAATATTGGAGGCAATTATTGCTCACGTGAATGACCTTCTTTTCAGAGTGGGTGCGGGTAAAAATAATGGACTGAATTGTTTGATTTTTACTATCAACTTCGCTATTATTTGTGGTTAATTTTATTTGTCATTATATCCTATATGACGACGTCCATAATAAAACGCAACAATTCCACATTTTAAGTTTAATGCTTTTTTACTTAATAATGTTGTACATTCTTAAATCCTTATAGTAATTGTTTTAACGAATTTATTTACTTTGAATCGGATAAAAACGCAACAAGATCACATACATGCATCGTACTGGCTTAAATTAATTTTTTTTTTTGTTATTTACCAAAATTTGTAAAAGTGAAAGTATGTACTAACGCCAGAACATTGCTGGCAAATTACAAAATGTCGTTTAGATTATGTTGTGAAATGCGCAATAAAGAAGCAATTGCTATTGTAGAGCGTAGGATCAAGGAACCCAATTTATTAAGTCGCCATCTTTCGATACGTAAAAAGCTTAGATCACAACATTATAAGTTGGTGAGAGCACTTAAGCCAAATTATCTTTGTTTATGCCGGTTAACGAGCTGAAAATTAATTCGTAATAAAGCCATTGCTTTATCACCATATTCTGTTAACTGATGGAATTTACTATGTGCTTAAAATGCATACCAATAAGCAAAGTTTTGAACATTTTAATAAGGAGAATCCTCATCCGCAATTTGTAATAAAATAATTGGTTGGTTGGCATTATAAATGTGATCAATGAGACAGTCAACGACGAGGCCTTAACAGCCTAATGGAAACTATCGTAATCAAATAAACAGGACGACCCAAAAGTAACAAATGTATTCGAAAAGTCCCAGTGCAAAAATTGGCGACCGAAATCGCAGTATCAACACAATCGACTGAAGCCGCTAAATTAAACTGAAGACGGAAACACAGCAGTATCGAATCAGACGGAAAAACCCGCTTTTTGCTTGAATCTTCTATCGAGTATCAGAGAGCCATAAGTAGAAAAGTTTAACCAGTTTAATAAAAAATTGAGCTTCAAACGCGTACCATCTCGCTTACGAAAGGCATGAATTTAATATGGTGAGTTCCCACTTTGAAGCAATAAATTTTTAGCACAAAAAAGCGCTTTATTCAACGTATATAAAAACTGTTGAACGTAGCGTTCAACTTTACACGCTGAATGTTTTTTTACAGTTTTTTTTTTATTCTCCTTTACAAACCTGCTTTGTTGTAAGGGAATGCCGTATCACTTGAAATGTTATTTTTTCTTTTATAAAACTTGTAAAGAGTTACTTCACTTACTTTACTTTACTGCATCTCTGTAGGTCTTGTTGCGTAGCGCATAGCTGTACGCTTATTTTTATAAATGTACCATTTAGTGCTTCGTATTGGCTAACCTCAGGGTGGTCCTAACCTCTGGATAAAAAATGCGCCTACAAGCGCCCCTGTGTGGAAATACAACCAACACACACAGGTAGTAATGGTGAGTCAACAATTAGATAGCATGGTTGAGACTTTAGCCAAGCGCAAGGATTTTCTTCTCTATGATATGCCAATCATAGGCTTCGATAACTAAAGCTCTTCTGCATATCCAACCTTCGGCCGGGCGCAAGGATTTTCTACTCTACTGTATAACAAACACTGGCTTCGCTAACTTAATCTTCTCTGCATAGCCGGCCGGGCACAAGGATATCCGCTTCTATGGTGTAACAAATCCCGGCTTCGCTAATAAAAGCTTTTCTGTGTAGGCGGCCTTTGGCCTAGCGCAAGCCCAAATTTAGGAGCTTTACTTAGAGAAGACGGTGTTTGGTATACCATAGAGGAAAAAATTCTAGGGCCAAAAAACGTTTTCGTAATCAATTTAGAAGTGAAATAAACCCCCAAAAAATATAATGGGGCTTTATTTCATAATGATTTTTTTTTGGGAATTTTTTCATATGAAATAGTCCCCCAATTAAGAAAATCAATTAACACCCCAAACAAACAGAAATAACCCCCCAAAAATTGTTGTTGTTTTGCTCTGTACAAACTTTTGGGGGGTTATATTTTGGTGGATTATTTCATGCCGCCAAATTATTATCCCTTGTATGCACATGTTGTAAATATACAACAACAATTTTTGAAAGAACATTTCAGTTTTCAAACTGAAAATTTTTGCAAAATTTTACAAAAAAAAAATCGGGTTTGCTTTCTACTTGAATGGTTTTTGTGTTTTAAATTTAGAAAAAAATAAACCTGTCCCAACGACGTTTGGTGCGTAAAATTGTAAAGGATATTTTTAAATACTTGTGGTTTTATCGCCGAAATTGCAAGCAGAATATTGTCCTTAAAAGCTTCAGTTGTTTCTGGGTTTTCTGTTGATGGTAAGCGCATTTTCATCTGTATCTTGAATAAAAAGTACTTCGAAACTTTAATACGAGAGAATTTTGAGAGTGTGTTTTGTAGAGACAAACATAGGAAAGTTATTTTTCTGTTATTCCATAATTTGGATATAAAAATAGTTATTTTCCTTAATAAATTTTACAATTTGCACATTCATAAGACGTAAATGTTGGGCAACTGTTGTGCAATGAGCCCATTTTAAATTTTTCTATAATTTTGAAATGATTTTTTAAAAAAATCGTAATGGGCCCCTGTCTTGTATGCATTTCCTTTTATGTATCTCATCAAAGCAATATCCGCTTCTTGCATTTCTCTTATGTTTGTGTGTGTGTGTGTGTGTATATCTGTTTGTGCATTTAAATTGTTGTGTGTATAAAATGTTTATGTATCCTTATTTTATACTTTTTTTTCGTTAATTTTTTATTCAACATTTGTTGCAACTGTCTCTCTAGGTTATTTTATATCATATATATAGCAGTTCATTTTTCTGCTTCTCCTAAAGCTGCTGTTGTTGTTGTTGTTTGTAGTAAAATATAGTTGGCGCAAGAAATGGCACCGATGTGAAATGAAGTTTTGATTTAGTTCAAAAATTTTTATCAAAGAAATGTTGCATTTTTATTTTATGTATTTTTGTTATTGCCATTACCAGCACCACTACTACTATGACAACAGCGTCTTGTGTTGCTTATACGTTTGCTGCTCATACTACAACTAAAGCAACTTTTCTCTCTTCAATAAATCACGGCATGGGATGTCTTTGATACGATGAGCAAAATACAACTACATACACATCCCCATCCATCTATACAAACTTACATGGAAGCATCATTTTCTGATTTTTTTTCCAGTTTATGTTTTTGGTCTTGGTACGGTTATAACTTTTATTTGTGATGATAGTTTGAGCTGGTTGGTATTTATTGGGTATGGGAATGTTTTTTTTTTTTTGAGCGTACCCCTTTACTTGGGGCTGTATTTACCCGATTTTGGCCCCTAAATGTTTTGTTATGGTTCATCTTTCTTATTCGCTTGTAATGGAACTTTTGATTTATGTTTCGTATCGTTTCTTCGTTTATTTTTACTTTTTTCATTCATTCTTTTATTCTGCTCAATGTTATAATGCAAAAGTTCACACCATACAAAATATATTAAATATATCATAAGAAATGGAATTTATTTGAAGTTTTAATAACGTTACTATTGAAGGGTGTTAGTACTTTGTATCTACTCGATAGATGTATATTTATATGTGTTAGGGGCTGTGTATGTGCGTTTGAGTCTGTGTATATGGTGACATTTGTTATTGAACCGGAAGCGATATTATAGAGAATGGTTGAGTAAAATATTAATATTTTTTTTTCTTTTCTTAAGTTTTCTTCAAAAATAAAAAAAATATATTTAAATTTTATTTAAATATCAAAAATTATTAAGGAATTTGTAAACTAGAAGATTCATGTTTTAAAATATATTATCTCTTATAGAGGTGTGCTTTTATTAAAAATATTGGTCGATCTAACGACGTCCGTCCATCCATCTAGCTGCATGTCTGTCCATCCATGAAACCCGTCTAGCAAAATATAGGACGCAATTTTGGTTGTTGAAATTTGGTACAAAAGTTCTAATTTCCACATGAACCAAGCCTATTGAGATATCCGGAAATCAGTCCATAATTTCACATAGCCCCATACAAAATTCCTTCCGGAATGGAGTCTTTGTGCCCATAAACCATTCTATTATGTTGGTATTTAGATAAAATATGGTCCAAACTTATTTAGTTGCCCTCTTAATCATCTTATTTACTTTTTTTGAATCGGTTTATTTTAGGCTATAGCTTCCATATCTCTCCCGAAAATAGCTTTTAATTTTGAATGGGTATTGATGGGATAATGTTGGGATGTATTAGACATCGTGGCAAAACAACCCTTTTGATTTAACATGTTTGACTTTTATTATCTTAAATAAGTTTCATTATAATTTTTAGGGCGGAATTGTACCAAAAACAAGTGCGTATGTGCCGACTTTTTCAACTCTGCTAAGCTTAGCTAAATGACCAGTAAAAAACAAGTAAGAAAGTATAGTCGTTCAAGTCCGACCATATGAAACCCTACGCCACTGTATTTAAAAACAAATTTTCGAGAATGTATCCTAATCGGGAACCATGGGCAAAAATGGATCCGACATAACAAAATTATGAAGTTAAAATTTATATGAAAGCTCTTTGGGCGGAATATTTTTTAAATTTTTTTTATTTATGTGATTTTTTTCGCCTTTAAGTGATTTCAGTGAGGACATTTGTTTACTTTTAACCCTAATCTTACCAACATGTGTCTGTGAGACACATTTTGATGTTTGATTCAATAAAACAACGAAACTTTGTTACATATTGACACCAAATTTTATGACTTTTATTTTACATCTGTTTAGTATAATTTCACAAAACAAAGTTGATAAATATTAAATTCCTCTATTTTTTATAAGCCAAAATAAAAAAATGTAACATAAACTACCAACATGTGTCTCAGAGACACATACAAAGAATTTAGTAGAATGCGCAAATTTAGAACAAAAGCAACTATCTGTCATATATGTTACAGAATTTATATTTGTTTAGCAGCAACTATCTTTCATATATATTTATACAAATTGCATATTTTCATATCACTATATTAAATTTGGGGAATTCCCTTTTATTGAAATCAATAATCACCTGATACTGAATGTTGAAAAACAACAAATTAGTTGCGGTTAGATTTATATTATATATATTTATATATATAATTCGGTGCCCATTGAACAAAGTTAACTTGCCACCAGGAAAACAAATTGAAGACCCTTTAGGGGCAATCGAGCTATATTTGAATGACGAAATTTTTGATTCGATTGTAAATTTTACCAATTTGTATGCAGTGACTACAAATCAGAATGCCTGGCGTCCAACAAATGTAACAGAAATAAGAGCCTATGTTGGACTTTTGATTACAGCGGGGACAAAAAAAGAAGCAAACACAGAGATTGCTGAGTTTTGGAGTTCGCGATATGGTTGCCCAATTTTTCGGGCTACTATGAGTCGCAATCGTTTTATGGAAATTTCCAAAAATTTGCGGTTTGACGACAAAAGCACTAGAAGCATTCGACAGCAAAAGGATAAACTGGCACCTGTAAGGGATTCATTTGAAATTGTCAATAAAAATCTAAAAAAATTTTACACTCCTGGTGACAACCTTACTGTCGATGAGCAGCTTGTTCCGTTTCGTGGAAGGTGTTCTTTCCGCCAATATTTGCCTAGTAAACCAGATAAGTATGGACTAAAAATTTGGTGGGTATGTGACAGCAAAACAGCCTACCCACTCAACGCAATACCTTACTTAGGCAAAATAAACAACCAGAGGGGTTTTGGTTTGGGCCAAAGAGTTGTGGAGGAGTTAGTTCAACCTTATGAAAACACAGGCCGAAATATAACATGTGATAATTATTTTACGAGTTTGGAACTTGCGAATAACTTATTGGCTAAAGGTTTGACAATAACGGGCACTCTAAAGAAAAATAAGCTCTGTGTTCCTTCATCATTTTTGCCAAACAGAAAAAGGCAAGTTGAAACAAATTTGTTTGGTTTTACCAATAATAAAACTTTGGTATCTTATGTCCCTAAACCGAATAGAGCAGTTCTTTTACTCTCTACAATGCACTATGACACCCACTGCGACTCACAAAATAAGAACAAATCGGAGGTAAATTTACATTACAATCGAACTAAAGGAGCAGTTGACACTTTGGACCAACTTGCACATAGTTTTACTTGCCGGATGTTTGTGCAATTGCAGCATATATTATTTGGAAAAATTTACATCCATCATGGAAAGCAACACAAGCAAAAAAAGCTCGAAAACTCTTTTTGCGAGAAGTTGCCGAAGGACTTATTGCCCCCCAAATATATCAAAGGTCAAGAAATAAATTACAACGTCCTATAGTTCAATGCATGGAAATAGTTCTTCAAGAAGGAAATACACCAAGTACAACCACTTCTACAACAAATAAACGTAAAAGATGCTATATGTGCGATCCAAAAATAAGTCGTATAATAAAGCAATGCTGCCAAATATGTAAAAATAATGTCTGCAATGAGCATGCTACAAAAGTTATAAATTGTAAAGAATGTATTCAATAAAAAATTACTTAACATAAACTAATTTGTATGTATGTGTCTTAAAGACACATGTTGGTAGGATTTGTAAGTTTTTATGTCGGTATGATGAGGGTTAAAGCTACCAGTACAACTTTTTGTCATGAGGTATTGGCTATCGTAAAAGTGAATGCCGCCAAATTTAATGTCAATTCCAACATTAATAAGGAGGGTTTGGCATTCTTATATGTATCTGATCTATTATCTATGGACAGATTTAAAAAAGAAATTATAAGACGATTATTGTTGCAAAAAATTTTGTTGAGCCAATTTAATTTAAAACATAATATTTTGGCTTATGGGCACAAAAACTATTCTGAAAAGAAGTTTGTATGGGACCCAAATGAAATTATGGAGCGTATGGGGCCCAAATGAATGTATGGATCGATGATCATCACTCCATATTTTCAAAAAAAACTCGTCCTTATGATAATTGGAACGTATGTACCAAATTTCAACAAGTTGTCTTTAAAATTACGTACGGTACTATACGCACAAGCTTACAAGCACAGACAACCAACCATTCGGACGGACGGAGAGACATAGAATTGACCAACTAAGAAATTTATTCTGAATAGATCGGTAGTGTTGCACACATCAGCACAAACGCCTTATAATCTATTCAATATTGTGGTGTGGGTATAAAAATTAAGAATGTGTGTATTTTTTGTTCCTACTCTCATTGATGCGTATATTTTTCATTCCCTTGTTTATTTCTTAGAGTGTTTTTTATACCCGCTCTATAACTATAGTAAATCATTTGTTGTTTTTGTTAATTTCTTAGAGTGTTTCCTTTGCCCGCTCTATAACTATAGTAAATCATTTGTTGTTTTTTTTTTGCTTCCAAACTTTCAAACACTAACTTAAATTAGTCTTCTAGACTTCTCTTCAGTACTTGTTTGTGACAAAGACACTACAGTATAGAGTTTGACAACTTTTCAATGATTTGAATTTGTGTTGAAATAGAATTGTGCAGACCTCTTATTAAAAGCTCAGTGTTAAGTCAGTCTGAGAGATATTTGCTCACTTACAGGGTTCCAAAATGTTCGTCTTTACATGCATTCCATCTCTTATATTTATTTTGTGTCTTTATATTTAGCACCCGGTGTGTCCTCAGATATGACCAGTGTCCTATCTGATACCACGAACAACTCTCGGAGGTGTGTTCAGTGCTAGTTTATCGTAATATAAGTTGCAAACAGGGAGATCTGAAACAGGGTGATCTGAAATATGTATATTGTGCTAGCGAGTTCATTCTGCCTTTTGGTTACTCTGTATACTACTTAGTGATGTTGCGGAAGCAAAAAACATTATTTCGAATATTAATACAGTAGTTTTCCTGTTTATGAAGATCGAAGGATTAGACGAACAACGCATTAAAGTTTAAATTTTAATAAATTTTAATGATTAAACGAACACACAAGTTTGCTCCATTGAGTACTTTATGTAGAGAACAAAAAATATTTGTTTGTGCTCAATTCAGCGAACAAATAAGATTCATAATTTTAGTTTAAAAAAGCATAATGAGCCATTCGTTTGTTTCAGTTGCATTATAAAAATAGGCTGAATTTCCGACACTTCTTTGGCAAAGTGTTGGAACAATCTTTTTAAGGAAAATTATCACTTTGATAAGGAGATGATATTCCCTTATCAATGTGACGAAAACATCATGGAGGTCGTATGCTGAATTAAATTTTTCCAAATGTAAGCTTCATTTTTCAGCTCTTAATGTTTAAACTGTGATCAAATTTAACAATTTTCAGATAGAATTATCAACCAATGTCTTAAAAGACACATTACTATTTATATAAAATTTTCAAGGAAATTGAAAATGAATTTGAACCTATTTTTCATTAAAATTATTTAAGGTTTTACG
Source organism: Pollenia labialis (assembly GCA_949318255.1). NCBI lineage: Eukaryota > Metazoa > Arthropoda > Insecta > Diptera > Polleniidae > Pollenia > Pollenia labialis. The sequence continues at coordinate 21,626,275 of OX439141.1, forward strand.
CTACCAGTGTAGTGAATTGTACCTTTTTTAATTTTGTTAAATATATTATGCAGATCTTAAAACATATTTCAAAATAAACTAAAAAAAAAATAAAATATTAAACAGAGAGAAAAACACAAACAAACGATACACTCTTGAAAGTCTTCGAATACAGGAAAAATCAAACAACGCAATAAATAGAAAGGAGGATAAAGACGGCACAAATGCAAATTACACAATCGCAATAATTTAGTTTTAGTTCAACTGTGATACATTACCAATGAAAAACTGTGATATTTATTTACTTTTTTATTTTTATTTTTAAATAATTTTAAACAACTTCGTGTTTTATGTTGTAAAACTTGTGTGTTTTTTATTATAAAATGTAAATTTAGCAAAGATTGAATGTAAGTTTGGTTATTGTAATGTGGAACTTTATTGTAGTTGTTACTAAATATTATTTTATTTTATTTTGTGTCGTTGCCAGATTTAATAAACTGAAAATCCCAGATGAAGTTGGAAAATACCAACGAAGCGTAGGATGAAAATATAAATAAATAATCCTTTATTTAAATACAAATAACCTTGAAAGCCTGTTTAGATAAATTCTAAGAAAATAATAACAAATTCAAGAAAAAGGTCGATTAATAAGTTATATAGATAAAAATAATACAGTTCTAGCTACTTATTTGTTCATGATGCCTAACTTGAGTAGTAGACATAAGTATGGCATATAACGAACTTTTCAGTTTAACGAACAGGCCTGACAAAGTACTGGTTCGTTAAATCGGAAAACTACGTAATTCAAGCATTTTATTTTTTCTTTTAATTCAAATTCGCTACTACCTATCAAAGTCAAATCCTAACTGGACACAACCATTACCATGAACAATTACACATGCATATACTCTCATACACACATACATACATATATATCAGTACACATATATACATGTGTAAATATTTCCTCATCACAAACACAGCAAATAATGTTATTTTAATATTTTAACAATAATTTATAAATTAGCTATTGTAATGCCATTAAAAACTTATACACACATACATTCACATTCAAACAAATGTATAAGTAGTTTTGTTGTTATTGGTACCGTTAATATGGCTAAATAAACATGTCCCATGTAATGTACTCGATAATAATGATACATAAACACCGCAATGATCATAAAATATACAACAACTAACACATACAAAAATATAGAAACGTGCATGCGAGAGCCAATCGAAAAGATCTTTTAAACCTAAAACAGTTTGCTAAGGAAAATTGATAAGAAAAAAAACAAGTTGAAGTGCTTAATTCAGCAGTGCCGAATCTTATGAACATCTCTTCTCTGTACTGGCGCTAGGTGAAATAATAAAACGATTTCGCTGGCATTTAAAGCCAAACAAATTTCATTTATGTACATATAGAGAAAAAAATAATTTCCATATTTGAATATGAAAATCGCATATTTGATTAACCCTAGAGTACTAACATGTTTTTTTTCTACATTAATACAAATTGTTAGTCAAATCGGCTAACATGAATATAACTCCGATTTTTTTTTGTTAGCTTCACATGAAATAATTTTAATATTTTTTTAATTTGATAACTTATTTTGTCCAGTCTCTAAAAAAACAATAATATGAAAGTTTTCCAAAATAATTTAATTTTTGCATTTATTTCATTAAATGTGCTCTTCTAGGAACACTTTCGCAAACACAAATTTTTTAATGAAAAATATAAGTAAAAAAATAAAAATTAAAAATTTTAAATTCATTGGTAATTTAAGAAAACATGCCAAATAATACTAAAAAGGCAAAAAAAAATATTTTTTAGAGTTTTATTTACATTTGTGAAATGCTCCATTCATTCATTTTGACTAACATGACTTCAAAAACTCAAAAATAGCATTACTTACTGCAGCAAAGTGACCGTTATAAGCAACTGAGATTACAAAAAAATGAGATCTTTTCATAGCAGCAAAAAAAAGTTACACGCAAAAATAAAAACAGTGTTAGTCAAAATGACTAACTAATTTACTGCGATGATGATTTTTTCGGTATCGATAAAAAACTTTGCAGTTATATTTATTGAATTTTTAGTCAACAACCAAGTTTATTGAGTTAATAAAAAATGTTGTTGCCCAAAATAATTTTTTCAACAAAATGCTTAATTTATATAAAAAATTAAATGGAAATTTTATATAAATCAGACAAAATATTTATCGAATCTTTATTTATTTATTCATTAATTATGATGTTCGAGACTCACAAATTTTATTCTTTGACAAATACCGTAAAATTTATTGTTTGGAGGATAAGCTAGTTCCTATGCTCATTTCGCTGGGTGCTTGGGCCAGATAATCAGGAAACCTTTTTCCAAAAACTAAAGTTATTATACATATAAAACTGTAAAGCAAATGAGAATTACAAACAAGTCTTAATTGCAACGATATCGAAGGCAACCATCATTGAATCAAATAAAAATTTTGATAACCTAAAATTTTATTTTGTAAAAACTGTGTTGTTTTAAATTTTCTAGAGATAGTTTTTTCTGTGCAGAGAGCATATTTTATTTCAATTCTATCAATTTAGCTTGCTGTACATCAACCGTACCATCGTACCAAAACCCCTAATTCGGAAGGGCACTTGCACATTTTTAACATTGGACATTGTTTATATATTAAGAAATAATTGGTCCAAAATAAGTCCTTCTATCTCATATAAGAACCATTATTTCGGGAAGAAAGAGTAAACCATTTGTGGACCGATTTTACTAATCATTACTACCAGTATCAATTTATATCAGGTGACAGTGAAAAAATATAGTTTATAAATTACATTATGCAACAAATGTGAGCTTTTGTCATGACCAATGAAAAAATATAGTTTATAAATTACATTATGCAACAAATTTGAGCTTTTGTCATGACCATTGATGACCACAAAATTTTTTTAATTACCAGACACACTCAATAACTTGTATTAAAGTCGTGATTATATTTCTTTTTAATATACTCATGCCCGTATTTATAAAAATTTTTTAAATTTAATAATGGTTTACCAAACAAATTTCGTATGAAAATTTGACTTAATAAACGTTTGTTAAATTTAATAAGCGTTTATAAATACGGGGGTTATTGTTTTCGAATTAATTTAGACCGCAATGATGAAAAATATTTATTTTTAAACAATTAGAAAATTTTAATTTTTTTTTAAATGATAAAAAATTGAAAATGGAATAATGCTACAAATATTTTTTAATGGTTTTTATTTATGTATGTCTCTAGAACAGCACAATCTTGACTCCGTCATGTCTGTGGTCTTGTAAAAACCCATTTCAGAGAACATACATAAAGACAGACGGACATCGTTATTAGGCTTCGATACCATTGTAGAAATTACAAAAGAACTTTCTTTTTAATTGTGGCAACACCAACAACATGATAGTTTTGACATTTAGTTTTTTTTACATATTCGTAGTAGGTGGTTTGGCAATTGTTACAATGAATTTAATGTCGCTCGAAAATCACATTAAAGTAATTTAAATCCACTATGAAAATGGTGGTTGTGTTAAAGTTACATTCACACATCAATTTATTGCAAACCAAATTTCCCGATCGCATAATTCACGAAAACAAGCTGTTAAGTGACCAGCTAGATCATATGCTTTAACACCACTGGTTCATTTTTTGTGGGACTATGTTAACTACAGTGTCTATACGGAGCGAATCGATTGCAGTCTTAAAACTTAAAATCCGTGATGTGATTAACGAAACATATCCGCTATTTTTCCAAGAAGTGATTAAACACTTTGATGAAAGAATCGACATCTGTCAGCTTGCTCGTGGTTCAAGAATTGTTATGTTTTTTTTTTTTTTACCAAAAAAGTCTAAACAATAAATAAATATAATACAATATAATAGTCTGATAGTGTATAAAGTCATTTCTAAAAAAATTGAAGGAATATGACTATTACAAAAAAGCTTTATAAAATACATAACTGAAATTTAGCTCATAGAATAAATTCGAAAAATAAAAAATGTTGAATACAATAAATAAATAAATAATTTGAAATTACTTAATATAAAAAAAACCCTTATTAACCGGTTAACCGATAAAAAACAAAATTAACCGATTATTAACTTATTAAACCAAAACCTCCATTAATTAATCGAACCATTAACCGATTAAAGCAAAAGGCCGATTGAATGAATACCCTAGGATATGCATAAATATAATGCAGTTTTGTCAATGAGGTAAAGAAGAGGAATCTTTTTCGCGCTATTAAAGATTTAAATTCAAAAATTTAGAAAACTACAATGTTAAAGAACTTCTGAGCCTGCATTCTTTTTAGCTAATACAAATAAATACGTACTAATAAGCTCACGGATGCAGCGGTATACCTTGCAAAGATCTCAATATATATTTAGACACACACATATACATCCACTAACTATACACATATTTGTGTACAAACGTATCTCCATGTTTTTTTTGGTTGATTTGCAGTAACATGCCCATCATCTTGTAAACTAATATTTGCCTAATAAACGAGTTAATTAAAGCTGAATTATGGCCATGTTTTCAGTGTGTTACGTATGTATTTGTAAATGTATGTGTCATAGTCTATATATGCATATATCTAAATGTGCATATGTATGAATGGCTACGTAACGCTATAAATACTATGAGTTACGCTGATTTATGAGCAACAAAGGATTAAGATTCAAAATGTACGACACGTAAAACATAAGCACGCAAAACATTCAACAAAAACATCTACAACAACACTAAACAGGTTGTACTAATGAATACAAACACATGTATACATGGTACACACATACATTCACTGATACGTAATCGCACTGATTTATTTCATAAACATGAAAATATTTACCTTAAAATGATTCCAAAATAAAAAGGGATTCATTTAGAATTATTGTTTTGCTCCTTACAGCATTTATGGATTGAAATAGATTTTGCTTTTTAAAAAAAGTTAAATAAAATGCACAGTGGTTTTAATTTAGAATGTGATTGACTATACAAAGAAAATAGTATAGCCGAATATATGTGAATTGAAAATCACGTTGTGTACCTAGTGGGATCCCCAAAGACTAGAAAGGCTTTGCCAAAGTCCTATAAACAAAACCCGTTTTTTTTTTGCTTCGGATACTCATATTCCGTTTATTAGACTTTGTTTCAAAAAAAAGTCTGAATATTGTTCCACAAAAACCGTATTTATTTAATTTTCATACAAAATTACTTTTTGCTAAGTCAGATTTAAGATTTACTTGCATAGATGGACTGATTTTTGAAAAAACCCATTTAAAAACGTTTCTGTAATATTTTATCTTATCACTAAAACAATTTGCTATTGGTCAAAATGTTCATAGCTCTGCCATATATTTTACCATACTGAATGTACCTTGCGGCTGTGTAGACGAGTAGATGGTCCCTGTTTATGTTCTTATGATCTTGCAAGTGCTTTTATATCTTTCCAAAGCGGAATGCTTTTACACAGAAAAAATAAAAAATGTTCTCTAATCACCAATTTTATACCAAATTCATAGAATCAAGCAACCCATTTGTTGATTTTGCACCTTTTACCAAAATGATTATATTGATTGCTAAAAATTGTCAAAAGTTAATATTTTGAATATTTTTTTTTCAATGAATGATATTTTTAATTGCAATTAAAAAAATTATCACAAAACTTTGCCGTTTCAAACAATGTGTTGATTGGTTTTGACAATTTCCAACAACAATTTTACAATTTTAAATTATTTTATTTTAAACGAAATAATTTTTGTTATTTAATTAATATTTTAATTCAAAATTTATTTCAAAACAACTAAAATGTTTATTATATCAAAATTATATTTTTAATTTTCGTTTAACAAAAAAAATAATTAGTTAATTAGATTTAAATACATTTTTAAATAATTTTTTTTATTGATAAAAACTACTAATAATTTTTTGTGTGCATATTTCTACAATATAAGAATAAAATTAGGAAATTACACTGAAAAGACAAATCAATCCATCCGTACTTTAATCAATCCGAAGCGGTGTCAAAAGTACGGAAAGTACGGATTTTCTTGAAACAAGTACAGAAAGATTGATACAAGTACGGATTATTTAAGTGCAAAATTAATAAAAAATGCAAATTTTAAGAAATAAAACATCACCTCAAACAGTTTACACAAGTTATATAAAATGTTATGTAAGAATTTCTAGGGATACTATAAAAAGGCCGAATTCTTATACCAAAGTGGAGAAAATCCTTGAGGGTTATGCAGAGATTCTTTAGTAAGCGAAGTCGGTGTTTGTTATACCAAATAGGAAAAAATCTTATTAAGAGAAGCTTTTCTGAATTTTTGGTAAGTTAGGGATTTTTAGGGATATTGAATTTTATAATAATTTTTTTTTAAATATTTTATGTACCATAAATGTTCATATTAATTCGATTGTGTATCCCGAGTGTTTTTCTTTCTGTGTATTTCTTGCAGTATTGTGATCTGACTTCATTAAAGTCCCCAATTAAAACTGATCTTACGATTTTCCATTGTTCATATTCTTCAATTTTGTTTATTGGCGTGCCAATTTAATTGAAAATTGTGTAAACAATTTTTAATTTATACCGCATTTAGTCTATGCAATTAACGCCGAGTTTTTTTCACATTCAAATTTAAATTTTTTTCAAGCATTTTTTCAACGTTTTCAATCCCTTTTTCTTCCCTACACCTCTTGCTAACAAACAAAAAGTTGCATGCGAAAGTTGCGGCGTTAATTGCATAGTGTAAATATGGTCTTAATCAAATATTCTTTCAATTACACAGGCATGCATAATTTCGGAATGATCTACACAAAATTTGACTCTGTGATTTCTAGTCATATGGAAAGAATTTGTGCAAAATTTAATACCAATCCGTGCATTATACCACCATTTATGTTAGTTTTTGTAACAGTATTATCAAGAATGGTGGTTCAACATTTGATTTTACAACTCATACCATACTAATAAGATAACTAGAAGCAATTTCACACCAACATTGTTCTTGCCTTTTGATTTTTCGAAAGTGAGCGTGTTTTCAACAGACGGACGAATAGACGGACATGGCTAATTCGACGTAGAATTACTCAAGGAGTCAGAATATTTATATTTTATGTAGTCTGCGATGAATAATTAAAAAGTTACACAAGGAATGAAAAACTTAGTAGACCCCCATTCGACACTAGTGGTTGTGGAGGGTATAAAAATCACAAAATAATATTAAAAAATTAGAATTGTGGTTATTTTGTTGAACTATTTAAGGTTTTTTATCCAAATTTTTAATATTTTACTCAGGCTTAAGTTCATCAAATTTAATTTTCATTAAATTATTTTTATGAAGAAAGGAATTTAACAACATGAAAATTAATTAAAATTGTTATTGATAATCATTCATTCTTGACTGACCTGAGATTCGAACCCAGGCGGCGAGTTTAAGACGGCAAATCCGTCTGAGGAGATCGAGTGGTTGCGATCGAAACATGTCATGGTAACCAGCCGCCTGGGTTCGAATCTCAGGTCAGTCAAGAATGAATGATTATCAATAACAATTTTAATTAATTTTCATGTTGTTAAATTCCTTTCTTCATAAAAATAATTTTATGAAAATTAAATTTGATGAACTTAATTAAGCCTGATTAAAATATTACAAATTTGGATTAAAATTAAAAAAATTCAAAAAAAAATAACAAAATATTATTGAACTATAGCAAAAGTCCGGATTTTTTAAACTTCAGGTTAAGATATCGCCGAAAAAGAAACGTTAAATATTTATTTTAAAGGTTATTAGTAGGACTTTCAGACGCCACATAAGGATTTATAAATATGTATAGATGAATAACTTTAAACTAAGATATAAATAACATGATGTGATGAAGAAATTCTGATTACAGATTCGGGTTCAGTGCAACTCAAACTCTGATAAAACCATAATCTGGTCTGTGGGCTAAAAATTTTGTTGGCCTGAGTTATTAAGCTTTATATTTCAGTAGTTCCTTTCCATTTTTAATATCCCAAGTCTTCTAAAAATTATATTAGAATCATGAGGCTTTAGACCTTTTTACTCCCTTCATTTAAGCCTGCCTATTGAGCATCACGACTTCGATAGCCCTTATTGAAAAAATCAACTTAAAAACTTTTAATTTATCGAAATTAAAGTCTGCTTACGGAAGAAATAATGCTAGAGTTGTTCCATTTACCCACTGTGCAAAGGTGTAACCAGACGTTTAGTCCTTCATTGGAAGTTTCTTTAAACTTTTGTACCGATTTTTAGTGGAATGTGAAAACGATATAGAGTAAATTTCTTTGCTGATAACTTTAAAAATAAAAAAAACTTTTAACTGACATTTTTGACTGTTCATGTGCAAGAACGTTAAAAAACCATGAGTGTATTAGTAACGGGAGGTGTTTGAGTAAAGAAACCCTTCTTCAGCTGTTGTCTGTGCATGTGTATTTGTAAGTAAATGTATAAGAGTGTGCGTTAATTTAACTCTAGTAGTTTGGAAACATAAAAAAACTTTTTTCCACTTTTTACTCCTGATGTCATTTAGCTTTTATTGGAGTGTGTTTATACACATAAGTATGTTTGTATGTGTTTCTTAATGTTCTTGTTATTGCTACTTCAGCTTCTTCTCTTAATGAGATACAAAACACATAAATTCTCAAATGTGTCATGTATCGCACATTATGTGTTTTTTTAATTTTTTTTTTTTTTTGTAATTTTGATAAGCCAAAGAACTCTTCTTTAACTTTTGGTAAAATAAAATAACATGTGGAGTATGTGCGTCTGTATGGGTAATTTTATGTTTTTGTATGTGTTTGTTATAAATTTGCCTAAGGCGATGACGGCGTAATCAAATTTATTAACAAAAGTGTCACAAATAAAATAACAGTGGATATTAAAAATTAAATCAATATTTACAATTAAGTATATAAAGTTAAGTTTTCAGGAATAAACTTTCAAATCCTTTTTTTGGATACATTTCCTATGAACTTTCCTTATAGGATTTAAAAGAAAATGATGATTTAAAACTTTATTCGGAATTGACTGATTACTTTCTCTTTTTACTTATTTCTAGTGTGTAAAAAAGAGATTCTTAATACATAATTTTTTATTTTTCTCCTCACTGTAATTTAACCACCATTTTCTAAATTTATTTATTTATTTTCCTAAATGAAATGGGTTAGAACATTTTCAAATTACCAAAAACAATATATTTATTTTCCTTCCAAAAAAGAAATAATAAAACAAAAATACTCGTAATTCATTTGCTTAGAAGAAAATGACAAACAGATAAGGTAACAAATGACATTGAATGTTTTTTTTTTTGTTTTAAAAGTGGGGTTAATTTTGAGTAGATGTGGGTTCTATTGATATAAAACAAAAAGTTACTAATATGATATACAAAATTAATTTTTACCTGGGCTAGATTTTATTTAAGCAAATTTAAAAAATATCCAAGCAAAAAATTAAAAAAATAAACAAGGAAATATGCTTTAAAATATGCATTTACATACATAAGCAAAACCAGTGCTCGAAAATAAACACTAAATATCGCTCCTTAGTGTTACATTCGGTAGATTAGTTGAAAACACAAACGTTAACAGTGTTTGTGAAGAAAATCATTAATAAAAATCGAACACAAAAATAATACTGTTCTGATCCAACTCAACAGAAGATGAGATCATTTTATTCTGTTCAGCTTATTTTTAAAATCCACAAACTTCATTGTGTTCGTTCGGTTCGGTTCATTAATGTTCGTCGCTTTTGGCTGATAAAAAAAGCAACAATTTTTTTTCAAAAACAAAATACTCTCGGAGATATCGCTGGTGAAACTCAGCAGCTTGCTGAAATATCTCAGCGCAGCGGGCTGGCTCTAGCCATCTCGGTATTGCCCCGGATCAAGTTTGATTGGACGAGTTGTGTGGTGTCAAAACGGAGTCACTGTCGACTCTACTAGATCTGTGTGTGCTACCACCTTAACCAACCAAACCAAGGGGTCGTCATTACAATAAAAAACATACTTCATCGTCAAAATATTTATTAAAAGAAATAAATGTGATAAACATAAACAACTTGGGATTTTAACAGGATGATGCGACGTTTCATACTTCTTCCAAAAGTGTTCATAATGTTGTTTCACAAAATAGATTAGCATCTTGTAGTGCGCAAAATCAATGTACTATACTGACAATTCAACAACTCTTAAGCAATTGGAAGTCAATATAACTTAAACCATTATTAAAATAACAGCAGAAGTTTTCCTAAAGTAAGAGCTAAGTAGAGGTGCCTATTTATCAATTATAAAATGTCATTGAGTTTCCTCTTCCTAAATGTATTCTAAAAATCTAAGATTTTCCTTAACATTACGGATAATTAGAACTCAATTATCATTATGCTAAAGCTTAATACTTTAATAATACTTCATTGCATTTTCTTTTCTAGAACTTGCAGTAAATAGATTTTCATTAGCAAATCAGATAATTTTGCAGAGGTATAAATCAACCAAACACTTAATGTGTGAGAAAAGAAAACCATATCACATACTGTGTGCCATCCTTGACATGTTTTGCTAAAAAGTTTTCCTATTTTTCTTTTTTCGTCTCTCTTTTCTAAAAAAAAGAAAACAACAGATCCCTAAGCAACCCATTATTATTAGGAGCATATATTACAAGTATCAAGGAAAACAAATAGAAACCATTTTTGCACACGGCGCAACACTTCTTCATATTGTACTTTATTTGTTGTGTCTTGTCTTTTAATGGTGCAAGCAGTTGCTTCAGTTTTAAAAACTATCAACTTCTAGTTTTTCAAGTTTTGCCATATTCTACTGCAGAATGTGATGTGTTGTGTTGTGTTTCATGTGTGTGTGTGTGTCTTTCGTTGCAATGGGTGTTTGATGTTGGTGTTGTCGTTATCCTTGAGAGCAAAAAATTTAAAGAAAGCATGAAATGAATTCCATGCATGTGTGGGCGGGCAAGCAACAAAAAACAAAAAGTAAAAAAAGTGTGCAATGAGTGGCAAGACATAAAGCAGCAGCAATAACACAACAACAACAACCAAGATGGATGTGATATGTAAACGTACGTACTAAACAATGATGATGCATGGCGCGCGCATAAACTTGGGCGGTAAGAACAAAACATGTAACACAAACACTCGCAGACACGAACACATGCACACATTCAGTCATAAAATGATGAATCCTTTTTGCACTCCTGCAACTGTTTTGTTCTGATGCAGCAGCACATTTATGCTTATAAATGTACAGATACTTATATTTGTCTGTATGTAAAATATATATCAATGTGTAGGTTCGTGTGAGAAAAATTTAGTGGCAACAACAGCATAAAATAATAAAACTAGAGTCTCTCATAAAAAGGAACACATCCCAAGCAAAACATCTGACAAATGTAAAACGTTCTTGTTTTTATTTGAATTTTTTTGTTAGCACTAAATTTTAGTTTGTACAAAGTTTATACGGCTTCCTGTTCACTCATCCTACCGACATTACAATAATTGCGACACATATATACAAACATATATTCGAGCATACTAAATCATTATCAATGCACAGTGGATTGTAAATTATTTCTTCAATAAAAGAAATAATTGATCATAAAGAGGTTATTAAGTCAAAATTTTATTTTTTCACTTTTCGGAAAATACCGACACGCAATATTCTTGCCTACCCTCTGTAAAAATATCGTGCAATTTGGTATGCATTTTGGTGAAACGGTCGGTTTAAAAATTCTTTTTCATATGCCTTCTTCTGAAAATTTTTAAAATTTCAGTTAATACCCCTACATGATCAAGTGCGGTATGTATGAATGTTTTAGTATATTTTAGCCAAAATGCAAAACTAAAATATCATGTTTTATTCCTTTTTTGAGAAAAGTAGTTTTAAGAAGGCGGCTTTATATTGGACCTGTTGAAAATTCTGGACCGATCCTCAAAAAATTACATGGTATTATTTCAAGCCATAAAAACTAAATTCGACCGAATTTCATCTTAATTTCGTTAGAGGTTGCGATTTTAGCTGTGAGCATAGGACCTGCGCTGAATAATGGTACGGCTGTGATTCCGGAATCCGACACCAATTTGGTAAAGGGTGTTCAAAATTTAAGTATAATTTTCATTTTGCTACCATGTTTTCTATTACAGATTCTTAATACATTCTGGCTAGTTTATGTTGTTGCATGAAGAAACAACGTGTTTTTATTAAGAAATCATTTTTTGAAACTGGCAAATAATTTCAAGATGTAATTAGAAAATTTAGAACAAAATTCGGTAGAAAAAATGCTCCAAGAAATCGTGCCATCAAGCTGATGGTTGAGAAATTTTGAAGAAACTGGATCTGTTCATGGTAACAGAAGCAGAATTTATCAACGTAGTGATCAATCGGCCGAGAATTTTGCAGCTGTAAGCAGACGTGTGGAAGAAGGTCTAAATACTTCCTTTCGTCGTCGTTCGCAACAATAAAACATAAAACGATCCACATTATTCAACATTTTGTATCGTGATCTCTATTTTAGGCCATAGAGAGTATGTGGTGTCACTTGCCGCACAGCAAGAGAAACAATGGACCCTTAAAAGAAAAGTTGGAAAATCGCACTATTTCTCGTTAAGAAGGAGTGAATTGCCCACCAAGATCGTGTGATTTAACACCTTTAGACCATTTTTTGTGCAACATTTTAACAACATTATCGAAACGATATCAACCATTGACAACAGTTATTGGAAAACGTGATCGAGAATTTTGGTAAAACACTGGGAACCTACCGAGCCAGCAGGGGATTGGGGGGTGTCACTTAACCGGAACCTTTTTGTAATAAACTAAAATACAAATATTTTTAATATCTCAAAAAATACTTTTTTTTTATTAAAATTTTTAAAATTATACTTAAATTTTGGAAACCCTTTATTTTGTCGTTTTTATTTACATTAACCCCCAATTTCACCAAGTCCAGTTAACTTCCAGTTAACAATATGTTTTGACAGCTATAACTGACAGTTAATTATAACTGAACTTGATGAAATTGGGGGTAAAGAAGAATTTTTGTGATGTAGCGCTAGGAATGGGCAAAAATATCGATATATCAAAACATCGACATTTAAAAAAAATATAATCGATATATATCGCCGATATTTTAAATATCGATGTATCGATGTATCTGTATTGAAATACGACTATCGAATTCGATATTTTTTAAAGTCAGTCTTCATTAAGAACTCAAAATTTTAGCCGTTTTTCAACAATATGTTTTTTAAGAATTGGAATCATTGCATGCATCATGTGTTTTTTTTAAACAAATATGAAGATCTAAAATAATTGGCATTTATAAGAAGCAGATTGTCCGGAGTGCACATAAAACAGATAGTGCTCCTGATGTCCATATCTGATGATTACTGGTTTGACTAAAACCAGTTGGTACTTTTGGGGTGAAATTCAAATTTTAAGGAAAGTTGGTATCTATTTCCATGACTTATTTACTTCCATTTAAATTTTTCGTAATTTATTTTTTCTTCTTATGGTTTTTTTGTATTCTTCCCTTTTGTTTTTGTTATAATTGAATTTTTTGTTTTGATTAAATTTTTTTGTTTTTATTAATTTTTAAAATAAAATGAAACAATAAAAAGTAACAATGTAATTACATATAATTAATTTGTTCATACATATGTTTGTACAAAGGTATACTGAATTTTTTAATTTGGTAATAGTTTCAGCAAAATACGTTCGATATATCGATATTTTTGAAATAATAAATATCGATACTCTAAAAAATATCGATTCGATATATATCGATATATTTTTTCAACCTGCCCATCCCTATGTAGCGCCCACCCTAGCAAGTGTATAAATTGTTGAGTTTTTAAAAAATGAGCGTGATTTCAGCAGACAGATGGAAATAGCTTAATCGACTTAGAATTACTCAAGCACCCGGAATATATCGCACACTAAATCATAAAAAGGCACATCTCCTAATTCAATAATGTTAAATTATGTAATCAAATTTTGTTTGCCAAAAGTTAAAGAAGTTCGCTAAAGATTTAATTTGTGAACTGGTTAATGAAAAAACAAACAATGATTTTGATAAATTTTGAGTTGTGCGTGTTTATGATTTGTGTGGGGTCTTATGATTGTGATCGAGATGGTTTAAAAATAAGTTTTTGTTAACCAAGGATTTAAAAGATAATTTATGTAAATTAATTTTGTTAATTAGTATTAAATTCAAATTACGATTATTCATATTAATTTATATAAATATAAACTTTAATTGATTCTAACAAATAATTCGATTACTAATTTGCTTAGTTCAATTACTAAATTAATTATTTTGGTAAATATTTTTTAATTGAATCAATTAATATATTCGTTAAAATAATGCAGCTTTTCGATCACATTTTCATTCAAAATATCATTAATTAAAAAAAATCACAATTTTAAATTTCATCGATTTTTAGTAATCAATGCGATCATTTTGGTGAAAGGTGATGTTGCCAGATCTAATAAAATATCCCTGATGATGTTGGGAATCTCCAACGAAACGTCGGAAAAATAAATTATGAAATAATCTTTTATTTGCATAGAATACATGACCTTAATAAGGCCGATTTAGAATTTTCTAAACAAATCAATAATAAAATAAGGAAAAGGTCGATAAAAAACTTAAATACAACAAATTAATAACTTGACGCAACGAATTCGGTGTATCTTTTGAAGTGCCAAAAATAAATGCCGCGGTTAAGGTTTGATCAAAGACACCAATCGTAGAATATTATAAAAGGTCTTATTGCTATTAACGCCTCATTAGCGCTTAAATATTATAATTGTTCAAATCACAATTAAACACAGAGACTTGTTTTCGATTAATTGCAAGTAATACAAGACAAAAATTAAATTAAACACAAGTAATCGAATTTATATTTAAAAAAAATTTTAGTTAATAACACTGTACTAGTTGAAAAAACAGACAATCCGGGCACATGACGTTTTAACATAATTCGGATTCACTGAATCCAATGGTGCTAACTGTTTTTTTTTAAGATTGGCTCTGGTTTTCGAGATATACCGTAAATGGAGGAGGGTGCACAAAACTAAAAAAATTCTACAATAACATTTCCTTTAAGAAAATTAAAACTTTTTTCTAATGTGCGCAGTCGTTTTAGAAACATAATATTTTTTTTTTTTTTTTTTGAAAAAAATATTTTTTTTATCAAAATTTCCAAATTTTTGTTTTTTAAAAATCCGAAAAAATTACCATATTTTTTATAAATAACTTTTAATGTTCTTCACGACTATACTATGCCGTTTTTGATATTCGCAAAAAGTGTGAAAAAGGTATGCCCCTACACGTAACCACTAGTTTTCTTAAGAATTTTTTGCTTTCGAAAAAGGTTTGGCTTTTTAACAGTTTCTAAATCACATTATACAAGTATCATCTTAGGAATAAAGCTTAGCAAATAAATATAAATTGTTAAAAATAAAGCTTAAGTTTGATTAATTTTCTGGTCACGCTTTTTTGGAATCTGTCGTCAAATATTTGTGAGGTCTGAATATACCTTAAGTCATATCTATGTATTTTTTTGGTTCCGTGCCTTCGTGAATTGTGTTGTTTGTTATTCAAATTAACTTTTTATTACAAAAACTAATTTGATTTTTGTATTTGAGTCAAAACCATATTTGTATGGTTGAAATCCATAAATTAGAAACCAAAAATTTTGAAAAAAAAATTATGTTTCTAAAACTACTGCCCATATTAGAAAAATGTTTTACTTTTCTTAAGTTTCGAGTTTCGGTTTTTTTAGTTTTTTCAATAAGCTAAAACCGTTTTCGAGTTACGCGAACATATATTGTGCAACCTCCTCCATTTTTGAAATAACGGTATGTCTCGAAAACCAGAGCTAACATAAAAACACGGCTAGCACTTCTGGATTCAGCGTTCTTGAATAAGGTTTAAACGCCAGGTGCTCAGCTTGTCTCAAAAAAAGTATCAATTTCATGCATAGTGTAATTTATTAAATTACCCACCACTGTGCATTGCCATCATAATGATCATTCATTACTCATACGCCCAGTCGGTCGTCATTGCCATATGAAATATGCTGTTTTCAGTTGGAGTCTGAGTTAAATACACTCAAACCCCTTTACAAACATTCAAATTTGCACAAACACCTCCACAACAACAACTGCAACAAATAATACCAACAAATAAACATTTATTCGTTGCTATAAAATAGAAAAAGAGAAGGCACACGAAAAAAAAGACGAACTTCCACTAGTACATCCTGCTCGAATCTTGTCTACAATAAATCAAATTTTATTACACTTTTCTTTATTCATGCCATTGGATACGATGTGTATTTATGAGTCTGTATATGAATGTGTATGTTTTTACTTACTATTGTTGCTGTTGTTTTTTTTTCTGTAGTTTTCTGTCTTTTTGCTGTTGTTTTTTAAGTTTTTTACCCATGATATATGTATCTTTATTTTGTATATGAGTAGAGGGATGTGTAATTAGTGCTCTATGTGGAAATGGTGGGAAAAAGCAAAGCTACGACAATGAAAAATAAAACTGGGAGAGAAAAAAAATGACAAGAAAAAAACTATTTTAAATAAATTTCTTATGATTATGAAAGTTAAGTTTGTGTAGGTGGACATATGGATGGATTTGTACAAAAAAAAATATGAAAAGGAATAAAATTATATATGAGTTTTTTGTTTTTTTTTGTAGTTATTGGAGGATTTATTACAAAAAATTTTGGGATTTTAAATGAATAAGAGATTGTGCACGATTCTTTTTGTGTTGTTAAAAAATTAAAAATATTTCAAGCTTTATCTTTTAAAAGAGAAATTGTTGTAGTTAAAAATTTAGATACATTGAGTTTATACCAGGAATAGAAAATGGTTATTCTGGTTGTGATTTCTTGACTGTTATTCTTTTTTTAAGACTTATTCTTCGACAAATGTGGATTAATGTAAGATTTCTTGCCACAAACTACAAATTTCTGAAACAAAAACCAATTTTTTATTAAACAAGCGTTTAACGGCTAAATGGAAATCTTTTGTATTTTTGTTTTCCATCGGGAAAAGCGGGAAATAAAAACAATTTTTTCTGTGATACCCGCAAAAATAAAATTCAATTTATCGTATTTAATCACACTGTGTGTAACTTTCAAGTCATGGAATTATAACCATATACGGACACCACTACGTGATAAAAGATCAAAAACAAATAGACCCGTGTCTCCCAGTTTTGCCCAAAGTCATGCACTTGGTTACAAATTTTTTTGTCGTTGCAACGCTGTTCCTGATAGGTGTTATGTTCCCCTTTTATAAAAAATCCCCTTTGATTCATATTCCAGCCTGTGACGACCTTCATTACCATTTTTTCTGTTCTACTAGTTTATTCTACATTAATTTATGTATTTTAATCAATAATGAAGATAAAATGAATGAGAATTTTAAGCAAACCAAGTTACTTTTGCAAAATGCATACGACCAGAATGTTGTTGTTTTTTAAATATATCGAACACATTATTGTTATTAAATATTAACCATAACATGTTTGGAGGCAATCATAATATGGTTAAAGTTTTTGGATGGATGAATTTAACCATAATATGGTTACCGTAATAATAATATGTATAAGATTATAGTTTTAGCTTTATTTTATTAAAACATTATATTGTTAAATTCAACCATATTTCAAGTTTCAAGGAAGGTAAATACTTTATTGTTAAAAAAACAAAATATTTTCCATGCTGAAAAAGTTTTGTTAAAAACAACAATTGTTTGTTTGTTGGCATTGCAGGGACCATAATATGTTTTTTTAACCATACTTCAACCATGTTTTTCTCTGCCCATTTGTTTCTCTGTTTTTGAAGTTGGCAAATGTGGTGTTTAATAAAAACTAAATGCTCTTTTATTAGTGAGTCACTTTTAGATAAAGAAAAAGATCGGTCTTCAGTAACGTACGAATTCATCACGCACTATGGGTCTAGCAAAATGTAAATCCTGGCGAACTGCGACAACCCATGAGCTGTAGATAAGATACTCTTGTCAGATTTACTAATGGAAATCATTAAATTTTAAAGCCAATACAAACATGGCTTAAAAATTTAGACTCCGGAGTAAGAGGGACAATAAAAACGAAATGCAAATTGATACCGAGACTTGTTCAAAATTCGAATCTGTTAATAGTCGGTGTCACTTAGTTCCTTTCTACATTAAGAATATAATATTAAGAAACCTGTTGTATTCGAGGTACCATTATGGAAAATAATAGGATATAAAGGGTGTAGTTAATGCCTAATTAGTGTTTTGATACGGGAATTGCCGGAACAATTTCCCCGTACATTTTTCGGAAAATAAATACCGGAAAATTTGTGCGGGAATTCCCGGGATTTTTTTTTTCAATTTAATTAAGGCAACTTTTAGCCGTAAGGCAAAAAGGTCTTGGGTCGAAAAAACTTCTTTTGAGTTTTTGATTGGCTTTAATTCAATCTTTTTAATTCCCTTTTGCTTGGTTTAAATCACTTTAGTCTATGCCAACTATCACAACTCCAATCGTTATCATCTGCTCTTAGAAAAAAGTCAGTGAAATATACCAAATAAATATTTTTCAATTTAACAAAACGAAAAACTAAGGTTTGTGACTTAAGACAGTTTCGCCAAACGCCAAAGAGATGTCAATTTATAACCGATAAGTAAAGCAATGTTAAATGCTCTGGAATTTTGAAAGAAGAATAGTAAAAACGTACAGAATTTTTTATTTGTTTAAAGACCCAGATTTTATTTATAAAATCACTTGCTTCAAAAAATTTAATGAGCAGCTGCATACAAGATTTTCGGACTAGATTCTGTAAGAGATGATGACAAAAGTTATTAATAAATAAAACGCTTATTCGAAAAAGAAATTACAAGTTTTGAAGGAAGTGCTACTAAAAAAAACTGAAAGTGTCTTGAGATTATAAAATGTTCCTTCGACTATAAACACAAACATCCTTAGAAAGGAAACGTGTTTTCTTAGTGCTTAAGTATATTTGTTTAGTTTTATAGGAGAACAAGTTAAAACTTTAAAGGTGGCTTTTGGAAATTGTATCCGAATCAGTTCTCTGCGGTTCTAGTTTTTTAAATTTTTATTCCTTATCGCTCCTACTGTCACAGATCGGAAGTTTTCATTATTCCAAATGTTATTGCACACTGAAGAAAGATAACCAAAAATCATTTTGCTATAACTTTCTCAAAAAGCCTACAAAATAATTGAAATTTTGCCCATGAAGATCTTAAGGTTCCATTAAGCCCTGTTTCCTTTTTGACACAGAAATTTGAGAAAGTTGAAATTGATCTCAGGAAACGTTTTTTGTTCCAATAAGTTAAATTAAATAATATTTTGCATCGATTCATATTGAGCGGGATTTACCGGAATTCCGGGAAATTGAAATATAAATTCTGCTTTCCCGGGAAATGAAAAAGTCCGGGAAAAGAAAAACTCTTTTCCTAATAGATATTAAAATTTTAATAATTAACACAAAACATAAAATGTGCCCTTCTCCGAGAAAAGGGACCAAGTGCGTAAAAAAACGCGTTTAGACTTAAGAGTGGATTCTGGTACCTAAAAGGGTGTAAAATAACTTTAAATGCGTTTTTCTCAAAGCTTCATTTTCTCGGAGAAAGTCACAAATGTTACTCAAAAAAATTTTTTTATATAGTGTCCTCACGTAGACTCAAAGGTAATAGTTGAGAGGTATTTAATCGCACGACCTTGGAGGCCGAAATAAATTTGTCAGCAAATTTTGTTTTCAATTAATCGATGGTTACAGTCGTCGTATGGAACGTAGTGCCATCCCGTTAAAAACACGCTTCGTCCACACTAATGTCATCCATATTTTCAAAAAAAAATCATTGATCACGCTACGATAACAATCACTTTTGAAGAAATAAAGTCCGATAATGCCAATGTGTTAAGCTGGAGGTCCACTCCACGCCTTCTATGCATTTGATACTTCCTCCACCTTTTTTTAAGATGCATGCATGAGTTGAAAGTTATTCTACTTCATGCGTTCGGTGCGTATATGTATGTATTCCGCAGGTGTGCTGTATCACTTCTCAATGAAATTTTACACTGATTCTACTTTTTTACAGGGGCATCAACGCATTGAAGGCGTGAGGAGGATCTTCAGATTCAACCGCTCCAAACACGTAATTTTTTAAGATGTAATGGAGTCTGTAATTAATTTTTTAAGATGTAAGGTCAGTTGAGTATTGGTCTTTCTCCACATACCTATTTTTTTTTTACTTTACTCAGGGGAAGCCCCTACTAATGAAATGCACAGTGTTGGTATTAGGGAAATAGTTTATGCGGAAAAGGAAAGAAGGCGTAGTGTATGTGGACATTTATTTTGAAGTTTTCCCAATTGTAACAAACTTCTGCCTTCTACTGTACTGGTAATTTTTTGTCAATTACAAAACTGTTTAAAAAGTATTAAAATTGTATTAATGTGATAAATGAATTAATTGTTTTTTTTTTTTTTTTGAAAGAACATTAAATATATAATTTTGATTTAATTAACATTTTAGATGTTTGGAAAACATTTTTTAATTATAAAAATAAATAAAAAACAAGTAAGAGAGTACTGTCGGTCACGCCCGACTATATGTACCCTATTCGGGACCCATGTCCATATAAATATGGATCTATCTTTGTTTTAAATTTCATTAAAATTGGTGTGATAGTTTCTTAGAGGCAGAAATTTCTCCTATCCCCCCTTTTGGTCCTACGATTTGGCCCATTTTTAATTGGCTTGGTCCTTGTGCCAATAAGAACCTATAAGCCAAATTTGATCAAATCATCTCCAAAATTGCGACAGACATCGTTAGATCGACTCAGAAAGTGGTATATTTTAAGGTGTTAAACACATCAGCGCAAATGCATAAATAATACCCTCTCCACTATGGTGGTGTGGGTATAAAAATTTTAATTGATTTTTTCCTTAAAAATAAAATAATTTAAACTAGAATTGTTGTTGGGAATTGTTAAAACCTGAGCTTTATTTAATTATATCAATAAACACATTGTTTGAAACGGCAAAGTTTTTTGATAATTTTTTTTAATTATCGTTTATTGAAAAAAAAAAATTTTGACAATTTAAAATTTTTACAAACACGCATACAAAATTTCATCAAAATCAGTCAAGCCGTTTCGGAGGAGTTCAAAATGGAGGGCATTTTCTTGATATTTGTATGGGAATATATAAGAAAATCTAAATGCCATATCTGAGGAACCCCTAAGCCGATTTCGTGCAAACTTAACTTAATCGCACTTGATCACAAAGTGGGTAATAACTCAAAATTTTCATTATAAAAAAAATAGACAAATATCGCGATATTTTTTTCAGCGGGTAGATATAAATATACCGTGTTAATTTTTTTATGAAATTTTGAATAAATAAAAATTGTGAGTTAAAACCCTCTTTATGATCAAATGCGATAGACAAAAAAGTCTATTGTTGTATTTAGCCTCAGCTTAAAAGGCCACCCGAATTTTCCAACCGTTTTTTTTTTTAAATAAAACACTGGATTTTTTTTTAAAACATACAACTCTTTATTTTGTTTTTATTTATTTTTTGAGCCTTGTTGTTGTATTTTAATATTATTTTTTTTTTCAATTAAATATTACTATTTGGAATTTTTTGTTCATTAGTTTGTTTTTTAATTTATAATTTAAGTAATAATAATAGTTTAAACAAAATACTTTGTTTTATTGCAACTACATGACTAAAATTTATAATTTTATAGTTATTTAAAAGAAGTTTATACTGTTTAATTTAGAACATAATAAATAGTGGCTTAGAAATAGTTTAAATTTTACATATACATACATACAGATTATTTATTTATTTATATTTATTTTAAATTTATTCGTTATTGATCATTTTTCAATTTAACTTAAATCATTATGAATTTCTTAAAATAATATCACAAATAAATAAAGGAAAGTAAAATATGTAACCCTACGTTTCCACATGCAAATAATAACTTGCAAGTAGTGCATACGTATTATCAACGAAAAATCGAGGAAACAGCCGATTGGCTTAAAGAACAAAAATTGTGTGAATGTTAGTGAAAAAGTGTGAGCGTATTGAGTTCAACAAACTTGCACTTGCAGGTGGAAACGGGGGTAAAAGTAGAGGCAGAGTTTATGAGAAAATTAAAGCATACTTTAGGGGTTTTAGAAGAATATTTAAACTCCTTTTCTTTGAATAAGAAAAAAGGATTTTAGCGGCCAATTTCACTTAGTTCAGTGAAAACTAACTATTACTTTAACTTCCAGTTAACAATATGTTTTTGACTGTTATAACGGATAGTAAGTTATAGACATACTTGGTTAAATTGGCCGAAATGGAATTAAAATTAAAATAAACAGTTGCTTTATGTTTTTACCAAACTTTGTCTCTCCCTTTTAACTAAAATATTTTTTTATATTTATTGTTATTTTCTCTTTAAAATTAAATTTTTTTTCATGTTAAACATTTCTTTTATTGCTACAATTTTTTTAATTATTTTTTTTTTTATTTTTCGTTTAGAAAATGAAAACAAATTTTCTTAAAAAAGTATTAACTACTAAAAAAATTTTGTATAAGTTTAATTTGTCTTATTTTATGTATTTTTTAAATATTTGTTTTATTTAAGAAACTACATTTTTTTTAAGTTGCGTATACATGGGTTTCATTATTTGTAATATTGTTTCGGTTTTTTTTTTGTTTTTTTTTTTAGATTTCTTATTTAAATTTATAGTTGTAATCAACATAATAATTTTGATTTTAAAATGTTTTTAAGGGTAAAAGAAATAAAAAGAAAAAATTAAAATGACAATTTAAATGGAGATTCTGCTAACAACAAACACAGGCAGAAAATGCCCGCAAATACCAGCAAAACATATTAAAATAAATAAGTTCTTTAGACCACTGACATAAACTAAATAAATTCTTTTGAACTCAGACATTGTTCAGCGAAAAAAAGGCTGAAAGACAATGCAAAAATAATATTTCAACCAAATGTGTTTAAGGAAAAACTAAAATAACTTCATATTCAATAAATCGCCAAAACTACGCTATATACGATAAAATCGTCAAGTTGTCTGCAAAGTAAAAAATTTTCATACATATTTTTTATAAAATAATGCAATTTTGTTTGGATGTTGACTTTTGGCAAAAATTTCTACAAAATACTAAAACTTTTTTGAAATTTTCAATAAAATAGAAAAACATGTAAATCAATTAAAACGAATACAAAACAAATTTCGGTTAACAAGGTTACGTTTAAATCTGCTTAATTCCCACCCATTTCATTCTATTGATAAACTTTCACTGGTTGCTTAGGCCAGATCGTCAGGAAACTTCATCCAAAGATTTTAGAAAAACTAAAGATATTTTACAAATAAAACTGTTAAGCGAATAAGAATTATAAGCCTCAGTTTTACTTGTAACAATATCAAAGCATAAACAAAAACAACAACAATTAACAGTGAGTTTATCTTTTCTTACAGTCCCGTCTACAGTTGGTTGATTTTTTGTCAACTCTAAACGTAATAAAAAAAATACCATTTGGTTTAAAGATTGATGTTTGACTATTGACTGCCAGCCGTCGTCAATGGCGGTGGGAGTTAAACGGCAAAGATTTCTAAGGAGATAGTCCGGTTACTATCGAAACATGTGAAACCGCCATGTCCGTGAGTTCGGTCAATAATGAAAAATTATCAATCAATTTTCATTCGTTTCATGTTGTACAATTCCTCTGTTCATAAAAATAATTTAATAAAAATTAATTTGATGAACTTAAGCCAGATTTAAATTTATAATTTTTTATTTAATTTTGTGTAAAATTCCGAAATTTTTAATAAAATATCAAATTTTACCAAAATATTTTAAAAATTAACTAAAATTTGTTCTTTAAAGTATAAAATTTTGCGAAATTCTTAAATTTTTGAATTTTTGCCAAAAATGTCTTTAATAATACCGAAACTTAAATTGAACCTATAAAGGGTGTTTTTTAGGCCCGATAGAACATACAAAAGGATTAGCTGTTCAACAAACTGTCATACTTCTTTCACTTTTTGTTAATTTATGATTCTTTTACTCAGGAAAAAAAATTATTCAAAATTATTGAAATTTGCTTAAGAAACCAGTCATCAGTATTTAACCGCTGTTTTTGTTTGTGTTTTAAGGCTTTACGGGTTTGTTAATAAGCAAAATTGCCGCATTCTGGGTGAAACCAATCCACAAAAAACCAAACAGAGTCCATTACATCTAGAAAAATGTACTTTTTTGTGCGGTTTACACGCTAGTAGCATAATTGGACTTTATTTCTTCAAAAATTAATCCGATGTTATAGTAACTGTCAATGAAGATCACTACCGCCCCGTTATCAATGAATTTTACTTTGAATATATGGATGACATTGATCCGTGTGAGATGTGGTTTCTACAGAATGGCGCTACGTGCCAAATGGTAACCTTAACCATCGACTAATTGTTATCAAAATTTTTGGATAAGTTGATTTGATTGGTCTCCAAATGGTAACCTCTCCAAATGGTAACCTTAACCATCGACTAATTGTTATCAAAATTTTTGGATAAGTTGATTTGATTGGTCTCCAAGGTTTTTCAAATTGACAGCTTTCATTTAATTCCTGCGGGGCTACATGAAGTTGCTGGCTTATTCATATAAACCGTAACCAATTGCTGCCTTGGAAGCCAACATAGTTCGTGTTCGAAAAAGTGGACTTTTATTGGACGTCTAGAATATTATAAACTATTTTCATATGCTTAAGCCTTGTATTGATCTTTTGAATAAAAAAATGGTTTTTTATTACAATTTAGTTTTGCGTTATTTTATAATTTTAAGTTCTATTGAGCTTAAAGTATATATATTTATGTTCCTCTTACTCCCACTGGAGGATGAATCTTATAGGAATGGATCTCAAACATTTCTTAAGCGAAATTCTGAATACAAATCCCGATTTGATTTAAAATATAAGGAAACATATGTTTATGTTAAAAGAAAAGTGTTGCAAATACTGTTTTTCTTAAAGGCTAGTTTACACTTTCACACAAGTCTTACGTATTCCATAATACTTTGTGATATAAAAATCTAATGTGTTTTGTTGCGACTATCAACAATTCAAATTAAACATTACAGTTTGTATTCGCACTATTACACATGAAGATGCATCTTTCAAAATGCAACCTTGATCAAATGAAAAATATTATTGTTTAGAAAAATTTCAGAAAACTATGACGTTGTCTAGGATATCAAATTTTTTTTCCTAATACTTGTCATTTTTATAACACAATGCATTCTCACTATCACACATTTACATATTACTTGAGCTTTTGACATGTATAAATACAAAGTATAATAGAGTAAACTAGCCTTTAGAGGGTTAAAGAGAAAGTTATTCGTATAAAATTTAATTTAACCCCTCTTTTGTCTTAAGTATTGCAATCGGCCAAATATGAAGTTAAAACATAAAAAATTTGTCTTGAATTTCTTTTTGATTTCCATTTAATTATTTATTTTATCCTTATTTTTCTTAAATTTCTAAAAATTGTTTTTAAAATATTTTTCAATATTCTCGGTTTATTATCTTAAACACTATTAATAATATTTACATTTGAGTTTATACTTCAAGGTATTTTAGTTACCTAAGGGAATTTATTATTTCAATTTTCTTTCTTTTTTTGTAGTTAAATTTTAGTGTTTATTTGCAATAGCATTTTTTTTTGTTTAAATTTTTAAAACTACATTTTCTTAAATAATATTTAACTCTATAGAAGACTTTTTCGTATTGTTGTTTTTTTTTTTTGAAGGGGTATTTTAATTAAATTTAGTTTCTACATAAAAATGTTTTTTTTTTTTGTTATAATAATTTGAGTTGCTTAAAAATGAGGTTTATTTAATTTTTTATTTTGTTACGTATACATTGATTTCGTACTTTTGTTAAAAATTTATTTTAATAATTTTATTTTATAATTTAAATTTTGGTATACTTGGTAAAGTTTTTCTTTAAAAAAAAAAATAAATATTTTGGCACAAAACTTTTATATATGTATAATGAATAATGATATCGATTTACTATCAAAATTATATTGAAATTGATTTTTAGGAATGTAAGACTTTTAAGAAAAGTCATAGTTTGTTCAAGCTGCTTTAACTTTACAGGATTATGATTTTTTTATCTGGTCTTTTAGGAGTTTTAAAAATTATTTTTAAATGTTTTGAAAAAAATTCTTAAATTTGTAAAGAGGTACTCAATAAAAAGTATAAAAATATCCGAACTAGATGACATTTCGTGAGTCAAATAATATCGGAAACTTCCCAGCAAAAAATTCTTTTCAAGTTTTTCCAACAACTAGGTACCTACCTCTGTTAAAAATTTTTTTTATGCAGTAGGTATATTTTTTAGGTACCCAGTCCCTTCTTGTAGTAATTATAAGAATCTAGGTACTTTCGCGTAATTTGCACTGTAGGTACCTAATTCGCATTTGAATTAGTATCTATCTAACGTACCAATCTTCTTTTAATACTATCTTTCGTCCCCAAATTTATACCAAACAAAACAAAAAAAAATTTCCAAGTCCTGTCTAACTTAAAAAATTTAAAAATATAATTGCAAAACTTAAAAAATCTTAAATTACATACATGCATATGTACCTACATACATACCTACAAAATTAGCATGAAATTATTTTTTTTATTTATTACATACCTACCTACTTTGTAATTATTTATATTCACCTTGGATAATTAATATATCACTCAACGATGTTACACATGCCGCTCATAAATTATCACACATAACAAAAGAAAGCCAACAAAAAAACAAAAAACCAATAACAACTTTCTTCCTTAACAGATAGGGAAAAATACAACTCAAACACACACACACTCATACGCTAATAAACCCATTCATTCAGACAAAAATGAAGAAGAAAAAAATATACTGTTTTATTAAGAATTTTCCTTTTATCTTTAACCCACACCCCTTTTGCTTTATTTTGTTTTTGCTTGTTTTGTTTTTTTTATTTTTCAACTTGTTTTGCAAAAATTTTCTTTATGTGGCTGTATGTTGTTGTACTTGTTTTATTTTTGTTAACGTAGTCATTGTTGTTGTTTATTATAACGGGTTGAAACTTTATAAAAACACAATAAAGAAATACCAACAACAATAACAACAAACTGTATTACATGTCAGAGTATTGGTAGCATCGAACAACATGATTTGGCATTTCATCACTCTGCTATACAGCTACTGTGAGTGCAGCATTTATATATGTTTCTCTTTCGTTCAAATGCTCTCTTTCTATCATTAGCACAAAGTTGTGTACAAATTGATGGACAGCAGTTCATCAAAAAACAAAAGCAGACAAAACAAATAAAAAAAAATCCAACCTTGTATATGCCCTCCTTGAAAATTCATGAAATCAAGCATGAGAACTCATGCTCTTTGTAAAGGAAAATAAAAGAAAAGTTTAGGAGAGAGAATTTTTTAGCGCACTTTGTCTTCTCCACAAACATACACAAACACATGCAGTATTAAATGCATTTTGCACTTAAGAAAATTCATGCACATTTTTTTTTATTTTATTTTAAATAAATAAGAAAGAGATGACTATAGAACAATAATGAAAAGAGTAACACTAAAATGTTTGCCAAGAGATTGTCTTTTAGAAAAAGAAATCTGTTCAAAAAAAGCTCTTTTGATCAAAAACTTTATAAATTCCAAATTGTTCCTAAAAGAGTTTTCACAATAGTGATGAAACAAAAGCCTTAAGGGGAATTTTTAAAGCTTTTCTATTACTAGGGGAAACTATTGCCCCTTTAAAAAGCTTAAAAGAGAAAATATCCCCAATTTGCTTGTAGAAAGAGGTTTTTGTTTAGCGAAATTTTCATTATATGTACTCTTAAATAATTTTTCTTTATATCTGCTTCGTTTTTCAAACACTTGGAGTTTTCTAAATTTAATTTTATTGTTTACAACACTCAAATTGTTGTTTTTCTTATTTTTGTAAAAATTGTTTACGTACCTCAATATGAGTAAATTTTTATACGAGAGTGTGTGTGCGTGTTTGTGTGATTCAAAGTCATTATAATTGATTAATTGGCTAGGAGTGGGTGTCTGGACTAAAAGCCTCTTGTTAACTAACAAATGCTTCTTTATTTTGTTTGAGTTCTTTAAATGAAACCGCAATTTATTCTAGGTACGATTTTAAAAATTATACTTGTGTATGTACAATATACATACATTTGGATATTCATACATATATTTGTACATATATTTTTTTAATGTTTTAGGCGTTATTTATATACATTTGTAGAAAATTTGCTAACTTTAAATACCAATTATTTGCTTGTTTCAAAAACTAAGTGCTTTAGGCATGTTTATTAATTTTCTTATTTTATTTAATTTTAAATTGTTGAAGAATGGCGCACTGCTAATAGCACATGTTTTCTGGTTTATTTTGTTTGCTTTTGTGGGCCTTTTTAACTCTTGTTACCGCTAGAGTTGCCATTGTTAAAAATTAATAGTTCCAGAATATTATTACAATCTTAAATAAAATTTTGCTCAAAATTTGTTTAATTTTTCATGAAAAACGTATGGGTGAAACCCAAATTTCGGGAAGAAAACAGGTCACTGCTTAGATACGATAGGCGTGATTATTAAATTTTTTAAAACGAGTAACGTCCATTAAATTTTTTATGGAAAAATAATTAAAAAATTAAAAACCCCAGAGCCAAATAATTTATAAGACTTATACTCAATTAAAAATAACTCGGATTGTGGAAGTTACATAGGTATATGGGATCTATAAATTATAAGCTAATAAAATCTGACCTCACATCACATGAAGATTTTTTCAGATATTTTTTCTTTCGAAAAAATTTTCTTTCGAAAAAAAAATAAAATGAAGCAATTTGTTTTTAACTTTGGTTTTTCTTAACCCATTTACAGCTCGAGTCGGGCAAAACTTACCTATTGTAGTCGGGATTCTAAGAAACGATAAACTCACTGTTTATTTGTTGGTGTTTTGTCAAGCTTCGATAACGTCGCAAATACATTAGACTTGAGTTTTCTAATTCTCATTCGCTTTAGTTTTATCTTTATATTATCGAGCCCTAATAGCAAAAATTATGTAACCAACAACATTTTAGATTTTTGTTTTTCGATGAAAATCGAAGTACCATTACGAAATAAGAGCAAAAACAATTTTAAACGAAGCAAAAATATTAAAAAAAAACATTCTAATTTAAAATTTTATTTTTGTTGGTAACATCATTTTTGCTATTACGGCTCGATATCTATAGCTTTTCCAAAATCTTTGGTAAAAGATTTCCTAATGATCTGGCCCAAGTAACCAGTGAAAGGCGTATAGGAACAAGCTTAACCCCAACAATAAATTTAAGTGTATTTATTAAAAAGAAATTGGAAATTTTGCAAATAATAACAAAATCTTATTAACGAATAAAAGATTTACGTACTCTTGTAAATAACTTTATTATGCATATCAAAGTGATTTTCAGGGGGGGATTTTATAACGTACCTATCATAAATTATGGATCGCTTATCGCAAAGTTCGGTTGGTTGATTTCTTGTATTAAAAAAAAAATTAACTATCAAATAACATACTTCTAGCAAATTTACAAGGTGTGCTATCATGTTATATTGTCATAATGTTCTAACATTTAACAATGGTTTAAACAATTTGTTGTTGCTTTGTAAACAAAAAGTGTCTTAAATTAATAGAACTATGTTTATTGTGCTGTCGTAATTAATCAGAAGAGACCTGCGTTGAGCGCCTGAGCCGAACCGCATTAGTTTTTGTAGCCGTCGCCGTTGATGGTATAGTTTCATCCGGCTAACGTCCGAATTAAACCTGTGGCTAGCAATTTTTGCAACAAAACACTTGCGGCGTCAAATTAGATCGGCTAAGTACTCTGACGTTTAGTAAACAAACAAAATAAAATTTATTTGTGGTTTGCGTCTGAAAAATGGAAAATAGTCAGGAAAGATCTAATTTAATTTATTAATTCATGGATTAGAATTAAAAAATATTTTTATTTTTGGTAAATATTTATTTTTTATATTTGTTTGAAATCAGCTGACTTAAATTCAAAATAGCACACTAAATTATGAGGGGTTGTTCACAACAGTCGTATATTTTCATGTTATTATTTTAAGACTTATGACTTTATAACACCTTGTGAGTCCCCCATATGTCTTTTGTAACAATATATTGTTGTCGTACATAACAAATTTTTATTTTTATCAATATCCGCAATTTTATAGTTACTGTAAACAATGGTTATCGCAATTATAAATTTGAGTATTGTTGACTGAAAAATTATCATTTTTCTAACATCTAAATAACGATAACTTTGAAAACATATTATATTACTCACAAACATTTCATAATATGTAATAGCCATACCATGATAACTTTCTATAGCTTGTTAAAGATCAAAATATATTTACTCTAATAATATTTGTTTGTTTGTTTTAAATATGCCTGTCGAATTATTTGATAGTGCGTGGTTAAACAATTAAAAAAAATAAAAAAAATAAAGAATCCTGCAAACAAATGGAAGATATTCCCTAAGGCAATAGTTTAGCAATATCCCCATTTTGTCATCTAAAAGAAAATAATCAAACTATTTTTTTATTTTCTAGACAGAAAAAAATTAATTATAACATATTTGACCGTCACAAATAAAAAAATAAAAATTATTAAATCTAAAATAGTCTGCAAAAGGTAAATGTAATAATAAATAATAAATAAAATAAATCTATTAAATAATAATCTGTTTCCTTTTCAACTTAATCAAAATATTACTCAACCCTCATAATGGATGTAAATTAAAAAGGATTGGAAAATATGGTGAAAATTACATAATTATTTTATTTTAATTAAACTGTGCAACAAAAAAAACCAGCCTCAATACTTGCAACGCGAAATGAAAAGACTATTGGTAGAGCAAATCTGCCAAAAGGTTTTGAAAAGTTAGTGCGGGTTCCTGAAATATCGGCCCATAAAGTTTTTGAATTTTCTGAAAAGGTTTGGTATAAGTCAAAAAAATATACTAAATATGCTTCTAAGCTAAAAAACTATTTCAGATGTCTTCAGTAGAATTGTATGGCGATTCTTTTCTTAGAATATATGTATGTATTAACCCTCTAGCACTCATTTTAAGGGGTAATTTTTGTTCCTTTTTGTCACTTCCACACAAAAGTATACTAAAACGGCAATTTAGAAGTTTAAAAAGTTCGACGAATATTTAATACATCAAATTTTACTAGGGGTCCTCTAAGAACAAAATTTCGTGCAATGTATGTAAAGCGGGGTTTCGAAAAATTTAAAAGTTTCACGATTTTTCAAAAGATTCGAATACTTTAGGGGCCGTTATTTCGGGAACACGAGCTAACTTTTCAAAACGCTTTGGCAGATTCGCTCTACCAATAGTCAAGTTTCATTAAGGCGGGCGGCGATTATCCGATTTTGTTGCACTGTGTTATAAATTATATTATTTGTAAGTACATATAATTTATATACATAAATGAATATTTTTCAAAATGAAAACTATTTTTTTATCATCACAATGATATTTTGGCGACATATTCGTATTTTCCTTTTAATGGTTATCTGGTAGTACTGCTAATTTATCCATCTAGCAGAATCGCTTTCGTATTGCTTAAGGCGACCGTACACGACATGTATTTGTCATCTGACATGTCAAATTTCCCACTGCAAAATACATACATGTCGTATGTTACCTTTTTATCTTAGCTTCTGTAAAAGTCAGACGCAAAGTCATCTGACAAAATTTCAATTAGAGCGTGCTCTATTTTCTTCTGACAAACCATCTGACATCAGAAATCTATGCCGGGAAGAAATCGGCAGCGGCGTCCACTATTGACGGAATTATTAGCCGGCTGAAGTTAATATTTTACAATACCGATAAATGTATGATAATTTCACCATTTAATAGAAATTATGTACATATATAAAACGTTTCATAATAATATCCTAAATTTGAATCTTCCAATTTAAAGAAAAAAATGTTTAGATGGCTGAACTCTTTTTCGGCGCAAACTAAAATTTGTATGGCGGCCACACGCTATTTTGCAACTGAGAACTACTTTGGTTTCTGCAATAACTATGCGAAAAAGGCAAAGACAATGTCAGAAGTAAATCACGTAAATGTACGTTTGTGACCGAATATCATTAACCCTATGGAAAACAGCAATTTTGACAGACATTCACAATTCATGTGACTTGAAAAGTTGACAAGTCAGATGTAAAAAACATGTCGTCTAAATTCACCTTTAGGAGTAATGGCATCAAAACACGTTTATTCCCGATGGATGTATCTTCCGCAATACGAAATCGATTATTGCCGCATTAATATTTTTCATCCAGGCAATACGTTTGGCAATTCATAGGGTGTATTTCTGTGTTTGCTGGGAAATAGTATTTACATTAAAAAAAAAATTGTAAAGTGTCACAAAATAAAATATCGATACAGAAAAATATTATTTTTTTTATTTTTGTGAAAGTGGTGCTGTATCATAATATGCTTACTTTTTTACTTATTACGGTTACCATGCCAATAATATGATTACTTTTTATGATTAAGAGGATGAGAATATGATAAAAAGAAAAATATAATGTAATATGTATTACGAATATGTTAAGTCTTAATATGATTCAATAATAATCATAATATGGTGACTACAATCATAAATCTTATCATAATATGTTGCTCTTAGAATATGTTTACCACGTACATTCATGGATAAATCGACTTCGAATTACTTCAATTTGTAAAATATTTTTGGCTTTTTTTACCACCCAAAAGGGCGCTAAGCACAACAGAAACGAACAAACACTAATGAGCCGAACCAAACACAAAAAAGTTACTCCTAAAAAAACCGAACGGAATTAAATGTTCTCTTTTTTTTGTTGAGTTCGATAAGACAGTATTATTTTTTTGTTCGATAGATAACAAACAGGAAAACGTTTATTTTTTAATGATTTACTACTTGAACAATATTAGCATTTGTGTTTTCCACCAATCTACCGAACCGAACACTAAGGGGCGCTATTTAGTTTTTATTTTCGAAAACTGGTTTTACTCTCTACAACTGCAGTTAGTTATGCCGAACACTTTAAGGAAATATCAACATTTTGTTTAACGTTAAAGTCTTCAAAATATTTAAAAAAAAATATCGAAAATCTCCCAATTATTTCAATTCAGTATCTTTGGCAACCACGATCGCATTATGCCATACTTTTGGCTGATTTGCAATACATGCATGCGGCTCGTCGATTGCTCCACACAACTACGTTGTGTTGCTTTCCAAATTGAAAATGAATTTCAATTAATTTGTGTTCGTCGCTGATATGTTTATACGAATAATTCGGATGGTTGTTGTTTCAAATCTACTCAATTGTTGTTTTGGCTGGATGGTTGGTGGTAGACAAACCAAACCAGACCAGGCCAACAAACAACCCGTCAATATAAAGTGGCCGTATACTTAAACAACATACAGGCAAACATATTTTTTTTATTTTTATTTAGCCATTAAAACTTTTTGAATCATGAGTGAGTGTGAGTGTGAATATGCATAAAAGTTTGTGAGGAGGAGCTTGCTGGAATGAGTACCTGTTTTGTTTTTTGTTTGTTTACAAATTTTCTTCATAACAAACCGACACAAACGAACACAGAGGAACATATCCATATGAAAGAGTAGATAAATTCTACACATACCTACAAACTTGTATAAAAGTGATTTTTTTCTTCTAAATTTGCTTCATCTTCTTTAAGGTGAGCAAGTAGTTTAAGTGCGGCAATTAATTGTAGAACATTAATAATCATATTTTTTTTTTATTTTTGCTTAAATTGTTTTTTGTAATTTTTTTTAAGCATTAATTTTACGCGTTTTTCTTTCGCGATCAAAGTTTTCATTCATGTGGGAGTGTTAAAAACTTTTTCGATTTTTGTTTTTTTGCCGAAAATTTATAGTTTTTAGATTAGATGAAATGAATTATTAGCGAGCAGATCATTTCGCTATAGAACCAATCAATTTTGTATTTATATGCGAGATTTTTTTTAGCAAATACCGCTGCAATTTATCAAGATTATAATAAATCATTAGATTTTACTTGATTGGGGTCATTGATGGCACTGAATGAAGGCTAAGTTTTTTGTGTATATAAAACATTAATATGGATTTAAAATACTGGGTTCTTAAAAGAGAATCATTTGAGTTGATTGTGTTCGAAGATAACGTAACACATTTTAAACAATAAGCTGTTCTTCTAAACTAAATTTACAAACTTTGTGCAACAGAGGAGCAAATAAACTTCTTTCCGGAGTAATAATTTTAAAATTACAAGTTGCAATTGGTATTGTTATCAAGCTTAAAACGTTATAAAAAACTTAAGTCGAAAAAAATTAAAGCCATACCTAAACAAGAGCGTAAAGCACTTTCTAGCTGTTATAAATTCTAATGCCCATACAATTTGAATGTAGCATACCGAAATAGAGCGGCGGCAACGCATGCTATAGCGCGTTTAATAGTGAAGTAGGTCGCTATTATTAATAAGCAATGACAATTTAGCTTTTAGGTCAATCTAGCGGTTTAATTTCTCGTTTTTATTTCTATTATGTGGATTTTCTTAAACAAGAAAGTTAGCATTACTGCTCGTGACACAACTTTGGCTCTCTTGTTAAGGTATGGCATATCCGCGTAATAGCTAAGCGGAAGAACAGATTGGCTTTTCGCAAAATTGCCGTTAATATTTTTAGGTTATGAAACAAAGAAGCACTTTTTTTGTAATCAAATAAATTTGAAAACAAAAGGTCAAGCATTGCATATCCTAAAATACAAATTTTTTAATGTCGGTATCAACATTTTTTAGGGTTTTGAAGTAAGTTTTATATGTGCTTTTTAATATCAGAAATCATATCTGTATTTTATTGTTTCAGAAAGTATGATCACATGTACATCCGTGCAAGAGTGTTACATATATAGAAGAGAGGACCATAAGGTAAGTACACATTTTTCCTTTTACTCTCACCCCCTTTCTAACAGCATTAAGATTCAAATATTTCAGCAGAGAAACCAAAATTTGCTATGCAATAACATTCTTATAAAGTTTCCAAGATTGGAAACCGACTGATCCCTTAAATGTTCAAGAAAAAAAGATTTAATGTACATACAGCATGTGGTTAATAGAAAAAAAGAGTAAGAAGACGGAAATCCTTTTTTTATTTCTTCTTTACGTTGTCTTCAGATTTCGAAAAGAAAACTTGCTTCAAATTTAAACGCTGAAACGTCAGATTTCATCTAATTTTAAAAGGGCTTGAAAATTGGGACCCACAAAGATTTAACGCAGGTTTTTAGTGTTTTTTTTTCTTGTCCCAAAATTCACTTCCCCAAACGGTAACATAAATTTTGCCTGTTATTTTGTGCAAGTATCTAATAAATGGGAGAGAGCGAAAAGGGAAGTAAATAAACGTTTTATTTTCCTATTTTTTTACAGAGAAGAGAACTGTTTGAACACGATAATTTTACTTCCCTTACTCTGGTTTCAATTGAATATATTGTCCTGTAAGTTTTGTTGACAGGTTTTTGCTTCTATCAGGCGGTTTTTGCAGGACTTTTCTATCTGAAAATGTTATCGTATTTAGGATCCATAATCTTTTGTGGGGCATAAAACACAAATCTGTTATAAGCTAATTTTTTTTTAAGTTGACCTTTCCGCGAATTATTAAAAATTATTTAGTAAAGTAAAGACTCTTGCAAAAATGTATCTTGAATGGCCTCGAATTTGTAGTTATACAAGCAATTTTATACAACTTTTAGCTTGTTTGGCTCTTATATAAAAACTATAATGAATGATGGTCTAAGTTATTTCATACACCAGCGAATATATACCACAGTAATTATCTAGATTGACATAAGCCTTCATAAATCGCTTATCCGAGTTAAGACTTGAAAAAATGTAGATAACTCCATGTTTTATTTAAAGCAGCTTTTCACAGACATTTATGACTTTAACTATACACAATTGCATACCTTTAATGCTGCCACAAAAACACCTTTCGATCACCGTCTCTTTAAGCATTTTTACTCGATAGCTGCTTGGCCAACTCTGTGTATTTTAAAAATTTCGACTGCGGACTTTCATCATAGGGATTGATAGTTGGTGTTGTGGCAACACTGGACGGCGGTGTTGTTTCTAAACGATGCTGAACTGCTGGACTCTTAGCTGAAGTCATACATTTTGGAGAATTCATTGATTTGGGTGAAATGGCTGCCAAGCCAGCTGGTGATTTCATGTTGATCATTTCATGATGTTGTAGCTCATCTTTGACAAAGTGTACCTTCGACAAATGATGACGATAAGCACCCTTTGAGCTGAATGGTGTATCACAGAAGGAACATTTAATAATGGAATCTGCTGTTACAACAGCATCATTGCAAGCCCAACTGAAAGCCAACATGCTGGCACTACTACCACTACTAGACGTAGAGCTGCCAGTACCACCCGCATTTAAAGAGGAACCAGAAGAAGTAGAATGTGATGTTAAATTGTTGTTGCCAGATGAACTGCGTGTATTAGCTGAAGGCGTATCAGTAGTTTCGCAAAGCTTTTGTAAAGCAGCCAATGGATTGGCGTTGGTTTTTTTAGCCACTGTGGTAGCAGTATTGTTATTATTTGTTTCCATAACAGAGCTACTAATCGTAGTGTTGTTCATGTTGTTGTTCATGTTGTTGAGATTATTAAACATGGATGATAAAGCATTAAGACTGCTACTTTCTGTTAAGCCAATATTAGGTTTCTTATCACCCGTAGAACATGTTGACTTTGGTGTTAAAGAACGTTCACTAATACTGGGACTTAAGGCCCGCGAGCTTGGTGTCAGTGAGCTGTGTCTCATGTCAATTTCTTTCATCTTATGTGCTTCCAAATCTTCATGATGTTCTGGTATGTTAAATTCTTTTTTAACGGAAATTTTCTTTGGTATTTCATTGATTGGTATGTTATCGGCATCGGTAAGATGTTCATCAATTGGCTCGGACTTGATTTTAGCAGCATAAACGTTCTCTCTAGCATCTTTAAAATTTTGGTATGTTTTATCTGGTGTTAAGCGTGGTGTGGGTTGTCTAGAGAGATCATGCGATCGTTCTGGGGTAAATGATTCCAAACGACTACTACAACGGTCAGATACTGAGCTTGATTCACTGGCACTGCGGTCACGATTTGAGGGATAATTCGAATAGGAACGTAAAAATTGCATTGTTTGAGGATCCATTAGAGGTTTGGTGTAGTCCACATTGTCATCTATACCCAATCGCTTGAGTATACTTGAACCCAAAGGCGTGCCACCGGATGTCGAGTCCCCATAGCCTGAAGAATGACGGGGTCTTGAGTCAAAACTTTTTTCAATTAGTTGTTCTAAAGCATTCAAAACCGAACTGCCGCCAGTAGTCTTTTCAGTATCTGTGGGACGTAGAGGACACAAAATGTCAGCTCGTGTATTTGTCGTAGACAACGGAGAGCAATTATCATCTGAAGTTTTGCGCCCGTCACTACGGCTCTGCGGAGTTTGTGGACTATTTAAACGATCATGTGGTGTTGAGGGTCCAAAAGGAGATTTTAGTGTATTGTTGTTATTATTTTGAGATCTGGGTGACAAAACTAAACTTCTGTCAATGCATTGTCGTATATGATCTACAAACATGGCGGTTTCCACCTTGTCACCACAAGTTTCACAGGCTAATTTTGTAGAAACAGCAAAATCTCTTAAGGGTTTTAAAGCCTGATCTAAACCAGCTGCTTTAAAGTCATGCTGGGCCCTTTCCATTTCTAATAGTTTTCGTACTGGGAGAGATTTTTTGCGTTTTTCACGCGCCTGTCTTCCTCTGCCTCTTATCATAGTTGGCACATTTTCAGCTGCTGCTGCAGTTCTCATCATGTGTTCCTTGTAGTGGTTGTTCTTAACCATGTGATTGCTTAACTCCTTCAAAGTAGAAAACGCCTGATCACAAACTTTGCATGTCAGTACAGCAGTTACAGTGGAATTACCATTTGCCGCATTAGGAGAAGTCGCACTGCTATTTACTGTAAGCGGAGGGGCATTATTGCTGTTGTTGGTAGCAGAAGCATTTGTAGAAGATCTATTGCCACTATTGCTGCTACTGCTGTTATCTCGTGATGTTTTCTCGTCGGTAGACTTCCAAGAAATGATTTGTTCTTGCGATATTATATTTGTATAATGTTGAGTCTCTTGCATGTGACTTGTCATTTCTGCCAAAGAACGGAAGCTTTGTCCACACCACATACATTTTAAAATTTGGCGCGTTTGTTCGGCACCTTTTCCCAACCACACATCTTGTCCACGCACAAGTTTGCGTGGCAATGGCATCGTTTCTTTGATTAGCATGTTAAGATCAGATTTACTGCCACCAGATGTTGCTGAATTGTTGGCAGTTATTGCTGCTTGTTGAGCTGATGCTGTGCCACTGCTTTGCGTGGTTGAATGACGAGAATGATGGGAAGATTGTGTCGTTTGATTACCGCCACTATTTGCCGTCGTACTATTTGAGCCAACACTAGAAGGAACATTAACACCACAATGTTGTGTTTCTTTCATGTGCGTGGTTAGCGAAGCTAAAGTGGCAAAACTTTGTTTGCACCAAACACATTTGAAAACATCTTTGACAGCATCTGCACCCTTATTCAACCAATGTGATTGCCAAGCACTGTGACGACCATTTGATGTGGTCGTTGTCGTTGATAAAGTATTAGTTGAGCTGGTTGAGTGTCTAGTGGAAGCTTCACTATGATCAACTTTAGCTGATCCTCCTAGTCTTGTCATTTCAGTCATTTTCTCTAGAGCTTTGGTGGCTTCATTTGGTGCAATTTTCGATTTGGCATTCCAATCCAATGAGAGCGGATTCTTTGGTGACATATTGGCTGCTGCTACAGCCGCCAAATATGGATTTATTGGAGGTACCCAAGTGCTAGATGCTGGCAATGATTTATAATCATTTGATCTTGCCAATTTCCGATTGGTTATTATAACTGGTTCCTCTTCGTCTGATTGACGTTTTCGTCCATTATTTACTGATAAATCTAATGGGCTATTCAGATCTTCTGCTTCATTGTCGTTTCTGTTATCAGCGTCATTATCATTTCGTTCACCATCAGCATTATCCTCTTCCTCATCACTGGCATTAGCATCATCATCCGAATTACGACGGCTACGTTTGATGCTAAAATCTAAAACCGATGTATCCACAATATCGCTGGTGTTTGGTGGTGTTGGTGTCAACGTTTGCTGTGAATTGGGAGAATGAGTGACTTGTTGTGTTGCTTGTTGAACAAGTGAGGCAGCTGCTGCTAAAGGATTTGTTAATAGTAGATGATTTTGCTGTGCCGCTGCAGCAGCAGCTGCATTAAAATACGCCGCCATTGCAGCTGATTGTGGTGGTAATAAAGCGGCTGCTGCAGCTGGTGGCAAAGTTGCGGGTAGTGGCAGGCCGACTGGTGGTGATGTTGGTGTAGGAGTTTGTCCTGGTGTATGACCTTCATGGCCAGAATAGTGTGATTCATTTGATGGACAGCGTACGTCATTGTTGGCTGATGCTGAGGCGTTGGATTCGCGTGACTGACAACGAGGGCTGGCAAGTTCGCTTTAAATGTAAAGAAATAAAGAAAACCAATTAGAATTTTTTTTTGAACAGAAAAAACAACAAAATAAAAGTTTTTAAATATTAAGTTATTAATTTAATTTAATTATAAAAGAAAACTATTTTAATTAAAATCTAGATAATTTTGTTTTAATGAAAGCCTTATGTAAATATAAAAATTGCCAAATTTATTATTTAAAAATAAGGCAAATGTTTTTCTTTAACAATCTGTTATTGATGAATGTCTGTCGGTTCTCATAATTTACAGTTCAGCCAATTTTTAAAAACAAGTTGATCACACAGTGCAACACGAAAAAAATAACCATATACGGACCAAACTACGTGATAAAAGACAAAAAAAGACCCGAGTCTCCCAGTTTTGCCCAAAGTCGTGCGCTTTTTTATGGGCCCCCAAATATTTGGGGAATCGGTGTAATTTTTGCAAAAAATTACATTTTTTCAGGCTCATATCTTGCAACCTGTTCGAAATTTTGATATACCCTCTGGGACAAAGTTGTAGCTCTTGCCATAAACAACAAGAATTGTGGGACCAAAAAAACTTCATCTTCAAGATCAAAATCGCAAAAAACTTTAAAAAATTAAATTTTGTTTACCCTTTTTCCCATGTTCAGGTCCATAGGTAGCAAACCGTACACAATTCAAGGAAACAATCACCTAAAAAAATGTTTCTAGGATCTCAGTAAACAACTTTCTAAAGCATATGTACTTCCAAGGAATGCTTCTTAACACCGTTAGGTAGCCGCAAAAGTGAACAATTTCCCGAACATTTTTTAAATGTATTCAACATTGTGATGCTATGCTATCTTGGGCATGGTTGAGTGGAGGCAAATATATTATGAAGTATTGTAAGCCAGTAAACTGGATTAATCGCCCAGATGATCATGATGCAACCAGATGATATGCAAGTCGTCTAAGTCGACATGCTGGGAAGAACAAAATTTATAAAGCAACTGTAACAGCCACACTACCAGCCCAGATCGTAAGATAGAATTTACAGGAATGACTACAGCAAGTGGTGTTACTTATGAAGATCCCTTTGATACCGATTACGAGTCCCAACAGGGAAGATATGGACCACAACTAATAACACAAATGGAAATGGATTTCATTGTGGCCATACTGGGACTATCGCAGCGACTTGCCATATTTTTGACTGCGTTTTTAAACCAAAGAAAACTCCCACATGCTTATGTTAATTCTACGGCGTACCGCAAACGGCAAGCTGAATTTCAGCTTCACGTATTACGTAACCCAGCTTATAGGGACAGTATAAACCGATACCAGGCTAATGAGATTCTGATCAATGAGATTTCAGAATTTCAAGATTGTTTGTCCTTAAGTCTTCCTTAGCTGATTAAGCCATGTCCTTCTGTGTGTCCATCGGTTGAAAACACGCTCACCTTGGAAAGACTTAACAGAAAAGAACGATATTGGTGTCAAATTCTTTTTAGTTATCCTAAGCAAATAGGGATTGAAAACCAGCGCAATCGGTTTAATCGGCATATCGGTTTCTTAAAAAAATTTATATATTTGTTGCAAAAACTACCATATAAAATTTTTTATTACTGTATTATTTGGTATAATTAAGGTTTTTCTTGAATACTATAAATCACTCTACCGAATTTTTTGATGAACAATTTATAATTTACGATAAGCCCGTTAAAAAATCCACTCCTGAAAATCACTTTAATACGCCTAATTATATTACTGAATCAAATCATGATATTTTATCTAAATAAGGCAACGAATTATAATATGTACTTTGAGGCCAGTTTTAAACAGATTGGCTGATAATTTTTAGATCCCAAATAAAGCCCACTCCTGAAATATTCGAACTCTCAGTGAAGGCTATTAAAGATTCAGCCCAGCCGAATATGCCACTATTACTTGTTATTTTTAACTCAGGCTTTAGTTTGATTAAGATTTACTAACTGAGGTCTTTTGTTTTAAGCGTCAAGCTGATAGTTATGGATTTAATAAATACATCTAAATTGTTCAAAAGTTTTAACCTTCAAATCACGATTTAACTGAAATTATTTTTATGCTTAGCTTGAAATTACATTTAAAGTTAAAAATCGACAGTACCTTAAATTTTGAACAGTCAAGGAAAATGAAAACGGTTTGGTAATACTAGGTACACATCACAAAGTAACGCAATTAATTTCCTATAGTCACACATTTTAAACAAACTGAAGAGGAAAACTAAGTAGTACCAAATTATAATGTAAAAAACCATAATAATGAATGAAATGGTGTACATTCCCTATTATACAGCTTTACAGTTAAACATTATCCGAAATACTTTTAGCTATTTTATTCCGGAGAACCCATTATTTGAAGCCTCTACAATTAATAACACCTTCTTAATCGAATTTTAAGTTCTAAGTTTTTTAACTAAAAACTTCGCTTACTTTTTCAAAATAAATAGCTTCCTTCTCTAATTACACACTGCTACAAAAAAACACTTTTTGTCAGAACTTGAAAACCGACTGTTTTTGGGTAGGTCGTAGCACTTTAGTACCTCTAACTCATACATTTTTTGATCGATTTCAAAATTTCAAACAGTTTTGAAAAGGCAAAGAAGTAAGCTTTTATGAAATGTATTCATAAAAAATATATT
This sequence comes from Pollenia labialis, assembly GCA_949318255.1. Lineage (NCBI taxonomy): Eukaryota > Metazoa > Arthropoda > Insecta > Diptera > Polleniidae > Pollenia > Pollenia labialis. The sequence goes on from OX439141.1 coordinate 21,668,714, forward strand.
CCAGGAAATTAGGTGAGTGTTTATCAAAAGTTTCTAATTTTTTTTATTTTTTTTCATAATTTTTCAAATTCAACAAGAGTTATTTTAATTTTTTTTTTATGAAAACCTATCTTTGTTTGCACTGTATTTTAAAGATAATTTTGTGTAGAAAAAAACGAGATATCACTTGTTAAAATCGGCTTATATTTACAAAAGTTACTAAAGTTTTAAATCACGCACAAGATCGCAAAAATATGCATTTGTCACAAAATGTGGCTCAGCCGATTTTGGTAAATATTCCAGATTCATCATTACTTTGTTTATGTTAAGTTTCATTACATTTAATTGCACTTAATACTGGCTTAGTAACAGTTAACACATTAGCATACTTAATGCTATCACGATTTTTATATTGATAACCAGTGATGTTTGTTTGGCAAAAATAACAGTCTTGTGGTTTATGGAATATTTGATGATGCCAAATCATTGGGAAAGATAACGGTAATGGCTGGCTTATAAACTTTTCGGACTTAGTTTTCTTAAGCATACTGGAACAGCTTGTACAAATACTTTCGGGTTCATAACATTTGCTAGAACTGTATGAGCAGTTAAAAACTGTATTGAAGGCATTTACCAAGGCTTTATTTTTCTTCAGATCAAAGCGATGTTTTTTGTCAGCGAATAAACCGCAAACATATGTCTGTCTGTCCGTCTGTTGAAAACACGCTCACTTTCGAACAACTCAAAAGAAATGAACAAACTTGGTGCCAAATTGCTTGCAGTTATCCTAAGCAGTTTGCAATTGAAATTCATCAAAATCCGTGCAGAAGGACCAGAGCTATGAATCAAAATGTGGAACCATCACCTAAAAAAAATATAACTTTGTTATAAAAAATAACATAAATGGTGGAACAAGGCACGGAATGAGATAAGATTTTGCAAAAATTTGTTTTATTCGACTGGAAATCACGCTGTAAAATTTCGTGAAGATCCGTCCATAATTTACCCTAGGCTCCATATAAACACTACTCCCGGAAAATAGTTTAGTACGCCTAAAACCGATAAAAATAATGCTATCATAACAAAATTTGAATTGAAACTGTTACTCAAGCTAGTTTAAATTGCTAAATAATTTAATATAGATCTAGACCTCAAACCAACCAATTTTAATGCTGATGTCTGAAAGATAAATTAATAATAACTAGACATCATATAGATATCCCTCCTGAAATATTCGAACAGTCGGTGGAGGGTATTAAAAATTCGGCACAGCTGAATATAGCACTCTAAATTGTTTTTATTCATATTTTTTGCGCGGAGGGAGAAAATACTAAAAATAGGGGTTAATGAAAAGTTGAATAACTTCTACAATTTTTATCCGATTGAAAAATTAAAACCATGTTTTGTTAAGAACTAAATTTTCTTCATACGCTAATATAAATTTTTATAAGCTTTCATATTAAAATAAGCAATGAAAAGCTACTAAAATCAAAAAAGTATATAATTTTCGTTATTTTTGTAGAAATTCTTAACAAAAACAATACTTATAATTTACAAATGTATAAAATAAATGCACGTAATTTTAAAGCGTTATCAGTTTTCTTTCCAAACCCATTAAAAAAATTAAAATCGGACAAGAACTGACTGAGTTACAGGTCGATAAGTTGACGAACATCACTGAAAACGGGTTTTTTTTAAATAACTTCTGAATTTGAGGGTGTTTCTGAAATTTTTTGACACAATTTTTAATGTACTCAACAAGACCAATAACCCACGCTAGGTCGTTTTCAAAGTTTTTTTACACTGTAGCACCGTGTTATTTAGTAGCTTTCTTTTATAACTACTTCTTCTACTTCTTCAGTTACTTCTATAACTACTTCTTTCTGGATGTATGTAGGTAAAAAAATAATGACTTACATTTGGGTTAATTTTTGGACGTCCCTTGTAAAATTCATCGGTTCTTTTACTAGGATTGTAAGTAGTGCTTTTAGTTTTTTCTGATTACTAAACACATGTTTTAGTAGGCGATGTATTTACTGGGTAGATTCACAAAACAAATGAATTTATTTAAATTAAACAAGACTTAATTGTAGTGTCCGACCAACGTCACTTTTCTATGCCAATGCCGAAATTGACTTAAAGGTTCATTTACATAAATACGTAATTTCTTTTTGAGAATATTTTTGTTATTTTCTACCACTTCAAAGTGAAGAATTGATTCGTGCTTTTCCCATATGGAAGCTTTAGTTTGTTTTCATCTTTTTTCCATTCCAACATTCCAGCCTGTTTTCACGTTTTATAAACAATTTCATTTTCCATAACCGAATTTGGAAAAACCAAGTTTCAAAACAACCGAACCATGCAGAAGCAACCATCTAAAGGGACTCCAAAATTGAAGTATCATTTTGATTTCACTGACATTTTTTTTCTACCTGCATTTGTTGTTCAAAAAATTTTTTTTCAGATTCTAAATACATTCCGGGTAGTTAATATGGTACGTTACACTAAGAAACGAAGTGGTTTTATTTTTAAAACATTTTTTTAAAATGGCAATTCAAAAATCGCATTATTTCTCGTAGAGAAGAAGTGATTTGGCCACCAAGATCGTGTGATTTTTTTGAGTTTTTTGAAATCGAAAGTGTACAGCAATAATCCCACAACTGTTCAAGAGCTTAAAACCACATTTTCGATCAGATATCAACTATTGACAAAAGCTTATGGAAAAACGTGATTGATTTGTAAAAGATAAGGAACCTGCCAAGAAGTGTACGATCACTTTACCGACATAATTTTTCATTTTTAACCGATTTGTTATAAACAAAACTAAAAATATTTTTTATATTTCAAAACAAAACTCTTCTTTTTATTAAAATTGAAATGATAGTCTAAATTTGGACACCCTTTAGATGGATAGGTTGCTTCAAAAATTGAAAAAAATTGAGTTTCGAAATTAAAGACGGACACAGATTGCACTGTGGACGAATTTAACATTTTTTTTAACAAGTAAAGCTAATTTAACGTTGAATTTAATGTTAAAAGCGGGGTTTTCTTTTATAATGTATTCATATATATCCATTATCTTCTGTTCTTATTCGCCATAAAACGATACATGAGCTGTGTTCATTTACTAAAAATTGTTACAAATTTGTAACAATTGTTACTTGTAAATAAAAATAAAAATTCACTGCGGACCCTGCACCTATAATATCGAAATGTTCGAAAACCAACTCCTTAAAAATGTCGAATAATCGAGCATCGTATTTTTTATTTTTTGATAATTGAAAAAAAAGAAATTTTGTATTTACATACACATGTGCAAATTTGAACGCTTATTACTCCGAAAATATTGGAGAGAGAAGTGTTCTTAACTGGTTTGCCTTTGCCGATTTATATATGGATGAAGATATGTATAAAAAAATTTAATTTTAATTCAATCAAATTCAGCTTTAACTATAAGCATTTCTATCCACGAATTTTTTATGCTTCACATTTACTGCCTGTTCATCAACTACGACCGAAAATAGTTTTTGTTGTAAGCGTTAGTTAAGCGAACGAAGTCTTTGTTCGAAATTGCTGAACAGCCCATTAATAATTAAGTATAAAATCAAGATCGAATATTTTCTATTAGAATCAAAGAGTTTTTTCAATTTTGCAAATCCCTTTTTTTTTAACCCACTATCAAAGGTGAGGAGGGTATTAATTTCACCCCCTTTTAGTACACCGATCGACTTAAAGCCTTTTCACACATATTAACTTTTAACAAGTACCATCAATTTGAGAAGATGTTGGAATTTTGCCATAAGAAATACATAAAGCTAAAAATCAACATCTCATTGTATTCCATTCTACATCTTCCGATTGTTTTAGTGACACTACTAGTGGCAATAATTTCGATAATAATTGTGGCATCACTGACAAAGTGTCATTTCTTTTGAGAGTGGAGTTACCATTTGTCAAAATTATCATTTTTTGCAGGTCTTTTTTTTGTAAAATTTTTAAACAAAATTACATAGTTCAAAATACATTTTGATGTTTTATTTTAAAATGTTGGCACTTTTTGAATCTATCTAACGATGTCCGGCTAGGAGTCCATGTAAACCTTGTGCGCAAAGTACAGGTCTGCATTTTGTAGATAATTTGATTGAAGCGCTCTTAATTTCGGAAAATATTCGTTGTGACCAGAAACCATTTTATTACGCTGGTATTTAGAATAAATTTGAACTGAACCCATTTGATTGCAGTCTTAATGATTTTACAAAATTTTTTTGGAATCGGTCCATATTTCATTACAACTCTCATACATATCTACTCCCGAAAATAACTTTAAATGCAATTACATAACAATTGGTGACAATAACTTTTACAATAGCCAATCCTAAAATTGTGCTAGCAGGTCCAAAATTAACCATAGCTCCCATATAAAACCTTATCGAAAATCACTTAAAGGCAAACAAATCTTATATAGATGAAGATATCTAAATAATATTCGTCACAAACAACTTCAAATTGAATCTTAATTCTATCGGGTCCGCCATCTAACGGTTTTTTTCAACTAGTGCTTATTTCGTGAATGGCAACACTTAGTTTTTTACTTCCGCTGAACGAATATGGTTGTGTATACGCTTGAACAACGCTGGGAAACATGCGTTTCGGGCCGGCGATCGAATTACAGAAGATGCCGATTTTGCCCTCATTTTGATCTTGGCGGATATGTAAAAACCCGCACGCATACATTGAACAGCCGTTGCACCTAAAACGAGTCACTGTTTGGTGGTGAAATACAGCTGCACACAATCGATAATGTGCTTAAAAATTGGACCGATCGTGTAGGCTACTGCATGGCCAGCCGAGGCAGCCATTTGAATGAAATTATTTTCCATTATAACCCGAATGGATGGTACTTTCAAATAAAAAAAAAAATTTCAAAAAAATAAGTTATTTGGCGGACCCTGTATAACATAATTTTGTTTTTGAGGGTCCATGATTGCCCATGTGTTCCAAATAGGGCACACGCTTGAAAAATGATTTTTAATTATTGTGGTGTACGGTATAATATGGTCGGGCTAACTTATTTAAATAATTATTTGATTTAACAACTGACTTTACTTAAAATATGCTTAATCTATATATATTTATCGGCAAATGCAAAACAGTTAAGAACACTTTCCCCTTCTGTATGTCAACTGATTTAAACAAAATATACAACATTTTAAAAAAAATTTCAGAGTTATAAGAGCTAAAATTTGCTACTAAAACATATGCAGAACAAAAAACATTTCTTTTTTTTCAATTATCAAATAATAAAACTAATAGTGCAGTTGAATATAAATCTTATGTATGAATTGGCACAGGCAACACAGTTAAGAACGCTTTCTTGCTTTGTTTGTCAACCTAACCTCTATGTGGAGAAAAAAGTATCATCATCATCGTGCATCATTCAATAATTTTTAAATTTTCTATAATATTTAACTTAGAAACATAATATTATAGGTGCACTATGCGCCCACGATTTGGCGTAAAAGCAACAAATAATGAGGTTACTGAGTGAATGAGGACCTATAAGACTAAAAATGTTGGTAATTTTTGTTTTTCATCGGTAACTTTTTGAATTTCTGTTAATATTCGGCCTACAAAGATAAAATTAAACATGAATGGTCCTGAGCGACTAAAAATGTAAAAGCGAGAGCTTTTTGGTTCTTTTTCGTCCCACATCTCATAGAATGCGATGCCCTGAGTGGATGACAATCTATAAAGGAGACTTTCTGTTTTTCAATTGATATTTTTTATATTGAACTTACAAAATTAAATTAACTCACGTTGATGATAAAATATGAACCAGATTTTGGTCCCTCGCCAAATCGATCCACTATGACAGAAATAATAAATGCTCGAAACATATAAATTCATATAGGTATACTTAGATGCACTATGTCTTCTTCATATTAACATAAAAATTTATGGTCGATTTTTGACCATTTGGCAAAGATTAGTATTTTTAAAACGGTGTAATTTTAAAAAAAATTTCATGACAAAATTCTGTATTTTTTATTTCGTAGGCAAAACAATTAAAAACATGTCTATATTCTAAATCACGCTAAATCTCCCTGGAAATTATTTTTACAGACATTTTTAAAAATAAAAAAAAAAATCAACTCAAAGTCAAAAAAGATTTAAAGAAATAAATAAAAGTGGTCTAAGTAAAATGTTAAACTTCTTATTTTAGAATACGAAATTTTATAAAAATGTTTCTTGTTAATGCAAAGAGATTTTTAAAAAATTTATCATCGTTAGACAAATTTTGATTTGCAACTTCGAAAAGTTTTTAAATAATTATAAAATTCATTCAAATATTCACCTTGCATTTAAAGCCTGTCGATAGATTTCCAACATCACAGCCTCGTGAAGCATCATAATGTGATCTTATTTTGGTTTTAACGCACAAACACACACTAAATATTAACAGCAAAGATTAACGAAATCTATTTTTTATTTGATACAAAATAAAACCGTTCAGACACAAAATAAAGGGTCGTCTACAACGTACCAGACCCACACAATGAACACATGGAATAAACGCACACGCGAAAGGCCACCTCTCCGCAAATGTTTGCAACAACGCACATACAGCACAAATCAACAAGCATTTAGTCAATGCTACCGTACAACAAACCGACAAAAAAAAAACACTTGTTAATTCAACAGGAGGTTGGTTGGGTGGATTCGTGCGTGGTGAAAATTAAGCAGGGGCTGTAGGAAAGTTTGTTTTAGTTTATTTGATTTAAAATTAAACATATTTTATTTGTTAATGTCGTATTTTGGTTTTGCTAATGTTATTTGCGGTTTTAACAAATTATTTATTTTGTCATTAAATTTTTCATTATTGAGGGTTTTCAAGAGATTCTGTCACTTCAATGTTTTTCTTTGTTTAATGCTAAATGTTTGTGTCAATGTCATATAATTTGTTGTTGGTGTTTCTGTTTGAAAACCATTTAAAGCTTTCGATCAAAAACATTCAATCATTCTTTTTTTTAAGAAATGTCATTTACACTGTGTTTGTGTTTTGTACACAAATTTATTTACTAAAACTTACACACGCGTCAAATAAATCAACTGTCACAGTGGTCAATTTATGAACACAAATAACGAGTTGGCATTTCTTCTTGATGCTTATAAAATTTTTGTTTTCTTGCGAATGGTTTTGTTTAAAATCTCTGGGTGGGTGTTTTTGGATTTCCTTTTTTTACTTTGTTTTAGAAATTTCTATTTAATGATTTATTAGAACTTTTTAGGAAAACACATATTAATTAAAATTTTGATATGTTTGTTTAGTTTAAGCACAAAATATTTTTGTTTAACTATTTATTTTCAAATAATAATGTTTATTTTAGTGATTGAGCTCTTGAACGATTCAAATAAAATTAAAATAACAAATAAATCACAGACGAAAGAATTTTTTTGGGATGTTTTTGTTGTTTTTTTTTTAGAAAATCCTTTTTTTAATTTAAAGTTTTTATTAAATTTTAGCGATGACTAGTTCTTGTCACTTTTTTATTTTAAGGTCTTAAAAATATTTACGTATTTTTTTACTTTCTTAAATTTAAGTTTTATTGAATTTAAGATTTATAGCTCTTTTGACGTTTTGATGTCGCCTTTGCCAAGTCTTTTAAGCGACTAACTCTGTAGTTATTGTTCCTGTTATGAGAGCCACAAAAAATAGGAAATCCTTTAAAAGAAAATCCCATAAAGCTTAACAATTAAGTTCTATTACCCAAACACTGCGCAGTATTTCAGGAAAGGCAACTTTTTTTAAACACATTTTATTAGAGAGTTCTAAAAATGAGAGTCTTAAACACAAACTCCTACACAAACAATCACTTACACACAAATAACATTTTTTAAATAGGTATTGCACATACAACAAATGCAATTTCACATCGCAGTCAATCAAAAAATGACACATGACAGCTAAAATTCCAGAAGAATTTTTTTTTTGACTTTTTTGAACGCACTTTAATAATAAATTATAATACAATATTTTAAATATTTTTATAATTATTTACTTGTATTTATTTAATTTTTAATTAATTATTAATCTTGAATTTAGTTAGTTTTACAATAATAATAATAATAAATTTCTCGACATGATCTCGTTGAAGCGTTATGTTGTCGACTAAAACATCTTTTTGACACTGACAACGTAGAGAGCCTGACAGCAGCCCACAAAAAATATATAACGAAAATAATAACAATAAAATGAAAAGAACACACACATGAAACGATTTTTTTTTGTTTGTTTGCTTGACTGTCTGTTGACTTCACTGTTATAGAATATCAGAAAACAATAACAACTTCTACTATACTACAAAAACAGCAATAACTACTATAATGAGTAACAACCAAACAGTAGAATATTTATAAAATAACTATAAAAGCAATAACAGCAACAACAATATCACACTCACAAATACTACTAACATTTCATAAAAAATCAAGAGCAAGAAATATTTACTGAATCCCCATCCAAAACAGCATTTTACACAAACATCAAATTTCACTATAAAACACACAATCATAATCATGAGTAATTTCTAGCACCCAACATCACTCACACACACTCACCCAACCATATACAAAAGCAGTGATATAAAAGAAAATATTAACTCTCTTTGTGGATAAAAGAGATTGTGTCAGTTTTATAACAGACTAAATGAGTTCTATTCAGCCAAAAACATTAAATTGATAAATGACTTTTTGTTAGTGGATTTTTCATGAGATGATTTGGCTCAAAATACCAGCGCAGTTGAAAAATGAAAGCAATTTGGCTCTCTTCTCGAAATTTGTAAAGACAACAATCTGTTAACTCTTATTGGCAGAAAAATCTCTTTAACTTAAATATTGAAAAAGAATTCAAAAATCTTTTTGAAAGCACATAAACATTTTCTTCAATTTATTTTTAAAAAGAGTTGTTTTTCAACCACTCTCTCGTTTTTGAATACAAATTATCACATGCGCCTGTGGCATTTTACGAAAAGCACCACTATGCATTTTCGCAAATAAAGTGTCAATAAAATTCTCTGTTTTGATTTATTGTTTTGATTTTTTTCAACATAAACAAAAAAAACAAACAACAACAACACGTATGTTCTCAAAGTTCACTATCACAGACTGTGATTCACAGTTCTCTTTAAAATATGAATCTGTTTTAGAGAGCAACTTTTTAAAATAAAGTTCAGATACCAAAAGCTTTAATTAAACTCACAAATCTTGTACTTCAACACCCAATTTCTCTTAGTTATATTAAAAATAAATGCGATACATAAATCTTCCTTAAATCCCTTAAGAAAATCTCCTTATAACTAAATTTAGCTCCCAAAATTTTGTGCAGGGCTCTTGAATTTTCAATGTAATAAGCGCAATCAAAATGTGCAGTTTTGTATTTCCTGCAACTAGTACCTGTAAAAGTTGTTTACCTTTATTTTTTTCTGCCATTTAACTTTATTTCTGTAGGTTATAAGTAAATGAGAAATCGAAAACAAATGTTAAAATGTTTAACTGTTTAAAATTTATCTGTTAAACCCTTTTCTGTTAAACTTTACTCTGTTAAGCTTTTTCCTTTTAACAGCTTTTTGAGTGTTTGCATTTTTCTGTATCTTTTAAAGACTGTTAACGTTGTTTTTCATCTAGTTCTTGTTACTTTATTTTCTTCTTTTTCTTGGTGGCATATTTTAAATCAAGGTTATTTATGTTGTGTACAAAAGTATTGTGGGAGTGGGAAAAATGTGTTACAATAAAGTCTTTAAAGCGCAATTTTAAGGAATTGAACGTTTGAAAGAATAATTTAAATGGAAAGTACCTATAAATTTTGTGACGAAAGATTAGAAGAAGAAGAGAAGAAAAATATATTGTATGCTTGATTAAGTTTTGTAATTTCTTAAAATTATTAAAAAAAAAAATATATATTTTGGCAGTTAAAAATCCGACACTGCAACATGACGATTTTGCGGGAAATAAATGTGCATAATTTCTATTCAATGATGAAATTATCATACATACATTTATCGGTGTTGTAAAATATTAACTTAACCCGGCTAACTAACTGTTTGTTGTTGGTTTTTTGTTTAAGCTTTAGTATTGTTATAAGTATGACTTTGTGTGTTTATAATTCTTATTCGCTTTAAGGTTTTATTTGTATAATATTTTTAGTTTTTCTGAAGCCTTCGGAAAAGGTTTCCTGATGATCTAGCCTAAGCAACCAGTGAATTGCGCATAGAAGCTAGCTTTCCCTCAACAATGAATTTCAGTGTACTTATCAAATATGAAAAATTGGGAATTTAGCTCGTCATACGGAAATCTTATGAATAATAGATTCCGTCAATAGTTTACCGCCGCTGCCGGTTTCTTACCGGCATAGATTTCTGACAGAGTTGATGTCAGATGGTTTTCCAGAAGAATATAAAGTACGCAGAAGCAATGTTATAAAGGTAACACACGACATGTTCGCATTTTGCGGTCGAAAATTTGACAAGTCAGATGTAAAAAACATGTCGTGTACATGCAGCTTAACGCTCCATTTTTACTTACCAAAAGCTGCCATCTGTCGAATTTTTATTTTAGGGCTGCCAACACAAATGGCGACAAATTCAAACCTTGCATTTATTTTGGCACACACTTTAAAACAGTAGCTACAAAAACTTCAATTATTTTTTGAAACTGCAATGAAATTTGTATTTTGCACCATTTTAAGTGTTTTTCCTAAATATATAATTATGTATTTATTTTTTCTTTTTTCTATTAATAAAAAACTCCAAAAACTGCTTTTCCATTTTTACCCTCAAACTGATATGTTCCGTCCATAATATCGAACCCTAACCGCGAAATTAACGTAAGCGCCAAAAATAAAATTTTGCAGGAGAGAGTTTTTTTAATTTTATTTCATATCAATTTTATATGAAATTTGTCGCTTACGATAAAATTGTTCTTGCTATAAAATCGTAACGGTACCTTATGTGATAATGATATTTTAGGAGATGATGTAAGTGTTGTCAATGAAGTTATTATTTAATAAAATTTAAAAAGATTTCGTTTAAGTTATTTTTGCGGTTAGGGCTGGATATAAATGAGGACTAAGTACCTAAATTCGTAACAATTAAGTAAAAAGTTCATTATTTTCTCAAACCCGGAGAAATAACGAAACAAGCAAGCTGTCGAATGTCGTCACGATTAGAGTATCGAGTTGACACGGAAATTTTCTCTAAAGCTGGCCTTTCCCGATAAGAACTGGACGGTTGACAAATCTAATTTCAATTTAAACCACCTTACCAAATCTGTTCATATTTTGCCATGCCTCCTATGCAAATGCCACTCCCGGAAATAGCTTTATATTCCATGACTAAATTATAATTTTTGTGACTGATATAAAATTTGACGACGATCACTTTTATTATAGCACTATGACATGGCAAAATACTGTGCTGGAAAGCAGAACCCTCAACATTGGCCTCCGCCCTTTCATCACTTTAAAAAATCTAATATAGATGTACATAGCTACCTGTTATTTATTTATCTTAGGCCCGTTATCACAACATACCGATAGCTATGGATTTTATTTAGCGATCAGCAAAAGGAAGGTTCATCCTACGTGGTAGGTTAAGGTAAAGTTGTAGCAATTAAACAGTTTTTAGACGGGTGATAAAATTCTTCCTTCAGCTATCGGTACGTAAGTTGTGGCGAGGTCCCAGCTAGGAAACACATAAATACTGCGGTGTAGGTTATTAAATGTTCGCACTTGACCGATTTTACTTTCTAAGTTTCAAAATTCAACGGTAATTTAATATTTAAATTGGTTATTTAAATTGGTTTATTGTGCTTCTTCTCAAGTGTTGTTTTTAATTTTGCTGGTGGTAACACTGTAAATAATAAAGACAATACCTTACAGGTACATAAAACATACAAGAGGTGTGAGAATACTTTTTTTGTTAAACAGCATTTTAAAATAAATAGGTACCTATTTCCATCGTCGTCAAATTATCATATTCCTGTCAAAATCCCCAACTCAATTTTTTCTTTATTTTTTGCAAAATGCAAAAATAATATTTAATATTCTCAATACGAATTTCATTTAGAAAATAAAATGTCATTAACTCTTGTAGTTTATAACCCGCCAAAGGTACGAGGTAAAAAGTTTGTTTGTTTATAATTTAAGTATTAAACGTTAAAAAAAAAAACATAATAGAGGAAAAAATTCTCTTTCCCGAAATAAAAAGAACATTTAAATTTATTTTATTAAGAAACGTAACAACAAATTGTTATAATCAACCATTAAGATGTCAGAAGAGGCAACAAACATACACAAATTGCATACGAAAACATTTATTTATTTACATACATACGCACATACAAAACGTTTAAGTACATTTATATTTTTACACACACGCATACAAAGCCAAATAAACCCTGCAGACAAAGTAACTTCCCTGAAGGAAACCTGGGTGCATGTGTCTCCAATTCACCAGTTTTGTCGACTATTTTGGTGACATTGTCTACAAAGTGTCTACACTTCACTACAGTTGCCTCTATATTTGGCTTTAATACGAAAAAATTTTTTATCAATAACAACTGAGAAGTACAATTCCTATAAAAGTTGAAGAAATAATAAAATAATATTGTTATGATTTCGTATTCGTACCAAAAGTGTAGACTACATATACTTAAATGTACTAGTGATTCTCTAGTTCCAATGTCTACATATGTTCCTAAAGGAACTACCTAGTCAGTAGTACCAACGTCAGTAGTAGATTTCCAATGTCACGCACATGTTAAATGTTTATAGTAAATAACATTGTCTGGGGTATAATAAGTCACTAGTACGTGACTGTGTCAATAGTGGATCAGTACAGATTCACTAGTGACATTTCCTACAGGGTTGTATTTAGTAAAGTCGTGCAAGAATGCATTTGTTTCTTTTTCACAGTTCTCCACACCAAGTTATTGTTGTGTAAAATACTGTATTTTTTAAATCAGTTCGAATGATACATTATGAAAAACCAAATCAATGTTAAAACAGTAGTTGGTTTCAAACAACTCGGTGTTAAGCACATGGTTCATGCTTGCATTACATCGGACCTGTATGGAGTAGTCCATTTAATCAAATTAGATCAGGTGGTCCAATATTATTTGCAGGGCTATTGCTGCCATCGGCAACCTATACTATTACATTTTCAGATTGTATGCGTTGTAAGAAACCTGCAAATATTATTGGACCACCTGATCCAATTTCAAGAAATGGACTACTCCATGGACTGGTCCGATGTAATGCAAGCATGGATCATGTCATTGTTTTCGTTTTTAAGCGAAGTTAAAACTTATCGTCTTGTGTACACAATGGAGTAGTTTTAAAACTACTCCTTTGTAATCCAAAGCTGAGTTATAAGGTCCTGCCCTAGGACATTATAATGTTAAATATACCATGTTTTTTCTATACGTTTGGCTTATTTTTGGACTAGTCCTAGTCCCTTGTGGGCTACATTTTACACGCGTGTTTGGACTAGTCCTTTTATTTGCAGGGTAAATATATGCATGGACTGCAATTACCGTTAAAAATTAAAAGCAACAAGAAGTTTAAAAAATTTATATGAAACACACGAGTAGGAGTATTTGGTAAAGGGATGCCAGACTGGGATCATATTTATTTTAAGGGATTAAGAATTAATTCAAAAAGTTTTGCATAACAGCTATTATTACTTTCTTAATCGATTTTATAGCTATTAAGACGTTTGACGGGTTGGGTTTACAAATCTAAATTTTATGGCGTTTTTTAAAGATGTTTATGTGCGCAAAAAATGCACCCGATAACCTTTGGCGTTTTCAACACAAATTTTCTTATTGAAATTGATAATCTGCCTATTTGGAGCTTTCTGAGAACTAATAACTTTAAAAAATTTTGTGGATTTGCGGACGTCTAGCTAATTTTTTAATTTTTTTGTAATTTGTGTGAGAGACCGATTTACTCATTAGCGCCCAACGATCGCATTTAGAAACATACACAAATAATTAAATAAATTATAATTGAAAAAAAAAACGGAATAACTAATATATTTTTTCGAAAAAAGATAACAATCTTTAAAATATAAATTGGACGCTTATGGGCTAACAGCCTTAAATGCGCACCAAGGTACATATTTTAGATGGGAGTGCGCTTATTGTGAATGAAGTTATTAAACTAAAGATAGTCTTATTATGTGCATACAGTATAAACGTAAACAATTTAGTAAATGAAATAGAGAGCAAGCAACAAAAGGAAACAAAAATTCAATAAATAATAAAAACAAAAGAAATCCAATTTTAGTGCAGAATTTTGGACCGGTTTGTACACATTGGACGATTTATAAAGTGCTTAGCAATATAATATACATATCTGCTGTCTGATTACGGTATTTCTATTTAAAAAAATGTAAACCGTTGTAAGAAGTAAGAATTTGAACTGTCAAGAAGTCTCGTGAAATTTTTTCAACATTTTAGTGAATAAAATTTTAAAATAAAAGGGCATCGCTGAAGACAAAAGTCATAAACTCCTCGCTGATGCAGATTATATTGACATTTTGAAAGAATCATGCTAGATGTAACTGCTGCCTATGAGAAGATTGAGAATAATTCAGCTTAAAGTGGTCTGGGTATTAACGAGGACAAAACAAAGATATTGCATGCAACTGCAGAAATAAAATGTGTCGACGAAGTGCAAGCAGGCTGTTGAATATAATTTCGAGATAGCAGAATTTACCGACCTTGGATCCGCTGTAAATATGGAACATATGTAACATCAACCTTAAAAAAAAACGATGGATAGTGCTTCCAAGAAGATCCAATTATGAACTAAGCAAGCATTTCAAAAGTAAAGCCAAAATTCCAAAAATGAAAACCACTTTCGATACCCGTCTCAAAGCATGGGTACTTGCAGAAACTTATGGGCTCATATGCGTTGACATTAGGGTTTTTTCCCGAGATTTCCCGTCCCGGGAATTTCAATTATTTTCTTTCCCGTTTTCCCGGGATTTTTGTTGCGGGATCCCGGGAAATAAAAGTTCCTCATAGTTTCAGAAAAAAGCTATTTATACTTTGAAATTTAGTTTTATATTCTCTAAAAATTAGCATCTGTTGATGGGTTGTCGATTAGATCAATAACAAGAAGTGAGTATGTTCGTAAATCAATGCGTTCTGACGCAATAAATCTACCAAAAGCAGAATGTGCCGTGCAACAGTTGATAATTAATAAATTTAGTGAAGTGAAGAGTTTATAAAGAACATTAATTCAAAATAAGATGCAGACAGTAAATTTTAACTGTCCATGGACAAGTCTTACAAATAGGAGAAATCCAAAAATATCGCTCCTTTATTGCAGCAAAGTCATATCTACAAAATGGCAAAATGCGATTAAAGTTAAAATGTACCGATTTGAAGATACATATATTTTGCTATAACTTCGGTTCAGTTTGAGATAAAAACCGATGTTTTGTTACGAGAAAGTAGAAGGAACACTTTGCTTAATTAACTTAATATTTAAAAAAAATTTTGAGATATGTTTATAAGGTGATAAACATAAATTTGTTTCATTTTTTGACAGCTTATATAACCAGGAAGTGCTGGGAAACAGAAATAAAAAAAACTATGGAAACTCGTGTAAGACACTACAACATACTATTTTAAAAACACATTGTCTTAAAGATTACAGGTGGATCTTGTAAGAAGAAGTCCGTTAGATGCTATTTTTTGCATCAACCTTGACATACATTTGACTGATAAAGACGTTGTTTATAAACTATGAATTAGAAATATGCAACAACTTTAAACATTTGCACTTTAAACTATTTGTCCAATCTCGGTTAAAAAGTGAACGAAATTTTTCGGAAACATGGTAATAAGTCAATAAAATAAGAAATATACTCTTTGCCGACTTTCTAAACGCATTGAGTGTGTCTTAATATTATTACCTAAGCTGTTAAAAAATGTTAATATATTTATTTAAAATATAATACTTATAAAACATATTTATTTAAAATATTTTATCTATTTTATAAATTTAATAAATAAACTTGAGTACTAGAGCATAATGATACGAAAGATGTACATATAAAAGCGTAAGGTAATAATAATTCAAGTTCCCCTTTCAACCTTTAATTAATTTTTGGGAGTATTTAGGCATTTCTTTTACTTACTTTGTAAACAAGTTCCCTTACGCTTTTTTAAAAAAAAAGTTTTTTCCATTAATTTAAAACAAATTTACTTTGTATTATTTATATGGAGCGGGATCCCGGGATCCCGGGAAATTTAAAAAATTTTCCCGTTTTCCCGGGAATCGAAAAACTCCGGGAAAAAAAACTCTAGTTGACATATATGTAAGACTTACACTACTGTGAACATAGTAAGACGCATAAAGATAAAACGATTGCGCTGGCTGGAAGACATATTTTTTTATTTTTAAATTCCCCAAGCTTTTCCTGCGAATCTCTACGCTTGTCTGCAGGAAAGAATCTAATGTCTCTGTCGGGTATCGAACCCGCCATCCCGTCGCTGATAGAATAGCTCACTACCAGCTAGTCTACCGCTGAACCCGGATATTCTAGAATGAGAGACATTCGAGAATCTATATGAAAGAAAAAGAGTGAAAACGGGAAAAATCTAAAAACCCTGGTGAATCAAGAGATAATGTACAAAAGATCGAAACGCATACAGAACATTTTCTAAGCAGGCCGAGACCAACAACCGGTTTTTGTGGCATCTCAGTAAGTAATTTAGTATCTTTTGTCAAGCCCATTACTATTATACAACACTCTTTTTATATACATATGTATATAACTCTATATATTGAGTGCGAAAATCCTTGTTTTCTACGTATCTCCCATACAGGTACTCGGATACCTTGCCGCGCAAAATATGGTGATTTTTTGGCAAGCACATCAGGGTTAAAACATTAAAAAAGCTTAAAAAGTTTAATTAAAAACTTGTAATTGTTATTTTGGTTAATTGATAACTGAAAGTATAGAAAATAGTTGGGTTGTTCACGGAAGTCGGATTAAATAAATCTATTTTGTTGTTGTTAATATAATTGAATAAACATATTACTTGATCACCAGCCTTCCGTGAACAACCCAAGTTTGGTTTAAAGCCATTAAAATTAAATTATAAATTTTCGTACTGATCAATAAAGTAAACTTTGGTAATAGTATTTATGTATTTCGAATACCAGGGATTGTCCAAAATCCTAATATTGTCATAGATGGCATAACATTACACATTTGTTAGGAAATTAGTTACGTCCTCCCATATATTTGTTTTTAATAATCTCGCTTTATTTAGAAAAGAGAAATAATGTAAGCAAAACGATTCTATTGGGTTTTCTTAATATTAGCCGACCGTAAATGTAGAAATGTAAATGTAATGTTATCAGCTGATCGTTTCAGCTATATGGAAAGCAAAGCAAATGCTTAACTGACTGTGATGTCAAGTAAATGTAACGTGCCAACCTTTATAGAATTTCATTACGAGGTTACGTGACAGTCGTAGATAGTGATGGGCCGCTATTATTTTAACTGGAATGGGGGTAAAAACACTCTTTTTCTTTGGTCCTTTTGTCAGTAATAATTTCTGTGGACTTTTGGCAAAATAACAATGCATACATATTTTCATTTACACAAATATATGTTTAGATGTATATTCAAACAATAAAAAGTCTGGTTTTAAATGGAATCAAAACCTTGCTTTGTGTATGCACATTTTCAAAATAATGAAAGAACATGTGTATGAATATGTTATAATACATGTTTATTTATAGTAAATCTTTAATCTTTATTGTTATAAAATATTAAATTATTTATGTATTTAAACATACATATGTACAAGTATTACAGTTTTAATATTATTTAAATCACTTGGTACTTTTTCTGCAAATCGGTCACCATTTTAAAATTTTTAATTCTCATCACTGTGTGTGTTGTTTTATGTATACTAATCCTTTTTTGTTTATGTTTTTGAAAAACATGTTCTGTAAATGCACAAACGAGCTAACAGTACGTAACGGTCCGTTACATTGCATTTCATTACATTAACGGTCGGCTTAAGCGGCCTTAATTCCGTTTTAACGTAATAACGATGTCTGGCAACTCCAATATCCAACAAATCCCAGCAAACAAGAAGTCATATTTTTAATATAAAATGACTTATCATATTATATCAAGCACACTTCTCAAACATTATTCTATGGTTTCATTTCAACATTCGAGTTCAAATTGATAAGGAATGAACAAAAAACATTTCACAAATAATGTTGAATAAATTTGTTATCAAATGTGATTCAGTATCAAAAAATAAATGTAGAATGGGGATTAAGGTCAAATCTATTTTACAACGAATGAAAAATAAGATACAAACATGTTGCTTGTAAAAATATATTTGTGGGTAGATAAAATAATGATAAAATGGGAAAGTAAAGCATATTAAGGATATTGTGATATCAAAAAAAAAATTGTTAGTTCTTCTTAAAGAACTAAATGTAGTTTGAGTAATATTAGGTGATTTTGGACCCATTTGGCTTATACCTATACATGGGCTGTGGGCGTGGCTAATATAGTATAAATATAACATAGTGCATAATGCATCTTTTGTTTGTTCTAGAAAGTCTTATTCTAAATTTTTAAACTTTTGTTTGAATAGAAAAAATTGTAAACGAAAAAATCTATGAGAATCGTATGGACGATGGGCGCAGTAAATTTTGATGAAATTTCACCTTATCTTTAAATAAGTCCATATAATGCTCAGTGCCAACTTACAACGATCTAGGACCAGTCCTTTAATTGTTTGCACAAAAATGTCTGAAGCCATTAAGGACTCATGAAAACTCTAATGAGCTTAAATAACAGATAACTAAACTAAAAGAAATATGCAGGGGTGGGCTTGAAATCGAAAACGTAAAACGCAAAAATTTTAAAAGTCGTTTTTTAATAAGATTTCTGTAATAAAGGAATTTTATGACAAATATTATACAAATATTTCTCTATTAAACAAAGTTTTATGCCAAAAATTATAAAAATTTGATTAATAGTGTATTAAAAACAACTTCCACCCCTAATGAATTTACAAATAATTTTTTTTTTTTTATTTATTAACATTGCATAACAATCTACATTTGAGAAAAACTTTCTCAATTATTAGTATTGTGGTTCTCAATTCTAAAAAAAAAATGCCATTTGTTTTAAAAAAGCTCTGTAATTTTCAAACGTTTGTCGTTAAAGAAAGAGTTTGATTTTAATTCATTTTAAATTTGAAATCAAACCGCCGTGTTTGTTGGGATGTGCATGAACGTAGGTATTTACGAGTATGCATTAATAAATTTATGTATGTTTTATTGTTCGTTTTGTGTATGAATTTGCGTAGACCATTAAGTATAAAAAAAACAAGAATAACATTTCACACTGCATTACCAGCACTATATCAACACTCTTGTTATTTGTATCTATGAGTGTGCGAATGTACATAAACGAGTACTCGTATCTGTGAGTTTTTATTATTTTTTTTATGAACATGAATGAAGGAAAGAACTGAAAAAATGGATTATGACAATTATGGGGTGCTGGTCACACTATTATACTCTCTATAAAGCCAGCACAGAAAACATACAAACGACTTTAGTACACGAGCACACACCATAACCAAGTCAACACCCGCTATTAATGGTAAGTAATGAACAGTAGTTTGAAAGAATCAAATAGTTTTTAGGGCAACGGCGTTAGCCGTGTACTATATAAATGGTAAGTAATGCACAGTAGTTTGAAAGAATCAAATAGTTTTTTAGGGCAACGGAGTTAGCCGAGTACTATAAAAAACAGAACGTGGTAGAGCCCTTTTGTAATGGCAACAGACTCAAAAGCAAATATTTTGTTTAAAACGGCTGACAACATGATTTTTTTGGTAAAAGCTTAAGAAATATGCAAAAACATATTTTCAGGCAAACAGCATGAAAAACTTGCCCTGAAAAATCTTATTTTTCGAATAAAAAGCTTGTAAAGCTTGCATCTTGGATGATTAAATTATTTACCATAATATGCTTAAATTTTCTGTAAGTATATTAAATCTATTTAGTTGAATTGAAACTAGCTAACATTTTCTTAAAATCCCCTCAAATTATAATTAATTTTTTTTATTTGAAAATTCCTTCCAAACCACTGTTCAAATTAAATAACCTTTAAAACTTTACAGTTGTAGGTACGTTGTTGCTTGCTTTGCTGTAGTAGTTAAACATTTCATTCATATTTATTTTTATGCGTTTTCTGTTGCTGTAAAAAGAACACATACAAACTTAAAAAAATAACAAACGAAAAGCATAAACAGAAAGAAATCATAAAATAAAGCTAAAATTTACGTATTTATGTTGATTTTCACACACAATCTCATACACACATACATATATATTCGCATACATTCCAAAAAGATATTTACACACACACACACACATAAATAAGTAGAAAAGAAAAGAAACACTAGTAGAGGAATAAATTCGTAATCTCACAAGTGCTAAATTTGAAATACACCCAGTGCGACACACATAATTTTTAATATTTTTTTTTTGCTTGTTGTATTCGGTCTTGTATTTTGTTTTATTTTACATATTTCCTTTTTGGGTTCTTTTTTTTTGCAAGTCTTGCAAAAAAAAAAAAAATATACAAACTTCATTTAAGCGTGTATGTATGATTATTTGTGTGTAAAAATATGCTAAACTCTCATGCGAGAAAAATTAACAAACATAAAGCAAATCTAAATCAACCCTTATCGCTCCCCTGACAGCACGTATCACTCACATTTTCCACGTTGTTTATGTTGTTTATTTATTTTTGTACTTATTTTTTGGTATTCACTTTCATGTAGTTTACATATATTCATGTGTGTATGATTATTTTCTTGCCGCCACTAGACTAACTGCAGCAGGAGTCATAGAAAATGTTAAGTTGTAAGAAAAAATTCAGATATTTATTAAACGTATATTTTTTTATAGTTTTATTTGTGTGCTTTTATCAGTGTGCTTTTAACAATACACCAATTTATCAGAAATTTTGTAAAAGGGGACGAAATACTGTTGATATTGTAGGGAAGAAATAGAGAATGTCTGGCGATCAGTATTAAAAATGTTCTGGCTGATCGAGATGGGATCATTTATTATTTTTATGTAAATGCTTTCAACATTAGCCCTTTACGCCCGTTTATCCAAGTTTAACTTCAAGTAAACATGGCTCTCTAGAAATTCGTTTCCCAGTTTTCATATTTTGCTCGGTAGAGATCCCTGTAGCAACATGGAGGTACAAGAACTCAATAACGGAGGCCCTGCAGAGTTTTAATTCCAACATAATATCACATACAGAAAAACAAATAAGAAAGTACACTCGGTCAAGCTCGACTAATGATACCCTACACCACAGTATTTTAAAACACGTTTACGAGAGTGCACCATATTCGGGCCCCATGGAGGATCATGCTTATGTGTCCAAATAAACATGAATCTATCAATGTTTTAAATTGCATTAAAATTTTGTGAGAGGCAGAAATTGCCCCCTTGTGGTCCTATTTTTGAAAAACTGCATAGCTCATGTTTGCATATAAATATGGATTTACTACGTTTTAAATTTCATTAAAATCGGTTTGATAGCTTCTGAGAGGCAGAAATTGCCCTTATCTCCATCGATTTGGCCCATTTTCAATAGGTCCTTGTGCCAATAGGAGCCTATAAGCCAAATTTGATCAAATAATCTCCAAAATTGCGGCCTGTACTTTGCGCACAAGTTTACATGGACAGCCAGCCAGCCGGACGGACATCGTTAGATCGACTCAGAAAGTGATTCTTAGTCGATCGGTAGGTCCAGGACCCATATTTTAAGGTGTTACACACATCAGCACAAATGCATAATACCCTCTTCACTATTGTGGTGTGAGTATAAATATCAATGTTAAATCAACATTCCGCAATGTTGATTCAATAAAAAATTTCTGCAAAATTATGCAGTTTATTTAAAATTATCATTTAGGGGACCCTTTTTAATTTTTGTGTAATTTTAAACAATTAATGTCAGTTTGTAAGAAACTTCTATCCAAAAAAATTTAAAACTATAAAATAAAAAGTTAGAATTTGTGATTAATATGTGAAATTGGTTTTTACGAGTGCACAAAGAAAGCCAAAAGACTAATTTGCTCAAATTATTGCTAGAATTTATTGTGTGTGATTTATAAAGAGTTGGATTTTTCTTTTTGTATAAATGCACAATGGAACAGCTCAAGTTTACAAGTCAAAATTTTCAGGCACATTTACGAATTATCACACAATTCTTGACAGTTCATTTGCGAGGGCGAAAAAATGCACTGATTGCACAGATCGCGAGACTTTCAAGCGATATAATGAAAATCCATATTGTTTTATATTAATTTTAAATGGAAAATGTTGAAAAAACATTCTTTATTTTTGAAACCATAAAATTCTGTTACAAATGTTTGTATAGAAACAATAACAACATTTTTTTTAAAATAGTTTATATAGTTTCCTATATGCAGGCTTTCAAGGTCATTAACATACTGTAAACAAACGATTATTTATTTCATTTGCAATTAAATTCGACGTTTCGTTTGTATTCTTTTCCTATTTTCTTCTTTTCCTCAGGGATTAAGTTTTTATTAAAATAATAATCTTTTTCGTCAGTTTACATCATTTATAAATTATATCACAGTATTTTGTATAGGTGGACAACACAACACAAAACTTAAAATATTAAAATAAATGTATGTAAATTTAAAAACTATCACAGAGAATTTGTCCATTTTGTCCACAATTGTTACTTTTTTTATTTTCACGCTTAATTCCCGTATTCTTTTTGATAAAATTATTAAGTTAAATAGTACATAAAATTTTCAAAGTAGAATGAAAACGAAAGCCACATCGGGCAATTCTGCTGCACAGAAAAATTAAAAATTGTCTCTAATCACCAAATTTATACCAAATTCAAGCATTTGTTGATTTTGCACATAAATAAATGATATTTTTAATTTTAATTAAAAAAATGATCAAAAACTTTGCTGTTTCAAACAATGTGTTGATAAATTTCAACAAATTCCAACAACAATTTCAGAAATTTAAATTATTTGATTTTCAACGAAATAACTTTTTGTTATTTTATTATTATTTTAATTCAAAATTTATTTTAAAACAACTAAAATGTTTATTATATTAAAATTATACTTTTAATTTTCTTTCAACAAAAAAAAAAAAAAATAATTGATTCAATTATCACATTAATTAAATTTAAATACTTTTTAAATAATAATAATAATTTTTTCTGTATGTTGTCTGTTAATTGTGAGTGCTTCTGTAAACAAAGGGGAAAACAAAAAAGTGAAGCATGTGTAACAGGAAAATAAATAATTATACTATCTACCTCTCTCTTTCTCTCTCTCTCTGGTTCTACGCGTATGTGTTTATAATGTTGCTTAAATTAATGCATATCAGAATGTACTAATAAAGTGGCCTCACAAGCGCAGCTGTTTGCAGTGATTTTGTTCGTGTGTGACATTTGTCGTCATTTTTTTTTTGTTTATTTACATTTTTTATAAAGGTATTTTGACATTTGCCGTCTCAATTCTAGCAACAAAATGCCTGTTGTTTTTTCTATTGTTTCATTGTTGTAGTACTGAGGCCACTTTGTTAATACATTTTGATGCATATGTGGCAAATGAAGCTTCTTCCCACTGTTATTTCAAACTCAAATCAATTCGATTCTACATGAATTGTAAGTTGTTTCAACTTGAAATAACTTTCATTAAACGTGGTTCGGAGCTTTATTTCAATATAAGTGTTATTTTGCTCTTACTTGACGGGAATGTTAAATTAACATGAATTATAGTTATTTTAAAAGAAAATAATGTTGCTTGGAAGTTTTTGCAAAATATTGTTAAATTAACATGAAGTAACCATGAGCAAAATCACTACCGAAAATTGTAAAATCAATGTTGTTTTCGAGGATTTTACATTGATTATTTTCTGTGCCAATAGTTATTCACCCTGCTTATCACTACCGTAATTCACATACGTCTGTAGTCCCACAATCAGGTAATTTTTTATGTTCTGGTTTATTGTTAACGGCAACCCTATTATGAGATAATAAGTCCTCCATTTAGAAGGCAAAACTTCATTATGGGTGCCTCCGAACATGTTAATGTTCATTATACGAAAAATATGTTTAACTCTTTTAATAGCATGGTTGATTTTTAACCATAGCATGTTGTTCTTATAAAAGCGGAAGTACAAGATATTGTTTATTTAAAACCAAACAATTATAATTGGTTGTAAACACATGATTATCGAACTAAACCAACACATGTTTAATGGGGACCATAATATGGCTCTGAATACATGGCAACATTGGGCCCAAAAATGGCATCAGTATAGAAATAAAGCGAGGAACTTAAATGGATAAACATCTAGAATCAGAAAGACGAAATAAAGTAGTAGTTTCGACTACTAGTTAGCGGTGTGTTTTATACCCACACCACAATAGTGGAGAGGGTATTATGCGTTAGTGCTAAAGTATGTTACATATAAAATAATTGGTTTGAGTCGATCTAATAATGTCCATCCGTCCGGCTGCTTCGTTGTCTGCCTATAAAACCTGGTGCGAAAAGTACTGGTTGCAATTTTGATGAGATGTAGTACATAAGTCTCAATTGTCAATTGTCTCAGGCCTATTAAAAATGATGAGAATCGGTCCGTACGAAAATTTGGGTTTAAAAAGGTTTTCTGCATTTCATTTGACATTTCTCAATTTCAGACTAACTCAATTTTAACCATGGACAGATAGACAATCGAGCAACACGTTAAATTTATTCAGTCTTATTATAAAAATGGGCGTTCAAATCAAAATGAATATCGTGCACTTTCGAAGAAAATGAGGCACACTTTCACCTCAGTGGATTCGTCAATAAGCAGAATTGCCACATTTGGGCGAATGATAATCCAAGCACCCACAAAGAGTGACTGCTTGGTGCGGTTTTTCTTGGGCTGGCGGCATCATCAGGCCGCATTTATTCCAAAATTAGGCCGGCCAGTCAGTTACAGTGAATGGTGTTCACTATCGTGAGATGAATTGGAAGATATGGATGTGAAAGATATGTGGGTTAATCAGGACGGTGCCACTTGCCAACAGCAAACGAAACAGTGGCTCTTTTGCACGACAAATTTAATGGCCGTGTTATATCACGTGGTGGCGATGTCAATTGGCCGCTAAGATTATGGGATTTGACGCCGTTGGACTTCTTTCTTTCAAGAGCTAAAGGATGAGATAATTCAATACATTAACTGCATAGAACCTTAATTATTCCTCAGCGCCATCGAAAATTTGGACATCGGATGGAGGTGTGCCGCCGAGGTCGCGGTGGCCATTTGGCCGATATTTTGTTGCGTACATATTTGAATAAATAATAAAAATAAATGACAATCATTTCCTAAATAATTTGTGTTTTATTCCAAATCTTCATCGGCACTTAAAACTGAACCACACTTTATATTGTGGTGTAGGGTGTCAAAAGGTCGGGGTCGAACGGCTATACTTTTTTATTTGTTTGGGTTTATTGTTGCTATATATAATATATGTTATTTCGGAAAGTAGTAAAAGAATTCTATACATATATTTATACTTTAGCAGCCCTGAAATTATATTTATCATCTCAGTAAGACAAATAACCCACTCTTAAAATCATTGAAATAGTCGTCGGTCAGGTTTTTGTTTCCTTTTTTCCACCATCTCTTTGAACTTATCTGACATTTTGACAGATTTCCTCAAAAGAAACATTTGAATGTGATATGTAATCCCAAAAATTGTTTTGTATGCAACAAATATGCTACTCCAACCACACGCATCTGCAACTCAATGGTGTACAAAAAAGTTTATAAAAAAGCTAAAAAAAAAAACATTTGCACTGGCTGTCATTCAATGTACCGCAAAAAGGTGTCAAAAATTGTTTGAAGTCTTTGCGATAATAACGTCATTTCTAAACGTATATTCCATACGAAAAATGCACATTTTTTGACAGCAGTAGAAAAGAAGGAACTAAAAAAATACATAAAAAACAGCGAATTGCTGTGTGTTGCACAAAAAATTCTATGTGTGTGTGTGCAAATATTTGTATGTTGCAATTGTGAATGGACATGACAGTTATGGCGCGTTAGGAAACGCATTGCATACACAGAAACGAAAAACAAACTGAAAAATATCATAACAAGAAGTTATAACAACAACATCAACAAACAAAAAACAAATGAACGAACAAACGAACAAACGAATGAATGTATGAACGTACGAACAAACGAAAAACGACATTTTCCGCGTGTAACTTTTGGTCAGACGGTCCACAAATGTCACATGCATACATGCAGTTTGACAAGTAAGCGTGACAGTTATGCACACATACATATGTACATACTATATTAACAAAATCACATTCACACACACACACACACTCACACATAAGCAAACTTACATTTGCACAACAAAAAACCAAAAGCTCCCAATTTTTTATTTGTGCTAATTTTTTGTTGTTTTTGCTTTTCTATAAGCCGCTAAATCCATTCACAGGCTATTGCTTATAATTTGTGGTTCCATTACGAGTAATATTCAGAATGTAAAGCAATTTAATCATTCATCAAATCAAAGTTCATCAAATTTAATTTTCATTAAATTATTCCTATGAAGAATGGAATTTTACAACATGAAATTAATTAAAAATCATTGACAATTTTTTTTATTATTGTAAGGGTTACCTGTCCGTGAAAGCCTGGGTTCGATTCCCGCAGCAGTCAAGAATGAAAACTTATCAATGAATTTTAATTAGTTTTATGTTGTAAAATTTCTTTCTTCATAAAAATAATTTAATGAAAATTAAATTTAATGAACTTTTGCCTAATAAGAACAAAAAATTTGGGTTAAAAACCATTAACAGTTCAACAAAATAACCACAATACTAACTATTGTAAAATATTAACTATTATTAAGTACCAGTTGTAAAGCAAACAGCTAAAGAAAGTAATTAAATTCCCCGTGTTTTCCCCCTTTTTCACCCTATTAAAGTATCGAGAATTTTAGTATTGTAGTGGGAGCCCATAAATGTCAATGAATGGAGAAATATTTTTGGGGAAAAAAATACCAAAAATAGTTAAGACTTTAAACGTTCGAATTTCAAAAAGTACCGAATTCGTATTTGTACTTCTAAGATAAGTTTTAAATGTGATATAAACTTTATTTCTATGTTTATTGGTTTAAAAGATAGATGGGGTGACAAAAAATTTAAAAGGGCCGAATTTCAAAAAAAGTACCTGACATCTGTCAGCTTATTTTTATAAAGAACAACGATATTTATTATAAAATTTTTTGTATCTCTTTTAGTTCTGAAGATATAATGTTACCGAATAAACCCGTTTTTAATCTTTTTACCTCAAAAAACATTAGAATTTTCAAAAATCCCGTCTTAATGGATCGATTTGGGTAGAGACCAACCTCCTTCCCAAATTTCAATTTTTAAGCTTCAGGCCTACTAACGAATATTTTATTCTCAACATATTCTTAATTCTTTAAAAGCTCTTGCTAATATTTTCACTTGATGTCGGAATGGGTCTATGAGTGTAAGTGTTTGATTTGCTTTTTTTTAGCAAGTGGTTCAAAATTTAAAATTTTTGTTTTGTTAATGTATTGTTGGTTGCATTTCTTTTTTTTTTTGTGTTTGTTGGTCGAAAATTTATGGCGGTTGTTTTTTATAGCACACTCGTACATATGAATATGAATCAATAGCCTGTAGGTTGGCAGGCTTACATATCAAACATGGTGATTTTTTGACAATCGTTTTCATAGCAATTGTCATTTAAACATGTTAAGCAACCATGTGTCAAGTGGATTTAGGTGGGCTTTTTTTCAGCGTTATTTTTTTTAGGTTTCTTCGATGTGCAAATTCATTTACACTTAAATTTGTTGTACTATTTGCTTATCTAACTGTGTATCTGTCCATATGGTTCGGGAATGTGTAAATGTCTTTCAGTTCATACTATGCACATATGTCAAAGTGTCCGTCCCAATTGTCTGTCGTGTGTCTATTTCGTTGGGGAACAAGTGTTGGAAAATGCTTTTGATTTTAGGTGTGAGAAAATTTTGAATACGAAATTAAATAAAAAATTTCCAGATTTTTCTATTGTTTTTTTTTATTGTTGTGTGTATGTGTATGTGTTTTTTTTTTTTTTTTTTTTTTTTGTTCATTAGTATTGTATATATTTATTTTGAATTCTTTGGTATTTTGCAAGAGTTTATTATTTAATGGAGTTTTTAAATTTAATTTATTTTTCTGCTGTTAAGAAAATACAGACACACAGAACAATTCTTGGGTATGTGGAACACACAAGTTAACTTTATTTTATAGAGAAAGAAGTATGAGCAAAGAAAAACATGAAATGAACAAAAGAGAAAATTAAGTATATTTTTGCAAAACCCATAAACATGCGTAATGGCAGACTGCGCATAAGTATCGGAAAATCATTACGGAATATATACACAATGCAAAGAAAATTCATAACTTGTTGGGATATTTAAAGAATCTTTTTTCGTAAGACTTATTTATTTTTATTCAAGAAGAGTGTATATGTTTATAAATGTATTCGTGTGTATCAGAAAAATCGTATGATTTAAGTTTATTGAAGAATTTATACTGAAGTTAATTTAGAAATGTTTTAAAATAAGATTAAAAAATAACACGGATTTAAGGAGATTTTTAGTAAAGAAACAGTGTTTTACTAAATCTACCCAATAAAAAATTTAGCTTTAAACGAAGCAATTTTTAAGGGATAAAAGGAAGTTCCCATTTTGAAGCAATACTTTTTTGACACAATAAGCGCTTAATTTAACGTATATAAAAACTGGTGAACGTAGCTACCGGCATTACACACTGAGTGTTTTTACTGTAATTTTTTTGTATTCTCCCTGACAAACCTGCTTGAACATAAATAATTCTGCAAAATTTTCCTAGGACAGATCCATTACTGGTCATAACTCCCATAAAAATTGCTTTTCCGAAACTCACTTAACCCTCATAAATTTTTTCTAATTTGGGAGAGTGCATAAATTACCATAAATCTTGTAACCAACCCATTCCAGAAACCGATAGACCCCGCATAAATCCGAAAAATGTTGTAGTACATAAAGTTAACAAAAAAACACAATGAAATCTTATGCAAACAAACATTGAGTTTTTAAAGTTTTCCAGTTTAGCTCCAATAGGGGGCTGTATAAATTTAAGCGTTATAGGCTTTTTACACTGATCAACATCTAACATCTACCATCAAGGATTTAGAAAATGTGAAACACTCGTTTACATTGCTCACATCTTACATCTACCATCAAACAAAAATGTAACCATTTTTGAAAACAAAATATTAAAAAAATGCGTTTTTCTACAAAAGTGCCAAAATTTAAAAAAAACCATAAAAATGTATTTGAAGTTCAATTTGTTTAAAAATATAAAAAATACTTAACAAAAAAATATTGTAATAAAAGAGAAAACAAAATGATGTTTTGTCCGTGATGCCACAATAATAATAGAACTTATTGACACTTTTCTAGTGATGCCACTAAAATAATCGAAAGATGTAGAGTGGAATAAAATGATACAGGAACATCTTTTTAGTTTCGAAATGAAACAAAAGGCCTACCTCCAATGAACACTTTAGCACGTGATTGAAAATGTCACTCATGTGCCGTAATTTGTCATATTTTCAACACGTAAAAGATTTGGGTTCAATAAGTTAATATCAAACAAGAGTTATCCCCTTTCTAACGTTATAACACAACAGTTCTTAAATGGAGGTCCAGGGATCCCTTAAAGCTACAAACGAATTTGTTTGGCAAATAAAAAATCAAAGTGGTAACAAAAGTTTAAGTTCACATTAGTTGACCAACATATAAAAACTCATTCACTTTTGCTGGGTTTATTGTGTTGGTTAACTAATGTGAACTTTTACTTGTTTGCTTGCATAGTGAGGGTAATCTGTACATTGTTTGCAAGATGTGCTTGGCGCTCCAGGGAAGGCAGTGAGATTGGTAAAGGAGCCTGTAAAGCAAAACTCGATGGAAGCCGCTAGAATAGAGTACCATTAGAGTAAATTTGTATCAAGCGATTCAAATTATACCTAAACACATCATTTTTGACAACTTCAAAAACATTCACTTCCATCAAATTTTTTTTTACCAATTTCCACAATTCATTTTTAATTTCCTTTCTATTTTTTGCTTTTTAGTGTTATTTCCTTTTTATTTAGCAAAAAAAAAAACTAAAAAATATTATTAACCATGGCTATTTTATTATAATCAGCGGTAAAAATATATTTTCTATGAAATTATAAATATTAACCTGTCAGTTTCAATTCATACGCCTGCAGCGGTTTTTCTTTTATTTTATTTTTAATTTAGTTATTGTTTTTTATTTTCTATTTTATATAAAACAAAACAACGACGGACCCCGAACTACACAGAACAAACAAATACTTTTGACTTATGACATTTTGAAATGTTTGTAGTTGGTGGGGAGGGGGTTTGGGTGTGTAAATTTTTCTATGTATTTTGCAGTTGTTTTGCTGTATTTAGGTGCAAAAAAGTTCATGAAAATAGTATTTAATAGTTGGAAAAAGTATGTATTAATTTTTTTAATGACTTTAACTAAATAAGTGAGTTAAAATATGGGGTCAACTACAATAGAAAGAGAAAACATTTAAAAACTAATTAATTTTGGTAAGTTCGAACTTTTGACACCCTTTACCTGATACAAATGAACTATAAAAGTAAAGAAGGTTAAGCTGTGGTCACAATTAGCAAACATTTTACGCTTAAAAAAATTATTGGTCTATTCACCTTAATTAGGCTTTTCACAATTGTCAACATCTACCATAAATTAGCGATGATATTGAAATTTTCCCGTAAGAAATACATATGGGGGATTCACAAGGTAGTCATAAAGTTGTAAAGTCATATATCTTAAAATAATTACAAGAAATATATAGGACTGCTGTGGGCTACCGCTTATAATAAAGATTTCTACTGTACAGTAATGACGAATCAACAAACACAGCCATTAACAATTTTATTTTGTTTAAAATACAACAACATTTATTTTAAACAATTGTAAAATATTATTTAGGACATTATGACGTTATGACTGGATAGCACACATTGTGAATCCCCCAATAGAGTTAAAAATCAACATCTTTGCCAGATGTTCCTATCTCATTGAATTCCATTCTACATCTTCCGATTATTTTAGTGTCAACACTAAAAATTATTGTGGCATCGCTGATAAAATGTAATTTGTTTTGAAGGCAGCGTTACCATTTGCCAAGTTTTTCCTTTTTGAAAGCTTTTTTTTTTTGTTAATTTTGTTTAATTTTTTTGAACATTTGAACAAAAAGGAGGACCAGTCTACTTTTTACAGATTGAGACGTAACATCTAACTGCTAACTATAACACCCTTACGATCTTGACAAAAGTACATTGTCATCTTGAATTTGAACGGCACCGTTCATTTTTTATTATTTGTGAAGAAAGTTTATATTGTGCATCGAGAAAATAATATTTCAAAGCGTTAGATCGAACCGAAAAAATTACTGGCGAGTATCTAAACGTTCAATTGAAATATTTATTAAGTTTTCATTTTAAAAAATATAATCGCTGCTGAATATGGATGTTTTTGCTCAACCCGTCTAGAGGCGGGCTGGGGCATTAACATAGAAAATGCCGGAATGT
Source organism: Pollenia labialis (assembly GCA_949318255.1). Lineage (NCBI taxonomy): Eukaryota > Metazoa > Arthropoda > Insecta > Diptera > Polleniidae > Pollenia > Pollenia labialis. The sequence goes on from OX439141.1 coordinate 21,700,540, forward strand.
GCATTAATATTGTGCATCGAAAAAATAGTACTTCAAAGCTTTAGATCGGGCTGTAAAAATCACTGGTGCGTGTCTTAATTGAAATAAATAATAAGTTTTTATTAAAAAAAAAAATAATCGCTATTAAGTATGGACGTTGCTGCTGAACCCGTCTGGAGGCGGACTGGGGAATTACACAGAAAATTCTGGGATGTTTATCAAAAACGTATCTTAAATTATGACGATAATGACCAACTCCGCCTCAAGGCGGACTTTACAGATTGACCCCTTACAGGTCAACGAGTACTCAAAAGAATAAACTGAAGTCAAATTCATGTTTCTCACCCTAAAATTAGCTTAATTTGATTTTTTAAAGGCAAACAAAATATGTGGCATTAGAGGGTTAATACCCTTTGTACACTTGCATACATTTCGGAGGAACGCATGGCAGTTGTTGGAAATGTGAAACATGCGTTTACACTTGAAACAGCTACTATCAATAAAAATGTCACCATTTCGGAAAACAAAACTTTTATTTTTTCTAATACTTTTTTTTTTACAAAAGTTTGGCACTTTGAAGAGAAAACGCCGATATGTATTTGGAATTAATTTTCTTAAATAATATATAAAAAAACAAACCAAAAAAAAATTGTAAAAAGTAAAAACATGACAAATGGTAACGCTGCTTTCAAAAAAAATTTAACTATTTTAGTGCTGTAATAAAGGAATTTTTTGCCACTTTTCTAGTTACGACACAAAACAAATCGAAATATATAAAAATGGAATAAAATGATATTGAATTATCTTGTAAAGATGAAGACACATTTTGATTTTCAGCCTTATAAATTTCTTATAGGAATTGCAACATCTTTTTCACAAGTATGAAAAGGCTACAGGACGTTATTAAGATTTCAACTTAAATTCAAACTACTCCATACTTTTCAATTGCTGCTTATTATCCAGAGGTGATCCTAAATAACCTCCCGAACTGTAGAAACGATAAATTATCCAAAATATCCAGCAAAAAATGCAAATAAATGCATATAAACACTTAGAATTAGAGTGACAGAGAAAACATAAAACAGATGGATGAAAGACATCTATTAAAATCTCGTTGGATAAAAGCAAAACCGGAGAAAGAAGAGACTTGATGTGAAAGATGTGTGAAAAATTAGCTAAAACTAGTTGCAAGAAACATTCATACTAAAGTTATCTACATGTAGAGTTAAACTTTTTTTTTTGTAGTTTTTAGAAAGATAAACTGAATGAGTGATGGCTCTGAATTAAACACACATTCATATGATTCTATACACATAGATATCTATCGCTTTGTAATAAAAATTCATAGGTACGAGTGTATTGTACATTTTGCATTTTAATTTTTGTAAATGTTTAAATGTATGTGTGCATTGGGGTTTCTGGTTTCCCGGACTTTTGTTATTCCCAGGATCGCATATACTTTTTCTCTTATCCCCGCGTATTCTGGGTTTTTTTTTAATAATTAAAAAGGTATATAAATAATATATCGAATGCTCAATTCCAAAATAAGTTGACTTAACACGATTTTGATATTTTCAAGTTTTTTGAATTTAGTACTGTTCAACTTAAATTATGTCAAGTGTTGGGGTTGTTCGGCTTATCCAATCCAAAGTTATGCACAAAAATTAACTAAATGTTGCATCGCTTATAAACAACTCCTGCAATTATTTTTTTTATCTGCGGAACATTGAAAACACCTTAAATCATACACATCATTAAAAAAAAATAAAGGTACTGAATGACTTCTTAAAAAAATACCTGCATGAATCTTTGTGCCGCTCAATTTCGGAAAAATTTTGCGCAAACTTGCAATCGCCTCGCCCTAACGATCCAGTTTTTTAACAAAATTTGATACGAGCTTAATGTGTCGTGGTGGCAAAATTATTTAAGATGGCTGCACCAATGGTTGCTGAAAAAAGTGAAAAAAATATTTTTTTTCAAAAAAAAAATTCAGGAAAATCTGAGTACTGATAAAAATCTATTTTTTTTTTTAAATTTGACTTGATACAGACATTTCCACGAGTCTGCCTGCAAAAATTCACCTTGATTCGATTACGGAAAATGGGTTAAAAATCGATCCAAAGTCTTTCACACAGGCGGACAGATGGACAAAAAAAATTCTGACGTGTACATGAAAATCGCCCTTAATCATGTATTTTTATTTTTTCTTCCCTTTCCGAAAAAGTATATTTGGTTCATAGGACAGAATGTGTGTCACGCGGTGTTATGACTTGATTAAAAATATTAAAATAATATTAATGATGAATTAATAATGAAAGATATTTCAGCTGCTCGTTAAATATTGTTGACATATCTGTCATTGTAAAATTTAGCACTTTGATTTGGGCTTACATTTCGACAATTTGCTTAGGTCCGACAAGTTTAAGCAACGCTGGATGGCTAAACTTAGTATTGACAAAAGAATATATTCAGCTCTTAAACAACATTAGATTGCCAACCAATTGACCCGGTCATTATTTTTTTGCTATATTTTTTTATGTCGATAAAATTGTTGTTGGAGACATTTTAAGTCAAAAGATCTTAAGCGGCTCATACACTTGCAATAAAGTTGTTCAATTTTACGTATCGTACAATTATGTCGCCAATGCGTATGTGATATTCGAAGGTGACACAATATATTTGTAACAATCAAAAGGCTTTTGATTTTTATTGCACAACGAAAAGAAAGTGAAATGTGTTGGCAACATTGTACAATGCTGTTTATGTTATTCCTATAGGTTATGTTTACCTTTTTATTGAATGAATGAAACCATTGCGCGACTTATTACATAATATAGGACAAAATGGAAATAATATGGCGAATATCATATACAATAATATTGCAAGTTTATGGGCCGCTTTTAGCTATGCATTATGTTAAATACTTGAAGTAAAAATTCCCCGTTAAAATTACCAGAAATTGCAAAGAACAAAATATTTTACAAGGAGTCCCGGGAAAATTTTCTCGAACAGAAACCCTACTGTGTATGTAAATTAATGTCAACACAAAGTGTTAAATAGTTAACATACCAACAATATTGTTTTTGAGTCTTTTATTTTTCTGTGAATGTGATTGTTAAGAGTGATAAATGCACCACAAAACAAACAAATAAACAAACAAACAAACAGAGATACAGATATTCATACACATCAAAACGACAACAATAAGAGGCCAAAACATGATAGTGATGATTGTTAGATGATGCTGTTGAATGTGATGTATTATGGGATAGAAAAAAAATTTATTAAATGGAAAATGCTGGAATGTGCAAACATAAAAGAAGGAATGTAAAAAAAATTAGAACCTGTAAGGCAACTATAATTAGGGAGGGTTCTTAAAGCCCTTAATAGTGGACGATTTCTATTTAACCACTGATATACCTTCACTGAATTCAGAAAACAACCGGGATATTAAATTCAATTTTCAAAAAAGGTATATGTATATAAGAATAATGCAGTAAATCTGTTATCAAAATCTATTTAAACTTTAGATATGCAACTTAAGCATTGTGTGTGGCATATCATTCGCCCAAATGCGGTAATTCTGCTTATTGCCGAATCCACTGAGGTGAAAATGTGCCTTACCACTAAAGATGATTTTCATCCACTGTTGCCATTTCTTGCCACCATTCTGACCATTGACGACGTTTGGAATGGTCAAGAAGTTTAAGTTCTTAAGTCAATTGCACCTTGTAAGCGTGTAAATGCAAGTCTTTATGCATAATGTTCATCAACGACGAGCGTGAGAGGGTCAATAGTTGGGCACGACGATGAGTTGAGGTGGACGGCTCTTCAGTCAAATTATCGCGAACAGCAGTAATATTTTCTGCAGTACGACCTGTACTATCATACATTGGTGTTTTCACTTCTCCTACAGATTTTTGCACGATTTCGATCTTTCCATGGTTCAAATTGAGTTAGTCTGGCATGGAGAAATTTCAAATGAAATGCAGAAAAAAAACTTGACGTTTAGGTGTGGTATACATTCAACATCGGCCCTTGAAATGTAGCCTACCTTTATTATAGATCTCTCTATTTTGAACCTCCATATCACTAGAATTAGTATGAAAAAAAAGATAAGTGTATCCCTTAGACGCTCAGAGTTTTGGTTAACAAATTTGTGAGAGAATAATTTTAAGCCTATTGTCGACTTAACTCAATTATTTTTTATTTAACATGAAATACGAAAGCTTAAACTCTATAATTTATAAGCTTTATATACCTATGTGATCTCAGATTGAGTAATAAAATTTTAAGTTTCATAGATTGATGTTAAGAGTTAATTGTGATATGCTACAGTAAAATTTAATGACAACTTCCGATAGATGTGATAAAGATTTATGTTGTTACCTTCTCAAGGGCCTACTCAATGATGGATCTTAACTACTGGGTAACAAACGTAGCGCCAGGGGTTACTGACTTCTCTGGTACCAGTCAGCAAGATCATAAGAGATCGATCAATTTTGAATTGCTGCCGAATTCTAGGTACTGGCTACACCTGATGTTACCAGAGGGATGGAACAGCAAAAGGATAAATATCCTAAAGATCATGCCTACAAAACCCCGGGGGCCAACATCTGACAAATTAAGCAAACAATACTTTTACTTTAAACGTGGAAATAGGAACTCTTTTTTTGTGTATCATTGAGCATTAAGAGGACACAGTCATGTCTATTTATTTTGTCAGCCATTACTGTGGCTTGGAGAGAATAACTTTTTTTTTAAATTTCTAAAAAAAACGCAACTTTCCAACACAGTCTTGGATAATCTTGTTTATATAACTTTTGCGGGATTTTTTTAGTGCCAAAGTTTGTAGATATTTCGTTTTTCTTTTAACCCAGAATACTAACATTTTGACAGCCATTTTAAGTGATTTTGAAAAGCAAAACACTTGCTTAACAAAACACTTTGCTCGGGAGAGATGGAGAGAGAGGGAGAGAAAAAAAAGAAAATAAACCTCAACAACAATGCAATTAATTTAACTTACCACTTGGACAATAAATATGTAGATTCTCTGTTAGTACAACCAGTTGAATTTTGACCATAATTTACTCCCACTCTATAGTTAGAGACAAAGTTGCCCAGTTGCTGTACAATGGAATTTTGAATATGACCATGTGATGATTGTGGCTGCTGATGAATTTCACAGTTACTGATTTTATGATGTTCAAAATTTTCAAATGACAACGACAAAGATGACGGCGACACAGATGAAGAAGAAGAATTGTTAGCAGAAGAAGATGGAACTGTAGGAGATGAGTCCAAACGTTCTTGTTTTATTTTGAGTGGCATGTATGATGGTTTTGTAGACTCATGTGTGGCTGTTACTGTTTTTTCTTGTTGTTGTGCTTCAGAAATTGTATGATGTTTATTGTATTTAACACTGTCAACGTAACAGTTGTCAACAACATCATTGTTGTCTTCGTTGTTGTCGTCAGCATTGGTATCAACATCATGGACTCCATCAGTGTCATTGGTTTTATTGGAAAGTTTATGATGATTCTTGTTTGCTGTTTCTTTTTCCATTGAATATTGTTTAGGAATTTGTTTGTTACTTTTGTTGTTTGGATATGAGGCCACATTGGTATTGTTGTCGTTTATAACCTGACTCCTTATATGGTTTCCGTTGTTGTTAGAATGATTATTGGTATCATCACAACAATCACTGACATCATTATCAGCATCAACTTTGTCACTGACATTGTCAGTTAGAGCTGAGACATATCTATTGCTTGCAACACTTTGTTTATTGACGTCATCATCACCATCAATGTCATCAGCATGAAAAACGTTATCATTCTCATCACATGTTGTTGACATTGTGGCCTCTTTAGTATTCATCACTTTGAAATAATCACAGCCATTATCATACATTTGAGCCACTTTGCTTATATTGCACTCATCATTTGTCACCCGGGTTGTTAGTGATATTTTATTGCCATTGTCAATGCCAGTTGGCTTTATTAGTTTTTGTTTAGATTTTTCTATAAATTTTTTGAAATGTTTGGATTTTTTATACACAACTGGTGATAATTTTCTTTGGAGCATTATGTCGTTAAAGGATTAGGTCAATTCATCGTTTCAGTTTCATGGAGTGCTTGTTTGTCTGTTATTCAAAGAGCAAAAAAAAATATAATTTTAAATCTTTGTGACTGCTTTCTAAAAATAATTATAAATAAGTGAGAAAGTGTAGTCGATCAACCGTTTGATACCCTACAGCACAGTATTTGCAAGCAAATTTTCGAGAGTGCAAACAAAATTATGTTGAGGTTAAGATTTATATAGAAGTTCTGACTAATTCATAGCGGGTAATTGGAGGGCCTTTTTAGCTGTCTGGGAGCAATATACAGTAGATAATCTTAAACTGTTTAAGCCGTATGCTTGGGATTATTGTCCTTTTAGAAAATCGATTTATTTCCAAGATCCAAGCATTCTACAGAAGACCTTCCAGTATGTTTTTATTAAGAGTTACAAGTACAATAACATCGTATGTCCTAACTTAATTAAACGAGGGATAGTAACTTAGGCCCGTCGAAGAAAAATCTTTGGAGGAAATCGAAACCCTCGCACTGATTTTCAATATTTCCGTCCATAAAAACTAAACAACCCACTCCAGATGAAGACATTGCTGCCCAAGCCATAACGCTTTCACCACAATGTTTTACAGTAGGCACAATATGTTTGAAATCTTATACTGTATTTTTTCTTCTACTCTTAAATCCGTGTTTATGTAGGGCTCTTTGAATTATTTCGGACGGACATTCCTTTACAGTAAATCGGGTAATTTTTGGACTTAAAAGTATATTTTTATACATATACATATTAATATATTTTAAAATAACCGTTAAGGGTTTCTACGTGGAAAATATTGTCTGTAGATTCGTAGAATTCTAATACAAAATTATTACTATTAAAACAAACTTATATATTTCGATGTATTTTAATAAGGCGTAATTCAACTTTTTTAAAAACCCGCCTTTTTTGATAAGTCTGGTAGAAAAATGCCACATACAGCTTCACAGAAAGAGAAACATTCGGAATAAATTAAGTTTTTTATACTGACTTTAAGTACAAGCCGTACTTAAAAGTTAAAGTAGGTATAACACTTAAACGTACTTAAAACAATCCGAAATGTGATTACTTTCGAAAATCAATCCCGGATTTTTTTTGAATACGTAACTATAAAATTCTTAAACCGAGTAAAAAAAAGATTAAGATTTTCGTTGGTTGTGCCACACTGAGAGTAAAATTACAAAGTGAGCATTTTAATCTCATTTAACTTATTAAAGTTTGTTGTAGACACTACAACAACACAACGAAAGTATTTATAAAACGATTTTCTTGTTGTGTGTTGAAACAACAAAAACAATAGAACAAGACGAAACACATTATTTTCATGTTTAAAAAGTAAAATTGAGAACTCTTGCTTCTCATTTAGTATATATTTTCAGTTATATGTATACATTAAGTTTTTAAAGTAAAAACAAAATCGGGAATGATGCTGGTGTTTTATAATTGAGATTCTGTAAGCTGTAAAATGGGTAAGTAAATCAATCATAATAAAATTCTCCTTCTTATTTTAATTTTGCTTTATTTCATACTTTCATTATTTGTTATACTTTAAACAAGCGCATTTTGAGATTGATTCAATCTTAGTTTTACTTAAATCAATCACATTTTTGGATTATATTAAGTACGAATTCGGGATTGAATATGGATAAGCTAAGCGTTTCGCGATTGAAAGTCCGCACTAGAATCAATCTTTCTGTACTTAATAAAAGGAAATCCGTACTCATCGTATTATTAATATTGCTTCGCATTGATTTGAGTATACGGATGAATTAATTTTCCTTTTGAGTGTTGCTTTTGAATTTAAAGACGCTGAAGTATAAAATTGTTTGCATCTTTTTATTAAAAATTTCACTTAATCATTTTTTATATCTAAAATTTTTCGAATTTTTAATTTCATGTTCTTCCCCTGTAAACAAACATTCACATTCAACTAAAATTTTCTTTAAAAAAAAACTTAATTTAATCAGTAAAACTTACGTTAGTTACAGGGGTGTGTGGGTTTTCACACACATGCAATGTCTGTCGACTTCACTGCCATAGTACGTTTGTAATAAGAGACATGATTAACGTAACATTAATGATGTATTTATTCCGTTGGTGAGCAACAACTAACCATACAAACCTTTGTGTATTTTATATAAGCACTGACTTTGTGTTGTTTCTAGTGCAAATTACATATGTGTGGAAAACTACACACGAGGGTAAATTACGTAAGTTCTTAAATTACTTTAGTACTAAATTTTTGCTTTTGTATGGTTTTTACTACAAGGATGACTTAAAGGTTAAAAAAGTTAAAAGCTGATCAATTTTTCGTCAAAAATTTATAAAATGTGACCATACCTTTATATGTTTTGGGGCCCTATGCTCCTTATAGGATCTTCGGGAACATATATATATATATATATATATATATATATATATATGTATACCTTTATAAGTGAGTGTGTGACAGATATCAATAGATACAAGCGGCATAAATCATATTGCCTAGATTTTCATTATGACTTTTTTGTGTGAAGAAATAGAAACTCTGATGACATTACAACATATATAATTTCTTTTTTTTCTAAACATTTATATAACAGAGGTTTTGTTAAAGCTTATTGCAAAATTTCGCTAAGCAAGAAAAGGCCCACTTGTAATAGAATGACAATTAAATAATTTTTTTAGGTGTTTTTTTAACAACATGCCTTTAATAGTTAATACTATAGGCGCTAAAACTATTAATTGTAGAATAGTCTGAACTAAACTTAGACGGAGCAATAAAGATACTCCCATATTAAACAACCACCACATTAAAGTTTCCCAAAGTTTTCTACCATTTAATTTTTTAACATCGTTTAAATCTCCAAGAACTTGAAGTTAAACAAAATTTGGCACTAAACACTCATTCCTTAATACTTAAAAAGTTACAAAACAATTCTATATGAGTATTTGTTAAACATGTCACATGCACTAAAATCAATTTTCACTTCAATTGTTTCTCTAAAAATCAAATAGTAGCAATTAATGGTTTTACTAATGTACAACAACGAATACGAGTATCAGACAATCAATTTATTTTTACCACATTTTATACTCTCGCAGAAAAATTACTAGATTTTTCTTTTTCATCTTTTGGTCTATTTAAAGAAAATGCTTTGTCAAAAATTCCATCTAAAAGCGTTTGGAGTGCAATAAGATGAAATTACTTTTAATTTGTAGTTATTTGGTCTTGTGTTGCTGATGTTGCATTAGTAGACAAAATAATGTCGTCTTATGATTGGTTTTGTCCTAAAATAAATATTTGGAAGGTATCATGTATCATATGTGTTTGTATGTATGTAAGTGTAGTGGAACGTTTAATTTGTATAAATTGAAAATACCGGTTAGTAATAAGAAAATAACGCACAGTGGTTTGGTTAGAAAATTATGGGTTTCAAAAGGGAATTTTAAAAACAAGATCCTTGAGCAAAACATTTATTCACTTTTAGCGCCAATTCCTATTTGTTTCAGATTGTTTTGCTTAAAACAGAGAATTTCAGCAGACGCACAGTGAGGTGAATCGTATGCAAAGTGGCCATTAATTCATTAAAGTCTTATAAAACGCTATAACAAACTTCACTACACAGAAAAAATAAAAAAACGGTTTTAATTTAAAATGTGTAATAGCATTTAAAAATTAATTGAAATTGCACCAGTATCAATATCAGTATCAATTAAAAATCGACTAAACGTTTAATTTACTTGATTAAAAATTTTATTCACTGATTAAACATTTAATTCAGTTGACTTAACGTTTAATTCACTTGATTAAACTTATTTAATTAACACTGATTTTATTTTTGATCAATGCTTTAATTGGTGAAAAATTTTGGAAAATTTTCCTATGTAATATTTTACTTAAATTTGTTCAAATTAAGTTTTATATGTCTAGAAATAAAAGCATAAAGCTTTCTGAAGATCGGTCAATAACTTATCATAACATATCGCTTTACATAACGTGACATATCGCTGGCTTAATATAACAAGGTTGTGTGTAACATATTTTTCGATTTTCAGTTTGTAATATTTTTGGGTTGTATGTAAAAATTTACAGCTTTAAATGTTGATACAGAGACTCCAGTGTTTTATAGTTTCACTTTACATGTGAAAGAAAGTTAAGTAACAAAGTTGTATGCACTATATTGAATGTAGATTTAACTAGACTTGCCCGATAGAAATCGGCACATTCAGAAGAAAAAGCTTGATTTTTCTTGACAATGAAAAATTTTGTTAAATGTACAAACAAATTTATATTGTTCCAATACTGTTGTAATACGTAGCGAAGCTGATTTAACGATGTCCGTCTATCTGTCCGTTGGTTTGTCTGTCCTTGTGTATGTTGAAATGGGTTTTCTAAAGAAACTATTTATATCGCGCATAGTCCAGATTTGAAATTTGGTCAGATCAGTTCACTAATAGTTGAGATATCAGCAACAAATTATTAATGCCTCTTATTGCCAAACATAAATCTTTAAGAATACTGGTAGTGAAAATTATTTTGTTGTGCTTGTTTTTCAAATATGTTAATAAATAAATAAAAATAATAAATAAAAAAAATAACAAAATCGTTCTATAAATGCACTAGTTAGAACAACATTATTCTACCAGGAAGCATGGTTTTCGTACAGTAACACCCATTCTAAATAAGATAGGAGAACTTAATTTTGCTCAGATATTTCGTAAAATATATTTTTTTTAATTCGAAATTGATTATGTAAGAAATGAAAAACAAATAAGACTCTGACAAAAATATATAGCAGTATATTTTTCAACTATTCTTTAGGATACAAATTCTCAAAATTCATTCCATAGCACGATTTATAATCGTAACTTTTTCTGGAATTTTCTTGACAATTAAATAGAAACTTTTTTAAAATTTCGATTTAGCTTAGCAAATTACATTTGTTCTTAATTCCTGACAAATATTGAAAAAGCTTGACAATCAAGCTCGCCTGGCAATCCTAATTATAACGTTTAAGTGACCTTTTGAAAATTCTGTTATTTTACGTGTGTGTAAAATATAAAAATATTGGTTCTGGACCCGACTTTAGCGTTCTACTTAGAATTCTTAAATAAATCTAATGATGTCCTTCCGTCTAGTTGACTGGCTGAATATCCTTGGAATCCTTGTGCGCAAAGTAAAGATCGGAATTTTTAAAGACATTTTATCAAATTTGCTATGTACGTATGAATACTCATAAAGCCCAATCTGATTGAAAATAGTGAGAATCGCTCAATAATTTCAGAAATCCCTTATACAAACTTCTTTCCGGAATAGAGTCTTTGTGCCCATAAAGCATCTTATTATTTGGTCCAAACTTCTTTTATTGTTATCTAAATTATCCTACCAAATTTTATTGGAATCGGTGCATCTTTGTCCATTGCTCCTAATTGAGCTTCAAACAAATCAGGTTTGTATGGGAGAAATGAAGGAGTTCCGCTTACCATCTCGCTTACGGAAGGCAATTATTTTATAAGGTGAGTTCCCAATTAGAAGCAATACATTTTAACACAGAAAGCGCTTTATTAGATCGCATATAAAACTGGCGGGTGTAGCTATCAGCGTAGCATACTGAATGCTTTATTACAGTTATTTTTTAGTATTCTCCCTTACAAACCCGCTTTAAGAGTTCGTTCACTTATTTCACTGCATCTCTATTTGTCGTATTGCGAAACGCATAATTGTGCGCTTATTTTTCTATAATTTCAAAGCTCCGCAAAATGATAACAAATTTTTTTTTGGGAAAGAACACTAACACTAATCTTAACTTCATGATTAAACATGGGTCCTTAATATGGCACAATCTCGAAAATGTATGTTTAAATACTGTGAAGGTATCAAATGGTCGGACTCGACCGACTAAACTTTCTTGCTTGTTAAAAGTTGCAATTGTGATTAAATTCTGCCTGAAAGTATTTTATTGCAACATAAATCAGGTTACTAACCGTTATTGCTATCGGTCTATATTTCACCACTTCCTAAAATGTCTTTTAATGCTATAACTAAAATAAACTTTTATTATGAATAACACAATTATTAATAACTGCAATTGTATATCTTTACTTTCAAATTAAAAGACATTTTATTATTAATAATTCGAAATTTCAAAGTTTTACGTAGCATTAAATATTGCCTACTTCGTAAGTCAGACTTCAAAGTTGTATGTTAAATTAAATTTGTCTATATTTCGTTAAAAAAGGAATAAAAAAAACTAAGTGATTTCTCTAGTCCACTTATTGCAAACTAACAGCTTAGCTAAGTATTATTGCGTAACTTTATTTGGAATTAGTGGAATAAAAATAATTAATTAAAATCTTGAACATGTCGTTATTTTTGCACTTGTAATATTGAGCCAGCGATATGAATGAATCTTTAAACCGCAACCAATTTTAATACGGTCGTCCATTTTTAAAAAGATCAATTAACAATTTATAGATCCCACATAGACCTCACGGTGAAATATTCTAACTGTCGGTGGATGGTATCAACGATTCTGTAAAGCCGAATATAAAACTTTAATGCCCGTTTTCACAACTTAACGATAGCTAAAGGTATGATTTTATCGGGCGTTTAAAAAGTAATCCTTTATTACATCTTTACTTTAACCTACCAGGTAGGATGAACCTTAATTTACTTTATCGCTCACTTTAGGTTAAAGTAAAGTTTTAATAATGAAAAACTTTTTATAAGGCCGACAAAGTCTACTTTTAGCTATCGGTAAGTTGTGAAAACGGGCCTAAGTTGTTTTAAAAGTACGTTCAAACAAATCTGTTGTCATTTTACCACTCTCTCTTTCTCTCTCTCTCTCTCTCACTCATCATCACCACATATCGAATTGACCACTTAGACTTCTTAACAATCATAATCAAGTAATAAAGCAAAGAAAATTTAACATCTTTCCATAATCCTCAACGCTACAACAAATTATTTATGCAAAATTGGTAAAATAAAATGCCATGTATTTTTCATTTTTAATACAAAAATTCTAAATGACAAATGGCCTTCTCACTTATAAGTAATTACTTTCAATTAAGGTTTCCGCCAAAGTTATTGCGCAGGCGTCTGTTGTATACAGATGAACGCAAAATGAAAAAAAGAAAAGATCAACTGTTTTTCTTCTTCTTCATTTGTTTGGCGTTGACATTGACATAGCGAGCTTTCGCACTATACTTTACAAGCAACAAGTCAACCGGACTAAAGGAGATAGTCAGCTAGCCAGTCGGTAGAGCTAGTACAGATTTTGTTTGAGTGTGTTGGTTTTTAATGCTGTTGGTAGCGTCTAGAAGTTTAGAATACTCATGAGAGTTTATGAATATTGCAATTTCCTCCTGGCAACAGTTATTAATTTTGGAAAAAAAAAAACAAATTTAATAAAGAGGACTTGAATAAAAAATTGCTCCGCAACATACTTAATGCAATGAACCCCAGAAATAATAAAACAAAGCAGATTTTATAGAATTGGGACGCTCTGAAGCAACATTTTCCATCACCGCCTAATTGCTCATAAAACATTTCTGATTGTCTCAACAATGTTTATGTTCAGCGCAAATACTTTAGCGATTATCGAGACCCCTGATCGTAAAAGATTTTTCCCCAAAGTTATAAATGGTTGAGATTTTTACAAAATGGTCGAGGGCAATTATTATTTGATTGTGGTTACAATTCATTTTTATTATGGTTAAAAATATGATATGATTTGCTTCATTCACTTAAATAAGTAAAAGAACTATTTGTTTAGTTATTATACGACCATAACATTTATGTAAAGAGCTGATTCAAATATAAGATGATTGTGCTAATCATAAGAATACAGTAAAAGTATTTCATATTTAATGTTCTTAATAAAAGTGTCAGGAGAAGAAATGGGCTTCGGGATACACTCAAGCAAACTCAACCTCAATTTACCGCCCAGACTTCTGAATTAGTGTAGCGTTATCGGGACGGAGATACATGGGATCAGGGAGGCTGCGGGCTGGATCGGCTTATCTGCAGTGTTATCGACTACTGATGGCCGTGCCGAAATTATGACCTTTGATTCCCCCGTACTGACAACGAGAACAGCTCTTGACTGCCGTTTATCTCTACTACCAAACGGGTTGCACTGGGTTTGGATTTGAAAGGCGTTGGGGTAAGCCTGCTCTTCTGTTAACTAGAACTTTGGCGAATGACTATCGATATTGCTTACGACGGACGGGGCACGAACACTGGAAGTAAGTGATAAACACACTGAAATTTATGGTGTTTTCTTTTCTACAAAAAATGTCACATTATATTTAAAAAAATGCAATTTGGTGTTCGTTTCTTAAAAATGATTTTCTCTCTAAAAGGGCAGCGTGTTTTATTGTAAAAAATGCATTCTTAAATGTCATAAGGCATTGCACTTTACGCCCCGTAAAAATCGATAGTGCTGAATATGCCCTGTAAAAAGATGGCTTCTGTTTATATATAGAGTTACCAGACGAAGTTGGGAAAAATCGCCTCTAATCAGGACAGTAAAAATTTCAAGTTTTGATAGTTATTTTTTCAATTATTTTACAGTAAAAACAAAAGAAAGCATTACATTGTTAATGGTAGGTTGTCAGTGATATAAAATTTATATGGATTCGATGTTATGAAATAGTTTTTGAAAAAAAAACGTCAAATCAAGAAATCGTAAAAACTCGGTGTTAATAAATCGGCCATCGGTATTTTGTTGTTTACATATTTTATGAAAAATAAACTTAAGAAATTGGAATTTCTTCATTCATTTTGTTCATTTATTTATTTATTTAATATCAATCTATTAACGAATTTGGGTTTATGTATATTTTTTTTATATTTTTGATTTATGTCAGCTGCTTAAAACCGGGCGATCCAATTTTGTGTTTTGTTCTCGTCAAATAAAAAATTGCAGTATTAAATGTTCGGCAAGCTATTTTATACATGCAACTTTTAAAATGTTGTATTTTTTTGTAGAAAAGAAAACACCATTATTGTTGAGGGAAACCTAGATTCTTTGCGCATTTCACTGGTTGCTTAGGCCAGATCATCAAGAAACATTTTTCCAAAGATTTTGGAAAAGATAAAAATATTATATAAAAAAAAACAATAAAGCGTATAAGAATTGACTGATTTTATTTTTGGTAAATAGTTTAATTGAAGAAAATTGCAAAGAATTTTTCTATATAGCGTTATCACTGGCGTTGAACTGAAGAGCACTTTAAACTTCGTTAGAAGCTTAGGTTGGTTGTACGATGAGAGTTCATGGTATCCAATGGATCATTAAATGTAAGTGTGCCAGATTATTACTGACTTTCGTTTATATAAAAAAATTTCAAGGACCGATGTTGAATGCGAACCACACCTAAACGTCAAGTTTTTTTGTGCATTTCATTTGACATTTCTCAATCTCAGACTAACTCAATTTGATCCATGGAAAGATACACAATCGAGCAACGCGTAAGTTATTCAGGCTTATTATGAAAATGGGCATTCAAATCAAAATGCATATCGTGCACTTCGTGATTCAGTGATGAAGCACATTTTCACCTCAGTGGATTACTCAATATGCAGATTTTCCGCATTTCGGCGAATGATAATCCAAGAGTGATTGTCGAAAAACCAATGCGCCCACAAAGAGTGTTTGGTGCGGTTTATGGGCTGGCGGCATTTTTTTTCCAAAATGAGCCGGGCAGGCAGTTACTGTGAATGCTGTTCGCTATCGTGAGATGATAGCGAACTTTTTATGGCCCGAATTGCAACATATGAATGTGGACGATATGTGGTTTCAACACGCCACACAGCTAACGAAACAATGGCTCTTTTGCGCGACAAATTCAATGGCCGTATTATCTTACGTAGTGGCGATGTCAATTGACCGCCAAGATCATGTGATTTGACACCGTAAGACCTCTTTCTTAAGGGTTATTTGAAAGAAAAGGTGCACGTTGATAAGCCAGTATCAATTCAAGAGCTAAAGGATCAGATAATTCGGCACATTAACGGCATAGATACTCAATTATGCCCCAGCGTCAGGGGTGTCGCCGAATTCGCGGCGGCCAATTGGCCGATATTTTGTTCCATACATAATTGAGTCATATCAATATTATCATTATAAAAAAATGACAATAATTCCCTAAATAATTTGTGTTTTATTCAAAATCAAGATCGGTCCTTAATATTTAACCAAGCTTTATAAGAAACTTTTTTCCTCCCATGTCTTGGTGGGTGTTTTGCAATCGACTTGGCTAACAAATAAAATTTCGTTTAACTCATACAAGTCTTGGTACGATCCTCCTCTAGTTACCAATGGCCACAAACATTATGACCATTATGGTGATGTATATATCTGTTTTGTTGTACTTACCATACACTGTTTATGATTGTTGTGGCTGGAAATGAATGCAACATATAAAAAACATATGTATGCTGCATGCTAACACATTCACTAGTTGCGAATGATGAACGAAAGAATGTACGAATCAAATTGAAGGTATGTCAGTTATTAATGTTGCACATTTTGCAGCTTAAATGTTTAATTCAAAAGGTTGACAGATGTGCGTAATTTATTTGCATTTTCATTTTTTTTTCTTATTCTCAACTTTTATAAGTTTCTCCTCTCACTTCTTTGAGCCTTTTATTTCAATTTATTCTTTATGTTTCCTTCTTTTGAACAAAAAAACAAAGAATAAGACATTTATAACTTTGAGGTGATCTTGCTGTTTACTGGTATTCAGTAAAGAAAAAAAAACTTTAAGCTTTTCTTAACAGTCTTGGCTCTATAAATGGTGTTTGGCTCCATTGTAGCTGTTGAAAAATGGTTGGTAAAAAATATGATGAGGCTATCACGCATTTCATGATGGCGGCAGCAGATAAGCACCTTAGTGTTACAATAATAATAAATGATATTTATCCGGTATATGAATTACAGGTTTCAATACACGAAACAACAAAATCAGAAATACAGAGAGTATAGATAGAATGTATGAAGTCAAGAATGAAAAAAGGAAGAGGAAGGTATCAAAAGATTTTCTCGGACATTGATGTATGACAATATTTTTTGTACTCATATTCGCGAAATATAACACATATTTTATCGCCATTTGGTAGAAAATGTGTGAATTAAAAATGTTAAACTCCGATATTTTTACATTGTTAAAAGAATGATGAATGTTGCCAAGATTTCATGACATTTTTATATAGTAACACTATTAAAAATTATTAAGACGACAATTGATATTATAGTGAAACTACAAAACTTATGGAAAAACTAATAGATATTGTAAATCTTTGTATAATTAACCAGATTTTGTTTGTCGTGCCGTGCTTAATTCCCAATTTTTAATCTTAATAAAAACACTGAAATTTATTATTGATGGGATAAGCTAATCCTATGCGCATATAACAGACTGCTTAGCCAAGATCACCAGGAAACATCATACAAAGATTTTAGAAAAAACTAAATATTAAACAAATAAAACTGTTAAGCGAATAAGAATTATAAACAACAGTTTAACTTCTAACAATATCAAAGCTTAAACAAATGTATAATATTTCAAATTAAAGTTCTGATCTGTAAAAAAAACACACAGTCAAAGGTGGTATTAACACGGTGACTTTTCAGACATGTCCTACAAACACGTTTGTTTTATTTGTAGGCAATCGGTAATGAGAAGAAATAATGGTTGCCAAACAGATACGAAACGAGTTTTCATGTTTGTAAATATGATTTTTCATGTTTTTAAAAAAGTATGTATATAAAGAAGCTTAGACAGTTAGACATGAAAACAGACATGTTTGAAAAGACATCGTGAAAATGCAATAGGTTTTTGTTAGCACATTCGAAAGAGAATAAAGACATCGTATAACAGCCGTCTTATATCACAAAGCTTTTAACCCTTAACAAACTTTTTTAATCATTGACATACAATTTTTATTTAAGTAGATGATTTATTTTTCAACACATCAACCAAGTCCATACTACATTAAGCAAAAAATCGAAAGGAAACTAGAAAAAGAAGGAAGAGGAACTAACGAAAAAGGAATTAATTTCATATTTAAGCGGAAAAATAACACTTAATATGCACAAATATTTAATTCATTTCACTGTGAATGACATTGATGTTGATTCGTAGCAAATGCTCGACGTTGTTGCTACTGAGTTTGATGAGTGTGAAGGCGAGTTTGTTGACGAGAGACGACAACGATGTCCTCATGTTAATTTGAAAGACTTCAACCAACATAACTACAGTTTGCTAGAGTTGGAGAAATCTCGTTTATAATAAAAATGTGGCACATTTTATTTTAATTTCAGAATATTTTTCAAATGAAATTTTATATTTAATTTTTTTTTTTTGTTTCATTTGAAGAAACAAGTTAAAAATGCAATTTCCACCAAAAATTAAACAGAAAAAACTGTATAATCATTAGAAACCCCTTTTTGCCTTCACATCCTTTAATCAAGCATCGGAAGATAATAATGATGTTGGGAATGTGAATGGCAATGTTGATGTTGTTTTTGCTGCAAATGACGACGGCGATTGTGATGATGATGTGAATGGACTGATGATGTCTGTTGAAATGCCAGAAACAAAACTAACAGCAACTACAACTACAACAAAAACACCGACAACAATAAAAATAACAAATAGTTAAAACAAGTAGAATGAGATCAAAAAAAAAGGATGTCTTTCTCTAGCATCATTCTACTTAAGCATCATATTTTGTACTTGAAAAACGTAATTACTTTAGAAAATAACCGTTAAAAGTAATGGTCTGTATCAAATATATTAAAATTATACGCTCGTAGACGAACACGAGTAAACTGCACACACACATACAATTACAGGCGAACGTATTTAGAAACAGAATGCAAAAAATAGTATAAAATAATGTAAAAGTTAAAATATACCAGATATTAAAAAGTTTCGTGCGAGAAAAAAGTCAAATCAAATGGTTTGAGTGCGCTTGTTGGGCCAGGCCAGTAAAGACAAGAATCAAAATAAAATAATTCTGAATATACTGTAAATATATAGAAATGAGGTGGACAACCAGGGGCACAGTCTTGTTAAAAAATATTGTTACTGTCTTGCAAAAGTTTTTTTTAAAGTAACAATTTGCATCTTTCAGAAAGAATCTAAGCCCAGTACTTATAAGAATTTGGAAAATAGGTTATGCAAATGCAAATAAATAACAACGGAATGCACACTATTGGTAGTTAAGGACGATCAGAGTTGTTTCTACGACAATCAGTTCTACACACCGTAACGCCTTAAGGCCCAACCATAATGTGCTTAAGTTGGCTTAAGCAAATGTGCGAATACATGTAAATTGTTATGAGGCAACCCATATTGAACTTAAGGAAACTTTTTGCTAAGTTTAATGAAACTGTAATTCTCTTAAGCAAGGTGCGAATCTAATCGCCATTCCTTACGGAATCAAATGTTTTTTTATTTTGTTCTTATTTTTTTAAATATATTTGAGAGACTTTTTGTTTATTTTTGACAGTAGGTTAAACAAGGCTTATCGGATAAAAAGAACCTTCTCACTAAATTTCATTAAAATCGAAAGGGGTCGTGTCCAATCTTGGTCGATTTGACATGGAATTACCAATATGCTTGTATTTTGATAAGTTAAGATTCAAAAGGTTGATATTACACCAGTTATAAAAATGAATCGAATCATGTTGACCATGTGATCATATCAGAAGGTTCTTAATACCAAGGCGAATTCATACAAGGTGGTCTTATTTTGAAAACGTTTACAACACTGTAAAGTATTTAACGTTGTGTCAAAAATAATGCAACACTGTAGTAAACAATTTAAACAAATATTTCATTTTCTTTTTAATATTAAATTGTTTGTTTTGAAATATAAAAATTTCAAAAATTTTTAATTTCATAATTTTAAGCGAAAATTATAAAATTTGGTAAATATTCCCCAGAACCACATGAACGGTATATTATTTTGACACAACATTAGTAATCAGCTGTTGCTTATGTAGCAAGATAGGGCCACCTGGTGTAAATTAGCCTTGTTTAATACATTACAATTGTGTATTGCACTCGGCAGATCATTTGTAAAAAGTGAAAATAAAATTGGACCAAAGTTGGTTTCTTGCAGTACTCCAGAATTCACGACGATGCTCTTTAACGTTGTATTATTAAAAAACAACACTTTGTTTTCTAGAAAAATAGTATGACTTAAGTAAAAGGGAAGTAAAACTCATTAAGGAAAGTTTACTATGGTTAACGTCCGTTAATTGACCAAATCCATTATTAACAATTGTGGTAAATTGCAAGAGATTTGTCATTGCTGAGCAACCTTTTCTAAAGCCACCTGGAAAGGAGATAGTAATGGCGATGCGTGGTGAAAGAGACAATCAGTTATGCACTTTTCAAAGAGTTTTGGAATAGATAGCACTTAGTTTAGCGCTACATTTAATTTGTTTCCAGACTTTATGTGCGGAATTATAAAATTGAGGAAAGTAGCCATATCTAATTGATAAGTTAAATTAAATTATTGATAAAAGTCTGGCGAAAGCATCAGCACAGGTTCACTGTAGAAGGCTGATTTGACTCATTTTAAACAAGTTACTATTTGGAAGGTTATAATGGTGCTCATCAGTCACATAAGGGTAGTTATTGGAGTTGTTGTCATGGCCATCAGAGTAGGAAGTTGCAAAAAATTTGGCAAACGTTACTTATGGTCAAATTATTATTGGATTCATGATGTTAATACCTAGTTATAGTTGAATTTACTATAGATTTTCTTTTAAAATTTACGAACTTATGACTTGTGCTGTTGGAGGGTAAATAAAAACCTTTTAAACGGTTTAATTCCATTTTACTTACTTTTTAACCCGCCTTGTATATAGGACAACTCTGGTTCATCAAGTTGGTGATATTTGAGATGTGTTCAAAATGTGTGTTTGTTTATGTTTTTTCTACTCTTGTGTCCAACATTAAAGTTAATGCACAAAGTTGTGCTGCCAATGCGTCAAAAGCAACTCTTAACAAACACATCAGTGACGAGTAAAGAAAAAAAAAATAATTTTCATACACCTTCTATAACTACAGTACCTCCTTTTGTTAGCATATTGAAAAAGTCAAGTGATTGTGTATTTGGTACTTTGTTCAAATGCAACGAGAGCTGGAGAGGAAGAATGACAATATCATCGTTAAGGGTTATTTGCTCTTGTACGGACAAATACACATACGTAGACAATAAAATAAAATAATGATGACCGACAGTTAGGAAATTTGTTGTGAAACGTCAGTTAGTAAAACTTTCTGTCAACATGTTGGACGAAATGTCATTATTTTATGCTTAATGTGGATGGTACCAGTACACCTAATGCAGACTCGTACACACAAATACATTTATAACAAATGAAGGTTGATTCGATAAGTACTGGAGAGTCAATTTTTGTATATGATGACCGCATTAAAGTTGGAAATGTCAGCCTGATTTTAACTTTTTTTTTTGGTTTAATTTTCCTTTTTTGAATCTGTCTGCACTTCCGTCCGGCCATTAGTTGAGAAAATTTTATTGCACCTCTGTTTCATTTATTCTTATTATTTAACTTGTTTGTTTTTTCTCAGTAGTCAGTTTTTTTATTTCTTTCATTTTTGTATTCATACATATTTTCGCTCAAATGTATATTTATTCATTTCAGACTTTTTATTTCCTCTTCATTTGCTTTTCAAGTTGTGATGATGATGGCCTTTTCACTTTTTTTCTTTTTTAGTTTATATAATTTAATTTTTTTTTTGTTGTTATAATTTTTAGCTGGCCTTTTACATTCTGTTTATGAGCACTTGAAAGGAGGTATCGCATTCGGTATCATGTGTAGTGTAAATGTTATTTACTGAAGTCAACCGAAAGAAGAACAAAATAATATGAAAAAAAATTAACAAATAGGAATGAAATAATATAAAAATGTCAATACTACAGCAATTTCTTTATAATTTATAAAGTGAATTTTTGAAATGGTAGAAAGAGAAATACACAAACCACTAAAATATTTTAAAGTTTTATACAATTTGGTATTCTCATTCTTCTGATAGCAACTTATCCTTAACGGGGAAGTATAACTACGCAACAAATAAAGGAAACTTTGATTAATAAAAGATTTAATTGGTTTTGTAACTATTTTTATTTCATTTATAACTTATTTAAGTAATACTCTTTGACAGGAAAGGTCTATCCTATTTATCACTGCACTTGACGAAATACTGCCGACTACTCCAGGGAGAAGTAGAGGTATACAGTAGAGAATCAACGAACATCATAAAGATCTGAATAAAAGTCCATATAGTCAATGCATGTGTAAAATGCATTTTGCTTTATGGTTCCGAAACTTGACCAAGGATTTGGTAGTCAAAAGTAGTCATAAATGAACAACAACTTCTCCAAATCGAAAACAATATAAACAGCTAAATTAGGAGAAGAAAATATATATAAGTATTTAGCTAACACATACACTAAGAAATTTGCCACGAAATAATAGAGGGGAAGCCACAGGATTGAAGCAGGTGAGGCAGACCAAAGATAACATGGAGACGTACTATTCTTAACAAATAAAAAGGAAGTGGTTCAACGAACTTAGACATATCGAGCCGTAACCGCAAAAATAAATTAAGCGAAATAATTTTTTTTTAATAAATGGTTTAATTGGCAACACTTTTACCATCTCCTAAAATGTCATGGTCATGGTACCGTTTTTATGGCAAAAACAATTTTAGCTTAAGCGTCAACCTTCATACAAAATGTTTATGAAGTATAATAAAAAAAACATTCTCCTGCAAAATTGTGTTTTGTCGCTTAAGCTTTTTTTTTTGTCGTAAGGGCTCGATACGAACACAGCCTATATTCCTGATGTAATGATACACAGAATAAAATTATTAGTAGTTTTTTATCAATTAAAAAAATTATTTAAAAAGTATTTAAACTTAATTAATGTAATAATTGAATCAATAATTTTTTTTTTGAACGAATATTAAAAATATAATTTTGATTTAATTAACATTTTAGTAGTTTTGAAATAAATTTTGAATTATAATAATAATCATATACCAAAAAATTATTTCGTTTAAAATAAAATAATTTAAACTTGTAAAATTGTTGTTGGAAATTGTCAAAATCAATCAACACATTGTTTGAAACGGCAAAGTTTTTTGATCATATTTTTAAATAAAATTAAAAATATTGTTTATTGAAAAAAAATATTCAAAATATTAAATTTTACAATTTTTAGTAATCAATATAATCTTTTGGTAATAGGAGCAAAATCAACAAATGGGTTGCTTGATTCTATGAATTTGTTATAATATTGGTGATTAGAGAAATATTTTAATTTGTTCTGTGCATGATATGAAATAATGGTTAATCCTCTGACTAATTTTATTCTTCTAGCTTTTTAATATTTTACATTTTTAACAAAAATTACCTTTTTGGAGAATTTTTGTATATGAAAAAACTGGCCACAATCAATTTTACGATAGCTCATATGTCATGACAAAATGTTGTCCTGGTAGGTCCAACATTAACCGTAAGTCCCATATAAATCCCCGTCCTAAAGTCTCATGTAGATAAAGGAATCCAAAAAAAAATTTGGCAAAAAATTTTTTTCCATTTTACACAGCTGAACCTCATGGCATAATTTTTTTCAGTATGGTCCATGATTTTCCATGGGTCCTAAATATGGTACACTCGTAAAAATTGTTTTTATATACTGTGATTGGGTTAAACCGTCTATACTTTCTTACTTGTTTTGCATTATCTTTAATGCAATTTTTGCCATATAATGCCATAATATGCACATAAATCTTCATTTTGTGTTTTTTTTTCATAAAAAAGCATATTTTTAAGAACCTGACATGTTTTAACTTGATAAAAAACCAGTTAGAGTGCTATATTCGGCTGTGCCGAATCCTTGATACCCTCTATTATATTATTGACCGACAATCAGAAAGTCTTATGCTTTTTTTTTTTAGCAATTTTAACTAGCTTGAGTAATAGTTTAAGCCGAACTTAAATGAATTTCAGGAGGGGAATTTATATTGGAGCCATGGTAAGTTATAACTCAATCATCCCAAAACCCTGCAGAGTGATTTCTGGCATTAAAAACGTAAATTTGATAACAACGGTGAAATTAGTTTTAGCGTTGAAAGTGAATTTCAGAAGGATAAGGGAATGGGATCTAAAGTAAATTATGCACCGTATTTCACAAAATAGCATGACATATGAAGCTAAATTGAAAGAAATTTGCCGCTTTTAGGCGCATTTAATTAATTTACAAGAGTGGGCTTTAAATAGGTCTTATAGTTAATTATGGAACTTTCTTCGCCAAATTTTATTATGACGGCATTATTTATTATGGTTTAAGGCGTCCTAAACTGTTTTCCGGGAGCAGGGTTTATATGGGGCTTAAAGTAAATTATGGACCGATCTTCACGAATTTTTACAGTGTAATTTCTAGTCTTTTGACACTACTACGTGCTAAATTTTGTTATGATAGCATTATTAATTAGCTTAGGCGTACTAAACTCTTTTTCGAGAGTAGGTTTTATATGAGGCCTATGGTAAATTATGGACTGATCTTCACGAAATGTTACACTGTGATTTCCGATCGAATCAAACGAACTTTTGCCAAATCTTATATCATTCCGTGCATTGTTCCACCATTTATGTTAGTTTTTGTAACAAAATTATCAATTTTTTAGGGTGGTGGTTCCAACGTTTGATTCATAACTCTGATCCTACTAAGACGATTTTGCTGGATTTCAATCCCAAACTGCTTAGGATAACAAAAAGCAATTTGACACCAAGTTTTTTCATTTCGTTTAAGTTTTTCGAAAGCGAACGTGTTTTCATCAGACGGACAGACAGATGGACATGGCTAAATCGTCTTAGAATTACTCAAGGAGCCAGAATATACTTATGCACTTTATGGGGTCTGAGATGAATAAGAAAAAACTTTCACATGGAATGACAAACTTAGTGGAGGGTATAAAAACGTGTTTAGTTCTCAGGTAAAGAAAACTTATTTGTATGATCGTAGGCGTAATATTTTTCTTTGATTTTAAAAACTTTTGTTGATATTGATCTACACGAAAATAAGTTTATTTTTTAAAGTTATCAATTTCGTTGAATAAAACAAAAATAATATCTTGATTTAAACTTATTTCGTTCGTATTTAGTAAAATTATGTTAAACGAAGAAAAATTTGGCTTTTTAAAATTTCAAGGGCTGATGTTGAATGTGAACCACACCTAAACGTCAAGTCCTTTCCTGCATTTCATATAACATTTCTCAATTTCAGACTAACTCAATTTGACAGATGGAAAGATACATAATCGAGCAACGCGTTAAAGTTATTCAGGCTTATTATGAAAATGGGCGTTCAAACAAAATGCACTTCTTTATTTTTTCGGTCAATTTAATCGTTCAAATGTACGTACAATCAAATAAATCGTGCAAAACTTTTATCAAACCGGGACTGTAGGAGATGTGAAAACTGCAGAAAAAATTGCTGCTGGTCGCGATAGTGTGGCTGATGAGCGGACCACCATATCTTGTCGTCGTGCCCAACAATTGCACCTCTTACGCTCGTCGTTGATGAATATTATCCATAAATGCTTGCATTTACACGCCCACAATGTGCAATTGACTCAAGAACTAAAGCCTCTTGACCATTCCAAACGTCGTCAATGGTCAGAATAGTGGCAAGAAATGGCTATAGTGGATGTTAAATTTTCGATGAAAATCATCTTCAGTGACGAGGCACATTTTCACCTCAGTAGATTCGTCAATAAACCAAATTGTAGCGTTAAGGCTAATGATTATCCAAGAGTGATTGTCGAAAAACCAATGGACCCACAAAGAGTGTTTGGTGCGGTTTATGGGCTGGCGGGCCGTATTTTTTTCCAAAATGAGGCCGGTCAGGCAGTTACTGTGTATGGTGTTCGCTATCGTGAGATGATAACGAACTTTTTATGGCCCGAATTGGAAGATATTGATGTGGACGATATGTGGTTTTAACAGGACGGTGCCACTTGCCACACAGCGAACGAAATAATAGCTCTTTTGCGCGACCAATTCAATGGCCGTGTTATCTCACGTGGTGGCGATGCCAATTGGCCGCCAGGATCATGTAATTTAACATAGTTGGACTTCTTTCTTTAGGGTTATTTGCAAGAAAAGGTGTACGTCGATAAGCCAGCAATAATTCAAGAGCTAAAGGATGAGATAATTCGGCACATTAACGGCATAGAACCTCAATTATGCCCGAGCGTCATTGAAAATTTGAACCATCGTATGGAGGTGTGCCGCCGAGGTCGCGGCGGTCATTAGGCGATATTTTGCTCCATACATTTTTAAACCATACCAATATTATCATAATTAAAAGAATTGACAATAATTTCCTAAATAACCTGTGTTTTATTTAAATCAACATCGGCCCTTAAAATTGAACTACCCTTTACAAGCCACACATATATTTAGAATAAGTAATTTTTAGCTTGGACTAGATCATGCAAAATTTTCTTTTTCAAACCATATTATCTGGTGATTATGTAAATAATTCTGATATTTTTCGTTAACTTTCTTAGAGTTTATTTCCCCGTAATTATCGTCTTAAATTGGCTTGAAGTAGTATACAATTTTATAGGTATACTTCCCCACTGATTATCCTTTGCAAAAAGATATTCATGTGTGTTTGGGGATATGTGTTAATAACAGCTACAATAATATATAAAATAAGAAAATGAACTTAAAAAAAAAATACAAAATTAAAAACTCAACATCTTTTAACAGCAAAAAAAAAATAGTAGATGTGTTTGTATGTTTGCTTGCGTTTTATATCTTGTAAATTTTTTTTATTATTTTATTCTTTTTTAAATATTTTTTTTTGTTACAAGATTACGTTTCTTTTGTTATGTAACTTGCATGTCATTTGCAAAATAAAATTATTAAATAAACGTACTCCTACTTAAACAAGAAGTACACAAAAATTATAAGATACACTTGCCACATCTCTTCTTTTTCGGTTTCTGTTCACATCTATAAACCTCTGGGGCATATCAACAAGGCGCGTCTTTGTTTTTTTCTTCTTTCTTCATTTTTGGATTGGGAAACATGAAGGATAAAGTGTAGTTTTTTTTTTTGCTTGAAATTGTATCAAAAATATTATACAGATTTTAAAGGAATTACATTTTGATTTTAGCGGTTTTTTGTGCGTTTGAAATATGAAAATGTGATCAAGTAAAGCCCACAAATGATCTAAGTCTTCTTTTGTTTTCGCAATTTGTTTTTATTGAATGAATAAGAATTTATTCTAGACTAAGTTCTGCTGAGAGGGACTACGGAAATTCATAGCGGTCATACTTTAAAAGCTATATCTGTCAAATTGGATGTCATTTATTCAGTCTGTTTTGAAAACTCACCAATACGTGCTAATCATAAATGATTTTTAAGCAATTTATGCACAGAAAAATGTTTGCAAAAAATTGTTCAATTAAATAATTAATTGGTCTACATTAATTATTCAATTAATTTTTTTAATCAAAACCCATAAAATTAAATGTTTGTGTATATGTGGTGTATTTTATAGTTTATGCAATTAATTTTTTAATTGACTAAATTTGTGTCCCATGACTCGAAAATACAAATCCGTTAATTGATATGATCAATTCCTTTGCAGAGGCAAAATTAGTTAAATATTTAATTGTCTAAACGAATTGTTTAATTAAAGTCGATTTTCTATTTTTTCTGTGTGCTGACTCCAAATTTTCATCGGAAAAACCTCTTCAGCGATTGGGCCGGGCCCATTTCTAGATAAACCAACAAAATTTTTGTTACGTAATATTTAGTTGTTATTAATCCAATTAAAAATTCAAACGAAATTACGAAACTTAGTTTCGTAGTGTTAATGAAATTGCTGCATTAAATTTATAACATTGCATTCCTGCAATGAAATTTTTCATTAAATTAAAGAAAAACATTTAATTAATTCTTTAGATTTATTACGCATAATTCTTTCAGTTTGCTTGCCTTAAACTAGTTTTTTTCAATTTTATCTTTATCCACTTCATTAAAATAATTTCATCAAACTCAATTAAAAATTTTATTAAACTCACTAATGAGTTTACTCTTTTACTAAATCACAAAATTCTTAAGATTTCGTTATAATTTTTAATAAGACTTTTATACTCAAATTTATAAATTTCTTTCTTCTGTAGTTTTGGTAATTTTCTCTTTTTTTTGTAGATATTGTGTGCCTTTGCCAAACTAAATAATCTGAAATATTTGTTTGCTTGCATTTTTTATTTCATCAACTGGTCCTTGCGGTAACATTTTCCTTTTCAACACAATTCATACTCAATTAAGATCAAGAAAAATATATCAGAAGGAAAATTTCACATACAAACAATGAGAAAAGAAAATTCATAAAAAAAACATCAGAATTGTAATTCAGTGGAATTAAAGAAAAGAAATTATTTTTTTGTATTATTCATGTTTAAGTAGCTTGCTGGTTGGCTTTGTTTCAGTTAAAATTAGTCAAATAATTTAGGTTCTAATGACATTCGAAAAAAAGATTCTCGGAATTGCACTCATTTTCTTGTGAACGTTAAGGGAAACTAATAAGGACAAACGAAATCAAACAAAATGTAAAAATTTAAAAATAAAGAAAACAAAATAGAAATACGTATGTTTAAGAAAATTTAACAAAAAGCCAAGAAAAATTTCAGTGTTGCTTGCATTCGTTGAATAGTAAAAAGTTTTATAAAAAAATTTTCTCAAGATAATTTACGACTTGGGTTTGAATCAGTTCAAAAATTGTATCGGTTCCTAAAAAATTATATGTCCAACGTTTTTTTTTTGTCAAAGTCAGTAAAAACCCGTTTTATCTTTATCATTTATTTGATAATTAAATAAAAAAAAACCTTTGATTTGTGCCGACAGAATTGTTACGATTTTAGTGTTTGCGTTTGCATATACGGGCTTTATATTTTTTCTTACAGAAATAATAAATAAAAGGTGTTTTTAGGCCCCATAGAACTTAAAAATTGTAAAAAATATTAAATTTTAAACAAAAAAATTTCTATTCGAAAGATTAATACCTGGGATTAACATTTGGAATGATTTCAGGTACCGCATTCTAAACGTCCAATTTTATGTCTCTTTTGCGGGATTTCTGGCTGTATGTAACGAATATCACGAGCTTACCAGGCTAACCCAGTGACTTCAAGTGGCCCCACAGAATGAATTTCTAGGTTCTGTTGTGGATTGGTCTCATTCTGCGTGCGGAAAAATTTTGTTAAGAATAAAAAAAACCCTTTAAGCCAAAAATTAACCTTATCTCTGAAAATAATCGATGTAAAAAAGTAAATTTAAATGTTTTCATAACGATTGGCTAGATTACAGTGATCAAAAATATTAAAAAGCGAGCGCAGTATTTTTGGCGGATAAGGTCCATTCTCAATGCCAAATATCCAAAGTCCTGAAATAATACCAATTGTGATTGCAGGCTACTCCTTCTTATCCGCGGAGGTAAGCTGAAGCTGGTCACAGTGCCCTCAGATATCGTCAAATATCGACCGTCAATCGTACTACTCCAGGATCTATTTGCTTTTAATCCGTGGGCAGTGAACGTAAGAAAATAGGCTATCAAACGATTCTGCAAATACTTATTCTGTACTAAAATCCTATTTTCAAAAAATATTTTTTAATAATTTTATACACTCCACTACAATTAGTTGTAAAGAGGTTTGCTATTCCGTGTGAAACTTCTTTATTATTCATCTCATAAAGTACATATATTCTGGCTCCTTGATTTGCCTGAAGCGATAAATTATTCTGATATACTGATGTTTGCAGACGATGCTAAACTATTTTTAAGCCTCCAAGGACTTGGAAAATTTTTATAATTGGTGCAACATTAATTTAATGGAACGTAACCTCAAAAAATGCAATCACATGACTTTTTCGAGAAGGCGTGCCGCTCTTGGTCACTATTATATCAGTGGTCATAAACTGAAGCCTAAAATTTTCATTAGAAAAAATCGAGATTAATCCAAAATCTTCATTAGGCCATAGCAACCGAACGGCAGCTAAACTACCAAAACCCAATTAGGGGTTTGTTACTTGCGATAAGTTCTTCGAGAAATTTAACACGAAAAGGAGTTTGCATTTTAAGTGTTGCATAGTGCATTTAAACTTTTTTGGCTTTTGGCTTTGCATTAAAATTTAAAAGTTTAACGCATATCTAAACTAATTTAATAGATTTTATGAATTGTTGTTTGTTCAAATGCATTTTATTTCCAGTTGACAAACAATTGATTGTGTAGTAACATTTATATGAAAAGCACTCAAAAAGTGATTTCTTTAATCCCGACCAAGAACCCCTATTTGCGTTAACTAAGTAGGCAGTCGTTAAGAAGTTTGTCAATGGTACTATGTAATCTGTCTACTCTATAATTAACCTGGACTGACTAGATTTACTTCTTCTCCTACTTCTTTTAGAAATTCTCGTACGGCCTATCAGCATGTTCCCATTCACTTAATATTAGAAAAAAAATGTGACATCATTATTTCAGTTGTTAGAGATTCCCGTTTAAATCCAAATAAATAATGTATCTTGTTCATGGAAAAAATCATTCATTTGAAAAGATATTAACAGGCCTGTCATAGAATTCCATTCCGATCGAAAGTGGTTTTAATTCCGCATTTTGCTTCTTCAGAAAACGAAAAGCGAAAATTTTTTTCGGAATGAAACCACTTTTGGTTTTCTAAGTGGAATTGGTTGTTTCAGTATTTTATAACCGAAAAAACTACTTAAAACTATTTTTTATGGATAAATAAATGTTTTTTATGATAAAGATTGAAGAAATAACACACTTTTGATTTATTTATTTTACTTTATATTGATTTTATTAAAAACATAATAAATTCTTTACCGTTGCGCTGCAACCTTTTTTCCTCACAAACCACTTTTTTCTGCACGTTGCCATACTTAACACAAAAATCATATTGTTTTTATGTAAAGTTGCCATATCCAATTGTAAAACCATTTAGCAAAATCGATCGGAATCTGAAGAAGCTAAAACTAAATCGATCGGAATTGAACATACGGAATTAAAACCATTCCGATC
Organism: Pollenia labialis; assembly: GCA_949318255.1. Taxonomy (NCBI): domain Eukaryota; kingdom Metazoa; phylum Arthropoda; class Insecta; order Diptera; family Polleniidae; genus Pollenia; species Pollenia labialis. The sequence goes on from OX439141.1 coordinate 21,731,788, forward strand.
GGAATTTGTGACATGCCTGTAAATGTTAAATCAAAAATTGTTTTACACACAAGTGCAAATAAAACCATTTTCCAATAACTTAACAATGTGTGCAAATAACATTTTCAAATAAAAAGCGGAAAAAACTTGCTCTAATGTAGACCTGGTCTAAAATTTACTCTAGTTGAGATGTTAATACATACTTGGAAATCTTTAAAAACCTTATTAGGAACACCATTCCAACACCTCCCAAAGGGTTGATGACTTCAAACGCTACCACAGTAGTTGCAATAATGCAACATATACACATGCATTACATACATACATTTATTTCATTATTCATCCTTGTAAAGTGTGTCAGAGACCACACATAAAAATGACCAACCATAAGCGAAAACCCCAAAAAACAACAATGTGACGGCAATTCTCTAAGGAAGTAATTCATTTATTAGAGAAAAATTCAAAACCATAAATAAATAAAAATACAAACATCCATCTCCAGCATTTTTTTTTTGCTCATCGCTTTTAACATTTTTTGTTCATCACAAAATTTTGAATAATGAGTCTTCAAGTTGAAACCGAATTCTGCATACAGACTGACACACAGCCATGAAATATGTCCTGTTAAGGAATAAACATTATTCACTTGTTTTTGGCTTATTTCTTTTTGTCATTGGCTTGTAGCTTGAGTTGGTAAAAAGGCCATTTTCATTCATTCCTTTATCCAAACTCGTTCCATATTGCTGAGTTATGCCTGAAGAAGCTAAGCAGAGTGTAGTGTCATTTTGACCAGTCGGCAATGTAATCACTTCAAATTACCACCAGATTAGTCTCAAGGGGCTTTTGAGCAACAACAAAAACAACATGTTGGAAAATAAAAAAAATCTGACAAATATTTCTTTTATCGGAGAGTTTTTCGTATGGTTTTCTTTGTCTTTTGACATTTCCTATCATAAGAAGGAGTGTGAGAGAAACCCTTTCTTAACATTTAATTTTCTTGGATGCTTTTTAGTTCTTAATTTTTTTTTTAACCACAAGATTCTATTTTTGTCCATTTCATTTGTGCAATTGTTGGCGACACATTTTGTTGTTATCAGCGACATCTTTTTGTTCATTCAAGGTTTCTTCTTTTTCCCCTTTTTGAGTACGTTTTTTTTTGTGTATCTTCCCTCTAAGATTTCATACTTAAGACATTTTATGTAATTCATTGCTAAAACGCTAATTCGTATTGTTACTTCTTTGAGTTTTTTTTTGCTATTCCAATTTTCTCCTCCGCGCTTTTTTTAAATTCTCATCTTTTCTTTTTCAGAAAGGGTTTTATCTTCCATTGTGTTTATGTATGTATGTATGTGTAGGTTTGTCTTCATCAGGATATGTCGGACGGGATTTTCTTATGAGATTCTTGAGTTGAAATAAAAGAAAATTTTGCTGATTTTCTTTTAATTTTTTTTTTAATGTTATATTTCTTTTGTTTGTTTGTCTGTTACTGTCTTGTCGCATCTTGTCCTATCTTGTCTTTAATTAAAAAAGTGACCACAGTAATTAGCCCTCTGGCATGAAAAAGTGAAAAAAATAACAGAATTTTGTTTGTAAAGAGTAAAGGAGCCAATGCAAGATGACACTTTTTCTTCGTGTTTGTTTTAAAGGGAAAACAGTTTAAATAATTAAAATAAAATTTTAGTTTTTTTCATATAACGTTTTAAATTAGAAAAAAACGGGACACTAAAATGATTTTTGTTTATCAAATTTCGAGGACCCTTAGAACTTTACTTTGTTAAAAGATAATTTGTATAATAAAATTTCAATAAGTTCTATGAGCTCGTATAGTTAACCTATACACCCCAAAACTCCATAACACAAAAAGTGCACCAAGAACAATGCAAGATTCGAATTTTCTGCCATTAGAACCGGTAAGTGTTGGCAGCGTTATACAAAATCTGGCAATCGGGAGTTCAAGGTTAGCAAAAAAGAGCGTTAGACAACAGAAAAACGTGTTTTGTTCATTGAACAATATACAAAAAGATCGAAAATGATGTACTCGATTTTGGCCACATTAGTTTTTTAAACAACAAAATGCACTAATTTAATCGGTTTGTAAAGCTATTCAAGCAATGACTGTTGCTGGTGTTCGACATTGTAACATGATAAAAAAAGTTCTTTCTACCTTATTAAAATAATTCTAATTTGGCCAACAAGTTGATCACACAAGCACGTTAAGGCCCAAATACAATTATCAAAATACTCATCAAGCATTGTGGTGGTATTAGTGAAAATGTGTTTGTATGTGTGACACAGATAGAGTTTTTTTTTCCCGGAGTTTTTCGATTCCCGGGAAAACGGGAAAAAAATTTAAATTTCCCGGGATCCCGGGATCCCGCTCCATATAAATAATACAAAGTAAATTTGTTTAAAATTAATGAAAAAAACTTTTTTTTTAAAAACGTAAGGGAACTTGTTTACAAAGTAAGTAAAAGAAATGCCTAAGTACTCCCAAAAATTAATTAAAGGTTGAAAGGGGAACTTGAATTATTATTACCTTACGCTTTTATATGTACATTTTTCGTATCATTATGCTCTAGATGCAAGATAAAAAGATAACATAAACATAACAATTAAATTCATAAAACAATAATAAAAACAAACAAAAATTATGGTACTCAAGTTTTGAGATCAAAAAGTAAATTTATTAAATAGATAAAATATTTTAAATAAATATGTTTTATAAATATATTAACATTTTTTAACAGCTTAGGAAATAACATTAAGACACACTCAATGCGTTTAGAAAGTCGGCAAAGAGAATATTTCTTATTTTATTTACTTATTACCATGTTTCCGAAACATTTCGTTCAATTTTTTACCGAGATTGGACAAATAGTTTAAAGTGTAAATGTTTAAAGTTGTTGCATATTTCTAATTCACAATCTGAAGTAATTTTTCTTTTTTATAAACAACGTCTATATCAGCCAAATGTATGACAATGTTGATGCAAAAAATAGCATCAAATGGACTTCTACTTACAAGATCCACCTGTAATCTTAAGGACAATGTGTTTTTAAAATAGTATGTTGTAGTATCTTACACGTGTCACCTTATAAACATATCGTCATATCTCAAAATTGTTTTTTAATTTTAAGTTAATTAAACAAAGTGTTCCTTCTACTTTCTCGTAACAAAACATCGGTTTTTATCTCAAACTGAACCGAAGTTATAGCAAAATATATGTATCTTTAAATCGGTACATTTTAACTTTAATCGCATTTTGCCATTTTGTAGATATGACCTGCTGCAATAAAGGAGCGATATTTTTGGATATCTCCTATTTGTAAGACTTGTCCATGGACAATTAAAATTTACTGCCTGCATCTTATTTTGAATTTTTGTTCTTTATAAACTCTTCACTTCACTAAATTTCTAATTAACAACTGTTGCACGGCACATTCTGCTTTTGGTAGATTTATTGCGTCAGAAGACATTGATTTACGAACGTACTCACTTCTTGTTATTGATCTAATTGACAACTCATCAACGGATGCTAATTTTTAGAGAATAGAAAACTAAATTTCAAAGTATAAATAGCTTTTTTCTGAAACTATGAGGAACTTTTATTTCCCGGGATCCCGCAACAAAAATCCAGGGAAACCGGAAAGAAAATAATTGAAATTCCCGGGAATTCCCGGGACGGGAAATCTCGGGAAAAAACCCTAGACACAGACGATGCTGGATTTAAAATAAAAAAAGGATAATACACTTTTCTAAAAGATACATTTTGAAAAAAATTTGAAAATCCATTTTTAACGCTTAACATTTATTAACATAACTTTTTTATTTCATATTTAATGAATATTGTTAAGAAAATGATAGCATATTAATTCATTTTTATATTAATTTAAGTCATAAATATCAGGTATGTAATTTTTAAAAATACAGTAAGCGATCTTTAAAATTAATTATATGTAACTATCTTTGGATGTTATCAAAAATATATTAATTTTTGTAAAGATTAACAAACGAGTTAAGGCGATTATATCAAAAAGTTCATATAACTTTCCTGAAAATAATATTTTCTCAGAACAACTTCGCACTACTAGGAATCATTGATTTAGGTGGTACGTATGCTGAAACCTACATAATGTTATCTTGATTTTGTATTAGTATTGAGTCGGTTACGATGATCAGTCTTAATAAATTTTAGTTGGCTAAAAATTCTCTCGACACATGCACTCGAAAATGCAATTACAAAAGTTAAACAAACTACTTTTTTTAAATTTTTAAACATCGGCTCATTAGTCTTAATCCATATTATGAAACATTTGCTGCAGAAACTTTCTTTAGTTCTCTTTTGAAGCTGCGTTTTTATTAATGCAATAAAACAATGCAATCACTTTGTATACCCTTTCTCTTACTGTCAATAACAAACTCACAAAAACTGCTTGTACATAAAACAAAGAACACTTCTCCATTCGTCATTCCCCTTTCATCATCAAATTCAAATATTTCGCAGCAAATGTTTCGTAATATGGACTAGGACTAAAAAACATTTTTTAAATAAAACATTTTTTCCCAATACTCAGCGGTCATGTCACTGTTAAACCAAAGTTTAATATTTTATTTCTGTACATTTTGCGTCCAGATTCAAAAGATACGAAAAATATCAGGATTATACATGGTATGGTATCTGAAGCCATTAAAAGATACGAAAAATTTATCTTTTGTATCCTAATGGCAACACTGATTTATTTACAAGGTGGGCTCAAAAATAGCTGTCTGTTATTGCTTTGTCTGTTGTTGTTGTATTGTTGTGAAATTTAGGCCATCTTGCTAAATTATTCCAATGGAATCTTAAGTTGAATTTAAATGTACCAGCTTGGTGAATTAAGTTACATTTAAGTGCTTAGCGACGAACGGAATTTTGTATTTAAAACGATTTTAAATATAAATGTGATATGTATATTAAAACCTAAAAATTGGTCGTAACTAAAACTTTACAAGCCACTTGTGTGTTTATATGTTCTTCTCATTTGATTTTTTTTACAAAAGTCCATTTGCAACAAACACTCATTGATGGATGCATTGTCCCTGAAGGGATTTAAACTGAAGAGTTACCAGAAAAGAAAAATCAAAAGCTCATGATGAAGCCAAACAAAATGATAAATGTATTTGTTGTATAAAAAAATGTTAAATACTAAAAATCCTTTTTCTATTTTGAGGTTATGCTAGTTTTTTTTTGTATGCCAATAACATCTAATGGGCAAAAGGGGTGACCAACAATGGGGTCAGTTATTCTTTATGATACGATTAAATATATAAAAATATTCGGCATTTTTCTTCATTAAATATGTGTCTGTAATTTGTGTAGAATTTATCAAAGTAAATCCATATCAAAAGAACAATGATATAAAATTTATCTCAAAAGTCTGCAACAACTTTTGTTGTTACTTTACGCCCAAGTGGTAAGGAGAAGAAACTGTTGTGAGAGTGTAAGTTTTATCCTTGAAAAAAAGTTAGTGTGTGTGTGTTTCTTATTTTTGGAATAAAAAGGAAATTTTAATTATTCTCAAAGGTATAATTTTGTTAGAAAATAAAAAGGATAAGTTTCGTTTTTTTTATAGTTTGACTAATACCCTTTTTGTTGATGTTGCTTATTTTAATTTATTGCATAAGTGTATGTTTTGACGAATTCTGTAAGGATTCCATCAAATATAAGTACAAAGACAGAGCCCATGAAAATTTATGGCTTGAAGTTTGTTAGCTATTCGTATAAAAACTGGATAAATTTTAATAAATTTAATGGAGGACCCGTCTATAATGTCGTAGTCTTTTTTAAGGGAAAGTTAAAATTAGACCAAAGGCCGGCTAAGCAGAGAAGCTTTAGTTAGTGGTAATGATTTTTATTATATCATAGAGGAAAAACATCTTGCGCACGGCCTTAGGCCGGTAATGTTGAGCAATTCCTGATTTTGAAATTCGGGATTTTCGAATTCGGACTTTTAAGCTTAGGGTATATGACCCCAATACAAATAAGTATGCATGTATGCTACTTTAAAAAATTATATTAATTTTATTTTAATTGTTTTACTTAATTTTTTTTATATTTTATTTTAATCTGAGTTAAATGGACAAATTATAAAAACTTTTTTCCTAACCTTTTGTTTTGAAATAAACTTTTGGCAACATCAAAGTTCGGAAATCCATTTAAAAAAATTCTCCTTCGACCGTTAGAGGGTTAAATTGCTTCAAAGGATTAAATTGGTAGCATTATTTGCTGAAAATTACTTCTACTGGTTTTATTTTAGAGTAACTGAACTTTAAATTAAAGAAAACTAGTTTTGCTATCAATTAAACTGGCTTCAGTGGACAGAAAATTTGAATATGATTAAGGGCATGTGACCGCCACTGCGGCGCGCTCAATCTGGAACTCCAATTGTTACATCTTTTCGCAGCATTTGCGGCCGTAGCTCGTTCATTACTCGTTTAATGTTGATTTATAGGTGCTCAACTGTATGTAGTTTAGTAATGTAGACAAATGACTTTACATAACACCAAAGAAAATAACCCAATAGGGTTAAATTGCATGATCTTGCAATAAGGACTGAGAATTAATGTTAGCCGCAGGTTAATATAGGACGTATGGGAGAGAGTGGCACAGGATTTCAAAACGTGAGTAAATTATTAGATCCATAAGAGCTATGCTTGATTGTGGCTGCCATTATATCCTAAGCTTTTATCAGCCAAATTCGTCCAGTCATGGGTAGATCGTTTTAAAAATCAACAAAACTAATGTATTTCCGTTATTTTAGTGGTATGCGTTATTTTATGTACATCTTTTATGTCGCGTAGCGTACTTACAAGTCGAACGTTTGTCTTGAATCTTTCTTTTTTATTAAACCCTTTGCCCATTGGCTCTAACTAGAAGAGGATGAAAGTTAAACTTTACATACGCCTAGTATAATGGAAACAATATGATCATGTATCAATGTCAAAGGAAACCTAAAAAGATCCCACCTCTTGTACAAGCCAAATTGAATGCAATTGGTTGGAGGAAGAAAACAGTAAAAAACTTTATAAGATTGACAGCTGAATGGCAACATCAAGACTTTTAAGAAATTGTTAAGAAAGAAAAAAAATATTAAAAAAATGTTGATGGACAAAACAATAAACTGATGGGAGTATAAAGTAGCAAAAACTAAAACCAAAAATTGCAAGGCGAATTAAAAAACTATTGTAGAAGAGAATCAACTAAAAAATCATTAAAAGATAACGCCTCTTTGGTTCTTTATTTAAAATAAAAATTAAGGTCTCTTTTCAAAGTATAAAAACAATTTTTACTTTACAAATTCTTTTAGACATTTAGTCTGGCTTCTCTTTTTTAAATATGCATTAAAACCAAACTAATTCCCCATAAATTCTTAATTTTCTATTTGTTTATTTTAAATCTAAGTAAATCTCAATTGAAATGTTTATGCTGCAACCCACTGTGTATGACAACAAATTTACGATTCTTATAAATTTAAATTTTTTCAATTAGGCCACATGGATGAACGAAAATCTATCTAGCTGAATGGTTCATTTAAGTGCATCCATGCAATAGCCCATATTCATCGCAACTCTTGGAAAACATACTTCATCAAGAAAAATAAACAATGATGCAAAATAAACAGCTCTCTGACTCGTCATGTAGCAATATACTATAGGATTGATCACATTCTTTACAACAATATGCCACATGATTGAAATTTAAGTTTTTTGCCTCTAATTGTTGGTGCTTAAGTTGTTTTGATTTCCAGAGAAGACCATCAAATTATAGTCTATCTCATAATTTTTTTAATCTTCATATTTTTTTTTTTTTTTAATTTTAATGTACAATAAATAAGCAAATTTTTCTGGCTCTCTCCCTCTTTCTAGCCTGTCATATTGTAGTGAGGATTTCAAATCGTTTTATTTGTAATTTCCTTTTCAACACTATAATCTGTCTATTTGATTTGTTTGAATGGTTTGATATTGAATGTTTTTTTGGTTTGCATTTATGATTTAATATTTGTAATTGCGATTTGTTGCTATTTCTATCCATGTGTCAGTTTCTGCGTCAATCTTTCCGCCAAATTTCATAAAAAATGATTTTACGCTGAAAACGATGAAAAAATGTTTTACATTTGTGGCATGCTTATATTGTTGCAGGCCAAAGTGCTGGCAAGAGGCATTAAAAGAGTGAATTAATTTTTAAAAACAATCGACACTTTTAAAATATTTAAAATAAGTTTACCATACACCCAGATAAAAAACATGTTTAAATGTGGTCACCTCCAACCAAACTCTTTTTAACGAAAATTGTAAACATATTATGTTTAATTTTTAGTTGAACTGTTAATTTTTAATTTTTGATATTCTTTAATTAGACTTGAGTTCATCAAATTTAATTTTCATTAAATTATTTTCACTGAGGGAAGGAATTTTACAACTTGGAATTTTTATTAAAATTTATTGATAATTTTTCTTGGCTGAGCTGGGATTTGAACCCGGGTTGATCTTTACATGTTTCAAGAAACACCACTTTCTATCGTCAGAAGATCTTTGTGTTCTACCCACTGCACCACTGCGGTGCCCGTTAGCCAACAGTCAAACATCAATCTTTAACCAGTAGTACTGGTGGTTCGAAATTTGCTGTTATTATCACTTAAATTTCAAATTACAAATGTATTCAGGTTTTCAAGACAAAGTCTTGACAGAAAGAATACGAAAAAACAGGGGAAAAAGGAGGCAACATGTAATTTGAAATTTAAGTGATAATAACAGCAAATTTCGAACCACCAGTACTACTGGTTAAAGATTGATGTTTGACTGTTGGCTAACGGGCAATGTCAATAAAGATGTCTTCATAGTTGGAGTACTGTTACTGTGAAGGTGCTCCAATTTTTTACAAATAGCTTAGATAATAATGCACAACATCTTCCAAAAGTAGGTTCATCTCCCATACGAACACATGAGATTTCTGTATACATATCAGTAGAACAGGTACTGTAGAAGCATTAAAATTTAGTACAAGATGCTTGTTATCAATACACGAGATCTGTTTAAAAAAAATTTACTAATTGTATTTCGATGGGCTAGCAAAGCGCACCGGGTTAAGCTAGTTAAATATAAAAAGAATAATTTTCTTTGCTACGCGAGGTAGCTCCAAAAGCATTTTATTACTAATCTTATCATTACGAGGTGCATTCTTAGTGTTTGAGTCACAAATAGCCTTTTGCATTTCTCTTTTCTCAAATCTTAGCTGCTCCAACATTAACAGGCAGTGTAAATACGTTTTTCAAATGAATAACAAACAGAGTTCCTTTTAAATGTGACTAACTTTGTAAGATTCGGCTTTCTATATGAAAGTGTAGGTCGTTTAATAACTAGTGGACGAGGCTTCTCAGTCGTACGGATGCAGCTAGAAGTTTTTGTACCGCTTATATAAAAAAAAGTTCATGGAGAATTTAGCATACCATTTTCAAAAGTGTTGCAAAACCTTTTGTATTAGAGAAGAGGTTTTGCAAAATCTTCGTTTTTGGCACTAATTTTGCTTTAAATAACTTGTAAATATCAACCATTAGCCTGATTACATGGACACCTAATTGGATTAACATCTTTATTTGAATTCAGAAAAAGATTCTAAATTCATTGCCTTCATAAAATATTTATTTCGTTTGGAGGTTTAATACAAGTGTGGTATATTAGAACTTTTTGCAAAATTAAAAAAAAAACATTTCCCAAATTCGTTTTCACCAAACAAATAATTCATTTACATTACTGTTTAATTTGATTATTTAAGTGAGTATGATTTCTTATTTTAAAATATTTATCGGATTTTATTTTCTTGATGTTATATTTGATTTGATGTTATACTGATTTTTCTTGGTATGTTCATAATGGAAATACCAACCAAGAAATTCATAATCATTGATTTGATTTGTGCGTTTGTTTTGATCGCCATCATCATCATCTTCGCCACCACCAAGACATCTTATGTTCATCAGATTTTTTGATTATTAACGAACTGAGTGTGAATGAAGATTGTTTGAATTATTAAAGAGATTTATATTTCATGTGAAAACAGAAGGCAATAACAAATCAAATGATTTATTAATTGTTTATTTAGATTACGGTGATTTAAATAAACAGCAACAGATGATTGCAATTAATTTGCAAAAATGTTGAATATAAAAAGAAAAAACCCCGAGTGATGAATAGATTTAATGAAAGATTTAGGATATGTAATTTATTTTATTTTATATGTAAATAAAAATCCAAAAGTTGCTTAAATAATTCAAATCTAGTTTCAAAATTCTGGCGACTAGACGCACTAAAGTTCTTTAGATAAAACCCCTTTTGTCTGATATAAACATAGTAAACAATGATTTGGTTGTTCGTAAAATTATTTTTTACTATCTACAGTTTCGTTTAAGCTTCTCCACTATTTCCATTTAACTGGAAAGTAGTCTCATATTTTATTTAACCATTAGATTGCTTTTCGCCGAAATAGTGAAATGTGTTCGTTTGATTTTATGGTAAAATACGGGAACAAATATGTATGTATAAGCAAATTGTTAAAACACGTGTTCTGTTTTAATGGTCTTCTTACCTTAAAGGTTTCTCCTTCTCGTTTCGACTTTATTTCGTTTGAAATCCACCATCCATCCCTACTTGGTTAATATTTTCGCAAAAGTATTTTTACGTTAATTACATTGATTTATGGACCCATTGTTTTGTATTTAGTACTTTTACATGGTAATATGAAACGAATTGTATCTACTTACTACTTGCATGTATGTATGTACTTTGCTGCACTGTCAATAATATTGTTGTTGTGTTGTAATGTAATGTGACTAGGTACATACTGTGAACTACATTGTAATGTAAAGTAAGTCTATGTCAAGCCAAATATATGAATAGTGTATTTTTACACCAACAAAAAAGAAAAACTAAAAAGTACCCCCAGTATGCTGAATATGTTCACGCATATTTTTCGTGTTATTTCAACATAAGTAGATAGGTAGTACCTAAAGCATTACAATGGAGTTACACCGTTTATTATGTGATTTCAATTGTGTACCCCACCATATGTAGATTGGTATTATGCGTTTGTGCTTATGTGCATAGCACATAAAAAAATGTTGGTCCTATACTTGCCCCTTAGTAAACCGATGGAATCAGAATAAATTTCTGAAGGTAAAACGTGTGCCCTAAGTAGAGGTCGCCATTTTAAAGATAATTAGATGAAATTTCTTATAAACGTTTTAACATTCAAAAGCACAAAGTATATTATAAATGTTCCACCATTTATTTTAGTTTTTGTTACAAAATTATCAATTGTATAGGGTGGTGCTTCCAACGTTTGATTCAAAGCTCTGATCCTACTGAACCGATGTTTCTGGACTTCAATCCCAAACTGCTAAGGGTAACTACAAGCAATTTGACAAGAAGTATGTTCATTTCTTTGGAGTTTTTCGAATGAGAACGTGTTTTCAACAGACTTAGAATTACTCAAGTAGCCAGAATATTTATACTTTTTGGGGTCTGAGATGAATAATAAAAAAGTTTCACACATTCACAACTACGTGGTGGTGGATGGCACAAAAACCAAAAAAGAAAAAAATGAACTTAGGTATTCAAGACAAATTCTTGTTTGGGCTTGCATAAAAAAGTAGTAAGCGCAGATGCAAATAGGGTATTTTCTCACCCTTAAATATAACTCGGGGCCATAAAGCATACCCTTTTTCTGTGCTAGATAGCATTTTTTTATTTTTGGATCCACAAAAATTTATTTTGCTAAACTAAACTTTGGTTAAAGTTATAAAAACGGCTTAACACCTTTTTGGCTTCAAAATTACCGATCACTTTTTATCAGAACGTGCTTTAGGCTGCTTTAAATCAAATATAAGATCATAATCAAGGTTTGTAACTGAAACGATTTTGGGTATCGGTATTAAAGTTTTTGTTATTTTGGTATCGGTATTCGAATTAAATCGATATTTTTAAATCGGGTTTTAAATTTAATTCACCAAGCCAAACAGGAATGTTAAAATATACTTAGAAGGGGTTAAATGAATTAGATGAGCAATTTTTACATAGTTGCTATTAATAAAGGAATTTTTTCTTAAAAAAATTTAAAAAATTCTATTATCATTGCAAAATTTATATCAAAAAAAAATTAAAGCAAATATGATGTAAAGGCGACCGTACACGACATGTATTTGTCATCTGACATGTCAAATTTCCTACTGCAAAATACATACATGTCGTGTGTTACCTTTTTAACTTTGCTTCTGTAAAAGTCAGACGCAAAGTCATCTGACAAAATTTCAATTAGAGCATGCTCTATTTTCTTCTGACAAACCATCTGACATCAGAAATCTATGCCGGGAAGAAACCGGCAGCGGCGTCCACTATTGACGGAATCATTAGCCGGCTGAAGTTAATTTTTTACAATACCGAGATTGAATAGAATTTATGTGAATATATACATAAAAATCGTTTTATTATAAAATCCTAAATTGTTATCTGTGAATTAAAAGAAAAAAATGTTAAAATGGCTAAACTATTTTACGGCGCAAACAAAAAATTTCATGGCGGGAGCAAGCTATTTTAAAACCGAGCACTACTTTGGTTTCTGCAATAACAATGCGAAAAAAACAGAGACAATGTCAGAAGCAAATTACATGTACGTTTGTGACCGAATTTTATAAAGCTTATGTAAAACAGCGATTTTGACAGACATGCACAATTACATGTGACTTGAAAATTTGACATGTCAGATGACAAAAACATGTCGTCTATATGCTCCTTAACCAACTAAAATAAAATTTTTCAGGAGAAGTTTTTTTTTAAATATTTTTGCTTCAAGTCTAGGGTTTAGTTTGAAACATAGTTGGAAGTAGTGCACTAAATATTGATTTAAATCAGCAGTGCACTATCACTAAATAAAACTGCAAAGAAATTAGTTTGCACTCTGTTTTTACCAGCTTTAGTGATGATTGCAATTTTTTACCTACCACTAAAATTTTTTTAGTGATATAGCAAATTTGTTCACTATTACTAAACGCAGATTGAACGCAAAAAACTGCACTCAATTCAAATGGTGCAAAATTTGGACTTGCAATCAAAAAAGCTGCATACAAATATTGTATCTCTAAAATTTAAAAAATTTAACTTTGTATGTGTATGGTTTTTGATTTTTTTTTTGTGGGATATGCATAAGCAAAGAACATTCAACAAAATTAAAGTTTGTTAATAACGGTATAATGATTGGCTTTAATCATGATAAAACAAGTTTTTGATTTTAAATTTAGTGCAACAATTTTAGTTGCACTCAAATGAGTGAAGAAAAAAAGTTGAAATAAACTGATTATTGCTTTTTTTTAAATCAAAAAATTTTTTAACATCACTATCACTCATCTTTAGTGAGGCTTCAAATTTTCAATTCATCACTCAACATCAAGAAAATTATTGCAATATTTTTGCACTGAGTTGAAACTGCAAAATGATTGCACTACCCCCATCTATGGTTTGAAATTGCTTTTGCAAAATGAGTGCACTACCCTTATCTATGGTTTGAAATTGCTTTCGCTCTTATTTGGAACGGTACTTCCCAGAGATATGAGATTTTTAGAGAATGATCAGAAATTATCGATTTTCATCAAAAAACAAAAATCTAAAATATTGTTGGTTACATCATTTTTGCTATTAGGGCTCGATATGTAGAAACAAATTAAAATTTTCAAAACTTGTGCTACTGAAAAATATGTTAGTTGGCAACCAAAAAAAATTTTGGCATCAGTATTAAACTATTTGTTATTTCAGTATTAATAACGCTTTTCAATTTTAAACGATGGTATTAATATTGGCATCGGTTGCCGACCTTGGTCCATACATTTAATTAATTAAATGATAAAACTAATGTAAACAAATGTATTTTCCAATTTACGAAAATAATACAAAATAATTTAAACTTATGGGAAATGGTGTATATTTAAACGATTATTTTTTTTAGGATCCATGGCATTTTTTAAAAAAAATTTTCTAAATATTCAATTAGAAAATTATTTCTAATGCGTTAATGGCATATAAATCCATCACTCTACTAAAGATTTATAGTGTTTAAGACACAACAATTAACAGTTTAACTTCTTGGGTTAATCAAAATAATTGATATCTCACAGTGTAAAAAGCCATTATTTTCTTAAGGTTACAATATCTTACGTATACTTTTTCACAAAAAACAAAATCTCTTAGACTTTCTAAGCCCTACTAACAACACTTGAAAATCTAATTTAAAGAAATACAGAAAATTAAGAAAAATTAAATTAAATTTATAAATAAATAAAATAAATTTGACTAAACTGTTAAATGCCTGCAAACAAAATAATGGAAAATAAGATAAAATATCTAAGAGGTCACACACAGAGTTAAGTGTGAATGATGATTTCAAAATTATTTTAAATGCAAGCGTATTTAAATAAATAAAAGTGTTAAAAAAAACTTTTAAAAATCTCAGATTTTTTTTTTAGTCTGGGAGAAGAAACATGTTTAAACACCACCTGTTGTTGTCAGTTGTTTTTTTTTTAAATATTAAATTATTTACAATCATTTGAGAATCATTCAATGTTGCTGCTAAGGTGTTGATGGATACCACCTTAAATCTCGACCACACACACTGACAGGCAACGCACATATTCATGCACTTTGTGGTATTGATTTAAACACAATTATTTAAGGCAAATAATCTTGCTGTTTTGTTTTTAACTGTAAAAGTGATTATATTGTTCTATATTTTATCCTAAATATACAAATAAATTTTTTTAATCATTCACAGAAAACAGACATTGGGGTGGGTGAAAAAGTACTTTAAAAGTTCGAGTGATTTTTAGACTTCACAACAGACCCCAACAGAACATTTCATAAGCAATATGTAATTTAATGGAAGAATCGATTGAGATTTTCTACAACTGTTTATAAGCATAGTACTTATTATTAGCTTTTTTAAGTAATAAACTTAACAGTTTTTAAATAGTGTTTTAAAATGCTTCACATGACAAATATGATTGCAAATGACTTATGCTCATTATAGTTTTGTAAGTGTCCTGGAGAATGATGGCCCGTTATACATTTTATAAAATTTTATGAAATAACTTGAAGGAAAAGACATAAGCTTTCTTTTGCGCAAAACAAAAAGATATTCCGAATAAAATTAAATAAAAAAAAATTATTAAATTAAAAAAAAAAAATTTATTTTAAAAAAAAAAAATTTTCAAAATTTTGATCAATTAGATATCTAATTTTGCTAACACCAATAGGTAATAAGTTACATGGATGAGAAAGAATACCTGTATGTCCAAAATGTCAAACTTTGACCCCCTCTAACTCTAACTCTAAATCGAAAGATATCGATTTAAAAATTGGGTCACTTGACATGAAATCCCCCATAAGCAAAAATTAAGAAAAAAGATATTATATAAATTTGTGCTCATACAAAGAAATCTAGACCCATCGTTTAATAAACCGATCGAATCAGAAACACTTTTTAAAGTGATCTTTCGTGTCCGTCCATCCATCTGGCTGGTTGTCTGTCCATGTAAACCCTGCGATAAGTAAAAGTAGAAGTTTTTAGATAATTTGATCAAATTTGGTAAATACGTTTTTACTGTCATAAGAACGAACCTGTGAAAATTGTTGGAATCGGCAAATTAAATATACATAGTTGAACCGGTTCAGATTTAAACATACTGCTTCCATTCAAATATCAATCCCTAAAATATTCAAGCTATTTTTATTTAAGCCGATAGCCTTAGTTGCAAGATAAAAAATATCTAAATAAATAAATAAAACATTCAAGCTATTTTATCGACCTTTCCTTTAATCCCTTTAAGACATATATTTAGTGTGCCCTTTTAGATAATATCCAGCACAAATAACTCTTATATGAATCTTAGCCTCAGAATAAAGTTTTTTTTAATGCAAATATTTATTTGTGAAATAATTCGCTTTCAAATAAGCCATATTTTGTTCATGCAACTTGTATGACATTCGACTATTTCGTCGACATTTTCGATGTTAAAACTTATAGCCTACTTGCAATTAACTACTTGTATGTGTAAAGGCAGAGTAATTGAAAAAAAACTTGGTCAAACTTGCACTTAAAAAGTAAAAAGTGTTAAACTAAACTTCTTATGGCAATCTACGTTACTTCGGTGAGAAATCTTGTGCTGAGAACGTTAAAATTATTTATTCTCCATTTGCCTTCACTTCACTTCAATGAACTTTTCTTTACACTTCTTTAACCAATTAGACTTGCCAGGCGATTGTAGTGATGCTCATAAATAAAATAAAAAACAAACACATCTTCCACCTCTATTTAAAACATATCAGTCCAGAATATTTTGAAAATAATTAAAAATTATTATTTATTTGTGGTTAATGTTTCGTATTTAGCTCATCCATAACACCGCTGGAGAACAATTCATAAACTATTGTGCGCGCCCAATAATTCATGTCAAAATACGCGTACGATTTAAACTCATAAATACTGCCTGAAAGTGTAATGCAGTGTTTAGTATTTATATGAATTGGAGGAAAATATGATGAGGCAGTCATATCAAGCAAGTACAAAAAGCTACGGCAGAAGAACATGAGATACGAAGAAATGGCGGTGTGTATGTGGAAGTGTTTTGTTCTCCCAACAAACACGGAGGTTTGATTTCAAATTGAAAGTGATTTGAAATCAAACGTTTTCTCAAACGACAAACGTTTGATAATGATTTGAAAATCATTTGTAAATCATAGCGTTCTCAACAAAAAGGGGAAATTATTTTCAAATTGAAAAATGCCTTTATTTTCAACTTGCTTTCAAACGTAATTCTCAAATGTTTTTCAAATGTGGATTATAATAGAATGTGGAATATAAATAAAACTATTTATTTTTTTTAATTTAAATTTATTATTTATTTAAATAAACTTTGAGATAAACATTCGGTACCATAGCAAAAAGATGAAATAGTGTTCTTTCCGTCTTCTAATTCTTGGAAAGACTAAATACTTGGCTCCCTTTTATTTTGAGGATTGTAGCACCGCGATCGTTCAACAATCTTTCTTCACTTTCCTGTTTTATTATTTTTCTTTTTTTTTCGTATTTTTAAACATTGTAATTTCTCACAAATAATTTTTATTTTTCACTAGAAATAAACTGTTCACTTTATATTAAAATTTATTTTTAATAGTAAAACACATGTAACCACAAGGAAAAATAATTTAACTTTAATCGCCATTTTTAATGCTTACATTTATTTTTCGCTTTAGTACTGCCAAGTTTATTTTTGATTTGATTTTAACTTTGACAAACATTTGACATCAAATTGAAAAAACATTTGATATCAAATGTTTATTTTCAAATCATTATCAATTTGAATTTAAATGTTAAATCAAACAATTGAAAAACGTTTGAGAATTGCGTTTGATGTCAAATGATAAAGTCATTTCATATCAAAGGTTTGACTTCGTGTTTGTTGGGCTGTTGATTTTTTTTTTGCGGTACCACACACTTGAAACGCATGTGAATTGTGAGTTGATTCCCTGAAAAATTCATTTCCTTGCCTGTTGATTGAATTTGTTTTCTGCTGCTGTTGTTTTAGTTCTGAGCAAATTAAAAAAAAAATCCCCCTTTAACACATTCAGTGAAACGGAGTAAATCTGTCTGAGGTCTTGCATGTTGTATGAGCCAGTCTAGCGATTAAGGAATTTCAAATATTTTAGTATTTTTTTTTTGCATTATTTTGCTTTTAACTTTTTTAAGCAAAATGTTTACAAAAAAAGAATTATTGTAATTTTCTATAAATATTGTTATTTTTATTATAATTTTTAATATATAAAAATCGTGTGTGCAAATAAGTTTTAGTGTGCTGCGTGTTAATCAAGTGTTTTACAATAATTTTTAAATGAATTTTTGTTCAGTTTATTTATGAATTTTATGAAATCTGTAATAAAACAAGATACATTTTGACAGGCTCTATAGACATACAGACACCAAATACGGTACGAATAAGAATGTGGCATCAACCAACTACAAGTTGCAGATGTTTAAACTTCCGTTTTAGAAAAAAAAAATTTTATTTTTTTTTTAATTTATACAGATTTGTTCATGTGTGTAGTTATAGCAAATCTGAAAATGTTTGAAATTCACAAATCATCAACATCCGTAACAGATTTGAAAAATATTTATTTTAAATTAAGAATTTCATCAAATTTTTTTATGTTTGTCTGATTTTTTTTAACTTAAAGTTTTTAAATTTATATTTGTATGAATGTTGGGTAGGGGAAAAATTCATTTCAAATATTCACTGTAATTGTAAATGATACAAGAAGTCTTTAAATTTTTTGCGATGCATGTTTAATATGAATACACTTATTGGGATTAATTTCGACCCTTAAAGGGTCGCGAATTTGATCCTACCAGCAAAGTTTGAAAAGAAATCGAACACTAGAAGATGCAGGTAACACAAAGAAAACTTTTTTTCTTCAGAAGTGCCAAAATTTATTGAAAGGCAAGGAAACTTGGCAAATTGTATATAAAAAACATCTATGTTGGGACAGCCCAAAAAAAGGGATAATAAAAATATTAAGATCTGGGTCTTAATGTCGTTTCATATAGTGTGGCACAAATAAGACCTTCCAATGTTAATTAAACACGTATAACTTTATTATGTTGTGCGTTTTTTTTCTTTTTGCGGGTTATAAATGAATTAATGGAAATTCATAACGAATTCATACAGTACTCAACCAACAACGACTACAATTCGTTTTGCGGAATTTGCTGCACTAATTGATATTTTAATAATGATTTGATTTTATATGAAGCGCAAAACTTGTGGATTGTAAGGCTTTGAAAATCTATATACAAAATACCAGCATCAGTGAAACCCGTTAAGTTGCACTGGCCAGAAAAATAATCGGCTCATATTTCTTCGAAAATGAGGATTAAATGCCACAAACTGTTTCTGGGGATTGTTACAAAGCAAAGGTTGACAACTTTAAGCGGCCAAATATAAAGCGGTACCCTGTATACAAGAAGCAGCGACTGCAAACAAGGTTTGAAATTTTTGCCAATCACACAGTGGGTTGAAACATGGGTAAACTTAAGAATTAATTCAGGAAATAAAATTACTATCGATATTTATATTTTTTTGAAATAACTATAAATTTTTTTTAAGAAAAAAATGGTTAAAAATCAAAAATTTATTGAAAATATTTTTTAATAAAAAAGAAGAGAAAAATTTAAAGTAAATGCGGCATATTTTTGCGGTGGTTCTAGAAATTAAGTTAAGCCAGTTAAAAAAAATTCCCGAAATATTGTTTTTTAAGTTTTCTACACGCCTCTGGATACCGCCCTTTAAGTTTTTCTTATACTGCGTTGCCGTTTGTTGTCCGATCCTTACATTCATGGCTTATCTGTGGCTTCATATTTGTCTTCTTGTTCTTTTCAATCCCACATTAAATTCTGAGTGCCATTTATGCCATTTCGAAACCTCTCCCCTAAAGTCCAATTTTTTTCACGTGGCGAGACAGCTCTTCTTAAACTTTGTATGTCTATCTTTAAATATACTCTTTTTTATGATACGGCTCAACACCCTCCAACACCACTAGTGGTGAATGATACAACACTTAGTTTGTCATTTCGTGTGAAACTTTTTTATTTTTTATCTCATATCCCTTAAAGTATTATGGTTCCTTCAGTAATTCTAGTAAGACTTATCCATGTTCGTCTGTCAGTATGTCGGTCTATACGTCAGTCTGTTTAAAATACGCTAACTTTAGAAACTAATATAACGAAATTTGTTCTAATTTAGGGTTTTTAATACCAGAAATAACTCAACAGAATTTTTTGATGATTGGTCCATAATTTACCATGGGCCCAATCTAAATTCTCCTCTCAAAATTAATTAAAGTTCGGCTAAAACTGTTACGAATGATGATATTTTACTCAATTTTGTCCAAATTGTATTTTATATGAGTAGAAAGCTTTCTGATTGTCGGTCAATAATGTAACATATGTAGACCTAAAGATGAATTAAAAAGTTATAGAACTATATCGAGCCATTACCGCGAAAATAACATAAGCGCCAAAAATCTAATTTTACAGGAGGAAGTTTTTTTGATTTTATTTCATATAATTTTTTTTATGAAATTTGTCGCTTACGATAAAATTGTTCTTGCTATAAAATCGGAACGGTACCTTATGTGACCATGACATTTGAGGAGATGGTGCAAGTGTTGCCAATAAAGTCATTTGTGCAAAAAAAAAACGAAATTTGAAAATTATGTCGATTACGTTATTTTCGTGGTTAGGGCTCGATATAGATAGTACACCTGAAATATTCTAACTTTCGGTATGGGAAAAAGTCTATATTTCCACAGCAAAGTTTACAGGTTTTGAAACACTTTCGAATGGAGTAGAGCTTATCCAACTTTAATTTGTTACTTGTTTTCCGAAACAACACATTTTTCTGCAACGTCCTTAAATTAATAATACTTTATCGAATTACTTTCGATAAAAATACGAAAATTCTTTAGCTTTCTCTTACCCTTTTCAGTCATAAATGATCGTGCCATGAAATATTTATGCATAAACATATTGAGCCAAGCAAAGTTTTTAATTGAAACAAATATTTTAAACATACACACACATACACACATAACAACACGCATAATAAATCTACTAATAGTTTATTTAATTTTCGATAATACTCTTATTGACATATTGGTTCTATTCCAATGCCAAAGACACTCTGCTCCAGTATTCCACCGGTACTTGTACTCGCATTTTACGAATAAATTGTTGTTGATGTTGTATTTGTCAGTAATTTATCTCGCTGTTTGATGCAAACATATAAATCTCTCAACACCAATATGAATATGTATAACAACTACAACAAAGTTGTTGTATATTGTTCGTTCGCATTTGTTCGTAATAGACTTTTCCTTTTGAATTTGTTGTTGTTTTAAGTTGCTTGCTTGATGTTGTGGTTGTTTAGAAAACTTTGAAATTTAAATTATTTTCAATACTTTTTCTTTAAGTGAGAGCAACGATAATTTTATTTCAAATTTTTAAATAAATATTTAAAATATTTATTTGTGAATAGATATTTTTGTACTTAATGATGAAAAAACAATCAATTAGTTTGTAATTTATTTTATTTGATTAAATTAATTGTTGGCATAGTAAATGCAATAAAATAAAGGTATATAGATTTCATTGTTTATTAAATCGTTCTATGTCTAATAAATATTCTTAATTGCAATGTTAATGGTTGGTACGGAATGGGATTTCCTGTTGGGATGAGTATAAATGGAAGATGTGGTAATGAAAAAATACAATATTAACTAAGTTCTTAGATATACATATGTTTATCTGGGGTATCCTATATATCACAATATTTCTTTAAATATTATTTTATCAATAACACAGACCTGCAAAATTTAAAAAAAATCGAAATCCTGAAAATAAAGTATACTTTTCTAAGGGTTCGAGTTGCACTGAATCCGAATCTCTACTCGGAATTTCTACATGGTCTCTGGGTTAAAATATTATTGGCCTGTGCTTTTATTGCAACACTTATGCTAGGAACACAACTGGGACGAACGACGAATTTTTGGCCGCGAATATTCGTCGCCAAAAATAAAAAATATTTGTGTATATGAAAATGCACACAATCAGGGCGCCGACGAAAATTCGCCGGACGTTGCAAACTTTAAATAGATTTAATTCTAATTCTTACGCCGGCGAACGACGTACAAATCAGTACCGGGTAGCCCTATTGTTTAAAAATGGTAAGTATTTTAGTAAATAAAGTTACTTTTAACTTTAGAAATTGTAAAATTTTAACTGAATATAATTTTAAATACAAATTGTAAAAAAAATTGACAATAAAAAAGTATTTCAGTTAGTTGTTCTTAATGTTTTGTTTGTGAAGTATTTTTTGTTCATATGGTACCACTACTTCTTGTTTATACAACATATTTTATTTCCATTTTGTTTTTTCGTCGTTATTGTGTTTCATACGCCGAATTTATACAGCGAATTTCTACCGAATAATTCGTCGTGCTGGACGAAATTCGTCGTTCGTCCCAGTTGTGTTCCTAGCATTAAGTTTTGTGACAAGCTCTCTAAGATTTTTAAACATTTCATAATTTTTTGAATGTTCTCCTCACTCACTCTTTCGTTGGATTATAATCATCGTTCCTTTGGAAATTTTCTAAAAGGGTTTCAAAAAGGGAATTTTCCAAAAAAAAGGAGTCACCAAAAGGGCATTTCAAAGTAAAAAGAGATCAGGTTTTTAAATGTTGTATTTACCAATAAAAGGGTCGCATAAAGCGCATTTTACGGAAAAAATAAGACCAAGTTTTTTATAAACAAACAATAAAGATTTATTTCAGGTAGGTTGTGCTCGAAAAACTTAACTTTATTTATTCAAGCTATTCAATAAATAAATTACAAACATGAAGGAATATGAGTTTCGTTATTTAATTAATTGTACTTTTCTATCGTAAAGTTAATTTATCTGACGTAAAGGAATGTTTTAACATAAGTTTTTACGCATACAAGTAGTCAGTAGGAATTATGAATATTTGTTCTTTATTTTGTTAAAAAAAACCTTCACTTGAAGTCCACTCTTCCAGATCCGTTTAGAAGAAATAAAGAGGCGAAAGCAAGGAATTGTAAGTTTCTACTTTGAGTCTGTTTCAAATTTTATTTTTAATTAATGCCAACTTTGGGGTAAAGAATTAAAATAAATGCAACTTATTAATTTCAATTTGAGTAAATATTTTCGTTAAATCTTTTTTTTTTAAATTTCTGACCTGAAACTAAAACTTTTTCGCATTTAACTGCATACATTTTGTCATTTATCTTACTTTCCTATACTTAAATTTGTTGACAAAAGCCTCTGCTTTAAACGTTATGACTTGAATTCGGAAATAACTTCAAGATAATCTTGCTTGGATTTTATAAATACTGGTTCTCGTCTCGTCTTTATTTATTCTTGATGCAATATTGGGAAATAATTTCAAAAATGTTTCAAAAGAGGATTAATTCAATATTATTCAACAGGGTGCTTTAAAAAAGGTTCAAATTTGCCACTTAAGGGGAACAACAGCAACGAGGTACATATAAAATCTGCTTGTGACATTCCGCTTACGAAAGCTATAACAGCAGTGTTGCCAAAAATAAAATGTAAGTTCTATTTCTAAAAAGGGTAAAAAATTAGCATGAAATAGTTAAAAATTATACAAAATGGTTACATAGAAAAAGGTTCATAAAAGTTTTTAAGAGCGTCGAAAAGGGATTTTATACTTTAGTATCACAGCGGTAACTCGGATTAAAATGTACAATTTCACGTAGCAATTTGGATCAAATATCAGCTTTGATGGGCTGCACGGTTTCAATAATCCATCAATGAACAGTTGCATGGCGTAGACAATGCGTACGATGTATGTCGGGTAGCTCAGAATTTCTGCGTAATAAAGCTATAGCTGGAGAAACTCGCTATAAATGCGATTGAACTCATCAATTTCTTCACCTCCATTCATGTAAGGTGCACGGAGAGGATATAGATTAATTCTGCTACCTTAGTAGTACACATACAAACAATTGTAGCACCGACGAGGACATCAATATGCTCATCAATAAAGCACGAACAGCCTTTCAGGTACTCAATAATGTGTGGCGTTCCAGCAGCATTTCTCGCATGACAAAACTTAGGATATTTAGTATTTTATAAGTAAAATGTCAGCCTTAACCTACGGTAACATCACTGAGGGCACCACACATCAACAAAAAAGTAAAAAGGAAACGTTTGTTGACCGGTGCTTGAGACAAAGGAAAGACAAGTAATTTTTTGGCCAAACCTGGTAACAAGCAAGCAACTACTCTAACTTGCGAATTTTGTTCCCGTCGACAAGCAAACAACGCGCAAAAAATGTTCATGGTTTGTTCACGATTTGAGAATAAATCAAGGATACATAGCTTTGAAATGGAATCCGCGGGATACCGATGACCAGTCTGGCAAAGAACTTCGTAGAAACCAACAACACGCAGCGAATTTGTGAATGCGAATATTTCCTGTGCCCATGTTCTGTAACTTTCGCGTCGAGAAACTTTTCGATTGAAATGTGTGAAATGAAACAAAAATGCTATATATTGAAACAAACAACTGTTTTTCTTACTAAGCTGTGTCTGTAACTTTTTTTTAGCGAGCACTAGCTGCCACGTAAGGAAATTGCTCGCCTATTTACAGAAAAAGTGTGTGTAGTGGCGCCCACAACGGCTGCAATGTCACATCGGCTTCGAGTGCAATCTTATGACATTTATAACGTAACGACGTAATTTCTTTTGACAGTTTTCGACATGAATTACAGACACACTTTTTTCTCAGTTTTCGAGAAATTATGGAATATTTTGTTTCCCATCTTTTCGATGCGAGAAGTTCACACTTAAGTTACAGAACATAGCTACTGGTTTCATATAAAACAACTTTCTTCTAATCAAGAGTCAGTTAGCTGGCAGGCACCGCAGTGGTGCATAGGTTAGAACTCAAAGAATTCTGATGAAAGAATGTGGTGATTCTTGAATCAATTTAAATTCAACCCAGGTTCGAGCCCCAGCTCAGCCAAGAAAATTACCAATAAATTTTAATAAAATTCCAAGTTGTAAAAATTCCTTCCTTTAGTAAAAAAAAAATTATTTAATGAAAATTAAATTTGATGAACTTAAGCCTAACTAGAAATATCAAAATTAAAATTAACAGTTCAACTAAAAATCGCAATTGTTCTTAAAAATATTAAAAATTAAACAAGCTCTAATGTTTACATTTGTACTTCTAGTTGTACAAATAAAATGTCGACGAAAGTGGACAAAAAAATTAATAAATAAATGTATTCAGGTTTTCAAGACAAAGTCTTGACAGAAAGAATACGAAAAACAGAAGAAAGGAAGCAACCCAGCGGTAAAACTCAGAAGACCTTCTTACTTCAGGCCTTTTAAAAGGCCTGCTTAAAAATTGTTTTGATTAAATTCCTATTCTTATCTAACTGCTAAAGAATGCCTTATAGAAGGCCTCGGCTATTTGGTGTAAAAGATAAGATAGAGAAGGAGTAACATTTTTTGTATTGTTTTTTTTTTGCACAAGCAAAAGCAAAACAATTATTTTTTTGTACCCGTTGCCATTCTTATGTACCTGCTAAAGAAGCGAGAGCGGAAGGCCTTCTCCGCAATGACAACGCGTGTAAAAAAGATATGAGTATGGAATGGAGCGAGACGGCCTTGTATATCCAAAAGAAGGAGTACAGAGGCCTTCTAGAAGGCATCCGTACCCCTTCTTTTTTCCCGCTGGGAACATGTGAATGAATTAAAAATGATAATTACAGCAAATTTCGAAACACCAGTATCACTGGTTAAAGATTGATGTTTGACTGTTGACTGGCAGGCACCGCAGTGGTGCAGAGGTTAGAACTCAAAGAATTCTGATGAAAGAATGTGGTGATTCTTGAAACATGTAAATTCAACCCAGGTTCGAGCCCCAGCTCAGCCAAGAAAATTATCAATACATATTAATAAAATTCCAAGTTGTAAAAATGCCTTCCTTCAGTAAAAAAAATAATTTAATGAAAATTAAATGTGATGAACTCAAGCCTAACTAAAAATATCAAAATTTTTTTTTTTTAATTTCAATTTATTTTTGCTCTAAATTTACTGGAATGTTGCATAACCATCAATTACAGTTCATTTAAAAGAAGAAAAAATTGCCGTTAAGTTATTGTTAATTCATGTTTATTAACGTACTGTGACTGTAAAACAAAATCACTACCAAAAAAAGCAACCTTTTTGTCGTATGAGGGGTTTTGCCAAAAATGATAAGAAAGCCGAACAGGAATATTTAAATTCCAGCTCATATATTCTGTCTACGGCTTATTTAATAATTATAAATATAATAATACAATAATTAAAATATTCAATTGTCTCAAAAGATCCTTTTTTTCGTCTAGTCGCCATACAAATGCCCTTTAAAATATAGATTTTTTTCAACGGTTAGATGAAAAGTGAGGTGTTTGCTGGAACGAAATAAAATATTTTTATGTAACAGTGGTATCACGGTCTAATGAATGCTCAGTTTGACGAATTCGCAATTTAGCGAAAGCTTAATTAATACCATGTATAACGAATAAACCAAAAAATCGGTACTCTATTTAACGAATTTCTTTGATTAGCGAGATACCACTCTACTTAAAAAATGTAGCGGCTTAGAAAATTAAAATAAATTTTTATTAATTAATTACATTTCCGTTAATTTTCTTTACAAAGAAACTTAATATGTGTGTGTATTTAAAAAAAATTTGTTCTTCAGCAATTTTCCTCATTTGTATTTTAGAAACTTTAATAATTTCACTGGCTTTTATAAACACCATTCCAGATCACGTACATTCATACGTCTACATGAATATCCATCAAAATTATTATCCAAAGCAGGAGTGCAAGCAAAAAAAGGAACGTGGTAATAACTCTAACAAAAGTTCTGTAGAATTGTCAGAGTACATTTTTTTTTCTAGACTCTAGCAAACATTAATGTCTCAACTTCAAAAACAATATTGAAGTTTTGTCTGGATTTTAAGACGTATATTTTTTTATTTTTGTTGTTGTTTTAACATCTAAAACAAAACTAAAAACACAAAACTTTTCTTACAATTTATTGTCTGCCGGACTATTTATTTTAGCTCTGCTCATACATCCATCTTAAGTCTTCATTCTCTTTTCATTCTCATTATTCGAAATTCGACAGCAGCTGAACTTCAATATTTCATTTTGATGAACGTATGTATGTTCTTATTCTTGCTGCTCATGTTACATGGTTACAGCAGTCCAAAGCAACAAAAAAAAAGGATGTGAAACACAAAAACTTCCCATTCAACACATTCATTTTGGACACAAAATGTTTATCCTTAAACTTTCATTTTGATGTGCCACAAAAGAGGTGGAGTTGTGTTGAATTTTTCTTGGATTCTCTGTTATTGTTGCAGCAATTACTTTGATGTGTTTCATACTTCAAACATTCTTTATTCGTGCAACATGATGTATTTTGATGTACGTATGTATATAACTGTTAATAGTGTTGACGTGACATGGTCAAGTTTTATATATTTTTTCCTTATTTTATTTTTCTCCTTTAATTTTTCTTTAAGACTCCTCATCATTTGTTAAAGATTAAACGTTGACTCGTCTGATGGCTGTTTGGTTACTTGGTTTCAAAAGGTCAAAGTGTTTGTCTCTTTATTTGCGAATGAAAATAAATTTCTAATTGTCGTGGCATGTCTGCACTAATGATAACAATTAATAATGCGATAAAGAAGAAAATGAAGCTAAAATGCAGATAGAAATTGTGTGGAGGTAAAGGCAAAGGAAGTTGTTATAGAAAATAATTTAAAGGGACGATGTTGAATGCGAACCACACCTAAACGTCAAGTTTTTTTGTGCATTTCATTTGACATTTCTCAATTTCAGACTAACTCAATTTGAACCATGGAAAGATACATAATCGAGCAACACGTTAAAGTTATTCAGGCTTATTATGAAAATGGGCGTTCAAATAAAAATGCATATCGTGCACTTCGTGATTCAGTGATGAGCCACATTTTCACCTCAGTGGATTCGTAAAAAAGCAGAATAACCGAACTTGGGCGAATAATATTCCAAGAGTGATTGGCGAATAACCAATGCACCCACAAAAAGTAACTGTTTGGTGAGGGTAATGGGCTGGCGGCATCATCATGCCGTATTTTTGCCAAAATTAGGCCGGTCAGGCAGTTGTTGTAAATGGTGCTCGCTATCGTGAGATGATCACGAACTCTTTTTAACCCGAATTGTAATATATGGATGTGGTTTCAACAGGACGGTGCCACTTGCAACACAGCTAACGAAACAACGGTTCTTTTGCTCGATTAATTCAATGACCGTGTTATCTCACGTGGTGGCGATGTCAATTGGCCGCCAAGATCATGTAATTTGACAACGTTGGACTTCCTTCTTTAGGGTTATTTGAAAGAAAATGTGTACGTCGATAAGCCAGCAAGAATTTAAAAGCTAAAGGCAAGCGTTTTGTATGCTTGAAAATTATATTTCCAATACACTTTCAATAAAATAAAACGACCAAGCGATCTAGCAAATAAGATTTTTAAACCGGGTGGTGTTGAATTCGCGTTCTTAAGGTCTGTTTCGTATAAATTGTATGAAATTAAAAAGTACTGACATAAAATAAGACGCTTGCCGCTCTTATTTAGGTAGCTCAGTTAGGCTTTCAAAGTAAAAAACATTCGAACAACATAAATCTCAAATTGTAGGGATCTCGGATCTGGAAGCATTTCTCCAATGAACAAAAAATTAAAAGATTAGCTGATCCCTTAACAATTTTGTTAAAATATTTAATACATACAAAATCAATGTAAAGTAGTTTTCATTACACAATATCAACAAAAATAATTTAATATCACGTGTGAGAACGAACAAGGACTGCGACTTAACAACTAAAGTATTGACATAGTTCAGATCATAAATTATGCTAAATAACATGTAAGTGCGTCAAATGCACATATTTTTTAACAGCAGCAGCAAACACAATTACAACAGCAACGCAAATAAGTTTTAAACGGTTGGCAAATCGTTTGTAAAGATCTTTAGTTTTTAAATCGAAAGCAACAAATACAACGACAGCAGCAGCAGCAACATCAAGAACAAAATCGCGCTGAATAATCGTTTAATATCATGTATGACCGTAACTTTCAAACTTTTCGTATAATACCACGATCGCAAGTATGTACTATAAAATAGCAGCAGCCTTAGTTGCTACAAAAAGGAGACAAAATGAACAGCAACAGCAACAGCAGCGACGATATACGATGATAACAATCGCAAAATGTTCGTACTTACAACTAAACAACATAAGCAGCAACACAAATAATTCTTTTAATGAGATCGTAATCACACATTAAATATACGACGAAAAAAAAACCTTAAGAACTTGAGCATACAATATTTAGTTTTTGGTTTTCTTTGTGTTCCTAAATCTTTAGATTGAAGATCGTTAAAACGAAGATGATCCTTAAAGATTTTTAAACTAAAAAAAAGAATTAAAAAATGGAACATATCTTTAAAGTTTTATTGGTGGAGGTAGAATTAAAAATGAGCTAAATTTATGCTTAAATACGTATGAAGTATTCTCTGGCAATTAAAGCAGGCGAAGTCCAAAGCAGTGGATTAAAAAGCAGGGTTTCCAAAACATTTAAAATAGTATTCCCATTATTTCATCCCCAAATGTCCTTTAAGTTTTTGTGTATTAAGATGATTATCAAAATCAGAGTATTTAGCTTTTTGGTACATGTTGATCAAAAGTTTCACTTTGTCTGGGAATGAATCAAAGTTGTCAAAAGTACTTACTTTATATTGTGATTAAGTGAATATATATTAAAAATTAATGAGAAAGAAAATTGCAAGAAATGTCTGATTCAGACAAAGTCGGAGTATTTTGCTGGTTGGGTACGCTTTAAAAGGACTATTAGACACGCATACTTGTCTTAAGACATGTACGGTGTAAAATATTATACGTTTTAGTTTGACAACGTATCTACGTCGTACGCTTCTACGTACATACGGTGAAATTGTGTTCCTACGTTAAAATAAAAATTTTCGCTTGGGAATTCATATTGAAACAACAATAAAAAGTCAAATTTTTTTTTGGCTTTCAATATAAATTTCTAAACGAAACTTTTTATTTCAGTTCGGAAGACAGGCAGTTAAGCTCGAGTGTCTTTCTCATAAAGTTCTCTTTATTTATATCACATTTTTTTCTAAAATCAAGGTCATTGAAATTTGACGCTTTTTTAGAACAAAACAAAAGGTGAGCCTCTACAGTAGAACTCTAATGTGAACAGGTTTCAAACAATATGAAAGTATTAATTAATTTTTTTTTTTTAAATTTTAAACGATTTTCGGAAACTTTCGTAAATAGAAAAATCGATGAAATTTTAAACCCTGATTAACACCCAACTTATTTTTAGGCGGCTAACCGGAAAAGGTGGGCAAACGATTATTATTTGTCGTAAGTGAACTAAAGCATACACGTAGAAAAAAAATATGGTTGGAGGTAACCATATTCTAAGAGCAACATACTATGGTTGGTTTTGAACATTGTTTATGTTTGCAGGTTACCATATTATGTTTAAATATGACCATAGTATGTTTAAAATTAACAAAATTTTTCCCCAAATCAACCATAATATGGTCAAAATTAACCATATTTTAGTCAATATTAACCATAATAATGGTCAAAACTAAACATATTATATTCAAAATTAAACATAATATGGTCAAAATTTCCCAGAATTTTGACAAAAGTAAACATATTATGGTCAGAATTACCAATACTATGGTGAATGTTTATCATATTATGGTTATTTATTTCATCCATTTTTTTAATTTGTTTGCTAAGTGTCAAATTATAATTTTATTTAATTTTTTATTCCTGATAGGTGTTGTGTTCCACTTTTATCAAAAATCCTCTTTGGTTCATATTCTTGCCTGTGACGACCTTCATATTACCATTTTTCTATTCTACTGGTTTTTTCTACGTAAATTTATGTGTTTTCATCAATAATAAAAATAAAATGAATGAGAATTTTAATCAAACCAAGTAAAATGCAAACGACCAGAATGTTGTTGCTGTTTAAACATATTATTTAAAATTTAAAGTTAAACATACAATGTTTTAAAATATTATAATTTTAAATATATTAATGTTATTAAAAATTAACCACAACATGTTTGGAAGCAACCATAATATGGTTATAGCTTTTCGATGGATGAATTAAACAATAATATGGTTGCCGTGAAAACAATATGGTAAAGGTTACCACAATATGCTTAAGTGTATGGTTGTAGCTGTGTTTTATTAAAACAATGTATTGTTGAATTCAACCATAATTGAAGTTTCAAGTGAGGTAAATAGAAACAAAATATTATCAATCGTGAAAAAAGTTTTGTTTAAAACAACAAAAGTTTGTTTGTTGCCATTGCAGGGACCATAATATGTTTTTTTTAACCATGCTCCAACCATATTTTTTCTCTGCGTGTAGACGGGGGCATGTCTGCGATTTTGAAAAATCTACTCAGTTGGGGTGTTCTAGCATTTGCCAATTCATGATAATATGGCAAATCACATTAGGCATAAATGATACGCAATTTGACATATCTGAAAGCAAATAATTCACTAACGAAAAATTAAGCCTCAAGTGAAAGTCTTAAGGAAATTTTGTTCCGTCAGCCATTGTAGTTTATATTGGATATGAAGTAATAGAGCAACATTACGAAATATTGCTATTTAAAATCTTTCTTACTTCCTTTTATCAAACCTTCCAGATTGTGTATTATAAGCCCTTAGAAGGTGTCTAATTTTTTCGTATTTATTAACGCCATTCTTTAGTTGTATACAATTTGAAATTTTTCTATTTGAATACCAAACCTTACAAACCGACTAATGATGCCTGCCACGAATGTATAAAGTAAATACTTAAATTTTGTATTGAGGATATTAAAATAACTCTATGCGTGAAAGATATTTTGCCACTGATGCTGGGTTTATTGAGACTGATGATGTTAAATGTTGTTGCCTGTGTTAAAACCAACAAACAACAAAATTAAAGAAAAACAACAAAAACAAAATAACAAAGATTACACAGTGATGAGGATCTTTGTTGCAAAGTATAATGTGGCAAGAACAAACAGCAAGAAATACAAAGAAAGAAACAACTACCACATCATTGTTCGATGATCTTTTACTGATGATTCGTATCGATCTCAGTCAATTTTCACAAGGTATAGATGATATTGCATTTGAAACTGCATGTTTAAAGCTCACTTATATTTGTTGTAGTTATAATACCTGACCGAAGTTGTTGATTTTTCCTCTTGTTTTTGCTGTATTTTTTTTTTTTTTTTTGTTAATATGTTAAATGTACAACGGTTTGTGCTTAGGCAACTTGTTTAGGGTGATATGTTGCAGTCGCGTAGTAGTTGTTGCATTTGTTGATATCGACATGCTCAGCATGCTTAGGCAGGCATACTAACATGAAAATCAAACGTCAATATGTCAGCAAAATGTTTATTTCTTATGGTCTTGTAAGATTTTCTTAAAAGACAAGGACATGATTTTTACATGTGATTTATAAATAATCACAAGCAAAAAATTCTTAAAATATTTTTTTTTTTCTAAATATTTTAATAAATTTACGTGTAAAAGAAATAAATTAAGTTGAGTTTAAGCTAAAAAAGTCAATTATTTTAGCTAAGAACGTTAAAGAAAATGTTTTTGGAAAAATTTAACTTGTTTGACATGATCACATTTTTTAAAAAACAGCAACATAAAAGTGACTAAAGAAATGGTTGCTTTAATTTGAAATGACTGCTTCTAGTGTTCAAAAATTAGAATATCTTTGGAACTGTATTGTATATGAAAAGTTGGATTGATACCAAGTTGTAATGTCAAGAGGCTAGATTTTACAATAAAGGAGCTTAAGACAGGAATAAAGGGTATTTTTTATGGCCGATAGGAATAATTTAAGATTAAGCTGTCAAACGCAGTATCATTCTACGCTCTCTTGATGACATGTCTAACCAGCATTACTCTGGAAAATCATCATGAATAAATTCACACTTAAACAACGTTATCACAATATTAATATTTACCGTTAAAATCAGTAATCGATATTTTATTGGAAAATTGTCATTTGCGATAAAGCTTATTTTTGGATTGACGGGTTTGGTAACAAACACAATTGACGCATATTGAGTGAGGCCAATCCACAACATCCAGCTTAATCCATTATATCCAGAAAAATCCACCGTTGTTCCAAAATTATTACGGTCCGACGATGAGATTATTACTTTTTTTTTTTTTTTTTTTTATAATTTCCTAGCTTATCCCGCAAAGCTTTATGCTTGTCTGCAGGAAAGAAACCAGAGTCTGCAATTAGCTGGAACTCGCGTTGCCGTCAATGTAGATCTTAACTGCATCATGATCAATATTCATTAACCTGTTAATTGGCCTCTAAGGTCGTGCGACTTTACGCTGCTTGATTAATTCCTATGGGTCCATGTGAATTCACTAGTTTATGCTGATAAGCCCCGGAAATAAATACTATTTCGTTAAAATGTTATTAGTTTTTTATTGCAACTTAATTTTCTTACCAAAATTATTGGCATCAATCCGTATCTTACCATACTT
The DNA here is from genome assembly GCA_949318255.1 of Pollenia labialis. Taxonomy (NCBI): domain Eukaryota; kingdom Metazoa; phylum Arthropoda; class Insecta; order Diptera; family Polleniidae; genus Pollenia; species Pollenia labialis. The sequence continues at coordinate 21,765,114 of OX439141.1, forward strand.
CCGAAAATAGCTTTCCATGCCTTCCTATTAATACTGTTATTGAAATAATATTTTGGAAAAATAACTCTTATACTTGGTACTATGCCATGACAAAATCTTGTCCCATAAAAACGTGACCTTAGTGACATTAATTCGATGCTACATTGTGTGTATCATTAGCATTATTTTATTTTTTTTTCCTTTATTTATTCCACTTGGGAACATAGGGCTTCTACAAGTAAATTCCAACTTATTCTATCATTACATACATCTTTTATTTCATTAAACGATTTGCTCTGCATATTGAGTTCTTGTATGACTGTTCTACGCCAGGTGTTCTTTCCATTCCAATGCCGTTCTTGTGATACTGCCAACTGGTCGTCGCAATGCGTGCCCTATCCACTTCCACTTTCGTCTTGCAATTTGGCGAATAATGGGAACTTCGTTTGTCAATCGCCAGAGATCGATGTTGGTGATTACGTTTGGCTAAAAGATACGGCATATTATGCGCAAACATTTGTTTACAAAAACTTGCAGTTTTCTCGCTATATTACTCGTCATAAGCCATGTCTCGCTTCCATATAGCAGTGTGGATTTCACACAGGCATTGAATATACGAATTTTCGTATTCTTTGAGATTTGGGGGGATCGCCATGTTTTATTTAGCCGACCAAAAGCTAATCTTGCTTTGTTTAACCTGAGTGAAACGTCTTCTTCCACTCCTCCATCTACCGACATCATGCATCCTAGATAACAAAAGGATTTCACATATTTTATACGTTGGTTTTGTAATTCAATATGGTTGTCAGTTGCGTTATTTATACGCATTGCATGTGTTTTGGCAATATTAACTTCCAGCCCAACTCTATTTGCTAGCGCGACCAAATCATTTACTTTGCTCTGCATATCATTAAACTTATGCGATATAAGACAAATATTAGCATTATTATCATGTTTAAAAAGAAAAATAAGAAGCAAAAATTCCCATAATCTATTTGTTTACATTATTTAGTTAAATACATAACATTTTCAAAATAAAATGATTTCAAAGACCATATCGGACATGTGGCTGGTGTCTTGTAATTGACAGTTCTTCTATAAACAAAGGGCAGAATACAAGAAAAGAAAACAAACATGTGTAACGGGAAAATAAATAACAATATTCTCTCACTTTAACCTAAAGTCAATCCCAATCAGCGTTACCGTTCAAAATTTTCAAAAAGGGGCACAAAAAGGGGATTTTCAAAAAAGTGTCACAAAAAGGGGTATTCTGAGAAAAAAAGCAGCAATTTTAAAAACAGAAATCTGGATCAATATTTTAGTATATCGACTCAGAAACACTTTTTAAAGTGATATAACGATGTCCATCCGTCCATCTGGCTACTTGTCGGTCCATGTTAACCTTGTGCGCAAATCACAATTTACACTCTTTCAGACAATTTGATCAAGGGCGAAGTCTATGTAAATAATGCATATTTTTGAGGGTCTACTCTATAATGCGATGCGAAAACAATTTCGATGCGAAAGCGAAATGCCAACTTGGTACTCTCTATCACTTTCGCAAAATGTTCTAAAAATTAAGCAATAGTGGCAGCAAAAATTAAAGATGGCGCGGATGTACAGTAATAAAATGCCAAAGTGTGTAAAAATATTTGAAATTAAAAAATTTAAATAAAATAAAGTGATGATTTATAAAAGAAAAAAAAATAAAAGATGCGAGAGACACATGCGCAAACGTATTAAAGAGTACCAATCGCTAGCTTTGCTATAATTTTCTTCCGCCTCGCAATAGGGAGTAGCCCCCCTGGTTTCCATGATAAGTAAGTAATATAATATTGCCAGTATAAAAAATATTTAGTGCAAAAAGGGGCAAAAGGCGCACAAAAACTACAAAATGATACAAAAGGGGATTTAAAACTACGGGGCCAAAAAAATGGCACTGCAGTCAAAAAGGGGCAAAAATGCGACTTTAGTCGCATAACGGTAACGCTGATCCAAATGACTCAATTTGATAACAGTTTGCCATTAAATTAAGCCTAATGAGTCCTTTCTCTTATGTTACAGAGTCATTGCACCCATGACATTTTTTATTAAACTGACCAATTAATGACATAATTTCACCTGATGCCAATTTGGCCAAGTAATATTAAGGCTGGCATCACAATAATGAAAAGTGTCATGGAGTCACAAACGAAGACACTTGTCATTGTACTGATGTCAATATACATCAGCGTTATGACGGCTTTTCTATCAGTGTAGCGTAGTATTACACCGATTTCGCCATGGAATTTAAGATTCTCTTTATACTTTCTTACTTGTATATTACTGAACTACTCTTGAAAACTGTGCAGTATATTTCTTATTTTAGACAAATTTTTGTAAAGATAAAAAGTTACGAATATTTATAAGAAGCTTTTGTTATTTAATCAAGGTATGGGATGGAAGCAGCTTTAAAATGGAATGGTTTTAACAAAGTTGTAAGTCCAACTGAATTTCGGCATCCGTATTAAAGTTTTTGTTATTTCAGCATTTAAGCGGTATCGCTTGCCAATCTTCACACAGAAAAAAATCAAGTTAAAAACGTCGAAAACAAGGTTGATTTAAAATTTTTCGGTGGTGATTTTGCTTCATACGTGTTTCATGTTAATTCAACCTGATTTTATAATTGCTTGCAAACAACATTTTTTTTCTTTTAAAATAACTATAATTCATGTTAATTTAACATTGCAGTAAAGTTAGAGCAAAATGTCATTTATATTGAAACAACAATCCGAATCACGTTGAATGAAAGTTATTTCATGTTGAAACAACGTGAATTTCATGTAGAAGCTAATTGGTGTGAAGAAGCTGCAGAGACAACATATACATTTATTTAAGAATAATTCAAAACACTTACCCCTGTAACACATGTTTCACTTATTTTGTAGTCTCCTTTGTTAACACATCAATCAGCAGAATGGCCCGATATGGTTTTCGTCATCATTCTACTTTGAAAACTTGATGTACTATTTAAACAAATAATTTTAATTAAAAGAATACGGGAATTGTCTTCTTTTTATAACATATTTTAGGAATGAAAATTAAAAAATTATCATACTTAACTATGTATGCATGTTAATTTAACAAGATAAACTTTAGATTTTAATATAAAGCAGGTTTTTATGGATTCAATATTGGTACATTTAAATAAAGGGCATACTTTTGCAGAAATTTAACATGATTTTCAATCAACATTTTTCCATGTTAATTTTACATTGGTATTTTTTTCTGTGTGTTGGTTCTTAGACATAAGGGTTCTGAGCTTGCATTGATTCTTTCCAATCTAGGTTGGCAGTCTGGTATGTTTCATACAAACTCGAATATTAAATAGTTGCGCCCTAATACTTAACAAATTGTATTTTTGTGACCTTGACTTTAATATAAAATATGCTTGCTTTTAAATATCTTGTTGCCACTGACGATTCACCAAATATATCAGATCTTAAAACAGACTAAGACCCATAAGCCCTACAACCCTTCATATCAGTACCTAAAGATCTTCATTCAATTCAAAATTTGAGCAACAACAAAAAAAATTAACTAAACATTTTCACATAAAGTCCGTGACCAACTAACTGAGTATAGAAAAGTTAGAGAGAAAGAACAGTAGGACAAGACAGCTAAATGTGTCTTCGACAAGTGAATAAAAAAAGACAAAACAAAAATTGTTTTTAATTACAACCCTAAATTGGTTGACAATTATTTATATTAACACGATCACAATTCAAATGCCTGGCATAGCATCATCCGCCATTGTGCTGGCAACTACTGCAAATACTCAACAGCCTCATATATTTTCGTATTGTATGTCGATTGTTGTCAAAGATGCAACCTAAAGAAAAAATACATACGAGAGTGCAACATTAAAATAAATAAATGAAAATGCAACAAACTGGCAAAGAAATGTTGATGCAACATTTTGACATAATATAAAAAAAAAAATTTTACTCACAAAACAAGATCTAGAATTTTTACATGAAAACTTGTTGCAAAAATCCATTCATTAGTTGCAGCAAAACAAACTGCTGCGCCAACAAAAAAAAAAGTTAGCCAATAATGCTTTCTGTTGCAATTCTTTGCAACCACAATATTCTCTATATTTATTTAATTTCTTTTGGAGCTTTATGACTTGGCAGGTATATTAATTTATTGGACTCATGTTATGTGGAGTCGATATTGATACGAATCCATTTTCGATCGCCACGCATAGATACCAAACATAACAACTACAAAACCGTAGCAGTCCGGCATTTGCCCCACGAATAAGCAGAGTTGTTTATGTTTTTAACAAGAACTGCGCACAATTATGCACGAGAGTACATTTACTTAGCCAACTCTGAACAACTTTTTGATGGACCTTTAAAAGCATTGTAATATTTTCGTACCATAACGCGTTAAAATACTGCGAACCCATGCTGGGCATTTGCTTGGCGGTTGTATGCGAATAACTTGGTTCATGTTGCTGCTGCTGATGATGATCATGACGAGGACATGGCTGAAGATGATGTTGATGTCTTTGGTGCTGAATATAACAACAACATAGTGTTGATTGCTACCATTTGGTTGGCTACCGCTTGTTGCACCATGTTGTAATGCCTGTACACAAAAACACACACACACACACACATCAACTGCTAATACTTGCATTTATACTTAACAGTAGGTAGATTCAGATGTCTACGTCTTAGATACCCACCAATAAAATAAACAGCAACATGCGATAGTAATAGATCGCATATTGCTCTGTGGTAATAATGTTCATCACGTGAACATTGATGTTATGCATGGCTGTCTGTATGTCTGCGCCATCCGTCTCTCCGTTAACGCTTCTTCTTCTTTTGCTCGCACAACATTTCATCTGACTGTTTAGTTCAGTTTTTGTTTGCCATTTACATGCTACACTGAAATATGTTAGCAAGTAATTGTAGCTGCAATTGCAGTGAAATGTTTTCTATCCTATGACCATGTAGTTTTCTAGTTGTAGCATTTTTTTGGTGCTGTTGCAAATATGTTTTCTTTAATTAGTTCAATCGATTAGGTTTTTGATTTACACTGCTTGCCGTGTTGAGGATCGTATCACGTTCATGAAGGTTAATCATTTGAGATCATGAGAATGCTTTCATTTCCTAGATGAATATTGCATTTTCTTATTTATTTTTAAGATAAGGATTAATTTGAAATATTATTAGAGAGTTTTTATTTCTTGTTAGGAATTGATTAATACAGCTTGCCGCCAATGACTGAAGGTTAAATATGAAGTGTTGTTCTTTATTTTACAATATTGGAGGAACAGCTGAAAACATTTCTTATTTAAAAATTGTTGTAGGTTGGAAAAAGAGCCGACATATTTTGGAGTACTTTAAAGAAAGTAACAGATATGAATAGTGTGTAATTTCTTTATTTAAATGGCAATTAAAAATTTTGATTACACTAATTACCGGTCTTTCCGAATATTATTTTTTAGTTGGAGTTATGTTCATGGTTCTTTTTCGTTCACACTTTTTTTTAATACAGCGATGGAAAAAATTGGTGGCGTTCAAAATTTACGTACGCGGCAGAGTTGCCGTTGTGACATTTAAGTATTACTTTTGACCCCTTTTCAAGACAGTGACCTTTATGACACTTATTGAACCTTTTTGAAAATAACTACAAGTTTGCATATTCCTTACGAAATTTCTCATGAGTTTTGTGAACATACCTATACAAATTGGTAGCATTTCATAACGTCCAAGCGTCATAGTGGCCACGGACACTATTTACAAACAGACTGGAAGAATGGACTCCAAGTGAAAAATGAATAAAAAAAATATAGAATAAGTATTTCTAAAAAGATATTAACATTATCAAAGGTTTTTGTAAAAGTAACTTCTTTTTTTGAAAATATGACTGCTATTGGAATGTACATCTGCATTGTTTCTTAGTTTTCACATTGATTTATAATTCAAGCATTAATAATTACTTTTATTTTAGTCTAATGTATTTAATTAATACATACTAATACGCTTGACCCTATTTTACTTTAAAATACCCCTTTTTGACCCTTTTTTCCTTAATACCCGTTTTATGACACTTTTTCGAAATTTTCAACGGCAACCCTGGTACGCGGTGTAAAATTTTAATAATAACAAAATAACAATTAAATTGCGTTCTACGAAAACGTCGCGTAACAGCTTTTCTGTATTTCCTGTGGCTCCATCTTCTTCTTGACATCACATTTGTAGCTGTTACTTCACAGTTGGTCTCCAGAAATTTTCCAACATGTTAATGTTTTGAACTGTCCCCATGGTAACTGCATTCCCGGTTTAATTCTCAAATAAATATGGGCCAATAATATTTGTGGATGATATTCTACTTCGAACTGTAGATTTAACCGAATATAATTTATGCTGATAAATTACCCTAGGATTACCGATTTATTGACCTGCCATATCTTTAAAAATTAGTGTTGGGCCAAACGTTGCCAAATCAGTCCTAACCAAATATTGTTTAGATCTGCTTGTCCTACCTCACGTGTAACCAACACAGAACCCTAAAGTCCTTCCCGTGTTACCAGATTAAAATCTAGTTGGACTTGGTTTACAAAAACCAAGCGAATCTTAACGCAGGCTTTATTTATGCGTATATCAAAGCCATCGAGTTTTAGGTGTATTTCTTAATAGTCTTCACTATAAGTAGGAGTACACGGACCATTCAGTATTCCGCATTAGGAGATCTGAGACAAAATTTAAACATTAACCGAAATGGATTGATTTCTCTTTTATGTGTAGATTTGTATCAATATAGAGCCCGGAAACATCACGACTGCCTCTAATTTTAAAATCCCTTGGTGATCTTTTTTTTTATATGTTAATCTAGGGAACGACAAGAGCCAAAGTTTCTAAGAAAGGTACAAGCATCTTGGTTATCCATACACAAGAACCAACAAAACGTGGGCGGAATTGGTGAAGTCGTAGTGGCACTTTCCATACAAAGACATTTTTTATTTCAGTATGTCTGGGGAACGGCAAGAGTCAAAGTTTCCGAACTTGGTACCAACATCCGAAAAAAGTGGGGGGGGGGAGTGGATAAGTGGGCGTGGTACACAATAGATTTATTTCAATCTAAACAACGGTATATATTAGGGTGATCGATTATTCGACATTTTTCAATAACCGGTTTTCGAATATTCCGAATAGTTGCTATTTTAAAAAAACCGGTTTTCGGTTAAGCATTTTAAAAATAATCGGTTAACCGGTTTTAATTCGAATACATAAAAATACAAAAATCAAATTAGTTTTTGTAATAAAAAAATAAAAAGTTAATTAGAATAAAAACACAACAATTCAAGGTAAGGAACCAACAAAATACATATATGTTTCCGTCGATCCCATAAGGAGCAAAGGGCCTCAATACATAGATATGACTTAAGGTATGTTCAGACCACAAATATTTTACGATAAAATAAAAAAAAAGCGTGACCAGTAAATTGATTAAACTTATATGAAGCAGTAAACTTCGGCGATATTTTTGAAAAGTGGCAAACAAAACCTCTTGTCCAGGATTATATGTTTAAATTTTTTTTTTGTTTCAGCATTATAGAAACAATAGTAATATGAACAAAAATACTTTTTGTATGAAATATCTGTCAATTTGTCGATCACACAATTTAAACCCTTCCAGGACAATTTTGATTCCTTCAATTTTATTTTAAGTTCTTGGTGTTTTAATAAATAAAACTGATGAATTTTCCCATAACGTTGATTCCGCCGGTATGTTCTTCTTTTAAGCATGAAGATGTGCTAGAACTACTTCAGAGTTTTTCATTCATTATTGGCAGCATATTTTAATAAAGTATTATTTGCAGTCTCTTAAAAACTACTTGACCCTGTTAAGTTTTACTTGGCGTATATTTATGTCAAGCTTGTAGTCTAATTAAAAGTGATTAATAAGTCGTGACGTTAAATAACCTTTGCAACTTATCATTTTAGGGCCATTTAAGCACAATTTTCATTTAAGTCAGTTCGAAAAATCACCAGAGATGGCATGTCTATAAAGATATATATAGTATTTATAATACTGTCAAATTGCTAATTACTTTTAAAGCAGAACTTTTTTTGTAGTACTTTAAATTGTTTTTGGTTTTTGTTACAAGAACACACGCTTATACAAGCTCATATTGTTCTTTTGAGTTTCGTTTCATTTTGTTTTGACATTTCTTATAAAAAGTTAAAGTTTGCCAAATATTTAATTAGAAAAATACTTAAATTACGGGTATATTTATAACAAAAGTAAGGAAAACGTATATAAATTACACATTAATAAAGTAACCGGTTTATTTTGCTAAAATAACCGGTTTATTCGATATTCGAAAAATGGACATTTTAAAATATTCGACTTGGGCAAAACTAAAATAACCGGTTAAAACCGGTCGAATACTATTCGATCGATCACCCTAGTATTTATATAACTTTCTGTTCTTATCGTACAATAGTAAAGGTATATAAGATTCGGCGTAGCCGAGCTATAGAACTCTTACTTGATTGACATGATGGTTTAAACAGCCACGGCATGGAACCCGAAAGTGCCGCACTTGCAACTTAACCTATTTTTCAGGGTCTACTGAATAAAGTTTAAGTCGTAAAAGAACGTTTAAATATTGTTAACGTACAGAGGAACAGGCGAGACTGTAAGGACGGTGGTACCCGAGCTATATACACAAAATATGGAAGGACCCATAAACTTGTTGTGGACAAGATGCATTTGGATATTATTTTAGAAACTTATTTCTAATTTAAGTTCTTATTTCTGAATGTTATTGAAAAGATTCTTTATTTTTCACAGACTTTATGGAAATCTTTTTCCGATAGCGGCTACACGAAAGGGGTTTTTTAAAAAACTCAGTTATTTTTCAACACTTTTGGTATACTGATCGACTTAGTATCACTTTTTAAATGGATTTAAGATTAAGATTAAGATATGTAACAACTGGTTTTAAAGCACTTATCCCGTGACCGGTGAACACTGCTTTATAATAAAAAGGAGCGAATTGTGATAGGTGAAATAGAACATTTAACTTTACTGGTGATAATGTGTTCAAAGAGTTAATACTCCAGAAGAAACCTGTCATGTAACTGAATTTTGTGCAGGAAGTGTCTGATTATATCTGATTCTATTACTTTATATATAGCGAATCTATTATTTTCACATGGTTCACTCGGGAAAATATTTCCGACAGGGATTCTTTTAAAATTAAATTTCAGTGACCTGTTACAAAATATCAAAAAGGTGGCAATTAACCTCTCCTTGGACATCGCCATGTTAACCCTTTCACTACCATGGGGATCATGCAGCCCAAACGAAATTTAAAAAATCATCAGAAATACAATTTACACTCTATTTAAATAAAATAATGTCCCATTGGTGGATTTAGGTGTCTTCTGAACATAATAAGCTGTTTGTTATTTTATGCGGGTTTTTTTTTACCACTTGGAATAATATATCCCACTGGTTTTGTTTGACCTACATAAATGGGAAATATTGTCCCATTGTTTGCAGAATGAATAAAAACAAATCTGGTGATAGACTGAAGGAAGAAGAAAACTATGCGATAATTCATTCCAGTGACACTGATCTTGGAGATTTTTGGGCTTTTGATTCAAAATATATTCTCGTAGGAAATATTGTTGTCATAGACTAACTACCAATGGGATATTTGGTCCCAATTTATGAGATAAAAAAACTCAGTTGGACATATAATTCCAGGACATTTCTTATATCCAGGGATGTTAGATGTGACGATTTTCCGTCATTTTGACGATTTTTTTCGATGAAATTACCAAAATGATGTTTTGACGATTTAATCTCATCAATAAATTTACTTTAAACTTTAATCTGGCATCAATTTTATAACACTTTAATCTGGCAAGCAGGTTTGGTAGATGTGACGATTTTTCGTCATTTTAACGATATTTGTGAGAAAATACAATAATATGACGATTGACGATTTTTTGACTAAAAGTAATAGTGTTATGACGATTTTCTGGCATCGATAAAACACACAAGAAATATTTACAATTATATTGAAAACAGTCCAAAACTTAAAAATCAATTTATCGAAATACAAAAATTTTTGGAAATTAAACAAAAAAATTCCTCCTCCATCACAAACCAGGTGGATTTCATTAGAAGCATTAGTAGTTCAAATTCTACAATTATAGAAATGCCATCGGTACTGCAAAAAATATACACTAGAGCCCCGATTTGCGTCAGTCCTATCTGGTCCGCTTTTAAAAAATTGGTTAAGTCCGCTTTGCGTTTTTATGATTTCGATTTGCGTCGCCACATACGAATGCATTTTTCGATGAAGTCATAATTACATGTGAAGAATTTTTCTATTTGTGTGTGAAAAGGCAAATCCCATTTAATTCTGTTGGGTAAATTATTCTTAGTAAAATTGCGTGTTAGGAAGTAAGAAGTTACTTTTAAATAAGAAGTTGCGTAGAAAAATGAGTGCAATGAGAAAAAAATTTATTAGTTTGGAACTGAAGCTAATCCCGCGAAGCTCTTCGCTTGTCTGCAGGAGAGAAATCAGAGTCTCTGGCGGGAATCGAACCCGCAACCCCGGCGCTTAAAGACTAGCTCACTACCAGCTAGCCTACCGGGACAGAATCCCTGGTTTTTAGCACCTTTAACAATAAAAACAATTTGCAATAGGGATAGCGCTAAAAGTTAATCATTTAAAAATAGCTCGAGTTAAAAGCAAATGAGATTTTAATTATTATTTAATATTTTTCTGAATAAGGATAAATCAAATAAAAAATATTTTTGTTATGCATTTATGCAAATATATTTTTTCTTATGTTTTCTTTTTAAATGATAAATATATTCAGCTCACTTGCTGAAATAAATAGAATACAACTTAACCATATTACTTTCTTCTTCATAAATAGAATTTCTTGATAAAAATTTATATTTTCGAACCAATTAATGCAACAAATTGTCTTTAATTTGTGAAATTTATATATTTGACGTTTTGTTGACGATTTTGTTAAATTTTCGTGACGATTTCGACGAATTTTGTTAAAACTTTTGACGATTTTTGAGGAAAAAAGTCTAACAACCCTGCTTATATCTGATGGATACTAGATTTTTTAAAAAAATATTTGACGCTTTTTAGTATCACATCTACACGAAAAAATTACATAGATTTGTATAAAACACTCCCTATAGCACGGTAGTGAAAGGCTTAAAGTGACAATTCCACTTCGTATAACGTAGAAGAACTTGTGACAGGGACAGAGCCTATTGAAAATGGTGAGCTTCTTACAATGCAAGTTATCCTACAAAATTTTATTGGAATCAGTCAATATTCGACCATAGCTACCATATATGTATATATTACCCTCGAAAATTGCTCATCCAAAAAGGGTACACTAGCGAAAATTTCTTTTTTAATACTACTGTGTAGGGTAGCATATGACCGGGCATAACCGACATTACTTTCTTACTTTTTTACATTTAAGGTTTGTAAAAGGTCCTGGAATATACTTTAGCTAAAATTTGCTCTGATATATAGTTTTTAAAACCAATTTTTTCAGCAGATTTAAACTGTTGACATTCACACTCTAATCTGTATCAATATTTAAATTTTATTCCATTTTTGGCGAAATTATTTTTCCCAGCATTTAATTTGAGTTACTTACTGTCTTTAAATCGTTTAGCATCCTTTCGCGTGTGTGCAAAGATGTGTGTTTGAGTATATGCGTGTGTTTTTTTGTTTTGTTAAGGTGTTGTTCCTGCTCAGTTCATGTTGTATTCATATCTGTGTGTCTTATTTTAAGTTGTTGATGTGTCTGTCTGGCGCTATATCGCCAGCCAACATCTAAAGCAATAAATAACAAGAACGAACAGTCAGTGTGCTAAAATTATTCTTATTTTTTGTTGCTTTTTAAGTAGAATGTGTTTATTTAAACTTTTGTTTCTTATTTTGCTCCTTTGAATATATTTTGACATAAATCGAGACATTCTTCAAGGAATTTCAAGGTAGAGTTATTTAGAATTATTTTTTTTTTTATTTCAAACAAAATCACATCAATTTGGTGAATTCCGTGTAAATAATGTGATATAATATTTAAATTTATAGCTGCTTTGGAATAAGAAGGGACACAAAAGGGTTCATTTGTGTTAAATGCTTTTATGTCGCAGAGATGAGATGTCTTCAATAATTTTTAAAGTTTTTATTGTATCTTAACTAAATTAGTTCTTTCAACTTATTATGCTTTTAATTCGAATAAGTTAAATACAAGAATTTTGGTTCTCACTAAATCAAAGTTAACAATTTGGTTGTTGTGTTCAACTTTTCGTTTGCCTTCGTACATATGAAGCCTTACTGCGAGAGTCGTTGTCGTAATCGAACTCGTAGTGGTTTAAAATTTTTGTTGATATTATTTTAAATTTACGACAACAACAATTGTCCAATTCACAAGCTCGTAGTAGCATAGTATTCTTTGTATAATCGTATAATAATTATACTATTTTGATTTTTTGTTGTTGGTTATTTCCAGAAAAAAAGTGTTGTTACATTATACGATTGACTTTTATGGATTTTGAAAAAGGTTGTACCAATACCAGGTGAAACAATTGAAAAGAACGAACATCAATGTGCGGAACCAAACACAATGATTTTTGGGGTTAAACTAAAAAATAAAACAGAACTCAATTAAACGTTCACATCTTTTTGTTAATTTTAATGTTCGAAGATCACTAACAGAGAAACATTATTTTTTTTAATGATATACAACACTTAAATTTTTAGCGTTTGTGTTTTTGACAAATCTACCGAACCGAACACTATTTTAAATTGCTTATCAATTAATATTTAATACCATTTCACATCAAATTAGTATCGGTGGTATCGGTTAATATGAATGTCAACTTTTATTGAAGAAAAAGAATTGTACAAATATAAAACACATAGAATGTTTGTCGTATTTATGTCGTTTACGACAATAATAATATCATTTATAAAAAATGGCTGGTTTTCGACTACGATTATGACACTCATAATAAGGCCGATGACCTGATAATGTAACAAAATATCATTTTTATATAACTTTCTGTCAAAAATCGGTTACAAATGATTAAGATCTAAGAAAAAACTTGTGTAATATTTTCAAGCATTTTCCAAAGGTATTCAATTGTTTCCTTATAAGAAAATATTTTCCATATTTCTCTTGATTAGAATAAGAACAAAATCACACCTTTTTTCCTTCCTAAAAGAAAAAAAAAACACAACATTAACAGATTTGTCTGATCATTCTGCTGTTAATGACATTGACATAAAATTTGTTTTCAATATTATTCTCCTCATTCTTCAGTTTTTTTTTTTATGAATGACTTGATAGATTTCGAGTGTTAAAATCATCAATGTTGGTTGATGATTTTCAACACAACCACCAATCAGCCAACAAAATTATTGAATAGCAACAACTGCGCTTATCGAAACAAACTTTAACAACCAAACCAACAACAAACTATCGAACGACTGATGGATGGAAGGAACAAGCAAACAAACAGTCTGACTGACAAACAATCGCACAAATTTGTTAATGTATTTATGTTTGTAAAAATATGTGTTTATGTAGAAGTACTTAAACCCTGTAACAATATTTTTACAATACAATTTGATTATTTGGGATCTCTCACAATACACAGTGTGTCCATTTAATTCGTCTGTTTGTGCCTTCTTTTCAGTGGAATTGGAGAATTCATCATTATTTTACATTCGAAAACTTCACAACAACACAGTCGTTTACAGTTGATGCACTAGATTCTCGATTGCATTTTGAAGGATGATGTTGTTGATGCTGCTGATGGTGATGATGACGACGATGATGTTGACGTTATCGAGAGACACTTTAAATTGATTTCTCATGTATTTTCTCTTCAATATATTGAAAATGAACAACAACAAAAATGTTTGTTTGAATGTATTTTGGAAAAAAAAGAACCCATAAGAATAGTGTTTTTCTATACACCTTGAATTCGTCTTGTGTGGACGTTGTTCCACACCATAAATGTCATTCTTTTAGTTGACAGAGTGGTTCATTTGTCGATATTGGATTAAAATGCCCTACAGAAAGCATGTTGGGTTGTTAATAATTGTTTGGGGATACCTTGTAGGCCTTAAGGTATGTTATTACATTTAACAAATATTAGACAGAAAAATAAAACTTGAAAAAGCGTGACTTCTTAATTGATCACCTTCAACTTTTTTATTACAATTTTTATTGATTGACTGTACATTTTTGCTGAATATAGTCGTACTGAAATGAAATCAATAAACTACTAAATGTTGTTTAATCTAGCAAACGGTAAACAAAACAAATATTTACAGCTTGGCCCACGATGTCGTTTATTTATATTGAAAACAAAAACAAATTTTAATTTCTTATTATTGTTTGCAATATAAATATACGAAAGAAATGTTCTTGTCGACATTGTTGGCCTGGCAGATAATAAAAATAGTTGTTGAGTGTAGGGCGTCAAATATTTGCTTAGAGTAAGAATATACCTTAAGGACCACTAACTATCGAGCTGTCGGTCAACAGGTTTTACTTCTCTAACACAGTCCATTGATTTATTGCCACATCAACAATTCCACACTCAAAAGAAAAATAAATTCATCCGTACTCAATCAATCCGAAGCGGCATTAATAGTACGTTGAGTACGGATTTTCTTGAATCAAGTACAGAAAGATTAATTCAAGTACGGATTTGCAATCGCGTAATACTTAACTAATCCATATTCAAATCCGAATTCGTACTTGAAATAATCCGAAAATGAGATTAATTAAGTTAAGCAAAAATTTGATTCCATCTCAAAATGCGCTTGACTAAAGAATTATAAAGATCCCGAATTAGTACTTGAAGTCAAAAAAACTTGAAATTAGAAGAGAAATTTCATTATGATTGATTTACTTACCTGTTTTACACCTTAAAGAATTTCAATTATAAAACACCAGCAAAAAAGAAACATTTTCGCATAATTTTTCTTAGTGGGGCGCAAATTTGTATGAAAACTACTACGTTATCGTTCGGTTGCATTGTGGGTCGACTTGTCGTGTTGAAAATTGTTTGTGGGTTCTACACATACAGGAAGAAATCTATATATATATTTAAAAAAATGGTGTAAAAAATGTATAGTAATTCATAAAATGAGAACGGCTGGGCCGATTTCTGCAAAATTTTTTGGAAGTTGCTCGTATTTTTGAGGAGAAAGTTTTAAGTGAAGATAATTTAATATTGGAAAATCCCTCCGGAAAAGTCGGAAAATTGGAAAAATCGAAAATCCAGTCTTTGTATGAAATTTTGTGTGAAATTATTCCTTAATCAGTCCCAATTAACATTATACGATTTTTGTCGTTGCGATTATTGTCGTTTCCTCTTTGAAGTCGGTCTGATGTTTACATTTGACGATTTTTGTCGTTACGACTTTTTCTGTGCAACCGAACTTTAATACATTTTTCGTCAAATGAGAAAACAATGAGAGAACGAATGAGCGAACAAAAAGAATAAAAGAGTACACTCGCTTGTGTACCCCTTTTAATTCCTCTCACCCCTCTTGCCTATAAAGTAAGAATAGCAACGACAAAAATCGTATAATGTGAATGGACACTCACGTTCCAAATCAAACAATAGGAAGTTCTCAGTGTTAATCATGGAAAATTTGCAAATCTCTCCGCAAAAGACGGAAAATTAGAAAATTCGAAAATTGATTTTTTTATACGAAATTTTGTGTGAAATTATGAAAATTTAAATATTTGTGTTGTGCTTGTCTGAAGGCTTAATATTGGGGTGAGGCGAAGTTCGCCGGGTCCGCTAGTTTTGTATAAAAGTTCAGTGTGGTTTATATTATATAGGCGATTCCGAAATATTCTCCAAATTCTTAAGAATATTGTTTTTGTACACAGCTGTGGTAAATGTTAGCTGTATCCAATATATTAACGTTAAGAGAATTCCGGTTAAGTAATCGATTAAAAGTGTTCACTATGCGTAAATTTCAGCAAACCGGGTCTGTAGGAAAAGTGAAAAATTCGTTTGGTTCGGTTTATGGGTTGGTGGACAGAACTTCTTCGAAAATGACGTCGCCCAAGCAGTTACAGTGAATGCTGTTCGCTTTCACGGGATGGTAACGGACTTCTTGTGGCCAGAAATTTAGGATACGGACCTGGAAGTTATGTGGTTTGGCTTAACCTACTGTCAAAAAAAAAAAAAACAAAAAGTCTCTCAACTTTATAAAAAAAAAAAAAATAAAATAAAATAAAAAAAACATTTGATTCCGTACGGATTCGCACTTTGCCGAGGCAAATGACAGTTTCATAAGCTTGACAAAAAGTTTCCTTTTCTTCAATATGGATTGCCTCATATGATTAACATGTATTCACACATTTGCTTAAGCCGACTTAAGCACATTATGGTTGGTCCTAAATAACGACACAATTCGGCACATTTACTACATTGAACCTTAATTATGTCATTATTGAATGTATGGTCCTTCGGATAGAAATATGCCACCGAAGCCGTGGTGAATATTTGGCCGATCTTTTGTTTCCTACATAATTGTCATAGATCCTTCTTTAATAATAAAAACTATTAAGATAATTCACTGAAAACTTTTTGTTTGAGTTACAATTAACATTGTGCTTTTTGGTTAGACCACCCTTTGTTTTTAGAATCGACCACGAAACTGCAAGGATACATCAATTGCAGTTTACAGCGTATACTGTAAATATGGTGGCCACTCACGAGGTTCAGAGTATTAAAATGATATTCTAGGAAAAAGGTATATTTGAATTTTATTATTTTATTAGTAACACATCGAAATAATCGTTGGAGTATCAGAAAAGTTAATCACGTTTGGTTTTACATTAGGGCGGATGTAGCCATCCTTAAGGAGGGTGGGAAACACTAGTGCATCACTAGTGAAAAATTATGATGACTGACCAAAATTGCATTAAAAACGCTAAGGAGGCATAACTACCTAAACAACTTAGCCAGCTGCATGATACTATTCTACTTAAACTGAGTTATCTAATCTAGAGGACCTAAAACGTTTAGCTAAAATTGTAAGAAAATCATAAGTCTAAATAAGTTTGTTTCAACCGTGTAGCGCACTTATTCAATATTATATTTGATACTTCGTACAATTCATTGAACTTTCATACAATTTAGTTGTCTTTCCTTCGATATTCTACCAAAAAGAAACGTCTGGGTTGGGGTTTTTGTTCACCACTTAAAACCCAGCATTACTGTATCACATGGGTGACCGTTAGCATTCTTGTTTTTTTTTTTTTTTGTTTAATAAAAAATCATTCGTCATTGTTTATACTCTTAAAGCATAAAATTTTATTTAACTACATATATTGATTTTTCAATTTGATGTGACAGTTGATTGATGAAATCAGTTGTTTCTCTAGTGCCATGATGTGACAAAAAAAACTTAATTTAACTGGAATAAGAAGTGAAAGCGTTCAAAAATTATTATTAAAAAAGTTTTTTGTTTTTATTGACGGATTCTTAATTTTAATTAAAAGTAGGATAAGAAATGTTACAGAAATACCAATAAGGAGATTAAAACTTGAATAATTTTTGAATTGAGCCAAATTCACAACAAAAACAGCATTTTTACTGTGTGTTCACAATGTAGGAAAATATTTGTTTTTCAAACATGAACATTTTGAAAAAATATATATATATCTGTGGCATTTTGACAAAACATCTTAAGTCAAATTTAAAAAGTTGAAAAAAATGTTTTTATATCATACGAATTTTGATTCAACAAACCTTTTTGTTTACGTTTTTAAAATTTTGTATTATTTACGAAATTCTTCTTTAATTTTGGTTTTTTCACCGAGATTTTATTAAAAACTTTTTTGGTATCTTATCTCGACTTAAGATGTTTTGTCAAAATGCCACAGATATATACATACATATATATATCGTCGACTTAACATGCAAACCTGCTAAATCCACTTTTTGCGTTAATTGAGATTTTGATGCCGAGTTTTAGAGAAAGATACACCTCGTCGACCAACATGTAGTTTTTCTTCAATTTGAGTCTTTGTAATCGCATTACGTGGAAACGGCTGGAGTAATTTAGCTGATATTTTTCTATGCGATTTAAAATTTTCCGGAGATGGTTTTTAAAGAAAAATAAATTTAAAAATTCCTGGTAAAACTCGGAAAATTTAATTTTATATTATACTAGCTTAACCCGGTGCGCTTCGCTACACTGCTTTAACCACTTTATCGGTTGAGAGATATTTAATATATGCATCCTATGGAAGGTAGTTCCCCCTGCGCCTACCCGCTTTATTTTTATTTTCAAAGTGAAGTATACCATAAGAGTGACTTCTACAAAGTTTGAACTTTCTCACTATAACAGTTTTTAAGATATCCGATGTTAAACATTGGCGTCCTATGGTGGGTAACACTTCCCCCGCTGCTATTTTATTTCAATTTTGGGGCTCAGATAATCCTACTACCAAAAGTTCAACAAATTGCTTGCAGCGGCTCTTATTAATATTTCTATCTATGAGGGGTACTGCTCCTCCTCTGGCTACCCCGCCCATTTCTATATTGAAATTTATAGTTTACCATAATAGTAGCTTTAACTACGTTTGAATACTCTCCATTTAATAGTTCTTCAGTTGAGCGATATTTAATGTATGCATCCTATGGGAGGTATTTCCCCCCCTGCGCCTATCCGCTTTATTTTTATTTTCAAAAGTGTAGTATACCATAAGAGTGACTTCTAGAAAGTTTGAACATTCTCACTATTACAGTTCTTAAGATATGCGATATTAAACATTGGCGTCCTGTGGTGGGTAACACTTCTCCCGCTGCTATTTTATTTCAATTTTGGGGCTCAGATAATCCTACTACCAAAAGTTCAACAAATTGCTTGCAGCGGCTCTTATTAATATTTCTATCTATGAGGGGTACTGCTCCTCCTCTGGCTACCCCGCCCATTTCTATATTGAAATTTATAGTTTACCATAATAGTGGCTTTAACCACGTTTGAAGACTCTCCCTTTAATAGTTCTTCAGTTGAGCGATATTTAATGTATGCATCCTATGGGAGGTATTTCCCCCCCTGCGCCTACCCGCTTTATTTTTATTTTCAAAAGTGAAGTATACCATAAGAGTGACTTCTAGAAAGTTTGAACATTCTCACTATTACAGTTCTTAAGATATGCGATGGTAAACATTGGCGTCCTATGGGGAAAACCACTTACCCCGCTGCTACTTTATTTCAATTTCGGGGCTCAGAAGATCCTACTACCAAAAGTTCAACAAAATGCGTGCAGTGGCTCTTATTTATATTTCTATCTATGAGGGGTACTGCTCCTCCCCTGTTTACCCCGCCCATTTTTATACTGAAATTTATAGTTGGCCATAGTTGTAGCTTTAACCACGTTTGAAGACTCCCCCTTTAATAGTTCTTCAGTTAAGCGATATTTAATATATGCATCCTATGGGAGGTTTCCCCCCCCTCTCCCCTACCCGCTTTATTTTTATTTTCAAAAGTGTAGTATACCATAAGAGTGACTTCCACAAAGTTTGAACATTCTCACTATAACAGTTCATAAGATATGCGATATTAAGCATTGGCGTCCTATGGGGGGAACCACTTCCCCCGCTGCTATTTTATTTCAATTTTGGGGCTCAGAAGATCCTACTACAAAAAGTTCAGCAAAATGCGTCCAGCGGCTCTTAAGATATGCGATAATTAATATTGGCATCCTATGGGGGTACCAATTCCCCTGCCCCTATCGAAAAAATAAGTAGCCTATTTTATTTTTAGGGCTTACGTGATGTTACTGTAAAAATTTCAGGAAAATCGGCTCAGTAGTTTCGGAGTCTATAAGCCAACAAACAAACACACAAACAAACAAACAAACATACAAACATTTTTCATTTTTATATATAGAATTGCCTTCTTTTCATTTCTCACGTATATTAATAAGATACAATTTTAGTACAAACTCGAAGAACTCTTCTTCTATTTTACATTTTGAATATGAAAATATTGAACTTATGATAAAAAATAAAACCGAACTATTATTAATTTTTAATGCTTACAATTAATCGTTGATCTCTTTTTAAAAAGTTTTGCATAGAATTTAAGAAACTAAACACACTGTCTCCTTTTCACTTCTCATTTTTCTAAGTATGAGAAAATTTAAGGAGAAACTCGAAGAATTAAATTTTTTAACACACTGTCCCCTTTTCACTTCTCATTAGTAAATAGCTTAGAATATCAGAATATTTTTTTAAATAAAACAAAGCTTCAAATAATTTTCTAAAAAAATTATTAGCAAACTTTCGATTTTACTATTCTACTTACAGGATTTTTAAAACCTTCACCACTAGTGTTGGTTAAGGATACACTTAGTTTGTCTTTCCGTATAAAACTTTTATAATATTCACCTAAGATCCCATAAAATATATATATTCTGGGTCCTTAAGTAATTCTAAGTCGATTTAGCCATTTCCATCTGTCTGTCCGTCTTTTGAAAACACGCTCACTTTCGAACAAATCAAAAGAATAGAACAAGTTTGGTCTCAAATTGTTTCTAAGAAGCATGGAAATGAATCCAGCATAATCGGTTCAGAAGAATATAGATTTGATTTTTTTAAAAAAAAAATTATCATTTTGATTTACAGCATTCAGTTTGTCGTGCTTAATTCGCAATTTTTATTCTTGATAAAAACACTGAAATCTATTGTTGATGGGATAAGCTATTACAATGCGCATTTTACTGGTTGCTTAGGCCAGATCGCCATCGTTATACGCTTAACAGTTTTATTTGGTTTAATATCTTTAGTTTTTTTAAATCTTTGGATGAAGCTTCCTGATGATCTTTCCTAAGCAGCCAGTGAAATGTGCATAGGAATAGCTTATCCTATCAAGAATAAAATTGTGAATTAAACACGACAAACGGAATATTGTATTCCCAACAGTTACTTTGATAATTTATCATTTTGTTACAGATTGATATAGGATTTTGCACTAATTAATTTTATATGGCTAGAGGTCATGCCACAAAATTTCGTGAATACGGATCAATTATTTACCATAGGCTCCAAAAAAAGTCCACTACCGAAAAATACTTTAGTTTGCCCTCTGTCAAACTTTGTAAAGATCGGTATGTTATTTAACATACCTCCATATAAAGCCTACTCTCAGAAACCCTTAAGTACGTCAAAAAGCGTAACGAATAATGATATCGTCATACAATTTTGTCCGTCATAGTTTTATATGACTACAAATACCACTGTTGACCCCATACAAAGCGTACTTCATTATATATAGGTTTTTTTTAATACTATAGTTTACTCTCCCAAATTTTGTGATGTACGATCTCTAATGTACAATGGTTTAAATATAAAATGCTATCCTGAATATCACTCTAACAGCCATTATTACAGGATAATGATAAAGTTCCTGATAGTTAACAACAGGTATCGTGGCTGACTAATTGAAACAGGTGTGATTGCAGGCCATTGTGTCTTAATTAATGAAGTTGTTAAAGAAAAAGTGTGAAAAAGTCAATATTAAGTTTTCTCGATTATTTTAACTGTCTGATAAAATCAAAACTGTAATTTATATTATGTGGCAACAGAGCAGTAGATAGCGACTACTATTGGTTGCTTAAAATACGTAGAGGCAACGACTTACTTTCGCCTATTTCTTCAATTGAAAGCAGAAATCAATTTATGTCAATTTATCTGTCAGAAAGCATCCTCAAAACAACTATTGGTTAGTTGTGCAAATGGCCCTAAAACTCCTAACAATATTTCTGAAATAAATCAAGATATTTAATTTTAATTAGGTCAAATTAAATTTTATATGAATTTTTGGAAAATACAATAATACGCCTAAGACCACAACAAATTATAATTCTATGGGGACCTTTTTTATAAAGATTGGCTTATAATTTAAAGATCCTAAATAAAACGCACTTTAAAAATATGCGAAGCCTCCGGGAGGGAATTAAAGATTCGGCGCAGCCGAATATAGCATTCTCTTACTTGTTTCTTCTAATTTCCTATAAAATAACAACTTTGCAATTTTTGTCTCTTAATTGTTTCTGCAGACAAGCATAAAGCTTCGCGGGATTAGCTTAGGAAAATTAAAATTTAAAAAAAAAGTAAAATATTCTGTTAATATGAAATTTGGCAAATACTTCTATTATTCTCGCTTGCACAATCTGTTGGAAAATTATTGGTGAGACTTAACCTTCATATGGTCTTCAAATTTGCTAACGTTAACGATCTTCGGGTCTAATTTGACCCAAATAACAAATTTTTTATAAAAACTCACGTTTTTTTTTCAATTAAGTATGTTTTAAAAGTTGATATTTTATTTCTAGATGTATTTAGTATATTGAAGCAGTATTTATTGTTAACATTTATTGCGAATAAAAAAGTACATTCAACATAAAGTGGTTGTATCTGTTTTGTGACATAATTGGCAACGACTTATTTTTGACTGGTAAACATATTTTTTCCTAGGAATTGGTTGAACATGACGGGTGATGTTACTGTTCAGGTACTAAATACATGCACTTTTTTGCAATTTTAAGTGAAAGTTAGACTTTGGATATTATATTTGATTGCTTCAAATAGGCCGCGGCAAGTTGAAAACCTAAATTTTCTAAGAAATGTGTGACTTTTGGCAAAACTGTTTTAGCTCTAGCCGTGTTAGCTGAGGTCAATGATAGCCTTTAGTTGCCAAAAGCTCTCATGGCAATTCAATCTTGCTTTTACAGATAGTTCCTACTAAAGTAATATGATTCCTTAGCAGTTTTTGTCCCAATTAGTGCGATGTAAAACAATTGTCTGCAGTCATACTGTGACATTTCAAACCAACCGTCAAATCAAGAACTACATGAATACATTTGTTTATTTCAGGAAAAGTTCTTATTTATTTGCATGCATACGGTTGTATATTCCAGGCATAACTAATCAACTTCTCTAATATTTGGCGTTCACTGTGAGTATCCTTGTTGTCAAATCTGAGTACTCTCGAAAGGGTTTTATATTTGTTCAACGGCAAGATTTCTCTAAAATTGGGGTTTCCTTCCACAACGTCCCACAAAGTGTATGTACTTTCATTATTTGATCTATACAATTCAGCTAACTAGAGAACCAATAAATGCGAAATTTTGGTGACGCCACTTCAGTCCAATCAATAACAAATACACATTTACCTTCATTATTAGAAAACTGGAGGTGAAAAAAAATAAATAACAACTGGAAACTTCTAACGAATATTCAAGAATTTTGCAACGGGTCGATTATGAGCCAAAGTCCTTGAGTGTAAAAATGTTTCTAAATATTTTTTTCGCCAATATTTTTTTCTAAAAACCTAACGTAGTTGGCATTTAAAATTAAATAAAAGTCATAAAATATAAGTCACTCACTCTTAGAAACTTCAATTAACTTCAATTAAATTTCAACATGGGTCAGATTTGACCCGAAGACCTTATGAAGTTTAAAACAAATAAATGCAAAATCTCTTTGTTATCATACTTTGCCTAAATGTAAAAATAATGTAAGCACATTTTCACCAACGTGTTACACTTTTTGAGGTTTCTCTTTAGTGTAAAAAATTCGCACAAAAAACATTCTTCATCAGCAGAAGTAATAAAATATTTATAGCCGGCCTTCCATCATCATCTCCGTTTCATTGATGATTGTTGATTGATTGAATGAATATACTTTATACTCTACTTTGATCTGTCGTGTTTTACCTTTTTTTTTTGTAACTAACGGTAACAGAAATTATTCAAAAGCGCTTATCAAGATTTGAAAACAAGTTATGAGTGTATTTAAACTTTGATTTGTTTGATTGATTGGATGTCTGAAAAAATCAATTATAATCTGTTGCTTTTTTACGGTGCTGTTTTTATTTTCTTTCTTTATAGACCTGGTTTATATTCTTTGCTTTAAAAATTTACGTATAATTTACTGTTTGTAGGTATATCTTGTCTAGTGGTTGTAAAATTATTGTGTAGAAATGATAACAACTTGAAAAAAACACATGTAGAAATGACATAACAGAAGATTGATTTGAAAGAGTGGAGTGAAATCGTTTCTTAAGTTAAGTTGTAATTGGAATTTATTAGAAACTTAATAAAAGATATTTTTTTATTTAAAAGCATGTGGAATTAAATAGATTTTAATTTTGATAAACTTTTTATTAAGTTCAGAAGAATTTACTCAACATGTTGTTAATTTTAATTAGTATAATTTTTATCATCTTAGTTATTTTTTATATGAACGAACTTAACTTCAAGGCCATATTAAAAAAGAATTCACAAACATGTAACGTTTAATATAAAATGCTGTGTAAATGAGACTTACAAAGAAAAAAATACCAATGTAAAATTAACATGGAAAAATGGTGATTGAGAATCATAGTTAATTTCTGCAAAAGTATGCCCATTAATTAAATGTATTATTATTTCATAGTAATTTTAAATGAAAAATATTTAAATAATCTTTAATCACGTTTATTAAATATTATTCACTGTTAAAAAAAATAAAAAAAAAAATATTAAAATATAAATAAATATGGATTCAATATTGAATCCATAAAAACCTGTTTTATATTAAAATCAAAAGTTTATCTTGTTATATTAACATGCATACATAGTTAAGAATGTTAATTTTTTTATTTTCATTCTTAAAATATGTTATAAAAAGACGACAATTCCCGTATTCTTTTAATTAAAAATATTTAGTTAAATAGTACATCAAGTTTTCAAAGTAGAATGATGACGAAAACCATATCGGGCCGTTCTGCTGATTGATCTGTTAACAAAGGAGACTACAAAATAAGTTAAACATGTGTTACGGGGGTAAGTGTTTTAAATTATTCTTAAATAAATGCATATGTTGTCACTGAAGCTTCTTCACGCTGTTATACCACACTCAAACCAATTAGTTTCTACATGAAATTCACGTTGTTTCAACTTGAAATAACTTTCATTCAACGTGATTCGGATTGTTATTTCAATATAAATGACATTTTGCTCTAACTGTACTGCAATGTTAAATTAACATGAATTATAGTTATTTTAAAAGAAAAAATGTTGTTCGCAAGTAATTATAAAATCAGGTTGAATCAACATGAAAAACGTATGAAGCAAAATCACCACCGACAAATTTTAAATCAACCTTGTTTTCGACGTTTTTAACTTGATTTTTTTCTGTGTGTACGCGCTTATTTTTTTAAATGTACCATTAGTGCTTCGCAAAATTATTAAATTTTTTATTGGGGAATTTATACCACAAAATTTCGTGAAGATCGGTCCATCAAACTTGTTTTTATCAGAAATAACTTTCGTTTCGTGTTTTGGAGCCTTTGTCTTCGTATTCGCACGTGAAGTTTTTTGTTTTTACTTTATGTTTGAAGCACCATCGCATGAGACGAACATGGCATGGGATAACCTTGTATTTTAATATTTTAAAAGTAATAATATATTTTATAAAGCCAACTCCTAAACTTAGAGAATGGTTACCGATTTCACATGCTGGTAATCTTGATTTGCTAATCAGTTTTTAATCAGTCACAAAACACACGGAAACTTTATACTTAAGTTGTGCATGTAAGTGGTTTTTACTTAAGAGCAGCAGAAAAGGAATTATAACCACGAACGCTCTCACACGAGGATCTTTTTTTAGATGTTTGTTTTATTTATAAAAATCAATCCATTTAGTGTCACCAATTTTACTCAAAACTCATATCACTTATATGTGACACACAGTTTCTGTTAATAAAATATTTTGCAAAACTCATGTCACATATGTGTGATTTTTTGTTCCTAAAGCTTCGTACAGACGGTGGTCAGATCTTACAATGTTGTCATTAAAATTGCCCAAAAATGTCTTGCAACTGTGTGAACATTGTAAGCTCATTTTCATTTGGTAGATGTGTAAAATTGATGCAACTGACAACGGCACCATTGTCAGAAAAATGACAACATTGTAAGATCTGACCACCTGTACGCTCTGTAAGAAGCTTAAGTTTAGACAAAAAACTCCAAAAACTACAGAGTGACGAACGTGTTAATTTACCCATCCCCCATACAAATGAACTATTGGAATTGGCTATGGCCAGCATAAAAGTTTAAAGGAAAAATATTCAACAAGTCTGTAAAACTGAAAAAAAATTTTGGTTTTCGTACAAACAGACTTAAAATATTTGTGCAAAAAAGCAAAAACCTGAATCACAACCCAAAAGATTTATGCAACTAAAAAATGTTGGCTCGTTTGTCAATTAGTTTGTAAAGTTTATTTTGGACCTTTAGAAATTTTGGTATTAAAAATCTAATTTGGCTTGGAAATGGGTAAAGAAAAATTTTGATCATCGCAATGATTGCAAGCTATGCCCAACAAGAAATTTGCGTTTCGGTCAAAATAGCTCAAATTTATATATGTATTCTTTAAAGAGTACATATTATTCATCCATTTAAAGTTAATTTTCAATCCTTCTGCTTATGTTTGATACCATATTCGTCAAGCAACAATTGTAAGTTTACATAAATGCATATGTCTACATATGCATAAATATGCTTTATTTACACAAAGGCTTAATACATTAATGCTGCAATGTGTATGAGTAAGTGTATTTGATTTTGTGTTAAATTGTCAACTGATAATGGAAAAGAGGAATGTAAAATACAATGACATAAATGCATCACATGCATACAAAACCACCAAAACATTTAGCAAATCACAAACTCTCAAACACTTGTACAAATGTTCCTATGCATCTGTCTTCTCCTACATACCCAAGTAAGTAGTATGTATGAAAACATATATGCAGCTAAAACACGTGTTTGTGCGTACTAAGCATATGGAAGCAGAAAGCTAGAAAATCCTGTCAAGATGAATATGGTATCCATGGCACTAAAAATAGTGTCATAACAGTAGACTGATGACAATACAATGGGTTTGTTTGCTAAAGTATCAAACAGTAACGAGGCTCTGTTCTCATTGCCATAACACACAATACACTTAACAACAAGAGCAACAACCTCAAGCGTAGCAGCAGCAATAACAACATCATCATCGGCATCGTAGTCAACATCAACTAGCCTCATGTGAAATCAGTTTATGTTGAATTTATGAAACGACACCAACAACTTCGACAATAAAGTTAAAACTACATAAACAATGATTTTAAGTGCCAAAAATAGTGCCTCATTTTGGTTATTTACCAACAAAAAAAAAAATACATTCATTAAAAAAAAACAATTTATTCAATTCATCATCATGCTGAAACAACATAAATGACTTATAACGTTCATGGTTTATGTGCGCCTAAAGACAATGCTGATAATATGTTTATAGAATATAAACGTAACAGGTCGGGCAAACATTTAATTCAAGCAATGATTTAAGTAATCAGCAGGAAAACCGTAAGTAAATATGCAGTTAAAAGTTTTTTAGGGAGCGACCAGTGGAAGTATGGCCAATATATTTATCCGCTTAAAAGCTTTTTATGAATTTTGGCTTCGATTTGTTATAACATTATTTCGTTCTGGTTGGCACATTACTGCTCATTGGCAGAACATTCGAAAATTTGTCTCTTAATACTGTGGCAGATATTTAAATTAAAATGCGTTTTTAATGTTTAAAAAGTATTGGGTTATTTTTGCCCCCAAGTGCATAATAGGAATAATTTTCTTTCATCAAAATATGAATTTACCCCACAAAATATGAATTTCTTTGTCGACTCAAAATTTCCAAAAAAAAAAAAAAAATTACTTTTGAGTTGTCATTTTCCTTTTGGCGTTGTTCGATTTTTACCAAATTTTGAGAATACAATCCTTGTAGCTTGAGTTATAGAACTTTGAATAGCTTTCATTAGAACCTAATAAAAATAGACGAACGTTAACCTATTGGATTAGTTTTGGATTTTCCTTGAAATCAAATCGTTGCCCTACCCAAATGCACCGGGGGTTAATTAAAGATTTTTTTAATTTTAATTTCTAAGGTGTTTAAAGCAATTCCCTGCTGTGCAAATCTCATTTTTTTTGATTTTGTTGAAACAAATTTTTAAAAATTTTAAATTAGAGATTTGAAAAACACCCCAAAAACGTTGTCCCTTTTTGACATCACCTAAGGAAAGGTTAGCGCCATCCAAAAATCAATCCTTTTTTTTTTTGATATTTCTCAATTTTGACTCCTTTGAATAAAAGAAAATTGATTTAAAAAATCTTTAAGGTGTGTACTCAAATTTCTCGGGCAAGCCATAATGGGTTGCCTGGGGCATTTTTTATAACTGGACTAGTTCTTAATTGATTTTGGTTTTTCAAAACTTTTCGAAAATATAATTGTATTTTTATTTCCATTAATTTATCATCTAGAATAAAACTTTTACGACATATCAAAAATTTGACGAAAAAAAAATAGAAGTGACTATTTTGACTCATTGGCAAACATAATCCAATAGTTCTTGCCTTAATATCGATGTTGTTATCGTATCTGAGGTACATATAAATCAAAAATTTTTAAAAGGGGTAAATTTATATCTGGAATTATAAAAAATTAGGAAAGAAATCTTACTTTAAATAGTGTGCACATTAAATAAAGTTGCACATCCCTGCATTAAAACACATTCACACAGATCCCCAGTAATTTACACTTACTTGCTCATCAACGTCATCGCCATCAACAGCATCGGTGTTGCATGCATGGCCTCGGAGTCAACCACAACCAAATTAAATGCTAAACGAAGACATTAACAATGCAGGACATGTGAGAACTGAACACAACAGAAAAGAAGTGCACTTCCAACAAGTTTACCAAGGCCTACAAAAACACCAACAGCAACAGCAACAAAACTGAACTCAAACATCAAATTGGAGACGAGTATGGCGAAACTGTGTAAGGATCATCCTTGTCATTGTCGTCGTCGTCGTCATCATCATTATTCGAAATATAAACAGATAAACGGATAATAACAACAACAAAAACAACAAATTAAAGTGAAGTTAAAAGCGTTGATAGACATAAAATGTGACACCTTTAACGGAATATCACATGCACATTTATGTGCGTAAGCTTGTGCGTGTGTACGTGTAAGCAAGTACGATTGTGTATGTTTTTGTTTTATTTTGACTACAAATGCGTGTGTGGTCTTTCGCCTATAAATATGCAAGTAAAGAACAACATGTACACCGAAATTTTCACTTATTTTTATGAAAAGTTGCATAAATTGAATGAGTGCCACACAATGATGTGGCAGTCAGGCAAAGGTCTGGGTCGTAGGAGTATAACGATAAATAAAAGGCATTATTGAATTTACCATGAAACTGTATGGAAAAAAGACTTTATTACATTTTTGGTTGGTATGAGTATGTTTGTTTTTGACGATTGATTTTTAACATTTGAATAAATTTGTAAAAATTCAAACTTATGGCAAATCTATAAAATCTTTTATCTACAACATGTTACCAACAATCAAGAGATAACATCAAACACATTGGGAAGGAATATATTATTGCAATAAAAAAAAAACAAACGAACAAATTTATGAGTAGGAACAGGTAAAATTTGAATTGATGAATATTTCATGCCAACGATTTGTAGCATAAATTTGCCACAAATCTGAACAAAAGACTATAGAGTAGTTAGTTTAAATTAACATTTATTCACACAGTTTGACAGGGTGTTAACACACTTGTGCGGACACATATAAATGTCGAATAAAATTTAACTGAATTTTCTTGAAAGGAAAACACTAGGGATAAATTTAATTTTTTAAACTTACTTCAAGTAAGAGTCGTACTCAAAAATGTGCTTTAAAAAATGCTGAATGGGACGACTTTCAAAACTCCATCCCGGAATTTCTTAAAATAAGTAAAAAATTCGTAAACAAAAAAAAAAAAAATAATAATAATTAAACATTTCGTTGGTAGTTCCACTCTGAGAGAAAGATTACAAAGTGAGCGTTTTAAGCTCATTTAACTTATCAAAGTTTGCTGTAGAGTACAAGAACAACACCATACAAAAAGTTAAAAAACGATTTACTTGTTGTGTGAAGAAACAACAAAAACAACAGAACAAGACGAAAACACATACAACCCTAGTATGAAAGCCGACTTCGACGGCTCCTGAACAGTAATTGGATTTTTTTTAGTAGTTATTGGCAATAATGGATTACTATTGACCGTCAACCGATATTTTCTTAGGCGCTTTTAAGTCGACGTCGAGTAGAATTGTCCCTGTTTTAGTCGACAGGAAATTTTGCGACGACTCAAATGTAAGTTAAAGAAGTTTTAAATGAAATGTAAACATATTTATTAAATACGTTTAAAATAATAAATGCAAAATTTAAAAAAAGTTACGGGTACACGTTTTATTAGTAAATTTTGGAAAAGTTTGCTAAAATAGCGAATATTCGCAAACATTTTTATTTTAGGACGTTCGCCTCAAAGATCCAAAATTATAAAAATGCGGAAAAGTTTGCAAAAATAGCGAAAATTCGCGAACATTTTTAATACCTCAAAAAGCCATAAAATTCATTAAAAGTCATAAAACTATAAGGAATGGTAAAAATTCGGTAAGAATTGCAAAATTAGCGGAAATTTGCAAAAAAAAAAACTTTCTAACAGCGACATGATAGGAAAGTGTAACATTTATCAATAAACGTTAAAGCTATAAAGAATAAGAAAACTTACAGTTAAAATATCTCTTATCGAAAACATGGCAAAAATTTGCAAAAAAAATTCAAAATAGGAGACAAACTCTACACTTTATTTGAAAAAGCTTAATCGGTTAAACAAAAAAATGTATGTGGAAAAAAGCATAAAAAGCGTTTAAAAGTGTGCTATAACGATGAAGAGCAAATATAATTGGAGATTGGATTTTTTTTTTTTTTTTTTGTCAAATTTGCGATTTTCGCCACTAGTCGACACAACATTCTTATAAAATAACAAATAAACGTCGAAGTGATGTTGTCGTCGACTTGATGTGACAACAACTAAAAATTATTTTCGAAGTCGGCGACAAATAACATAATAGGGTAAATTTGTAAAGTAAAAAAAATATCTGGAATGATGCTGGTGTTTTATAATTCTGTTAGATCCCAGTAAAAAAAATGGGTTTTTTGCGCACTTAAGAGAAAAAGCGCATAATCGAGCGCATCAATAAGAGAGCTCTTATACAGCAGTAAATGATAAAGAATAAACGAGCACTTCAATAAGAGAGCTCTTATACAGCAGTAAATGATAAAGAATAAACGAGCACTTCAATAAGAGAGCTCTTATACAGCAGTAAATTATAGAAAATAAAATATAGAAAAAACTGATATTTTAGTGCTGACAACCATGAGGTTTTAAAGCGAAAAAAAATAATAAAAATATATAATGGTTTACGAAAATTTAAACAATGCATTTTAGCAATTAAAATTAAAATGTAACGCTTTAGGAGTGTTTTGTTTGCATGTTAAAAAAAAAGCGCTTATTGTCAGCAGTAAATAGTCCTCCAAACCGGTTACACTCCATACAAAAATCAGGCAGGCATCTTATCAGCAGGTTTGAAGCGATTTGAGGTATGAATTCATACATAAAGCCAGGGCTGTGGAGTCGGAGTTGAAGAGTTGGGGTTGAGTTTTTTGTGCCGGAGTCGCAGCCGTAGTACCCACAAAAACTCGCGACTCCGACACCAAAGTATTCCGGCATAAAAAATTTAAAAAAAATTGTCCAAAATAAAAATTATCTTCTTAAAACACATTTAAAACTTAAATAAATGGCTTATGAATACTGCTCTTATGTGCTGTTTCCAAATGACAGGCGATGTACTGATTGCTCTTTAAATGAGTCTCATATACATTTAACATCAAGATTATAGTAGGAGTCGTAGACGGAGTCGTAAGTCAGAGTCGCACTTTAAAAATTTCAGAGTTTGGAGTCGGTGTCGGAGTTAGTACTTTTTTCGGACGACTCCACAGTCCTGCATAAAACCTGCTCCTTTTAAATAAATTTTCGGATTATTTCAGGTACGAATTCGGAATTGAATATGGATATGTTAAGTATAAAATAAGTTAAGATAAATTAAGTTAAAAAGAAAAAATTAACTAATGAAGGCAATAGTCTGAAATAAGTTATCAATTAATTAACACTGGGAGGCTACTCTCTATTGCGATGCGAAAGAAAATTGTAGCAATTGGTACTCTTTAATGCGTTTGCGTATTTGTGTTTCGCATTTATTAATTTTTTTCTTTTCCCAAATCATCACATTTTTCCAATTTCAAATATTTTTACATATTTTAGCATTTTTTTTTTTGTTGCCAGTATTAATCTATTTTCAATACATTTTGCGAAAGTGATAGAGAGTACCAAGTTGGCATTTAGCTTTCGCATCGCAATAGAGAGTAGCCCCCTGGTCTGCAAAAAACGAAAAATTTACAAACCTTTAAAAATTTGTAGACTAAAGTTTTAAAAGCGCTTTATTTCAACACGTTTTTAGTATTTTTTTGTATGAGCTTGACTACTAATTCGCACAAACAAAGGCGGTTATGCTAAATACTTGATTATAACCTGAGAAAGATTTCTCCAAATTTCGATCCAAACACCAAAAACAGATTTGAAATTAAATGTTCTTTAATCCGTCGACAATTCGATAGCGTCCACAAAAAATTGTCCAATATTGTAATACAAGTTGCAATTTTCCATGCCACAAACATCTCCGTTATGTCTGCAAATATTTTGCAGGCATAAATACAGACATACGTTTTAAACTTTGTTGCCTTTCTGCTGTTCTTTTTTTAATTTTTTTCATTTTCAGAGTTGGGGGTGTAAGGTTAAAGTAATTTTTGGTAAATTTAACGTTGTCTGACATTTAACAATTGCAAAAGGCATTAACAATTACAAACATACAAACAAAAACAGTAAGTAACTCCAGTAATATCATTATCATCATCAACATCATCAAAATGGTACAAAGAGTTTTTAATTCAAAATGCAAAATTTTGTAAACAAAAGTGTTTTTGAAGTTAATAATACTTCAAATCTAATGCACCATATACATCTATGCAAATATGTATTTATATTTGAAAATACTTAGAGAATGTACACGAAAAATTTTGGTCTATTATTGGGGGTTAACTTTCTTTTTATCCGATTTTTTCGTTTAACTTTCAAATGCTCAAATTAAGATAAAATGCTTTTGTAGAAGACAAAATGTCTTCATTACGAATGGGGGGAATTTAAAAGCTGTTGTAGCTATTGATAGAAATTACGACTATTTTTTTGGGTTTTTTTTAAGTTTCCTGCGGGAAAGGGTACTAACACCAAACATGTCACGTGACAATTCTAAAGTGGTATGGACTGCTTCTAGTTTTAAGACTTAATATATAGGGGACTTATCACTTTAACATGGTGATGTCCTAGGAGGGGATTAGTTCGCATTTTTTTTTTGGCATTTTGTAACAGGTAGCATTAATTAAATAATAATGCCTGCCGCAGATATTGTCCCGATTTAACATGACAGTAAACCAACAAAGTGTAATAGTTCAATGTTGATTAATAAAATACCTGGTATTGTCCCAAGTAATCTGTCGATTTTGCTAACTGCCTTTTTGGTGGCCAGTTTTAGAACATCCAAAATAGAACAGGTCTTCACAATGTGACCCTTTACAAAGGCCAACACAATGTTAATATGATCCCCTTCATCCAGTCAACTTGACAGTTCAGTGAAGAAACTGATTTTTGGTTTAATGGCTACCACAATAAGCTAAATTGCCGTATTTGGAAGGAAGACAATCCTCAAGCCGTTAACGATTCACCATTACTACATCCATTAAAACTGACTGTTTAGTTCGGTTTATACGCTCTTGCGAAATGAGGAAGAAGCTGCCGGTACGGTGAATAGCGAGCGTTATTAAGCCATGCTGACCCAATTTTTGTTTCCAAAAATTTATCAGCCAAACATAAACGACATTTGCTGCTAACAAGATGGCGCAACTTGCCATACAACGCACTTTACAATCGATTAATTGCAAAATCAGTTTGGTGAATTTATCTGGTTTAACACCTCTGGATTACTTTTCATTGGGCTGTGTTAATTGATTGGTTTATGCCGACAAACCAGCAACTCTTAATGCATTGCAAGCTAATATTCAAGCCACTATTAACGCCATGCGGCCTGATTTATTGGAATAAGTCGTCAAAGGATTAGACGGATGAAATGGGCAATGTAACTCGTAGCTGCAACGGATACATGCCGAAATCATGGCCCCTATTACGGTACTTTCTTAATTTTTGTATTATGGTTTAAAACTTTACTATATTGCGGCGAACAAAAACATAACAAAAATTACAACTTTGTGATCAGTTGTCTTAATTATAACTCAACCGAGTTGGGTTGTAAACCGTAATAGGGGCCCATATTTAAAAAATAAATGTCCTGAAACTATCAACCTAATCACAGTAAAAAAATGTCATGTAAAATGTCATTTCAAAAATATTTCTGTCTAGTATTATCATTTATATTTATTTTTTCAGCAAACAAGCAATTGTTATAATATAAATGCAAAAACACTATTGATGTGGCAGCTCATTTCAACTTTTATGTATAAATTAGAAAAAAGTAGCATCTCAGTTCATTTTGCTCTGAACAAGAATTAAAACTTAACCAATTCAAGAAAAAACTTGCCAAACAAAATATTTTCTCTCAGTTAAAATGGTTGGCTACATTCCATTAATTGTAGCAAAATATACTTTGATTTAAATATCATCATATGTGACCTTCTCCGAGCAAAGGAACCTAGTGTGTGAAAATTAAGTTTTGAGAAATAAGCTTTTAAAGTTACTCCACAACCTTTTATGTACCAAAATCCACTCTTAAGTCCAAACCCGTTTTTTGACACACTAGGTTCCTTTTCTCGGAGAAGGTCATATACATATACTAAAAAAATTTCTTCCACACAAAAAAAAAAATTAATAAATATCTCTCTCCTATTCTCTCTCTCAAAAGTTAGACGTCAAACACAGAGTTCCCAGTTTTATTTTATACCTTATCCCCAATTTGCGATTTTTCATCCCCAAAAATCCCCAAAATAGCTATTTTCTTATACCCAAAAATCCCCACATATTCTCAAAAATAAAATAATAACTAATACTACGTCAATGGAAAAATATGCATACTAGGGCGGGTCGATTTTTTTTTTAAATCGTATAGCAAAAACGTAATCTACATAAAATTCTAAGAAAATTCTCCGAAGAAACCATGGGTCTAAAACAAAATCCTAATCCGCGCCTCTCGACTTGAAAATTTTTTTACTTGGATGAAAATTCAGAAGATGGAATAAATGTGTCACAGCAAACGGAATTATTTTTAAAGTGTGTATTTATTCTAAGAAGAGCTTATAATAACTCATTGCATTCTGTTGCGAATTTTGGTTTTGGTTGTATTCATTATAGAAAAGACTCGTTCAACACAAACATTACTTGTTGTTACAGAAAGCATATTTAAAACTATTTCAGCAAGCTCTTGAAAAGGTTTCGAACCGCCAGCGTCTTGGTGTGAAAATACTTTGGGCCAAAAAGGACTTAAGTTTTTACCCACAGCTTCACCAAATCGGTCTTCCCATTTCACAAATGGCATTTTTCTCCACTGTTCTTCATATAAGTTTTTTGGATTATTGGCATTTAACACAGGCTGTAGTACTTTTAAAATTGAACAACATTTTGGCTGTTCTATTAAGCTACAGCATAAACTTGGAGAAAATTGCTTAAATGTTTTGAAATAATGTAAATTGGATGGGAAACGTTTCAACATTTGAGCCAATAGACTGTTAGCATACAAAAAACATGTCAGCTAAATTTTGAGGGATACAGATAGAAGTAGGTATTTAACCTCTACTTCAAATTCATGTCCCAAATCCATTGTATCTAAGTATAAATATGCCGAATCCATTTCCATGACTTGATTAATTTTATCAACATCATCTTCGTTCTTCAATTCTGTCATAATTGATGACTTTAAAATTCTTGATGCTAGTGAAAGAAAATTTTTACAAGTGGTTTTTGTATAAAGCGATTCGAAGTTATTCTTATGATTCAATATGCCTCTTAAGGTCTTTTTATGTGACTTTAAACAATTCTTGCAAGCCACGCACCAGGACACGTTTGTTGGGTCACTGGCGTCTTGAAATGATTTGGGTGCAGATGAAATAGCTTTTAGCCATCCTAAAAAAATTTAAAAATTTCAAACCATATTTAAATATTTAAATGTAACATACCTTTTGCCCATTCTTCTTGCTCCCAACTAAAATTGTGCTTTATAATGCTTGAATTAGGATTTGCATCCATTGTGAAAAACGTTAAATTTTTTTTAAATATTTCCTTCAGACTTGTACGAAATTGAATTAAGTTGTTCTTTTTATGAGTTGACATTCACAATAATTAATAACACAAAGTTTAAGACTTACCAGATATAAATTGTATGTGTTAAGATTGCTTAAATGTTACCACTAGCAAAAAGAAAACTAGCATTTATCAATACATAAATTTAAATATAAAAAACAAAAACTTTACAAGATTTTTAATATTTAATATTATAATATTATCCCCAAAAATCCCCAGCAAAAAAGTGCATTTTCCCCAATAAATCCCCTGGGGATTTTTCTGAACATTTTATCCCCAATTACAAAAAAAATCACCAATTTGGGGATAAATCCCCAAAACTGGAAACACTGGTCAAACACAATATAAAAAAATGTTGCCCGGACAAAAATATTGTTCGGAACTCATGGGTGGGTGAATCAAGCTTTAATGCTCCATTCAAATTTTTTAAATTTATGGTAATGGGTGGTAGCTGTTCGGCAGAGGGTTAAAAATGCCCATTGGAAATTACCCAAACAACATTGCAGATGATTCTAATGTTGGATGCATCCACTCAAAATTCAAATTGTGCAAGCACTGCTACCGCAAGAACAACGAAAATGACAATCGTGGGGCATACCAGATGTCTGATTTATGCAGGGATCAGACGAACAATTTTCGATAGCACAGAACATTTGGTGAATACTTATTACTTTGGAAGGACCTTTAAAAATCTTAGTAGATTAATAGCTTTTTTTTACCAAGTTTATTTATAATTAACTATCGCAGTTATATTAATAGTTTAAATTAACTGAAGAACTTGTTGAAATTGGCCGTAAATGGCATAATCAAGAATTCTAAACTAGAAAAAAGCTTGCAATGTTGTTTTTTTTATAAACATTAATGCCCGATTTCACTTATTTATTTAAATATCAATTTAATTTTAAAATTAGTTGTTCATGTCACATAAAAATTAAATTATATGAAAAGCTATATTTAAATATTTTGTAAATTGTTGTTATTTAAATAGAATTGGTCATATTTGCCATAAATTCTTTTATATCAATTTGGTATATTTCGTATGCACACTTTATTATTAGTAGTATTAGGGAATTTCCATTGTAGCAACACAAACATGTGTCATGCTTGTTGAAGGATTATAGACACAAAAGAATTATAACCTTGTTGTTACCCATTTCTTTGTTCATTTCAGTATTTGATGAGTTGTTTAAAAAAAATTTGTTTTGCAACTGGCCCTTCTACAAAATCAATTATCTAATCCAGTTAACACATAAACAGACCTTTTTGTTAATATTTCGGGAATTGGATAATGAACTCATAATTGCTAAAATATGTTAAAACAGAGACTACTAGAATGAATGAATGAATGGTTTGCTCTGAAGGAAGACTAGACTATCTGAAACATCTCTCTAATATCTAAATTGCTAGAACACCGGGTTGGGTTTTTAAAAAAGAATTAAAAAAAAAAAACTTTAATTTAACCATTCCCACCTTTTTACCCACCAAAACAACTATAACTATGCATGGAAAATTAAAATCATCATCCAAGAATTTTGAAAGCGAAAGAAAAGCAATACTAAAAAAGCAGTGTTTATTTATTATCCTGCTCCTGCTAGCAAAACTTACAAATGATTTATGATAACAACACTAATGGAAATGCTGACACAAATTTTCTACACTTAAACTTGATGACTATGATGATGACAATTCTAACAAGAACACTTTGTACCAACAGCACTAAAAAGTAACTCCATCTAAAACGCAGATACTGAGAAAGATAACACACACACACACAAAAATCTATACTCTGCTACACGGAGTCATATACAACATTTAATAAACGTTGTGTTTTGGAACACTATTAAATTGGATACAAAACTGTTAAATAAACTACAACTCATGATGGAACTATTGTACTCTCCGGGAGTTATAAAAGTGTTTAAGTATGTATGTGTAAAAAAAAAATATTTGTTGTTAAGGATGAGGAAAAAAAGAACTGTTTTGGCCACACATGTGTCAACATTTATTCACATCACTTTGCTGAAACATGCTGTAATTGCAGTTGAAGATTGTTGTCCAACGCAATGTCGACATTTACAACCATCAACTGACAACAACTCTTTCACACACACGTACACATATACTCATTTATACACATCTTTCACATAAACAATACAACAACATAAAGTGATGTGCTGAGGAATGAAACATGGACTCAACAACTAAACTGTTTGCTTTCTTTGGTAGGTTTCCATAAATTTTAAACCTCCCAAAAAAAAAAAAGAAGAAAATAGAGGAAAAAATTCATATCAAGTCTAATTGAAATGCATAAAGATGGTGGGGTCTGAAGTAATGAAACATCAAGATGCTTCTGACGGTTGTGTTTAAAGTTCTTTAATCGGTTAATCGAGTATGGCAGCTCAAATCAAATCTGAATTACAACATTTGAAATTTCTCTGGTTCATATTAGTACCTGTATTCTTAAAAATATTTTAATTTAATAAAGTTTTACAAACCAATTTTTTTTTGTTCACCACCACATTTTTCGTACCTGCAGACAACTTGCAAGACATTTCTGAAGACAGTGATTTTTTAACACTTGCAACAAGTTAAAATCAAAAGCATAAAGAGTGTTAACATATTGACTTAATTGCGGAAACAATAATTATAGTTTTAACTCTTTTTTAAATATATAAAAAATTAACAAGATTTTGTTTGTCGTGCTTAATTCCCAATTTTTATTCTTGATAAAAACTCTAAATTTTATTGTTGATGGGGTAAGCTATTCCTATGCTTAAAATGAACTGAATTACTGATAATAAACTGGCAAGTGTACGGCTTAAAAAAACTAAACTAGCAACATGCTTAAATTTTTGCGACAACAATAAAGCAAGTTGGTTTTGTTTTCATTTTGTTTTTTCTTAACCTACAACAGCTACAATTAAGGTTGGGAAGAATTCCAACCAATTGTCGAGGGAAATGTAAGCAAAGATAAACTCACTGTTTATTGTTGTTGTGGTAATTGTTAAGCTTTGATATTGTTAAAAGTAAAATTGTTGCTTATAATTCTTATTCGCTTAACAGTTTGATGTGTATAATATCTTTAGTTTTTCTAAAATCTTTGGATGAAGTTTCCGGATGATTTGGCCTAAGCACCCAGTAAAATGCGCATTGTCCCAAGGACCAATCATATTAAAAATGGAGAAAATCTGCCCTTAATTTCACATAGCTCCTATACAGGCTTCTTGCCGGAATAGAGTCTTTGTGACCATAAACCTTTTTATACTATCTTATGGTTCATTTAGTCTTAACTGCTGCAAACAATTTTGAAAACAGAAATTGTAGGATGATGTTAGAGGGGCAGAAGGGTGATGTCTTGGTTAAAAATTATAGAAGAATGGACAGATTTTCGCAATACGACGAATCTCTTGTTAACAATCTATAAATGTGGTTATATACAGACGTGGATCCGACTTGAGCG
Organism: Pollenia labialis; assembly: GCA_949318255.1. Taxonomy (NCBI): domain Eukaryota; kingdom Metazoa; phylum Arthropoda; class Insecta; order Diptera; family Polleniidae; genus Pollenia; species Pollenia labialis. The sequence goes on from OX439141.1 coordinate 21,805,023, forward strand.
CCTGTGGGATGGCTGAGGGGGGATTCTTAAGGAACCTTCAACAGAAACGTACCATTTTGCAAAATTATTTTGGAAAGACCATAGAAATTGTATTAATTTTTCCGTTTAAGGTGGGTTGTGGTTGAGGTCGGTTGGGATGTGATGAGATGAGTATCAATTCATTTTTCTTTCCCTGTACTCGCGACTGCATAACTATATATAACAAATATCTGTCTTACATTGCGTCATATAAAATTATTATTTAATAAACATATGTTATTTAACACAACGGGAACTAATTAATGGACCCACGTGAGCTGTGCTTGATCACGGCTGCCATTGGAACCCAACATATGTTATTGATTTATATAATTTCTAAAAGGTGCCAAAATTTTTATGACATTTATTACTTTTGATACTTAACAGTACTAGATATAATTATCACTTAATCTCCCCTAGCCCCACCTTTTTTGTTATGCTCTCTTTAAATTAGGCTTACTTTAGGTTTTATTTATTTTTAAAGTAACTCACAATCACTTCACTTATCCAAAAAAAAAAAACCGCGCACAAAATCACAAATTAACACATGGAATGATTAATTACTAAATCGGTTTAAACTTTTAAACTTTTATTCCAAAGTACAAAAAGCAACTTTGGAAACCTTAAATTTGTAGGCTAAAATTATCTGCTTTGCTCCAGTATTAACATTAAAATAGTTATCCAAGAGCCAAAGTAAGAAATGAGTTGTATGTTTTGAAGTGTTTGCTTTAATCTGTCATCAAAATTTTATTAAAATGAAAAAAAAAAAAGTTTATGGCCGAAATTTTCAAGTGTGCACTGGCATTATTTTTCCAGCTTTCCTGTGCATATATTTGTTGCTGAAGCCTCTTAGCTTCTAAACTTCTTTCAAACATTTCAGAACCAAATATAGTTTGATATTTAATTTCAAAAATACGATATAAAACTGCAAAAAATTTGTTCTAAAGGGTCCGCCAAATAACTTTTTTTTTTTGAAAATGCTATAAAAAAAACTACTGCATATTTTCTCAAATTTCTTTTTTTATTTGAAAGTACAATCCTCCCGGTTAATAATGGAAAATAATTTTATTCAAATGGATGCCTCGGCTGGCCATGCAGTAGCCTACACGATCGGTCCAATTTTTAAGCACATTTGAAGCGTCAATTGTCTCTGGCTTGTCGGTGTAACACTTATCTTTGACTTCACCTCACAAATAATAGTCCAAGGGTGTCAAATCGCAGCTCCGAGGTGGCCAAACGACATCAGCTCTGCAGCTGATAATGTGATCTTCAAAAACAGGGCGCAAAACATCGAGTGTAGCTTCGGCTGTGTGGCACATAGCGCCGTCCTGTTGAAACCAAATGTTGCCAATATCATCCTCTTCAATTTTTGTGAACACAATTTCGTTCAACATGGCCCGATAACGATCGCCATTGACTGTAATTGCCACTCCTTGCTCATATTCAAAGAAAAATTGCCCACTTATGCGTCTGGACCAAAATCCTCACCAAACAGTGACTCGTTTTGGGTGCAACGGCTTTTCAATGTATGCGTGCGGGTTTTCTGTGCCCCAAATGCGACAATTTTGCTTGCTTACATACCCGCCAAGATCAAAATGAGCTTCATCCAAAATCCGTACGCAATTTTCGCACACATTCTGCAACATTACCATGATTTTCAAAGTAATGTCGCAATAGTTCCCAGCGTTGTTCAAGCGTATATACGACCATATTCATTCAGCGGAAGGATAAAACTAATTATCGGTCAAATCAGTCATGAGCTAAGTGTTACCATTCACGAAATAAGCACTAGTTGAAAAAAAACGTTAGATGGCGGACCCGTTATATATTTTAATAAGCGCGAGTCAAAATCGACACAAAAATGAATGCGCTTATGATTTAAAAGTGTTTGATTTAAAATTCAATAACAAAAATTATTAAAAAAGAGTCGAAAATGTCTCTAACTAATAAAAAAAATCATATATGACTCTTCGAGAAGAGTCGAGGGTAGCGTAAAATTTTCTCCCGACAAAAGTATCATTTATGATCAGAAAATGAGCGATTTTTCTGGTATTTTAATCGCGCTTAAGAGTCAGAAAAGACTCGAATGTAATTAAAAATTTTAAAAAAATTCTAGCTGGGTTGAATGGTAATTATTTGGTAATAGCTACTGTATAGTGAGCCATTAAAGTTTTTATTATAAGACGTTAAAATGACAAACAAAGATTTAGATTCGAATACCCTTCAAAACTAAGGCACACATTAAGGAGAACACACACTTCACCATACACTTCATACACCTTTAAAACTAACATTTAAATTCAGTCAGGATTCATTACACTTTTTTTGTTTTCTTTAAAGCAAACAAAACAAATTTTTCCTACTTCCTCCATCTCCGATGATGGTTGTGCAGAAAAAACGGTACTCAAAAAAGTTTAGAAAATAAACTGTTAAAATGACCAGCACAGCACAATATTTTTGTTGATGCAACAACCAGTTGACAGTTGAGTGTTTTTAGTGTGATCCACAAAAACAGTTCACACATTTTCATTTAGTTCTTATTTTCCTACGTTTATTGTTGTTGTTGTTGTTGTTGCTTTAACATTTAAAGTGATTTCAAGGGGAGGGGGAAATATTGCAACATGAAAATGAACCTAATAAAACAAGGCATCATCTAATGTTGCAACATGCTTGTACGAGTACGTTGTTATTCAGTTGTTGTGTGTTTGTTGACAATTTTCCATACCAAATATTCATGGCAAAATAATGTTGAAATGTGTGTAGCAGCAGTATTTGTTCTGGTCGAAAACTGGTTGATGTGCTTTAAAACTGTTGTTTTTGTTTTTATTGGTGTGTAATGGATTAAACAGGGACGGACTTTCAATTAAGGCAGTTAACCCTCTAATGCTTAAGTCAACCTCTAGGCTGGGCAGCGAAAAACCGTCATAAAATTTTTAATTTTGAAAATATATCCTTGATAAATAAATCTAGGTGGAAATCAAAGCTAATTTTATCAAAAAAAAAATTCTTTCAGTGGCAACACTCTTACGAGTTTGACAAAAAGTACATTGTCATCTTGAATTTGAACGGCAACGTTCATTTTTTATTCTTTTTGAAGAAAGTTAATATTGTGCACCATCGAAATAATAATATTGCATAGCTTTAGATCGGGCCGAAAAAATTACTGGAGAGTATCTAAACGTTTAATTAAAATATTTATTTATTTATTTGGTACACAGTGCAACAAGAACGAGTATTTTTAAAGCACTGTACATATAACGTTATTCACAAATGTAACATATATAAAAAAGTTTGATTAATACAATAGATTACAATACAACAAGGCAAAAAAACAGTAGGCAAATTTGCATTTTAAAAATATAATCGCTGCTGCATATGGATGTTTCTGCTGAACCCGTCTGGAGGCGGGCTGGGGCATTAACATAGAAAATTCCGGAATGTGCATTAATATTGTGAAAAAAAAAGCTTTAGATCGGGCCAACAAAATCACTGGAGAGTATCTTAACGTTCAATTGAAACAAATATTAAGTTTTTATTAAAAAAAAAAAAAAATAATCGCTATTGAGTATGGATGTTTCTGCTGAACCCGTCCGGAGGCAAACTGGGGAATTAAACAGAAAATTCTGGGATGTATATCAAAAACGTATCTTAAATTATTACGATAATGCCCAACTCCGTCTCAAGACGGACTTTACAGTTTGACCCCTTACAGGTCAACTAGAACTCAAAAGAAAAAAACTGAAGTCAGATTCATGTTTCTCACCCCAAACATAGCTTAATTTGATTTTTTCAAGGCAAACAAACAATGTGGCATTAGAGGGTTAAGGGCGAAGTTTTTCAAAGATTTCAGTGAAATTGGAAACCTCCTGATAGTCGGTATGTTAAATCTACTGTACATTTTTAGTTTGAAAAGAAAACCCTAATTATTTTTGGAGCCCTTTGAAAATAAAGAGCCTAATTGCCTACATTCCTCAACATCAGATTTTTAATTCAACTAAACGTACGCATCTGCACACATTTGTTTTAGCCATCAACTCACATTCTATGTGACAGACCGCAAAATGCATCATCACCAACATGAGCGATGAGTGTTTACGTTGATGTGTATATTTTGGGAATTTTTTCTTTTTTTTTAGTTTGAAGTTAGAATGCATGTGTTTTAATAAAGAATTTAACAAAAAAGTTAAATGCCATAAATTTAAAATGTTTGTCTTTATTTTTTTCAGTTAGAAGTTTGTTTTAGGAACACAAATTTGCAAAGAAAGAGTATTATGTTAGTTTTCAGGTACTGCTAAAGCCTTTTGCTACATGCGCATGTGGTTCTGACGTTATTTTGTTGTCATCACACACCACGAACTTGCTATTGTGGCTCTGTAGTGTCGTCAAAATTTCGTCAGAACCACATGCGCATGTGGCTTTTTACATTCCGTGTACTATAGGCTTAAGAATATGTTAAGAATGCTCAGGCATATAAAGCTGCAAACAAAACAAGCCATAAATGGTTAAAATCTGTTAGCAACTTTTGATTTTATGGCTTTTTATGTACTTTTTATTTGATTTCAATTATTATAAACCAAGTCGAATTTATATAGACGGTGGCAGCACTACCACAAAACCACATACACATTTGATGCGAATATTACGTCCAGCACACGTATACGAGTGAATTCGCCTGCTAGAAAAGTATTTGACAAGTGTATTTGGCCCTTAAGTTACTTAAGTTACTTTTTCTTAAAGTTAAGTGTATTTTCAAATTGTTTAGTTATTTATTTCAAAATCCAGGTGAATTTTTTCTATTGTCCAGTTATTTGACTTTTGGTACTGGCGACCCTAATGTTAAGAATATTTTAAATAAAAATACAACGAAATTGTGAAAAAAAGTTTTTTTTGTTATAATGAAATAAAAAACAATACATCCAGTAAAAACTTCGCCTACTTTTCAAAATTAATAGCTTCTTTCACTTATTATTTAGTAGCTTTCATCTATAACTACTTTTTTCTGGATGCATTTAAGTAAAAAAATAACGACTTACTTTTGAATGCGTTCATTTTGAGACATTCTTTGTAAAATTCATTGGTTCTTTCAGTAAAATTGTAAGTAGTGCTTTTATGTTTTTCCGATTACTCAACACATTGTTTTGTAGGCACAGTTTTTGTTGGGTAAAATTTTTTTTTTGTTTTCTGAATTACAATTGATGATTTCTGATTTACAATTGACGCTTTCTAAATTACAATTGACTAATCTGAATTACAATTACAACGCCATGCCATAAGCGGCCCAAACACTTACAATATTATTGAATATGATATTCGACATATTATTTCCATTTTGTCCTATATTATGACATAAGTCGCATAATGGTTTCATTCATTGAATAAAAGGTGAACATAACCTATTAAAATAACATAAAAAGCATTGAACAATGTTGCCAACACATTTCACGTTCTTATAGCTGAGCAATAAAAATCAAAAGTATTTTAATTGTGGCCAATATTGTGCCACCTTCAAATATCAAATACACATTGGCGATACAATAATACAATACGTTAACTTGAACAATTTTATTGCAAGTGTATGAGTCGCTTAGTTTTCTTAAGATCGCAATTCCTTAAAGTTTTTATTAAATTTATATAATTTAATATTATTTTTTAATTAATATTTTCCATAATTTGTAGTATTTTCTATTTTCACTTTAACATGCAACATGTCATTTCGTAATTTTTTTTCATTTTAGCATGACCTAAAAATAATGCACTTAATTTTCTTATACGAATATTGATTATGGTTTCTTTTTTGTTTTCTATCTTGGCCAAAAATTATGTGACTAAGAAAAATGTCAACACATTTCGAAAATGCACATCAATCAATGTCAGCAGAAGGAGAGATAGAGAGAGAGTAACATAAAAAATATAAGCGACAAAAATTATAAATAACCACAAGTGGCAAGTGAGTCAATGAAAAATTGCACACCAACAGAAACATGCACTGAAACATGAAGACCAGCCAATCCAATAAAAATTTAATATACTTTCTTAATATTTTGTTTATGACAATATTTATGTATGTGGATGTGGGTTTTAATTGTTCACCAACTTTAGACATGGCAAAACTAATGCCAATCATAAATTGCGAAATTGCAATGGATAACGGCATGAGCCCTTCTTTCTCTGCAAACAATCTTAAAGGTGTCAATTTACTCAACAAAAAAAAAATTGTTGCAAGCTTGCACCAACTTGAACACCATCCATCCAGGCGGCCAGAAACAAATTTATAAAAAAAAAAACAATAAGCAAAATCCATTTGCAAAAGCGTAAAAATACCATCTGTATAAAATAAAAAGATAAACGTCAATTTGACAATTGCATTCGATTTGTCACTTTGATTTTATTAATGAACTCAGTCATCAAGTGTTGATGGCGAAAGTGCCCGATTGAATACCATGTTCGAGTGTTGCTTATTTTAGTTTTTTTTTTTTTTCGTCATAATCATTATCGTCATCTTATTTATGATCTGTCTTCTTTTGGCATTTAAAATGCGTTAAAATAAATATTTGCCAAAGAGTACAAATAAAATGTTTCGTAATAACGAATTTAAATTTCTTGTGTATGAGAGAGTGTCGTATTTGTTGTATGGATTTGCATCATTATTGAATGTAGTACAAATATTACTCGTCGCCGATGTTGTAGATGTCGTTGTCTTAATATATCATTTACATTATGAATCATTGTTGATGATTACCGGCAGATGAATGATGCCAGCTTGTATGAAATTTTTTACAGCTTCAAGAATTTTACTCTCGAAAAATATGATCAGTTGTAGCACTATAAAAATGTTTGAAATCTATGTAGATCCCAGGATTATGAAGTTAATTGTTCCTTTTTACTCCAATATATCTCTGATTGAATTTTTTTTTAAGATTTGGGTCTAAGTCCCTCATGCTTTACTACCTTAATACTTCAGGTTAGTATCAGCCCAATCATGAATACCAGTTCCCCGGTAGATTTTTCCAATTTTAACAATTGAATTTACATAAGAAAATTGGGAGAAGGGAGAAAACTCCCGGGGAGTTTTTATTCATAATTGGGCTGTTTTCCTTTTGCCATAAAATGGATGGCTGATTAAATTTTTCAGTTCTCGTTATCTTTCGAACTCTTAAAATCCCGCAAACATTATGATTTCGCATTATAACCAGCCTGATGCCACAATGTATTTAAAAACACAGGTTTACAGCCAATTCATACGGGGACTTTTACGACGTCACCTTTTTCTTTTGGTTTGTCGGCAAATGGTGTAGAGAAAAAAGAGGGGTAAACAAAAAGACTCGGCTTGTGTTCTTCATGTAGTTTTTTTATAATTCGCTTTAAACTAATTTCTTTTTTTCTTGTTACATTTTATTCTTTCTCTTTCTTTGAAGTGTCAAATTGAAAATACAGTGCGACCTCGATTAGTCATAGCATACATTCTGATTATAATTTTTTTTGTGTATTTCTTAAATTATATAAATATACATGGCTTATAAAAAATTTTATAATTTAATAAAGGCTTAAAGAACAAATTTACTGTGAAAATTATCCTTAATAAACGCTTGTTAAATTTTATAATCGTTTATGAGTACGGGGGATAATGTATTGTTATGTAAATATTTAAAAATGTGAGGAAAAGGAGTAATTTTGGTAGAACAGGCCTCCAGTACGTTGTGAAATTCCCTTACTTTATTTGCTTTTAATTTCGAATAAAAAAGGCAATGCCGAATTTGAATCGCAGCATAAAATTATTTTTATGCCCCGGTTAATTGATGTTGCCTGTTAATCCAATTACGGAACATCAAGGCCCCACTGTTAATAAAAAAGGACATGCAACTAAAAATCATCGTATGCCGGCAAAGGATTTTTGGAAGTTGCTTCAAAAGGGAATGAACAAAAAACGAAATCGTATAAGCTTCCGTATGCCTTGAATGTTAAGCGCCCCATACGTGTTTCCATCCAATTGTCAACGGAGTCTGTCAATTGATTTGATTCCTGGCCACACACTTCATAAACTGAATTAAAATATTTTCATGAAAATTTTTATATTTTCTACAATTAAATATAAATAGATTTTTTCAATGGTTGAAAATAGTTAGAAAAATAATAATGCAATTATTTCGGTTATTGCAGAATTTCAAATTAAAATTTAATTTAAGGGAACTGACAACAACAGAACCTATTATTTATTTAAAATTCGATGATATTTTCTTTGCAAAAAAATCTACAAACAAAAATTCTGTCAGCTTATGAAGAGACTGTAATACACATAGAACAATCGAATTGAAAAACTTACTAGCCAACTTGAAAAAATCAAAATCTCTTCTCACAATTTTTCTTCAAAAAATTAATTAACAAGGTTTCGTTTAAATGTGCTAAATTCCCATTTCATACTATTGATAAACTGAAATTTATTGTTGATGGGATAAGCTATTCCTATGCGCATTTCACCGGTTGCTTATGCCAAATCGCCAGGAAACATCATCCATAGAATTAATAAAACTAAAGATATTAAACCAAATAAAACTGTTAAGCGAATAAGAATTATAAACCCCATTTTTACTTGTAACAGTATCAAAGCTTAAACAAAAACAACAACAATAAACAATGAGTTTATATATTCTTACAGTTTTTTCTTCAACCAACTCGACAACTGCCAAAATAATCAATTGACAGACCCATACAGAGCAGAAGCTCACAAATATCCAGACGAACCCAGCTTCAAACATTCAACGCATACGAAAAGTCTACTCTGTTAAACGGGAGTAAAACCTGGTTAGTAACGAGCACCATCATGCAAAAGCTACAGGTTTTCATCAACAGGTGTCTTAGAATCATATGCAGAATATTCTGGCCAAACAACATCAGCAAAGCAGTTCTCTGGAACCTTACCAGCGAGGAACCCATACTAAAGCAAATAAAACGTAGGAAATGGAGGTTGATCGGCCATACTATTAGAAATAAACCTGATAATCCACTAGAGTGGAACTCTCAAGGCTTAAGAAGCCGAAGTCGGCCAAAGAACACATAGGGGAGAACAAGAGAGAGATAGTCTTACATGGGAAGATGCAAAAACTACTGCGACAAATCTTGTAAGAAAGAGATGCTTTGTGGAAGCCATATGCTCCTAAAAGTAGTAATGGAAAAAAACTTAGTTCACGTTTCCATGCGTCTCATACACAATAAATGTACTCGCAGATTTCACTGCTGCGTGAGAGCCTGAGCTACTTCTTACATGCCGTACAGACAAGCCCATATGAATAAGGATAGTGAAGACTGCTATTGTTGATGTTTTGTTTTTGTTAAAACATTTGCTCGCACAATTATATCTAACATCACTGAAGAATTGCGATGTAAAAAAGTTATCTTGATTTTTACTGTTGTTTTTTTTTATGGGTTGTCGTATCATTTATTTTCCCTTCATCAAAGAACATGAACAATTATTCGTCGATAATTTCTGCAAACGTTTTGCGAACACGTAACAATAGATAGTCGAAACGGTAAATAATGCAACTTTGTTAGTTGGCGACATAGCACAGAGAGATAGGGAGAGAGAGAAGGATAGGCCAAATTCATGACGAAAAGCATGAGTTTTTTAGAATAAAACAAGCCACCCTTTTCGGGAGCAAAATTTTTAAGAAAAAGACACCAAATTGAATTTTTTTTAAAAAAAAGGAACATTTTTTGTTGAAAAGAAAACACCATAAGTTTAGCACAAAAATTTGCTCTTACAAATCATCTTCGAGATTTTTGACTCTGCGATTTGGTATAAAAAAGCTCCTTCCACGTGATCCTTAATTTGTTCAGATTCCATAGTTCCATATTCGACTGTGGCTAATTGTGAATGTTAAAGCGATATCTCAAATTGGTCCTCTACACAAGCCTAAGGCATTGGTTTTGGGTTTATCTCCGGAGACTGCAAGAAGTCGGAAATAAAACCAAAACGCTTATGCAAGTTAAAAATGTGACTGACAGAGAACTTGCAATTGCTGATCTGAATACAATTCGCGTTTAAAACTTGCACTAAAGCAATATTTGCTTCAAAAGACTTAATTTCAGTGGTAACACATTTTTAAGACTCTGTTAGTTTACAAGATTACGCAATTAATTTTAAAAGAAATTCAAAACTTTATTAACTTCTGCGATTGAATATCGCACCTACTTTTCTTTCCATTTCACAAACATTAAACTTCGGGTGCAGCTTCACATTATGGCATATCAGAAACCATTCGTATTTCTTTTCTCCGATTTTGATTTGATGAATTGTCTACATGATCTTATTGGAAATGCAAAACATGAAATTGTTTTTAAGATTTTTTATATTTTTTTTTTTTATTTTATATTATAAAGTTTTTTTTTTTGCTAATGCAACGTCCGTTTGAGAGATGCGAACTCCAAAAGTATGAGAAAGAACTGGGAGATAAGTTTTATTGGGAATTACATTAAATGAATAATGAATGTAATATTGGAAATCATTAAAAAATTATCAAATGCAAAGGGAAATTTCAATTGGCCCCATTTTTGGTTAATGTTTAAGAACATAATTTATGGGAATGAAGGAGACTCTTTTCAGTTGCATTAAAAAAATAAATATAAATTTTATGGCTGCTATAAAATTGTGCTTGTTGGCAACTGAAGAATTTTAAATGTAAGGAAAGTTATTTAAGAACCGGCTGTGGCCCAAAAATTCTATTTAAAAACTTTCTGATATATACCTTAATTTAAATAAATAACATATAAAAGTTGGTGTCGAGTTAAAAATGGAGTTCTATTCATCATCTGACAATCAAGAGATCCCTTTGAAAAATCTAAACTTTATGGCAAAAAAAATTTGTAAACTTTCTGGATTACACTTATACATCTTATGGCCAATATCATTAAGTTCAGTTTTAATTAACTATCAGTTACAACTGTTAAAAAGAATTGTTCGATTCATAATTTCTGTGATGTCCATTAATGATATAAATTTTACCTAATGACAATTTGGCCAAATGCTGTTAAGGCTGATATCATAACGATGAAAAGTGTCATGGAGTCAAAAACGAAGAAACTTGTCATAGTACTGATGTCAAAATACATCAGCGTTATGACGCCTTTTCTATCAGTGTAGGGATATTTCACCTTTTGGTGTTATATCCTTCGGAAAAAGCAAGTGTTGTAAATAACTGCTGTTCTTTAGAGTTCAAAATTTCTAAAGATCGCGGCCGACAAAAGAATTTTTGGATTTTACAAAATCAATTTTCTACAAATTCCTTTCTTTCGTTAAGATAAAAAAATGCAAGGGCAAACGTTTTTGTTTTATGTACCAAACTTTTGTTAATTGTACGAAAAAAGTAGCTAATAAAGTTTCTTTCTCAAAATGTCGGAAGGATTATTCTCAGTCTGTGTTCGAAAAAAATTTTAGCAACGACCCCAGCACGAGCAGCATGTGTGTGAATTGTGTATATGTTTTGTTTGTGTAAAATTATTTTGCTGCCTTTTTGTTTTTTTCGATGCGTATTTTGTTTTTATAAAATTTTTTTAGTAGCCAAAAGCGCACAACACGAACGAACATTTATGAGCCGAGCCAAACCCAATGAAGTTTGTGAATTTAAAAAAAAACCGAACGGAGTTAAATGTTCTCATCTTTTGTTGAGTTGGATAGGAACAGTATTATATTTGTGTTCGAAAGATGACAAATAGAGAAACGTTATTTTTTTAATGATTTTTTACATAAACACTATTAGTGTTTGTGTTTTCCACAAATCTACCGAACGGAACACTAAGGAGCGATACTTAGAAGACTGTTCCCAGTTTACTTAAAATTGATTGCATATGCATCTGTTATTGCGATGATCCATTCGTACTGACTCACACGCTTCAGGCTTTTATTGCCAAGTCTTGAATTTTTAAGTGAGAGAGAGAAAGAGAGAGAAATCACATTTGTAACCTTTCTCTCCTAAAACTCAAGACTTGATGTCTAAAATCTAAACCGTTTGAGTCAGCACTTATAAATAAGATGTCTCAATTTTAAAGAGAATCATTATTGGAATTTGTGATAATTTTTTTTTTACTTTTAATATAACACTAATGTACTTATCGTACCTAACAGTTATTTTTACCTATTTCAACGTTTATATAGACTACATGCTCTTACGTTAAATTTTCTTATAAAATATGGCAGCTTTAACACCATAGAATTCTATACACAGCTAGATTTCTTTTGTAGAAATTACGGGCATTAGTCCAGACCTACCATCATGTAAAAAAAATGTTTAACTGTTTTCTCCTTTTGTTTAAATTAAAACAAGCCTTTTTATACAATACGTCGATTGTTTTATTGAGAATATCAAATTTCTGAAATCAAATTTTCCTTTTCTAATCATTAGGATACAACACAATCACGCCTGCAAAGAAAAGAGTAGATGAATAACAAAAAAAAAACCCCCCTAAAACAAATTCAAACACATGTAAAACGGAAGTTAAGGACAAATAGGCTTAAACGCCTACACTTTCGTTATTTAATCCTAAACACTTGTAACGAGAACAAACGGAGAAATAGAGTGAGACCCACTAAGGGCACACATACAGGCACGGCAGGAATATTGTTCTTTCTTTTATTCCATTTTTCGTTTGGTTATTTTTTCCAGGATTTTGTATTTCATATTGTTTGTTTAACAGACTTTTGTTACACATTTTACTTTAAGTTGGTTGTAAAATTGTTGTATTGTACGTTTTAAACGAATTTTTTTTAATATTTTACAGTTGCCATAGAATACGAGTGCAAATATGTATGTATGTATGTGTATTAGTTGGTTTTTTTTAAATATTGTTGGCAAAGTAGGACTAGGGCAAGGACACTTGCTAAAGTTAAGTAACATGAAGGCAAGCAAGCGATGCCAAACAGTCTGCCAGCCAACCAACAGTTTCAAACATTAAGCTAGTTTTGTTAAAGGAAAAACTCTCCAGTTTTTTTTGTGCTAACAAGTGCGAGTATGTTTAAATATCTACACACATTCGCATACATATTCTCAATTTTACTCACTTTTTTAAAGGGATAATACCGGAAAACCCCACGTAAGCAAAGAACTTTGAAATATATAAAAAAGGGAATAGCACAATATTTTTACTGCGTTTACATTTTTGTTTGTAAAATGCTGTCTGTAGACACAAACAGACAAATATATGTACATATGTACACTGAACTAACACAAAGCCACACAAATATTTATACTGTTAAGACACTGCCAATACCACCACTATTAACACAATGGGTTGCATTCCTCTGCTATTTAAAAATATATCGTCAGCTCATTATTGATTTGACCTACCGACCATTTTGGCGAATGCTTCATAACCATAAGATAAAAAGCAGTTAATTTAAGTATGCAGCACCAAAAGATACGTTTTAAAAATTAATTTAGAAAAGTGGCGTATGCGGCACACAAAAAAAAATTTTCACTTTCAATAAAATGCTAATGACTTTTATGTTCGTTAATTAACGTTCAAACAAATTTAAAGTTTTTCTCAAAGCATATGCCAGAAGCAGTAGTGAAAATACAAAAAAAAATCTATCGGGTATATTTTCAGAAAACTTAATGTAAACCTTCATTTTTGTTTTTCTTCACTTCGACTTTTTGGCATACGCGCCAAACCAAAAATGAGCTGACGCTATATTAATTTATTTTACTATTATTGTACACAAATAAACTTTTATGTTACACAAATCCATTAAAAATAATTTTAAGATCATAAAAGTCGTTATATAAGATGTATTCGACTTATCAACGAAAAACTCTGATGCCCTTTTTTCTGCATAAAATATCAGTAGTTAAAAAAAAAATTATAAAAAAAAGTATTTCAATTTAATTCATTTCAAATTAACTGCCTGTTTTTAGAAAACGTAAACAAGTGAGTGAGTGAGAAATTATATTGAAAACAACAATAAAAAACGAAAATTTGTTTTTGTTTTCAATGTAATTTCTCACTCACTCACTTGTTTACGTTTTCTAAAAACAGGCAGTAAATCAAATTTTTTTTGTTGAAAGAAAATAAAAAATATAATTTTTATTTAATTAAATTTGAGCTGTTTTGCAATAAATTTTCAGTTAAAATGTTTATTAAATAACAAGAAAATCTTAATTGATTTTTTCGTTTAGAAGAAAATAATTTTAACTTGTAGAATTGTTGGTGGGAATTGTGTAAAACCTGAGCTATATTTCGAATTATGCCTTTAATTTCTACAAAATGAAATCTAGCTGTGTATAGAATCCTATGGTGTAAAAGCTGTCATATTTTATAAGAAAATTTAAGGTAAAAACACGTAGGCCAAATAAGCGTTGAAGTAGGTGAAGATAACTGTAAGGTACGAACACGACCAGCTTTCTTTTTGTAGAAATTACGGGCATCAGAGGAACTAAAACTTGAACAATCATTGGGAGCAGCGCAATTCACAATTTCTTTTCTGAAAACTACACACTCAAAAGAAAAATCAATTGTTCCGTACTCAAATCAATCCGAAGCGGTATTAATAGCACGGTTTGTACGAATTTTCACGAATCAAGTACACAACGATTGATTCAAGTACGGATTTTTAATAGCGAAATACTTAGGTGCTGTTTCCAGGTGGCAAATAATTGATTGTGTAGAAAAATGTATATGAAAATCACTTAGTTTTTTGAGTGCTTATTATCATCATTAAATTATTAAAATATCCATATTCAGTCCCCAATTCGAAATAATTAGAAAATGAGATTGATAAAAGTAAAACTAAAATTGAACCGATCTCAAAATGCGCGTGATTCAAGTATTATAAAGTTGATTCAAGCCAGAATCGGTACTTGAAATAAACCAAAAGTGAAATTAGAAGAAGAACTTAGTATGATTGATTTAGTAACCCGTTTTACATCTAACAGAATTTCAATTATAAAATACCTGCATCATTCCCGTTATGGTTTTAACTTTAAAAAGTTAATGTACACATACAACCGAAAGTATAAACTAAATGAGAAGCAAGAGTTCTGTTTTAACTTGAAAATAATGTGTTTTTGTCTTATTCTGTTGTTTTTGTTGTTTCTACACACAACAAGCCAATCGTTTTTTAACTACTTGTGTGGAGTTGTTGTTGTGTCTGCAACCAGGACTGCCAGATAAATTTGTGAGGAAATCGTCAGTTTCCTGAGAAAAAATAAAAAATCGTCTTTATCGTTTCAAAAAACCGTCAAAAATTTAGTTTTTTGTAAACAATTTTTGTTAAATAAAAGTTGGTTTTTTAATTCGACCTTTTCTTAATGGAGTACTCAGTACAATCATGACGATGGTAGTAAACACTACATAACTAATAAGAAAAAATTTTTTGTGTGATATATTTTTTATTACAAAATTAACTATCCCTGATGATGATATTCAATGAATATCGAAATATTGGAGTAATTTAAATAAATAAAATAAAAAACATTTATTAAAAAACCCTATGACCTCGAGCTTGATTATTTATTTCTTTTGAATTTTTGTTAAATTTTTATAAAAAAAAAACGATTCAAACAAAAACATATTTACTTCAAACCCCGCTAGCATTTTCAATCGTGTAAGAGCTAATGGGAGTCTCATGAAGAGCGTTGTTAATAGTCGATGACCGCATTTTTTGTCGTAGAAGATTCCTCACACCGGAAAAACTGAAACACGAGTGAGATTCTTCTAAAGCACAGCGAAATACGCTTCTTCAATCGTTGTAGGAATCGTTTAAGAAGTGGGTACAGATAATCAAACGACACTTTCATGATAAGAATCGTTTAAGAGTCATGTAGATATTATCTTACAACTCGTGAAATGCTCTCTGTATAACTAACTGTTGAAAAAATGATTTAAACAGAGAGTCGTAAAAAGTTCATTCAATGATGGTTTGAGGAAAGATAAACAAAGTGTAACATTGATGTTTTTGTACTCTGAAAATAATCAAAGATTTTCGAAATTGTCAGAAAATTTAATGTTTTATTCAGACTTTGGAGACTGAAAATATCGTCACTATTTATAAAAAAATCATTAAATCTGCACTAAGCTTATATCGGAGCAAAAAAAACGTCAAAATGGCGATAAATCGTCAAATCTGGCAGCCTTGTCTGCAACAAACTTTTACCAACACTAGCGTATGCACGCACAAAGAATGCAGTCCCTACAAATAATATTGGACCACCTGATCCATTTTGATTAAATGAACGACTCCATGGACTGGTCCGATGTAATGCAAGCATGGACCTTGTCATTGTTAAAAAGTGTTTGTAGTGAGACGACATATCTTTGTTTTTAAACGACATGCTTTCGTTTTTAAACGAAGTTAAAACGAATCATCTTGTGTTTACAATGGAGTAGTTTTAAGACTACTCCTTTGTAACCAAAAGCTGGGTTATATGGTCCTGCCCTAGGACATCGTGATAATAAAAATACCATATTTTTCCATACGTTTGGGTTACTTTTGGAGTAGTCCTAGTCCCTTGTGGGCTACATTTTACACGCGTGTTTGGACTAGTCCTATTAATTGCAGGGATGCTAAGAGATGATACTAATAAGTTATATGAGACGCTCACTTTGTAATTTTACCCTCAGAGTGGCTCTACCAACGAAAAGTTTAATCTTTTTTATACCCTCCACCACACCTTGAGTGATTCTAAGTCGATTTAGCCAGTCGATTTAGTTAGTCTGTCCGTCTGTCTGTCTGTATGTCTGTCGTCTGTCTGTCTGTCTGTCTGTCTGTCTGTCTGTCTGTCTGTCTGTCTGTATGTCTGTCTGTCTGTCTGTCTGTCTGTCTGTCTGTCTGTCTGTCTGTCTGTCTGTCTGTCTGTCTGTCTGTCTGTCTGTCTGTCTGTCTGTCTGTCTGTCTGTCTGTCTGACTGTCTGACTGTCTGTCTGTCTGTCTGTCTGTCTGTCTGTCTGTCTGTCTGTCTGTCTGTCTGACTGTCTGACTGTCTGTCTGTCTGTCTGTCTGTCTGTAAAATACGCTCACTTTTGAACAACTCAAAATAAATGAACAAACTTGGTGCTTGTAGTTATCCTAAGCAGTTTGGGATTGAAATTCAGCAAAATCGGTGCAGTAGGACCAGAGCTATGAATCAAAATGTGGAACCACCACCCAAAAAAAAATGATAATTTTGTTACAAAAAGTAACAGCACGGAATGAGAGAAGATTTTGCAAAAATTGGTTTTATTCGACTGGAAATCACGCTGTTAAAATTCGTGAAGATCCGTCCATAATTTACCCTAGGCCCCATAGAAACCCTACTCTCGGAAAACAGTTTAGTACGCCTAAGACTGTAATTAATAATGCTATCATAACAAAATTTGGCACGACACAGTTTTATAGTACTAGAAATTACACTGTGAATTTTCGTAATGACCGGTCCATAATTTAATGCCGTAATAAATAATGCTATCAAAATAAAATTAAATACTTCACTACTCACACTAATAAATTTCATGATGCTCGGTTCATAATTTACTATAGGCCCAATATAAAGCCCACTGAGCTGTATCAAAGATTCGGCACAGCCGAATATAGCACTCTAACTTGTTTGAATTGGTTTAAGAATTTTTTTACTAATTTTAAGAAATTTTTGCAACGATTTTCGAAAGTAATCACATTTAGGATTGTTTTAAGTACGAATAATACTAAAACGTACTTATTTTTGAGTACGACTCGTACTTAAAGAAAGGAACAAAATTATCCCGAGTGTTTTTGTTCTTTCTGTGCAGAGACTATCAGAAAATCATTACCGAAGGAGAGAAAGTTTTTTTTTTATTAATATGCTGTTTCTAAATAACAGGCAAGTGATTGTGTAGTAAAATTTATATGAAAAGCACTCAGTTTTTTGATTTGACTACACAATCACTTGCTTTTCATTTAAAAACAGCACATAAGTTAAATTGTACATTTTGCGTCCAAATGATTTGTTAAAGCGGACGGCAGTTAGGGGCACTCTAGGATTTCCAAAATCTTTTTGCTGCTCTTGATGAAATAGGGATAAAAAACTTCTTACATTAAAAATAATTAATTTAACTTTAAAAATGGTAAGGAAATATCGCTACTCTGAAGACTTCCTTTTTTCCTTCAAGAATTTTTAAATATAATTTCAGTGACAATTTTCTACAAAAGCTTTTAAGCACTTATATCCACATAAGCCCATACCCATAGTGAACTCTCCCAATTTTTTTTTTTTTTCATTGTTAAGTATTTTTTCAGCTATAGGAAAAAAGTAGACTACCGGTAGCTAGTTTACAGTTAAATAAACTGTATTCTTTATACTTCTTCTACTGCCTTTTATTCGTACATGGCAACCAAGTATTGCTTGCTGGTGTGGTTGAGATGGCAAACGACGAAGATTTTATGTTTGTTCTCAATAAGCAATATATAAAGTGGGCTTTTGGTTATGTGGGTGTTATTGTGACACCGTCTGGCCAAAGTCTGCTACTTTGACTTGGCTTTAAGGTTTTGTTTTCATTTCTCTTTTTGCTTTAAATTCGTCGAAGCTTTTTGTCTACTACTGCGGCTGCTGCTGCTGCTGGTACACACACTGGCAGGGGCTGTCGTGCCGGTGTTAACAAAGTTCAAGTGTGCTCGTTTGCAAAATTTGCTAACAACTTGTTGCTACTATAACAACAATAGCAGCAGCAAAAGCAACAACAACAACAATATGAATTTCACATGCGTTGCCTGGGTAATTTTTGAAATAAGCGCCTAAATTGAAAAGTAGATAAACAGTGGGTGGGGGGAGGGAAATATAATAAATTGAATAAACATTAAAAAATCTGGCAAAAAGTTAAAGTGGTTGTTTTTCTTTTTTGTGTCTATGGGATGTGCTTGTGTGTCTTTTAAGCAAATTTAATGGGCTTTTAAGGAATTTAAAATTTAAATTAGAAGTTGCTTTTATTATTATTTATGACTTAATTATAATTTATTTCTTTCAATTCAAAATTTGGCTATTTTCTCAAAAACATTGAAAATCGATAAAACATTTAATGGAAAATCTTTCAAATCGCTAACTTTAGCCAATTGCTAGAGTTTTTATGAAGTTAGGCTGGATCTGTTTAATGTGTGGTTATTTTCAAGAGGCTTAGTTGCGACCTGTACTTTGCCAGCAAGGTGTAGGTGGACAGAAAGGATTCTGAGTCGAGCGGTACACTTAAAGGTGGTTCTAGGGCCAGTTGTTACAAGCACCAGCACAAATGCATAATACACTCTCCACTATCATGGTGTGGGTATAAAATTAGCCATATGACAGAGCTTGTGAATTGGAAAATAATCTTTAATAATTTCTCATTTCGTATTATTTAATATTTCCCTTTAGCAATATGCTCTTAGAAGAAAATAAAGCTAAAAAGGGGAAGAAAAGAACTGCATTTTACTAAACATGACATCAATGTTAAACATCACATTTTTTGATGGACGAGCAGTTGTTGGATGATGTTTAGTTCCACGATAATGACGTTGTAAAACTATGTATAGAAAACTGAAACTGAAAACATGATGGATCATCAATAAATTTTAGAGAATAAAATATACTTAAAGAAGAAAAGATAATTTATGTGTGTACAAAATGTATATGGAAAAATATAAAAACTATAAAGTTTGATTGGCAATTTATCACAAGAGGTTGTCATAAATTAATCGTAATGAGGGGTTTAAACAAAAGCTTGATAAATAAAATAAAATGCATTTTCAAAAAAAAAAAAAAAAAAAAAAAAAAATAGGAAAGAAATAAAGTAAAATGAGTGGAAAGAAAGTCCATAAAACCGATTTATATAAACACATGAACATGTTAATGTAATTATATCTTTAAAATTTACATTGTGATTTCAAGTTATAAATAAATAACTTAAGTTTAGAGCATCAATTGTTCAAGCATTAGCCTTTGATCAAGTTTCTTGGTTGTTTCCATCAAAATTTATGTAGTGTTTTATGAAAATATTCTTATTATAGAAACCAAATTATTGATCAAATAAAGTTTTATTATGTACAATTAAGGTATAATAAAATTTAAACGTAGGCAGATGTAACTAACTGCATCATTGTTTTCCTGAAATACAGTAAAACTTCCATTAAACTAACATTTGTGAAAAAGAAAAAACTCAACATCCCAGCAAAGACTTCGTTTACAAAATAAGCAGAAAATTAGCGAGAACTTGACAAGACTACTTTTTTTTCTACTAGAAAAAGGTGTCGACGTCGACTAGTTATCGTAAGTTTAACGAAACAAAGTCCCATCTCCAATTATTTTTTTATTATTATTTCTGTTTTTCATCATTATAGCTCACTTTTTAACGTTTTTTTTTACCGATTTAGGTTTTTCAAATAAAGTGTAGAGTTTCCAATTTTGAATTTTTTCACGAATTTTCGCTATTTTTGCCAACTTTTCCGAATTTTTGCAATTTTGGCTCTTTGATGCGTTCGTCTTAAATTAATATTTTACGCTATTTTAGCAAACTTTTCCGAATTTTCGCGTTTAATTTACTAATAAATTTTGTGCCCATAACAACTTTTAAATATGTTTACATTTAAAATTTCTTTAACTTTCATTTGAGTTAACGCAAAATTTCCTGTCGATTAAAATAGGGACAATTCTAATCGACGTCGACTTAAAAGCGCTTTAGAAAATATTAATTCACTGTCAATAGTAATCGATTATTGTCAATAACGACTCAGTAGCTAAATTATTTTTGAAAATTTTTCGGAAGAGGTTTAAAGGTCGCCCAAGTCGAATTTTCCCCAAAAAATCGGGGTTGCTGGCCTTTTTTAGAGTTTTCTTCATCACTTTGTCAAAAGTCCTGATTTTCTTTACTTTTGACGAAATAATTTTTAGGATAAATATCAAAGCTTTATTTCAATAAGTATCAGGGACACTTAAGTCATCTAATGGGAAATAATGCGTATGGCTGAATCTTGTGTTCTATCATTCTTGGCTTAATCTATACCCCGTGATCGTAGAATTCTTCATTCAACGTACTACTACAGGGACGGTCACGAGTAGAAACTATCAGCATGGACACCTGCCGTGTTGGCCTCATAACATGACGGTGACAAACAATGAGTTCAACAAGTTGTGAAAGCAATCAACACACACAAGTATCCATTTTAAATGTCCAATCCGGCAGAATTATTTACTCACAGAAAAAATTCACTAAAATTTTTCAAGAATTAAAGCATCAACAAAAATAAAATCAGTTTAAAAATTAGGTCAAAATTTAATCAAGTGAATTAAACGTTTAATTGATACTATTAATTTGTTTATTGATGCAAATTTAATTAATATAACAAATTTTTCTTTAAAATCAATTTTTATTTTTTCTGTGTTGTTTAGGAGCTGGGATAGCTCCAACCTTAGCTGCGCTAGAAAAGTCGACAGCATCTGTTGAATAGGAACCGTGCTTAGGGAAAATCCACCCGCAAGTTTAACTATATCACAAGTGGTGAAAAATCAGCTCACAAGGAAGCTTTTCAGGTCTATGGGTACAGACCACAACCACCGCGTTATCGCTTCAGGTCCTCAACTTAAAGTCCAAGCGGTGCCGTATTTTATACGTAACTAAATAACACAAATGGAAGTCTGAAATTTAAAAGGGACCTAAATTTAACTCGTTTAGCGAAGCACTCTTATATTACTATTTGGTCTACATAAAGGATTCCGATTACAGACCCATGTAAAATAAAAATTGATCTCAATAATTTTTAAGACTGACATAACGTTACATAAAAAATTTAGAAATAAAAAGTAATTAAAATGATCTTATATATTTTCTTTGAAGGAGATGATTTTGGAAATTAAAACTACTAATCTACATTGGTCTGTAACTTTGGCGAGAACATTTAACATCGAAAAGATGTGAAACAATATAATCTATCGTTTCTGAAAAAGTAGGAACAAAATGTTTCTGTAACTCATGTCGAAAACTATCAAAAGACTTCACGTCGTTACGTTATAAATGTCATAATATTCCTCTCGAGCCTGTGCCCATGTTCTGTAACTCTCGCGTCGAGAAACTATTCGATTGAAATGTGTGAAATGCAACAAAAATGCCATATATTGAAAAAAGCAGCTGTTTTTCACGTAAAGAAATAACTAGCCAATATACAGAAAAAGTATGTCTGTAACATTTGTGTGAGGAAAGTTCCCGCTTTAAACTGTCAAATGAACTCACGAATAAAAATGGGGCGAGAAAATGTCAACACTAATGGTGTTTTCTTTTCTACAAAAATGTGCCTTTTTTTAAAAAAAAAAATCAATTTGGTGTCCTTTTCTTAAAAATTTTGCTCCCGAAAAGGGTGGCTTGTTTAATTCTAAAAAACTCATGCTTTTCGGGAGCAAAATTGTTAAGAAACAGACACCAAATTGCATTTTTTTCTAAAAAAAGGCACATATTTTTGTAGAAAAGAAAACACCATAAAAAACAATGCAATATGCAAACAATAATAATATGTAATAATATTTTGTTCTTAGCAGATTTTTCATTGTCTAAATATTTGAACTTTAACATTTTTATTAAATGTACGAATGTTTTTTAAGCTCGTTTACAAACATTAAAGTCGCAGTTCACATTATTTGGAATAGCCTACGGTTGTATTTTCACCGCCGTCGTTAGAAAATTTTAAATTTTAGTAATTTTGGTCGCCGTCAACGGTATGTGTAACTGGCGTTCCCAACCTCTGCAATATCGCGTCCGCTTCGAGTGCAATGTTATGACATTTTTAATATAACGACGTAATCTCTTTTGATAGTTTTCGACAAGAGTTACAGACACGCTTTTTTCTCACTATTCGAGAAACGATGGAATATTTTCCCATTTCATAGTATTGAGAAACTGAAATTTATTGTTGAAGGGATAAGCTATCAAGCCTTCAACAATAAATTAATTTTTGAATCCCAAGAAAAACTTTGATGAAATATTTTGTTTCACATCTCTTCGATGCGATAAGTTCTCACTTAAGTTATGGAACATGTGAAATTGCAGACGTTGAGAACGCCAATCAGAAATACCGTTGACGGCGACCAAAATTAACTAAAATTAAAAATTTTTTAAAGGACGACGGCGACCCAAATTAACTAAAATTAAACATTTTTTAAAGGACGGCGGCAATAAAAATTAAAAATTTTTTAAAGGACGGCGGCGGAAATACAACCGTTGGCTGTACTAAATAATGTAAAGTGCGAAAACATTTAACATCAAAATGTTAAAAGATATTTATTTAGTTAAACAATGAAAAATTCGGCCATGAACAAAATACTTACCTCTTCCGTGATATTATTTATTGCGGTTTGCCATTTTTATGTATTTTTAAGTGTTAAAACTGTTTCTCATGCCGTTCAAGAATATTTGACAGTTAAAATCGGAAATTTTGTCACAAAAATTTGTACATACACACTTTTTCTGTAATTTACGTGACAGCTGTTACTCGCCAAAAATATTACAGACGCAGTTAAGTGCTAAAAAAAGATGTTTAATTAAATTTATGGCATTTTTTGCCATACGGGAGCTACAGAACATGGGCACAGAAACGGAAAAGGAGCAAGAAATAAAAAAAAACTAGTTACTAAGCATGACTACAAACAATGCCTTATGCATTGTAATAGAGGGTTCATTAATTGTTAATTATTACAGGTTTCCACTGTACGAAATCATTTTACTTCAAAACCTTGTTTTATGTTGATTGTGCGAAATTAAATTTAAACGCCACATCTTTAGACGGACTAAAAGAAACACAGAGAATTAACTGAACATTTTATGAAGACCTCCTGGGGCTAATTGTATCGCCTCTTGATCATGACTTTATTAAGCAATCAATCTTTTTTTTTGCTGCGAATACTAAAGCAACTAAATAAAATCAGGCGACTGTAAGTTGTAAAATAATATAAAACAAAACTACTTTTCTGTTTTCGGAACAAAATCTTTAATAATATCGTAAAAGGAAAACAAAAACACGTAAATAAAAATATCAACTTTAATGACCAGACAATTGGAAAACGTTTAATGGCTATTCAGATCAAAATATGTAATAAACCACAAAAGACAGATCGCAGTTATAACTAGCAATTGTAATAAGTCAAAAATTGTGATATTTTAAAGTCAAAGCTTTATTCAAAATGATAGGAGAAGAGGCTGGCTTGATATGGGGGGTATAGTACATTTAATATTGTCGATTTAATTTTAGTGTTTTTTCCAAACTAAATTCAGTTATCAGTTCTTTTTTTTTGCAATTTTAACACATCTCTTCAATATGGTACTTTTTGCAAACGAAAATTTTAATTTTGCAGCTCTTAAACTTAAAAATCATTGTCGTCTGACAAAATCCACTTTTGGCCTTTGGTTGCCTGCCAAGCCCATTATAAAATCTTTAAATATTTTTTGAAAACTTTTTTTGTTTCATTTTTCCTTCACCATTATAAATGTCTCTTTGAGTTAAACTGAAATTAACTGAAATTTGATCTCTTTTGTGGTTATTGTTGCCTCCTTCCCAAAAATTATTTAGTTTATTTCTTTTTTATTTGTTTTTTTTTTTTTTTTGTTCAAGAAGCTCATCTTAAGCAGAAAGACACCAAAGAGAATAAAATTAAACACAACATTAAGTTTTTATTTCAAATACAGTAGCACACAAATTCCATTTCGCTAATCATGTGCTAATTAATATTTTGGTTCTTCTTAGCTTTTTGTTGCTTCGTAATATTTATGCCCATTTAACTCTACAACTTCCTTTCATTCATTAAGAGTGCAGAAATTGTGGTGGCAAAAAACAAAAAGCCCAGAAAGTAGCATTAACGAGTATTTAGTCTCCTCTTAATAATGACGCCGGTTGTCAATGGCGTTGACCCTTTCGTGAAAGGTTTCTTTGCATTCATTGATGAACAGGAAAGTATCTGGTAGGGTAAACCTTTATTATTAGCTTAATCATTATCTAATACACACCTAAAATAAATATAACGCGATTTTAAACAATATTCGGCTATACCGAATCTTATATACCCATCGCAATGTTGCGATAGTAACGGCAAGTTATATAAATACCGCTTGTTAGATATAAATAAATCAACTTTATGCCACGCCCATTTGTCTAATCCCACCTACATTTTGTCGAATATTGTGTATTGTTAACCAAGATGCTTGTTCCTAATTTGGAATCTGTGGCTGCTGTCGTTCTCCAGATACAGATATCTTTAAAGCCTTTGTGTGAGAAGTGCCACGCCCACTTGTCCCATTTTGTCAGATGTAAGATAACAACAAGGGATTTTTGATTAAAATTTGAGGTAGTAGTGGTTTTTTGTTTATATCTCATAACTTAGTGGACCGATCAGACTAATTTTAAAGATCAATATTGATGGAATTACAAATGGAATGACAAATTTCGTGTAAGTCTGAATATACATGTTTAACTTTTGATGCTCAACTTCCTTTCAATTCCCTTTTAAAGATGCCAATATGATCAAGTTTGTATTGAAAAATATTTTTTATTCAATTCCAAAAATTTTTTTAATTTTGTCAATTTTTTATTAAATTTGTTTTATATTAAAAAATTGTTAATTTTTGTTAAAAAGAAAAAGAAAAAAACCCTGAAGAAGTTGATTGCCGAAATATTGGTTTTAAATAAATTTGTGAAGAAAGTTTTTTATATAAAAAATAAGACCTTAAGCTCGAGAATTTAATTTATACATTACAATAACAAAGGTTGAAGAAAATACATATTAGATACATATATAAAATAATGAGCACGTCTACAATCAATTTCCACACATTGAAGAACGACCAAAGGATCAGAAGATGCATAAATAGTTATAAGGCGTTAAGGGACAAATTATTAAAAATAAGAGCAACTATAATACAGGTAATACAGGTATTATCCCAAAATTTATTAAAAATGCAACTAAAAACGTTTCTTATATTTTACATGAAAATGAGCATTTACCGTCATACCGACAAAAAACATCAAAATATGTACAAGAACTGCAAGACAAGATTCTTAACATAAGAATAAGGCATAAGCATGAGCAATAAAAGGAGGTTAAAAAGGAATGTAGGATGTTGGAAAATCAGCTACAATATTATTTTGATGAGACGGGCTATGCAAGATTCTTAAAATATGAAGATAAGTTGGCAAGCAATTTGAATGGGAAAATAAAATTTAGACATAAGAAGAAATTTCAAGAACTAGTTAATTTACAAAAAAGGGAAATAGGTATTAAATTAAATAATAAGTGGTTTGTTAACAAATCAAACATAAATATACCAATGGAAGCACAATGGGTTCTCTCACTAGGTCATAAACACATTCTACCAACAGAAAGGAAACATTTTCCAATTTTGAAGATTATAACTCAAGGGGAGGATTTAGTGCAGACACTTAAGGAAAAAGAGGAACAGGAAATAGCGAGGACAAAACTGACTACAAATATAGAAAACCATATTAATAAAATGAGACTAACTAATAGTGATAAGTTTATATTGGATAAAGTAAGGGAAACACATAGATTTTTGAGGTCTAATAGAGACATTGTTATCTTAAATGCTGATAAAGGAAATACAACGGTGGCGATGAATAAAGTTGATTATGAGTCAAGAATGAGTGATATTGTTAAGGATAATATGAATTATAAGAGATAAGATAAGGACCCTACTAATAAACTGGAAAAGACAAATAATCATTTAGTTCAGGAACTTTTTAATAGTGGTATAATTACAATTATGGAGTAGAATAAATACGGCAATAGCACCTGGGTTATATGGTGTTCCAAAGATTGAGACCCATATGTTCAATGATAAATTCTCCATCATATGAACTTTGCAAATATATAACAAGAATTCTTAAGAAAATTACAGAAAATTCCAAATACAATATTAAGGATTCTCTTCAATTTCAAGATAGAATTAGGAATATTATTTCGACTAATAATGAGAAGTTAATATCTCTTGATGTAGTTTCATTGTTTTCAAGCATACCAATAGATTAAGCTATAAATATAATAGAAGAAAAATGGAATACAATAAAAGAACATTCAGATATAGAAAAAGATTTATTCTTACGTATTCTAAGATTTTGTATAGTAGATAACAGATATTTGCAATTAGATAATCGTGTACATATTCAAATCAGAGGACTTCCAATGGGTTCGCCAGCTTCTCCAATTGTAGCAGATATAGTTATGGAAAAATTATTAGATGTATGTGTAGAAAAGTTAGGTATAAAACCGAAAATCTTGACCAAATA
Source organism: Pollenia labialis (assembly GCA_949318255.1). Classification (NCBI taxonomy): domain Eukaryota; kingdom Metazoa; phylum Arthropoda; class Insecta; order Diptera; family Polleniidae; genus Pollenia; species Pollenia labialis. The sequence continues at coordinate 21,832,282 of OX439141.1, forward strand.
TTTTGACGATTTATTTTGTATAATTCCGGAGTCGGGAATGGAACGAATGTTGGACGTTTTTAACTCTTTTCATTCGGACATTAAATTTACAATGGAAAGGGAGATTAATTCAAGACTACCATATTTAGACACCTTGATAATTAGAAATGGAAATGGAGTATCAATAGATTGGTATCAGAAACCAGCATCTTCTGGTAGAATTATTAATTATTTCTCGAAACATCCAAGGAGAATAACAATTAATACGGCTAAAAATTTTATAAAAAGAGTTCTTAAAATAAGTGATTCAGAATTTCATAGAGAAAATAAAAGGAAGATTTCAAACATTTTAACAGAGAATAGTTTTCCTAAACAATTAATAACAGATTTATTAATACAACATAATAATTGTAGATTAAACAACCTACTATCCGGTACAGAACAGAAAATGTATAAATCAGTAACATATATTCCAAAATTTTCAGAAAGATTAGCAAAATCAGATATATATGATAGCAAAATATATAAAATAGCTTATAAATCTTTCAACACATGGAAAATAATTACAAGGGTAGATTTATGTTGGAAATTTTACAAATTATAAGAGTACCGACAGTTTCTAGAATTAATTTTAAGTCAGACACTGAAAATGTAGCACAAAATTATAGACATTTAATTTATAATTATAGACATTTAATTTATAAAAATACAAACGGAAGGTAAAAAAATTTTTGTATATTGTAATAAGTTTGTATTGAAAAATATTTTTTATTCAATTCCAAAAATTTTTATCATTTTGTCAATTTTTTGTTAAATTTGTTTTATATTAAAAAATTGTTAATTTTTTGTTAAATTTGTTTTATATTAAAAAATTGTTAATTTTTGTTAAAAAGAAAAAGAAAAAACCCTGAAGAAGGCACTCAAAGAAGTGCCGAAATATTGGTTTTAAATAAATTTGTGAAGAAAGTTTTTTATATAAAATATTTTTTATATAACAAAAATTTTATTTATAGCGAATCAAAGAGAAACGAAAATAAAAAATTTACATACAGTCATCGTTGTGCATATACCTACGAATGAAAACACAAAGCGTACTGACCGAGGCATCTCTGTACCAACCGCCTTACTTCTTTCTTCACTCTCCATGAAACACAAGAGTTGAGCATAAAAAGATGAAACGTGTGAAAGCAGACCAAAGGATATAGAACACTTTCTTAGACGAGATATATTGGTCGTCTTCTGATTTACCAAATCGGCATTGGGTTCTGAAATCTATTAATCTTGTTCCAAAAAAAAAAAAAAAAATTAACAGAAAGCCTGCCCCAAACTGCACCTTTAGTTAGTAAAAGCTGTCGTCTTTAAAGAAAACCGAACGAATAGTAGATTTTATTTCCACAAGTTTCTGCTGTAATTCAGCAATAACCATACAATTTAGGGTGTTCAATTAATCGGGTTTTATTTTTGTTCGATTAAACGATTAATCGACATTTGGCATTTTTAGCTTATTCGATTAAACGAATTAAATTTAAAAATTAATCGTAAAAACAAGGTGGCCTCAAAAAACAACTGCCTGTTATTGCTTTGCCTGTTGTTGTTATACTGTTGTGAAATTGAGGCCACCTTGCTAAATTATTACAATGGAAACTTAAGTTGAATTTAAATGCACCACATCGGTGAATTAAGTTACATTTAAGCGTTTAGTGAAGAAAATAATTTTGTATTTACAACGATTTTAAACATAAATGTGTTTAAATATCAATTCTAAAAATGAGGCATTATTTGTTGCATATATAAACATTAGATGTTCTTGAACAAAAAATCAGCATTTTATCTCTGTTATTTACAAAGTAATGATTTTTTCCGTCTTAATTTTTGAATTTGAGCACTGTCCAACGGAGGCTTAAAGGTATAAAATTTCATTCCCTCCTTTGATCCTCTCAATCTCTTGTAAATTTGGTTTCACTAGAACATATTTTATTGTATTCGTTAATTGACATTTTGAAAATATTTGTCGTAACTAGGGGCAGTGCTTTGGACTTCGCTGCTCTTAGCCTTTGTTTGCACACAACTTCAAGTTATATATGGCTTAAATTTAAGCACAAAATTATACACTAATAAAAGAAATCTAAAATGAAATAAGCTTTTTTTTTAAAATTTTAAAAACACCTTTATGCAATTAAAAGAACACTGCCATGTTTGCAGCTCGAAATTTCTTCAAGTGCACATGCATCCTTAATCATACTTTTAACAAACGTAAATAAATCTAGATTTATTAATTTTGTTCATCATCATCATCATTATCGTCATTCTCCTCACCATATTGTTGTCCTCGTGTGTTGCTGTTTATTCTTTTGTTTTTGTCTTGATTATACTTCAATATCACTTTGAATTTTCGTGAATTGCTCATATTGGCGTGAAATGTCAAAAGGAATCACGTTTGTCCCATCAAAATTGATGAGACGAGAATGAATCATTTTTTTCATGAATTTTTTTATTTTTTCTTTTTATTTGTTCTTTTGTTTGTTTTGTTTTTGTACTTTTCATTTTATATTTTTATATGATTTGACTTCTGATACATGTTCATCTTTGAATCTACTTTTCTGTTTTTGGAGTGTGCTTGTTCTTTGTTGGATGCTCTTCCTTCTGGTCTAAGTTTTCTCTTTTCAATTTTGAATGTCTGGTACGTGTATCGAGTTACAGATGGTGTGTGTGCTTTTCTTCTTATTGGAAATGATGGGCCAAAAATTATTTAGTTCTTTCATTCTTTTTGCTTTAGAATAGAATAGATTGTAGATGAATAAATTAATAGATTTAAGAATTTGTCTGAATATAATGTTTATAATGGGATATTGCGATAATTTAGAAGGATCAGCCGCAGTTAAATGGCATATGTAAATTATGTAAATGTTAAATATACCGATTTATAAGAATTTATTTCTAATTTTTTTATTAGAAAATAATGGAAATATTTAATGAAGCTTTTCTGAACACATGGTGCCCAATACCACTTGTGATAAAAATACTTTGGTTTTCTGTGTAAAAAATGTGTGATTTTAATTTGACACACTTATTGGTTCATATGTGGGTAGGCTTTACATGGATACCTGTTGAGTAGGGGTAGCCCTAGGATGTTCTTTGCCACTGGGTGACAAATATTGCGTTACCAACCGCAACTGTGTGTGAACGCAACCAGTATACAGAGGTGGGCATTTGAGTGTAACTCTGCAGAATTATACACCACCACTTGTAAAGGAGCTGGAGCTATCTAACACCCTCTACTTTTTGGCATGCTAGCAGCATCTGTTGACTAGCAACAGCTCCTAGGGAGATTCGCTAGCAGGCTAAACTTGCCCACAAGCGGTCAAAAATCAGCCATTGAAGCTGCCTTTCTCTGAACTCCCTTTCCGCGACTTTGGATCTAAACCCTAACTAGCATGTCATCCCGGAACTAATGGTCATCCCAGGGCTTTCTGGCTTCCGCGGTGCCAGTCGGGCTCTTTGGTCAGCCGTTAATAGCCACATAAATAATTTGGCTTTAACTATATTCTTCCGATTTATCACTACACGGAAAAAGATTTCGCTAATTTTTTTTCAATTAAACCATTAATCAAAAATTAAGTTAGTTTTAATTAAAAATTTAATCAAGTGAATTAAATAAGTACTTATATGAACCACATTACTGCAGAAAATTTTGTTGATTTCAAAAAATGTTTAGTTGATACTATTACTTTGTTTACTGGAGCAAATTTAATTATTTTTTTTAATTAATGTAACAAATTTTTTAATTGAAATCAATTTTTATTTTTTTCTGTGTAGCTAAAATTAAAAAATTACAAAATTGGCGTAATAAGAAATTCAAAATGTTGCGAAAGTTGAAAAAGTTGAAAAAGTCTGGGCTGTTAATTCTATCTGCTTCAATATAATTTCTCACAGGAAATTTTGTTTTAATTTTGTAAAAACAGGCAGTTGGACAAGGTATTTCAAAAAATATTTTAGCCATTCCGCATAAAATTCCTGTGAAATGGGGAATTGAAAACAACAAAATTTCCCGGCAAACTTTAAGACGGGAATTTCGGGGAAAAACTATAATTTTATCAAAGGGGAGGTGAAGTTGCAGTTATCATTAAGAGCTCTATTAAAAGAACTCACAGGAGAATGTGAAAACATAGAATATGTTATCGTGGAAATCTGAAAACGAAGTAGTAAAATGCTCGTGGGATGCGGTTATAGGCCCAGGCGTGATGTGCCCTACGCTGATTTCTTCCGCAAATGACCACATATATTAATTAAAATCACTTAATGACATGCAAGCAGTCTGGTTTACGAAATTAACATAGTTGCGTAACAGCTTTAACTGTAGTGACTGAGAATGTAAGACGTGATCTCGATAATAGAAAAGTGAACTTTTTAGTACTTCTTGATCATTCTAAGGCGTTTGACACGGTTAATCACGGAATCTTTTCAACTTTTCAACAACGGCTACATCAATTTTATATTCTTACCTCACCAACCGTTTTCAGTCTGTATGTGTCAATAACAATATTTCCACGCCCATAGCAGTCTCAAGGGGAGTTCCTCAAGGTTCAATATTAGGGCCATTGCTGTTCTCCATATATGCTAATGATTTGCTACAACACCTACAACACTGCAATATACATATGTATGCTGACGACGTTCAGGTCTACCTCAGTAGCCCAGTAGTCTCCGTAGCAGAGAATGTTGAAAAACTCAACCATGATCTGAATAGAATTTACCGCTGGACAGACAGAAACGGTTTGTGTCTTAATCCCCAAAAATCAAAATGTATGATTATACATAGGAGATCCCAACATATCACCGGCGTTAATGTATTGATTAACAACCAGCCTATTGCGATTGTTTAAAAAGTACAAAACTTAGGGATAGTCTTTAATAACAACTTGACTTGGTCAAGTCATATCGATGCACTAGTGGCACAGATATACCAGAAGTTAAAATCGCTTTGGGCTACACCGCTCAACGTAAGGAAGCTCCTTGCTAAATCATATTTAATTCCAGGACTTTTGTATGGCTGTGAACTATTCGGCAAGTAGTAAGAGGAAACTAAATGTACTTTACAATAACATTATTAGATACGTTTATCATTTGAAAATTTAATAAATATAAAAATTCGAATGTTTTTGCATAAAATCATTTACAGTAAAGTACCATCATGTTTAGTTAATATGATTTACTTCACAAGATCCTTGAGAGGCAAAAGGTTGATAATACCTGTGCATCGATTCCTTATATAGGAATGCCAATTTTTCATCAATGATGCAAGTCTTTGGAATTCTCTTCCTCCTAACATACGACAAGTGAGCAACGCAATACATTTCAAAAAAAAATCTTTTTAATTTCTTTAATATACCACAGGTCATATAACTTTCTGCTTTTATTTTAATTTAAATTTGTTTTAATATTGTACTTTTATTTTTTTTTTTATTGTTTTAATTTTGTAATTTTTTAATTTTACTTTTATTTTGAACTTTTTATTTTTCGTTTAATTTTGTACTTTTAATTTTAATTTATTTTTTTTTCTTTTTCTTTATCAAATTGTTGAGGCTTTTTTTCTATTAACATTAAAACTCTTGCTCTATAATTATAAGAAATATTCTTGTTGAGCAGGATTTCAATTAATAAATAAAAAAAAATTAACAAACGTTATTTTTTTCTTCACTAAATATTTCCCTGGTCGTCATACAATTTTCATCTGTTTGTTGCTATTAATTAATGTAAATGTCTTATTCAATGAAGTTTAATATGATGAGTTAGTTCTGCCAACAAAAAGTTTATGCCGCCACCACAACAACAACAACAAGTAAAAAGGAATTAATAATGTTTATTTATGGATAGATTATCAGTATGGGGAAAAAAAATTTATGGAAAACATAAATCTCTAAAGGATTTAGCAGCAAGATGACAAAACGAGGCGTTTGGGGGAAAAATTAAGTAGCAATATTTCTAGTGTGGCATATAATTTCAAAAAATAAAAAAATAAATAAATAAATGAAGACGCACGAGTTTGTATGCATGGAAGAAATTAATTGATGAAATACGTTCATCCAAACACATTCATTCTTAAGCATCATTTTAATTAAAGGTCTTACTATGGGTCATTTAATGACTAGTTTTATGGCAAATTCACTTTTAGTCTTCTCTTTATTTTTGCAAAAAGAAAAATATTTATTAGGCAAATATTTTGTATTAAGATACATAAGGGATTTGTAGAATTAAAGTAATGCGTTGATTTTGATTTTTTTCCTAAAAGTTTATACAATATAAAGGGTGGTTTTTTAGAGTGTCACAACTTTGAGTTGGCTTCACTGCTTTATTTGAGTACCTATTTAACAGCTGGTAGTTGCTTTTTGTTTAGTTTTCTTTAAAATTTCATAATGACTTGACTTACAATAGAACAACGCGTTTAAATTGTTGAAATTTTTAATCAAAATAATTGTCAAATTCTAAATTCAAAAAATTCAAAATTGTATTTTCCGATGAAGCCCATTTTTGGGCTTGTAAATAACAAGAATTGTCGCATTTGGAGTGAGGAGAATCCACAAACAACACCAACCATTACATCCACAGAAAATTCCTGTTTGGTGCGCTTTATGGGCTTGCGGAGTCATTGGCCCATATGTCTTAAAAAACGATGATTGTCAGAACGCAAAAAGTTGTTGAAAATTGGTGTTCCAGATTTAGCATTTTACGAGCCAGCAGAGGCGCGCATAACAAAAATCATATTTAAACATTTATTTCATAAAATTTTCTTTCAAATAAAGCCAATAAAGCCAATAAAACGTTTTATTAATGTTTAAAATATATTTCCTTGTTTTATTATGATTTGAACTTGTGTCACTCTATAAGAAAACACCCTTTATTTGACTACGCCAAAGTTGAAGTTTTGAGAAAAACTCATTTCATATTATTCTACACCCTTTTAGATACCAGAATCCACTCTTAAGTCCAAACCCTTTTCTCGGAGATGGTCACATATATGGTTATACCCAAATGCAGCCTAGGATCTTAAAGATGTTGTCCTAAGGCCGTATTCAGACAAGGTTTCGGTACTAGAATCTTGCTCCTTCTCTTTATCGTGATTATAAAAGTTGTTAATATTTTAAGTTTGTCTGAAGCCTTAAATTAGCCGATCTTTCAAAGATCTATTGGTGGTAGTAGAATAAAGAAGAGTCCAAGCCGGTATCAGGGGTATCAGTTATTCTAGAAAAATAGGTTAGGAAAAAAGTTTTTTAAGCCCCTTATTCATAAAAATATTTTTTATTTAATAAAGGTTTACAGAACGCATTTTATCTGAAAATTTTTCTTAACAAACATTTGTTAAATTTAATAATCGTTTATGAATATTTTTGTCCTTTTTGCTCCCATGAAATGGCCAACTTTGGGGATAAATCCCTAAGGGCTAAAAAATCAGAGCGAGTTAAACTCTCTGTTTGGTTTAAAATGTGTTTAAACCAACAAATCTATAAATCACCAAAGAGATAAACCATTTTTAAACGCATAAAATTGGGCGTTTAAACTACCAATGCAGACCATATGAATTTGCTAAGATATATCGTAGTGCTGCCACATGTTATTTTTTTAACAACATATAATACATGGGACACTGATTTATAGTTGTTGAGTTTAAACTACATATAAATTCAAGTTTAGTTCAACTAAACCAACGTTTAAACCATCAGTGATTTTTTAGCCCTAAGTCTGACAGCCCTCGTTTTGAGAGTTAAGCACAATTCACGCTTGGATCAATGTTAGTAGTGATTACTTTAGCTATTACTAATGCGTAAGAAAGAAAGTGTGTTTGCAATATAAGATATAAACAAAATTTCCTTGCGAGAGCGTGCTTAATTACATTTCTATCGTATGTGAGTGTGCCTGACAGTAAGTCAAAACCACAATGCTTTTTCACAAATATCGGTAAAACTAGAGTTGTTTTCGCATGATGATGAAATTCCGTATACTGATACTCAATGTCGTACAAAAAAGTTTCAGAAAAATAGGTGGAAGGATATTCCTTCCAATACCCCTCAAATAAAAACTTAAATTTTTGTTGCCCGAATATAGCAAAACTTAGTATCTTTTTCCCACTAATATTAATAATGTGATAGTTAGTTAGTATGTTGGGATATTTGGATGTTTAGATCTTTGTTAGTTTGTGGTTCAATCACGCGAAAACCGCTTAATGGATTTGACTGACATTTGGTAGACGGATAGCATATGGCCCAGTTTTAAACATAAATAGAAAGTGAAAGCATATAACTTTTGTGAGATGATAATGAACTTTTTATAACCTGAATTGGAAGATATGGATATGGACGATATGTGAGTTCAACAAGACGGTGCCACTGGCCACACAGCAAACGAAAAAGGGCTTTTTTCGCGACAAATTCACTGGCCGTGTCCTGGCCGCAAAGATCATGTGATTTGCCACCGTTGGACTTCTTTCTTTGGGATTATTTGACAGAAAAGGTGTACGTCGATAAGCCAGCAACTAAAGGATGAGATAATTTGCACATTAAGGCATAGAACCTCAAGTATGCCTCAGCGTCATCGAAAATTTGGACCATCGGATGGAAGCGTGCCGCCGAGGTCGCGGTGGCGATTTGGCCGATTTTTTATTTCATACATAATTGAAACATACCAATATTATCATAATAAAAAGAATTAAATAATTTGTCTTTTATTCAAAATCAACATCGGCCCTTAAAATTTAACCACTTTACATGAGATCTGTTTCAAACTAATTTTTCTATGTTATTTTCTTTCGTTCGCGCCATGCAAACCTAGTTCGACTATAAAATTAAGTGTTCTGTCGTTGATGTAAATTAAAGAAATTTCAAAACTCTTAGAACTTATGCTGAAAAATCCCGGGTATCAAGACTTCGTCAATCCAGATTATCGGCAACGCGTTTTTCCGATTTGCATCCCTACTTTAATAAAACAAAACTTCTTTTGAATTCACCCAAATTACATAAAAATTATTCTTTTATCCAAGAAAATTTTTTTTTTGTAAAGAAAAAGAAAAATTATTCAAAAATTGTTTTTATCTCAATATTCATCCTTATTTAAAAATCATTCTCATCAGTGATGTAAATGATGCTTCTGCTGCTGTTGATGATGACGTTGATAATGATGACAAATAAAATGACAGTTTCTTTAATCATTTTTTCTTTTACAGTCCGGTGTTTGCTGCTGCTGCTCTTGTGTCCTCAACAAATTAGTATGACAGAAAAGTTTGATGAACTTCAAATCAAAATTGTTTCTTATGTTATATCCCTGGCACGTTCGTTTTGTAACCCACCATCATCAGCAGCATCATTAGAAAATGAAAACAGAGTAAGAGGAAAAAGTATAGTATATAACAATTAACAATGCTTTAGGCGGCTATAACGAATCACTGATACCCTCCAGAAGGAATTAGAATTTTTTGCGAACAAGTAAAAACTTCGCCTGCAAAATAAAGTGGTGAGTAATCAGAGAAAAATAAAAATACTTCTTACAATTCTACTGAAAGAACGAATGAATTTTGCAAGGGATGTTCCAAAACGAACGCATTCAAAAGTAGGTCATTATTTTTATAGCTACATACATCCAGAAAATAATTAGTTATAGTAGTAGTCATAGCGGAAAGCTACTAAATAATGGATGAAAGAAGCCATTCATTTTAAAAAAAGTAAACGAAATTTTTACTGAGAAGTGAAAGAGGATCTGTAATAAAGATAAATACAGCAAACCTTCTAGACTTAAACAACCCATGTGGTCCGACTTTCATTTCAACATTATTATTCACTACCGTTCTGTATGGAAGTGTATTCCGAGAGTGGGTTTTAAAAAGGACTTTTGTTACTGTATGGATAATCGTCAGGAAATTGTACTGTTTAAAATCATATTAAAGTACATTAGGCCAGCAAAATCATTATTTGTTATTGTGTATGGTGTTATACGGGACTTATATTTGGTAAATTATGTTGCGATTATCAAGACAAAGTTGGTAGAATAACTTCTGGTTAAAGAATGTGAATTAAATTTGACTCTTAATGCTAAATACTGTGTAAACATAATATAAATAAAGATTTTTTCTGAGGTTGGTTTACATTGAAGTCCATTATTCCAAATTGCTTCGGAGAATGAGAAACAATTTCACTTTCGAATTCTTCTTTTTTATAGAGTCACTCAAAAGTGAACCGAGAATTTATATGCATAAACTTTATGGTGTCTTAGATTAACAAGTCTTTTTAAAGCCTTGTTACTCATACGTAAGCATATACGTTGCGGATCAGCTGATCCGCTGATCAGCTGGGACGTTGCGTTGCGGTTGAACCCGATAAAGCTTAAAATTTTCTCCGTTTTAACGTATCAGCTATTAAAGATTTTGCTAATTAAACGGCAAACCCCTCTGAAGTGATCAAGTGCACTAACAATATTATTACAGTAACGGAATTCCGTAAAAACAAAGGAATATTCAGATATTTTAAATAATTTTACTACCAAAAATTAGTTTTTACTTATCTTTAAAAAACGATGTGCTTGTTTTGTGTAACAAATTCCCATTTTCTATTTGTTAAAATGATTTAATTAAATATATAAATTTTTAAAGTAAAATAATTGCGAAACCATATCGGTCATGCTGCTGCTGGTATCTTTAGAATACGAGTTCTTCTGTAAACAAACGAGGTCAGTACAACAAATATAAAACAAGCCTCTGTACCAGGGCAAGTAAGCAATTCTCTCTCTCATTAGAAAATAAAGCGGACAGGTGTCTGTCTGGTGTTTTTTTTAGAAATTCGGCTCTTTTCTGGAGTAAACGAAAATTACTGAACTTAATAAAACAACTGAATATTTGTTTTTACAAAATATTAAGTAAATTTTTTGATAATTAATTTATATAAAATAACTGAAAATTTATTTGTTTTTACGGAACATGGGGTTGAATTTTTGACAATAAAAATTAAAACAACTTTACGTTAAAAATAAATGAAAAATAAGTAGACCGGTTTTTAACTGAATTTTCATTTATTTTATATTACATATTCAGATAATTTTACGTACAGAATATTGTGAGTGTGGGTGCAATTGAAACATGTAGGGTAACATGTCCGTGTAAGCCCGGGTTCGAGCCCCGTGACAGTCAAGAATGAAATAATATCAATAAATTTTCATGTTGTAAAATTACTTTCTTCATGCAAATAATTGAATGAAAATTAAATTTGATGAACTTTAGCCTAATAAAAATATCGAAATTTGGATTAAAACCCATAAACAGTTTAACAAAATAACTACAATACTTATTATTGCTAATTGATAAAGCGAACATTCCATCGACGTACACGACGTTTTTTATATTTTTATACAAAACGCCCAAAAAACAAAAACTTACCCCCATATTCATAAAAAAATATTTTTTATGAATATGAAAAGGTTTATTGAATAAACCTTTAGTAAAACAAAAATATTTTTTATAAATATGGGGATAAAATTTTTCAATTTTGACAAATTTTCTGTTTTCTTTTAACACATTTTATCAAGTTAACGTCTTTTATAGTAATTACCAGCCATTGAAGTAGACTGCAACGTTTACATGTCTGCAACATTTACGTTTAAGTAACGACTTCTTTAGTGTTACACACAGAATGACAAACTTAGTACAACCTCATTCGTCGTGGAGGGTATACAAATAAAGTTTTTGTGAATATTTTTGTAGTTTTTTTTTTTGTTTTACTGGCGTTGTCTGTAGATGTCCATCATCTATTGTTTAACTTTAGTGTGCCTTGATGTTAATTAATTCCTGTCTTCAAGACACTTTTTTCTATATATTGTTGTAGTGATACTTGTTGTTTTTGTCGTAGTAAAGAAATTTGCTTTGTAAAAAGTTTTTACTTTTTTTTCTAAGTTTTATTTTATTATTTTTTTTCTCGTAAGTATTATTTTCCATCATTGTCCTGTGAAACAAATCAAAAATATATATAAATTCTCGTCATTCTTGTCAGGTTGAGAAAATGAAAAATAATAAAAAAAAATGAAAAAAACGTAGCAATCAGCAGACGTTAGAACGCCACATTAAGTGAGGTATAGCAATTGGAATGTCACCGTTTGGTCATTAGAGCTACAAAACGAATTTCCTTAACAACCTTTCGTAAATGCACAGTGATGTCAAACAGAGAAAGTAAGCGCAAAAGACAATATTGGGGAAAACCGTGCCAAAAAGTCGGTACGAACAAGATTGGTGTAATATGTTCTACGCAACCCTTCTGTAGATACATACATATAATGTTGAGCAGATATAATCTCTTCATAGTGCTTGGACAAAGTGATTTAATACCAAATGCAAATTTGTTCCATCAGCCTATACGACTGTTAAAGAAAATCAAATTAAGGTGCTTATTATACCTTAATTTATTTGCAATATAAATCCCGCTTATAAATATCGCCTGCTATACAACTCGTTTTATAATCAGTGTTGCCAACTTTAAGCAATTTGTAGTAAAAAATGCGCAAAACTAGCGGAGTCGGATTTAATTACTAAAAAAACTTAAAAAATTTATTTATTACACTGAAAATATACAAGAAATTAATTTGTTTGCATTAATACACTTTTAATAAAACCAAAAGAAACAGAACAATCTTTAAAAAAAGACAAACTCAAATTATCCATAAAATTAATTTTTTTTTATTGTAAAAGCTTTTCTTGATAAATAATTTCTTAATTAAATGATAAATATTAAAACGCAACTATTGCAACATTTTATAACATTTTTTGGTCTAAAATTTGGCAGAAAAACTTGTTGGAAATTTCGCAATATAAAAATGGCGAAAAAATTTATAATTGGAAAAATTGATTTCTTCATGGCTAAAAAAAATGTAAACAAGCTAAATCTAGTCACTTTAAAGCTAATTTGGCAACACTGGTTACAACATTGTTAAAGTGTTTGTTTTTATACAAACTGTGAGGGAAAGTAAGTAAATAATTTATGTCTGAACAATTTTACACTTAATAAACGATTAAAAAAAATGTTTCTATAAAAAATTTCCTTAATAAACGTTTGTTAAATTTAAAAATAGTTTCTGAATACGGGATTTTAAACTTTAAACCAATTTCATATATCGCTTATTTCAACAAATTTTCTCCGACTTTAAATGCATCGGGTTTCACTGTAAATTACACCAGCATATTGTTCTTACACAACTACACCTACACAATTTACACAATATTAAACTTTAATAAATAAAACAGGACCTTCAAGAGAACGGTAGAAAATTTTTTAGTTTCTTTGCAACTACAAATTCTTTTCCTTGAACATTTCTTACACCTTTCAATCATTTTTATTTCTTAAACTCTTCAACATTATTTACTCATTCACTCACTCACTCACATTTATTCTATGGCACACTCAGAAAACTTTGCTTGATTCTTTTATTCTTTACACACATTTATTCATTCATTCATCCATCCATCCATCTATCCGTCAGTCAATCGTCATCTTGTCTGTCACTTTTAGCTGTCATTTTACACTAAACTTTATTCTCTCTACTTCATGTTTTGTGTTAAGGTTACAATTTATATAAATACTTTTTATTCGTTTTGGGTGCTTTTCATTCATTCTATCCGGTACTCAAACTAAATGATGGTACTCTACTGTTCGTTTAAGGTGCATTATGAATTTTTATGGAATACGAATGTTTTATTTATAATAAGAAAGTTTAAGTTTTAGACTGGTTTCTACACTCAATATAAGTTTAACTTATTATCATGGTATAAGATGTGCGAAAAAAATCTTTCTTTCGTATAACGATATTTTAGTTTTTAGAATTAGTTTATGCTTTAAATGTAATTGTTCGAAAGAAAGAATTCTTTCGCACATCGGAAAAAGTCTATATATATTATATTCTATATACAAATATACTCTTCATTCTCAAACGATCAGTAAAACTTGTATATGTATGGTTTTTCGGATTTGCTCTATACCAACAATTTATTTTCTCCTTCTATTTGCCCCAGTCTCCTGTTGCTACATTTAAGTTCTTGCAGAAATAAACTTTTATTTTTATATACGTATATTATTTTGTTGTTGTTCAAGTCAGTGTTTATTTTGCTATTCCGTTCGTCCTTTCCTATTCCTTGTGTTGGCTCTCATCAACAATACTTCATACATACACAGAATTGTACATGGCTGTGTGCTTGTTCTGTATGTATTTAGAAAAAGGACTCTTATTTAAGTCAACTCATTTGAAAGACATTGATTGACTTTCTTAATAGACTTTGTGTCTTGTCAAAAAAATTAAAGTAAAATGTCAAATTTATATCAGGGATTTTAATACAAAATATGTATATACACTACCTTCGTGTGTATGTATGTTGCACGCATAATTTAAAGGCAGGACTGATTCTACTGACAAAAAATAATTTTAAAATAAAGATTAATTATAAAAAAAGTATTTAGAAATAGGAATAAAAAAGCTAAATTACGTAAGATATTTAGTAATGATCCAGGCTATCAGTGTGTCGGTTGTAGGTTGAATTCTCGCTTGAGACTCCGATCTGTTGTACTGCAATGTGCTGAATTCCTTTGCTATGTGGCCAATTTGCTAGATAGCCAATCGTTTGACTGTTTAACAAAGTTCCTTTGGACTTTGCCTCACAAAAATAAAGCTCGAAGATATCATTTGGTGCAAACATTCTCTGTGCGTACGTGAATTGCATTTAGTGGCCAGAATTGACTACTTATCATCTTGTTTAGCGATGAAAAACTGAATTTAAAAACAATTCAATTCTCTCAATAGTTAAAATTTATGGGGATTTTAAAATTATTTATTGTTGCAAAAAATTTATTTGAGATGAATTCTGATCTCTTACTTTACACTACAAGAGCATTGTTCACACAAAAATAAATTCCACATCACTACATCTTAATCAGTCAAAAATTTTATTTTGAATTTCTTGCCGCTTACAGCCTTTTCGATTTTAGGAGACGATATAATTTAAATAATATAATCTTATATTTAATATTTACTAATATTAAATCTGTGTTTAGTTGCTGATTTGTAAAGATAAAAACTAAATTGGACCAAATGTGAATCGGCAATTCCCAAAGTGTTCTATTGTATAATATTGGTTGAAAGTTACATTCCTAAAATTATAGCAAATATACAGAATCCCGGAATTTCTTAAAATAATTATAAAATAATTAGTATTGTGGTAATTTTGTTGAACTATTAATGGTTTTTAATCCAAAGTTTCAATATTTTTAATCAGGCTTAGGTTCATCAAATTTAATTTTCATTAAATTATTTTTATGAAGAAAGGAATTTTACAACATGAAAGTTAATCAAAATTGTTGTTGATAATCATTCATTCTTCACTGACCTGAGATTCGATCCCAGGCGGCTGGTTACCCTGCCATGTTTCGATTGCTACCACTCGATCTCCTCAGAGGGATTTGCCGTCTTACACTCGGAGCCATCGACGACTGCTGACGTCAATAGTCAAACATCAATCCTTAAACCAAATTGTATTTTAACCCTTTGGTAGATCAAAATTTGCTTTTTTGAATGATTATTCATTTTAAATTAATTAAAAATATTGAAAATAAGTATAAAATGTTTAAACCAAGGATGATAATTGAGAAAATTAAAATCGTACCAACGAACTTTTAAAATCGTACTTTTTCGGCCCCAATTGTACTAAATCAGCATTTTATAAATTATTTTTTATTATATTTTTAAAAACAAAAATTTAATACAACAAAAAGAAAATTTAATTTAGCGCTTGTAATATCTCCTTCAAAATTATTCGGAGTAAAATAATAATGGAGTGGTCTCCTACTGTTCCAAAATTCTGTTGATTACTTCTTGACGTTACAACCATCTTGTTGACAAATACTTGGAAATATTATGAGTTCCTTCCAAAATAATCTTGAATTGAGAGGAATTCGTCTGTTCTACAATGTAGAACTTTTGCAGAAGTGGTTTCCTATATCTTTTAAAAATTTGCCAATACCATCAGAAAATGCACGCTTATATGCTGCCGCTGATACTAAATTTAGAATGTGGCATAAGCAATGAACAAGTGAAAAAATCTTTTTACAATAGCGGAGTTCAGTGTTTCGTGCAAATGGTCTTGCAAAAGTATAAATGCAAAATATCATAGCTGTTTTGGTAAATCCAACAACAAAAAGTAGAGCTTCCCTAAGATTTCATAAAAAAGCCACGACATTTTGCATTTTCGCAAGATTATTTGCACCAAATACTAAACTCCGCTTATAGTCATTGGACAGTAAATACGAGTTGCCATTTTATATCAGTTATAAATATGTAGGTTTGAAAAATTTGGAAATAGTACCAAATCAGTCACGGGGGTACCAGCGTACTTTTTAGTTTCGAATTGTACCAAAAAAAGTACAATTGTACCAACTTTATCAACCCTGGTTTAAACCAAGTGGTAGTGCCACTCTGAGAGTAAAATTACAAAGTGAGAGTTTTAATCTCATATAACTAATTAGTCTCAACTCTCAGCAATGCATTCTTAATGCGTACATACCCTTATGTTTGTCAAAGTTTGTTGTAGACACTACAACAACACCACACAAGTAGGTAAACCCGGGTTTTTTTGTGCAGAAATAACAGAACAAGTAGAAAAACATACATTATTTTTATGTTTAAAAAGTGAAATAAACAGCAAAAGTTCCTATTTAGTTTATATTTTGAGTTGAATATGTACATCAAATTCTAAGATTAGATATTAGACATCAGGCACGATGCTAGTGTTTTATAATTGAAATTCTGTTAGGTGCAAAACGGGTAAGTAGAATCAACCGTAATAATATTCTCCTTCTGTCTCCGGGATTAGTGTTTTAGGTTAGCATCAATCTTATTTCACATTAAAATAATTTCGAGTACGAACTGGGGATTAAATCAACTTTACAATACTTGAATCAAGCGCATTATGAGATTGATTCTATTTTAGTTTGATGTGAATCATTCGCATTTTCGGATTTTTTCAAGTACGAATTCGAGACTAAATATGGATAAGTAAAGTATTTCGCACTTGAAAAATCCGTACTTTTTGTACTTGATTCAAGAAAATCCGTACTTACCGTAGCAGTGATACCGCTTCGGATTGATTTTAGTACGGATGGACTCATTTTTCGTTTCAATGTACAACCAATATGAAGAACAAAACTTTATCAAATGAATTAAACGTTTACTTTTATCAACAACTTTACTGTAGACAATGTTGTTAACATTAAAAAATGGTTAATTGATACTTTAAATTTGTTTACTGGTGCAAATTAAATTAACATCACATATTTATTAATTGAAAATAAATTTTATTGTTTTCTGTGTGTGTTTTTTTTATCGTTTTATAAGTTTAAAAGTGCTTTTCGAAAAAACACTTTTTATTAGATCTATTGTATAGTGTCTTCCCTAACCATATAAATTAGACTAAATTGGACAAAATTTAACCACAATAACGTAACAAGTTACGGCTTTAGTTCGATCGTCATGAAATTCAGTGTCGTATATTTAATTCCTTCCGAACTATTACAGAACCATGTTTAACGACACACAACTTTTTGGTATTGAAGGGATTTCCGAGCTTGGACATTATATGGTGCCTAAAATTAATTATGATTGATTTTCAAAAAATTCCATGTTGTGTTTTCTTGTCTTATAAATTAATGTAATCGGTTAATTAACTTATACGCATGCTTTGGACGTAGGCAATGGATTTATTTTCCAAAAATCTTTTTTATTATGAAGAGATAGAAACAGAGATTGCAAATAAAAAAAGGACCAAACTAATCTTTGTAGTGCAATGGGAAACGACCCTAGCAAAAAATTTACTTGCCTGTGCCCATGTTCTGTAACTCTTGCGTCGAGAAACTTTTCGATTGAAATATGTGAAATGAAACAAAAATGCCATAAATTAAAATAACCAGATGTTTTTCTCACTAAGCTGTGTCTGTTACTTTTTTTTAGCGAGAACTAGATGTCACGTAAGAAAATTACTCGCCAATTTACAGAAAAAATGTGTCTGTAACATTCTTGTGAGAAAAGTTCCCGCTTTGAACTGTCAAATAAACTCACGAATAAAAATAGGGAGAGAAAAAATTGCAACACTAAAAAATAATTAAAAATGCAAAACACAAGGAACTATAATAATAATAATAATATTTCTTGGCACATTTTTTTATTGCTTAATTATTTTGCTTTCAACATTTTTTGCAAACAACAAACATTGAAGTCGCACTTTACATTATTTAGTATAGCGGACGCTTGTATTTTCGCCACCGAATTTTGGTAGCCGTCATCGATATGTGTTACTGGCGTTCTCAATGTCTGCAATGTCACATCGGCTTTGAGTGCAATGTTATGACATTTATACCGTAACGACGTTATCTCCTTTGATAGTTTTCGATATGAGTTACAGACATACTTTTAGAGAAACGATGGAATATTTTTTTTCACATCTTTTCGATGCGAGAAGTTCTCACAACAGTTACATAACATGGGTACTGGTAAGTTAGCAATTAATTTTGGAGAAAAACAAACACTACTTTTTTTCGGCCGAATAACTATTTTTTTTTGTTTGAGGTGTCCTCAGAATTCAGTTCTTAAAATAAACTTACTAGAAGGCAAACAAATTTCTAGTTATTACTTAACTACTAGCAAGTTGAATTGTAAGTACTTACAATATACTTAACAGAAGCCAAAAAATTACTAGTTAATAGACCTAATAAGTAGTTATTAAGTAGGTTACCAGTTAGTAAATATTCAGTAGTGAAAACAACACAACTAACAATCACTATGAAGTAAATACTTATTGAAGTTTTCAGAATATGGACAATTGTAATGACAACTGCTTACCAGGTAATGTATGAAATAACTTCCATATATTACTAAAATCAAAATGTTTTCCTGGGATATTCCGTTTTTGATAGAAACCAATTAGATAAAGTCTAAATCGTATCCACACCGATGTTAAGAAACAAACCCAACAAGAAAATCAGAGATTGCTGTGGTTGTTTAAATAAAAGTGGCATAACTACACTTGACATAATCGAGTATTGAATAAGTAAGAAATTTTTTTTTTATTCTTTTTAGTTGAGACATTTCTTCTTGATTCGATCTCACTTTTTGCTAAATAATGAACATGCTGCTTTGCTATAATTGATATTGCAAAACAGTAATTCAGCTTCGAGCGAACAACAAGAAGACATATACCTATTTTAATTTTTATGCTAAAATATTAATTTAATCTTCTACATGATCTTAGACTTTACAAAGTATACATTAGGGTATTCATTCGGTTAACCGATTAATTACTACCCGATTAACTGATCGATTAATTTAAAATTACCTTTTTTCAAATGTAACAAAATTTTTAATTTTTTGTAGTATTAAGCCACTTTCTTTTGTGTTTTTAATTATGGGTGAGTTCCAAAACGTCAGTTGCAAGCAGCTCGCTTTTTTAAATGCATTCAACAATGCAACCATGTAGAATTTTAAAACGTTATCTTTACCAAAACTCACCAAAAATGTTGCTAAAGTGCAATAAAAAAAGTTGTGTTTAGAAATAATTTTTCGTACAATATATTTTCTTCTACAGATACAGTACAAAAGCAGAAATTAAAAAAGTCGGAAAGTCTGATCTTATTATATAGAATATTTGGTGCTAAGCTTTGCCAGGATGAGTTAGATGATGACCTGACAACGGAAGAAACTTTCGATAGCAACAAAACAACTGAATTAACCGAACAAATTAGAGGTGTTAAAAGTTGTAATTATTAAAACAGGACTCTGATGGAATAATGGACGATTTTATATATTTCGAAAAGGACTGAGAATTTAGATATTCTGTATAATGGGAATTGCAAGAGTTAAAGTTCAAAGTAAGCAATTTTTAGAGAAATCGAAAAATTTAGCAGCTTAGTATGGAGATTTCAGTTCAATATAAATTTTTGACTGTAGATTTACAGCCTGGTTTATGAAATTGAAAACAAACTTTCGTGTAAGAAATTATATTTTCGTACTTTATTGCTGTTTTCAATTTAATTTCTCACACAAAATTTAATTTCATTTTCTGAAAGCAGGCAGCTTAACTAAATAAAAATCTTTTTTCGTATTGAATTAAACAACTGTCATTTTATTGCATTTTTAGATAATTTCGAGCTCAAACCGCGATCAATTAACGATTTTGTTGGCAACACTTGCATCAGCTCCTAAAATATCATGGTCACATAAGGTACCGTAGCGATTTTATATCAAGAACAATTTTATCGTAAGCGACAAATTTCATACAAAATTTATATAAAATTAAATAAAAAAACTCTCTCCTGTAAAATTTGATTTTTGGCGCTTACGTTATTTTCGCGGTTAGGGCTCGATTTGATAATAAAAGAAATGGAGATTGCAGTCTTTTGGTTTATAGCCCTCACATGTCATTACTATTTCCTCCTGCCCCATAAACTGTATCACCCAATACGATAAAAACTTATTTTAAGAATTAGTAAACATTTCCTTTTATTATACCAAAGAGAAAACAAAAAAAACTTTTTTAATAGAAAAATTATTCCATCACCTCTCACTGCCACACATAAAACTAAATATTCTCCACAAATCTCAGTCAGTCTTACATTTGCTGTACTTTTTCTTTTCAATCTGAATTCATCTGTCTTAATAATTGTACATAAGTTTTACTAATTAAGTGATTACTAATAATAATTTTATCCATTAATAACTTTTAGTAACAAATTTTTCAACAAACGTTAAAACGTTTTAATAATTTTGTTCTTCTTGCTTTTCTTTCATTCATTATATTAATCAATAACCCACCTCTTGCCCATATCTTAGATGAAATACAAGTAATGAAAATTAATAAAAAAAAAAAAAATTAGAGAAAAATGTTACAAAAATTTGCCTCTCTGTGAATAATTTCGTACCAACACCAGTTGTACTATGCCAGACAACAAACTAAATATATATGGAGGAAAAACTAAAGAAATTTGCAACAAAAAGTTGAAAAATGTATAACAATCGATCACAAATATTAAATACATTTATTAAAACATATTATAAGTTTAGTTGAAAACGCCCTTGCCATTTGCACAAAGCGAAAAAGAAGGCGAGTCAATGCCACCACATTAGCTAACACCACCACCACTTTCATCGATATCTCACACTACATTTTCAAAGAATAATCGCCAAAGTCGTCATTATCACCAATACAAACTGCAAATGCAGAGTTCCATAATAAAACGCAATAATTTTCCTTGACCATTTTTTTTTAATGTAGATTAATTAATATATTTAATCGGTCATTTGTCGTAGCAAAATCGTTGTCTGAGAACTATACAAATCATTAAAAATCAAGTAAAAATGCTATATTCGGCTTTGCCGAATTTTATATACAATTCCCCATAGTATTGTTAAGCGAAATGTTTCCTAGATATAGACGCCATCGTGTCAAAATGTTTATTTCGGGAGCATATTTGCATATTATGGGTCGATTATGCTTGTTTTTAAAACCAGAACAAATTTAATTAAGTGAATTGCCCAAATAACAAACATGTTTAATGGCAACCATAATGTGGTTGTTGCTTTATTTAACGATTTTATAGTTGACGGTTAGTGTTTAATTTACCATAATATTTCTAAAATTTTTCGTTAACCATTTTTTTGTTGTAGGCGACCATATAAAGTAATTTTTTTTACCTGTGTGTAGATGTAAACATTTTTATTTTGATTTCAATCACAATTTTTGACATTAAAATACATTGAAATTATTGAGTTTTCGTAAGTTTTATTTACATATTTAATTCATTAAACAAAAAAAAAAATGTACAATTTTTGTTATGGAACTCCTCAAATTAACTGTGAATCAAAACACAAATGAAAAAATGGAAAACTAATGCAACCATTTGTATTACATATTTAGATAGAACTGTAAATTAAATACTCAGGATAAAAGGAGTAAAACTTTTTACAGAAATATTCTAAATTTGTATTTATTATTATTATTTACTTATTTTTTCTAGCTGCCAGGTAGGAAAAAACTACTTTGAGGTATTTCCAATTTTTTTATGAATTTTTAAAAAACAAAAATTTCGAAATTTTGATAAAAAAATTATTTTTTTACAAAAAAAAAAAAAAAATGATGTTTCTAAAACGACTGCGCATATTAGAAAAAAGTTGTACCTTTCTTAAAGGAAATTTTATTGCGGAATTTAGGTTTTTTTAATAAACTAAACCGCTCAGAAAAAAAAGAAAATTTATTTTAATTAAACAATTCGTTCAGACAATTAAATATTTTACTAACTTTGCCCCTGCAAAAGAATTGATCATATCAATTAACGAATTTGTATTTTCGAGTCATGCCACACAAATTTAGTCAATTAAAAAATTAATTGCATAAATTAAAAAAAACACAACATATGCACAAACATTTAAAATTTTGTGTTTTAATTAAAACAATTAATTGCAGCAAACAATAAATTAATTGAAAAAGTTAAAGAACATCAATTAATTTTTTAATTGAACAAATTTTGGCAAATATTTTTTCTGTGTGGTTTTGAGTTACGGGAACATATATTGTGCAACCTCCTCCATTTTCGAAATAACGGTATATCTCGAAAACAAGATCTAATCAAAAAAAAAAACGGTTAGCACCATAAGATTCAGCGTACCCGAATTATGTTGACAATCTATTTTTGCAACTAGCACAGTATAATTATCCTTTGGTTTCCTATTAAGGCCACTTTTGGAATACACTTTAATTCGCCTTAGACCGTAACGATTTGCAATGCTGCTATAAAATTTGGCACACATTTGGGGTATTCACAAGGTAGTCATAAAGTTGTAAAGGCATATGTCTTAAAATATTTCCAAGAAATATATAAGACTGCTGTGGGTTACCGCTTATAATTTAGATTTTTACTGAACAGTTACAATTAACGCCCAGATTTTTATGCAAATACATATCGCCAGTCTAAGGTTATCGTATACTAAATATCTTTGCGAATCAATAAATTTGCAGTAAAATGGCTTTCATTTGTTAGTGCACGTTTTTGCATATTTTACTATGCTGATATTGCATATTATTCTTG
Organism: Pollenia labialis; assembly: GCA_949318255.1. Taxonomy (NCBI): domain Eukaryota; kingdom Metazoa; phylum Arthropoda; class Insecta; order Diptera; family Polleniidae; genus Pollenia; species Pollenia labialis. The sequence continues at coordinate 21,855,399 of OX439141.1, forward strand.
CATATTTTAAATACAACTTGTTTTAATTGCTTTATTTTGCCTTGCACCCTGTTGCAAAAGATATAAGAGACAAATTCGATGATATTTTTTTTATTGATTTCTAATGGGGGAAAACTATTTTGTAAAGCACCAACGTGTTGCCGCATATAAAGAAAAGTATCCAACAGAAGTGTAACAACCAGGTGGGGGAAGGGGTTAAAAGCTGAAAACGTTTACCAATTCAAAGATGTGGTGAATGGATTCAACAATGGTGATGCAGAATCAACAAAAAAAATTATAAATTTAATTAAATTTACATTGCCATAAATAAGATGTATGCTGTAGACGGTAACTTTAGTAAACAAATTCGTATCAAGCTTGATAAAGCTGAAACAAAGATGAAGGATTTAAAACAATAAAAAAAACTGCTAGCATATTTATTTTAAACCCTACACTTCCATGTTATTTTCTTTTGAAAACAGGCAGTCAACTTTAATTTTGAAAATATTAAAAAAAATCTATTTCACTTCCAACAAGTGGTATAATTTACATGAGTGTTTTGCATTTGGTTTTTCTTTATGTTTATGAGACTGAACTTTAACGTTTTTTCTTTAACCATTGTTTCTTTTATCACTAATAAAAAATGTTAAGTGCATAATTTTTTAAATTTTAAGCTCATATATTTATATTTTGAGTGCATTTTTTATGCGCATAAAACGCGATTTTAACTGCACAAAAGTCCGGGCTCTAGTTTGAAACACAACAATATTTATTTTAAAGAATTGTAAAATTTTATTTAGGAAATTATGACGATATGACTTGTTAAGAAAATTCACTTGATATCTTAGTTTTGGTCATAGCAGATTAGCACAGCCGATTATTTAATTTCTACTTGTTTTTCATTTACCCTGTTCACTTTCTTTAGAGTGTATAAAACATGCATGCTTTACAGTTATGGCTGTTTGTCTTTCTGTCTGCCTGTTCGGCTTAAGTTTTTTGAAACACACACAAATACACAAAAATTTATTTATGCTCGTATCTTAACGAAAAACTTCACAAGTCACATATGTTTGAGACGCAGATAAATATGCGAAACGTGCATGATTCAAGCATAAAATCAAATCAATTCCAATTAGGACTTTTCTCTGATGTATTCGTATAAATTATTATTTATCACTTGCTTATTTATTATTTCTACTATTATTTCTACTGTTGCCTCTAAAATTCTTTTACACTTAATATTTTAACCAAGTCTAGTACATATACGAGTGCTTTATGGTTTCTTCTACATACTTTGGGCTTCAAATAGTTTTCTTCCTTTTTTTGAATACTGCAGTTTTGAAAAAAAATATGCTCTGCTGGTCTTTTAAAATTAAAAGCATTTAGTCGGTGCAGAGAAAAATGGTGTTAATAAGGCTTTGGCTATTTATTGCTAAAAATGATGCTGGTAGCGTGTTAATTCTGTTCAATTTCTAAACGTAATTATGAGTCCAATTCTTGCCATCTCTGAAAAAACTGATTAATATGAATAATGGGAATTATGAATAACATAAAGGGAGAGAAAATTACTTATGATTATAATTAGTTCACTTTGACCACAGCTGTTTTACTTTAGTTAATGACAGAGATTTCTTGTCGATACATTTTAAGGAATTAAGCTGTTAAGGTTGAAGAAAATTTATAACACATTTTAAGGAGAAGAATTTAGTAACAATTTTGTGTATTTAAAGAAAAATGTTTGAAACTAGCTTCCAATTTTTATATTTAAAAGTTAAATTAACCTTTTGAATTCTTAAGTATCAAAATTGTTTTGAATAGTTAGTTGATTTGTTTCCATACTCAAATTTTAAGATCCCACTGGTACCAAAAGGCGTTCCCGTACTCGAATAACTATGTTATGCTTTTTTGGTAACATTGAAAGCCTGCAGGATCTCAACTTTGAGTACGTAAACAGAAATATTGTATAAATCGGAACTAAAATTTCTCAATCAAAGTTTGGTAAATTTAACTTCATTCATTTAAAGCGGGAAACTTAACTAGAAAAATATTTAAAAATTTATTTAAATACTTTATATATGTAACCTCTATTATTTTAATATATAAATTAAATATTCGAGCTTAAGGTCTTATTTTTTTTATATAAAATTTTTTTTTTTTATAATTTTATTAAAACCAATATTTCGGCACTTCTTTGAGTGCCTTCTTCAGGTTTTTTTTTTTCTTTCTTTTTAACAAAAAATTAACAATTTTTTTAAAACAAATATAACAAAACGACAAAAAATTTACAAAATTAAAGAATTTTTATAAATTAAATGTCTATAATTTTGTGCGATAGTATATAATTTGGCCCTTAAACAACTTTGTTAATAACCAAATGCGTCGGTTTTAGAATTCGCAAAGTCCACATGTGACTATCAACAAAGAATTACATCGGTTTTAAGAATTGGTGCTCTAAATCGTGTCATTAATCACCATTAGAGTCAATTTGTAACTCTTTTCAAAGCTAAAGGCCTATGTCAACAAGCCCTCTACCACCGTTGAGAAAATGAGACCAGCCATCAATACATTTTATCCAAACTATTTATGCAAACTGATCATCAAACATTTCGGCAGAAGAGTGTCTATGCCCTAGCATAGACCTGAACGCTATTTACACGATGTTTTATTCCATAAATAACACTGTCACGTCTACTTTATGATTTACCAGAAAATAAGAATCTCAAGAGTAAAAACTATGATTTCCATTTAATTAAAATCTTGCGTTAATACTGGCATACCCTTTATACAATATTTTTACTTTTTTTTATTCCAAGTTTATACTTTTCATAAACACACATCAAATAAACACTAAGACAAAGAAAAAGAGAGATTTTTTATTCTATTTTTTTTTTTGCAACATAATAGCGAAATACCCATCTCATTTACAATAATCATTCCCAAACAAACACATATAAAAGGATATGGGTTGGTATGGGTCTGTAGGATATACAAAATCATTTCCAGCTTTAACTATGTATCAGCAACAACAACATCATTATCATCATCATCATAATAAGGCTGTCAACTTGTGATGACATTGTCAACTGACTTGTCAAAAATCCACATCAAATTCAGATATAAAAACACATACACCCACATATATAAACTTTCACACACATGCACACATACATATACGAATGTTTGCACTGCAGAACAATATTTTTATTGTGCGTATATTATATTTGTTTGTGTTTTTTTTTTTAATAAATGTGTAGAAAAAGGAGTCTGTTGTGTGCGTCTGTGTGAGTGGTTGTTAATAAAATTAAAGAGACTTTTTCGATGTTGCTGGGTTAAGTACTTGTTAATGTAAAGAGGATAATGCTCAAATACATTTATGTTTTATTTTTTAAAAACCAAAAACTGTTAGAAATTCTTTAATATAACGCATACATAATTTTAAACAAGCAAAATGTCTTTGACTAGGTCATCCAAACGCGTTAATTGGGAAGATTTTTGAAAAAATTGGAAAACCATTTCCTGAAGACTGTGAAACAATGATCCGGTTTGCTATTTAAGCAATAATAAAAATCGTTTGCATATAAATTTTTTTCCACGTAATACACCGTTTTCGTTATCATAACAAAAACACTACATGCTCTCAAGGACATTTGAGGAAGTAATGGACCGATTAGTTTCTCTTAAATAATGGACTAAAATTTTATCATAAAAAATATTCTAAGCAAATTTTCTAGTTTTTCCTGTGAAACAAATTCGCCTATTTGAAATAACAAACCGTTTGATAAAAAAAAAATTTATTTTTGTGTCTCGATCGCAAATTTGCGTCTTTACCGTGCCAACAACAGACAGAGGGAAGGTCATATGTCAACTCCTGCAATTGATGCAGCAGATTAGGAAATGAAAAATAAATTTCGTTTTGCCATCATTGGTGGTTTCAAACCCTGATTTAGATATACATATCAACAAGTATATGCAGCTTTATCTTCAATTCATCGATTACAAAAAAATTATTTAGAAGTACAAACAGGTAGAAACATTTGAAAAAGATGTGAAGTTGGAAAAACTTATGTGAAAGTCGCATCCGGAGCTTATTTTTGAAGCAATTTAAGTCTATAATATCTATACTAAGTGTCTAAAAAATACTCTTTTTCTACTTATATATAAGGATTTAGACAAGTTTTAAAAATAAGATTAGATAAGATAAGAAAAATTTAGCACGAATAACAAAATCTTTTGAAATTTAAATTTTGTATTCCCAAAAATTGAAATTACTTTTTGATAATAAACAGGCGGGTGCACGGCCTAAAAAACACTTAATTGACAACATCTTTTGTAAGTTGTTGTTGTTTTTTATTTTGTTTTTCTTAACCTACTTACAACTACAATTAATGTTGAGAGAATTTCAAATAATTGTAGCGGGGAATGTAAGACGAGATGAACGCATTGTTTATTGTTGATGTTGTTTTGTTTAAGCTTTGATATTATTACAAGTAGAACTGTTGCTATAAGTCTTATACGTTTAACATTTTTATTTGGTTTAATATCTTTAGTTTTTCTAAAATCTTTATGGATGAAGTTTCCTGATGATCTGGCCTAAGCAACCAGTGAAATGCGCATAGGAATAGCTTATCCCATAAACAATAAATTTCAAGTGTTTTTATCAATAATAAAAACTGGGAATTTAGCACGAATAACAAAATCTTTTGAAATTTAAATTTTGTATTCCCAAAAATTGAAATTACTTTTTGATAAGATTTTTTTTTAATTATTTACGCCCCTAACCCTTTACTGAAATAGCAAATTTTTAAATTCAATAATTTTTTTAGCACCGCTATGTGTGATATATATCATAACGATATGTATTTATTTTATATAATTCACATAAATTTTTATTTATTCAAGGAATATTAACATATTTAACTTTTAACGACAAAAAAAAAACGTAAATTTTTTGAATGAAAAGCTTAACTTTTTTATTTTCCCCTGGCAACACTGGATTACAGATACTGCTATACCCTGTTTAATTCCTCTCCTCTCCTTAGTTCTTCAATAAAACGCAAAGCATAGACTAGTTCCATTAAGTTCCATTTTTAAATATTTTTAACTCGAAGTTCCTTAAATTTAGAAAATTCTATAAGAAACCTTTTTCAATTTCAATTAATGGAACTACTAGCTTTTACATGTGACTTCATTCATATGAAAATTAGTGCAAGATTTAACGAAATTGGCTTATCCTTAAAATACTTATAGAGATTAAAGATTGATGTTTGACTATTGACTGCCAGATGTCGTCAATGGCGGTGAGTGTCGAACGGCAAAGATTTCTATTTAAAACATGTCAAATCAACCTGTCAATGAACGTCATTCAAAAAAATAATTAACTTTAGCCTGATTAAAATATGCAAATTTTGACTAAAAACTATAAACAGTTCAATGAAATAAACACAATACGAATTATAATTATCAGAAATTGTATGTACTAGTTTTCTCTCTACTACACTGATAGAAAAGGCGTCATAACACTGATGTATTTTGACATCAATTTGATGACAAGTGTCTTCGTTTTTGACCCCATGACACTTTTCATCATTGTGATGTCAGCCTTAACATCACTTTACCAAATTGTCATCAGGTTCAAAAACTTAAATTATGTCATCAATGGGATGACAAGACTACATCACAGAAAAGACGAATCGGAGTCAGTTTCATAAAAAAATGTAATCAATGCGATGACTAAGTTACATCGGAGAAAGGACTTATTGCACTCAATTTAATGGCATACATTGGCATTAAAGAAATGACTAATCTGCATCAATTTTATGAGAAAATTCAACCATTCAATGATACACTAACATCAAGGGAATTATTTATTGGCATCTATTTATTTACAACATGTCATCAATACAATGACAAAACAACATACGTTTAATAACAAGATGTCATCAATGCAATAACCAATCTTTATAGCTAATGACATGTTGTCATCAATATGATGACGTATATATACTCACTTCATGTTGAAATATTTCAATAAACAACATTATAGTTATTATTATTTTTCGCCAACATATGTACTATGTATGAATATAAATTTCGTGCACTCTATGCTCTTGAGCAACAGACATTCAACTGGCCATATCAAAAGCAAGGGGTCTCTAAAAATGTATATTCCGACAACTGGACCATATGTAATTTGTACACTGATAGAAAAATGCATCATCATATTGATGATGCCCTAACATCAGAATTATGACATCAATGTTACTACAAATGGCATCAATGATGCAAAAAGTAACATCAATCCAATGACTAACGTCTTCGTACAATTTTGTAATTTTTAACGTGTCATCTATTTTATGACTATAGTGACATCAATACGATGCCATCTTTTGTATATTATTAACATTATTTTCATGACTACAATGTATTATAAGAAGCAAAAAATCTTATATTCAATTTTTTTAAATTATTTAGTTAAATACATCAAATTTTTAAAGTAGAATGATTACGAAAATCATATGGGGCATGGTGCTGGTGTCTTATTATTGAGAGGTCGTTATCCAACAAACGTGAAACAAACATATGTAACGGGTAAGTAAATAATAATATTCTCCCACCTTGACTTAAGCCAATTCTTAATGACAAACTGTTATTCAATTAATGCTAATGTGTTTTTTCTCCGATGTTACTTCGTCATCGCACTGATGACATGTTCGTCATTACTGTGATGCCGATGTGTCATCCCATTGATGACATAATTTCATTTTGACCCTGATGACACTTTGGCCAAGTGATGTTAAGGTTGACATCACAATGATGAAAAGTGTCATGAGGTCAAAAACGAAGACACTTGTCATAGTACTGATGTCAAAATACATCAGCGTTATGACGCCTTTTCTTTCATTGTACACAAAATTTACCAAAAAAAAGAGAAAACGTACCAATTTTTTCCATTTTTACATCATAGAAAGTACCATATATTATAATCTGGGCCATAGGCTATCGCTATACCAAGTTTTTCAAAAAGAGAACAAGTACCAAAGGTCAATGAGTACTTTTCCTCATTTCAGGCCCCCACAAAGTACAGTGTATGTTAATGTAGGCTTTAATCTGTATGTATATCAAATTTAGCGAAAAGTGAAAAAGTACCAGTTTAATCCAGTGTTTATCCCTTAAAAGTACCAATTTTAATCCCTAAAAATTACCCTATATTTCAATTCTGACCATATGCAGCCTGCATACTAAAATTTTTTATTAAGAAAAAATTTAACATGGTACGAATTTTTTCACATGATATCCTTCCAACAAATCATCCAAATACGTTGAGTTTTTTTTCGCGTGGTTAAGCCACAAATTATCAAACATCCAAACTTTTTTATTACTTAGTAGGGTTTAACTTTAATACGGATTATGTTCATAAGAAAATCTTTGTGACATCGTGCACACTTCTCTTCTTTTAAATAAAGGTACACTTTATATTAATAATTAATAAAAGTATTTCAATTTTGGTTATTCTCTTTAATAACATTTCATTTACAGATTTTGGATTAAAATGTCAGTGGTTTCAAGAATAAAACATAAAGAAATAAATAACCTTTAAAAATAAAAAAAAGAGAAAAGAAGAAATGAGAAAAAATCAATGAGTGCTTCTTATATGACAATACAATGATTGACAGCAAGGACTGGACATTTCATTACAAGCTTTACGATTTTTTTTTTATAACAACTTGTTTGAAGAGGCAGTAACGATTCAGCAGGGATGAAAATGTTATGAACTGCGAGTTGTTGGCATAATGTCAAAGAAAACATTTCCAAAGTTTTGAAGGAATAATAGTACTTTTAATTTTTTATTTTCTATTTTTTAACCGTTTCCTGTTAAACTTTTCGGTTTTAAAAAAGTACTATTTAAGAATATCAGCCCTGTAGCGCACCTTTTTTTATTGCAAAGGAATATATCAAGTGTTTGTGTCTGTGTTGTTTATTGGTACGAGTAGGTATGGGTGCGTGTGTATTATTTCGTATTTATTAACGCAAAAAAGGACATGAGATGAAAGTGTAAATGACAGTTACTTTTGACAGGTGCGTCATCTTCTTAACAAAGCCAGCCAACACAACTAAAATACTCGTACTTTATCTACACAATACATTGAAATCAAGAAAATTTATATATGTATATATAGGCTTGTTTATTTGTTTGTGTATTTGTATGTTGGGCAATTTTATGTGCGGGAGTGTTTTCCATTGTCATTTATATGATTTTTATTCTCTCTTATTCTTTTGCAAGCCAAAATTCAGACTTTTATGTACATGAAAATAAAAACCTATATTATTATTGATTTTATTTATTTAACATATAAATTTAATTTATATTTATGTGTGGACACATGGCTGACGATGATGATGATGGTGATGACGATTTCATCAAAATAATGCGTAAGCATTTCGTTTGGGGTCAAAGCGAATTGTAAGGACACTTCATTAGGATTAGGTTTATCGTAAATAATCAAATATTAACGAATGCCAAAAACTTTCTCGAACTGTAAAACATATTTCTGGAAATTATCTCTAGTACACAGTGCGGCAGTGGCTCTGCAAATCATGCTCCACTATAATAGTTGGTTAGTGTATCCAATTTGATGACCATTGCCCAAAGGATTTTTTCTCTAAGGCACCCGTTTTCTTAAAATTGGTCTTGTCATTTTAAAATTTTCAGGCGTTGAGTGCATATTCTTAAGAGCCAAACGGTTGCAAATTTTATAACACTTAACTTGGCTTAAGTGCAGATTATGAATTGTAGAAAACTCCTCCACTATAAAAAAGCGAAAAAATATTTTTTTAATCGAATTTTTCGCAAAAAAAATATTGAAATATAGAAATTTTTCGGAATTTTATTTTTCAAATGTTGGCTCTACAAGTAGTTTATAAAACCTTTTCATGGATGAAATTTTGCCTTCAATACTTTATGCCTTTGGGAAATTGTCATAATTTTGGATACACATAGGAACTGTCATAGTGGTGCATAATTTGCAGAGATTAACCCACAATTTGTTTTTCGATGCTTTGTTTATGCAGCATTTTAAACGTAGGTATACCCTCTTGGTCTGATTTTTGCTTGCAAAATTTATCGAAGAGAACACAAAATCAAAATAACAGGTAGGTGAGTTTGGAATCGATTGGAGCAAATAAGTGGGGTGAAATTCTGTTTTTATGTAACAGTCTATGAAATCACCCTCTTGGCTTGGCCGAACCAAATTTGTTTTTCGCTTGCGATATTTTTCAAATAGAACAAAAAATAAAAAAACAAAAACGTAAATTCTATTAATATTATGTTCCGAATCGAATGAATATATTCGGAAAGCAGTTTAACTACAAAACGAAAACGTAAAACTCGTTTCAGCTGTGGTAAATGCGAAAAAGCAATGAGCATGCAACATGCTAAAGAAATTAAAAACTACATTTGCGATGACTGTCATGTACAATAAAATAGTGAAATAATAAAATTATATAATAAATTCGTATAAAGACCAAGCAAAAAGTTATCGTCAATCCTTAGGGATCTTTATCGCATTTACTTAAGAAATGGACTATTTAGTCCTATAAGATGTACAGTTAGGGCATATTTCACCAATTCTATTTAAATAGCAATTTACGTTTAAAATTAATTTTTCATATCAAATAAAAATAAAATCCTATGAAAATAGGAATTTAAATATGAATTGGTATTTAAATAGAATTGGTGAAATAGGACCTTAGAGGGTTAATATATTTTATTAAAATGTGCCTCGTAGGATTTTACATCAAGCCTCTAAACACATCATATATCTAAAATAAATCACTACTTACTACTCCTAAAATTATCGCCCGCCCGATTTGGTAGTACAGTGTGTTATCACTTTGCCGAAAAATTACACAAATAATTTGTTCTATTTGTTTTTTCTTTTTCTTTAAAATTGGTTTCGTATTATTGCATTTTTCCCTAGCCCTAATAAAGGGTCCGCCACATAATTTTTTTTTTTTTTTTTTTGAAAATGCTATAAAAAAACTACTGAATATTTTCTCAAATTTCTTTTTTTATTTGAAAGCACAATCCTTCCGCTTTATAATGGAAAATAATTTGATTCAAATGGCTGCCTCGGCTGGCCATGCAGTATCCTACACGAACGGTCCAATTTTTAAACACATTACCGATTGTGTGCAGCTGTATTTCACCAATGGCTTCACAAATATTGTCCCTTAAAGCGTCAATTGTCTCTGGCTTGTCGGCGTAACACTTATCTTTGACGGCACCCCACAAATAATAGGCCAACGGTGTCGAATCGCAGCTCCGAGGTGGGCAAACGACATCAGCTCTGTGGCTGATAATGCGATCTTCACAAACAGGGCGCAAAACATCGAGTGTAGCTTCGGCTGTATGGCACGTAGCGCCGTCCTGTTGAAACCAAATGTTGCCAATATCCTCCTCTTCAATTTTTGTGAACAAAAATTCGTTCAACATGGCCCGATAACAAGCGCCATTGACTGTAACGGCAACTCCTTCCTCATTTTCGAAGAAAAATGGCCCAATTATGCCTCTGGAACAAAATCCGCACCAAAAAGTGACTCGTTTTGGGTGCATCAGGTTTTCAATGTATGCGTGCGGATTTTCTGTGCCCCAAATGCGACAATTTTTCTTGTTTACATACCCGCCAAGATTAAAATGAGCTTCATCTGAAAAGATGATTTTTTTTTTTGCAAAATCGGCATCTTCTGTAAGTCGATCGCAGGCGCGCTTAGCGAAGCGAAAACGCATATTTCCCAGCGATGTTCAAGCGTATACACAACCATATTCGTTCAGCGGAAGGATAAAAATAATTATCTGTCAAATCAGACATGAGCTAAGTGTTACCATTCACGAAATAAGCACTAGTTGAAAAAAACGTTAGATGGCGGACCCCTTAGTTTAAGCACTCAAATTGCGTTAACCTTAATGGCACCTTAATAAAACGCCCTGACCCACACACAATAAAAAAGCAAGAGAATAAAATACACAAATTTATTAAATGGGTGTCCATACACATGTACGAATTTTTGCTTTCATTCTTTTTTCTCTTTAACTTGTTTTTCTTTTTTTTTTACTACGATTTTTTGTGATGTGTTCTCTGGATTTATTTGTTGCTGGCATTGTGTCATTGTTGTTGTCATTATTAGATGAGATCTGGATTTGGAAACGTTTTGTTAAGTTTATATATGTATTTAATTTTATGATATAAAATGTCACAGAATTCATTCAAATGTCAATCACAGTCATACTTTTCCTACATTGTTGCATGAATGAATGATTTTGGCTGTTATTGTTGTTCGGTGTTGCTTTAACCGTTGGGGTGGTGATACATGATCTCAGCCTGAAATATAAATTTTGATAAAACCAAAATATTTGATGTAAAAACGTATTGTTGTAATGTTTAATAAGGGTAAACCCTTGTTAAATAAATATCACTAAATTTGCGATAATGAAGTTTAAATGACTTATAAAATTTAAAATGTAACTTTTATGGAACTACTTTGATTAAGGCTACAAGGATTTATCATGTAAAAATTTTCTTTAAAATCAACTCGTGGTAGGGTTAAGCACGACTACACAATTCCGAAGAAGACAAATTCGTATAACAACTTAAGCAGTTAAGCATTATTTTCGGGAATGTTTATTCGAGAAGGTCGATTGTAAAATCGCATTTGAACATATTTAAGCAGATCATTCCAAAGGATATTTTAAGCAACCTTCGAACTTTTAGAAATTTTAGTAGCAGTTGATGCTGCTTCTGTCGATCTTCCTGTCACTTTTGCAGACTGCTTTGCCAAATAAAATTGCTATTTCCAAATTGGTATTCTATTTGGACTGTGTGGTCGAAAAATATGATTCCACTGGATCAGTTAACAGTTTACTAACACCCGAACGTCGGCTGGCAAGGCCTTCCGTCTACACATACTAAAGTCAAAATATCTTCACGAAAGTCTTTATTTTCAGGTTTAGCTACAACATATTCCCAAATTACTATCGTTCTGAGATAATCCAGGGTAACTACAAAGAAAAAATTCTGATGATTTTTTTCAATTAAACCATTAATCAAAAATGAAATCAGTTTTAATTAAAACTTTAATCAAGTGAATTAAACGTTTTCTTATATAAACCACATTTTTGCAGATATTGTTGTTGATATAAAAAATTATTTAATTGATTTTATTAATTTGTTTACTGGTGTAAATTCAATTATTTTTTTAATTAATATCACAAAATTTTTAATTGAGATAAATTTTCATTATTTCTCTGTGTAACGAGAATAACAGTTTATATCAATGAGAAATATTCATATGTGTATTTTAACTGTGCTAAAGATTGGATTTAAGAGCTGTGGAAACACAGGTGTTTAAGGATAACCGATATCCAAAATATTTCTCAAGTTTTAGCTATTATGTACACAAATGCATTGAAATCCACAAAAGCTTTGTAATAAAATTCCTATTATTGATAGATTTACATCTTGCATTTCAAATTGTTAACAAAATCCAACAGATGCCTTGAAATGGACATACGAATTTGGCCATTTAGTTGTAAATTTTATAAAATATGTAGAAAATTAACATCAATCAAAATCAATTTAGGTAAATCCTTGAAGAAAACCATTGATATATTTAGACAATTTTCCCAAAAAAACAATAACACTCTTCATTAAAATTTACATGTATGTGTGAGTGTACGTGTGATTGACTAAGGACATAAGAAGAAAATAATAAATCCTATTAAAACAAATATTATCGTCATACATAAACGTGTGTAAGTGAGTGTTTGTTTATCTTTATACCCCGTAAACATTTTTTGCATACAACTATCGAAATATTCACCAAAAAAGTGCAACAGTTTTCGTTTTCGCATCAATTAAGTTTACCCAAAAAGTACCTAGAATTGTCTTTGGGGTTTGTAGATCCAAATTATAAAGAAAATTCTAAGGGAAATTCAAAAGGAGTTTTTGGCTAACGGTTTATTGTTGGACATTCACCGGTAATGACGACGGCTGGCAGTCAAAAGTTTAACATCAAACTTTAAACCAAATGGTATTTTAACCTTGTTAGATGGAAAGTGTTAAACCGGAAAGATTTCTGAGCTCCTAGCGAAATATGCCAAATCAACCTGACCGGGTGCGTGGGTTCGATTCTTGCGGCAGTCAGGAATGAACAATTTTCAATAAATTAAAATTCATTTCATGTTGTTAAATTCCTTTCTTCATAAAAATAGTTTAATGAAAATTTAACTCAATGAACTTTAGCCTGATCAAAATGTCTAAAGAAAATTTGGAAACAGTGAAAGGTTGAAAACAGTTTTAAAATTGTAACATTTTAGCAACAATTGTTTACTGGATTTTAACAGTCACACACGCACATACCTTACACAAGCATACAATATTTAAACATGTAATAATTTCCATAAAATTATACTCAAAGGATACACTGGAAGCAGACAGACGGACAGACAGACATACTGAATGGCTGGCAGCCAGGCAGGCATGTGTCAAATCTTTTACTGGTAATAATCTGCTGCAATGTATGTTAATGTAACTGATGTATGTGATCAAATTAATAGAATCTTATGCAATTGCAAATGGCAACACCAACCATAATATAAATGAGAAGGACACGTATGATGACAAGCGTGATGACAATGGCAACAACAACAACAACAGCACGATGTTTAGTAGGCATAGAATGCAGTGTAGCTGCAATAAATGAACTAATATTATTGTTGCCATTTACTAAATATTGCATGCAACACACTAGAGTATTTTCAGATTTACGCAACCAGCAACAAACACTTAAGTTTGCATACAAGTACACAACTGCGCACACACCAACATACATAATGTTACTGCAACATCTCACACAGTCATAAGGTAAACAAACGTTGCAATAACAGCAAATACAGATATGTAACTTTAGGGATAAAAGCGATGGTTCTATTTTTGTAATTTTGGTACAATTTTGTTAAATTAACTGGGGAATCTGTTCTAATTTTAAAACTTCTTAACCCTAGAATTTCATAGTTATTTTTATGACACAAACGTCATACTTCGTCGAGTCGACAAAGCAAAAAGGATAAAATACGTACGGGAAATAACTGAAATTTCGCTTGTTCAATAACTTGTTATTGATATTAATTAAATTTAATAAATAAATACTACTATTTTAATATTCAATAACTACTTTGTTTGGATGGTTTTTTAAAACAGTAGAAAAAAATTCATGAAAATAGTTAACCTAAACATATAAAATCTATTAAAATTGTTTGCATCGTAGAGTTCTATTTTGGGATTCGCACATACGCTTTTTTCAATTTTAAGCACGCCGTTTAACGCAAAACGCATTTAAGTTATTTCTTTGTCAGTCAAAACTGCTCTATTTGCTATTATATAAAAAACACAAAGCCTTAAGTACGAACTGAAAAAAACTATACACTGGAGACATTACATAAACATCATACTTCGTCGTTTCGACGACGCATATGCAAAGAAAAATTTATTGAGCCAATGCGTAGACAGCTATACATGCGCACACATGAAGAGTATATCAACGGCTACCGCTATACGAAAAGTCCACTTAAAAAGAACTGAAATACAGAGAAATGAATACAGAAAAAAAACTAAATAAACACATACGTCGCCGGTTCGACCAAGTATGATAATCAAAAAAAAACAAAAAAATTATGAAAAATTTTTGGAATATTATCTAAATAAAACAGGTAAAAAATATGATTAAAAAATATATCCTTCCTCTACAATCATTTGTCATTCAAAACAAAATTATCTAATACGGTTAAAATATATATAATTGTTTTTCGTGCGGAATATTATCTTAATATCAACATCTAAAGGGTGGTCCAACCGAAACTCATAATGTTTATTGTAAATAAAAAAAAAGGTTTTTATAGAATTATCTTAATATTCCTTGTAATGATAGAATATCCAATGACATACCTCCTCCGATGTTCCATATTGTCAATGACTCTTAAACATAATTGAGGTTCAATGTCGTTAATGTGCCGAATTAGTTCATCCTTTAACTCTTGAATTGTTCTTGGCTTATTAACGTACATTTTATCTTTTAACTATCACCAAAAAAAGAAGTTCAACGGTGTCAAATTACATGGTCGCGACGTCCAATTAACATCGCCACGGCCATTGAATTTCTCGCGCAAAAGATCCCTTGTGCCGTTGGTTATGTGTCAAGTGGTACCATTCTGTTTGAACCACATATCGTCCAGGTCCATATCCTCAATTTCTGGCCACAATAAGTCTATTATTATCTCGCGATTGCAAACAGCATTCACGGCCCGATGACGCCGCCAGTCGCAGAACGAACTGGGCGAGCTTTTACAGGTGTTTTCACATTTCCTACAGACCTGTGCCTATGTTCTGTAACTCTCGCGTCGGGAAACTTTTCGATTAAAATAAGTAAAATTAAACAAAAATGCCATATTTTGAAGCAGCTGTTTTTCTCACTCAACTGTGTCGGTAACTTATTTTGGCGTGTACTAGTTGTCACATAAGAAAATTACTCGCCACTTAACAGAAATGCTAAAATTTGCGCACAGTTCTCCCAATTGTGGACACATTTGGTTGATTATCACGAAGTGCACGAAATGCATTTTTATTTGACGGTCCATTTTCGTAAAAGGCTTCAACAATCTTACCGCGCTTCCAAATTGTATACTTATCCATGGTTGAATTTGTAAAATACGGAAAAAAATTTCCATTTAAGTTGAGAAAAAACAGTAACGTTAAGTTGTGAATCACAGTTGACATCGTGCGTTATGTTTTGATTACCCTTTATATGAGACTTGTTTGTAGCTACATATTATGAAAGTTATCGTCGCCAAATTTTTTATCAAACAAAATTTTTAAGGAAGTTTTTGGCACTAAAAGCTATTTTCGGGAGATGTATTAGAATGGAAGCTTTGGACGAATATGGACCTCCCACAAAGTTTGGTAAGATGATTTTATTTGCAATCAAATAAGTTTGAACGAAATTAATAGGATGGTTTATGGGCACCAAGACCCTATTTCGGAAAATAGCTTGTATGTGATCGATGTGAAATAATAGAACCCTTATCAACGTTTTCAAGAAGCTTGGCCCTTGTGACAATTAAAGCATTTGTCCTGTATGCAAAGTACAAAGTTAAAACCTCAAGCCAGCTGGACGGACAGACATAGGTTGAGGCAAAACGTGATTCTAAGTATATGGGTACACTAAAAGGAGGGCATTTATAGGTTATGTTTCTTCTTGGAAATTCCCTTTTCAAAGAACACAAAACGGTCTGATCTTCAACATGACACCAAAAGCAAACGCCAAAATAGCAGATAAAAGTTAAGGAAAATCGGAATCAAAAATTATTTATGGTTATAAAATATTAAATCTAGATAAAAACAACGGGGTTTTTTTTAACAAAAAAACGAGAATAAACTCTTTTTTAATGAGAGAAGTTTTATTCATATGGGATTCTTAAAAAGAATTTGTTTTTTATAAACTTCGCATAAACAGTGGTATTTTTCGAATAGTCTGGTACAATAATGTTTTATACAGTAAAAAAGTACTAAGTACTTTTAAAAATATTCAATTTATCTGTTTAAAATTATCTTATATTTGCAACACCAACAACAATCTGAGAACAAATCCCATAAGCAAACGAATGATTTGAACAGGTTTATCAATTTTATTCAACCACCCTGCAAAATCCTTTCACCCAAAAATCCCTAGTCAGTACGTAACCGTTGCTGTAAAAGATACACACAAACTCCCATGCAAAAGTAACAATAAATTGAGAAAGCAGCAGAAAATTTGGCGGCTGTTGTAAGTTAAGTCAAAATCTTTTACTAATTAACATTTTCGACGTGGTTAATGTCAGTTTTGGTCAAAATATGTTGTACATACTGTATTCACGCACACACACACACACACGCTGACTTGACAAACATTCATAGATTTCATTCGTGTGTGACATTTATTAGGTTAGGTCGCGATTTAATGACGCATACGAAACCCTTAATTTATGTGCGTTTTTTGCGTGTTCAGGTCTTGTATGGATCTGTGTATGAATTCGTTGCTTGAAGACGTGATAAATTTCAATCCTGCTTAAGTTCCATTACACACATAATCGTACATTTACCAACAAATTTTCGCTGTCTACAGATATTTTAGTGTAATTTCGTCTTTTGCTAAAACCTCCCAGGTATTCACCATGATTGCTGAGCTGTAAATTAAATTGATATAGTATGTACTAATTACAACAGTGCGGTTATTTAAAGGCGATTAAATTTATTGAGACACTTAAAGGAATAAACATTTTATGTAAAAACATCAAAACGCGTATAATAAGCGTTAATAGCAAAATTTTTAGAAGCCCAATCATAAATATACTTTTTTTTTTTTTTTTGCAATGCATTTGTTGTGAAAAAAGGACGCATTGGAACAACATCCTGAAATGATAAAATAAAATACACAGAAAAAATTAAAAATTATCTAATTATTATGTATGTTTTTTCGTATTAAAATTAAAACTAAAATTACGTATTAAAAATTATCTTTAATCAACAAATTCATTGAATCAAGCAAAAAATAATTATAAAAAATAATTATATTGATTACTAAAAAATTAAAATTGTGATTTTTTGTTTTTAATAAATTATATTTTTAATTTTAATTAAAAAAATTTTCAAAAAACTTTGCCATTTCAAACAATGTGTTAATTGATTTAATGTAATATACTTTGGCAATTTCCAACAACAATTCTTCAAGTTTAAAGTAATTTATTTTAAGTGAAAAAATTTATTGAGATTTTTTGTTATTTTATTGATGTTTCAATTAAAAATTTATTTCTAAGCAACTAAAATGTTAATTAAATTAAACTAAGTTCAAAGTTCAAATTATCAAAGTTAATTAAATTGATAAAAAAAACTACTGAAAATTTTCTCCGTGTATCTTGTGACTGTTTTATTTGGAAATTGAACAATAAACATTTTTGGTATTTTTTTTTTTTGCTTGTCTGCAGAAAAGAAACCAGAATCTCTGGCGGGAATCGAACCCGCAATTCCGGCGCTGATAAACTAGCTCACTACCAGCTAGCCTACCGGGACACTTAAATTGTTGAAACGAAAATTAAAGGGAGAGCATTTCTTTTTAATATTTGATTTAAGTTATATTATTATTTTGTTTATTCACTAATTATGAAGGAAAGTGTATTTAGCTTAAGCCATCCAGGATTTTATAGAAAACTTTCTAACAAAAAGGAATCTAAAATAGAGTCAGTTTGCGGATAAAGTTGACAAAAAACTTTTACGCACAGGGGTTACTGCTTTCAAACGCCAACTGCAGTGTGATGCAGAAAACAGATTTTGTTTTTTTGAATTGTGTAGTAAAAGTTTTTATGGCTTAAATTAGAATTACCACATTAAACAAAACCATAATAGCTAACAAAAAAGAAGCTCATTAAATTTAATTGATTTACATTATTTTTTTCGAAAAGAGCACAACAAATTTTAAATCGAAATAAATGAAAAAAAAAATGAAAAAAAAAAGTAATTTGTATGTCCTAGAAAAAATGTCGTCCAAATGAAAAGAGGAAAAAAAACAAAACTTCAATTATCTATTGTGACATTACAAATTATGCAATTTAATGAAAATCCATCCATATCAGATCTATGGATAATGAGCGTATTTTATTATGCATTACAATCATAACACAAACACATGTATTCATTAAAAGACACAAGCGCACACACAAATACCTAGACCGACATACACACAAACTTATGTAATTCTGTACGTGTCTGTAACTTTAATTCAGTTTTTTGTTATTCGATTAACTATATAATTGTCGTTTTTTTTTCTCGATTTTTGCCAATACAACAAACAGTCAGGCAGCATTGATGTTTTACTGCTGCCATAATAAATGTCAGTCAATAAACATAAAACGCAAAAGTAAAAGAGATGTGTCAAATAAATTAATTTTGCAACAAAAGCCATCAAAACTAATTACGACACGGCAGACAATATATTAATGACGTGTCAAAATTAACATTTCATTATTTGAATTGAAACAACAAAAATATTTTTTGTAACACACACATACAACTGCATATGTAGTATGTTCATATACTATATATGTACATTCGAATACATATGTATATATTAACATGTATGTACATGTACATAATAGACCAAAACTAAAAGTATCAAATAAAAAAATTTACGAAAAGTTGTCCCGAGCTTTTATTTGTATCAAAATTCATTCAGTAAAAACGACAGCAAACTGCCAATTGAAGACTTCCATTACAAAACGACAACTTTCACTTGAACAACTTTTTTGAATAAATCTATGCGTATGTATGTATATGATATCGGTCCAAGAATATACACCCTGCAGGAGATGTAGAGTTAATTGTCAAAATGCCACTAGCACAATTACCTGAATTAAGCCTGTTGTTCTGGCACTGATAAACTTCCCAGACAAAAAATTAAGAAATATTGTTCTTTACCAAAGTGCTTGTAAACAATTTGTAGAGATCAGTGTATTGGAGTAAAATGAGAAGTTGAGGAAAATATCGTTTTTTTTTACAAATTTTGTAGCCACACAGTTTTAGGTACAATATGCGTAGACAGGGCTTTAATATTTTAGATATTTTTTTTTCTTAGTAAATATTTATGTAAAATTTTACAGCTTGCAAATCACACTAACCTTTAAGGGTTAATTTACAAATCCATCAGTTGCATATTGAACGTTAAATAGATAAATTAATAAAAATTGTTCACGAGACAGAATTAGTATACTATAGTAAACAGCTTAATCGCAAATAATCTATTGTCATCAATCGTCCGATATGTCTACCATCAATCCATCAATATTTGCCACTAGTACACGTTTAAGCACACACACTCACCCTTCATACAACGGCAAACATGAACAGACGCACTCAAACACGTACAAACTCACATATGCAAATGCTATTATACTGAAATATAAAAACCGCTAAATCAATTGAATTTAACTGCTCTCACACAATTTACATACATACAATTTATATACCAAACATACACGGGCCTGCAACACACAAATACACTGTAAGCGTTCGCAGGATATTTGTGTTAAACACGAACAATCCCACACAGCCTGCAACAAAAAAAAAAAAAAAAATTAATATTGATAAAGAGAGGTTAATTTGTATGGTCGCCGTAAGCAGAGGAAGAAAAAAAATTATTACAGCAACAACAACAACAACAACAACAAAAACTATACAAAAGTCTATTTATTATTGGAAGGAGTTAAAATGTTTTATTCAATCATTGTCAGTTCGTCAGTACATGTCAATATTTTATTAAATGACATTAAACTGTCTCTATCGGATTAATTAATTTATTGTTTTTGTTGTTGTTATTACTATCTATATATTGCAACTCATAACAGGCAAAACCAAAAAAAAAAAAACTAAAGTAGTTATAACGAGTTACAACGCAAAAAAAAATTAAACACACACATCCACAACTAATTTATGTCCATCACAAGTGTTGAATGAGGGTATATAAAGTTTGTCATTCCAATTGCAACACTTAAGATTATTTGTTTAACTCTTTCGCGCCCGCTCTTGAACGCATGTTTTTAGATCTAAATTAAGGATTTCTGAAAATTTCAGACTTTTTTAATTTTCGGGTAACTAGAAATTTAAAGTTGCTTATAAGCAACTTTTTGCCGTTGAGGAAGTATTTCACGTTATGAAAAATTAAAACAAACTTTTCTGTTTTTTATTCATTCTTTAACCAACTCTATATGTGCTTTGATAATTTTATTACGATTATTTTAAATAAAAGGATGATTAGAAATCAAGTTGCTTATAAGCAACTTTGGGGTCGAAAGGGTTAAGCCCCATAAGGTATATTTCAATTCTAGGTCCTTGATTTAACCTCAGTCAATTAAGCAAAACACGTTCACTTCCGTACGAATCAATATGATAAATTTTGGGAATTGAAAACCAGCACAAGCGGCCAAATAATTGTGGACCCGAAAATGGTCTACAGACCTTTGAAATTTGACTTTATTTATGACTGTGTGATGAAGTAGAAACAAATGTAATTCAAAATATTCAGGTGTGTTTCAGAAATCGAAATGAAGTGGAATTGAAATCGAACTAGATTTTGATTTCAATTACACTGTGCGACAAATGGTAGGGGTCAGTGATCGGGAAAGGTTCAAACTACCGGCGAAAGTTATATCGGTAAAAAAGAAGTTATACGTGTCCCGGCGTTTCGTTGGGTCACGTCTAGGAATCGAGATATATCGATTTGAAAAATAAGCTAAAAAACATCCACATTTTTAAATTTTAGGGCTGCCATAAGTCCTATGGATATGACTTATATACCAAAATATTTTATAAAAAAAACTCGGAAAAATCGGTTCAGATACAAAAAAGTTATGACCAAAATTAAATTATTTTTTTTTTTAAATACCCACTTTCGGGAACCATAGATCTCCCCGAGTCCAAGCTTTATAACTCAAGTAAATGGTAAATTTCTTCTTTAACACGTCGGTATATAAATATGTCAATCGGTTAAAAAATGGCTGAATTATAACCGAAATACTGAATAAATATTGTAGAAATTACAAACGGAATGACAAAGTTATATGTATATACCCTTTTTACCCTCGGTGAAGGGTATAAAAAGAGTAATTTTTGGGGATTCAGTATTTCGGTTATAACTCAGCCATTTTTTAACCGATGTCTTTTAGCCCATTTTTCAAATCGATATATCGCAATTCCTAGCAGTGACCCAGCGAAATGCCGGGACACGTATAACTTCTTTTTTACCGATATAACTTTCCCCGGTAGTTTGAACCCATCCCGAATTTGACTGTCGCATAGTGTTATTTACAAAAAGACTGTAGTTTTTTATGTTTTTAAGAATTGTTTTTGTTAAGACAATTGGTACTCAAAGTATGAAGTAAATAAAAAGGACTATTTTAATGAACTTTCTTTACAGGCTCGTTTTCAAAATTTGATCGTTTTGAAATCCACTTCATTTCGATTTTCCCGATTTTGAATGTTCTTATCGCACCATGGTGAAGGGCATTTAAGATTCGGCATAGCCGAATATAGCATTCTTGTTTATTTTCAATTTGGTAAGAACAGAGAATTGTTTTGTGACATTTTTTTTGCAACAATAAAAAAAAGAAATAAAATCAATAATTGGAAATAATTTAAAAATACGAGAATTATTTTAATTTAATAACGTTTAAGCGATAAATTTTACAAATTGAGCTAAAATCTTATGTTTTGTAGTTTACGTGATGTGATTTTTTGAGAATTTGAATTTCACTACAGTTTTATTACAGTGAAGCTTCGATATCACGAATCGGAGAATACTTCGTTATACCTTTTATAGCGAAAGCTATTACAAAATTTTGGCAAGAATCCAAACATCAACTTAATAATACTTGAATCAAGTGCACTCTGAGATTGATTCAATCTTAGTTTTACTTAAATCAATCTCATTTCAAGTACGAATTCGGGATTAAATATGGATAAGTTAAAGATATACATACAACAATTTTATTAAATGTTTCAATGAGTCTATATTTTTTGTCATTTCACTAATTTTACACATAAATTTACATTTTGTCCTTTGAAATATTTGTAAGAAATGTAACGAAATCAATTGATCTAAGCACATGAAAGTACTAAATAAGCGTCTTTATATAAATGAAGGAAAAGTTGACGACGTTTTTTTCCATAAGATAAAACAAAATTTTCTTTAAAATTTGCAAACATTTATAGTCATTCCATGCCAAAAAAAAATGAAAAAAAAAATGTTGAATAAAAAACATTTAGGACATAATCCTTAACAAGACGAAAAATCACATTGAAAGAAAACTATCAATAGCAAATGATGTGTTTACTTCCAGTGACAGAAATAAGGATGATGCCGATGATGAGGCAGAGGTGGCGGAGGAAGAAGATGAGAATGTTCTTGATGAAGTTTTCAAACTAAATTGTCAATCTGTTGGCATGGGTTTCAGTTTTGTCTTCTATTTTTTATTGATTGACCATAAAATAAGAAAAAATATTTGGGAAAGCAAAAAACAAAACTGCAATAACATGAAAATAAAACATCTACAAAATATAAGTTTTAGACACATCTCGTTTTTTGTATTTCACACATTTAGTAGAAGATATTTAGATGTTCTGTACGTGTGTGTGTTTTTTCTTCTTGATTTTCTACTATTCAGACAATCATACATATGAATAAAGCCATAAATAAAATAAGAAATTATTACTTAGAGATAGAGCGCAAATAGAACTGAATAAACGCGTATATCAAACTAATCCTTGACATCATCTTTTTCTCTAGAATTCTTTCCTTTTTATCAAGTTTTTTTTATTTATTTATTTGTGTTGTTGTACTTAAAAGATGTGACTGCTCTAGTGACTAGTGATGCCATTGCTTCTTTAGCTGTCATTGGTATTGAATAAGAAAAACTTGTAAATATTATGTCCTGGAAGCCATCAATCGTTTGACTGAAATGTGCACTAGATGGTATAAGAAGAAGAAAGAAAAAATAAATTTTAAAAAAGAAAAAGTCATGAAAATGAAGTGGAGAAATTCAGGATGATTGTTTTTTTTCGTAATTGGTAGTTGTAGCCCACAAGGATAGTTGGAAACAGTGAAAAAAAGTGTTAAGAATGTTGATTAATTCCAAAGTCCATCAAAAAGAAAGCATATTAATATAATGTCGAACACAATACACTGAGAAACTATCTATAGTTGGGCAATGTAAGATTATATGGGACTTAGATAAATTTTAGGACCCATCATCAAAAGAACATTTTTTTTTCATCAGACTTAAGCTGTTTTAAAACAGATTTTTGTTAAAGCTTATCATATAAAAAAATGTTAATAAGTCATCGTCCAGACATGCAACTAAAATTTCAAGTCTGAACGCAACTAATCAGTGTTAACGTTGCTTGCTTAAAACAGTGTTCGAAAATAAACACTAAATATTGTTCCTTAGTGTTCGGTTCGGTAGATTTCTGGAAAACAAAAACGCTAATTGTGTTTGTGCAGAAAATCATTAAAAAAAATAACTTTTCCCTGTTAGTAATCTTTCGAACAAAAAAGTATACTGTTTTAATCATACTCAGCAAATTCCGTTCGGTTTTTTTTAATCCATAAACTTTATTGAGTTCGGTTCGGCTCATTAATGTTCGTCGCTTTTGGCTGCTAAAAGAAAAAATAAACATTTTTTACAAAAACATCGCCGTCCAATATCGCGATGCAGAGAGCCGGAACGCGCTGTTGACGGATATGGCAATTAGGTGTAATTCAAAGATACCCAAGGTAGTAGTATTGGTGAGAGTGACGAAATAACACTGGAAGAAAACTATTTGCTATTCATTTTATATAGTCGCCACCAGATTGCGACGAAAGCACATGTATGGCGGGTGTTGTCATGTTTTTTTAAATGTCTTATAACAAATAATACATACACGCAAAGAAAAAACATGGTTGTGGTAAACATATTCTAAGAGCAACATATTATGATAAGATTCATGATTGTAGTCACCATATTACGATTGTTATTAAATCATATTATGACCAAATATGTTCGTAATATTACATCATAATATTTTTCCCTTAATCATATTGTTATCCTGTTAATCATAAAACGTTAAGAAGTTATAATATTACTGTCATGGTAATCATAATAAGATAAGAAGTAATCATATTGTTGTCATGGTAACCATAATAAGTTAATAAGTAATCATATTAATGTCATGGCAATCATAATAAGTTTAGAAGTAATCATATTATTGTCATGGCAATCATAATTAGTTTAGAAGTAATCATATTATTGTCATGGCAATCATAATAAGTTTACAAGTAATCATATTATTGTCATGACAATCATAATAAGTTTAGAAGTAATCATATTATCGTCATGGCAATCATAATAAGTTTAGAAGTAATCATATTATTGTCATGGCAATCATAATTAGTTTAGAAGTAATCATATTATTGTCATGGCAATCATAATAAGTTTACAAGTAATCATATTATTGTCATGACAATCATAATAAGTTTAGAAGTAATCATATTATCGTCATGGCAATCATAATAAGTTTAGAAGTAATCATATTATGATGCAAAGTGATATGAACTGTTATACATACATTTTTTACATCATAATATGATACAACTTTAAACATAATATTTTTATTGGAAAAAAATACTTATGATAAAATAAAAAACATTATATAGTTACTGTAATCTTTTTGTCGTAGGTCGCAATTATTTATAAATTATTTTATGGAGTTTTCATTATTTTTCTCTTAAAATAACACAAAACTTACCAGTAATGGTTAATTTTTTGCACCAATATTTCACACATTTTTCCACCACTTTAAGATTATTAAAATTTTTAAGCAAAGATATTTTATTTTGTGACACTACAACCCATTTTTAATGTTTTTTTTTATTTTTTTTTTAATTTCTTGTTTATTTTAATGGTTATTTTGTTATTTCTTTTTGAATATTTTTCTTTATTTTTTTTTTAATTTCATGTTTATTTTAATGGTTATTTTTGTATTATTTAGCCACTCACTAACAAATAATTCGATATATTTATGTAAAACACGACACAACAGATACAAAATTATTTTACAAATGGCGATACCAAAATATTATTAGAGTAACGATATTTTGATTGCATCTTAAACTTATTATGATAAATGTATATAAAGTTATCATGTTATGGCTATTAAATATCATGTTATGGCTGTGAGTAATATAATATGTTTTGAAAGTTATCATAATTTAGTTGTTAGAAAAATAATTATTTTTCGGTCAACAATACTCAAATTTATAATTGCGATAAACATTAATATGTTTACAGTAACTATAATATTGCTGATATTTAATAAAAATAACAATTATTTGTGTACACCAACAATATATTGTTACAATAAACACAGTGTGGTTGCCGTAACCATGCCCAACCATATTTTTTCTCTGCGTGTAGAATTCAGTGCTTCTGAAGGACTAGTGCGTAGAGCGCCTGTTATTCCAATACAGTCTGATCTTTGCACTCTGCTCAGATATGTCAAAAAACATTAGCGTTATGACTCCTTTTCTATCAGTGTACAATATCTTGATTTAAAAAACGAAAACAACAAAAGGCATACATTTTAAATTTATTATGATTGCGCCATCTACAATATATAAATTTATTGTTTTCGTGTTTTGAATCAAGATTTGCAATATCTACAGATGTACAAGGCCTATGAATTCCGCTAATTTTTAAAGAAAATTTAACATTATTCACTTAAACCCTTCCCAAGTTATTCGTCGTTCGTCTGCGTAAGAAATAGAAATAAACCTAACGCAGATTTCAGTACGCACGACGCATTTTGGTCCACGCAAAGATTTTGTGTATTTTCATATACACCAATGTGTTTTATTTCAGAGAACGGATATTCGCTGCGAATAATTCGCCGATCGTCAAAGTTGTGTTTCCAGCTTTGAGTTACTACAGTTATTCTTTACTTATTTTTGTAACTCTTTACGAGCCGTAACTAAACAAGAGCGGAAGGCGGAACGTTTTCTTCTGCTTATTTTTTTACGATGATATGCCATTATAAATGATAGCGTCGACGTTGTGTTGCAAACAGTAGTGTTAACTTTCGTGTTTAACACATGAAAGCAATAAAAAATGGAGATAACATCGCTAGATTGACCAAAAAATAGCTAAATTGCCATAATTTATTAGGAATAGCGGCCAACTTCACTATTAAACGGATCGGGTTTTCCAATTGCATAGCATCGACGTCGCGCTGTTTTGGAATGATTGATAATAACTGTATGGGCATGACAATTTTTGACTACTAGAAAACGCGTACCGCTTTTGTTTAGTTAAGGCTGTTACTGTACCTCTGTGTGTTTCTTTTTCTGAAAAGCATAAATGTGCGCTTACTTTTTAAAATGTACCAAAAATGCTTTAGTTAGACAGACATTTTTGCACTTAATTTAGGTTGCTGTTTGTGCTATTCGTGAATGTCCTGTTCGTAGATGTCGTGCTGTTAAGCGAAAGCAGAAGATAAAATATGTAGGTCCAACTTCTAAGCAAGGGCAGCAAAGAGCCAGAATAGTTGCCTGTACACAGAAGTCAATACTCAGGGATGTTCATAGACGACACTCGTGTGATGGAGTTATAGTGATAATTTTCCATTACTAAAATTACCATTCGGCTCCAACGACTCGTATGTGTGGCCATGGGCTAATTTCAATATCTGAATTGGACTTCAAATTACTTATTAGACTTTAGAAAAATTTCTATAGGAATAAATTTTTTTTCCCCACTGTTCGCCTTGAAGACATAATTTTTTCTTTGCATTTTTTTTTGTAAATGAGAAGTAGTATTTGATGTGAATTTCTACGACTAAGATTTCACCAACCCACCGCCCACCTGGTCTTTTCCCACTTTAGTGGCCAACTTGATTTGTGTTGAGAGCAGCAGGACTAAAGCTTAGTTGAATATTGTGGTAGTGGCAATGTTGTTGTTGTTGCTGATGATGGTGGTAGTGGTCGAAGATGGTCTTCAATAATGTTGCAGTTGACGTAAGCTCTAAGCAAAGACATTTGACGATTGACAACTTTGTCGTTGTTATTGAAGAAGTCCACCAGAAAGATGTAAGCAATTTTTGTTCTTGTTTTACTTTTTCTTTTGCTCTGCTGCTCTGAATTCACAAAAATTATATACAGATGAAGTAGAAGAAGAAAACTTGATGATGTTTCGATGCAGCAGTACGATGATTTGGGGAAAGCAAAGCAATACATTTTTGTATTGGAATATGCACGGTCATAAGGAAGAGTTCTAAGAAAACAAACAGCGAGGAGAAGGTGGCTCATTATTATGAGGTTTGAGAAGAAAGAGTAAAGTTGTAGAGTGAAGTAAAGAAAAAGCAGAGCTTTACATGTATATTTTTTTTGGTTGCAACTGATGAACATGTTGTCATTTGCCACGTTTTTGTGGGTTACAGTGGCAGAAATAGTTGCTTCCTGGTGGCTTAGAGAATGCAATGGTCGTTGTCTGCGTGTTTGTCCTACTAATGTAGTTTTTACAGTTTTTCCTCTTCCTCTCTTCACAGTACAATATTTGATGGTTTGTTTCGGGTTATTTTTTTGTTTTGTTGTAATATTTTTGTTACAAATTTATTTTTTCTTTTTTCTTGGCATTTTGTATTGAGGGGTGCGCGTGTATGTGTTTAGTTAGTTTTTGTATGTATTTTGTAAACATTATTTGGCTTTAGCCTCACTAATACGGATGCTGTTCGAACATCTTACCCATCATTGAAGGCGTCTCACTCTCCCTCTCTCTGCATCAGAAACAGCTTTAACGTCTTTTCTTATTACTCGATGCCAATAACAAAATTGCACTGCTTCTATCAATCCATATAAAATTGAACGACAACGTCAGGATTTTTGCAATTTGAGAAGTTGCTACGTGACATTTCAATAATTTTTTGAAAAGTTCTTTATATTTCTTTAACGTTTCCTGGCCCCCTCTCCCAGAACTGTTGTATACATTATAGTTTTGTTCGATTTTTTATTTATTTATTTTTTTGTGCGAGAAATAGTGAAAAAAATATATATTTTTATGGTGTTTGATTCTTTCCATAATGTGCTCCATTTTGGGTGTGTTTTAGAATGAATGGTAAATGTACAAATGCTATTTTTCTAAAACATTTGTGACAGTGTTACTCTGTCCACGATAGACTCTTTTTCTATATCATTTTATTTCATTTCGATTTTTGATGTGTTTCTTTTTTATTATACCAATCATCTTATTTGGGAACTGTATGCGAAAGTTCGTTGCTGTTGTTTGTCACTATTTTGTTTTGGCGAATTCATGACTTTGATGGGTAGTGACAGTACATATTTTGTTGTTGTTTTCTTATGACTTTTATATAAAACTAAATTGAATTTAGTAAATAAATTTTCTGAAAGTTCTTTATAACCTTAAGAGTTTTGTTTATAAAGTAATTCCTTTGGGGGAATTAATTAGGCAGTTTCATTTTGTAAATTGATAAAGAGAGTTAATCTAACGCAATATGTTTTTTAAATCACCTTAATATATATTTTATACCAACACCCTCAACTTAAGCATTCTGTCTACCTTAAATGAAGATAGTTGGATCTTCAATGAACAATTGCAATGCCTTAAGGGCGTTGCATCCCCTGGAGAAATTAGGTGAAGCCAATACCTTGGATTCGGTGAAAGTGCAAAAAATATAGATCTCAAAGGCTCTTTAAAAAACCTCGCGATTACGATTTACCAGAAATCCTATCGGGTACTGCGGGAGTCTGTAGCTCCTGATGAGTTGGTACCGGACTGACTATTGGTCTCCTTTCAACCATGGAGAAGTACACAATTGAGCACCGCGATAAAATTGTTGAAGCCTTTAAATCAAAATGCATTTCGTGCACTTCATTTTTAACGACGAGAAAATCTTTCACCTTAGTGGGTTCATTAACAAGCAGAATTGGCGCATTTGGGCAAATGAGAATCCACAAGTGATTCCAGGTGCGTTAAAGTGAATAGTGTTCGCTATCATGAGATGGTAACGGAATTCCTGTGGCAAAAATTGAGGATCTGGACCTGGGCAATATGTTGTTCCAACAGGATGGTACCACTTGCCACACAGCAAACGAAACAATGGATCTTTTGCTCGAGAAATTTTTAGGCCGCCATATCTCACGTCGTGGCATTGTTAATTGACCGCCACGAACATGTCATTTGGAACCGTTGGACTGCTTTATTTGGAGATACATAAAAGAAATAGTTTACGTCAATAACACAGTGCAACAAAATGTGGTTCATCGCCGCCATCCTCAGTATTTGCAACGCGAAATTAAACTAGACTATTGGTAGAGCAAATCTGCTAAAAGGGGTTTGAAAAGTTAGCAATGTATGCAAAACGGGTTTTCGAAAAATTCTAAAATTTCAAAGCCCAGAATTTCGAAAATCCCTTTTTCATACATTGCACGAACTTTTGGTCTTAGAAGACCCCTAGTAAAATTTAATGCGAAAAATGTTCGGGTAATATTTTAACCCTTTAAAGTGTCGTTTTAGTATACTTTTTAAAATGAGTGTTAGAGGGTTTATATATTCTATAAAAAGAATCGCCATACAATTCCACTGAAGACATCTCAAATGGCCGGTTAGCTCAGAAGTACATTCAGTATATTTTTTTAAGTATACCAAACGCCTTTTCAAAAAATTCAAAAACTTAAGGGTCCGATATTTCGGGAACCCGAGCTAACTTTTTAAATCCCTTTGCCAGATTTGCTCTACCAATAGTCTAGTTTCATTTCACGTTGCAAGCATTGAAGTTGGTTTTTTTTCGTTGCACAGTGTTATCCAGGAACAATTCAAGAGCTAAGGGATGAGATAATTATGCACTTTAACGACATTGAACCTCCATTATATCTCAGACTCAGTGAAAATTGGGATCATCGGATAAAAGGTTTCACACATAATTGTCATAGATCCTTCTATCACAATAAAAAATATTAAGAAATTTGACAAAAAACTTTTCTTTTACAATTAACATCATGCTTTTTCGTTGGAACACTTAATAATTGGTATCTAGACAAAATTCGTTACAAATAACCTTTATATATATTTAATATTAAAATAAAATGATGTGGTAGTGGATTCATGTTTGCTTATTGGTCCAATAAAGGGTCCACTCTTGCATGAAATTTCAATTTGAATAATTTTCGTATAAATTCCTCATTTTAGTTTCCCAGTTGCTATTTTTAATCCTTCCAATTGGTATAGGGTGTTTTATAACCTCGCTAGTCTTATTATACTTTCTTAATTGTTCTTAATCTTTTACGATTTAACGCTAATAAAGTGATAATTAACATTCTAGTCGGTAGTGTATCTAACTGCCACACTACTGATAACTGTTGCAAGTACTACCGTTTGCATTTTCTCCCCAACTTAATTTTTGAATTATTCATTATTATGAATAATACGAAATATCAAAATACAAAATGTTCAGTAATAAATTGTTTAAGTAAAATACAAAAACTGTTGTAACCAGGCAACAAAAAAAAAAAAAACAGCATCAATAACGAACAGTTTTGTTGGCCTGATCGTAAGTTTGCGTGAAACATGTTAATAATTTACAATTTGGTTATCATAAATAAAATGTCATACCGGCCTGTAGTACCACAACAAAAAAGAAAAAGCAAAATAAAATTAAAACTTACTAAAAAGGAGTCAAGACATATGGTTTAATATGTTAACTAAGTAACGAACTAAGTACATACGGATGTGTGTATGTTTTTGGGGTATGAATACTTTGTGTAGTTTGAAATAGTTTTGTTGCCAAACTCAGTCGCTGGTGATGATAATGTTTAGCGAAAGGTAGGTGGTGGTAGCGATCATGCTAAACGGTCATTGCTCGAAATTATATTTAAACAAACGTGAACAAATAGTTAAGGGAAGGATATCCTATAGGGATAATTTGAACCATATTTTAAATCCCTCGGTTATTTGGCTTACATTAGTTCTATATGACTATCAGATTTTATAAAGACTGGTTCATAATTTTTTACAGATCCCATATTAAGTCCACTCTTGGCTAAAAAAAATATAGAATGAAATTATTATTTCGCCAAACAAGGTTTGAGTTGCGTTGGGATCATTCAACAAAACAGATTGCCCAATTGCCGGCTGCCGGATAAGAGGGATGTTATGAAAACCTAGATTAGGGGAACGTTGATTTTAGAGAGGCGGTGTAAAAAGACAATCTACATTTCGTCAGCTCATTATTGGTTTAGCGCATATCATGGTAAAATTACCAACATATCATGGTTGGCTCTCAAGCAGTAAAAATCGGAATAATAAACGACCTAAACAAAATGTGAATAAACCTAAGCCAAAAGTTGTGGAAGACTATAAAATGCACATGGGTGGGCTTGACCTGATGGATAGGTACTTAGGTTATAATTATATAAGGGGCAACAGCTGAAAATGGTACTTTTGCTGATTTTACCGCACTTTGGACCTCGCGGTAATCTTGGCTAGTTTCATAAAGGGTTGGCTGGTTCCCCTTGAAAAATAGGAATCAAAAGGGGTCGGCGCAGCAATAGCTCCCTTCCTTGAAATAAGCTTACTGGCCAAAAAATCGGAAGGATCGCCTTACCATTTGTTCTTAATTCTCGAATCTAATCCCCGCGAAGCTCTTGGCTTGTCTGCAGGAAATAAACCAGAGTCTCTGGCGGAATCGAACCCGCAACCCAGGAGCTGATGGTCTAGCTCACTACCAAATAGTACCGGGGCACCATAGATGTGTGAAAAGACGACGCTGATAGCTGGCCTATTTTTGGAAATAGATTGCGATTAAAAATACCGGAATGTACGGGTACAACACTGTGGTAACAACAGAAATTAAAGGTGCCTTTATGGTTAAATGCAAGAAAAAAGCATTTTTTTAATTTCCATACATATAAATTATTAATAATTTTAAAAAAATGTTTAAAATATGAAAACTCTCTTTGTAGTTCGTTATAAGAATTCAAGGAATGAATATGCATGATGATGCAGATATACATCACTATTTTTTCTCAAAATAAAGCGATAATACGCATATGGGGGTTTTAATTTAATTTTTTATCGTAAACTAGATTCGTTTTTAAGTTGATTAAAATTTTTTTTACCAAAAATAAAAAAAATTATGCATTTAAGGGTTAAACTTCCGTTAATTGTCAAGTTAACGGAGGTCATAATGGTTCTTCTGAGCCGCTAATACGCAATACTTTGGATTAATTCATGAACACATTTACTATTCTGGATAATTTTCATCCGAAATCGAGCCTGTACCGAGCGTACAGAAGAAGCCATCGCTGCTGTAGACTTAAGTGTGTGACAAAGGCTCGAATTTATTACTCCGACACCGTTCTCAGGTACTCGGTATCGTTTACTACTAAGAAAATGTTGATTTAAGGTCTCGGCTAACATTCATATAAATTCCAAGTGGTACAAGAGTTAACGCCAGGGGACCATCAATTGCGTCGTGTGTTCGGTGAATGAGCTGAAAATCAACTGGATGTTGAACCAGGGGCCAAATTATGGCATTTAAATTAAATTGTATTGTAATTTCGATCGATATCGAATGCCGTAAATTGGTCCCAAATTATTACCGACAAACTATCGCCAGTGAATAAGCTTGTTTCTTTTTTAACGTGTAAAGGAACATTCCTTTTTGGAAATAATACATTTCGGTAAATCGGATTTATTTTAGGTTTTCCACCTTTTTTTTCAAAATTGTTTGTTACGATGCTTAATTTCAACGCGTCACTACAAAAGCACCGTTACATATATGACATTTTTTTTTTTTGGTTACTGATGCAGAATTTTGTGCACTTTAACCAAGTGCTTTTAGTTTTCACGGTATCATGCCAATGATTTTGTTGAGTTTCCTTTAAAAAAAATATGTTTATGCCTTTAGGCAGTAGTCAAAGTCTTAAGGGCCAAATACACTTGTCAAATGCTTGTCCAGCCGGCGAATTCAACGTGTACGTGTGCTGGACGTAATATTCGCCGTCATATCTAAATTTTTTGATTTTTAATCAAGCGTTGTCGGTGTCACACATACAAACACATTTTCACTAATACTACCACAATGCTTGATGAGTATTTTGATCAATGTATTTGGGCCTGTATAAATTTTAATAGAGGAGTTTAGTGTATGGTGAACATAATCTTGCGAATAAGCAACTGTTCCAAATATGGTTTTCATGGGCAACAGCGTTTGTCCATTTTTTTCGATTTTGAGACGAGGTTGCAATAAAGCTTAATTTTAAACGTTCTTTACATGGTTTTAAAAGTTTCTGAAAAAAGATGGACGAAATCCGATATATTAACGTAATAACAAAGTTCAAAAGTCCAATACCCAGCTCATAGTTTGATTTAGAATGGTGTTTTGACTGTTTTGAAAAATTTGATTTAGAGGCATACACGGCTGCCCATAAAGACCACAGAAATTCGTAGCGCTTTTGTTTAATACAACAGCAGAATACAAAGAGCTTTCATGTTATTTAATTTAAGAGCCACAATATTTTGCTTTTGGTCTTTCGCAGGACCACTTGCACTAAACACTGAACTCCTCTGTCATTTTTTGCCATAAAAACACACATGCACCGGCAAACGAGTAAGTTGGCTTAAATTTATGCTGAAAAAAGTATTAAATGCTGATAAGGTAAGAGAAAATTCGTTATTTTTAACTGATCAAGCCACTTGGTTGATTTTACCACTAAAGCCGGGGATTCACTATCTCATTCAGTCGTACGATTTGTAAAAAAATCGTGTGTGCTCATAGAGTATACTAGTGTAATCTTAAAGATTTTTTTGACAAGTCTGTCCGGCTTGCAAGTGCTTATGGAAATTTTCATTAAATTATAGACTCTAAGCGATCAGACTTGCATTATCTTGTATAGGAGTTTGTATCTTGTTTGTATCATAGTGTGGCATTTACAGCAGATTTTTAATAAAATGTGTTGTGCCGTATAGAACTGTCAGATTTTCGTGTGAATGAATCGAACGATTGTGTAGAAATGGATTAAAAAAAAAATTGTGATTTTAAGTAAATAAACAATAAATTAAATTTAACCCTTTATCAAATTAATATTATCAATTAAATATTTTTTTATATTAAAAACATTTTCTGCAGAAATTTTGTTGATAAAAATAAACATTTTATTCACTTGATTAAATTTTTAATTAAAACCGATTCTATTAATTGTTTAATTAAAAACAAATTGGCGAGAAATTTTTCTGTGTAGTGAATCCCGGACTAAAAATGTCATTGCAGCTATTTGATAATCTAAAAATTAATTTAGTTTTTTGACAACACATCCAAATGAATGGAATAACAATAAATATTAGATAAGCGGTAAAAATGTTTATATTAAAATCTCTTACACCACATTAAGGATATTTATTTTATTTTGTTTATTTTTATTTATTTATTTATTTATTTCCAATTCTATACACAAGACTTAAAGCCTCTTATTGCAGTATAGAACATTGTTTTAGCAGAAACATTTATAATTATAATTTGTAACTGATAAAATTTAAAACAAAAGAAAAAATTTAAAAGAGAGAAAAAAAAAATTATTAAATTAATAAATTAAATTGAAAATTAACAAAATAATAATATTTAAAATTCATAAAAAAATGAAAAAAATTAACGTGCACAAAAATTTAAAATGCTTTTTTTAAAGCTCAGTGCGTTACTAGTTATTTGTATATTATGCGGGAGTAGATTCCAAAGACGGATTGCATTAAGGAAAAATTGCCAATCGGAAGTTAAACTTTGGTGTCTAAACAATAAAATTCTTTTACCTCTATTAGACCTAGATATGGTTAAGCGGTTATACAGATGTTGTGGTTGTTGAGTAAACAAAAATAATACCCAAATTTTTTGCTGTATTTACCCTTTCAATACGTTCATCACCAAGAAAAGACCATTAGCAGTAGCCCATTCATATATATGTTTTAACTCAGTATTCAGAGTTAAGACACATTGTTCAATTTCAGATGTATCACAGCTGATGTAAATCTGAACATCGTCAGCATACATTCTGACTTTGCAGTGTGTAAGTTGACTCGGAAGGTCATCAGCGTAAAGCGAAAATAGAAGGGGCCCAATAATTGACCCCTGCGGTACACCCCTCGTCACAGGTAGAAATTTTGATTTATTATTACCACTTTGAACATACTGATACCTGTTGGTAAGATATGTTGATATCAGACGTGTAGCAGCTGTAGAAAACATAAACATGTGTTTTAGTTTGTAACATAGGACGTTATGATCGACTGTATCGAAGGCTTTTGAATGATCCAAAAGTACTAAGATATTTGTTTTTCGTTCATCTATACTATTTCTTATATCTTCCGCAACATCTCCAAGTGCAGTTATGCAACTGTGGTTTTTCCGAAACCCAGATTGTTTATCATTAAGCAGATTATGATCATTAACGTAAAGCGATATCTGATTGTGAATTAACCTCTCAAATATTTTCGACATAAAGGGTAAAATGGCAATTGGCCTATATTCTGATTTAGTTTTGGGTATTGGTATTATCTTGGACTTTTTCCAATTTGAGGGAAAATGACTGGTGGTAATAATGGTGTTAAATACATGTGTAACAAATGGCAATATTCTTGGGAGAATTAATTTAAAAAATCTTGGGTGAATTTCGTCCACACCAACTGCATTTGATTTAATTGACATACAGCTTCTTAAAACGTCAAACTGGTCTATGCAATCAAAAGAGAAGTTATTATGGGGTTGACGGTTGTCATGGTTGTGGTTGTAAAAATCAATATCTGCTTCTACCATAGGAATATTCAAAAATTGTTCATTAATAACGTCTGGATCAAAAATAACAGGGTCATTATTTCCAGATTTACTAATTCCGATTTCCCTTATAGCCTTCCATGTTTTTTTTGATCCCAGGGCCAAGGAGAACTTTTCAGTGTAAAATTTTGATTTTTCCTGTTTAATGAGTTTCTGTACTGTTTTTCTCGCCAAACAATATTCAACATGTAGATCGTTGGTTTTAAACCGCTTCCAACGTGAAAATGCAAGGTCTCTTTGTTTAATGGCTTGTTTAATATTTGACGAGAACCATGGTCTTTTTGTTTGACTCATTACCTTAGTTTTCAATGGAACAGCTTGATCAAACAAATATAATATATTACGTTCAAGAAAGGCTAGTTTATCCTCTGTTGAAACCATATAATAGATTGCATTCCAATCAATTCTAAGTAGTTCTAAGTCCAATGTGGCGTATTTAACATTTTCAAAGTCACGAAAAGTTATTGAATCGGGTGGGATTTGCAATTGAAAATTATAGGTCATAAATAATAAATCGTGTTTAGAAAAACATGGGGCAGACAGTTGATCGTATAATATAACATTACTTACATTACCAACAAAAAGAAGATCAATTAAGGTGCTGTTGGACGAGGTAAAGTGAGTAGGTGTAGTTATGTTAGTTGGATAACTTCCCTGCCCAACTTTAGTCTCACCATATGGTTGTTTAGCCCGGCTTGGCCTGTTGAATTCATTTGAACATGAACAACAAATAATGAGCGAATGTTGATTGAGGTTATATATCATGTGGATTGTATTTGACTTGTTTTGCGGATTGGCACTTATACACGTAGCAACGAAACACTAAAATGTGCTGCTTAAACTATTCCTTCTCGTTTAACGCTTGCGGTGTTCAATGGTGGACATTGAGTGACGATCATGTAGTTATTTTCTCATATACAACATGGAACAGACTTACTCAATCTAACATGACTAACAAGGAATAAAGAGGCGAAAGTTTTGGGTTTAGGTGGTTGTAGATACATATTTCAATAAAGGTAGCATGGGAAAAGTGGCACATTTAAAAATGTCGAAGTTAAATTATTAAAGGATTGGTGCTGTAAAATTTAGTGCTTAATTTTTTTTTCATAATAAGTGCGAGTTAATAATGTGAAAAACCAGAAGGTAATCCTTTGACAAGTTACCAGATATTGTGAATTACTTGAAAAAGAGAGAAAATAGAAACGCCTGTTGTTGATTTTGAAAAAAACACAAATTATTTAGGAAATTATTATCATTTTTTTTTATTATGATAATATTGGTATGGTTCAATTATGTGTGGAACAGAATATCGGCCAAATGAACGCCGCGACCTCGGCGGCACACCTCCATCCGATGGTCCAAATTTTGGATGACGCTGAGGCATAATTGGGGTTCTATGCCGTTAATGAAATCCATAAGCTCTTGAATTTTGCTGGCTTATCAACGTACACATTTTCTTTCAAATAATCCCAAAGAAAGAAGTCCAACGGTGTCAAATCACATGATCTTAGCGGCCAATTGACATCGCTACCACGAGAGATAACACGGCCATCGTTAGCTGCGTGGCAAGTGGAACCGTGCTCAGGACGTCCTCAAGGTATCCTGTTGAAACCACATATCGTCCACAACCATATCTTCCAATTCGGGCCATAAAAAGTTCGTTATCATCAGCGAACACCATTTACAGTAACTGCCTGACAGGTATCATTTTGGAAAAAATACGGCCCGATGCTGCCGCCAGCCCATAAACTGCACCAAACGGGTACTGTTTGTGGGTGCATTGCTTTTTCGACAATCACTCTTGGATTATCAAATGCGGTAATTCTGCTTATTGACGAATCCACTGAGGTGAAAATGTGCCTCATCACTGAAGATGATTTTCTTCGAAAATGGATCATCAATGTTGCCATTTCTTGCCACCATTCTGACCATTGACGACGTTTGGAATGATCAAGAGGCTTTAGTTCTTGAGTCAATTGCACCTTGTTAGCGCATTAATGCAAGTCCTTGTGCATAATGTTCATCAGCCGCGAGCGTGTGCGGTCCGATTGTTAGGCACGACGACGAGTTAAGGTGGACGGCTCATCATGCATGCACTGGTGTTTTCACATCTCCTACTACATTTTTGCACAATTTTTCCGATTGTACGCACATTTGGATGATTAAATTGACCGAACTTTTCATAATAACCCTGAATAACTTTAACGCGTTGCTTGATTGTGTATCTTCAAATTGAGTTACTCTGAAATTAAATAATGTCACTTGAAATGCAGAAAAAATATACATATAACTGGAAATGCCTTTCTCTCTAAAAGGCCAGCATGTTTAATTCATAAAATTTCACCCTTGCTTATGGCAAAAGGCTTTGTACTTTTCGCCGCGAATAAATCGACAATGAAATGTTGCTTTGTGAAATAGGAGACTTTGGTTTATATATGGGGCTATATTTGTAAAGGTCGCCGCCTCAAAGAAAAACAAAGCTAAGCAAACATTGCAACAATTCGGAAAAGTTTTCAAAAATAGCGAAACTTTAATTTTTCAAACAAGCAATTAAATTGGCTGAGCGAAGTCTAATGATGTTTTCTTTTCTACACAAAAAAAAACGCCTTTGAAAAGGTGCATTTATAAAATGTCTTGCCACCCCTGTAATAATGTCCTACTCTATTTCTTTTTTTTCTAAATGACCTCCTATGTCAAACTTCCAACCCTATCTACTCTTTTGCAGATGACGGAAACCTTTGACATTCGTTCTCATATAATTGCAGACCAAGCGTATCCGATGTCGGTGCTATGAGGCAGAATAGTTATGAGTCTCGGAATGGGGTCGTGCGAATAGGTTCGATTTAAATGCCCAAAAAACTCAATGCTGCGTGTTGACGCATAAACGCGCGACATGTCAAAGTGTCTCATCTGTGTATATGGGTGCTATAATTATTGAGGAATCAGTGTTATGTAAACACCCATATCATATGTACTTTAGTAATATCCTTAAAGTACAAACTGAGAATAACAGTTTGTACAAAATATATTTACGTATGTACGTGCATACATGCTTATGAACGCTAAACGTGTTCAGCAATACTTTTTATTAATGCGTAAATGTACTAACATTCTTTAAATATTTTACTACCGACTTATTAAGTTATAAATCTGTTTAATTAAAAATGATTATACAATAAAGAACTTGTGAAAAATACACAACAATCAGAATCTCTTGATGTTCTGGGCATGAAGATACAATGTGATGTCCGATGGAATGAACATATATTCAAAGTGCCGAAAGAAGCATTCAACTGCTTCGGTTTTTTAAGACGGTGTAAGATATACTTCACTCCATCTGATCTCCTTACTGTGGAATACAACTGTCATGTGTGGGGTGGTGCTTCAAAGTCTATTTTAGAGCTTCTCGACCGCGTGCATGAGAGGACGAAAGTTATCATTGGTGACTGTATGGTATCCAATTCTATTGACTTTCTTAAGCACCGTCGCAATGTGGGTTGTTTTTGCCTGTTTTATTGTTACTGCAATGGGGTGTGTTCTGACGAAATTACGGATCTGGTAACGGAAACCCGTACGTTTGTTCATAATGAACGTTTTTCCTCAAGAGCAAGTCCTTTTGAGGTCAATTGGCACGTGAATGGTACATCGCATTACAGGGAAAATTCGCTTTTTGGCCGGACTGTTCGTATGTGGATTAACCTTCCTGCTGAAGTCTTCCCTCTCTCTTTCAACATGAATAAGTTCAAGTCGAATATTTACAAACACTACTCCCTCTATCCTCCTTCCCATAAGCTATTTTCCTAGTTCCAACAAAATGCAATGCATTAGTAGGGGTCCTCCCCTGAGTGCTGGTCCTAACAAAAAAAATTGTTTTTTTTTTTTTGTTTTCGTCTAACATCAAATAGCATTATTACAGGGTTGGCAAGACATTTTATAAAAGCGACTTTTAAGAAGTTAATATATTTTGTGTAGAAAAGAAGACACCATAAATTAACCATTATCCTTGTGACCTTTCATTTATTGAAAATTTTCCAGCAGACTATGAATTGAAGTGAACTAGTTAAATCAAATGTTATTTTTTTGCAGCTGCTTGCTAATCCTTTTCTAAAACTTTATAGACATCTGATCAATGAGTTGATTTAATTTTTTCGAATGTCTAATTAAATTATTTTCCTGCGCATTAGTTATTTAAATTAAATTAAATTCTTCTTAATGATTATCTGTTAATATTCATTTCTAATGCGACACATTTTTTGTCATTAAATAAACACCCCTGGCAATTCTTCATAACATTTTCCTTTTGAGTCAGTTATTTAAAAATAACGATTTAACTAACTTGAACTAACTACTCGTTTTGCCGCAGTTTTGATTAAAATAATAGCACAAGTTTAAAGTAATTTCCTTTACGGCTTCAAGCTGCTTTAGAGGGTTAACTAACATTTGAAGAACGGAATGCTTTGACAGGACCTTAATCTTGTAATCGGTTGAACTATAAATAAATTAAATCCCATTCGGGAATTCACTTTTTCTCCAATAAATTTAGATTTTTTTAAGTAAATACCATGATAACACTTTTTAGAGCAAATTTTTTTTTTAATGTTTGTTAGAAATAGCAAAACTCATACTAACATCTTCTTAGGTGGGGTGGGTTTATAACCACCCACTCTGGGCTAGTCAAGCACTGGTATTGTAAATTCATAAATTACGTTTGTAGGCTGTCCCGAATGCATTTCCTCTAAGCAACCCCCTCCTTGAATGGAAGGCAGGATCCACCCTTAGCTCCTATATGAAGTCGACTGTGAAATCTGGTATGGAGATAAAATCTAAGCAAAAATAAGAAAAATACAAATAAATTTGCGAAACCCAAAATTTTGGTGGTTCTTCCTTAAGCACAGGCTACATACAAATTAAGTCTGCAGAATATCAATTGGTGTACATACCCAGTAAAAAAATGGAACTTACAGGTAAGCGGTTTTGTTTAGGAGAGAAGCACAATACATACCCCCTTACAAACCTGCTTACAAGACATGATTTTTATATACATCGAATTTCTTCTTGGAAGCACTACTTTTTTCGTCTCTGCTAAAA
Organism: Pollenia labialis; assembly: GCA_949318255.1. Lineage (NCBI taxonomy): Eukaryota > Metazoa > Arthropoda > Insecta > Diptera > Polleniidae > Pollenia > Pollenia labialis. Next base: position 21,896,966 of record OX439141.1, read on the forward strand.
TCCAATTTGATGAGTGATTGCGCTATAAAAAATTTAATTTCTATGTGCGGTAATGATCATTAACACATTTTAAAATCATTGCAATACATAATGCTTCCATGTAAGGGAATAACAGAAGCACGTAGAACATTGTTCGTGAATTTTTTCCTTAGATTAATGATTTTAAATTAGTATTTTTAGTATTGATTTTAAATTGGTAGTATGTAACAGCCAGTGCATGTATCAGCGCTCATGGACTTTTCTTGCTTCCAGAAACTTTTCAATTGTTTACTCGGTAGCGTCTTAAAATTTGTAAAGCAAACTATTGCCATCCCCACAAAACCCAATTTTAAAATTGTCCATTTAAATTGTATTGTAATCATAACCAAGCATAGTTCATTTGATGAATTATTGCATAACAACATGCTGATTTTCGAGCAAAATTATACTTGGAAAAGTTGCTGGTTTTGACTCCATGAATGCGAAAAATGTCACTATTTGGTGTGGATATCGGCCAGAGGCCTTTTTAGACCATGATTTGTTTTTAAGGCCGACCAAGCAATGTTACTGGTGCTTAATATTGCGACATGATAAACAATTTATTTCCGCTGAAGTTCGATGTCATTGATGTTGAAAATATTTTGGCAGTGGCACATGCCATACATCCGGTGTACTCTATCGTTTCGGTGTTTTTTAAATTACTTATAGGGTTTTGACTGGTCCACAACCTTATTTACAGCATCTTCATCGACTTAATTTAGCCAGATTTAAGAAAAACTGTCTCAGTAACGTACATTTGTCCTATGGGTCGCTTACAAATAACCCTAATACATATGCAGGGGTTTCAATTTAGTGTCTGGCAAGGCTATCAACTGTTAAATATTTTTCAAGGGTCATTTATTTACTAAAATGTTTGCTATTTAAGAATTTGGATCGCCTAACAACCGAACAACGCGTAAGAATAATTCAAACTTACTACAAAAGTAGTGGCTCGAACGTGGCCATTTTACTACGAGGTGATTACGATTGCCATTATCAACCAATTATGCACGAAATTTGTCAGATTATCAAGAAATTCGAAGAGACTGGAAGTGCATTACCGCAACGTACTCACTACTGAAAATAACGCTTCTGTTAATGAAATAGTGGCTGATAATCCAAATTTGTCGGTTTTACGGCTCAGAGTAGGGCCATATGATAACCGACTTTTTTGGCCTGCATTTGAAGATTATGAACAGGACGATATGTAGTTGCAATAAGACGGTGCCTGGAGCCACACAACACCGATTTTGGCTTTTTTGCATGGAAATTTACCAGAGCGCGTAGTTTTACATGCAATTTGACGCCGTTTAATTTGTATATGCGGATAAACCCCTTACGTTGAAATATTTGAACACAAACATTCATTAAGTTGTCATTGAAATACCGACCGAAATGGGCGATATGGTGGTCGAAAACTACCTCAAAATGATCGACTTCTTCAAACAATCTAGAGCCGGTCATTTTAATGACAGTGTATTAAGTCGGCAATGGCAAGAATCAGGCATTTTAAAGAACTAAATGCTTCATCCAAATCATAGCTAAATGTGTGTTTTTTTTCAACTTAACTTTTGAAACCGTAAAATGGATAACCCTTTATTTTATGTGCATATTTGAGGTCCTATTTTCCTATTACTGCTCCAATTTTCGTTCCCACTGTACACTCATAATAATGATGAAGATTACCAACATTTGAAGTAAATATGAAATGACATGATGCGATGCGATGCAAAATGCATTCTCCCAGTGCGAGAGGTTGGGTTGTTATTTCTTTTGCTCCTCCGATGGAAATAATAAGGATGATGATGACAACGGCAATGATGATGATAATAATGTGATGTGAGATGATGCTAATGTAAGACAAAATAATGACTTACAAATGTGTGTTTTTGTGAGGGAGCAAGTAAATATGAAGTACGACTAAACAACAAAAACATTAGTAATCAAATATTGCAGTATATGGAAGTGCATAAAATAACTACTCCCTCAAGTGAGTAATATTGTGTCGTTTGCTATTTGTGGCACTAAATATCTGTAGGTCTTTGTCTTTAGTTGCAAGTTGTTGTTCGTGTCTGTTATTTCTTGTTTTTTTTTTGTTCCAGACTTCATAAACAGATAAACTAAAATCTAGTGGTGATGACTATGAAGATGATGGTGACATACATTTTCTTAAAGAAATTCAAATGACTACAAGAGTCATGTTCTAAGATTGAATGTTTGTTGGAAGGTTTGTTTGCTTTAAAAAAACATACACTTAAAAAAGACTGAATGAGTATCGGATAATGATAGTACTCAGATTGAACATTCAGCAGGCCTACGGTATATTTTCGGTGAACACAGTATTTCAAGAGATATTGATTTAAATTGATCTTTTCATTTGCCGGCTTTGAACACTTCCAATATTTTCTTGCAAGAACGAATGTTAGAATGGAAATTCGAGCTCCGAAAATATTCGATCTTCTTGTTTTGCTTTTTGCAGCCTCTGAAATAAGGTTTTCTGTCCCCTTTATGGAGGGGAATTTCTCATGAACTCTTTCAACACCGTGTCTTCTTTCACGGTTGCATTTAACTTACAAAGAAAAACTGATTTCTTTCAGTGCACTCATATACATCGCAAATATATTTTTTTTTATATTTTGGAAACTCCTCGGATGCATTAAAGATGATGAGGCATATAATGTTGCATAAACAAGATATTGCATGAATGTATATTAGAAACATTACTTATATCACTATAATATATATGATAGAGTAGATGTCTAACGGATGAGACACAACCTAAATGACATGCAAGTGATAGTTTGTGATTATACAGTGATGATAATAAGATTTTTTGAAATGATGTTGTTCATCACATTAGTAATGATATGTTACGAGTACAGAGAGAAAATATAGATTCAAATAAAATTACATATAGAAAAAATAGTTTGAATTGTTAAAGAAATTTCTTTTAAAGTGAGATAACATTTGCACTTTCCTCCCGCAAAACGACAATAAGCAGGAACTTGAAGTTAAGCCGAAAATTATCCATTTGTTCTATTCTGTGCCCATGTGCTGTAAATCTGTAAAAATTACATATATTACAACTTTTTTTTGTGAATACAAGCTTCCACGTAATGCTAGGAACACAACTGGGACAAATAAAAAATATTTGTGTATAAGAAAATGCACACAATCACGTCGCCGACGAAAATTCGCCGGACGTTTCAAACTTTAAATTGATTTAATTCTAATTCTTACGCCGGCGAACGACGAGCAAATCAGTACTGGGTAGCCATATTGTTTCAAAATGTTTTAGTAAATAAAGTTACTTTTTACTTTAGAAATTGGAAAGTTTTAACTGAATTTCATTTAAAATACAAATTGTAAAATTAGTTAAGTTGTTCTTAATGTTTTGTTTGTGAATCTCTCGTTAATTTACAGAAAAAGTGTGTCTGTAACATTGAAAAAGTTCCCGCTTTGAACTGTCAAATAAACTCACGATAGAAATGGGGCAAGAAAAAATTTCAACACTAAAAAACAATTGAAAATGCAAAGAATAGTTATAATAATATTTTGTTCTTGGTACATTTCTTTATAATAATAATATTTCGATCTTGGCACATTTTTTATTGCTTAACTATTTTGCTTTTAACATTTTTATAAAACATACGATTGTTTTCCATGCTCGTTTGCAAACAACAAACATTAAAGTCGCACTTTACATTATTTGCTATAGCCGACGCACACTGGGTTATTGGGTATCAAAACTGTGGATTAATTAAAAAATTAATTTTGAAATAACACTCGAATACTTAATAACCATAGAAACTACACATAATTCTGCGTCACTAACCGAAAAAATAACGGCTCTAAGTTGTATAGTGAAGCTGCATTATGTTTTTGAATTTACACTTTTATTCTTTGTTCGCTTGCGCTCGCTGTAAAATTGATATTTTAAGTTTAAAAAAGTGTTTCTTCGATAAAAAAAACTTCAAGTGAAATTTAAATCTGAGTATGGAGCCTTCAACTTCAGGTACTGAACTATTTTTCAGATACAAGTATTACAGGAAAAAAAGTGATTTAATATTTTAAATTATTTTTTTGTTCAAAGTCCCCAAAATGTGCATATTTGGGGTATATATTTGGACATATAGTTAATTATCGGACTAGATCGGGCTCTGATTTTTTTTTTTTGATTTTGCGGATTGTAGACGATGTTTCTGCAAAAAGTTGAGCTGCGCTTTTGTGGCATATTTGATTAATTCTACTTTTTGTTCATTATGTCAGTGGTCAAAAATGATCAATTTCTCGTAAAACGCTGAAAAGTTATCATATTGTTTAAAACTTCAAAGCCAGATATCTCGATAACAAAGCGAGTTATCGATAATTCTTCCATAATTTTTTCGGTTTATTTTGAGGTATTCTCTAAGAAAATAAAACGGTAAAAAGTTATCGATTTTTTTAAACTTCAACTCCAGATATCTCGATAACAAAACGAGTTATCGATAATTCTTACTTAATTTTTTCGGTTAATTTTGAGGTATTCTCTAAGAAAATAAAACGGGAAAAAGTTATCGATTTTTTTTAAACTTCAACTCCAGATATCTCGATAACAAAACGAGTTATCGATAATTCTTACTTAATTTTTTCGGTTTATTTTGAGGTATTTTCTAAGAAAATAAAACGGTAAAAAGTTATCGATTTTTTTTAAACTTCAACTCCAGATATCTCGATAACAAAACGAGTAATCGATAATTCTTACTTAATTTTTTCGGTTAATTTTGAGGTATTCTCTAAGAAAATAAAACGGAAAAAAGTTATCGATTTTTTTTAAACTTCAACTCCAGATATCTCGATAACTAATTGAGTTATCGATAATTTTTATAAAATTTTTTCGGCTTATTTTTAGGTGTTCTAAACAAAAATTATCAGTTTGAGAGGCCTCGGAATTAATCCACAGTTTTGATACAAAATACCCCATTGTGCCACGGTTGTGTTTTCGCCGTCGTCGTTGAAAAATATAAAATTTTAGTAAATTTTGTTCGCCGTCAACGATATGTCTTATTTGCGTTCTTAACGTCTGCAATGTCACATCGGCTTCGGGTGCAATGTTGTGGACATTTATAACGTTACGGCGTAATCGCTTTTGATAGTTTTCGACATGAGTTGCAGACACAGTTCTTTCTCACTTTTCGAGAAACGATGGAATATTTTGTTTCACATCTTTTCAAGGCAAAAAGTTCTCACTTAAGTTACAGAACATGCGTATAGTATGGTAAATAATACAGTTCAACACGTAAAAATATAACAACAGACCAAAAATTACGACCCGTTTTTTCCAGTTTTTGCCCAAAGTCGTGCACTTTTTGAATGGGCCTCGAATGCTGCTTTTTGCTGTTTCCTTTTATTTTAGTTACGTTTTGTTAAATATGAGATTTAGAGAAAACTTGTTACGACAAAAATTGTTGAAAACTTCACATAAAACAAATTCTTAGGAAACGATTTTAATGTAAAATTAATATTTTCCATGTTATGAGGCATTAAAGCCGGACTTTATGATTTTCTCAAACTTTGGTGGTCGTTTTTTATCAATCGCCACCGACTGGGTGGCTATGCCTTAGGTTGGAATTTTTCTCTCTCTCTTTCTGCTATAATCGTTTTCTGTGGCCAGTAGCGCCGATATTTTATGCACTGCTTAAAATACTTTGGTTAGTTCTGTGTCGGGTGTTAGCTAAAGCAGAGTTACCACGTTTCTGTGGCAACACAATAGACCAAAGAGAACGTGAAAAAGGTCCAGTTTATTTATATTTAAATAGTCTGGTGATATTTTAAAAATTAATAATAATAGACCTGTTCATCAATTGGCTATTTTTTTTGGCAATTTATTATTTTTAGTTTAAAATATATACTTATTGTGATGCCTTTTTCTTTATTTTCGGCTTAAATGATTATTTTATTCAGTTATTAGACAAATACCAGACAAACAATCAAGATATGCAAAATAGCCAATTTATAAGCAAACATAACAACTTTTGTATTTTTTTAAAGTGTTTTCCTTTTTTTTAAAAATCTCCTGCATAATTGAATTTAACAAGTTAAAATCACGACCATAACGAAAGGCTTAACTAGCACTTGTTTGGCGGATGATTTTTGTTACTTTTTTTTGAGTTTTCAATACAAAATACATGTTTGTATAAATGCAAATTTCTTAAAGATTTCATGACAGCACAACATGTTATATGCTACAAAAGAATTGGATGTAAAAATAAGAGATCAATTCGTTTTCTATGGTTTTAAAACAGAAATATTTGCAAGAAATTGTTAGAAATAAATTGCATTATTATTTTTGTGTTTTGTAGTTTTGGACGAATTGATTGCAATTATTGTTTTTACTTGCTGCACATAACAAATACTTTAAAAAGTGTGGACAGATGACAATTAATTCAATAAAAATTTCAAACGGTTTTTGAGCGTACCTCAACTTTTGTTCTTATATATTTTTAAAATATTTCCTAAAAAAAAAATAGGAGAGTTCATCGCAAATGCATATTCAGTATTTTATAAACAATTAAAATCTGGTTACTCAATTCTTGTCATTTAAGAAATTTCACAAGCATCACAATTTAAAGAAGTAATAAAAAGTGAAATAAAACCAACCAGCAATTTCTGTAATAGTGAGTGAATACAATTTGTTACGGAAACCATAAATGAAGTGTTGATGTGTCTCTGTAACATGCCTCTGGAAAACATAAAACAATATAAAAGTAATTCTTTCGTACGTTCCTCATATACGAGTATTCGAAATTTTTTTGAACTTATTCCTTTGTAATTTATTTATTTTTTTTTTGTTGCAAGTAAGAGGCATTGTCGTACTTGGCGTACTCCACAAACAGTCATCCAAATTCATGTTGATGATTTTTCACACAGTTTTTTTCAGTCATTTGTTTTTGCATTTATTGCTTTGTGTAAGGAAAATGTTGCTGCTGTTGCAGTTTTGAAAGGGAAATAAGTTGTTCACCATCAGTTTTCAATCAACATGTTTTAAATTTTAATACCCTACGTAAATAGAAGATAGTTTGAGTTTCTTGCTAGTTTTAACCACTACTAATACAAATAGCGAAAAAAGTCAATATTTGGTTTAAAGATTACTGTTTGACTATTGACCGCCAGTCGTCGTCAATGGCGGTGAGTGCTAAACGTCAAATATTTCGGAAAAGATAGTGTGGTTACAATCGAAACATGTCAAATCGACCTGCCTATGAACGTGGATTTGATTCCTCGGTCAGTCAAGAATGAAAATTTATCAATAACAATTTTAATTCATTTCATGTTGGTAAATTCCTTTCTTCATAAAAATAATATAATTTGATGAAATTTTGCCTGAGAAGAAACACAAAAATTTGGATTAAAAACCATAAACAGTTCAATAAAACAACCACAGTACTAATAATTAGTAACGATTTGTCTTATACCGGCTGTACACCACACAAAAATCAATGCTAAAGGCTGGTACTGTACAGTGCGTTTGTGAAGTATATGGCGTTGTTTTTGCTTTATACGCAGTGAACTGATTAAAAACCAAGACGATTTTGATATTTGCTCTAGTTAGACACTAAAGCACGGGGAAAATACTATGAAAGAAAAAGCCAACCAATTCCTGGAGTCTTTGATATTTTTTTTAAGATTTACATACCCAATAGGAAAGTTTAGTCAGTCAAGCTCGACCATATGATACCCTACAACACAGTCTTTAAAAACAAATTTTCGAGAGCATATGCACGTAGAAAAAAACATGGTTAAAGAATGGTTAAAAAAACATATTATGGTCCCTGCAATGGCAACAAGCAAACTTTTGTTGTTTTTAAAAAAAACTTTTTTCACGATTGATAATATTTTGTTTCTATTTAACAATAAAGTGCTTACCTCCCTTGAAACTTCAAATATAGTTGATTTTAACAATATAATGGTTAAAAAAAAAACTACAACCATACACTTAAACATATTATGATGACCTTAACCATATTATCATCACGGTAACCATATTATGGTTAAATTCATCCATTCAAAAGCTATAACCATATTATGGTTGCCTCCAAACATGTTATGGTTAATATTTAATAACAATAATATGTTCGAAATTATAATATTTTAAAACATTGTATGATTAATTTTAAATTAAAAATAATATGTTTAAAAAGCAACAACATTCTGGTCGTTTGCATTTTACTTGGTTTGCTTAAAATTCTCATTTATTTTATTTTAATTATGGATTAAAACACATAAATTTACGTAGAAAAAACTAGTAGGTAATATGAAGGTCGTTACAGGCTAGCATATGAACGAAAGGGGATTTTTTATAAAAGTGGAACGTAACACTTATCAAGAATATAAAATTAAATAAAATTATAATTTGACACTAAACAAACAAATTGAAAAAATGGATTAACCATAATATGATAAGCATGCACCATATTATTGTTAATCCTGACCATAATATGGTTACTTTTCTCAAAATTCTGGGAAATTTTGGCCATATTATGGTTAATTTTGAACAGAATATGTTTAGGTTTGCCCATTATTATGGTTAATATTAACTAAAATATGGTTAATTTTGACCATATCATGGTTGATTTAGGGACAAATGTTGTTGATTTTAAACATACTATGGGCATATTTAAACATAATATGATAACCTGCAAACATAAACATTGTTAAAAACCAACCATAGTATGTTGGTCTTAGAATATGGTTACCTCCAACCATATTTTTTTTCTACATGTGGGATCTATCTATTTTTTTTTTCATTTCATTACAGCAATTGCCCCTATCTCCCCTCGTGTTCCCATTTTTAAAAAATGCATAGCATATGTGTCCATATAAATATGGATTTATCTATGTTTTAAATTTCATTAAAATTATTTTGATAGATTCTGAAATGTAGAAATTGCCCCCTATATCCCCTTTTGGTCCTTGTGTAATGCATAGCTTATGTGCCCATATAAATGTTGATATATCTATCTCTTAAGTTTCATTAAAATTGGTTTAATAGTTTCTAAGAGGCAGACATTTCCCCTCTTGGTCCTATTTTTTTAAAAATGCATAGATTAGGTGTCCATATAAAGATGGATCTATCTATGTTTCAAATATGGGGGACCGATAAGATCACTCAGCGGTCGATCGTTATATTTTAAGGTGGGTCTAGGAAGAATATTTTAAGGTGTTATACATATCAGCAGAGATGCATGATACCCTCTTTACTACTGTGTTGTGGGCATAAATATTAACTAACAATAACTAATAAAATCTTATTCTAATAGGTGTCTAATGCGATTCTGATCGGCTAAGTCTTGCGCTATATCTTCTACTTAAGCAGGTGTGGACTTTATCATTTAAAATATTTTGAGCTGGAGAATTTGGGTGGAGTTCTTTCTTTCTTTTTTAAATATGAGATTCTTTAAAGATTTAGTGATTACAGTTTTAACTGATGGCACATTGAGATCTTTGTGAGTATTGGAGTTTTTTGCATACCAAGGCGCGCTGTCATGATTTTGGACTTATCAAATATTTTTAGCGTTACAGTATACGAAATAAAATTTCCCTGTTTTGTTCTTCTCCTAATGTAAGCGTTGAATAAAATACGATCTTACCACACACAATATTCGTTGTCTCCATATTTCATATGCCTTGTTATTTGTTGCAATAGTTTTTTATTTGCATCAACTTTTCACTGACACAACTTTAAAATTTCCATTGGCACTTTTATATTTTGCCTTACCGGACTTATTTTTTATTGTAAAATTCACTCAAAGTCCCACCATGCAAATCATTTAAAAAAAATTTTGTTTTTTATTTCGCATCATTTATAGCGAAACTTGTTGCTTTAACAAATAAACAAAATGCTTTGTAGTGTGATGTCACTTGTTGTGTTAATGTTGAATTTTGTTTTTTGTTATATGTGGCACGGAAAATGGGAACTTTTCATATCTGTCTTGTTTGTTTATCAATGTCTGTGAGTTTGAGTTCGCTTTTCCTTTGTGTCCACAAAGCAGTGTCAACAGTTTTTGTGTTAAATGATGAGTAACTCATGCGGAAGTGTTGGTTTTTTCCATCGTAGCTTTCGTTTTTCTTTTCATACTTTTCATTATTTCTACATTATTTTTTTTTTCAGTTTTCTTAAATGTTCTGTTAAGCCTCCATTTAACTTTTGACAAATTGGTGTACAATGTAGTCACATACAAAAGGAGAGAAAGAGGAAGAAATCTGGAGAAAAAAACAAATTTCTTTGTTTTGTATTTAACCTGGTTATAGGGGGAGCTTTTGTTTACAAACAGAAAAAACATTTGACAGATGATCTATTAAAATTACTGAAATTCCTTTGGATAAAGGAAGAGTTAAAAATTGGTTCTAAATGAAGGTTGGCTGGCGTGGTACGAAATGGGACAATTTATAAACTCTGATTTTATTGCAATGACGTATAAAATTAAAAAAAAAAAATGGCTTAGACATAATGAAAAATATGTAAAATATTGTGTTGGTGGACAAAACGCCATTGTATATACTTTTCCTTTCCTTTTCCTTTTGCTCTTAGTTTTCTAATAATTGTCGTATGTTTTTTTTTAATTTCCTAAGCTAATCCCGCGAAGCTCTTCGCTTGTCTGCAGGAGAGAAACCAGAGTTTCTAGTGGGAATCGAACCCGCAACCCCGGCGCTGTTCAATAGAAACTCTATCTCTTTTAAGGATTAGAGTAAAATTAGCTTTTTTTGTATCGCATTTATATTTACTTTGCGAGTAATTAAAATAACACTCTTTATTATAGATTGGTTGCAGATGAAAATCATCCCCTATTTCTGCCAAATCTAACAGCTGTACCTACACAAGAGCGGAAAGTGTTTTCTAGCTGTTAAAAATTCTCACGACCATACAATTTGTATGAAGCATCCCAAAATAGCGTGGCGTCAACGCTTTGCATTTGGAAAATCCGATTTTGACAGCGCGTTTAATAGTGAAGTTGGCTGGTATTGTTAATAAATAATGACAATTAAGCTAATTTTAGTCCAGCGGTTTTTTATCTTCTTTTTATTTCTATTATGTGGGTTTTATTAAACAAGAAAGTTAAAACTACTGATTGTGACACAACGATTACGCTCTTGGCATATCAGCGTAAAAGCTAAGCGGAAGAAAAGGTTCCGCCTTCCGCTCTTGTTTAGGTACGGCTGAAAGTTAAAAGGACCAAAACTGTTAACTGAACTAACAGCAACAACAATTTGCAAAAGTGCACCCAGCAACAACTTAGGAACAACGTTAAACTCCCAAATATACACAAATACATCAACAAATAGGGGTATGTAAGAAATGATTAACTCACTGTTTATTGCTGGTGTTTTGTTTAAGCCATGATATTGTTGTAGGTAAAACTTTGAGTGTTTATAATTCTTATTTGCTTTACAGTTTTGTTTGAATAATATCTGGATCTAAGCAACCAGTAAAATGCGCATAGAAACTAACTTTCCCTCAACAATAAATTTCAGTTATTTTATCAAAACTAAAAATTGAGAATGTAGCACATCATAGAAAAATCTTATTAACAGGGAAACCAAAAATATGCAATTGCATGTTTTTTCTTGTGCGACCAATGAAGGCAGAAACAATATATTTATTCCATTTAGAGCTTTCTTATGAATTCTGACACCGATTTGTTAGTGCATATTTTTGCTTATTTTAGCGATTGCAGCATTTTTTTGGCATAATTTAGTTAAAGAGCTTTTTTGTAGCATTTTTTAAGTTTATAGCGCATATTATCCCTTTTTAAGGCATATTTTTCGGATTTTTCGGTTCCTACAAGAGCTTTCGCAACAAATAAAAAATTTTTTTTTGCGAAATTCTGGCTTTTCTGTTTTATATATATTTCTGTTACCCAACGTGTTTCGCCATCTACATTAAATTCTTACTCTTATGGCCATTTTCTCAATGTATCGACAAACAGCCTGTTACTTAATGTCAACATAAATTTATTAGACCGATAAACTTTCCGTTAACGATTTTGGGTTTCTCAATATACAGACAAAAAACATTGTTTTTAGTTGGCAACACCTCTCAAAATACATGTAAAAGTTGGGAGTCAGCTGATTGAATTTATCTGTACGGCAAATAAAAGGAAAATAAATAATTGGCAGATGAGTACCGGGTAGCTTTGCGATAGAAAAGAAGCAAATTTCTTTAATGTGCAGTTTTTCGTTGGGAAAAAAGAGAATCGGCTAATGAGAAAATGCCCATTAAATTGTAAGGCAAAGTAGGTTGTCAGTAAAGATAAATGTCATTTTAAACTTTAAAATTGTATAAATAAGCAAAAATTAAGCGAAAAGCCATTATGCGTTTTTGGCGATGTGTGTAATACATAGAAATTAAGACCAATCTTTAAGCATACCGATGGACAAAGAAACAATTTTTAAAGTGATCTATCAATGTCCATCCGTCTGGCTGGTTGTCTGTCCATATAAACCTTGTGCGCAAAGTACAAGTTGTAATATTGTAGTTAATGGAATTTGGTAAATACATTTTAATTGTACCATAAACGAAGGCTATTTAAATGGTGAGAATGGGTCTATAATTTCATATATTCCCCCATAAAAACTTCTTTCCAAATAAGACTCTTTGTGTCCGTAAACCATCTTGTTATGTTGGTATTTAGACATGAATTTGGTGCATATTTTTAACAATTTTAAGGGAATTGATACTTTTATCAATTAATTTGTTTAATTAATATCACAAATTTTTTAATTGCAATCAAATTTAATTTTTTTCTGTATAGTTTTGCTCTGAGTTGTTAAATCTTTCTTACAATTAAGTTTACGCTAGCCAAATTGTAATCAAAATTGTTGATCATATTTTGAAAATTTAAATTATTTGGGATCATTTTAATAAACCATTAAATAACAATTATAATTTAGTTGCATTAATTTAAAACACACACACTTTTTCATTCGCTTAATTGTACATAAATCTGTCCGAAATTGATGTTCTCTAAATTATAAGATAATTTTCTCTGTTTAAAATCACACCAATGAGTACTAGATCATGTATCTCAACACACCTTTTAATCATCTACTCAATGGGAAGGTAAACGTGTACTTTATTTACAAATCATGGAAAACAGTGAAGAGGAAAAATTGTGAAACTATGGGGCACTAAGACTTGTAAAACACGTTAAACATAGAAAAAAAAAAGTTAAAACAAGTAAGAAAATATTGTCTTTTATGACCGACTATTTATAGGTTTATATGTTACTTATAATCAGTCCTGGACCATCTGTAACCAATTTTGAAATCCCGAATTATGATCCCGATTTGATCGGTATACTAAAAAGTGGGTCATCAGCAAAAAAAGCAAAGTTACCTCGAAACTATTGTGGCGTAATAGATAAATCTAAAACAGTGTTCATATAGGATTCGTGTTTGTAAAAAAGTAGCATAAAGGCTGTTGTTCCGAAAGTTTTACCATTATAAACTTTTAAAATTAGTTTATTCAAACGATAGTGACATCGGGACCAGGCAATTTGATAAGACCTAATGTCAATAATAACCTTATCGTGTAGTGAGAGTTTAGCTTAGAGAGTTTAGTTATTTTTACATATTATTTTCATATCAACCAAATTTGGTTGTGCGTTTTACTTTTATATAGAACTAGCTTTACACGGTACGCTTCGTTTCCTCCATTGAAATAATATCAGTGAAATTAAGCAGATTTTGTTTGTCGTGCTTAATTCACAATTGTTATTCTTAATAAAAACACTGAAATTTATTGTTGATGGGATAAGCTATTCCTATGCGCATTTCACTAGTTGCTTAGGCGAGATCATAAGGAAACTTCACCGAAATATTTAAGAAAAACTAAAGAAATTATACAAATTCAACTGTTAAGCGAATAAGAATTATAAGCAACATTTTTACTTGTAGCAATATCAAAGCTTAAATAAAGTGTTACAAGTTGTTGCTTATAGTTCTTATTCGCTTATCCCATCAACAATAAATTTCAGAGTTTTTATCAAGAATAAAAATTGGAAATTAAGCACGACAAACAAAAACATCTTAATTAAAAATTTTGTAAAAAAAAAATGTAAGAATTACTTCGATTAGTAAAATTTTTTAAAACAGATCTTGGTTATCGATAACGAAGCAAATAGTACCAAATTTAGATACTTTTACTACTATCGTTCTACTGATAAATATAAATCTATATTTGCTTATGTCTCATGACCATTTTTCCAATCCAGCTATCTTTTTGACAGATATTTCGTAAAGAAAAGCAAATTATTTGTTGCAAATTTAAAAACTGTAACATACTGTGACTATTCCATGGCCATATAAGGAGATGTAAATGGGCTTTGTATGGAGTTAACACGCCACACCTACTTCTCCATTCTAGATTACTTTTAGATAAATGTTGTGTTTTGATAACAAAGTTAAATTTTGTACAAAACCGTTTCACAGATCCCTGTTATTTACACTTTCTTTCTAATGAAGCGGCCACTCCCACTTCTCTAATCCAGTCCACTTTTTGGCAGATGTTGTCTGTTGTTAACAAAGTAATTTGTTTTTAACTTGAAAACTTTTCTATAACCAGATATGGAGTTATTCATACTGTTTTTCTTTGGGATGTGCCACGCACCCTTGAAATTTTACAAACATTTATAGCCTATTTTAAGCCTATTTTACACTCTATCTGCCGTATTTATAAAAAATAAAATAAGTTTGAAATGTGTTTTAAGGTAAAATTTTCATATAAATTTTTCTTAAAATGCATTTCAAATCCATTTTAATTTTTTATGAATACGGCAGTATATATTTAAATTTCCAAAAATCTATTTTCTGTGGATCTATTCGTTGGGAGACTTATTAAGTGTCCAAATTTCATGACTCTAACTTTAGCCGTTAGGGCTGCGCGATGATGAATCAGTCACTCTATTTATGCCCAATTTTCAGGATTGTATTTAAATCTATATTAAGTTAATTTTCATAACAAACTGGTCTGAAAAAACAGCTGACTGTTAATGCTTTGCCTGTTGTTGTTGTATTGTTGTGATATTGAGGCCACCTTGCTAAAATATTACAATGGAAACTTAAATTGAAATTAAGTGTACCACATCGGTGACTTAAGATTCACTTAAGTTTATAGTGAAGAAAAGAACTTTGTATTAAAAACGATTTAAAAAATAAATGTGTTACAATATCATTCCTGAAAATTGTCCATTAGTCATACAATTGATTCAACGGTTCCGTCCTATAGGGGTACTGCTCTTCTGCCCCTATCGACAAAATAAGTAGTCTATTTAATTTTTGGGCTCACAGGATGCTTTTGTAAAAATGTTTTGCTCTCCCTTTATTTTTATTTTAAAAGGTGTTGCTTACCATAAGAGTGGGTCCTTCAAAGCTTGAAGGCTTTTGTCTTCAGATACGCGGTATTGAATATTTTCGTTCTGTGGGGGTACTGCTCATCCTCCGTCTACACCGCATATTTTTATTTTGAAATTTATTGTTAACCATAAAAGTGGCCTTTACCACGTTTGAGGGCACTCGCTATAATAGTACTTCAGTTACGCAATATTTAATATATTTATCCTATGACGAGTATTGCTCCCCGAGCACCTACCCCCTTTAATTTTATTTAAAAGGTGTAGTTAACCATTAGAGTGGATCCTTTAAAGCTTGAAGGCTTTGTCTTCAGATAATCAGAATTTAATATTTTCGTTGAATGGGGGTACTGCTCCTCTTCCGTATACCCCGCCCATTTTTATTTTGAAATTTATTGTTAACCACGTTTGAAGACTCCCACTATAATAGTTCTTCAGTTACGCGAAATTTAAGATGTGCATCCCATGGGGGTATTGCTCCTCCTGAGCCTACCTTTTTTAAATCTAAAGGTGTAGTTTACCATAAGAGTGACTCCTACCAAAGTTGAACATTCTGACTTGAAAATTCTTAAGATATGCACTTTCGCTGCTGCTATCTTATTTTAATTTCGGGGCTCAGAAGATTCTACTGCAAAACGTTCAAGAAAATAAGTGCAGCGGCTCTTAAGATATGCGATACTGGCATCTTAAAGAGGGTACCACTTCCCCTGCCTCTAGCGAAAAAAGTAGCCTATTTTATTTTCGAGGCTCACGTGATGTAACTGTAAACATTTCAAAAAGATCGGTTCAGTAGTTCAGGAGACTATAAGCCAAGGACAAACAGGCAAACATTTTTCATTTTTATGTATAAAGATTACTTGTATTGAATTTTGTTTTGATACTTAAACCTATAGTTACTTTTATCCTTTACTGTAGATCTGTTTGAATTCGCCACCACACAATCATTATTTGTGCACAACATCCATACACATTCTCGTGAATACATTAAATTACATGTTTATTATTAAACAATTGTTTGTTACTCAAGGTTGAAACGATTTTCTTCGATATGGCAAAAACTGCATACACACACGCACACACATTCACATGAGATAGGAAGTGAATTATCTGTGTGTGTGTGTGTGATTGTGTGTGCATGGAATTGGGGATTTATGTGCTTGATTACTAATACGTACTGAAGCTAATAAATCATTTATTAAAATCTGTTTCTACTCACTTTGGCTTATACAGCAAGCCGCCTGACCAATTGTGTAGGTCATTCTCATGGAAAGAGTGGGTGGCGGTACTTTTTTTCTGGTTAGAGGAAAAAATTACTTGAAGATGATGATGTTGTTGACTTACCTGTTAATGAAAGAGAAATAAATTTGAGGAAATTATACAAACTATCAAGGAAATAATTGTAAAAAAATTTGTTTTTTCAATAAGTAAGAAAATTTGTATAAACAAAAAATAAATATTATACCCTACAGAGCTTGCTGTGAAGAGGGTATACTAAGTTTGTCATTCCTTTTGAAAATTTTTTAAAACTCATCTCAGACCCTTAATCAGTATATAACATATGTATATATATTTACATAAATATATATCATACATAGTATATTCTGGGTTCTTGAGTAAATCTGTCTAACATGCTCAATTTTGAACAACTCAAAAAAAAAAAGAACGATATTGACGTCAAATTTTTCTCGTTATCATTGGGATTAAAATCCAGCAAAATCGTTACAGTAAAAAAGGAGTAATAAAACTAAATGGGGAACAATCACCCTAAAAATAATTCATAATTTTATTGCAAGAAATAACACGGGCTGATAAAAAATTTTGCAAAAAATCTTTTTTTTTACAGCAGATCGGTACATAATTGATGTTTTTTAGTACCAGAATTTTGTGATGATTGATCTATCATTTACCGTGGTTACAAAATAAATTCCCCTTCTGAGAATCATTTTAGGACGGCCAAAATTTTTACGAATCATAGTATTATATCGAATAAAATTTTTTCAAACTTGTGTTTGCCCAGTGGTCGAAATTCAACCATAATTATTTATGCAAATGACAAGAAAATATACATATAAGTGTACATATATAAATTTATAAATTTTTTAGGGATTTCTTTTTGGCGCCTATGTGGATCTATTTGGCGAGGGCCCAACCAACAAATTCAAAAAGTACCAGTTGAAGAACAAAAAAGTAACAAGCAGTTACTTCTTATGGATTACACAGTGCGACAGGAAAAAATACCTGAATTACGATACCCTTTCTCAAGTAGGTCTTGTCGAGCACAACAAGACTCTGTCCTTTTTTCGAAACACCTCAAAAGCCTAAAAATAAACTTATAAAAATAAAAGAATTGTTACCGAATATTTTTAAGCAAGACAGCATTTTACTAACAAATAAACATAATTTCATCATAAATTCATAAATAATACGGTTTATAAATAAAAAAAATGTACAAAAACATCTCCAAAGTTAAAAAATGGAGAACATATCTAAAAAATTGAGTTTGCTGGAGAAATACGCGTAGTTACTTCAGTATTACTTAAATATCATGTTCACATCTTCGAAAGGTCTCGGTATGTTCTTTCCAATTCCGCTGAGAAATTTAAAATCGATTGACATTCAACAAAGTTACTGACATATAATGGGAATAGGTAAGAAAAACAGGTGTTTTATCCGTTACTCAAGATTTTGGAGGTGTTTCGCAAATTTTAAGGGCATAGTGTTGTTGTGCACGACAAGACTTACTATTGCATCTCAAGTATTTTCGTTTAATTCTCTTCATTTAGGTATTTGCGTTTCATTCTTTTTTATAACACTATGTTATTATCCACTTAGAACAGTGCATTCAAGAAATTAAAAAAATACCAGTTGTAGAACGAAAAAGCACCAAAAAAGTCCTCCTTATAGATTCTTTATTCACTCTGGACTATGCATGTTTAATTTAATGTTTCTGGGTCTAATATTAACAAAAATTCAAAAGTACCAGTTGAAGAACAAAAAAGTACCAACATGTTTGATCTTAAATCTTCTCGTTTACCCAGGACTCTGCACTTATAATTTTATGTTTCTAAGCTTATTATAATAGAAAATTTAAAAATTACCACATGCAGCTCGAAAAAGTAAAAAAAGAAAGAAATTTTATTTCCCGAATATCTTCTCCTTTCTGATGCTTTTTTCTCCCCATTGATGTATCAAAATTTTCAATATTTTAGTGGGAGTCCATAATTGAATACGTTTATGTCGACGAACTAAGAAAAAGGTTTTACAAAAAAAAAAAAACAAAAACAGGTACGATTTTTAACACTGTAACGTTTGAACTGCGAAAAGGTACCAAATTTATATTTTGGAGATAATTTACAAAGTTGGTAGAATCTGTTTTTCTACATTTATTGGTTTAAAAGATTGATGGGGTGGAAAAAGTTCCAAAATACAGGTCATACCCGTTTACTCCTTAAAAGGACCGAACTTCAAAAAAATTACTAGACACCTGTCCGCTTTTTTTGATGAACATCGAAAAGTATTTTTTTTAGTTTTAGAGATATCGGGTTACCGAATTTTACCTTTTCTTTCGGTTGCAAGTCTGCTCTTCATGTACACATGCATGTATACTAACTAGAGAGCTCCAAGATGTATAGACGAAAACAAATGGAAAGGAACAGGCTGCCCTTTGTATTGTAATTACTTTTACAATTAACAATTAAGTGTAAAAGAATCGAAATGTACACGTAATTGCCTAATGAGTTCTAGTAAGATATAAAATATAAAATTTGGTTAAAAAATGTTAAAGTTATTAAAATTTCCCCATGACATTAACGTGTCTGAGGGCACTTGAACAAGAAATGTAGAAACAAAATTAAAATGTTTGAATATGAGCTAATTTCTACCTATAATGTTCATGGGATAACTAACGCCAACTTATCGCAGGTATGACCAAAGAAAAATAATTTTTTAACGGCAGTTTCAAAACTACATTTTAAAATTTTTAAAAATTTTGTTAAACAATTTTCCGAATTTTTTTTATCAACATATTGGGATTTTTTGAGGATATTAAAGGTAGTAAAAACATGAAAAAATTATGTCAATACCTCCCATAGTTATTCCGTAGCTGCGTTTTAAATTTGCCGATTTTCGGGAAAACTCATTTTTTGTCCCTAATTTTGCGAATGAACCCAATTTCGTTAATGTAATGAATTTTAAATAAAACCTATACACAATATCATATCCCAGATAATTTAAGATATACACGAAAGGTTTTGCTAAAAATCGAAAACATTAACCCTAAAATCATGAAGGTAAAATTTTAAAATATTTGGTATCTTTAAGGGAAAGATAGCGAATTATTGTATATTTTTGTGGCAATTATTATTAAACTGGAGAAAAAAAGAAGGTTATGCGAAGACAAAAGAGTGCAAAAATGAAAATTAGCCCTTACATGTGCTTGGGTTCAACACGACACAAAACTTTTTAAGCTTTAAAGAAGGTACGAGAAATTAACATTTACTTCATATCGCATTCTAACTGTGCTCCCTAAACAAGAGTTGCTAACATTTTTTAACCTAAAAATTTTATTACCAATACATCTTCAATAAAACAAACCGATACAGCGGCCAGTCAAATAAGATTTTCCAGCCTGGTGGTGCTAAATTCGCGTTCTAATGGTTTATTTCGTATAAACTGTGTAAAAATTAAATGTTTTGACATACAAAAAACACGCTTGACGCTCTTATTACGGTTACTCAGTAATTATTTGCTTTATTATCTATTATGGACTTACTGGCGCAGGGCTCCCAGTTTTATTTAATACTTTATCCTCAATTTACGACTTTACATCCCATCCCAAAAAAAACCCCAAAACACTGTTTTCTTATCCCCAAAAATCCCCACAGATCCAATTAACATTAATTTATTTAATTAAATTTATAAAACGCACAAAAAAATAATTATGCATGAATTATTATTACAAAAAGTTCGGAAAAAGCTTCTGGATCATTAGCCAATGCAATTTTGTTTTACATATTGTTTGTATTAAAAAAGTTTAGCATTTGAGAAGATGGAATAAATTTGTCACAGCAAACAGAATTATTTAGAAAGTGTCTTTTAATTCTAGAAAGAGCTTCTAACAACTCATACTGCATTGAGTTGCTTTCGATTATATTTATTACAGAAAATACTTGTTCATAACATGCATTACATGTTGCTAAAGAAAGCATAGTTAAAACTACTTCAGCAAGTTTTAGTATGACAAAATCTTCGAATAAAAAAAGACTTTAATTAGTACCAACGTCTTTTCCAAACCGGTCTTGCCATTGTACAAATGGCATATATAATAATAAAAATCCCCAGCGAAAAAGTGTTTTTTCCAAAAAAAAATCCCCTGGGGATTCTCATGAAGTTTGTATCCCCAATTACAAAAAAATCCCCTATTTGGGGATAAATCTCCAAAACTGAGAACGCTGTACTGACGTATAAGTATAATTTTGTGCCAATTATTGTACGTCCACAAATGCTTGAAAAAGTTGTTGAAAAGTTGTTAAAAATTAGACGTTCTCACATTTAGGCACAAAATTTCAGTTAACTTTTTTAGCTCATTGAATTTGATAAACAATTATATGCTGGCATCCTTCGGAAATTCTTGTTGATAAATTAGGATTTATATTTCTAACATAAATTTTCTCTAGATTTTTAAATTTTATAGTTATTTTATTTTGACGTTTTAGAATCTTAAGTAGTTGCATATCGATGTTAGAATTTATTTTTATTATTTTATTTTTATTAAGTTATAATAATTTAATTTACAGATGTCTCTTAAAGTTTTGTTTTTTAAATTGTATAAAGATTTCATTACGTAATGGCTTAAGACAAAAGCTATTCATGAAAATTTCAATTCGTCCTTCGCCATTCAAAATTTTCTGTCAACTACAAGTAAAACAAAATTTTCACTGTATTCTTCATAGTATTTGCTTTATATGATCTCAGTATTAATCCATAGCGAATTCCAAAACAAACGAAAAACTTTCATTGCAGTGACTAATGACATTTCCTCACAACAGCCAATGTCAATCATTATTTTTCTTCAAACATATTTTTGAAATTGTCTTTCGTTAATGATAATTAGGTCATATTTATCTGGAACTCCAACTATTAAATGAGAACTTTTTTATTGCATATAAAAATTTCTTACAACTCAAATCAAATACACACACACACACATACCATCATTTTATACAAGCTCATTTCGTACACATCTACAATGATAAAATAACATCAGTCACGTAGAAATGATTGACAAAACTATTGCAACGTGAATTACAAATGAAAACAACAACAAAAATATCTAAACGCAAAAAAAAAAATAGTTGACTAAAAGTTTCACACTCTTCACCTCTACACCCAAAACTTAGAGTTTATATAGTCCTTCTTCCATTACACAAACAAACATATACACATACCTACACACGTAGCAGATACACAGACACAAATAATGCATGAGAGTTCAGTATAAATCCTTGATTTTATATACCGACACAAATATATAAATTCAATTCAAAATAAAATAATAATATAAAAGGAATATCACTCTTTTAGATAAATATATATACATTTAAACACACACACACATACAGATTCATGTAATGCGTGTATGTGTGTGTGTTTAATTGTATGTGTATAAATAATTGTGCATGGATGGATAAATGATTTTCTTAAAGTTATTTTATACGATCTGTCCATCAGGCTGTCCATCAATTTGTCAAAAAAATAACAGAAGACTGAGTAGTAACTACGTTGGAAGCGTTTTAAATTATACTTTCATTTCACTTTCACCCTCCCTCGCTCTCTTGCCCATAAAGAGATGAATGTAATGTTAAATTTTTTTTTCTTGTTATTGTTTGTTACTTTTTTGTCGCAATCAGTCCTTGTTTTATAAAAACATAAGGTAGCACAAATTCATATACATACTTATAACTTGTGCACACATACGCAAATGCTTGAGGCAGGATGAAAAGTTCTTTTGGCAATTGTTTTCAATTTATTTTGAATTTTCGAAACTTTAAGACGGACTAAGTTAACAAGATCTCATGCTTTACCTGAATAAAGTTTTAACTTATAAACTGTTCAATCTCTTCTTACAAAAATACACAGAAAAAATTCTCGCAAATTTTTTTTGGTTTTTCAATTAAACCATTAATTTAAAATTAAAAGCAGTTTTAATTAAAAATCTAATCGAGTGAATGAAACGTTTACTAACATGAACAAAATTACTGCAGAAAATGTTGTGAATATTCGTGTGTTCTGGTGCAATTTTAATTAATTTTTTATTATTTTATATCACAAGTTTTTAGTTGAAATCAGTTTTTTGTGTGTGTAAAGATGAAGCCTATTGAAAATGGTGAGAATAAGTCCCTAACTTTAAATAGTCCCATATAAAATTTTTTTGAGAACGAGTTTTTGTGCCCATAAACCAACTTATTTGGTTGGAATTTTAATTAAATATGGGCCGAATAATATTTAATTGCAACCTTAACAGATTTTATTGGAATCGCTCTATATTTGCCCATAACTCCCATTCTAATACTACTCCCGAAAATGGCTTTTAATTAGGGCTTGAACGATTGTTGCAATAGTAATTGTATTTTTTTCTAAATACCCTAAGCTTATCCCACAATGCTCTGCGCTTGCCTGCAGGAAACCAGAGTCTCTAGGGGAATCTAACCCGCAACCCCGGTCACTATCAGCTAGCGACTAATCGCACGGTTTAATAGAAATCATAATCGCGATTTTGAAAATTCGCAATTATTGCAAACCCAACTTTAAAATCCATAACATCCTTGTATGACAGTATAATGGTAAAATTCTGTGCTGGGGAAACCCTTAAATCAGTTAAAGATGAAGGTAACGCTTAACTCTGTACATAGATCTCAATAATGAATATTTCGAAACAATATTCGTTACAAAATTCTATTTTACATATTAACTTTGTAACATAACTCTGCTTCGCCGGTTCCATGATTGCACATAGATTCCGAATAGGGAACACTCTCAAAATTGTATCTCTGCACAACTTACACAGAGAAAAATAAAAACTGATTTCAATAAAAAAATGTGTGATCTTTATAACAAAATTATTAAAATTAGAACCAGTTACAAATAATTAGTATCAATGAAGTATTTTTTCATATTAACAACATTTTCTGCAGCAATGTTTTTTAAATAGAAAATTAAAATTTTAATTAAAACTGATTTTATTTTTGATTAATGCTTTAATTGAAAAAAAATTGGCGCGAATTTTTTCTGTGAATAAACTGCATGGTATCAAATCATGCAATAACGCAACCTGCTGGATTCAGTAACTCTTTTAAATAAATAAATTGGATATTTAAAAGAGTAACTAAGTCCGGCAGGTTGCGTTATTGCGTGGTAAAGGGGATGACTGACTATGCTTTCCTACATTATTTAGAACAAAAAATTTAGTCCATTTCCCATGCATAGTGGGACGAATCCCGAATTTAGCTGAGCTTAGTTGTTTAATGGGCATTCTATACACAGCATTTATCAAAAATAAAATCAGTTTTAATTAAAAATTTAATCAATTGAATTAAACGTGAGCGAGAATTTTTCATTCCAGATTTTTTTGTTGTAAAAAAGTAATCAATTTAAGTTTTTGCTTTATTGTTGGCTAAATAACAGAAATATTTCAAAGTACATATTAGATATTTATGATTAACAGAACAGTTAAGCTTTAACGAATGGAGAATTTAAAAAAATTCATCTTGTATTAAATTACTTGACAAAACGAAAACATATTTTTATAAATATGTACTTACATATAGAATAACGTAACGTAACGTGGCGATATGACGCATTGTACCGTCAAGTAAAACAACAGAACAAAAGAGCCGTGGCTACAAAAATGTTATATTTTTTTTTAAGTTTTTATTGTTATAACAAAACCCATTTTTAAATCACACCATGGTATTTATATTTAAAATTAGAACCAGCAATTAAGATCACCCAGCCAATAACGCACATTGCCAATTTTGGCGCCATCTTAGGTATTTGTTATGTGTAGAAAGTAAAAAAATTAAGAAATTAAAGGTAGAAGAAGTTTTTTGGTAATATCTCAACCATTTGTGGACCACACGGTCTGAATTTCAGCAGGTTTGGAAAACCCATTTCAACATACACACGGACATCGTTAAATCAAACTGGCTACGCACAAGGACCCAGAATATATATACTTTATAGGGTCAAAGATAAATATTGTTAGCCTTATATTTAAAGGTTAAACTGTGCTAGAGAAAATGCAGTAATGTTAAATAGTGACTTTTTAGATTGCCCTTAAACATGAGCATGTGTTGGAGCTATTGCATTATAAAATAAAGTATTTTATACTTAAATATATCCTTTTACACATACACACACAACTAGAGACACCATTGCAAAAGCTAAAGGAAACAGACAAAAAAAACTAGCTGTCCATCATTTTGTCTACTCTATAAATTTTCTATTTTAAATTGACAGCAACTTGACTCGTCTCTACAATAAAATGTATGTACAGTTTGCCATGACTGACAATGACGACTAAAACTTAAAGAAGACTGAATGCAATGACACATGAGAAGCGAGAGTTGAAGAGAGTAAAATGAAAATATATATTTATTTCTTTTTTTTTTTATTTGTTATTTAAAAGTTTCGCAATTATAATTGCAAACGAAACGAACTAACTGCCAGTATTAGTAATCATAACAATTGCAAATTGTAAATACCTGTTTTAAATTTCTACCGGTCAGGATAAACATTAGCGAATGAATTTAGATGTGTATTAATTAGAAAAGTAATAGAACTTTTTTTTTAAATATATATGTATGTACGTGCATTTAGATCGATGTTGGACTGGTTTTTTAATGGATTTAGGGGAGGGAGATGTGATATGGAGTCCAAAATATAAAAATATTAGCAAAACTCTAAAGCAGAGTTTTCCAACGCTGACATTCCCAACTTTTAAATAGATGTAAAAACTTAATAATGTTCTTCATTTAAACAATCGTTTTTGCAATAATATTCCATTAAATTCAAAATAAAAATTAATTAACTTTTTACGAAATTTAAACTTTTTCAACTTCTTCACTTCTTAATATAATTTATACAGCCAAAGTTTCCCAATTTTTTTTTAAGTTTATAGACAAAATATAGAAAACAATATATTAAACCTTTCGAATTTGTTTAAAAAATAAGCTTTAATACTATTGTGACTATATACAAATATTTATTGCAAATAAATATTGAGACAAGATAGAAAAAGAAAAGTCCTTCGTCAAATTTGTAAAAGGAAAATACAAAAAATGAAAAATCAAACTAGCCCATGCACATTTAAATGGATTTACGCTTGTGTATGTGGCCCTTACAGAAATGTTTAGAAAAATAGCAGCAAAAATTAATTATTTTAGAGATGTAATTTTTTAAGGCCCTATTAAAAATTTTAAAGCCCTTAATTTTTGTTAAATACTTTTGTTTTTCCCGGAAAGAGTAACCCTCATTAACCGCCCGTTTTTGAAATTAAAATAGAAATTTTACAAAATAATGAGTGAAAGAAGCTATTAATTATGATATAGTTAGCGAAGTTTTACCGGGTAAGTCATCGTGCCTAAGTACCCGTTCATATTATGAAACTAAAGCTGGGAAACATTTGCGTTTAATTTGAATGCAGTTTCAAAAGAGACTTAAACAAAGTTTCTGCAGCAAATGTTTAATAATATGGACGAGGGTCCACAAGGAAGTGGAAAACACAGAATGTCTACAAACACCTGGAGAAAGTCAAAATAGGCAGAGATTCATTTCATAGTACACAAAACTAGCTGAATATATCGCTCCTTTATTGCCACGTAGTCATATCTAAAAAAAAAATCAAACTTGGCAAAATGCGATTAAAGTTTTCAAAATGTACCTTTTTATAGAGATTTAATAAATTATATGTATATGGATGTGACTATGTTGCAATAAAGGAGGGATATGTTGATTTTGAAACTTTTTTGTTTTGTTTTCTGAAATTTTTTGTTTGTTAACACTGGTTAACTTAAAGGACATGCTTTACATCGACAAACATGGAAGATCTAAGATTATGCAGGGCATTTTTACTATTACGATCAGTTGGATTTTTTTATTTGTCATTGAATGTTATGTTTTTACAGATTTCAGTTTATATTATGCCAAACTAGGCAATGTGTGTGAAGATAAATATTAAAAGTTAAATTCATTTTTAAAAAATATCGCATGCGATAAAAAATATATTAAAAAAATATCGCATGCGTATTTTAAAGAAAATACGACTATTTACACAAAATATTGCAGTTTTTATAAAAAATCAATAATTTTTATTTAATACTTAAAACAAATTCAGTGTTTTATTACAAAAGCCAGCCTAACTTTTTTTGAAGCCTGCAACATTTCTACTGATTTTTTACAAACGGATCCAGAAAAATGGGAAAACAACAAATCATTTCAGGAAGCAAAACACAGAGTTCAACAATTGCAAGTTGTAAATGATGTCGCAGAACGTGGTGTGGCCTTGGCTAATAGTTATATCAATATCACAACTTCTGAAACAGACTTTCAGAGTTTACTGTTTTTAATATAATTGTTATGTATGAGTGGTAAGTAACTATTATTTTATTTGTTAAAACATTTTCTAAATCCAATTATTTAAAGTTTAAAGCAATGCAAACCTAGTTCACACCTTATAGTATTATGTATACATTTCATACAATGTGTACAAAGCTTTAAAAGGGTATAACTCGAGAACGGTGAGAGAAAATTCATTTTTTTTGCTTAATTGTTTAAAACTTCATAATCTTTTAAACTGCATCATTCGTTTTTTTAGTCTTCATACAAATTTTAAAAGTTATAAAGCATTTTTTTCATATTTGCTGAAAATTTACGAAAAACTTTTATATAATGTATCAAAATGTGGAAAATCCCTGACGAAACTTATTATTTATGCACATAAAATTAAAGATCGGACAATTTTCTTTAAGAATATTTACTCAGAAGCTGAAGAAATATCTATTTTCTTACCAATTTTCAACCAAAATTCAAAAAAAGCCCAAAAAGGTCGATTTTTGGTACAAAATCAATTTGCGCGACCTCTAAACCACCTCCGAAAAATCGGAAAAAAATCTCAAAAATTCTTAGCCTTATGAGTATTCAAATTAAGAATGATCCCCAAAATTTTTTTTTGAATGGGACACTCTAATGTGCATATATCCAAATTGTATTTGGGAAAATTTTTATAAATTTTTTGAAAATTTGACTAAATTTGATAATGCAAAAATAAATAAAAGTAATATGCATGCGATATTTTTTTCAATATATTTTTTATCGCATGCGATATATTTTAAAAATTTATTTACCCTTTCATATTTATCTTCACACACGATTTTTTTTCTTTTCAGTAAGTGATATTTTAAATGTAAATTATTTTATTTTAAAATAAAAAAATCAATTAAGATTGTTTGTTATTTAATTAATATTTTAATTAGTAATTTATTTCAAAACAACTAATATGTTAATTAAATCAAAATAATCTTTTTCTATCAACAACAAAAAAAAACAAATGATTCAATTATCGCATTAATTAAATTGAAATACTTTTAAAAAAAATTTTTTTCATTGATAAAAAACTACTGATAATTTTTTTCTGTTTCAACAATACTGTTTAAATTTATTTAAATTTTTGTTTTTAAATATTTCTTTTCCTTCTATTTTTGTATCCATATCTGTACTTCAATTTTGCACTGACAATATAGATATTTGGGTTGATTACATTTTTATCAAGACTCTTCTGAACTGGTACATCCAGACACAGATTACAAACTAAAAACTTAAAATAAAAGATGGATAAAATGAAAAATAACAAAACAAAAGACAAATGATTTTAAGAAGATGATGATGACGAGGAGAATGATGAGATGCTGTTTCAAGTAAAAGTATAGAAATAAGATGTGTTGATGACGAAAAAGATGACATGATGTTGGATGTCTTTGATGGGTTAGTTGTTGGCTGGTTGCTTGATTTACTATTTATTCTTCATTCAAGTTATTGTTTTTTGTAAAGTTTTTTTTTATATATTTTGTTCTTCTTTTTTTCGATTTTTTTTTCCTAAAATTTGAACTTTACTAATGAAGGACTTGGAAACAGATGGGTAATCTACAGATTGAGATGAGACAAGTTAGAGGAGGGAAAATAAGAAATATTCTATAGAAAATGCAAGGACATTTTTAACACACATACATTCAGGCATTCAATTTTTCTTTTTTTCTTTTTTAAATATATAAAACTATTGTTTAGAAAAGATTGACTGAGGAACAGTCAATGTTGGTAATGCCAAATTTAAGAGGATGATGAGTTTCTAACAATATGCCTGCCTCGTCACACGCCCAGGCGTCCTTAAGATTGTTGGTCTTGATTGTTTTGGTCGAAAAGGGGAAAAACTAAGAAAGATTTTCTGAATACAGCTGCTGCTGCTGCCGACAATGCTGTTGCAGACAATTGTGCCCGTCCTGGTTGCTGACGAATTTGTATTAAAAGGTGGTTGTAGTTATTGTCAATCTGTTGAAGGATCTTTGTTATTTGCTTCACTGCACATACAATTTAATGTGTATGAGTTGGTATGTGTGTGTCCACCTGATATGCGGGTGTTATGGGGAAAACTATTGTATACCGTATTGATGATTTAGCCGATGATGAGGACATGCAACGACAACGAAATGATGATGTACATGATGTCTGTTAAAAAAATGTCAATGCCCTACAACACCATAAGTACGAAAGGGTATTATAGGCTTTACACAATTTTTTAACGTTAGCAAATATTTGTCGGAGATCCCGTTTATGTTCAGGTCGGAGTTTTAAAAAAATTAATAATAAAATGTTGTATCATTTGCCTGTAGCGTTCGCCGCCATTCACGTTAATCTAGGCATCGGTTTCGGATTTAAAGACAAATGGGCCTATGACACATTCGGTATGTAAACGACACAAACATAGTGATTTTTTCCGGGTTGTAACGGAGTCTTAAGAGTCTCATGAGGATTAAGCTCTTTCCAAAAACAACAAATCTGCTGATGTACATTCCCGTTATACCAGCCTCACCCCTGAGGTGCATTTGACGATAAAAATCTGGTTCAACTTCTTGATTCTTCTCATCCCATTCCCCAGACTCAGGGCGCAATTGATTATTCACTGGCTTAAATTCTTGCACGAGTTGGCTCTAATGTGAATGTTGGCCAAAATCTTTTCTCAATATTTTTCAAGTAGTGGGAGGGCAGAACCACGTTGCTGAGATCGGCAAAGCATTGATAAATTTAACTATAGGGGCGATTGCTATGGACATTAGTGTGGCACAAGCAACCAATATTTGATTCAAATCATATTAACAGAATTTTGTTATGGTTGGTCCGAAACCGATTAAGGCCAACATTTAAGCTCCAATACCGAAAATAACTTTTACTGAAAAAGCTTTCAAACAAAACAACATCAACAATAAACAGTGCGTTCATCTCGTCTTACATTCCCCGCTACAATTAGTTGAAATTCTCTCAACATTAATTGTAGTTGTAAGTAGGTTAAGAAAAACAAAATAAAAAACAACAACAACTTACTTACAATAAATTACAAGTGTTTTTATCAATAATAAAAACTGGGAATTAAGCACGAATAACAAAATCTTTTGAAAATTTTACTGAAAAAGCTTTCCTAACAACAAATAAGTAAAATCTCAAATTTGTTCTTAATGATTTACTGCTAACTTTACTTTGCAGTCCCCAAGAGTTTTAAAGCTCTAAAAGATTTGGAGACATTTTGTCAAAGATACACTGAACACTACATCCAGCCGATATAACTTTTGATAAATATTATTGTCAAATTCACAACGTACGTACGTAACGTCGTATTCGTTGTATAATGGTATAATTACACAATTGCCGTATTCACAAAACCCCTTGTATCGTTGTATCTATTGTATGTTGTATAAAAATCCAATACTGAACTATGTTTTTTAATACAACATACAATTGATACAACGATACAAGGGGTTTTGTGAATACGGCAAATATACAATTTTGTTGTTGGAAATTTTATACAAAAGTGTTGTCTCATTATACGATTGAGTTTTATGTGTTTTGAAAAATGTTGTATTCATACCAGGCGTTGAAGTGTTCAATTTGTTTGGTGAATTTGAAAAAATCTTTTTAGAATTTGATAACAACACAAATTTAATTCTTTTTAATGATTTAATTATCAAATAATATTTTTTACCATTCCCATACCTGGTTTAATTTCATGGTATCGAATAATGTGAATGGATTTATTAAAAGAAGAAGAAAAATAAAATCTTAATTTTTGCGACAAAGCTTGTGAATTGGACAAATGAAAATACACAAATTGTTAAATATCAAAAACAAAACAATTTTGGTATTCTTCTACGTTTGGAAACAGTTTGTGTAGGGTATTATATGGTTAGAGTTGAACGACTTTATTATCATACTCCTTTATTATTTTTTAGTTTGATGTGTCTTTTTGTGTTCTATTGATTTCTGAGCTTTAAAGAAAATCCACACCTACACACACACACCAACTATGTAAAGAAAGAAAGAAAGTTTGAAGATGGAAAAAAGAAAATAAAAAAGGATTTATTTTGTTTTTTTTTATAACGGCAAAAAAAAAAAGAAACAAGTTGATGTTAAGATGAAAGGCTGTATGGTCCAGTTCACTGTAGCTTTGTTTAGCCCTCAACATCGTTGTCATCTTAAGGGTTTTTTTTTAACTTTAAACAGATTTGACATTTGTCGCTTCATTGTCATACAACAGTGACCATGAAGAAAATGTTTAAATCTTTGTATGTATTTACATGTAAATGAAAGCAGAATTCACATGGGGTCCTAGGATTTGAACAAATTTGTTCCTGTTTTAATGCTGTGTGTATTTACTAATGAATTGATATTTTGTCAAGTTTACATACCATCAACATCAGATTTATTTAATAACGTTATCATTATTATTACTATCTCTCTGGCAGCGTTTCACTTTAAAAATATTTTTTTCTTTTGGCGGTTTTTATTGTACGCGGCAAAATCTATGCTTAAACGGAATTTCTAAATTTAATAATAACGTCATTCGATATCAATTGAAATTTCGATTTAAATTGTACTGTAATTTCAATCGTTTTGCAATTCAGTAATTTGGCCCCTGGCATAGGTGACAAAATGGGTCCTTCTTACCAAAGATGTTATTTTTATACCCTTAATTTTTATTTTATTTTTATTTCCATTTATTTATATCAGCTATAAGGACATTAAGAATAAAATTCCTTTATAGACCAGAGGATAACATAACGAACGAACACCAATAGATTACATAACGAGCACCTATGAAGGTAAAAATGTGTCTCTTCGATTGTAATTTCTACAATATTGATCTTATACCCTATAAAGTTTTTCGAAGATCCCAGATACAGAGGACAATTGGTTGTTAAATATTAAAGTCACATGTATTCCGTCACTATTTGTTATTGAAATTCAGCCTGATCGGTCCCCGAACGGCTGAGATATGAGCAAAAAACCACGACTGACTCTAATTTTTCCCAAAAATTTCTTGTTGTTGTATTTTTTTTTTTTTTTTTTTTTTTTTATTATTTTATTTTTAGGTTTATCTACAGCCCGGCAGGAGTCCAAATTTTCATATTAGAGCGGCACAAACCATTTCCCAAATAAGACACAAACATCTTGGTTACCAATGCACAGCATCATACAAAATGTGGGCGGGATTGTAAAAGTGGGCGTGGCACTTCACATAGAAAGACATTAAGGATTTCTGTTTATCTAGAGAAGTACATGATCAAAATTTTCGAAATTAGACAAAAAATTGCTTTTGTGACTGGTGCATCGGTAAGGACAACAGGCTTTACCGGCACACCGTCAACGTATGATTTTATTCCTCCTGGGTACTTTTTGGCTTTGTGCAACCTTTTGCCGTATTTACTTTTTTTGATTGATCAATTTCTATTGACAAGAAACCTTTTTTTCATTCAGTAACACAATTATTTGGAGGTCCCATATTGTTAAGCTTGTTTCCAGCATCCGTTTCAAAACCGGTTTTACAGTCTTTTATAAACTCCCTTTTGTTTTGCAGGGACATTTTTTCAGGAAAAAGTGAGAAATTTCATGCGGATTTTTTATCTGTTATAGGAGAAATGGAGAAAGAGACAAATTTCCTGGGGAATTTTTATTCGTGATTGAGCTGATTATGTTCTATGCCCAGTTGTAGGGCATATGCCAGTGACACGTAAAGGCATATGTATATGAAAAGCACTCAGTCCATCGCCTGTCATTTGGAAACAGGACATAAGAGCAGTATTCATAAACCATTTATTTCAATTTTAAATGTGTTTTAAAAAGATAATTTTTATTTTGGAAATTTTTTTAAAATTTTTTTTGCCCAAAAACTTTGGAGTCGGAGTCGCGAGTTTTTGTGGGTACTACGACTCCGACTCCGGCACAAAAACATCAACTCTGACTCTTCAACTCCGACTCCAACTCCACAGCCCTGGCTTGGCAGGTGGTTTGCTAAATCGATCCACTAAGACGGGTTTTTTTTAAATTCCAAAGTTAAGGGGGTGTAACAAGGTAGAAACGGGTATGTTCGGTAACCTTTAACTTCAAAACAAAAAGAGGCATAAACAAATTTAATACTTATCATTGTTCATTGGAAAAATAAGAGGGCAACTGTCTGGTACTTTTTTGAAATCCGAATCTTTTAGGTCGTAAACGGGTTAATCATGTATTTTGGTACATTTTTCTCACCCCATCTCTCTTTTAAACCAATTAACATAGAAATAAAGATTGTGCCAAATTTGTAACTTATATTAAACAATACAAATATCAATTTCGTACTTTTTCGCAATTGGAGCGTTTTAGGGTTGAGAATCGCACCTATTTTTTTTTTTCTTTTTATAAGACATTTTTCTCAATTCGTTGACATAAACGCAATATTAAAATTTATGGTACTTCAATGGGGAGAAAAAGTATCAACAAGGGAGACTACGGGAAACTAAATTAATTTCGTTATTTTACTTTTCCGTTCTGTATGTGGTACTTTTTGAATTTACTATAAAATACTTTTTGAATTTTCCTGAGTGATTTAAAACTTATAAGATGCGAAACGTTGGCACTTTTTTGTTAAAACCTAGAAACACAGAAACATAAGCTTTGGCATATAAAAGAAATGGAGACGCCAACGAAGTGGCAAGTTAAATGCTACATAATAAATAAAAAGCCACGAACAAATTTAAATATTTCTTTAAAGCATTTAAAATTTAAAAAAATATTTTTTTAAAGTTAGAAGTTTATTATTTAAAACTTATTAATAATGAAATTGTGAACACTGTTGTATTATTTAAGGACAAAATAAATACATAAAGAAGAAAGCGTATTCGATAGAGCAAAAGGTACGTTAATTGTGACCGATGCTACATCACAATCAGTGTGCGGTGTGTCCTGATGATTTGGTGTCTTAAATGAAATGTTAAAGCTTAAATCATGTAAATTTTAAATGATTAACAAATAATTTCAATATATGGACAATCATCTCGATTGTAATGTGATTAAAGCTTAATCACGTTTGAGATGTCAAATCAGACAGCTTTATAATAGTTTAAACCCTTTCGTAAAATAAAAACGTTACAAACACCCTTAACAAGTTAATAATATTCATTCTTCTATAATATTTATGCAAATATTACGCTTCAAGTAAAACAAATTATCAACACTATGCAAAAACACATGAGGCAAGTTTCCAAGTGCTTACCAACTTGTGACATATTCAGTCATGTTATGGACAAAAAGAAAAAAGACTAAAACTTGAAAAAAAAAACAGCACATTAACAATTATAAATTTGTTAGAATACATACAAGCAATAATACATACATTCATACAACGTGCAAAACTTTTCTTTTAAACATTCAGTTAAACGAACAGAATACAAAAAGTATTGAAGCATCATAAAATTGGCCAAAAATATGTCAACACTGTGGCGACAACTCTGTTAAGTGCATCCTCATCCTCGACACTTGTCTATAATACTTATTCATACATTGTTTATTTGTTTGAGAGTGTGTGCGTTATTTGTCATTTGTTTGTATTTGTTCATCCATACATGCATTAATAAATGTATTTTTATTCATTTCTATTTAAAATGTACAAGAGTTTTATACAATCAACTAAAAATTTTTCATTATTCATCTTCAGATAAAATATATATGCAATATGTTCAAATGTACGTTTGTACAAAGAATGTTGGATGGATGTACACTTCAATGTATGCTGGCATGGATGCTGAGTGGTCAGAGTTTAAAAGGATGAAATTCTTTTGTAGGAAATTTATTTAAGTTTAAAAAATTTATTAATATTCTTTAATTAGGCTTGAGTTCATCGAATTTAATTTTCATTAAATTATTTTCACTGATGAAATATGTAAAAACCAACCCGGGTTCAAATCTCAGCTCAGCCAGAAAAAAAAATTATCAATAATTTTTAATAAAAATTCCAAGTTGTAAAAAAAAAATCCTTCCTCAGTTAAAATAATTTAATGAAAATTGAATTTGATGAACTCAAGCCTAATTAAAGAATATCAAGAAATTAAAAATTAACAGTTCAACTAAAATCAAAATTGTTCTTAATATTTATTAATATAAAAATAGGGTTAATTTTTCCAAGGAAAATTTCATAAGATTTTTTTATATAAATCCTAATATACCAATAAGCTCAGAAATACTTTACACTGTTTTGGCCATACTACCACTACTTTTGAGAAAAATAAAAATATATGCTTCTTTTCAATGTTTATTTATTGAGCATTTAACACACATTGCAGGAACTTTTGGTCTAAGAAGATCCCTAGTGAAATTATATGCAGAAGATATTCGTGGAACATTTTAACCCTCTAAAGTGCCGTTTTTATATACTTTTGTGTAAAAGTTGGAAATAAGGACCAAAATGAACCCTTTAAACGACAGTTAGATGGTTAATATATTCTAAGCAAATTATCTAATCTAATGAAGCCATCTGAAATTATTCTTTAGCACCGAAGTACATTTAGTATATTTTTTTTTGACTTGTACCAAACGCCTTTTCGAAAAATTTCGAAAGCCCGGCTTACTTTTGACAAGCCCTTGGCGCATTTGCCAATATTCTAGTTTAATTTCGAATTGCAACTATTATTTATTTATTTATTTATTTCATTTTAATAAAAACTAACCAAGCCCTAACCTAACCTAACCAACTATTAGGGCTGGTTTTTTTGTTGCACAGTATTATAAAAAAAAATATGTACAAGCTTTCAATTGGAGCAAATTTTAGAAAGGGTCTTATGATAACAGCACACATTTTAAGATATGAAAAGACTAACAAATAAAACTAAATTCCATAAAACCAAAACGGGAAGATATTTTAAGCTCTATTCAAAATTTCCTGTTTAGTGAAAAAACCACGATTAAAGCTTAATTCAGACAATTTCGATTTTGCCTTAACAAAGTTCCTTTTTCAATTGTCTACTCTCACAAAAAAAAAAAACAAGAATCATTCCATTCTTTCAAGCGCCTGCATGTTTTCATATTAGTTGTGATGTGATTATGCGTGTTCAAATGCAAATTGTCAGTGTCGCTGTCACATCAAATTTTGTTGCATTCAACAAAAAATATATATTAAAATAAAACTATGTTCGAGTATGTTGTACGTATGTAAGTATATTTATTTAGACGAGTGTATCCGTATGTGTGTCTTTTTTTTTTTTTTTTTTTTGCATTTCATATCTTACGGTAGAGTGAAGACAACAAGTGCAACCAGCCATCACTAGCAAAAGCAATATAAGATGATGTCTCAGTTGTCGCTTGTCGTGGTGCAAGAATGTGGCGGCAGCATTATCAAGTGATGCAGGCAACAAGGCGACAGATATCATTCAATCATTTGTTTTTGTTGTTATTTTTCCTTCACATTTTTTTCAATGTAAAAAAAATATACTTATATTAGCTCAATTTGTGTAAAGGAAAGCAGTGACATTTAGCGGAATATTAATTTTATATTTTTTTTTTCCTTCAAAATCTAAGTAAAAACTTTAAAGAGTTATGATGACTGATATGATTGTAAATCGTTAATTGATAGTGCAACATTGTTTGTTTCTTGTGAAGGCTTTTATGACCTTTACAATGTTGCAAAATGTGTGAGACTAGGATTTTTTTAAATAAAAAAAAAAAAAAAAAAATTGGAAAGTTGAAAACGATTTCAATTGGTTTAATAATTTGCTTAATAATTCAGCAGAAAGTCAATTTTGTATCGAACACATTATGAATGATAACAAAACAGTAAAAACCTGTAATATTTAAAATTTGAACAAAACTGTTTGGTTTAGACAGACTGCAACTATAAGACTTAACTAGTCATCAACTTCCTATAAAAACTATAGGAAATGGTCGATGAGGAACTCAAAGGGTTTGAGGTTGTCTATAATGCCTGATATTCGGGCTGCTTTTAGAGCACTGTCATTGTTTAAGCTGCAGTCTAGGGTGGTCATGCATTGTATAAACTCTTTAAATAATCTATGGTCACATATGCCAGAAAGAAATGAAAACACCTCACATAATCGAGGGCATTAAATTATCTTTGTAATATCCCAAACTCCAGACTAATTGATCTAATAAGAACTCTCATGGTAGTAGATTTAGTTTAGTAATCGCTTTTCTTTCAAAGCTTAACTAAGAAATACTAAATTTTTGTAGCTTAATTTTGTCAAAACTGGAGCCCTTCGCCTTAACTTCGGTATTCACAATTTTTTTAAAATTAATTTTTCAACTAAATCCAACCCATAAGCTTATTTCACTCATAATTTAAATACAATTTATTGACATTTCAATTTGTTTGACAATTCTTTTGCAATCTTTTCCATCATCCTCAATTTAATCAGGACTTAAAATATATAATCTATATTTTTTACATTTAAATAGAATATGAGACCAGTCCCAGTCTCTCGAACGTCCATTCCATTATTATTGAACACATACTTTTTCAACACAATCGGCAACTTATTCAATCATAAAACGAAAAAAAAAAAATTATTTATCATAACTGTGTCCACATATTCACAATGACAAAAGTATTGAATAAAATATAAAGAATTTTTTATGTTTGCTTTTTGCGATGCTACAAAACTACATGCTACCCAAAGGATTTTCAATCGAATCTGTCAAATAGTAAAATATCATACTTCAATCAAATCATACAGATGAACTATACTCTTCAATAGAGAGAGGGTGTGAGGAAAGGAAATACTGCTGCAATAAATATTGGTAAGAGAAAAAAGGAATTTCTTTATCATTTAAAATTTTTTGATTGAACTTCCAGTAAAATAAGTTTGAAGATTTTTGGAGATTTTCAATGCAGACATTAACGTCCAATTTCACCAAGTTTAGTTTTAATTCAAGAACAGATTGTTTACTAGAAGTTAAAGTAATAATTTGTTCAAACTGAACTGGGTGAAATTTGCCGTTAGAGATGGAATTATTTTATGGACTAATCCGGTTAACATAAAGGGAACCTTCTTTAACGGAAAAGCATGACTTATTTTTTTAGGATACAAAAAGGTTTTAACATTTTTAATTAAATCCGAGATATATGATTAATAACACTGGGCAACATTTTAAAAGTCGTCGAGTGCAAACTCCTTCCCATGTGGAACTTCTCGAACTACTAAGCGAAAGTTAGAACTTGAACTCAGGGGATAACCCCTACTAATGCATTGCATTGTGTTGGAACTAGGAAAATAGGTTATGGCAAGGATGATAGAGGGAGTAGTGTTTGTTTACACTCAACTCTAAATTATTCATGTTGAAATTGAGATGGAAGACTTTAAAGGTAGGCAATTCCACAAACAGAAATTTCCCTGCAATGCGATGCACCGGCCATTCACCCACAAAAGGATGGACTCT
Organism: Pollenia labialis; assembly: GCA_949318255.1. Classification (NCBI taxonomy): domain Eukaryota; kingdom Metazoa; phylum Arthropoda; class Insecta; order Diptera; family Polleniidae; genus Pollenia; species Pollenia labialis. The sequence continues at coordinate 21,935,395 of OX439141.1, forward strand.
TGAGGAAAAACGTGTATTACCCTGCCTTTACACATGCAAGTAATTACTTGCAAGTAGTGTATACGTATTACCAACGAAAATGTCAAAGAAACAGCCGAAAATCTTGCAAGAAGCTTGAGTGTTTACTCAGTGAGGTGTATGTTCATTTTTCAAATGTTTTCGAAGCGAAAACATCTTATGAAAAAAGCAGGGCTGTGGAGTCGGAGTCGGAGTTGAAGAGTCAGAGTTGATGTTTTTGTGCCGGAGTCGGAGAAGTACCCACAAAAACTCGCGACTCCGACTTTCAAAGTTTTTCGGCATAAACAATTTAAAAAAAATTTCCAAAATAAAAATTATCTTCTTAAAACACATTTAAAATTGAAATAAATGGTTTATGAATACTGATCTTATGTGCTGTTTCCAAATGACAGGCGATGGACTGAGTGCTTTTCATATACAGGGGTGTGCTGGAAATCGCAAACGTAAAACGCAAGCATTTTAAAAGTCGTTTTTAAATAAGATTTTTGTAATAAAAGAATTTTATGACAAATATTTAACAAATATTTTCCTATTAAACAGGATTTTAAAACAAAAATTATAAGAATTAGGTTTAAAGTTTATTAAAAACAACTTCCAAATTCTTGCGTTTTGCGTTTGCGATTTCCTGCACACCCCTGATAAATTTTGCTACATAATCAATCGCCTGTCATTTGGAAACAGCACATTAATGTTTGCGTACGGTAATTGCTTCTCAACAACTCTAATTTTTAGAAGGCCGTACGGTAATGAAAAAATAAAAGTTAACATCACTGAGTCTCATATACATTTAGCATCAAGATTATAGTAGGAGTCGGAGTAGGAGTCGGAGTAGGAGTAGGAGTCGCACTTAAAAAATTTCAGCATTTGGAGTCGGAGTCGGAGTTAGTACTTTTTTCGGACGACTCCACAGCCCTGGAAAAAAGCTTTGCTTTTCGGTTTAAAAATATTGCCATGCTATAAAATAAATTTAATAATTTCTTCTTAATTAATTTTCGGTCCATCTTGAGGAAAAAATTATGTTTATTTTATAAAATATGTGACTCCAGTATTGCCGTAGTGGCGATATCATAATATTACTGAGAAAAAAATTTTTTTTTCAAAATGCTTGAAAATTATGATTAAAATTACCATTAAGATGCTTTGTTGTGTTGTTGCGTTCTTTTTTTTTTGTTATTTTTTTTAAATACATGCACAGAAAATAAAATATAAACATAACTTTTCTATTACAAAGTACTAGTAAATTGATACAAAAGTCATTCACGGTAACACTGTTTCTTCATTTGTCATTTTACCTGCTGCAAGTGCAAAAAGTTTTTTTTTTTGCAAGCAAAGTCTCTTGCATGTGTAAACCCCAGGTTACGAACAAGCGTACGGGTTTCGGAAACCAGATACCTAATTTCATCAGAACACATCCCATTGTTGCAATGATAAAACAGGCAAATATAACCCACCTTGGACGATCCTCAAGGGAGTCAACCGAATTGGATACCCTACTGTTTTGACTCGGATTTGGCTAGCTTAGTCGTTTATAAACCCTCCTCCACAATTAGTTGTGAACAGGTTATACTTAGTTTGTCATTCCGTGTGAAACTTTTTTATTATACATTTCAGACCTCATAAAGTAAATATATTCTGGCTCCTAGAGCAATTCTTAGTCGGTGTAGCCATGTCCGTCTGTTGAAAATACGCTCACTTTCGAAAAGCTCAAAAGAAATGAACAAACTAGGTGTCAAATTGCTTGTAGTTATCTTAAGCAGTTTGGGATTGCAATCCAGCAAAATCAAGTTAGTAGGATCAGAGCCAAGAATCAAAATGTGGAACCACCAACGTAAAAAATTGATAAGTTTGTTACAAAAACTACCATAAATGAAGGAGTAATGATATACCATTTTGCACAAATTCGTTTTATTTGACTGAAAATCGCACTGTAAAATTTCGTCCATCACTTACCCTAAGCCCCATATATTGTTCGCCTAAAACCGTAATTAATACTTCAATCATAATAAAATTTAGTGCGTCACAGTTTTATAGGACTATAAATCACACAGTAACATTTCGTGGAGATCGGAACATAATTTACCCTAGGCCCCATATAGAGCCAACTCTGGTAAATTAATAAAATACGACCTAAAACCGTAGCAGATAAGATATTGCGGTAAAATATCTTTCAACTTAGCTTCATATGACCATAAAAAATATAATGCAATTTTTTTGATATGCGGTCCATAATTTGCCTTAGATCCCATATTAAGCAGCCTTCTAAAATTCACTGTAAACACTAAAACTTATTTCACCGCTGTATTGAAATTTAATCAAATTTATGTTTTTTAATACCAGAAATCGCTTTACAGAATTTTGGGATGATTGAGTCATAACTTACCATGGCTCCAATATAAATCCCCCTCCTGAAAATCATTTAAGTTCGGCTTAAACTGTTAGGAATCATGATATTTGACTCAAGGTAGTTGAAATTGCTAAAAAAAAACAAACAACAACTTTCTGATTGTCCAACCAATTTTAATGCTGATGTCTGTTTTTATAAAGATACATTAATAATAAATAGATATCACTCCTGAAGTATTCGAATAGGTAAGTTTGTTTTCCCCTTTTTTTCTTCTAGTCTATAGCAACAATTTCGGCGAAAACAGGAAATCAAAATACTAATTTGTTTCGGAAAATTTTATCCAAAATATACTTTTGCACAACTATCTAAATTCAAATAGGGTTGTTTTAGTCTCGATAAATACATCTAGAAATTTTACACGAGTATGAGCTTGGATATTATGTGTTGCACAGTGTAATCTAGAGTTCAAATTAGAACATGTCTGGGATGCCTTGCGCATTCCTTTCATTCAGCGATATTACTTTCTTTTCCAACCTAATATTTTTGCATGTTTGTATATCCTCTATAAAAATAGTAGAGTTTCTTTAACTGCAACACATTTTAAATTACTTGTAAAAATTACTAGAGAATGACAAAAAAATATAAATATATACTTAAGCTACGGTCACACTTATTAAATATTTTACCAAATAAGCGTAACCACTACTTTTGTAAATAGTTAGTGTTATTTAACATGGCCTGTATATCACAAAATAATACAGCAAAATTGGAATTAAAGGAAAGCATTATTTGGTTTGCTTGTTGGTCGCGGTTTTTTCTTTCAAATATTTGAAAAGTGTGACCTGACCATAGCTTTACATTTACAGATGATGAGGAAACAACCCCGTAGGATTAACACAAAAAAACTGTAAAAAGTATGACAGGATACTAAACTGGATGGATGGTCGATTGGATGGATGGACTGTTGGTATGATTAAATGAAAAGGATTGTTAAAAAAAATACTCTACGTATGTACGTACGTACAAGTATAACGTTAAAATAAATGTCCAGAAAAAAGTAAAAAGGGTATTATTCAAAATATTAAAGAAATATCATAAATTGTAGAAAAAAAGTATTTTTGTCAATGGTCAGCCACATCAGAAAAAAAACATGTCATAAGTGATTCGTAAGGTAGACAGGGACAGCTTTTTTAATTATTTTTAATATTGATTGTAAATAATAAAAACATTATTTAATCTGGCTTAAAATATCTAAACCAGAAATATGATTGCGTAAATGTCAGGGACGGAATTGAGAATTTTAAAATTTTACCAACAGCGTTTAAATTGTACTAAAATGAAGTTTCTAATTATGCTGCAGGCCCATTGGAAACATCAAAGCGGAATAAAGCTGTTCAGATTCGAAATTAGATCGCAAAACACGCAAAATATGTGATGGCAGCGAATGACCAATGTGTGACACGCTGCACAAAATTTTAATTTAACCTAAGAATTACTTTATATAATTATATCAGTACAAAGTTAGACATAAAAATGTGTTAATTTTGAATAAGCTAAAATCAAAAACTACTCTTATCTTTAATTTTTTTATAAAGAATATTTTAATTGATATATATATACGTGTCCCCAGGTACCCTCATCAGGAGGCTAACAGATATTTGGCGTAAAAGTTCATTCGGGTACCGGGGTACCCGTGTCAGGAGGGTTAGGGCTCAATTAGTTTATCTATACCCTGCGGGAAATTTATGTCAATTGTTTTAAAATCACTTACCCCGTGACCAGTGAACACAATCTAAATATATAAAAACTAAAATTGTTTGTCTGTTTGTTTGTTGGTTTATAGACTGCTAAGCTACGTGAGCCCGGAAAATATAATTGGCTTCTTACTTTTTTCGATAGGGGCTGGGGAACTGGTACCTTCCATTGGATGTCAATATTAAGTTTCGCATACACATAATAAGAGCCGCTGCACCAATTTTCTTTAACTTTTTGCAGTTAGATCTTTTAAGCCCCGAAATTGAAGCATATTATTTTAGCAGGGGAAGTGGAACCCCCTATTGGACGCCAATGTTGGAAGGAGTCACTCTTATAGTAAGCTACACCTTTAAGAATACAAATAAAGGGGGTAGGCACAGGTGGAGTTCTATCCACCATAGGTTGCAAGTATTAAATATCGCGTAACTTAAGAACTTTTACAGCTAGAGTCGTCAAACGTGGTTAAAGTCACTATTATGGTAAACTACCAACGAAAAGTTTAATCTTTTTTTTACCTGGCTTAAGAATTTTGTACTTATAAGGATTGTTTTAAGTACGTTTTAATGTTATTCGAACTATAATTTTTGAGGACGATTCGTATTTGGAGAAAAAATAAAAAACTTAATTAATCCCGAGTGTTTTTCTTTCTGTGTACGTAGAATTTCTAAGACCACCGTTAAAGATGTTAAAACTTATTATAACCTTCACCACCACCCGTAGTTAATGGGATAACATTACATTTTGCGTTCCATGTTTTCCGCCACGAAATAAAAGTTTATTTTTAACATGTGTGTCTGTTTAAACCAGGTCTGTGGAGTCGTCCGAAAAAAGTACTAACTCCGACTCCGACTCCAAATGCTGAAATTTTTTAAGTGCGACTACGACTCCTACTCCGACTCCTTCTATAATCTTGATGCTAAATGTATATGAGACTCAGTGATGTTAACTTTTATTTTTTCATTACCGTACGGCCTTCTAAAAATTTGAATTTTCGAGAAGCAATTACCGCACGCAAAAATTAATGTGCTGTTTCCAAATGACAGGCGATTGATTATGTAGCAAAATTTATCAGGGGTGTGCTGGAAATCGCAAACGCAAAACGCAAGAATTTGGAAGTTGTTTTTAATAAACTTTAAACCTAATTCTTATAATTTTTGGTTTAAAATCCTGTTAAATAGGAAAATATTTGTCATAAAATTCTTTTATTACAAAAATCTTATTTAAAAACGACTTTTAAAATTCTTGCGTTTTACGTTTGCGATTTCCAGCTCACCCCTGTATATGAAAAGCACTCAGTCCATCGCCTGTCATTTGGAAACAGCATATAAGAGCAGTATTCATAAACCATTTATTTAAATTTTAAATGTGTTTTAAAAAGATAATTTTTATTTTGGAATTTTTTTTAAATTTTTTATGCCGAAAAACTTTGGAGTCGGAGTCGCGAGTTTTTGTGGGTAATACGACTCCGACTCCGCACAGTGCGAAATTCAGGAAGTGTAGCGGAACTTTATTAAATTTTTTAAATACATAAAATGCATAAGATTACTCATTATTGCGGTTGCTTAATATCCCACCTCAAAAACCTCATACTCGGTTTGGGGATTTACCCTGCGAAACAACTCCAAAATACACCTGAAGTTGCATTTTTTATTCAATTATACTTTTTGCATACAGAAAGTTTTTCGATTTGTTTCAGTTAATAGAGTGGTACATACAAACGGCAGTGCAGTAGGCCATGATTTTTACATAATTTATTTTATGAGAAAATTGTCAATTATTGGCATTTGAATAATTGCAAAATCGTTTCGTACTCGTGTGTGATTTTTTCGTTAAAAAGTGATTGTTAAGAAGTAAGTAAATTTAGTTTTTTAACTTCGTTGGAGACTTTAAAAGGTGATACCGCATAATACCATCTTAAAACCCACAACATTTTAAAGGTATGTTTTTCCTCTATTGGGAACACAAAATATCTTCTGCGATATTTTGCGATCTTTTAAATTAAACTTTTTCCAGAATGACTTTGCAAATTTCATATAACTGTATTTTCTAAAAGTGGAAGGAAGAACCGGCATCGGAAGCCATCATTGGTTTTGTTTTGGAAAAAATAGGCTTACCAGTGCTAACATCTGCCGCTCTGTGCAGTTTAAAGGCACCTGTTCGTGCGCTAGTTTATAAAATACAAAAAAGGTGGTGGGAATCCAGTCGAAATTTAGCATAGTTTCTATAAAAAAATGCAACTCAAAGACTTAAAAAAAACACATTAATTTTTATTAAAAATTTAAAAAAAATCACAAATAGAACTGGTTTACATGGTTTAAATAATTAAGTTCCGCTAAACTCAAGAAATTTTCCACTGTGCTCCGGCACAAAAACATCAACTCCGACTCTTCAACTCCGACTCCACAGCCCTGGTTTAAACTACGCAACGACTGAACCGTAAACACTGATGAAATATTAACAAATCCAAATGTAGACAATCTTTTAGACTACGAAAGCTTGTTAATAAGTCGTTATTAATTTTTTGGCGGTGGACATCGTTAAGTCAGCATAGGCGAATATATTATTCTGACTTGCGTTTTTTAAGAAATTTTTTCCACATTAAGAGACATATTCTTTATTTTCTCGTTCGTACGTTTTCTTTAAGTTATAACAGGGCTGCCCCAGACTAAAACTTTATTTATGAAAGTAAGCAAGAGACGGTTGTACTGTAAGGAAAATTGCATGAATTCGGAGAAATAATACTAGTTTACATTAAAATATAATACCTTAAAAAAGAAACGTAAAATGATCTCTTACCTACGACATCGTAGCTCTTTTTTGAGTTAAAAGTGTGAAGGAATAATCCAGCTACAGCTGTACTAGTCAAAGCCAAACTGTGGATATTCTGTTTCAATTTAATAGTCAGTTAATTTTCGACACTAAACTATTATAGTAGTGTAAAAAAGTGAAAACCGAAACAATAGGTCTAACGATTACCTTCTTTCGAAAACAAAAAGTAACAGCTAAATGTTTCCAACTTATTCAATCTAAAAGAAACCCTCAGATTTTGAAAGATTAATTTACCTTCAATTCTAATTTTAAGCCAGAAACAAAAAGTTGATTTAATGTATGAAAGCAGCGTTCAATTATTTATTCGCTTGCACTTAATTTGGAAAAATTAATTTCTTCTCACTAACTTATTTAAATTTTAGTGTAAAATTATGTTTCTTTGGGTCTTAGAAAAGTTCAGAAGACAATTTGCCTTGTTTGAGGAATTATCTAAACTCAGAAAGACGAATATAATTCTTTATCAAAATTTTCACATCTAGAGACAAAATAATTTTAATTTTACACTATTCTGCATACATTTTCTAGCCTTGACTAGTTCACCAACAAACATATTGTGACAAATATTTTCCTACGCCAAAAAAAAATTGAACTTTGGAATTAAAACCCATTTATATCTGCCATTTTCAAGATTTTTGCCCGCTGTCTATTACCACACAGAACAAAACGAGCCTCATAAATTCATCTGTCAAAATGACAACTTGACTCATGTATTTTTAGGCCATTTTCTTCATAAAAAATGGGCAAGTGTATTTGAAAATATGTTAATATTATCAAACTTATTATGTCTTTGGTGTAAATCATCAGCAAAACTGACAAACAAGAAGGAAGCATCAGGCTTAACCCCTTTTTGTGTCATAAATTTGAAATGAAAATGACGAACTGCTGACAGGTGGCAACAACTAATTGGGCTTCTTAGTTTTAACACTCTGACTGCACCATAAAATACAGAAGCAAACGAAGATCCAAACATTAATGAGTAATAATTAAATTTAAAATAAAGGAATGTTAAATATATAAATTAAAAACTAAAAAAAAAAAAATTCAAAAATTATAAAACAAAAAAATTACCTACAAAATAAATACAACAAAGAGGAAAAATGTAGCACTAACAATTACTTAATACTGTAAATAGTAATATAAAATTACAGGGTAGGACAGAATGGGCTTTATGGTTAAAATTCTTTCTAATTTTTTTTATTTATATTTTATTTGTATTTTTATGCTTCATTATTATTGATATTTATTTGATATGTGATATTTATTATTGTTTTACCCATACAACAAGATATACAAAATCTTTTAGATTATGGTTGGGATAACAGGTAGTTATACAATAAAATGTTTATAACATGATACTGATTATTTTATATAATACATTAACAAAAGTGTTGAGAAAACAAAAAAATGAATTATAATAAATGAATTACAATAACATTTAAGAATAATTTAAAAACATGCATAAAAAAAAAAATTTGAAAACATAAAATGATTGAAAAATTATTAATATTAAGAAAACAGTTTATTAATTTCATTTTTGAAAATATTCGCATTGCTGATTGTTTGAATTCTGTTTGGAAGCCTGTTCCACAAACGGATAGCATTAATAAAAAACTGCCGCTCTGAAACCCGACACTTGTATCTAATACTTGTCAGTTTACAGCCGCGGTTCGATCTTACAAATTGCAACCTGTTGTACAAGTATGATGGTGTTTTAATAAAAATGATTTTGTGCAGTAGTATTAAAGTTCTGCTGTCAATTAGATTTGAGAAAGTCATGCCATACAATTGTTTCGAAAAAGAAGTTATATGATCACGTCTGCGAAGACCAAAAACATATCTGATTATGTTGTTAAATGCTACCTTTAACTTTCGTGTACTATCTGAGTCACAGTGTTCAAATATTTCACTTCCGTAAAGTAAGCAGGGTGACCGAGGGTATGTCTAGGTTCACACTATGAAAGTTTTCTTCCAGAAAGTCTGAGTTTATTTTCCGCGAGTTTTTTTAACTAAAAACTTCTTTGTTATCTTATCTCGACTAAAGATATTTTGTTAAAATGTCACAGATATATATTCTGGGTCCTTGGGTAATTCTAAGTCGATTTAGTCATGTTCGTCTATCTGTTTTTTTTTATTTTGCTGTCCACGCTCTTCCTCGAACAACTGAAATCAAATGTGTCAAGTTATTTATATGTAGTTATCCGTTTTGATATTGAAATCCCACGAAATGATAAGAGTTATGAATCTAGATGTGGAACAACCACCTTTAAAAATTTTTTATTAAGAAAACTATCATAAATTGTTTTGGGATGCACCAATTGTTCTCCAGGTTTGCACAAACTTGATTTATATGACCAGAAATAATATAAATCAATTTTGTAAATATCGGTGCATGATTTACCATGGGCCCCATATAAAGCCCACTCTTCAAAAAAAAAATTATTTCGCCTAAACCCGTATCAAACGATGAAAACTTAGTAAAATTTGGTCTGTCATGAGCCTAGAAATTATACTTTTAAGTTTCAGGAGGATCGGTTCATAACTACCATACAAATGCTTATGTCCAATAGAAACTTTGATACGCCTTAAACCGAAACTATTTATGATTTTTTATTTAAATTCTCTCCAATTAAGGCTACGAAGAATCCAATTACACAGTTGCACAAACTTAAGTAAATTGTGTGGTTCGATATATCTTCCGAAAGATTGATAATGCTCTTTCAATCTCTGTCAACGGTGATGCATATCGGACGGTGTAGGAGAATATTTTAAGGCCACCTGTAAAAAACAATCTAACTTTGTGGTTTAAACAAGATTAGGCCACATCAGGTACCTCAATGACTTTGGTAAAATAGATATTTGGCGAGCACATTATTTCGCGCAGAAGCGATTTTAATTTTTCTTCACGTTTACCGTTATTAACAATTCTTGACAGTTATATTTGGGGATTTTTGAGAGAAAAAGTGTATGTTAATACACCTACATCCATCTCACAACTAAAAACATACATTTGAAATTAAATTATGACCACTTCACCCGAAATTATGAAAAAGTTTTGAAATAATGGCCATCTACACAGCCGCGGAGCACATTCGGTATGGTGAGATATCTGGCAGGGATATTCACATTATTGCCGATAGTAAAGCAGCCATAAGATCCCTGGAAAATGTATTTATCACATCGGAAATTGTCCGAGAATGCCCGATGTCTCTGAAGGAGAAAGCAAGACATTAAGTGGTTAATCTTAATTGGTTCCCTGGACACAGGGGCTATGCTTAATTTCGGCTGCCAGTGGAACCTACCTACCTACCTACCAACCTATGAAATATATTTTATACAAGCAGATACCCGTTTCATATGGCATGTCTAAAATGTGTTTCGGTACTTCCATCATCACCATAGATCCCATTTAAGCCTTTTCCTTAAATCACTTCAGATAAATTCTTAAATATGAAGATGACAGATAATATTCGGCAGAAATTATTGTTCTAAAATAATAATAATTAAAATAAAACAATATGATTTTGTATTTTATTGTCCATTTTTGCCCATTGGTTCAAAAAGGGTACACTTCTGAAAATAGATCTGTTAATACTGTCGTGTAAGATATCATATGGTCGGGCTTGTTTTATATTATTTTATACTCGACTGTATTCATCAACATTTGTAAGTTCGTAAGAATACGAATATTTCATTCTCACAAATTTCCTCAATTTAAAGAGATGCTAAAATAGAAAAATTTAAATTGTTTGCATCCAAAAATCATATTTTTGCAGTGTCATCTTATAAAAGCACATGGCGTCATTTTGAATTTTATGGCAGCTTTGTCGGTCGTTTACCATTCTTTTCTTGCAATCATATGACATTTTTCAAACCAAATCATATCATAATCATAATTCGCCATGTCGCTTCGAAATGAAGAGAGCAACAAAAAACTTTCTAAAGACTGCCAAAAAATTATTAAAAATTATAAATGTGTAAGGAAAATAGACATGAAGTCTTCATGTAGACACATATCGTACAAACAGTACAGCCTGCCATCACCCATCAAAATGATGAACTAAAGATGAGTCAAATAATCTTACACGTACACGGAGAGAAAACAAGACTTTAGTGTTGGTGTTTCTGATATCAGAATAAATAAGAAACAAGCTGAGAGCTACCTTACGGGCGCAATCCGCGAAAGCAGAGTGTTTAAACAGGCCTAAAACCCAAAATTCCCTCGACATGATATGGATTACGCATTCGACCAAGAACCAAATTTCTTTATCATAAAACTATTGTAAAAGGAAGCTGGTAAGAAATGTAATGCAATACGACAGAAAATAAAACAGGTGTAGCTGTACCCTAAGCCAAACTTATTTAAAGCATGATTGCCAAAAAATGTCCTTAAAATTAAAAAAAACTCACACTTTTTTCGAGAGCTCCGGTACGCTAGTTGGTAGTTAGCAAGCGTATCATTGCGAGGGTTGCCGGTACGATTCCCTCCAGAAACTCTTGTCTGTTTCACTACAACACGCTGAAGGGTAAGTTCCCAGCGGGAAAAAGAAGGAGTACTGATGCCTTTTAGAAGGCATCTGTACTCCATATCTTCGACATACAAGGCCTGCTCGCACCATTGCATACTCATATCATTTTTACGCACGTTGTCATTGTGGAGTAGGCCTTCCGCTCTCACTTCTTTAGCAGTTAAATAGAATGGTAAAGTGATCAAACAAAATTAATTATTTTGCTTTAGCTTGTGCAATACAAAATCAATAATACTCTACTTCCTTCTCATAGAAACAAATGTGAAATTTGTATCTGATTTTTATTTTAATTTTAAGTAGGGCTTTAAAAAGGACCGAAGTAAGAAGGCCTTCTGCATTTTCCTACTGGGTTACTACACTGAACGAAATCTCTTCACAGATTCAATGGATTTTGACATTAATCCAATTAAAAATTACATTGAAATTTAACTTATGTAACGCTTCATTGAATTAATGAAGAATGTTTCATTAGCCCCCAGTTAAAGAAATGTTTCATAAAATCTATGAAAATTTTATATAAACTAAATGCAACAATTTTATTAAGACTGTGAATATTTGTCATTACATTAATGAAAACGAAAAATGAAAACGTTTAAAGAAATTTTTCATTATTTTAATGAAAAGATTTTTGTATTTCATTGAAATTTTTTATTTTTCCAATGACATAAACTCATAAATGACAAAATTCCGTAATATGACGTTTATGACAGTCTCTTAATAGTTTAACGATAATCTATTATGCTTATTTATTTGTGTTAATTTATTTTAGCCATATTTCCAATTAGTTTTATGTTGTTATGAATTGTATTTAACTTCTTTTTTATTCCTGTTATAAATCATCAAGTTATATTAACTTGATTTCATTTTTATATTCCTGTTACATCATGTTACATTCTTCTTTAATAAGCTTAATTTAAAGTAAATTGTATTAAATTCATTTACCAGCCCGCAATCGCCTTCATCAGCAATCTTCCCATTTTTCTGGTTTGAACAACAACGCAAAATTTGTGTATTTAAATTAACAATTAAAAGACAAATAATGTGAGAATTTTTGGCTTTGGTTTTATCTTTCTCGTTGTATGCCTTTCAACCTATTACTAACATTAAGTTAAAATCAGTTAATCGTTATTGTAATGAAAATTTTCATTTATTTAATGAAACACTAAAAATTTACTTTTTTTTTTTTGACAAATTTGCATGTCTACTGTCAATAAATTAATTAAAAATACCTTTTAACAGCAGTTTTAAGATGAAAATATTTTCAAGTTATAAGTATTTTGTAGTTAGAGAACTTTATTTTGTTTTCATTGATTACGTGACATTTTTCATTGAAAATATGAAGCTAAGCAAGTTTCCTTATTATCGTTATTTTAAAAATATTTGAATATTTTAATTAATAGTTATTTTTAATGAAAAAAAAATCTATTGAAATAATGTTTAATAATTAGTTGGATTTTTTTTAAGAGAGATATTAATCCAATGAAAAATGTTAACGAAATTAGGAAACTCGATTTCGTAGTGCTTATAAAATCGCTTTATTTAATTTGTAAAATATTTCATTGGACCAAAGAAAAAAATTTAATGAAATTGATTCGTTAGATTTATGAAGCATAATACTTTCAGTGTATTGCTCGGTGAATTAAGTTAAAATATAATTTGTAATTTGTGACTCTTAATAATAAATAAATAAAAATAATAAACATTTTAAAGTTATAACTATTTTGGATACCTTGGAAATTATTCGCGAGAGGCGTACACCAGGATTTTAAAAATCCTGGTGCCTGATTACAGCGCGATCGTAAGTGGAAAGCCTCTCAGGCGCACACTGTATGGGCTCTTGGGTGAACATTTCTTTTGATGTTACACACGTAATCAACAACCCTTGTCGTAGTAGGATAAGAAAATTATAATTTCTTTAAGTGTTAACTCGCCACACACACACAAAGGGTACATACTATTTAACATCTCGCGGAAGATGAAAATATGAAGCAAGGCGCATTGAATAAAAAAGTACAAACAAACAGAAAAACTGAGTGACGTCCGAAGATGTCTTTACTTTCTTGTCACTTGTCAGTTGTTTGTCATTTGACACACATGCGAGTGAGTGATATATGCCCCATCTCACTAAGAGCACTCTGCCCGTACAATTTACTCTTCTCTCAAGGCATTTTATTGTGTGCAAAATCCTCCATTCATGCCTGTTGTTTTACAGAGTTTTTTAAATTTTTTATTTTACTTCTTTCGTCTTTATTATGTGGTTTGTCGCCAAAATCTCTGGGTGTTGCATGTTTTTTGTCAAGCAAATTTATTGCTTCATTTGTTTCATCTTGTCTTTTAGCCATTTACTAAAGTCAGCCAAACGTACAAACAGCCAACGAGGCATTTAGTCAGACAGACAATAAGTCAGTCAACTAGTACGGTGTTCATTTAAGGGTAAAGATATTAATTTTTTTTTGTGTTTTTCTTTTAGTTGTTGTTGCTATTGTTGTTGATGTGTAGTCGCTTTTTTATGAATTGTTTGTACAAATTTTTGAGTTGTTCGTTTTAATGTGTTTTTCGTTTTTTATTTATTATTCACTTCTCAAAAAGACTTCTTGTTAAATATTGGTGTGGTTTGTTTTTGTTAAGTGTTTAAAATCAATTTGCAAATAATGTGATAATATAATTCACAAGAGTGCGAAATGTTAATTGCAAAGTTTGTATTTGAAAATTTAGTCAAGAATACAGTAAAACAATCTACAAAAAACCTTTCAAAAGACCTTTTATAGTAAGCTAAAGCTTTTATAGCCTGCCACCCAAAAAGGAATCAAGTTTTAGCTCTTCATCTGCAATAGATATTTTTCTTGTAGATAGCAAATGGTTGTTACTACCCGTTTCTACCTATCGCATGGAATCGCACTTAGGCCCGTTTTACAACTTACGATAGCTAATAGTATGATTTTATCGGCATTATAAAAAGTGCTCCATTATTTTAACTTAACTCCCCATTATTTCTCAAAACTCACAGTTCGTGAAACCATCACTTTTTTCAGCAAAAGGTTTGGTGACCGAATTATCTTAAGATATGAACCTTAAACTAGCCTCCTCGCTCGAGTGAATTGACACCTTCAGACTACTTTGTGTTGGGGTATGTCAAATCTCTGGTCAATACTAACACACCAACAACGATTGATCGTTTAGTAGCCAATATTCGATACAAATTTAACGAAATAAAACCGGGTGTGCTCGAAAAAGTGGTGCAAATTTGTACCGACAGGATGGCGTTCATAAGGCGCAGTCTCGGGTCATATGCCAGAAATTACTTTTAAAAAATTTTGGTTATTTTACTGAGTTTGTTTGGTTTAAATTAATAAAAAAAATCTTTGCCTCTAAAAAAAATTATAATTTACATGGATACCTGCCGCATAGGCCTAACTCCGTCGTGGTCTTAACAAATGGGTGAGACACAATGCCTTAACCAACCGCCCCTGTGTGTGAGAGTAACCAGCATAGACAAGTAGCAAGTTTGAGTGTAAAATCTGGCAGGAGTATAACCACGCTCCTTGTTCAGGAGCAGGATCTTTCTTACTTCCGCTTGTTTAGGAATATAAATCAGCATTTGTTGAATAACATCAGCGCGCAAAAAGATTGGGCCACAGGTCGAACTTTCCCAGAAATTTTGAAAAATCAGCCCTTGAAACAGACTTTTTAAGTTCTCCCATCACACCACTTTGGGTGCAAACCACAGCCACCACATGATCCCAGAAAGGGCCTCAACCAATATTAAGACCGGTGCCGTGACACCAGGGGCAACTAACACCAATTTTATCTGATATTTATCTGGTCAGCCGCGATCTCAAGAGAACTGTGAATTTTGAACACTGCCAATTCCAGGTTTTGGCAGCACATGATTTCCCCTGAAGATGTATGTACTCTCAAAAGTAAAATCAATCCATCCGTACTTAAATCAATCCGAAGCGGTATTAAAAGTACGGTGAATACGGATTTTTTGTTTTAATCCTAATTCGTACTTAAAATAATCCGAAAAGGAGATGGATTTATGTAAATCTTAGATTGAATCAATCTCAAAATGTGCTTGATTCAAATATTATAAAGTTGATTCTATCCCGAATTAGAAAGAAAAAATTATTATTATTGATTTACTTTAGAAATCATATGTACATATTTAATCAAAAATGTAGACCATATGAGGAGCAAGAGTAAAAATTTACTTTTTCACCCTACGTGGTACACATGAGCCTGGCCAGACCTTTTCTCAATGTGTATAGAAAATCAAATCATGCGTAAGCCGGAGGGTTAAACACAACGAAAAGCCTAATCTCTTTTTACTTGACTTAAGAATGTTATACTTATTTCAAAAAATTCGGAGATTGATTTTCGAAAGTAATCCCATTAATGATTGTTTTGAGTACGTTTTAGTGTTATTCGTACTTGAATTTCTGAGTACGACTCGTACTAAAAGTAATCATAAAAAACTTAACTTATCCCGAGTGTTTTTCTCTCTGTGTAACACCGAAAGTTGGAATATCCGCTGAGGAGATTTTATAAAGCATTATTTATTACAGATTTCTTAGAAAGTTCTGCTTTTTTAAGCCGAATTTATCTTACTATTTTATCTGTACTGATTTGTTTACCTTGAGAGCCTCCTTTACAAGACTTTCCCTTTTAGTTCTAAGCAAACTTTCTAAAGGTGGAAAGCCCGTACTGACTTGTTTTTCTGAAATAAATCGCTTTGGAGCTTGCGTAGCTGAAACTCAATGTAAGATTTTGAAATGTTTTACCGATTTGTTTGCATGACATCTGTAATCCCTATTTCACTTAGAAATTGCTCCAGTCACAAACTGCACAATAACATCATCTGTATGCAGTACGTGCAAATTACTTAACATAATTAAACTCACAAAATCGCAAACAAATACAAATTATGTGCGCACTCGCATTCACTACTTATTTATGTTCAAAATTATTTCTCTAAAAAAAAAAAAAAAAATGTTTTAAGAACTAATCCCTGCAACCGGTCTGAAAATAAGATCCTTTTTTTAAAACAGCAGGATGCTCATATTTAAAATCTCATTCATTTATTCATGTCTATTTTTGTTTTTATAAACCCCTGTTATTTAGTTTATTATTTTACTTCAATGAAAATTAAATAAAAAAAAATTCATTATATTTTTTTTTGCTGCAGCAACATCACGCACGCCAATAATTTCGTGTCACAAACGTCAAATGAATGTTTCATATTTGTATCATTCCATATCAAACACTTACAAGGTTGTATCTACAGCAGAATTGGAGGATAAACCAAACCAAACCAAAGTGACAAATTTACTCACACCTCAAAATCGTCAATCGCAGAAGTAAGAGCAGTTACAGACACCATCTGACTCATACATGTTATTACTACTTATAGTCGTATGTGGCATCAACATTTGATTAGTTTTTCTTGTTGTTGGTTATTTCGATTGCTGTGTCGGTTGTGCTTGTTGTTTGTTGTCTTTAACATTTAGATCGACTTGTGTCAATCTGTACGTTTTATTTCATTTATTTTTGTTGATTTTACATTTTTTTGTTGTTTTTTTTTCGTGAATTGTTTGTTGTGCTGTGCGAGAATGTATGGTAATTGTGCACATGATATGTGTTTTACATTTATGTGTCGAGGGTGACCCCTTAAAGTGAGTTTTTAGAGGTTTCCATTTATTTAAATAGAACAAATGGAATTATGGGATCTACACGTTACCCTTTTCTCCAAGCTTTCTTTAGAAATGCCATATCACTGCGACCTTGAGCCAACGGAAAATATCAACGAACGTATGTAATCATCAAGGCAAGTTTTTGATTTGCTTTACTTGAAAAATTAGTTTTTGTATAATTAAAATTTTGTAAAAAAAAATATTAGCATTTATGGAAATAATTTTCTAAAGTCCGTTTTTACAACTTAGCGATAGCTAGAAGTATACTTTAGCCGGCCTTATAAAAAATGTTCCATTATTAAAACTTTACTTTAACCTAAAGTGAGCGATAAAGTAAATTAAGGTTCATCCCACCTGGTAGGTTAAAGTAAAGTTATAATATTTTACAAGGCCGATAAAATCATACCTTTAGCTATTGGTAAGTTGTGAAACGGGCCCAATTCAAGGTTTCCACGCTTCAACTATTGATGCTCAACTTTAAAGTTTTTATAAGAGATAGGGAGAGAGCTCCCGAGGGTTTGTAGGATATTTCAACTTTTGGTTTTACCCTGGGTAAATCAGGTGCCTGATAAGGCAAAAATCAAAAATTTACCGATCTCAAGAGATCTTCTTGTTATCGCGGCTGGCAAGAGATCATATTTGGTACCAAGGAAGTCACTAGCCCCCAATGGCTCGGAACCGGGCTGACATTTGGTTGATGCCTCCGTAAGAGTGCTCATTGCAGGAAATGCTTTCTGTCTTTCAAGCAGATAGTCTTTCCGGAAGAAGAACAGCTTAGTCCATTAACAATAAACTTCAGTTTATCAATAGTATGAATCGGGAATTTAGCACATTTAATCGAAACCTTGTTTCGCTTTTCCGTTAAAAAAAAAATTACTTCAGGGTTCACGTGGTGGTTGTGGTTTACTACCCAAAGTCGCCGGAAGGGATATCCTGAAAATCCCACTAAGGGGCTGATTTGTCACTACTTATGTGATAGTTGAGCCTGAGGGAGGATAATACCTGGGGGTTTTTAATACTCAACAGATTCTGCTAGAATTTTTTCAAAAGCATTTGAGGTTAGATAGCTTTGGCTCCTACATAAGGGGCTACTGTATAATTTAACAAGATTATGTACTTAAGTTGCTATTTGGGTGTGTTTGTTGCACTGAAACTCGGGGCGATTGCTAAAGGCATTATTTATCAACCAGTGGCTTAGATCCATATGGAGTAGGACCGATGTCAGGTATCCATGTAAGTCTTTTCTACATCACGCTTTGTGTGTTTATTCGTAAATGTATGTTCAAAAATGGCTGCATGTAAATTTGTTCTCTTTATTTTCTATTTGATTCGCTATTATTCTTGTTGAAGCATTTATAACATTCATAACAAGTTTGATACAATTGGTTGCGTGTGACCATATTGGCAATTTAAAAGAAATTGAGCAGCAAAAGCTGAAGCGTGTAAACGTAGACTTTACTTTATATAATCGTTTACTGACATGCGAAAACTAAACAACTAAAGCCTATAGTACACGGAATGTAAAAAGCTGCATGCGCATGAGGTTCTGACGTAATTTTGTCGTCATCACACAACACGAACTTGTTATTGTGTCTTTGTAGTGTCGTCAAAATTACGTCAGAACCACATGCGCATGTGGCTTTTTACATTCCGTGTACTATAGGCTTTAAGCCTCAGAATGTTAACTGCGGATATTTATGATAAAATATTTGATTTGAGAGCATATCACGTGATAGCGACGTTAATTGGCTGCAGAGCGTGTTCAAGCGTGTTTTACCTGATTGATTAGTGCAGTCACAGATTCACCCTGAGAGCTATGCGTACGTGTATTAAGGAACTCCTGGGTGTAAAATTGCCCAATCTTTCACATATCACGGTTAAACAAAGTGCTACGAGACTCTGCAAAACCTAGATTTAAGTGGTTAAGAGGGATACTAAAAAATTTGATTTTTCCATTAGCTTTATAGTTCGAGAATTCTGTGTTTGTGCATGTGTGTTTGCTAACAGAAGCTGATTTTGTATTCAGCTTGAAAGCTCCTGTTCCTAAGCAAACTTTAAGTACAGCTTGAACAGCCATGTGTTAGTATTTTCACCTGTGTGTTGGTATCAACTAGTGGAAGTGCTGGCGGTGACATATTGTTTTTGTTCTGCTTTATTGACAGGTACCACGATATTCTTTATATAAATGTTTTTAAATCATTCGATTGAGGGCATGTCAGCCAATCAGAGTGTCAATCAGAGAAATGGCCGCGTTAAAGATAAACATTGGAAAAATAAAAACAATTCGTATTAATGAAGCCAGAAAGGAAAAATTTCGTACCAACTACCACAACTGGGTGACGTGCTATTGATATTAAGGCAGCATTATAATAATGGCTGGTGGATCTTAGGACAACAATGAAAGCGGCGTCAAAAGCTCAAGATAGGAGCTCGAAAATCCTTTATTGCCGTCTGAAACCTAAAGTATTATATACAATGGTAAAAACCAATCCTACTCTACGACTGCGAAACAAACAACTTATCATTGTGAGATGTCCAGAAATTGCAAGGAATTGCTAATTAGTGCCCCCGCAGAATAACGCGAGACTTCAAATAGCAGCTTACAGACCGAAACAGAACAATTGCTTCCGACATAAAGAGGCGAAAGAAGAACTGGATCGGCTACATTTTACGCAGAACATCAAACGACATTACGAAAAATTCAAAAAAGAGGGCGACCGGCCCACATATGGAGGTGCCAAATAGACATAAAAACTTCAGCTATGAGCCCGAGTTGGAAACGCATTCGTTGAGGCCTTAAAAGGAACTACCGGAACATGTGTATATATATTGCGATACATACTGTTACAAGCCTTATTAAATCAAAATGCATTTGAAAATGTTGTTCTAGTAGTTTTTGAGGGCACACCCTAACCCCATATCTATAAAAACTAATAATACACTCGCTTACTCACACAACCTATTTGGTGGTAAATATTTTGTGCGTGCAGTAATTTGGTGAGATTATTTATATGTGGATGTGTTCACATTTCTTTATGACAATCATGCATGTTGAATGCGAATGTTTATCAATGTCTATTGGATACTCACAAGGTACGATATAATGCGATACATACAACAGGAATACATATGTTTATTTAATAAACTCTTACTATATTCGCTGCTTGTTCAAAAGATGAGATGAATATGAAAGTATTTTGACTATTTTATATATAAAAAAAAAAAAAACAAAATCACACAAACATTTTTGATTGTAATAATTTTAGCCAAAACATGCCTACAGCATTTGTGGCACCTGTGACTTAAAATTTTTATTCCGTAACCATTAAATAGGAATAATTTAGGAAAAAAAAACTTTATGCAACTTGTTGTAACAAATGAGATGATTATGAATTTTTAACTTAGATTTGTTTTTTAACATAATGAGATTTTTGCAATTGAAAATTCTTAAAGTTTGCAATATTTCTGAATCTAATAATCTTCCAAAGATAACACTTATTTTTTTTCTTCTGGCTATTTTTAACAGGTGACACCACTTTGCATTGTTTTGGGTTGCCAGATTCTTTTTCCTTGAAAAGTTTAGGTATCTTGGAAGATTATAATGTAACAGAGGATGGTTTTGCAACTATGTACATCAAAGAATTTTATTCAGTGTTGCTCCCATTAGCGTTGCCTCAAAATATGTTGTAAAAAAGAAGAAATTATTGTTGCACGCGCCGAACATCCATGAAGGTTATAACAGCTACGATTTTTCCTTCGAAGTTTGCTTGTTATTCTTTCCATGTGATAATAATGTTAAGTGCTAATTACACCTACAACTGTTAGGGATCAAAAGTAAATATTAAAAATTTCGGATGCAAGCATGCACCACCCTAGTAACCAGAGCATTTTTAGTGATTTAATTTATTTATATAAGACTAACAGCCTGTTAAACAGGCAGTAACTTGACTGACTGGGTGATCATCGCCCAGCCCAAGCAACTTAAGCCAGAGACTTGAAACTTTGTATGTAGACTCCCCTCCCAATGTGAAGATAAAATAAGTAGGAATTTTTGGAAATAACATTCCAAAGGGGTTAAAAAATGGGAAAATCAGTAACCTTATATCTCGTGATTGAACAGAGTTAGTGCCGGTTCACACAAGACTTGACGAGTCAAACTTGACGTGTGTGAACCAGCACTTAGACTTGAAACTCAAAAATTAACCTTATTGAATACAAAAATAAATTGGCATGTGCTGTTGTTTGGGTTCCTGGACACTGCATGGTTGATGGAAATGAGGTGGCGGACGAACTTTCGAGAAGGGGTAAGAATCTAGACTTAGTGATAAGGGACAGGGGGTAAAGCCCCCTCTATGTTACTTCTATGGGGTGATACGGGAAAGATTCCGTGATGAAGTTAAGAGGGATATAACGAATTGCAGGGCGTCTAGGGCACTATGGCTCGGATTGGATGCGGGGACAACCAGGGTTATACTGGGATTGGATAGGGGTGGTCTAAGGACACGAATAGGGTTCTTGACAGGGCTTTTACAAGCAAATTGGACAATACCATACCGTACTTCTGCAGACTGTGCGATGATTCTGAGGAGCTAGTGACGATTGGGAATGTACTGTGCCACTGTCACTGCAGGGTCTCAGACAGAAATGGCTAGGACATACATTCCACGACGAGCTGGTAATCCAGGTGATCTACTGGGATTTGTCAGGAAAATAGTCCGGTTGTTTCTGTTGAGGGGACTGTAGGAAGGGAAATAGTTCTACGAAGTTCCTACTTAATATAATTATTCTAGCTACCACTTATTTCTTTTCTTCACTTTTCTCTTCCTCTACCTTTTTTCATCGAAGGGATTCACAATGGACTGCATTGGTCTCCGAGTGGAAGTGTGCCTTTGGGGACATAACCCTTCTTAACCAAACCTAACCTAACCTTGGTAGTTGTTTGAAATTTGTACATTTTGGGGACGAAAAATTTACTTTTTTGGTAATCCAATTATCTACTAAAGTGATAAAGATAAAAAACAAAGTTTAAATTGTGTTTTCCTCTCCTTATCAAGCTCTCAAATACATTTTGGTACTTTTTAGAAATTCGAATACAGCTATTTATGTATTGCATACAAAAATAAAATTCAAAATAATGTTTATAAAATAAAAATTTTATGTGACACTTATTTATTATATATTTAGTGATGCAGTTGTGGATACTGGAGAGGAAAAATTGTATATTCACTACCACCCCTGCTCATCAAAATCAAAATTTTTTTTACATTTTTAGGGAGTTTATAAAATAAATTTTGCAAAATAGGATGGTTCAGTTGAATGTTTTTCCAACCCCCAACCCAACGTTAGAAAAACATGTTCCAGTTAAAGCGTTATGCATAAATCGAAACAAATCGAGCCTTAACCGCGAAAATAACGTTAGCAGCATCATTTTAAATTTTCGTCTTTTTTTTAATAAATGGCTTTATTGGCAACACTTGCATCATCACCTAAAATGGCATGGTCACATAAAATCGTAACGGTGATTTTATAGCAAGAACAATTTTATCGTAAGCGACAAATTTCATACAAAATTTATGTGAAATAAAAAAACTCTCTCCTGTAAAATTTGATTTTTGGCGCTTACGTTATTTTCGCGGTTAGGGGTCGATATTGTAGTCGGTTGGAGCAATGTTTTTAAATAGTTTAAGTATGTGCCGATCGTTATCATAATGGAAAATATTTTCTCTTTTTCAGCGAATGCTCGCTTTCAACAATTCAGCTGTCGGTACGAATCCATTTTTCAAATTGTTTTTCGACGTCTCTCAGCTTAGTCTAGTGTGGAACCCATTTTCCTTACTTTTGAACGCATACATCAGCTTGCAAACGTTTTGGAATTTGTTGGTTAAGTAACTTTTAATGATTTTGTAAGTTGTTGTTTCGTTTTGCAAACATCTAAATGGTGTAATGCTTTTAATATAATATCTTCAAACTTATTTGACTGACATTCGCTTGTCAAAATCACCAGTGATTAAGTGATTTCGCATCTTGCTGCACATTAATCGAAATCACTTTCGATCGGAATTGAATTTCAAATATGTCAGCTGCTTTGAAACCCAATATGTCGCACTTTTCTGCCTTTTTAAATCGTTTCACTGCACTAACGGAAATATTGCAAAGTAAAAACAAGGACCTCAAATCGTTGGCCGACAGCACCTACAAGACAATTGGCTGATAAGTGGAAAATTAAGCTACTTCAGTGTAGATACATTCGCCAAGTGATACCTATTAAGTGGAGAAGTATTGAGAGCTGTGAAAATGCTGAATTATGAACTGTCAAAGTCAAAGTTAAAGGGGTGCACAACCAATAGAAGAAGAATCGAAGGTACTCCCAGTCAGGGATATCAACACCATGCTGACTAACCAGCTTCTCCTAGCTTTAAATCTGCCGCGTCTAACAAAAGTAGCTCTGATACAACTGAAGTAGAAATGTACTAACAGGCTCAACGCCAACTAGTACCGCGTAGACTATGCAGCTCCTAATGTATTCCCAGCATGTGGTCAGGGAACCACATCCAGCACACCCTTCTTTAAGCGGTACAGTGAATTTATGGGGTGATCCTTGGATATTAAGGCAGTACCCTAGATTAAAAATCAAATAGTTTTTCCCATTAGAATAACAACCGATAATTTATTTTCATGCAAAACTTTTGAGATTTTTATAAAAGCAAGAACACTTGTTTCCATTTGAACTAAATCTGACAAAAATTGCATCAGATTTTGTTTAGCAAAAAATTTATCTAATTCAAAAATCCGAATTTTAAGCCGACATATTTATTACGGGGATAATGAGAAAAATGGACACAAAAATCGACACAAAGATTGGATAGTATTTGATGGAATTTATATTATGAACTGAACCTACAATAAGCTCATATTCTTTCCTTGTTGACAATCTTCCTCTTCTGGCAATCTTTTAATGCAAAACCACATGTCGGGAAAATGTTTCCTTACAGTAAGCGGTATTAAAACTTTACTTTCTAGCTTCATAAAAAAAAAAACAAATGATCCTAGTGGATACTATTCGTAAATACTGACAGTAGGATGGGAAAAATCACAACTCCCATTGACCAATATTTTTAATGATAATTGCGCATATTCATAAATGATCACTAAGTGTTAACTTAAAGCTGTAACTAAATGTTAACTTACTAATACATACAAAGAACAGCTGATTAATTTTATCTTATAATTTATGAATAGCAAAACAATTTTGGCAACAAATTTGTGTCACTCTAAAATACAGAAAACTGTAAAAACTTTTAAATAATAAACTTGCCTTATTACACATCCACACTCACAATATTATTACAGTAACGGACTGTAGTTTATTTAAGAAATATTCCGTTCAGTCATTTTTAAATAAATAAACATTTACAATTCCAAGCAATTTTATTTTTAACAGATTCTAACAGTTATTCAAAAAACTAAGTGCATATTAATACGGATTTTCAGTTGCAGTTAATATTGTCCGTTGATTGAGTTAAATTCTTCTTTATGTAAACTTAAATGAAAATGTAATTTAAACCAACGAAAAGTTCATTTAATTTTTACTGCCAAAAATTCAACCGCGAATTCCGTAAAAACAAATCAATATTCAGTTATCTTTTATAAATTAATTGTCAAAAAATTAACTACATATTCCGTAAAAACAAATAAATATGCATTCATTTTATAAAATTTTACTGTCAAAAATTCAACACCATATTCAGTAAAAACAATTAAATATTCAGTTATTTTATTTAATTTTACTACCAAAAATTAATTTTTACTTATCTATAAAAAATGAATTGCTTGTTTTGTGTAAGCAATTCCCATTTTCTATTTGTTAAAATAATTTAGTTAAATACAATACTTTTAAAAGTAAAATAATTGCGAAGCCATATCGGTCATGCTGCTGGTGTCTTATAATTGAGAGTTCTTCTGTAAACAACGTGGTCAGTACAACAAAAGTAAAACAAACGTGTGCAACTGGGTAAGTAAATAAAAATATTCTCCCTCTCTCGCTTATAAGAAAAACAAGCGGACAGGTGTCTGTCTGGTATTTTTTAGAAATTCGGCTCTTTTGTGGAGTAAACGAAAATTTAATAAAATAACTGAATATTTAATTGTTTTTACTGAATATGGGGTCAATTTGACAGTAAAATTTTAATAAATAACTGAATATTTAATCGTTTTTACTGAATATGGTGTTGAATTTTTGACAGTAAAATTTTACAAAATAACTGAATTTTTATTTGATTTTAGGGAATATGGTGTTGAATTTTTGACAGTAAAAATTAAATGAACTTTTTGTAAAAAATAAATGAAATATAGGTAGACCGGTTTTTAATTGAACTTTCATTTATTTTATATTACAATTTCAGTTAATTTATACTGCGTCCAAAAACATCCGTAAAAAATAGAGATGTGTTTTTAGTCCCCAAATATTATTGGAAAATTATATTTTTACAAACCCCTTTTTTTAATTGATTTAAATAAAAACTATCACCAAAAAATTACTTTTATGGAGTTTGTATGCATTTTTTTCAGAACGATAAATGTTTTTAATAGCTTTATAAGCTTTTAAATTAACTACATACAGTATAAATCGTTCAAAATATCATCGACATTTTGTTTTCTCTACATGCCAATATGCATGGTTGCATTTCTTCAATCAGCTGAGAGCAGTTGCTAAGCTATTTATGACTTTTGAATAAAATCTATAACTGTCTATGAACTATTTTTAAGTTTCTGTTTTGCTAGTTGCGACTTTAGTTAGGATAAAACTATAATTTAATTTTTTTTTTTTTTTTTTGTAAAGCAGAACTTATTTAAATTGCCAATTGCTTTTGAAATCACTGGACTTTCATGTTTTATTTAAAATTATAAATATTTACATGTGTTCCTCTGAATAAACTTTCAGAAATTTTTCTTTATATTCCGATTTATATCGTCATTAAATTTTATATTATTTCATTAACATATTACTATAATATTCAACTCATCGTTATTATTGTTAGTATCAAAGATTTATGGAAAAACATCAATGTTCTTACAGTATCACAAACATTATTTAAGCATGTCCTCGTTCCATAAACAGCAAAATTATACAAATTACCGAATGGAAAGAGAGCTAAAGACAAAAAATAAAATAAATAAAAAATAATCGTACAATAATTTTTGGTAGCACAATAAACATTCAATATCAGAAACAGTAAAGAAGCACGGATTTTTCAAATATATATAAACAAAATATGATCACTACATAAGTAATATAAATAACTATGTATGAATTCGTACGAGCACGATATCCATTTACCATACATTTGTATGTGTATAATAGTTCATACACACACAAATAATACACATATAAAGATTTAACGAATAACTTATGCCTCATACAACATGCTACTCTTACAACATAAAAGCTTTCTTCAATACATTTACACATTTTGCGAGCAGCACACTGTCTCACCAACACTCACCACCCACATTATGACAATTGTATGAACAATGTGCTCTGTAGTTTCGGTGAAGATGATATGGTCGAAGCCATTAGCACGTGCACGCATTAAGTCTGCCCTCACATGGTGGCATCATAATTTTCACAAATTACCGTTAAAGTGTTGCCATATTTTATTAATATATTCAACTAATGCTGCTAAAGCAAAGAAACAATTTTAACATACAAGAACTGGCTATTGCACAGTGGTTAAAGAATTATTTTTGGCGTCTTTTCTTTATTTTAATGGAACATATTAAAAATTTGATTTTACAATTAACACAATGTCAGTAAAATTGCCTTAAAAAACTAAGTTGACACACTTATACCGATAGTTTTTGTATTACAACGTTGTTAGAAAAATCGTTGTCAATTAATTGTAAGACAAGATTGTCAAACTTCACCTACGCCAGTATTGTTGGATAATTGCCCAACATTGTAAGCTCATTTTTATTGGCTGGTGTGTAAAAATAATACATCTGACAACATTGAAAACATTGTCAACATTGTCAAAAAAATATTTCTATTGGCAATGCTAAAAAAACATATTTTTTAATGCGTTAAATGAACTTAATGTACCACGGAAACTTATTGGACCAATACGAGCAACTATGGAGAATTGTAAATGCAAAATTCAATGTATGATGGCCTGAGGCACAATAACGCCCTACCAACCCTTTAGGGGGTAAACAAAAAAAAGCAAGTTAGTTAGACGGAGTATATGAAGATGCTTAGAGGAAACGTAAAGTTTTGGGCTTTCATCCCCGCCTCCTCCTTCTTTTTCGGGGTGTTTTTTACGATTTTTTATAACAAAGCCAAAAATCATATAATGAGGAGGAGTTAGTGGGTTAATATTTTCCACGGAAATATTTGCCATAACATTTTCAACAAATTTGCTAAAAATACGCTACACCTCAGATGTAAAGAAAACATAGTTTTGTATATCAATAAGCTGCAAGACCAGGCCAAAGCTGGGAAACTTTAACCGCCTTTAAAATCCAAAATGGCAATTTTAAATTTGACTGGTTTTTGGTATCTGTGTTAAGTGTAGGGCTTTGCTGTTTTTAGATAAATATAATCAAATTTAATGGCCAACATTTTTGTAAAACATTTCATCCCCGCCCTACCCCTTTTTCCACGTGTTTTTTTTAACGATGTGTTAGAATAAAGCCAAAAATGCCATTTAGAGGGTTAATGTGTTCTATAAAAATATTTGTTATAACATTTTCTAAAAAGTTGCTGAAGATACCCTAAACCACAGATGTAAAGAAAACATGGTTTTATATAACGATAAGCTGCAAGAACAGGCCAAAGCTGGGAAACTTTAACCGCCTATAAAATCCAAAATGGGCAATTTTTAATTTGACTGGTTTTTGTATCTGTGTTAAGTTTAGGGCTTTGGTCTGTTTAGATAAATATAATAAAACTTTATGGCCAACGTTTTTGTAAAATATTTCATTCCCGCCCTTCCCTTTTTCCACGTGTTTTTTTTAACGATTTGTTAGAATAAAACCAAAAATGCCATTATGAGAGGGAGTTATACGGATTAATATGTTCTATAAAATATTTGTTGTAACATTTTCTACAAAGTTGCTGAAGATACTCTTAACCACAGCTGTAAAGAAAACATAGTTTTATATACCAATATGCTACAATAACAGGCCACAGCTGGGACACTTTCAAAACGCCGATTCACGTATATTATTTTTTTTTCTCCTCTAGCAGAATCCGTAGTTAGGACCCCGGAATTTCGGAAAAAGTTTGAAATTGTTGTACAGTGTAATTGCCAACCTTTTGTATTGCATCTTGCCACTGTGCTGCTACAGTTTGTATAACTTGCAACCAAAATGTGTTTAGTTTATTTGTTTACTAACATTAGCTAACATTTTGGTAATAATACAAAAAAATTCTTGCCGAATTCATACACACACATATGTAGATGTACAGATATTTAAGTAGCTTTTGGGTTTTAGCACGAATTTCCGGTGATTATTTAAGATTTTTGTAAGAATGTTAGTTTAAGTGGAAATAGTAATACGTCTGAGTATGTGTAAGTTTGCCAAATGCTTCTGGCATTTAACAACATTTATGATGTTCTACACATGAACATGCAAGCTGTTAAGCAATGAGTAAGTAGATACACATGTATATCTATCCATATTGGCGTGGGTTATATCGGCCATAATTCGCCTTAAACTTGCGGTTGCATCTTCTTTTTTTTTAGTTTTATGCTACTTATAACCAGCATGCTTGAGCAGTGTTGCAGGTGCAAAACATTTAAGTTTTTATTTCAGTTTTGTTCAAAAGATACACAAAAGAATAATTATTTGCAAAAAAACACTCTCTTAGGCCATAATTTTTAACAGCAACAAAATATGTAGAAGGAAGTAAGTAGTTTTACTAGAGACATGTGTGTACTCCAAATATTTACCACATTTTTGTTTGTCGCTTACAGTTTGTCTGTCGTTTGAAATGTATGAATATGACGTGCTTAACTCTTAAATGCACAAATCATTTCCAAGGTGGCATTACAGCTATGTGTGTCTTTCGAGTATAAATGTTTTTGGAAAAATTACGTGTTACGTGCAGTACCCTGGAAAGAGGTTTCGTAACAATACTTCGTGGCTTTTAAAGTTACTGTACACGCATGTGGAAGAACTATCACTATGCTTGTGTTCTTAGTAGCATCAGTTCTAAAAGTATATTTTTGCACATAAATTCTTGAGCTATGAGTTTAAAACTCAAAAGCTCATCTAATATTTTCAAAATGTTTATGTTTTTTGGATGTGTTTTTTTGTCGAGACATGTTTTTAATATGGTTTATTTGGTAAACGCTAAATAGTGAGTGCAAACAAAAATTTCTGAGGGAAGTTTTGCTTGTTAAACACACAGACAATTAAATATTTTACTTATTTTGCCCCTGCAAAGGAATTGATCATATCAATTAACGGATTTGTATTTTCGAGTCATGGGACACAAATTTAGTTAATTAAAAAATACGCCACACATGCACAAAGATTTAATTTTATGGGTTTTGATTAAAAAAATTATTTGCAGCAAACAAAAAATTAGTTGAATAATTAATGTACACCAATTAATTATTTAATTGAATAATTTTTTGCAAACATTTTTTCTGTGCATGTATGCAATTTTAGTGCACACACACATAATAATAAGTGCCCCGGTAGACTAGATGGTAGCGAGCTAGTCTATCAGCGCCGGGGTTGCGGGTTCGATTCCCGCCAGAGACTCTGGTTTCTTTCCTGCAGACAAGCATAAAGCTTCGCGGGATAAACTTAGGAAATTAAAAAAAAAAAAAAAAAAATAAATCGCTTTACAGTTTAAGCTATAGAACTTGCAAGATTGAAGATGTGAAGAATAGGACTAGGAACGAAAGTGTTTAAATGACCGACGAATATTTTTTTAAAGGTTTTTTATGATGTAACTAAAAGGCTAACAAATAAACATTTATCTCCAGTATTCTACAGCAACTTTGTTCGCCAGAATCTTTAAGTGGAAAACCTTGCAGAAACCTGGTATCAATTGTTGATGAAAATATCGGGAACCTAAAAAATAGAGTATAAGCGGAATTTTATGTATATCTTCATATCCTTCTTTAACACGTTCTTTCCAAACTCAGGAACAAAAAGAATATGACACACATATGTGACATGAGTTTTCCAATAAAATTTCTTAACAGAAACTGTGTGTCACATATTTGTGACATACTTCAAAGTCACTTATAAGCTGTTTTCGAATATAAACAGACCATTATTTAGCCTTCGGCTCACACACCCAGGATCAATATCTATTATTTAGTGTTTGTGTAGACAAACACACAATATAATACCGCTTGTAACTATTTTGGGATTTATCCCCAAAGTTGGGTATTTCATGCGAGCAAAAAGGACAAAGAAAGTCATTTGGGGATAAGGGATTATTTGGGGATTTAAAAAAAAATATGAAGAAAAAAGTAGCAAAACTTTTACCTTACTCTTATTAACAACCAATACAGTGTAAGGTGTATAAAAGGTTCTTAATAAACCTCTGTTATTATTCTTGAGTGTGTTTTAAAAAGGAAAAATTAAAAAAAGGAATCTAAAACCGTTAACAACACATACAATTTTTGATAATTTAAAGACAATTTTCAAACAAATATGTCTTTCCCAAAAATATGTGAATCGTTACCTGAAACGCAAAATGCCCTAACTAACGAAAAATTAAAAATTAACGTTTTCATTGCTTCTGAAGTATTGAATCAACACAAATGTCCACAAAAAAATTATGGAATCTAAATGATCCGTTTTTTAAATGAATTTTAAGTTGTTTCAAATGAATATTCGTTTGAATTTAACTACATAATTTTTTAAGTGCAGTTATGTGTCAGAATCATAGATCATTGGATAGAGGTATGCCACCGAAGCTGTTGCGAGCATTTGGCCGATATTTTGTTTCACCTAAAATTGTTATAGATCCTTCTATAATAATAAAATATATTAAGATAACTCTTTGAAAACGTTTTGTTTTATTTATTATTGACATCGTGAGTGTTGGTTGAACCACCCTTTAGAAGAAGGAGTTTCATTTAAAGAGAACGAAGATTTTGTTTCCGCTTTAGTTTTGATTGCAATTGATAGATTTTATTGCAATTAAAGCAGGGCTGTGGAGTCGTCCGAAAAAAGTAATAACTCCGACTCCGACTCCAAATGCTGAAATTTTTTAAGTGCGACTCCGACTCCTACTCTGACTCCTACTCTGACTCCTACTCCTACTCGGACTCCTACTATAATCTTGATGATAAATGTATATGAGACTCAGTGATGTTAACTTTTATTTTTTCATTTCCGTACGGCCTTCTGAAAATTAGAGTTTTTGAGAAGCAATTACCGTACGCAAACATTAATGTGCTGTTTCCAAATGACAGGCGATTGATTATGTAGCAAAATTTATCAGGGGTGTGCTGGAAATCGCAAACGCAAAACGCAAGAATTTGGAAGTTGTTTTAATAAACTTTAAACCTAATTCTTATAATTTTTGGTTTAAAATCCTGTTTAATAGGAAAATATTTGTTAAATATTTGTCTTAAAATTCTTTTATTACAAAAATCTTATTTAAAAACGACTTTTAAAATTCTTGCGTTATACGTTTGCGATTTCCAGCACAAAGCACTCAGTCCATCGCCTGTCATTTGGAAACAGCAGATAAGAGCAGCAGTATTCATAAACCATTTATTTAAATTTTAAATGTGTTTTAAGAAGATAATTTTTATTTTGAAAATTTTTTTAAATTTTTTATGCCGAAAAACTTTGGAGTCGGAGTCGCAAGTTTTTGTGGGTACTACGACTCCGACTCCGGCACAAAAACATCAACTCCGACTCTTCAAATCCGACTCCGACTCCACGGCCCTGAATTAAAGTATTAAAATCAAATCGATTGCAATCAAATTTAACTGCAGTTAATTGATGCAGGAATTGATTTAAAAAATTTGATTAAATCAATGTGACTTCACATTGAAATCATGCAATCATGTTTCCGATTTTAAATGTAATCAAAAAATCATTAACAAAGAATCATCTTTTACAGCTCTGGTACTAATACATATTCCAGTAATCACTTCGCCTACAAAATAATTTGTTGAGTAATTAGAAAAAAGCAAAACTATTACCTACAATTCTACAGAAAGATCGAATGAATTTTACAAGGTATGTTACACAATGACCGCATTCACGTTTATTTGTTACACATTATCTTCCAAAAAGGTAAAAGGTCACTAATTACTATGTAACTATAAAGCATTTAAAGGGTAACTTACGCTTTGGCAACGCGCTTATAACAAGTGTTTTAACTTTTCAATAAATTCTTACTCAACTTTAATCGGTGATCTTTTTCTATCATCCTTCTCTCCCAATGGAGCATAGGACCTCAGATGATCTTAAATCTAACTAACAATCTTAAAGTTGACGTTAAGTAACATTTCAATCAATTTAAAAGTTAAGTTCTTCACTACGCTATGCAACTCCTTAGTTGAAGAGCTCATATAGTTTTTTTTTTGGTGTGCAATATGGGTATTTCGAACTTGCAAATGCTTTATCAATTCTGTTCCACCAACACATTATTTGAAATGCAATTTTTAAATTTTTGGCTTTATTCTTATACAAATTCACAAGAATCTTTATGTCTTAATCTCAAAATAATTCCATGAAATTTATCATTAAATTTATAGGAAATTTTAATTGAATTTCAAATAACAACTTTTTTCCACTGCAATAATCATAATTTCTTGCAATTGTATGTGAAATAAGGAAAACCCCATTGAAAAGTTATCGGAAAAATGTCTTTGCTTAAAAAAAGGAACATTTAAACTAATACATGCATAGAAATTATTATTTTATAGTAAATACAGTATTTATACAATGACTTTATATATGTACATACATATGTACATACATAAAGACAACTGCAAACTTCTACTCATATCTCACTGACTGTTATTGGCCTCATCAATTGTACGCTTAGCAAACAACATTAAAAATAATTATAGACATTTTCCAAGACAACTTTTCTAACACATTCAAACCATTTGCCAA
The DNA here is from genome assembly GCA_949318255.1 of Pollenia labialis. Taxonomy (NCBI): domain Eukaryota; kingdom Metazoa; phylum Arthropoda; class Insecta; order Diptera; family Polleniidae; genus Pollenia; species Pollenia labialis. Next base: position 21,968,664 of record OX439141.1, read on the forward strand.
AAATGTTCGAGAGAGAGTGAAAAGGAAAAAGATATAGAAATATTTAAGACAGCCATTCTCAAAAAAAAGAAAAAAAATTTACTCGTCGTATATAAAAATATACAACATTCAATACGATGATGACGACGTCGACGACGATGAAACAAACTTTTCTTCAAAAAGGCAAACTGCAATTGCAATGAAAATGCCATTTGCTTTGTCGATAAATCTCTGCACTTTAAATGGGAAGGAGTGCAGTGCACTAAACTACAAATGAACGAACACATTTTCAACATTGTATGTGTTTTGAAACCCTCAAAGTGTCATTTAAAGGAATTTGTTCATAAGCATTCGGAATCCTTAATTCTGGAAAAAATTCTATTCGTTCTGAACTAAGCTAAAGAAAATTTTAATTGAACTGAAAAAAAGATCAAGTTTTCAGAAGAGCACAATCATTCATATGTTTTTCATAGATCGTCCGTAGTCGAAAAAGATCGCTATAAATATATCATACATCTGAATTTTTTTTTCTTTTTTCAATTTTATACTGAAATTTTCTTATCCGATCATAATTATTTCCTTCAGCTACGGCCTTGCAATAACTAAGGATTCCCAATTTTTTTTTTTTCAAAATTCAACGTTACACTGACCGGCTTTGAATAACACTCAATTCACATGAGTGCTTTTACTACTTCGTTATTTCTTCATTCCCTTTTGAAGGGGGATTATTTTATGCCGTTTTCCCTCAAATTTAAATATTTAAATTAAAATACATTAAATATTTACATAAAATAAGGAAAACACAAACAAACTTATAATCCAGAACGCTGACGGTCACGTCTGTTATCGACAATCGAGGTCCTACTGTATTTTCAGCCTGACACTTCAAAGTATGAAAATGAATAAAACGTAACAAGAAGAAGTTTAAAGAGAAACATAAAAAACGACAAGAAAAAACACAAAACGAGACTTTTTGTTTACCCCTTTCTCTTCTATACACCGTTCGCCAACAAACAAAAAGAGACGTCGTAAAGCCCCAGTGTGAATTGAGTGTAAAGCTCAGCCTTGATAAACAAAAGGGCATCAACTTAAATTTTAAAAATTTTCAGTGGAAGCAAAATAATTTTTAGGTTAACGTTGAAGGCATGCATTACCAAAAAGTAGACAAAATAGCAGAATATTTTTACCGAGGGTAGATTTTTTTCTAAAAAGTGAAGAAATAAAAACTTTGAGTTAATCTACTCTTTTCGATCAAGTGTGATGTGTATAGAATTCGCATCACATCTACCAACCAAGATTTAACTCCTTCGTAACTCTGCTTGCACAATTTCTAACCCATAGATTTCTTTGAGGTCTGGTATAAAGTGAGGGAGTTTATGATTATGGGCTCAAAAACTCAACTTTCTTATAGTTTTATTATTTCGTTATTTATTTTTTCTTTCTGCATTTATCGTTTCTTGGCGGATGTACAAGTCGAATGCGTTAAATTTTAGTTCAGAAAATTTTCTCCATCTCCGTGAACGAGGAAAATGAGACGAGATGAAAAGAAAGAAAAAGTTGTTACCAAAAAATCAAATAATCATAAAGCAAAGTAAATGTTTTTTCTGTTCGGTTCTTTCTTTCTTCGATAGAAATATTTTGCTTTTTCTTTTAGCTTTCTTTTCTCAATATTTGTTAGTTTTGTTCGACTTGTTTTTTTTTTCTTGTGGTTTATGTCATTGTATTGTTTTGCAAAAAAAAAAACACACTGTTGTTGCACTTGGTAGCATTAGTAGTGTTGTTGGAGTTGTATTTTATGGCGTTGCCACTTATTTAAGTTGTTTTTGAACAGAACTTTAACGGCTTAATAATGGAACTAAAAGTCATTTTTATGTGATGTATAATGTGACGTATAAAAAAGCGGAGGAAATAAGTTGGCAATTTAAGTTCCAATATTTGCACAACTAGAACAAAATTGTTTTTCAAATCTTAATACTATAAATTTTTAATTTAATTTTTAATATTTAAGAAACTGGTAAGTGAAATTACATGAAAATTAAGAAGTTATGATTTCATATATTATATTTCTTTTTAATAATAAAGGTTTAAAACTTTAAATATGGTTGAATCTTTCAATATAATTTTTAAATAAAATAAAGGTACAACTATACTTTTAAACAAATTTTGTAACGGCAACCATATTATGGTTAAATTCATCCATCCAATGCAATAACCATATTAATGGTTGCCTTCAAACATGTTATGGTAAATATTTAATAATAATATATTGTTCGAAATTATAACATTTTTAAACATTATCTTCCGTATTTATAAACGATTATTAAATTTAACAAACGTTTATTAAGGCAAATTTTCATACAAAATTTGTTTTGTAAACCATTCTATGGTCATATTTAAACATAATATTATAACCTGCAAACATAAACTTTATGAAAATCCAACCATAGTATGTTGCTGTTAGAATATGATTACCTTTAACCATATTTTTTCTACGTGTATATAAAACTGGAGAAGCGAGCTGATAAGGTGCATATATCAACTGGACTGCTCTAACTGCAAGGAAGAAAGCAGGCCCGATTATTGGAATGTGAGCGTTTGCGCCAATTACCGCGTATTAAATCTCTTATATATCGAATATAAGATACTTTCCACTACTCTGTGTAAAATATTGAATCCCCAACTCGCCGATCTGATACAACCCTTCAGGTCGAATAAGCTAACGATCGACCAAATCTTCACCTTGCGACAAATCTTTCACGAAAATCAAATCAACACGTACTATCTTTTCGTCGATTAAAAGGTAAATTATTTCAAACCATGTCTGCGAATGGTATGACGCTGAGTAATACGAAATCCCAAGTTAAAATAGCAAGCGACCTCTCAGAACCATTTACAACTACAAGAGGTCTCAAACAGGGCGATACCTTATCGTGTAATTTCTTCAATATCCTGATGTAGAAAATTTTTCAAACGCAAAGTTTACAAAAGTAGAATTTACATCAAGATGAACAACTTACACTACTGCGGTGAAAAAACGAAGTGGAAGGTAATGCGAAATCCTTTAGTATATCAAACTACGAACAAGGCTCATATGCCTGATAATCCTTTATTAAGCAGGCCAGTACTAACAATTGGCTGTGGAGCCAAATGAAGTAAAATATTGACCTAATACTAGGGTATTCAATTAATCGATGTTTTGTATTAATCGATTAATCGCGTGAATAATTATGCGAGGTAAAAATTAAATCGATTAATTAAAATTAACACGAATAATTTTTGATTTTTCTAGTTTAGCAGTGTAAAAATAAGAACAAAAACTATATTTTTTAACATAACAATTTTATTAAAAAAGTAACAAAAAAGTAACAACAATTTAACAAAAGGTTCATGTAAAAAATGAGGAAAATTTTTTTTTTAATAAAAAATAGCCTAAATTTTAATAGGCTATTCTTCTAAAATAATCTTTCAAAGAGAGTAAGCAGTTTAAATGTTTATGTTTCAAGCAAATTCTTTCTTTTGTTTTGATAAAATTTGATTTAGAAAAGATTCTTTCACCTATTGGTGACGTAGGAGAGTTTGAGAGATTTATCTGATCTTTTTTTTTTTTGTTTTTTTTCTAAAAGTTAGTAGTCTTCGATTCTACCACTTAAATCTTCTATTGATTTTTGTAACAATTTTAAAAATTTTAATAGTCTTGTTAAGGGGTGGTAGAAGGTTGTTTTTATTCGTCTCAAAAAAAATTATCTTCTTCACGTGAATCATTGTGGTTAAAAACGTCGTTTTAAAAAAATAATACCTGATAACAGTGGCGCCTCACGTTGTCAATTGTTCTTAGGGCATATCAACATTCAAAATAGAAACCAGGGATTGGAAATCCGCTGCCTTCGGTTCAGACGTGAACAGTGGTAAAAGTCTGTACTAAACATTCTTAAAAATTAACTATTCCCAAGCTCTTTGGTTTCAGTCTTTGTACTTTATTTGAAAAAAATTTTACTCGAAGGAAATTGTTAAATTGTCCTCAGTTAAGAAACAATAAAAGGGTATCTAAAAAATACCGGCTTGTTTTTTTACATGCAAGAAAAAAAAGTTATATGTACTGTGAAAAGACAAATTCGAAAATAAGCAATTTTAAATTATTAGAACAGTTAATCACCCAAAATTATTCGAATAATCGAACAACGGTTAATCTTTTGAATACGCTACCTTATACCCTATAACGAATATATATTCTGGATCCCTATGAGAAGCAAAAACGCTTTGAAGGGTGTTCCGAAGACCCCAGATATTATGGATATTAGGTAGCTATATATTTATTTCACATATACTTAGTCCCGAATTGTTCCCCAGCGAGAAAATTCACCACACTTTCTTACTTCAGGCCTTTTCAAATGCCGGCTTAAGGACTTGCTATTCTTAAGGACTTGCTAAAAAAAGCGAAAGCGGAAAACCTACTCCGCAATGACAACGTGTGTAAAAATATATGAGTATGAAATGGAGCGAGCAAGCCTTGTACATCTAAAAGAAGGGGTACTGAGGCCTTATAGAAGGCCTCCGTACTCCTTCCTTTTCCCTCTAGTTCTTTATTGAAATTCAGCCGGATCGGTCTACAAATTGCTAAGATATGAACAAAAACAACATCTCCAAAAAAATGGGCGGACTAAGATAAGTGGCCTTGGCACTTCCAATTCAAACACATTATAAATTTCTCTATCTCTGTAGAATGTAAAAAGCTTAAGATTCCAAGTTAGGCACAATAATCGAGGTTATTAATTAAAAACATCCCACAAAATGTGTGTGGGGAGGAGAATTAGACGTGGCAAAAAATAGATTTATTTATATCTTAATTTAATTCTTTTTAAGACATTTTGGATTTTCCTTAGACATAATAAATACGTACATATCATGCCCTAACTGCGAAAATAACGTAAGCGCCAAAACTCAAATTTTACGGGAGAGAGTTGTTTTATTTTATTTTATATAAAATTTGTATTCAATTTTCGCTTACGATTAAATTAATCTTGCGAAAAAATCGTAACGGTAGCTTATGTGACCATGACATTTTAGGAGATGATGCAAGTGTTGTCAATTAAGTAACTTATTGAAAAAAAAAAGAATTGAAAATAATGTCGCTTAGGTTATTTTCGCGGCAAGGGCTCGATATACAGCGAAGTTAATTTTACGATGTCCGTCTATCCGTCTGTTTTTCTGTATATCTGAAGAAATTTTCCAAATTGGTTATCAATACACACATCAGCGGATAAAATGTGGACAATGTAAGAGAGGTGGGCGTGGCAGAAAAATAGATTCATTTGTATCTATAGAGCGGTATTTATAAAATGTTAAGTTCATATCCCACCATGGTAAACGGCATATATGAGTCGGCATAGCCCAATATAGCACTCCTAGTTGTTTCTAACTAACTTAAAAGCACTTTGTTTTCAAAATTTACTAATGAATCTCGATGTGTCTATCTTTCCATTGGAATAAAATTTAAAACAAAAATTATTTACAGTTCTTTTTTTTGTTGTTGTTACATTTTTTAACTGTCATAAAATGCCTGTAACTCTCTATTATCTAATGCAGTTTTTATTAAAAAAAAACAAAAAAAAAAAAAGCCCACTCATTCACATGTATCAAAATAAATTTTTAATAAATTTACTCACTCGTACTTTTTGTGTAAACAATAAAAATTATCAAGTTAAATGAAACATGCCTGCCACAAAAGTTAACAAAAACAACAACAACAACAAAAAGAAGTAAAATTATAATAGACTGTGTCTATTTGTACCGATGTTGTTGTTTTTTTTTTTAGTTTTTTTTTTGAGATGTCTGTCAATTTGCCAATACTTGTACTTGTTAATATGCTACAGAAAATAGGAAAGGAACGTAACAAAGGCAGGGAAAAAATGTCAGGTCTTGACTGTTGTAGCAATTGAAGAAAGAAAAAAAAAAAAAAGAAATAGAGCATACTCATTGACGATGCCTGTAAAGATTTTGTAAGCCAGACTGCCTGTTGACTTATTTGGGAAAATGTTGGTTGGTGGTGGCGGAATGTTTTGTTTTTGTCAATTTTTCCCTTTTTTGCTTATGAACATCTGCATGTATATGAATCTGTGTGATTTTGAATATAAAATACTTTCAATTATTATTTTTCTCAATATATATTATTTTATTTGCTGGGTAGAGTGGCTTCTTTTCCTTAATTCTGACACTTGCATTGTGTCAGAAATCCTGTTGTTGGAACTGTATAGAAAAGCGTGCAAGAGTGGCAAAGGTGTGGTGTTTGCATAAAAGGCCTTTTATTTTTGCTTCAGCCATGAGTATTACAACAATAAGCCTGCCTCAGCCCCAAGAACATCAGTGTGATTGCATTTTCAATTTTTATTATTTTCGTTGTAGGATTGTTTCTTCTTAACCAAATGCTCAAGTTACAAGTGTCGTCGTCAAGTCTTTTTCAATTTTTTCCAAAGTTTTTTTCTTCCTTCTATTTCATTTTACCCTTAACTCATGGCATGTTTGCATATCAACTTGTATTGTTCAAGTGTTGAAACGCTGCCACCATTTCTATGACTAGATGTATGTTCTGTTTATTTTTTTTTGTCCTTCATTCCTGGCCTCCATGGAAGAAACATTTAACTATAGTGTCAACACATCTTGAGTAAATTGTGGGCAGAGCCTTAAAGGAAACATTTTTTTTTATTTTCCAACAACATCCTTTTCGTGATAAGAATTCGGTCCTTCAAATAACTGTGTTTTAAATAATTTTTTCTGTTGCAAGTCTTACAAAATACAAGAAAGTAAAAGAAAAACAAATTCTCTTGGAAAAACTTTCTGTTTATGTCGCATGTTCATTTCTTTTCTTAATTTCTGATTGAACTTTTTTTCCTGCCGATTCCACCCGCGCGATATGTCTCATTTTTATTTTCCTTTCAGTTCAGTCGTTTGTTTTTAGCATTCACAAATTGTCATTTGATGGAATAGAGATGCCTCTGCATACAACTTTTCCATTGTTTGTTGCCGCTGAGGGGGGTATAACGTTTGTAATTGTTAAACGTGTTTGTGTGAATTTGTAAATTAAGTTTTTACACATTTCTGTTTTTTTTTCTCTCCACTAGTTGAAAAATTCGATTGGGTAAGAAAAATTTATTAATTTCTTTTAAACAGATGTGTTTGTTTTCTTTTGTCCTCTTAACCATTTCATTGCAACACTTTAATGTTTGTTTATGTTGCCAGCCTGTTTATCTAACAATTGTCTGTTTTTTGTGTTTGTCTGTCGGTCTTTCTGTCAGTCGGTTTTTTGTTTTTTTGTATTTATGTTAATCATTATTTATATGTCGGCCCGTTTGTCATGTTGTTGTACTTCATGTCAACCACAAAACTGAAGTTGTCCTTATTTAGCTTCAAAGTTAATTGATAAGAAATGTATGGTTTATATGAATGCATTTGGGAAAATGTTAATTAAAGTTGTAGTAAATGAAAAATATTTACTTTCTTTTACTAAAAGAGTTGGTAAGTGATAGATTTTGTTAGGAATTTTATGCTTTTTAATATTACAAAACCCATAAAATTGGTGTTAAGACTTCATATCATGCAAATCTGGCACCAATGGAACTACAATTCGGGAAAATAGGCCCTTCACTGGTTGTTGGCGAAATAACAAGAGCTATCAAATCTGGAGCTTACATTGCTTCAATATTCAACGTAGTTGCCTAGGCAGTCATGAGCTGAAGTTCGTAGTTTCTTACTTATCACCTACACGCAGAAAAAAATGTTGGAGTTAACCATATTCTAATGGTGTGTTCTTCTCTACAAAAAAAAAAGATTACCACCTTATTTAAAGGCGAATGTATAAAATGTCTTGCCAACATTCTAATAATGCAATTTCTAATTTGGCGAGATCAAAACACAATATTGGATCACTTTGCTTAAAAAACCGGTCAAAAAAAAGTTTCTTCTTCAAAATATAAAAAACATTCGTAAATCTAAAAGTTTGTTCTTCAAAATATACATAAAACAAAATTTGTTTATTGATTGATATTAAATAAATAAATCAAAGAACAAAATTAATGACGAAATTCCAATTTATTTTGTTTGTTTTATATAAAACAAGGCCCATCTATCAGGTCTGCTTACTTGTACAAAAACAAAAACCATTCTTTTTGTTGTAAAAAATTTACTACCACATATACAAGGCAAAAGGAAAAAACGTGTAAGCCCCAAACGCCCTGCAAATAATAGGACCAGTCCAAACACGCGTGTAAAGAGTAGTCCACAAAGGACCAGGACTAGTCCAAAAGTAACCCAAACGTATGGAAAAAACCTGGTCTATTTACCATTACGATGTCCTAGGAGAGGATCATATAACCCACCTTTGGACCACTAAGGAGAAGTTTTAAAACTACTCCATGGTATACTCAAGAGGATTAGTTTTGAAGTCGTTTAAAAACGAAAGCACGTCGTTAAAAAACGAAGACATGTCGTCTCACTACAAACACTTTTTAACAATGACATGCTCCATGCTTGCATTACATCGGACCAGTCCATGGAGTAGTCCATTTTATCAAAATGGGTCAGGTGGTCCAATTTTATTTGCTGGGCGTAAACAAACGTATACATGCACATGTAAGCAAAATGTAAACAACTTTTGACAACTAAAAAGAACATAAACAATGATCATAAGGCTTCTTGCGCAGACCTTTTCAATGGGCCTTGATATAAAATATGTAAACAAGAAAATACCTTTGCCAGATTGCCAATTTATTTACATCAAGTTTTTTATTTTTTTATTGACGATTTTGTTTTTAAAATAATTTTATAAATCCGAATCCACTAGAATTTTATATCACTGACAACTTATCATTAGAATTCTAATGCTTCCTTATGTTTTGTACTATAAAATAATAGAAAAATTAACAATTAAAATTGAAAATTTTTACTGTCCTGGTTAGAGGCGATTTTTGCCAATTTTGTCTGGCAGCCCATTATATAAGCAGAAGTCACCTTCTAACAGGGCATTGTCAACACTGTCGATTTCTACGGGGCGTAAAGTTTTAAGAATAAAGTCCCTGCAAATATTAGGACTAGTCCAAACACGCGTGTTAAGTGTAGCCCACAAGGGACTAGGATTAGTCCTGCACTTTGATAAGCAATTCCCTTTTAATAATTTTCCAGCCTGTGACGACCATCATTTGCATTCTTCCTGCTTTACTAGTTAATCAATTAAAGCAAACTAAGCAAGTATGTTAATGAAAAGTATTCAAATATTGTAGAAAGCAAAACAACCATAATTTTGTTGCTTTTAAAAATATTTTTTTTAATTTAACATTAAACAAACAATTTTTTAAAATATTATAATTTCGTACATATTCAGGCCTGTCATGGAAATCAATCTGATCGAAAGTGATTTCGTTTTATTTGCGGCAAGATACCAACGAATTCACTTCCACTTTCGATCGGAATTGATTTCTGTGGCAGGCCTGATTATTGTTTTTTTTTTTTAATATAACATGTTTGGAGACAACCATAATATGATTATGGTTTTTGTATGGACGAATTTAACCATAATATGGATGCTGGTGACAATAATATGTTTGAAGTAACCATAAAATCTTTAAGTGTATGGTTAAAGTTTTGTTTTATTAAAACATTGTTTTGTTGAATTCAACCATATTTAAAGTTTTAAAGGAGGTTAGCACTTTATTGTTAAATAGAAACAAGATATTATTAATTGTTGAAAAATGTAATGTTAACGACAACAATAGTTTGATTGGTTCCATTGCCGGAAACACAATAAGTTTTGTGGGAACGGTCCATCTGCTGGCGTATCATCCTTCACACTTTCGCTTAACAAGAGATGCTGCTGGCATTCCAATATGCAACTGAGGTAAGATAGCTAAGAATAGTGGTTCCACAAACTAGAATCAGTGCTACCCAAATATGACTTCTAAAGGGTGGGTCAACTTTAAGTGCTTGTTATTCTTTACCTAGTTTTTTTAATTTTTTTTTTTTATAATTCCCTTAGCTAATCATCAAAGAAACCAGAAACCCCTCACTACCAGCTAGCCTACTAGTAGTAGACATAGATAGATCCGTGTAAAGGTTTGACGTAAAGTTTTCACAGCTTATTCAATGTCATCAGGTGGAACTTTGGTCATGCCTCTTCGCTTACTACAGCTCGATCCTATAAACGGACCTAAAGTTTCGTAACGAGGTTTTTGTGGAATTTGTCGCAGTTTCAAACGGTTAAAGAAAATTGCTTTATATTTTCTCTGAGTACATTAACAATGTTCTCATTTTAAAAAATATTTCATTATCGGAAGATCCTAAAATTTTTGCAAATATAAAATCTTTGTGTTGTAAGGACGGACAAATAAATACGAAGACCAGGCATCAAATTGTAGAATGATCTTGAAGAATGTTCCTTAACTAAAACAATTATTTTCACAGTTGGAATGGTTTAATAACAAACTCAAAAACTCCCAACAGAAAACTTTTGGAACAATTCTGAGGTTAAAGGAAATAGCATATTTAAAGACCAAAAAAAAAAAAAATAAGGATGTTACTGATAAAAATGGGATAAAAAAGCTAAAGGGAAGGCTAATTAGTCATTAAAAAGTTTTTTATAAACTCCAAATCTCTCAGTAAATTTGATTTATTTTTTAGCAAATTTTAATGCAGGCTAGTAAATTTTATGTTTATAACGATTATTTTAACTATCCATCCATTTACTCCATTAATGAGCCATAAACATCAACTACAACCACTTAATATGCCGACTTTACCAATTGATCAATGACCCAACTGCAACGAGTCAAATTTAACTGATGTCTACCATCAACTGTAAAGAACAATTTCTCTTAAATATTTTTAATGATTTCATAAACATAAATCACTGTAAATGCAACCAACACGTCGCTTTATTCACGTTTCATTTCGTCGTTGCAGATGCAAAAACTCAAAGTTGATGGAAAAAAAAATAAAACAGTATGAGAAAGCAAAAATATAAATAAATAAAAATATAATAAAATGGAAACCCTTTTTTACTTGTAATTTATACACAACAAACAACAGGATTTTACAACAAGCAAATTCATAATGATCATTATTAACACCAAAACTAAAACATGTCTCGTCCATCTGCAGACGAATGCTGAAACTAAAGCTGTTGAAGACGATAAAGGAGACGAAATTGGTGAAGTGAAATAAATAAAAATAAAAAAAGAAAAAAAGGCAAAGTGTGCTTTAGCAAAGTAGAGTCGAGGTGAATTGATGTAAATTATCGATAACCATCAATAGTTTATGTCACCCAATGACTTTGATATACGACAAGATTTCTTACAAATCATAAATAATGTTAAATCCGATAATAAATTTGAAAATTTCCTAGCGACGGCAAATGATCCCGTCATTTCACATGCTACAACAACTATAAAATTTAAAGAAACATAACAACAAGAGTAATAGCAACGCCAGCAACAACAGTGCTAAAACTATTGGCTGGAGGAAAAATTGATTTCAGATTCAAAGTGGGTGCAATTTAAAAGTGGTATTAACTTTTATAACACTTTTATACCTGTTTTTAAAGTCTGTATTCTTTATGAACTTTATAGACTTTATAGAATATACTGTAAAACTTGAAGGAACCAAAAATCATAGGCGCAGTCATTTAACATTTTTTATAAATATATTTAGTCAAAAAGTAGAGCTTTAAACACATCTAGAAGTGTCCCTAATGCCAAGAAATGAAAAAGAATTCACCCAAACTCTATAAAGTTCAAAACGCTTCTGAAAGTATTTTAGAGTCTGTTGAGTTTAAAAAGTATCCTAAAGTGTCTAACGTTTAAAGCAATTTTGAAAGTGTCCTTGAGTCAATGGAGCTCAAAACACTTTTGCAAGTATTCTAAGGCATTTGTAAAAGTTTTAAAAATTTGCTGGTTTTTAAGACGTAATAAAAAGTGTGGCAGATCCTAAGGAGATTAGAACACTTCTGAAATTGTACTTAAGTTTATGAAGCTCAGAACTTTTCTGAATGCGTTTTAAGGATTGTGGAGTTCTGAACCTTTTTGATCCTAAGTCTATATCAGCGTTAAGCAGAATATTATTTAGCGTTCGGCTCACACACCCAGGAACGATATCTATTTTTTTAGTGGTTGTGTAGACCAACACTACCCTAAATACCGTTCGTAACTATTTTCAAGAAAGAGCCGAACATTATATAGTGTTCGGTTCTTCGTCAAAAAACAGAACAATTGTTTCTTTTTTTACATTGATAAACAAATGAACAAACAAAAAATTTTAGCAACCACCGCAGCACGAACTGCTTGAGTGTGTATTGTGCATATGTTTTGTTTGTTCAACATTATTTTGCTGGCTTATAGTTTGTTTTTTTGTTGTAAGTGTATTTTGTTTTGTAAAAAATGTTTGGTTTTTTTACCAGCCAAAAAGAGCGCTAAGCACAACAGAAACGAACGAACATAAATGAGCTGAACCGAACACAATAAAGTTTTTGGTTCTTTAAAAAAACCGAAGGGGATTAAATGTGCTCATCTTTTTGTTGAGCTGGATAAGAACGGTATTATTTTTATGCTCGAAAGATGACAAATATGGAAACATTACTTTTTAAAGATTTACTACTATTAGTGTTTGTGTTTTTTACAAGTCTACCGAACCGAACACTAAGGAGCCATATTTAGTGTTTATTTTCGAACACTGGTCTATATATTCAAAACCAATTTTGAAACTGTTTCTAAGTATTAAGATTAAGTAACAATATTGAAATTCTTCTAAAGTCAGCGTAGTTTGGAATATTTCAAAAGGGATACACTTTTCATTTTGTGTTTTTAACAATAACAGGTTGCTCTGAAAATATAGTTTTAACAGTGGTAAAAAAATGGAAAAATATTTTCCTTGCATGTTTTGAGTTGGTTGGTTAACGTGGCATCTAACAGACTATGAGAAAGACGAGGGAGTCCAAGAAGGTGACTCCTTTTTGAAAGAACCGCACTACCTGCGAAAAGCAGGATGGAACGTCTGTTTGCGAAATTCTAGAGCCAGTGGTATCTCACAGACTTTGAGAAATCAAGTAAAGTCTTGGGGTTGACTACATTTCGAATGGACAACACAACTCGCCAAAAGCAGGATGCAGTGTCAGTATGCGAAGTTCTTAATCCAGTGCTATCCTTTTATCTGATTTAGCGGAGAGACTGGTGATTACACAGAAAAAAATAAAAATTGATTTGAATTAAATAATTTGTAATAATAATTAAAAAATTAATTAAATGTGCACCAGTAAACAAAATAATAGTATTAATTAATATTTGTTGATATTAACAACATTTTCTACATTAATGATGTTGATAAGTATTCATATGAATAAATATTTAATTAAAACTTATTTTACTTTTGATTATTCGAGAAAAATTGAGAAAAATAAATTGGAGAGAATTTGGAAGCTCACAGGAAGCTCGAAATCCTAGACATTGGTGCCATTCACAGAGAAAGTGAAGACGATATGAAGATCGTACACAGAGATGCTCAGCGAAAATGCAGGATCCAACCCGACATTTAATCATTAAAACATCCGTATACACTTAAATGCCATAAATTAGCGTTAGGTTTTCCTCGCTTCATTAGGCCTGGTTGGAATTAAAACTTAAAAAACCCTTACAAGGCCGGTGTAAGGTGAAATATTCCGTAGATCTTTCAAGATCCATGGTAGCAAATCCAAGATGTTAGCGTGGCCGTATATTCTTAATCTGCAAAAGCCCGTACCAATGAGCCATATCGCACTGCTGGCGGATGTGGCCATTATGTATATATAATTGGGGATAAGGTGCAATATCGGCCCCTTTTCAGGACTAATTCTTGTAGCATCTGAAATTTCCTTTTAGTCTTGGACCATTGTGCAAAAGATCCGTAGGGAAGAATTATACGGGTTTTTTTCACTTTTCTTACCCCTAATCCCCATTTTGAGCCAACCATCTTATGACAGGTGTAGTCAGTTATCATGATCATTCTGACTCTGTGGTACTTGTTCAGTTTCTATGACAAATATTTCGGATTTTTGCAGAGTGGGACTTTACAGTTTCGTACCCATACACTCAAAAAAAAAATCAATCCATCCGTACTCAAATCAATCCGGAGCGGTATTAATAGTACGGTGAGTACGGATTTTCTTGAATCAAGTACAGAAAGATTGATTCAAGTACGGATTTTTAATCCCAAAATACTTAAATTATCCATATTCAATCCCGTTTTCGTACTTGAAATAATCCGAAAATGAGATTGATTTAAGTAAAACTAAGATTGAATCAATCTCAAAATGAGTTTGATTCAAGTAATATAAAGTTGATTTTATCCCGAATTCATGATTGAAAAAAACAAAAAAAAAAAAGAAATTACAAAGAAAAAATGATAATGATTGATTTACTTACCCGTATTACACATTACAGAATGATAAAACACCAACATCATGTCCGATATGGTTTTTATTTTAGAAATCTTATGTACATTCATATTTAACCAAAAATATAAACTAAATGAGTAGCATGAGTTCAAATTTAAAAAAAAAAACTTTGAAAAGAAATTAATTTTCAAAAGTAATCCCATTTAGGATTGTTTTGAGTACGTTTAAGTGTTATTCGTACTTGAATTTTTGAGTACGACTCGTACTTAAAGTAATCATAAAAAACTTGATTTATCCCGAGTGTTTTTCTTTCTGTGTAGAAGTGTGAATCTAGGAAAATGTGTCTTTGAAGTACCGAGTTTAGAGTGCTACTGAAAAAAATACTTTTATATACACCCAATAGGCATCAAGATGTACAAAATAACACACAAGGTGTGCGTTGGGTTGACGATGATGGGGATGCTGCAAATACAATGCTGAATGCTGTACATGTTGATGATGTTGTTTTTGCAATATTTTTTTCTCTAGGTAAATATAACAACAACAGAAAACTCTTAAAAATAAAAGGTAGTTTCATGTTAGAAAAAAGCATGTGTTGTTTTTGTTATTGTCAAGCCCACCTAATGCACCAAGATATTAAAACTCAAGTGGGTTGGTTGATGTCGAAGATGCCTCGTTTCGATTCATTTGTATTTTGTTTTTTTTTTTTTTTTTTGTTTGTTCAACTCTTTCATGCAATTTATTCATAAATGTTCACTTTTCACTCAATATGGTCCTCCTTAGTCACATAGATTCGACAATGACACACATACACCAACTTGTTTTTTTTTTTTTTTAGGTGTACACAGGTGACAAGACAACGTTGAAGTCAAAGATATTTTAGATGTGCTTGTGAATTGTGTTCGCTTGCCTGAATGTGAGAGAGTGAGTTTGTGCTTGTGATTTTTAAATGGTTGGTCGTATTGCAATAACGTAAAAGATGAATTCATCACTGATAGATGATGGATGTAAGACTGCATGCAGCAGGTAACATAAGACATTGGACTGACACAAACAGCATTGCTGGCTGGTAGTAGAAGAGAAATACAAAAACACCACACACATGCACTTGAAAGCGCACATGCAGTTCTAAACACCTAAACACTTGATTGAAAATAATGGCCAAAAAACACTAGAAGAAAAAAAATGGTGTGAAGATGGGGTGAGCTCTCTTGTATGACCAGGGGGCCAGTGATGCTATGATACCATAAAGGAATTACGTAATTACCCCTCTAGCAGTCATGGAATTATCAAGGATTAATACAAACTTAGACTTCACTATAAAGTTATTAACTAGGTGTCAACTCAATTTAACGGACATTAGCTAGCATGTGTGTTATTATATTGTGGGGCACATCCAACATTCCTCGGATTTATTAAATATTCTTAGTTCCTTAAGCCAAAATTCGTCCGGAAATATGTATAAAGATTAAAATCAGAACAATTATGAATAACAATCGTTCTGTTCTTGGCTATAAACCACAGCCCCCACAAAACTTCCCTGACTTTTACTCAGTTAGGGACGGTAGTCCTAGGTAGTCCGTGCTACCAGATAAAGACTCCGATCAGCTTCGTACTGGACTGGTGAACGGAACTATTTGAGTCTCTCAATATCCCATTACACTCCAAGTTGCCTTTGAATCTCGGCATGTCGGGACGAGTGATTGGCACTAATCAACAAAAGAAGAAAAACGCATGTATGGATGCTTCAGCTTGCAGCCCCAGCACCAAATCGGATGCTATGGGCTTATCGTCGCTTCAAATCTAAATAAACAAGATAAACGAAAGCTCATTGTGGTCCTTTGTTTTATCCTCGAACATTAGAACACAACCATCTCACAAATTGAAGCTTGGACATTTCTGGCTATTGGAACAAATTTATTGTTAATATGTACTGACGTTTTTACTACGAATATGTTTTCGAATCACACGGCGTATGAGTAATAAGAGAAAACAAACTAGTAAATGCAAGTAGTACTCGTTTAAAGGTAAAATTATATCGAACATTTGATATCAAATTTTATATACGACAATATATCTATAAAATAATAGCACACAGGTGTTTTTAACATGCTGACTGGCTTGGCTGGCTGCTGTTGGGTGATGAAAGAGTATGATTTTTTTCTTTAGTTTTTCAAAATATTCATACGCTTGGTAGAGGTAGAAATATCAATCATTTATCCAAACTTAAACTTCTGGTACATGGTAAACGAGCCAAAGATATCAAATCTCAAATTGCAGTGAAAGGCGAAATATTCAATTTTTATAATATTTTTTTCAATTTTTTTTCTATTAAGTATTTTTATTTCTATAACAACATTTATGTTGAAAACATCATTTATTATCGCTTTCTTGAACTGTTTTGAATTTATGGTTTTATTTTTCTGTTTTCTTCTAACGAATTAAATCTGTTGCTGTGTTGATTTTTTGTTATTAAGTGCACATAAAACTTCAAATTTAAGATAATCTTTTGTCACGATCAGTTTTTTTTTTAAATTTATTATTTTTTTTTGCAGTTTAATTTGTTGGCAACAGCGAACAATTTTAAATACTAATCATTAAAAACACTTGGAATATTTCTTTACATTTAAAAAAATTCGCTTGACAATAGGAAATGTTCAGTAGAATTTCTAGTCATTATGCAAAAAACGTTAAAACTAAGAAGCAGACGATGAATTAGAAGAAAAGTTGGGGAAAAAGGAGTATTCAAATACAAAGCTATTGCACTATGGGCTGTGTCTAGGGTTTTTAATACCAGAAATGCTTATTCAGCCGTATAACGGTTGTCTTTGTCGTAAACGACAAATCCGTTTTTTGTAGTAGATTAAAGAACAACGCTTATGTGTTATTTAAATCTATTACAAAAACGACACAGTCTTTAACGACAACTAGACTGTCCTTTATTATACTGCCTACCTAAGAAAGAAAGTCACATTTCCATTTTAAATTTCGAGCAGGGTAGGAAAGAATTCTTTTTATACCCTCCACCACAATTCATCTCAGACCCATAAAGTATATAAATTCTGGGTCCTTGAGTGATTCTAAGTCGATTTAGCCATGTCCGTATGTCTGTCCGTCTGTTGAAAACACGCTCACTTTCGATCAACTCAAAAGAAATGAACAAACTTGGTGCCAAATTGCTTATAGTTATCCTAAGCAGTTTGGGATTGAAATTCAGTCAAATCGGTGCAGTAGGACCAGAGCTATGAATCAAAATGTGGCACCACCACCTAAAAAAAATGATAATTTTGTTACAAAGAAAAACACATAAATGGTGGAACAAGGCACAGAATGAGGTAAGATTTTGCAAAAAATTGTTTTATTCGACTCGAAATCACGCTGCAAAATTTCGTGAAAATCCGTCCATAAGTTACCCTAGGCCCCATATAAACACTACTCCCGGAAAACAGTTTAGTACGCCTAAGACCGTAATTAATAATGATATCATTACTAAATTTGGTACGTTACAGTTTCATAGTACTAGAAATTACACTGTGAATTTTCGTGATGACCGGTCCATAATTTACCCTAGGCCTCAAATAAACCCTTCTCCCGAAAAACAGTTTAGTACGCCTAAAGCCGTAATAAATAATGCTATCAAAATAAAATTAAATACTGTACTACTCACACTAATAAATTTCGTGATGCTCGGTTCATAATTTACTATAGGCCCCATATAAAGCCCACTGAGCTGTGGGTGGAGGGTATCAAAGATTCGGCACAGCCGAATATAGCACTCTAATTTGTTTCAAGTCACTTCGTTTTAAAATTTGTGCTCGCGAGTTTTATTTTTAAACTTACCGGATCAAATTTTAAAATGGGAGAATAGAATCGCATTGTACTTGTGAGTATAATATTTTCTTACCCTGCTCAAAACTACTAAAATAGAGATTTGACTTTTTCTTTTGTTTTTGTAAAGATTTATATGAAAAAGTATTTAAAATGTAATTAAAAATAGATAATTATCACTGAATGCAAAAAAAATGTTCAATAAAAAAACAATAGTATTGTTTTGGTTTGTATTTTTAGCGATATAGATTCTCGAATATGTTAAGCTTATTTGCTGTTTTAAAATCCTTTCTATCATCATCATTTTTCCTTATTGCCTTACCAAGATTCATAAAAGACAAATTTGCTAGAGGAGTTAGTTATAAAAATAAAAGCTTATATCGTCTAGTATTTGCTTAACACTTACACTGTTGTAAGTCAAACATAATGTTCCCGGACAAAACTCCTTGATATACTTCTTAAGGTGTTTTTTTTTTTTTGAACTCACACTATAATTGTAGAAAAGGTATTATGCGTTTGTGTAAGATGTCGATCTAACGTTGTCTGTCCGTCCGTCCAGCTGGCTGGCTGGTTGTATGTCCATAAATTAAGCCTGTCAACTCAAAGAATTAAAGATTAGTTGAAAAAAAACAGAAATATTTTTATGCCACCTCGTATCCTACCCCCCACCCCCCCCCCCCCCCCCCAATTTTTTAGACGTCGTAAGATTTGCCTTCTAAAACTTAGTATGTCCGGCTTTTAATATACTCATTTTTATGCCTCGCACTAAAAGTATGCCCGATTTTTCTTTTAAACATTTTACATTAAACCACATAAAAATTGCATTAGTCACATTCTAGAAGCAATTTTTCATCACTGAATTCTCTAGAAATGTTGAAAATAATTTTTTTGAACCACCTTAATGTTCATGTAACCTTGTGCCCAAAGTAAAGGTCGCAATATTGAAGATAATTTTATAAAATTTGGTACATACTAGAGGTCTGCTTTGAATAACTCACTTGTTGGCCTTTACCCAAAGTGCACAACATTTATTCAATTATAAGACATTTAAAAAGATAAGAAGAGAGTAAACCATATACAAAAATAAGAATGAATGAATTGAATAAAAAACTTGTTTACTGTAAATGAATATGAGAGGCATTCATAAATAACAAAACATTGGAATGACCCGTTAGAGAGAGCAAGTTTACAAAAAATATTCAAATAAGTTTTGAATTATTGAATGTGCATACATATATTTGAATACCTTGCCATAATATGTGTGTAAGCTTGTGGCTTCTTTTATTTATAAAAGTTAAGCTTACACATACATACATAATGTGTAGGTACACATATTTCACATTCAAATTATATTTGAATAATTTACTCATTTGACTTGAGATGACTGAATTGAATGAGTTTTTGTTGTTTTGTCTATGGTTATTTTTTTATTTGTTTCGTTATCATTGGGTGATCGACACATTGTAATTAAAAAACAAATGAGTGCGTTGAAATTGCTTTTTATTTATTCTTGCAGACCTCTAGTACATACTTATGACTCTTAGGCATGAACGATTATAATCGGTCGATAATTTCACGTATCCGCCATACTTCTTTGCAATGTAAATAATCTTGTCAAATTTTACTGGAATTGTTCCATATTTTACCATAGATCCCATACAAATACTACTCTTTTTAATAATTGTTACTCAGCGTTGTCAGCTTTGAAGTTTCAAAACGCACCAAAATGGAGAAAAACGCACCAATTTTTCTATTTAAAATGTTTATTGAGTTAATTTAGCATAAAAAGTATACTTTTTGTTTCGCTAATACATACATATAACAATAAAACAGTTTTCTACAGTTCAATTTAAAATTGAGAAAATTCCATTTGAAAATGAGAAAATATTGCTTGAAACTGAGAAAACTCTAAAGAAAATTGTGAATTTTAATTTGAGATTGAGAAAATTTTAAAAAATCTTGCGAAGTCTTAATTTGAGATGGAAAAAATTCTAAATGAAATTGAGAAATTTTTATTTTAAATTGATACAATTGAGTTATATAATGTTTATTATATTCATGTATATTTGGAATTTTCTCAATTGCATCTGGGATTTTCTTTTTTTCAAAAAAAAGAGTTGTAGATAATAATTTTTTTTAATATCAAAAAATCTACAGACAACTTTTTAAAAAGAAATATGTATAATGAAATGTTTTTTTTTCTTTGCATAATACAAATAATCTACAACAACAAGACCGTTTTACTTAGTACAATATATTTGGTGCGTCTTACACATCAAAACTTGTTAAATACAAGGTTTCGTTTAAATATGCTAAATTCCCTAAACTGAATCTTATTATTGATGGGATAAACTATTCGTATGAGCTATCAAAAACAACAACAACAACAACAATGAACAGTGAGTTTATCTTTTCTTACAGTCCCGACTACAATTGGTTGATTGTTTGTCAACACTAAATGTTGTTGTTAGTGGGTAAAGAAAAAACAAAAATAAAAACAAATTACAAATTACTTTATTTTATTTTGCCAGTTCAGTTTTATTAACACTGCCACATGCATATTAGTTATCAAAGTTTTTCTTGGGACTCCAAAAATTTTTTAAGTACTGTGTTCTTATTGTGGTCTGTAAAAATTCTTGAAAAATTTTGCACTGTTGAACGAAATGGTGTACTTTATTGTATAAAGAGTTTTTTCTCATAAATAAACAAAAAGTTGTGTTAAATTCGCTTTGATGCCACAAAAAACTAATAAAAGGAACCGAAATTTCAAAAAAGGGCACCACGCACCCACAAAGGAATTTTTCTCATACAAAATTTAAAAACGCACCCATAATGGTTCGAAACTCACCGAGTTGACAACACTGTGTTTAATAGAAAGTGGTTTAAATTTCTGATAGTAAAATTTTTGTAGCAAGAATTATTCTACCACCTTTTTTATGTTTTTGTTTATAAAATAAAATGATTTTTAAATTAAAGAATTTTCAATAATATAAAATTTTTATTTTTCTGAAATTTAAGTACAATATCAAGGCGAATTCATTATAGGTTATCTTAAAAGCTCTGTTGCTAACTTTTTTATTAGCTTTATAATTGTTGAATGTTAAAATTTTGTTAATTATCTCTGTTTCTATTTTGCTTTGTTTCGGTTTGACATTGTACAGGGTGGCGCAGAATGAGCTATATGGATTAAATGGTTTATAATTTTTTTATCTATGCGATTATTTTAATTTTTTTTTTAAATTTTGTATATAATTGGAGAATTTTTTGTAATTAGCTTTGCAAAATGACATCCTGTAAGTGATGTCCATTTGCAAAATTTTGCAGGTCATTATTTTTGTTCGATTGTATAGTTATTCATCAATAATTTCACAAAATGCTAAAAAAAAAAATAATGAAAGAATAATAATTAAAAAAGTTATAAAGAATTCAAACCATATTTGTAGCTCATTCCGCGCCACCCTGTACATTTTACAAAATCAAATTGCTTGTGGTTTTTTACGTGTCATGAATTTGCCAACAATTGAATGCAGGAAGAAATAAGCTCGCACTCTTACACCTGAATACTGTCGATATGCCTAAATTGCTAGTTTTTACTGATAAAACGTTCATTTACTTTTTACATTTTATTTTGTAACAATTGAGAGAGAAGTTTTGTAAATTGTTAGCTAACTCTCTCGTTGCAAGTTTCTTCTTGAAAAAATAAATGAAGAAATATTAAAAAAAAATCCTAAAATTTTTGGAAATGTTACTGTTTTTTAAGAAGTAAAACCCATAGTGCAACCTCAAGCAATCAGTGTTTGTGTGTGGTTTTACTTTATCTTGACTAAGTTGAGTAAATAAATAAAAAAAAAATTGTAGAAATAAATAAAAAAAAACAACAAACTGCCACCAACCTTTCTGTTAGCCATTCTTTTAACAATGGCCACATTCAAGCCAATTTTGTACCTTAAAGGCAGAGCCAAAATAACACCACTACTACTATTACTACTACTTTATAATCAATATCACCTCCACAATGGTCCGCCAACGACTCCAACAATAACACCACCAGTGCCAACTCCACCATCATCGACATCATCAGCAACCGTATCCAAAATCTGTCAGTCAATTTTTTTTTTATATCATGACTTTAGGCTTTAAAAGTCAGTAAATTCAATTTACGTAAAGAAAACGATCACTGTTTGTTTATTTGTTTTTTGTTTTCTTTTGTTTCTTGTCTGTTTTTTGTAGTTTTTTATTTATTTATGTTTTTCATTTTATTGCTGATTTTCATTTTGTCCGACTTGAAGTTGTTGATGATGACGACGATCACAGGTTGACTTTTGCCCTCCATAAATTGTTTGGGTTTGTTGATTTTAAATTTTGAAATTTTCTTGGTTCCATTGGAATTGTTTTTGTAAAGTTTTGTTGGTCAAAAAATTGGCATGATCAATAAAACTAAAAAGATTAATATCCTACGAAAATTTTTGTGTGTATTTGAAACAAAGTTTGAGAATTGATTGATATGAATATGGTGTTGCAACAGTAATAAGTTTTATAGTGAGTCTAATAAATTCTGAAGATATTTTGTTTTGGACAAAACTTTCTATAAAGACACGAAATTTTTTGGAATATTTGAATACAGTTTGTTTTTTCAATTAAAAGACTTGTTATCAATTCATTACAGTTTATCTCGGTACAACACCAAGTACAAATCGTACATTAAGCACAAGCTATTTGTTTTTGTAAAATTATTGTACAATGTCGAAATCCGAAACGAAACATAATACACGCAGAGAAAAAATCATGTTTAAATATGGTCACCTCCAACAAAACTTATTTTAAAAAAAATTTTAAACATACATATTATGATCAATATAACCATATTATTGTCACCTACAACCATATTATGGTTGAATTACTCCTCCATAAAGAAGCCACAACCATATTATGGTTGCCTCTAAACATGTTATTGTTAAATATGACAAAAATTTGTTTTAATATTAACAATAGTATTTTCCTCTTTTCCAAGAGCATCATGCTATGATTGAAAACCAACCATGCTATTATAAATGTTAAACATGTTTTAGTTATTTTTTACCATACAATGTTCGGAGGCAACCATAATATGGTTGTCGGTGACAATAATATTGTTAAATTAATCATAATATGTTAAAAATTTTCTTTAAAAATAGTTTTGTTGGTGGTGGCAATATTTAAACATATTTTTTCTGTGGGTGTAGAAACAGAGATAATAAAAAAATTGTTAACATCCAACAATTTTAAAGCTAAAAACAAAGTTATCAGCAGGGCTGTTTAAGATTACCTGTAATGAATTCGCCTTGTTTGTTATGAAGATTATTTCAAATCAAAGAAGAATCGATGACAACATTAAAGGAATACGACATTGATGAAATGTCCTTCACGAAACTGTCATCACGAATGCTTACACTGGACCCCATTTTTTTTATGAATAAAGTGCATAAATTGGCCTTAATGTCAGGAATGTTGCATCAATGTTCGCCTGAACTGGTAATTTAATTCAAACTACGTCTCAATTAAATTGATTTTGTCGTTACCTATACGACATGTTGCATGTTGAAACTATA
The DNA here is from genome assembly GCA_949318255.1 of Pollenia labialis. Lineage (NCBI taxonomy): Eukaryota > Metazoa > Arthropoda > Insecta > Diptera > Polleniidae > Pollenia > Pollenia labialis. Next base: position 21,992,463 of record OX439141.1, read on the forward strand.
TACCGCACACTTTCAAAGCGTCGAGCAGGTCCCAAAAATACTTCGATATAATGGGCCTGTATCGATCGCCGTTGAAGGCTGTTGGCGATGTCGATGACGCAGTCAGATGAAAACCAAACAAAATAGATCATTTTTAAATAAAGTTGTACCTTGCTTATCACAACAGGCCACTTGCTCACTTGTCAAAAAGCGAAAATTGTTGTTGTTGACAAAACTTGAGGGAAACGTGAGTTTTAGGTACCCGCAAAAATAATTTTGTTTTGTATATTCGCACGCACGTAGTCTTGAAATGACGTAAGCTTTGAAAAATAATGCGAATAATTTGCATTACAGTCGGCACGTGATGTTGCCAGGCCTATTTTTCCTAGTTTTCGTGTTACTAAATTAGCCATTAATCACTTATAACCTATTAAAGATCTTTAAATTTTAAGATCCTAAAAAATATTCGTTGCCACCTTCCGCTTTTATATTTAGCAAAATATAATAAGTCTCCCTTAAGTCGACATTTCTCTTGGAGCTTTAAAAAAAAATATTTCGTCCCTAATATGAATGACGAAACTTTGCGGTTAATCATTTAGATTTATCTGACTTATTTCCCACCAAAAGTTTCTTGTATACTCCAAACTGTAGCTCGTTTCTGTATTTCTCGCATCGTAAAATTTTCAACATGAAGTGTGAAATAAAAAATTCCATCGTTTCTCGATTTGCGAGAAAAAAGTGATTCTGTATTTAAATGCGAAAACAGACAAAACAGATTCAGTTTTAACTGGAATATTTCCAGAATTAAATGTCAAATGAAAGCGAAACGTCAACAAATGAAATAAATATAATAAAAACAGGGCTGCCAGATTTGACGATTTATTTTCATTTCAACGATTTTTGCCGATTTGCTGATTTTTTCTAAAAAGTGACGAAAGCAAAAACAAAATCGACAATATTTTATAACTTTATTGTAGCTTTCTATAAAAATTCATATCGAATTTTTAAATTTCAAACACTTCATATTTTGTGGCATTGAAAATTTAAATGACAATATGAATTTCTGTAGAAAGCAACAACAAATTTATATACATATTTGATATTCTTAGCTTATATGGACACTTTTATGCCATTTTCGATTTCAACTAACAGGTATTCTACTACGTATATTTCAGGTGAAAAAGAAAAAGTAAAGTTAATAGTTATAAGAATAGGTAAATTATAGATTTATGGGTAAAAATTGGAGGCGTGTTTTTCACTCATATCTCAGCCATTTGTGAACCGAAATTTTTAAATTTCAATTATATCCTATTTGGACACATACGATACAAATTTAAAACAACGTCGTCACTATGAATCCTTGGTTTTTCGCAAAAATAAAAACCCTAAATATTTATTTTACTGTTATCTAAGCGGAATTAATTAAAAAATTTTTAATTTCTTGGTATTTGTATATATCTATTTTAAATAAGTTTGTATGTTTATTTTATTAAGCTTGACTTCTTTTTGTTTTTATAAAAATATTTATTTGATTTTTTGTTAAAATTTATTTTTAATATGATATTTTGTCACGCCTTTGTGAGACTTCTTCAGGGAAAAAAACAATTTTAAATTGTTATCGGATCAAAAAAAAAAATAATTTTATAAAAAATAGACCTCAAGCTTAATAAAATATATATACATTAAAAAAAATTAAGTTCGAACAAAAGACAATTTATATGTACATATGTATGTATAAAATACCCATTAACTTTGACTACGTCTTTGTTTGATTTTGTTGCAATAAAAAATCGAACAAAATTTGTTTATAATTAATTTTAAATTGTCCGATTTTTTAAAACAAAAAGGCGATCTTTTTATTTTTCTCAAAAAATTGACGATTTTCACGCAAATTTATCTGGCAGCCCTGAATAAAACCAAAACAAGGAAAGGCTTAAAAAAATTTAATTAACAAAATATAACAATGGTGTTTTATTTATTTTCATCATTTAAATTACGCATTCATAATTTAAATGTTTTTTATTTATATTACAAAAATAGTATATAAGCATATTTTAAATTTAAAATATCTATATTTTGTTTTTCCCGCACCAATTTCAAATGCGACTTATTTTGACAGTTCTTGTAAGAAACTTTTCGCAAAATATTGTTACAGAAACACTTTTTCTCACATCCTTCCAATAATTGCTGGAAAATTATTAAAATGATAGATAATTCTCGCAACGGAAAGATACAGAAACACTTGTGCGAGAAAAACCATTTTTTGTTTCATTTTGCACTGTTTCTGTCCCGATTCACTGGTTTCATGCGGAAAATTTTACGATGCGAAAAATACAGAAACGGGCTACTGAACTTAGATAAATCCAAAGATTCTTAGATTTTATTCGCAACATGTCCGAAGTAGAAGGAGTGACAATTGACATTTAAACATGATATAAGCAGGACAACTAATTGACAGATATCCCTATAACACAATGTATATTACTTTAAGCTTTAGAGTCTAAAGTTTAGAGTCTAAACAAACAAACAAACAAACAAACACTCACTCATACACTAATACTGTTACAATCAAACTCCACTTGCATCCAGTTTGTATTCTCAAACATTCACTGTGTATGAACTATCACTTTCAAACAACCTACAACTAAAACGTGCTTGTTGGCTTGATCGTTTGATTGCTCTGTTTGAGCCATGCAATTTTTTGTATTGCCGGCAGTTGGAACGAAAAGAAGAAAGAAAAAAAAACTAACATTATTATCGTCACATGTCGCTCACTAATTGATTTTTCTTGTCGCCTGTTTGTGTAGTAGAATTTTCTCGCGATTTAAGTTTGATCTTAAACAACAAAAAAACACTTGCTTTGTTATGCTTTGAGTATGGTTGCCAAGAGTAAATATGCTGCATGTGCTGCCAGAGGCAGCAACAGCAATTGTAGACAACCAGCAAGCAAACATCAACGAGTACGAACATATAAACAAGTATCTAAACATGATATTAAGGAGGGTTCCGTCAGAGACTTAAAAGAACTAGGTCTTTAATTATTATATTGCTTAGATAAATTAAATGATTTTGGTGTTTTCATGGGTTCTTTTTAGAAGAATTGTAATTAGTTAGTTGAACTGTCGAATTTTAATGTGCAATTTTGATATTCATTTAGGCTTAAGTTCATCAAATTTAATTTTCATTAAATTATTTTCCTGAAGGAGCGAATTTTACAACATGAAATTAATTAAAATTAATTGATAATAAGTTCATCAAATTAAATTTCCATTAAATTATTATCCAGAAGGAACGAATTTTACAACATTAAATTAATTAAAATGTATTGGTAATTTTTTTTTATATTCTTGGCTGAGCTGAATTTAGGAGCCTTATTCTGGCAGTCGTGATCGAGTACTTTCTCGATTCCAAAGCAAATTAATATCTAATTCTTTCAGTCAATACTGAACGAATCGGAATTATTTTATTTTCAGTGTTGTTAAGCATTAATTTGAGTTTTTAGACCCCAGGTTGAATTTACGTTTTTGTTTTAATGATACATCGTCGTCTACAAACCATTTTTAAGAGGCATTAGCGCATAACATTGCAAAATTAGTCGCTTTAAAATATTGCCTCAGGTTTCGCTGAAATCGGCGTTTGAATTGTTGGCCGCGAAAAACACTTCTGTTGGTCTTGAAAACGAAACAATTTATCAAAATTTTAGGGCTATTAAAAGCTTTGAGTAAAATATATTATCAAAATAAATATCCGTTTTATTTTTACTTTTTTCACTTTAAATGTGTACGAGGTTCACAGTTGATATGATGGAAATACCCATATGCATAGGTTGTTAAATATATATTTCTTATGTTAGTAAATAAAAGTCTCTTTTTTGCAAGAGTATAGAATAATTAGTCCTCACACAATCAAAATTCAGCTTAATTCCGACCAATTAAGATTTAATTGCAATGTTTTGCATGGAAGGCCAAAAACGACTATACTATCAGCATAACCAACTGTTTCATGAAAAGTTGAAAAGAAACGGCTTCCTGTTATGTTCCCTCATTAGCAAAACTACCACGAGGCTCTTAGGGCCTTGATGGGCTGCTATGTGAGCTCTAGGCTAGTGAATGATTTCAGGAGGGCTTTAGGAGAAATCTTAGCGAATTAGCTGGTGAGGCTTGCTGAGTACCGGGTCACTGCAATATCACCAGCAACGAGATAGCTGATAAGTTGGCAAGACTGGGCTCAGAGATGGAGGATCCCGACTATTTGGCGGCGGTCAGGTCTCCAATTGGCTTCTACTTTGGAAGAATTAGGGCATGGGTGTTGAGTGCGACTAATGGAATCGGGGGGAACCGCACGCAATGCAGGGTATCGCGTGCGCTTTGGCCGGTGCCAAAGTCCTTCGGTTTCGCTGATAGACAGAAGTAGGGTCTGCGTTAGGACCATGATAGAAATAATCACGGGCCACTGTATAATAGCAGGATGGCGGTGAGATTGGGATCCGACTTGTCGCATGTACGCAGGTTGCGCGAGGACCATGAGGAGTTGGAGACGATTGAGCACTTTCTTTACAACTGTCCCAGATTACAGAATAGCAGGCTGAGGTGGCTGGGTAGTTGCTTCCTGCGCAAATTGGGAAATGTCTCGGGAATACCTGGCTGCGCTGCAGGAGACTGGGAACGTGTAGCGCAGTTGTTCTGTTTAGTAGGGTGTTTTGCTTGTGTTGTCCGATTTGTTTTTATCTTATAGTTCTCTTTTGATTTCACTATTCCGCTATACTTACTAGACTTTATAAGGCGCACGTCACAATGGACCATATTGGTCTATGGGTGAGGGTATGAAGTTAACTTTGCACCCGTCCTTCCAGCATAAACTAATACATTCCTAATCGATATTCAAAGCTTAGTAGTTACTTTAAAATTTGCTAGCACGCAAAAAGCCACTTCCCATTCTTACTAAAATCGGGCTAAGTTTTCTTTTAGAAACTGAAGATTTTTTCTTTTATCTAAAAAAAACCGTTCCCTTGCAATCAAAAAATAAATTCCTTAACACCTCTGCTTTTCTCACAATTGCTCCATGCGAAAAAGTGTAGTTAATTCGAGGAACTCATAGCTCTGCTTTGTATTACATTTGCTTTTCATAGTCAGATGTTTAGGTGTTTGCTTAACTACAATTGTTGGCGTACAATTGGCATGGTAACTTTGATGTGAATGATTATAAATGTGTTTAGAAATAAAAAATAAAAAAAAACAGAAAACAAAATCGAAAACAAATTTCAAATCACCCAAAAAAAAAACCCCCGAAAGTAAACCACCACCAGTAATTCGAACTAATTTGCCATAAACAGGCAATGGCTCAGGATTTATTTAGGCTTGTTAATGTTTCAAATTGTTAGTGGTGAATCAAAGAACGAGCTGCATGTTTAAAACCAGCAGAAGTGGAAATTTCGCTCGGACATGACATTTGCTTGACAGGCAACATCAGTGTTGTACCAGTACTGCCAAGTATGTGTCAAGTGCTGTGTGCATTTATAAATTTAGGCTAAAACATTGGCATAACACCACTCAAAACTTAACGAATAACAGAGCATAAAGAGACTTTAAAACAAACATTGCAGACGATCGCTATCTCATATGTACTGAATATGTTTGAGTGGTTGTGGAATAATGTTGCATTCGTTACAGTAGTTTTGTTGTTTTCTTTCCTTTTATTTAGTTCGATTATTTTCTTTGCAATAACTTCAATTTGCCGTTTGCTGTTTGATATTGACAGTTTGTCACTTCATTTTTTCTGTTTTGTTTTTTTTGTTGTCTTACCTTCATATATTGTACACTCCTTTTTTTCTTCATTAAATTTTTGTAACACAACAGGGTTGCCACAGAGATTGGTTAATTACTTTAAAGCTTCATCTGCCTTTTAGGCTTGGAACTGATTAATAAATAAATAATAAAATCATGATTTCGGTTAAGGAGCAGCAGGACTTAATGATGGCATTTGTAGTACAATTGTACCAAATTTGGTATAATCGAAACTTAATTGGTACACTGGTACAATTCATCTGTTTTTGGTACAATTAAAACAATACCCACTTAGTTTTATTATTTCTTTTAGATGAATTAACTCATTTTTCTTTTCAATAATAAAATTTTTATTAACATACATACCTCCAGCCCTGACCAGAACTACCAAAAATTGCATTATTGTTAATTTGCGCTTATGATGTTATGCTAACATACTAAGCGCGGACAAAAATACCTAAGTATATCCCTGTAGGAATGCCTGGGATCAAGTGTCTCCCAATTCCAGTTCTTTTTTTGTGACGGTACAATTTGAGAATTGTGAGATCCCAACACTGGGATTTATCCGATCAAAGGAGCGCTTAACACCCCTGTGAACAAGAACCGTAGTTAAGAGAATTTTTGTTGGGCATTGGCAGAACGTAAATGATTATTTATTGTTAGTTCATATTTAATAAGCACAAAGAAAAAGTTTTGGTTTTATGCAGAAATTCTCTGTTTTCATTTTAGTATAAGTAAGAAAGCTGGGAACTATGGACAAAAATATATTCAAGGTGCCGAAAGAAGCATTCAAGTGCCTCAGTTTTTTAATACGGTGTAAGAGATACTTCAATCCTTCCGATTTCCTTACTATTTAAACCACCTACATAAATCCGAACGCGAATGGAATACAACTCTCATGTGTGCTTCAAAGTATATTTTGGAGCTTCTTGACCGCGTGCAGGAGAGGGCAGATGTTCTGATTGTGACAGTAGCTTATCCAATTCTTTTGACTCCCTTGTGCACCGGCGCAATATGGGCTCTATTTGCCTATTTTATCTTTACTGAAATGGGATGTGTTCTGATGAAATTAGGGATCTGGTTTTCGAAACCCATACGATTGTACAAAATACCTAGAGGTTTTTTAGCAAGAGCCCATATATTTGTGGTCAATTGGCAAGTGCATTGTACAATGCATTACAGAGAAATTATGTTTTTGGACGGACTGTACCTGCTGAAGTCTTTCCTCTCACTTTCAACTTGAATAAATTCAATTCGTTTATTCAATATTCACAAGCACTTCTTCTTCCATACTCCTTGCCATACCCTATTTCCAAGTTCTAACACAATGCAATGCATTACTAGGGATAATACCCTAAGTTTTCACGTTATACAATTCCTTTCTTCATAAAAATAATTAAATAAAAATTAATTTGATGAACTTTAGGCTAATTAAAATATCAAAATTTGGTGTATAAACCAAAACATTAAAAAAAATGGTAAAAACTTTGCAATATTTTGGATGAATACGGAAAGAAGCCTTGTCTGACTTGACTTAATTTGAAAACTAGCAAAAAACCAACTTTTTATTAACTTCAAAACTTAATTTTAAAACATTGGCAACTCTCAACACATGTCATTATTTCGCAACTAACGGCGGAATTTTGTACAACATCAATTCAAGTCACTCGTACGAATAAGTATTCGCAAGTTCGAATAAGTATTAGAGTAACTATGTAACTGTTCATTGTTGCAATTTGTTTGTTTTCAATCTGATAAGTTGTGTTTAATTAGTTGGCTCTTGTAACGTTTGACATTTTTCTCATTTACTGATTGAATGAATGAGTGAGCGAATGTTGTTGTTGGTAAATAAATTAATTGGGAAGTGGTACAAAAGTACTTGCGAAGTGTTATGGGGTGAGAAAACTTTTTATATCAATGTATTATTTTCCGCACTTTTGACCAGCTTTTTGTGGTGCGATCTAAACAAACAAACAAATCGACATATTGACAATAATATAAATTGAATTTTTTTTAAATTCCAATTGGCATTTGTTAAAATTCAACATAAATTATGGCATGACATTAACACAGCTTTCAAAACATTTGAATTGAACAACTTAATGTAAATTTTACAAGTTGTGTTTTTGCTTTTTAGTTAGTTTTTCATCTAACGGATAGAAAATTGTGCGATAAAGTTTTTCCGTTCATCTGCATTTTCTATTTTTTTCAACTGTTTATATTCACATATATTTGAGAAGGTTGTATTTGTAGATTTTGCAGGTAGAAAGAGGACAATGATGATTTCGTTATTGTTTGTATTCCTCCTTATTGCACATTTATATAAAAATTACTCAAAAGTTTCAAACATGAATTATGTGTTGCTTAGTTGACATGCCGTATGCAGATTTATTCATCCTACAAAAAACAGACGAAGCAAAAAAAAAAGAACGACAACAATGTTTTGTTTATATGCTGTTCAGTGTCAAACACAAAAGTATTTGAAATATGGCAAAATATCAAGAAAAATTATTTAAAAGAAAGTAATTGGGGATATTTATATTGCACATACAAAACAATATTTTTCGACTTTTTGCTTGATTTAAGTTAAAGCATAACCTTTTTTTGAATCCTTTAATTATTTTTTCATAAAGCTGCATATAATAGAAATAAAATAAATTTTATGTCATGAAAACCCATGGATAAATTCGTTTGTTAATCCCGATTTTGAAATTTCTTATCGCCAATTTGTGAAGAGTAACATGTTGCACACATAAAATAAACATGTTGCGGTTAAAAAAATGTTAAAACTAAGTACTTTCACTTTTTCTTTGTGAATTTTTTGAATTCAAAAATTTTATAAAAAAAAAAACAAAAATAAATATTTTTTTGCAACTTCGGCTTTAATAACTCCAAAAACAATGGCTAGACTAAAAAATGATATTAGAGAAACTTTAATCTTGCGTAATTTAAAATGTTTCGGGTAGGTCGTTCCAAAGTTACGAAAGGATGTAAGGAGCAGCCTTTTCAAAAATATCAATTTTTAGAAAAAAATTTTTTTTTAATCCAAATTTTTAATATTTTAATTCGGTCAAGTTCATCAAATTTAATTTTCATTAAATTATTTTTATGAAGAAAGAAATTTTACAACATGAAATTTAATTAAAATTGTTATTGATAATCTTTCATTCTTGACCGTGGCCGAGGCTCGAACCCTGTTCGGCAGGTTACCATGACATGTTTCGATCGCAACCACTCGATCTCCTCAGATGGATTTGCCGTCTTACACTCGCAGCCATCGACGACTGCTGACGTCAATAGTCAAACATCAATCGTTAAACCAAATAATCTTTTAACCTTTGCAAGATCAAAATTTGCTTTTTTGAATGATTATCCATTTTTTTAATTGATTTTACATGTTTTTCCTAACTTCTGTTTTTTCCGTACTTATGTCAAGAATTCTTCTTGAAGTCCAAAGTCCATTTTTTGTTTTTTCATTTTGTCTTTCTTTCTCCTGTTGACCTTTTTCAGCACAACTTGAAGGACAAATGTACACATAGAGCTCGTGCCCTAGCCTTAACAATAATTAGAATTGTGGTTATTTTGTTGAACTATTTATGGTTTTTTATCCAAATTTTTATATTTTAATTCGGCTCAAGTTCATCAAATTAAATTTTCATTAAATTATTTTTATAAAGAATGGAATTTTACAACATGAAAATTAATTAAAATTGTTATTGATAATCTTTCATTCTTGACCGTGGGCCGGGGCTCGAACCCTGGCGGCAGGTTACCATGACATGATGATTTTTGCAGACTAAAGCGGATCAATTTGTTTAAATTAAATGAACTTTAGCCGGAATAAAAATATACATATAAAATTTGGATTAAAAAACCAAAAACAGTTCAATAAAATTACCACAATATTTTTTATTAATATTGATGAGTTTCCTGTAATAAAATTTTATATAGCCATTTTTTTATTACAAATTTAGTCAATTTTAGTTGTAAAGAGTAGGTTTCACTGGTTCCAAATCATGTAATTATCTCTTCGATTGCGGCCTGTATCTTGCGTACAAACAATCAGTCGCAATGACCCACATTGTAAGATCGACTCTTGGAAAATGATTCTGAGTTGATCGGTGTACTAAAAGTTGGGCGGAATTGATCAACGTGCTGGGGTGTCAACTTACAATAAATTTGAGAAACTTTTAAGTGCAAATAAACATATAGAAACATTTTTGGAAGTCGATAGTTTCAAATTTATAAATTTAGAATTTAGAGGAATTTGAAGCATATTTGACGTTACTCAAGTTCACTACTCCTTTTTTGGATGCAGTATTAATGAATTTCAAAAGTATTATATTGCATTAGAAGAGGAAATATTCCAATTCTTAAGATTTTCTGTAATAAATTGCGCCTTCAAAAGATGCAAATCAAGCGTTAATATAAAAATAAGATACCAAAATCTACAACTGCGATACCGTGGGACATCCTTCATACCGCAAATCGCTTTATGTAATACATATGCCACAAAAGTTACTCAGAAATCCCTACAGAAGTTTTGAACAAAAACGATTGCAATCTGCCAATAAATCAGTAACATATTAAAATGTTATCACCAGTATGCATTTTCCGGCCCAGGTTATTAAAGCTAAAAGAATTCAAAGGGAAATAATCTGTTTAATTTAATAGTGTTTAAATTCATTTACATTTAAAATTCTTAATTCAAATATCAAAGAACTGCTTCATTAGCTTTCATTATTGACTTTAAGCTTTAAAAATTTAAATTGTAAGTTTATTTAAAAGACTTTCTAATAATCAAACGAAATAGAAAATGCTGAACCTGAAATAAAAAATTAAAAACAAAAAATCTATATAAATAAATTACATTTGACAGGAAATATGCATATTGGAGAGTTTTTTTTACATCCTTTAAACATTCTACGTGGTCCTTTGAACATGGCACCGTTCAAATAACCCTTTTTTTTGTTGTTGTAAATTTCATCTTAACAAGTGATAAGTATTTACAAGATGGAGGAAAAACAATCACACAATCAGAGCACTGGAGATGAAAATAACAGTAAATACAAATAATGCCAATCTCGCGTGTGGTATGTACAATGTGAAATATACTTTTTTTTGCTGTTGCTCTATTTGATATAAAATTTGTTACATGACACTGTACAATTTGTTTTCATTTTAAGTCAGGGCTTAAAGGAGTAAAAACAAAAAGTTTTATAAATTTTAGAATATTATTTTTTGTTTCTTTAGAAAAAGCTGCCTCAGGAAGTCGATTCGAGCCCTTAAGACAATTCTGACCTTAACTAGGCAATTTAATGAATAGAAATAGAAAAAAATAAATTAATTCTTTTTCATCACTGCTTGTAAACCAATTGTCAATTTCGATTTTATTTATATGACCGTATGCTGTTTTTTTTTCGTTTTGTTTCAAACTAAAGTGCCAATAAGGAATTTTTTAGTAAACAAATCTCCGTTTTTTGCAACTCTCTCTCTGGCTTTTTCTACACCAGTATCGTTATTGTCTACTTGTCTAATTCGCATGCAAAACATCAAGATGACTGTGGTTTTCCGATGGGTGGAGGACACCAATCTACATTTTATATTTTAAACAACTGACAGAAAAAGATACAAAAATAATAATAAAAAAAGCTGTTTAGAATAGTATAAAAATGACAAAGAAATCGACAAGAAAAACTCTATATATGTCACAATAGCTGAAATGTCACTACTTGTCAAATGCTTTGACCAAAATGAAATACTATTTTTTCATTTGCTGCTTAAAAGTACACTGTATTGTCTAATAAAAGACTAGAAATATTTATTAGGTTTGTCAGAGTTAATGTAACAGTAACTTAAAATAGTTTGGTTGAGGGGAAGTTTTCAAATTCCTTTTTGTTATTCACAAAATATTTTATTCTTTTTTATTTTAAGTTTTAAAACATAAAATGTTTAACTTTACAAAGTTTTTTGTTTGTTTTAAATTCTACAAAAATTATTGCCTTATTTTAACAAATTTATTACCAGTTCAGTTTTTTTTTGCTGGCTGATTTTTTTTTTTTGTTTCTTTAATTTAAATTTTATGCTGACGTTTGTAATGTCCATTTAGCTACAATGATATGTCACACTAGAGTGCACGCTAATTGTCAAATGTTGTCAGTTTTGCGCCATTTTTATTACTCAATTGACATTACTGTTATAAGAACTTAATTTATTTTATGATTAACACTATTAAAACCAAAGGTGGTTAAACGTTGTTAGAAATTATATAAATTTCCATTAAATTAAAAAAAGTTTCTGTGCTTGACGATATTTCTTAGTTAAAACGAATTGTTTCTTTTAAACAATTGAGTGATAGCTGTTTTTATTATTATTGATTAAATCTCCAGAAGTAAAAATATAATATAAAAAACTTTCTACTTTTTTCATTTAATGTACACTAAATAATTTTCTTAAGTTTCGACCATTAAAATTCAATATTAAGTTATTTCTAGTGTAGTTTTTGAGCTGAAACGTGAAGAGCTATTACTCCCTTATTGTGGTTCATGTCAATTTTAATTAAAAATTCCCTGAACAAATAAATTTAAAAAAAATTTACATACAACAGATCTCGAGCTTAAGCATTTTAACTTAATACACAAAATAATTTTTAGATCATTTCCTATTACTATCAATATAATTTCAAGACATCTCTGTGCGAATGTTATAGGGGCCGGCGCGCCTATAGGCTTACTTTAGCTATCCTTTGGCTAGCAATGAAGTAAATTATACAGAAAATTTATACAACTATTAGATATCAGCAGAATGTAATGCATTTTCTGTACAATTTTCTTCATTGCTAGCCAAAGGATAGCTTAAGTACGCCTCTTAACAGAAATAAACAAACGAAAATTCTGATAGTGCATAGAAAATATTCCTAAAAAAATTGAAGGAATAAGACTATAAAAGTATTAAAGCTTTTGAGCATTGTTATTTGAGTTCATATACACATTCGAATAATATGAACAATTTATATAATAAATGTTACTCACCATGAGAAATAAATTCCCAGATTCTATTTGTAAATTTAAATTTGTCTGTAAGAAAAAAATATATAGACAAATAACACCGCGTTACACACATTCTGTCCTATGAACAAAATACACTTTTTTGGGTTTGTGGCATATGCGATTGGGACAGATGGCTGTTTGTTACCGATATTAAGCAGCATGACTTTAAAAAAATCGATCCAAAGTCTTTCACACAGGCGGACAGACGGACAAAAAAAATTCTGACGTGTATATGAAAATCGCCGATACACGTGTATTTTTATTTTTTCTCCCCTTTCCGAAAAAGTATATTTGGTTCATAGGACATAAAAAAAGCTCGTTTTTGTAACGCGGTGTAATAAATAAATATAATCTTTTCTTTTGTTTCAGAAGGACATTTGGACTCTTTTGGTTTTGAAACGTTTAGAAAAGCAGCTTATATCTAAAGTATATTGGTATTGAAATCAATTAAAAAAAAGTGTTTTAATCAGTGTTCGAAAATAAACACAATATTATTTAGCGAGCCACGCACCCTGAAACGATATTTATGTGTGTATTAGCACACAACCCTTTATACCGTTCATAACTATTTAAAATAAAGTAACGAATATTATATAGTGTTCTGTTCTTCGCTATAAAACAGATCAATTGTAGTGGCTCTGTAGACATACATTATATTTTAATGTTCTTTAGCGTTTTTTTAAAGAAATTAGCAACCGCAAAATTTTAGCAAAGACCCCAGCAGGAAAAGCTTATGTGCGTATTGTGTACATGTTTTGTTTGTGAACAATTTTTTCGTATATGTATTTTGTTTTCGTAAAAAATTTTTGGTTTCCTTGCCAGACAAAGGGCGCTAGGCACAACTGAAAAAAAACAAATATTAATCTGCTAAATCAAACACAACAAAGTTTGTGGTTAAAAAAACAGAACGCAATTAAATGTTCTCATCTCTTTATTGAGTTGGATAAGTACAATATATAATTTTTGCTTTCGAAGATCACAAACAGATAAACGTTATTTTTTTAATGACTTACTACAAAAATTCTATTAGCGTTTGTGTTTTCCAAAAATCTAACGAACCGAACACTGGAAAGTGTACATAGGCCAAAAAAAATTTCCAGGTAGAAAGCAAAAAATTGAGAGACATAAAAATTCTTGCAAATTTTTACTGGTAAACAGTGTGACCATATTAGCTTTTTTCGAGCTAAATTTAGCTTTATTTTTTCATGTTTAGCTTTAGATATTTCATTTAGCTTTAAGCTTTTTTTCGGCTTTTTTCAACAATGCATTTAGCTTTTTTAGCCTTTTTTAATTTTAATTTTGGTTAATTTATATTTCAAAATAAATAAAACGGTTTATCCAAATAAACTTATTTGTGATTTAGTTAAAAGAGTTATAGTGTGACAATGCAGAAGTAATCGATTTTGTAGATTTGAACTACATACATAACAGTGCTGCAGGGCAAGAATAAAAAAGTAACGCTATTTTTCAAAAAATTTAAAAATTTTTGTCGAAAGTTACAATTCAAAATATTTCTTTTTTATTTAGTTTTTGGTTTAGGTATCAGGGTAAAAATATCTTATTTGGTGTTTTACATTGTCGTTGTAGGGATTTTGAAATCGACAAAAATTTCAAACGAATACGACTTCGATCACGAAAACGACTCAACTATTTTTTTTAAAATTTATTGAAAACATCTGATAGTTAATTTTTTACCAGCAAGAATTATTTAACCTGTTTCATACTTTTATTTAAAAAAATTATTTTTAAAATTTTTAAATTAAAAGTCTTTCAATCACATAAAATATTTATTTTATTAAAATTTACGAATTATATTCTTCGGCAAATGGTTTAAAACAATTAAATTAATTACGATATAATCTCTTTTATTACATCTGAAGAGTGTCGATATGACCAACTTGCTAGTTTTTGGTGGTAAAGCGCTCATTTCCTTTTTTATTTTTTTGAGTAACATTTTGTAAATTCTGCTAGTAAATGAACACATCTATTATATGTCTAAGTCAAAGTTGATAAGTAAGATTTGGAAATATTCTTAGCTATATATGTACATATAATGAAAAAAAATTTTATAACAACTCTAACCACCGTTTTTACAACTTACCGATAGCTAAAGGCAGGATTTTATCGGGCCTAAATTATATTTTTAAATGTGTCCTTTAAGAACAAAGCCAAGGATATTATACTTACTTAAACACTATTTAATCTATGAAAAATATTGATATATGTAAAAGTTACTACAAGAAGCCATAAAAAAAATTTAGCTTTATTTTTTGGCTTTAAATTTCCTTTTTTAGCTCTTTTTAGCTCTATTTTAAGCATGATTTAGCTTTATATTTTTTAAAAATCTGGTCACACATCTGGTAAAATTTTTACATCCAAGAACTTTTTGTGACAGATGGTTCATGTTTTTTGTGAGAGGGAAAAAGAATACTCTTTTCTCTCCTCTCATTAAAATACCCAGACTTTCTGAAAGAAAAGTTGTATAGTGAGAAACCGGACTTACTTAATTTTGAAATTTTTCTAAACAATAAGATTTTTTATTTCATAAGAGTTTCATATTAGTACAAAAAGAAAGTCATGGATGGGAATTTAAATTTTTTTCACAAGTTTTCATTATAATTTTTTCTAAAAAACAAAACAAAATGATAAAAATCAGAATAAAACTAATAAATATTAAAGAAATGATAGTTTGAATTAATAAGATTTTGATTTTCGTGCTTAATCCCTATTTATCCTAATTCTTGATAAATACACTGAAATTTACTGTTGGAGAATAAGCTAGTTTCTATGCGCATTTCACGGGTTGCTTAGGCAAGATGACACATTTACCCACAAAAAACTTTCGATAAGCTACTAATATCAGGGGCCTGATTCTGGCAGTCGTGAACGAGTACTTTCTCGATTCGAACGCAATTTAATATCTAATTATTTTAGTCAATACTGAACGAATCGGAATCATTCTTTCAGTGTTGGAAAGGATTAATTTGAGTTCCACAATACTAAAATATTATTTTGATTCGTTTTGTATCGAGTGGAAGAATTAGAAATAAATTACTTTTGAATCGATATAGAACTCGATCACGATTGCCAGAATTAGGCCTCAGATATACAAACAAAACTGTAGAGTGAATGAGAATTATAAACACGTTAAATTCTTAAAGCTTAAACAAAATACCAACAATAAACAGTGAGTTTATCTTTTCTTGCATTCCCCACTACAATTGGTTGGAATTGACAAAAAACCAAATTAAAACAAAACAAATTTCTTATTTGTTTTCGCAAGAAAATAAAAATAAAGCAACTTGCCAGTTCAGTTTTTTGGTTTTTTGTGCTTAATTCCCAATTTTTATTCTTGATAAATGCAAATGTTTAATTTTTGTACTTAACTTCTCTCCAAAAATTAAAGCGTTCCTAAAATAAATATATAAATGTTTTTAAACTGAACAAATGTTAATATTCTACAAAGAGTTTTCTTTTTATTTAAAGTATAAAACAGTAGACGCAAAATGTAATAAAGAAGATTTTCTATTCGATTTTTTTAATATTTTGATAAAATGTCATTGGATTTTGTGAGAGCAACGATCCTAAGTGGGTTAGTGTAAAAGGGGCTTAAGTAGTAAAAAAAATTGGTTGCTATTGCTTAAAAGCTTTTTTTAAGGTCAATCTAGCCGGTTTTTCTTTATTTTTAATTTCTATTCAGTGGATTTTATTTACCAAGATAATTTAACATTCTTGTTCATGACAAATCCTTGAAACTCTTATTTAAGTTTGTCATTTCAACGTTAAAGCTTGGCGCTGGAATACGTAACGATTGAAGCGTTAATTAAGGCTGGTCTGTTAGTTATTTTTTTTGGCTGCACTAGTGTTAAATTTATGCAAGTAACTGCAATAAAAATTGAAAATAATGACTAGGACAAGAAATATTATTTATTGGTATGTTAAAATAATTGTTTTTGTTGTAGTATTTTATTTCATTTTACAATGTTTAAATGCCATAAAAAAGAAGTTATGGCTGTTATTGTAAATAACGATAAGTACTGCGAAACTGAAAATAATTTTTTGATTTTATCTAAAGCTTTTTCCGAACAGCCATCGAGCATAACTCAACCGAAATGTGCAACCCTGTTGGAATACCCAACCTCATAAAAAAGAAATTTTTTTTCAACAAAAATGCATTTTAAATTATTCGTACTTGAGACCAGGTGACCTTTACACCCCTGATAGGGGGTTGAGGTAGGATAAAATTTAACTTGAAAGAAAATTACTTTTCCTCTACTCCTTTCTCTCCCTTCCCCTGTACTAGTGTTGTAAAGTTTTTCATAAAATTGCAGACAGTGCGTCTGTTTTTTTTCTTTGTCGTTTTTATTTCTGTATTTTATTTCAGTTTTTGTTTGGTTTGTCAGAGAATTTGTTTTTATGGTTTGCAAAAATATTCTTTCTATATATATTTTCACTTTGTGAACGATTCGTTTGTATGATTGTTTGGTTTTTTTTTATTGTTTTTATGTTATTGAGCCATAAAACTTGGAAAATTATGACGACTCGATGGATTTATGATTATTTTCTACAAATTGTTATTTTTGTTCTGCATTTCACTTCGTTGTGCTTTTTTTCTGTGTGTGTATGAGTGTTTGCAGTGGTGGTTAACTTTAAATAAGCGGAAAATATTATGACATTTTTAAAACAGAGGTGGAATAAATTTTTGTTAATTTTCAAATAAAATATTAAAAATTTGATAAGTTTTTTTTTAAATCTGCCAAAAACATGTTAAAATCCGCAACTAAATCTAATACAAATTAAAATATTGTTTCAGAATTTATAAATTTAGACCCCTTTCGGAATATCTACCTGCAGAAAATGCGCCAAATTGGCCATATATTTTTCTTAGTGGTAAGTATGAATATTGTTTCGGAACGATAATATATTTTTCGGTATTTAAATTTAGCGATCTCGGTCAAGGCTTAACGTGTGCCCAAGCTATGTAACTACCGCGTCGAGAAACTTTTCGAAATGAAACAAAAATGCCATACATGGAAACAAACAATGGTTTTTCTCACTTAACTGCGTCTGTTAAATTCTAGGCGAGTAATTTTTACAATATGAAATGAATTAAAATTTATTGATATTTTTTTATTTTTGACTGACGCTGGGATTGAATTCACGTGCAGGGGCAGGTTGATCTGACATATTTCGATAGTAACCGCGCTATGTCCTCAGAGATGTTTGTCACTAAACACTCACCGCTTCTTTTGTTTTTTTTTCTTTTAAATCGTTCGAAAGTGAGCATAATTTCAACAAACAGGCATGGCTTAATCCACTTAGAATTACTTACTGCCTGCTTTTAGAACAAGAGCACAAAAGTGACTTGTTTTACTACATTTAAAACAAAAAAAATATTGATATATTGCATGAACGCCATAAATAGAAGTCGTTTTATTCAAATTATTGCTGGCGGAGAAAAACGCATCTTTTACGAAACCCGAAGTTCAAGAAACCATAAGTGAAGCCCAGCCTAACATCCGAACTAACTCGTTCTTTGAATATCTATGGCATTTAAGCGATTGTCTACATATGGTTGGACTAGAAGCTTCCCATCTATTATTAGGTGCTGAAGTCAGACCAAACGATCACTAGTGATCTGTAGTAGCTAGGATTGCCATACATCCTGGAATGGCCTGGATTCTCCAGTTTTTTTTTGGGTCTGGTCTAGGTTCCAGCTAAAATACAATTTATCCAGTTAAAAAAATTCATTCATAAGGTCATTCCTAAAAATTAAAGGAATAGGACTATTACAAAAAAGCTTTATAAAATACATAACTGAAATTAAGCTCATAGAATAAATTCGAAAAAATAAAAATGTTGAATATAATAAAGTAACCTATGAAAGGAAATAATTCCCAGTTTCTATTTTCAAAATTCATTTTATTTTGAAAAATTATTTTTTTAATAAAATATTTTTTATTGATTAAATTAATATTTTGTACAGAACAAAATCATATACAATTTTTAAAAATGCGATAAAAATAAAGTACAAAATCTATATAAATTGATCGCGTTCGTTATACATGTCAATTAGCAATACTTTTTGTGAAAAGACTTATGTTACTTTTAATAATCTTAACTGACAAGGTTACAATTTTATTAATACTCAATTTTGATGATAGTTGCAAAATGTTTCAAACATTTTTGCTTACAACTAAACTAATAGAGTTATTAAACTTTGCAAATAACAATACAAACTATGAATAAGAGGCTAAACAAATAGTTATCAGCCATGTTCTGGAAATCCAATCCGAGTGAAAAAAGTTAATTAAATAATTTCATTTTATGAACTTTATAGTATGAGTACAGCCTTACTGTAGTTTAATTTCCAAAAAATTTAACGGGTATCACCATTGATTTAAATTTGACTCGATTTCGATCTCCATAGCATGGCTGTATATGTACTTTTTTATGTGTTATAAAATTATATATACCAGTGCAAATTTATGTAAACGGTGGCAGCAATTCTACAACAATACAACAACAACAGAAACATTACATTGTAAGTGTTTACGGCTCGAAATGTCAACCATTCTAAACAAAACATTGTGAAACCAAAACAAATTGGCTCGAACTGTCAAAGTCAGCAGGCTTTTCGCTGCCACCGGTAGTGAATTGTCCCTGATATATACATATATGTATATATATAATTTTGGAATATGATATAAGACGACTGAATTTTAAATGTCACGTTTTATTTCCTGTTTTGTTTTTTTTTATTGTAAAATGAACCTTTTTCTAATAGTTAAGTGCATTCCAGTCCAGTTATTTTTTCAAACTCCAGGTGAATTTTTGCTATTGTCCAGTTATTTGACTCTTGGTATCTGGCAACCCTACCTGTAGCGAACAAAGTTCACACGTTTGAAGTGAGATTGGACAAATAAAAATATTTGAAGGTATATGTGACCAGACATAAAGCCGTAATAGTTCATCATGACAACGACCATTTACTTGTTGAAACACGGCTTCGAATCTATTCAGAAACTAGTTTTTTTGTAATTTTTGCCACAGCATTTTAAAATAATTTGGTATGGCGTCAAAAAAACCTAAAAAAACATTTTACTGTCTTATTAATTTATTTATTAAATTACCCATTCTAAACTCCTTGAAATACAAGTATTAAATACTTAAGTTTCAACTTCAAATTCATTCAATTCAAATGACTTTAACATTTACCTTAATACAGTGAAATAACATAAACCTCTTTGGCTAATTATTATTTAGAAAAAAATGCCACATTAGAGTTATTAGCTGCTGGGTCAAACAAATCAAAACTAATCACACTATGGCGAATAACACATATTACGTGGTCAGGGCATTTAAAAACATGCACTTTTCGTAAACGATTTTCATATAATTTAAATTGTGGTATGAAATATTGTGTTTATTTCAATTGTACCAATCCTTAATGAAATTTAATATACACTCGAACATATTGCAACATACCACCAGCACACTTGCATTTGTACAATGGTGCTCGCTTGTACAAATGCAATGCAACAAAATAATAAAACAGCAACAAATGTGTAGTAAAACACATATAATTGCACTGCAGCAATTATTCACTCATTCGTTCGTTCGTTCATTCATTCATAGTTTTCGAAACATACAATATGAACATTTATGCAATACAAATAATGTTTGCATACATCTACATACATATGTACGTACATACTCGTCCAAACACACGTACATCTTGAGAACGAACATTCATTCAACCTGGTCTTAACCTGCTGCATTATGTATCATACTAAAAACTAATAAACAAAATGCACAAATGGTCGATACTAAATCTAAATGTTTGAAACAAAACAAGAACAACAAAAAAGAAAACAACTTTAAATAGCAAAACTTCAACACAAAAATAAAGTACCATTAAATTCAAACCGAAGCTAACTAACTAGCACCCCTTCATATACAAATTTAGACCCCTCTTACTGACTCCCTCCGATTTACCATAAAAAATAAATACAATTATATGACTGTTTTTAAGTCAGAATAGAGTCAGGGTTGTAAAACAGTTAAATCCGTATTCATAAAAAATTAAAATAGATTTGAATTGTATTTTAAGAAAAAACATATATCAAAATTGGACGTAGAACTTATAGTCCTGGAATCTACTAGGCCTAGGCTACTTCCAGTCTTCCGCTTCCCCGATTCACGTCTTACCGAAATACCTATTTTTTTTTACTTGAAAATTACCATATTTTTCATACCAAATTTTTCAAAATTATATATCTCCGATATCGGGCTGAATCTGGACGTGGAACTTATAGTCCGGGAATATACTAGCCCTAGGCTACTTCCAGTCTTCCGCTACCCCGATTCATGTCTTCTCGCAATACCAATTGGACCAACTTATTTTTAATAATAATGCTTTTATAATGCGAATTTCTGTGAAAATACTTCTTTAATAAAAAAAAATAATTTTTTTAATAAAAACTTTAGTTTGTTGTTTAAAGGAAAAATGTTCTTGTTTTTAATTTTAATAATTATTTTGTTTTTTGTTTACATAAAAAAATTTTTTTGTTTAAGCAACTCGTTTAACAGCGTGTGGAACGTATTTAAAATAACTGTGGACGTTTTTAACTGGCGTATTTAACTTCACACCCTTCACAATTTATGCCCCTATTACAGTTTACAACTCAACCTTAGTTTACGCAGTTTTTGTATTGTGGTTTACAACGTTATTATAGTGTGGTTGACCAAAAACATCAAAAATGTACAACTCATCACACGAAGATGTTTTATTTTAACTCAACAGAGTTGAGTTGTAAACCAGAACAGAATTCAAAGAAATACACTCCAGATAGTACTTTTTTCTTTTAAAACCTTTTCATACAGTAAGAAATTTTTGCCTACACTTATAGTATTTGGAAATTAGTTCGCGCCGCCGGCGAGAACTTGCTATGTATACATGTCTATCGTATGTGGACTACGCATAGAAAGAATTGTTTTTGCAAACAATCGTTCTTGCTATATTTTTCAAGAAATAAATATACATATAAAATATTTCGTACTCTAAACTCACATTAAAAAAAAAATAATGTGTGTACTTTTTGTTTTTACTCTCATTGCTTGACTTTAACCTACCAGGCAGAATGAACCTTCCTTTAACTTATCGCTCACTTTAGGTTAAAGTAAAGTTGTCATAATGGAACACATTTTATATGGCCGATAAAATTCTACCTTAAGCTATCGTTAAGTTTTGAAAACGGTCGTTAATTTTTTAGCATATTTTTAAAACCCGAACTTCCACTTTAGCAAAGCATTTGTTTTTGTTTCTACACGTTCACAGCCAAAGGTCCTAGTCGATCGGCTCAAAGCCGGCTTAGAGTTGCTGCCGGTGTTTTTTTCTTTGCATTAGCCGCCGCCGAAAGTTCCGGCTAGTTTCGACTTTTGTCATACACATATAGAGAAAAGTCTTTTAATACTCATTTCTTTAAAAAGAAAAATATTTAATGCCGATTGATCTGTCAAAAAAAGGTAGAATGTTTTCAATCTTTAAAAATCTGTTTGGTTTTAAGCAAATATCGCAATTACAACAAATAAAAATTTAACAAATAAATAAACTGGGTAAAAGCAACAAGAACACCAATAATATCAGCAGCAATAACAAACCATAACAAAACAATTGCTAAGCACGATTTATGATTGCTGATAAATTTTATACATGTCAAGTTGTCGTATATAAACATAAAACTATTTAGGAGGAGAAATGGGCCAATACAACATATACACACACACACACACTCACTCCAAAAACAACGCTGATAGACAAACACACATACATAGATTAATACAAACCTGCCTATAAAATCCAAAGTGGATTGGGATAAGTAAAGGGGGATTTAGGAGCTGAAGGCTGTCCTATGCATGTCTATAAAGTGAAATGAAGTGCCGTTTAGATGAGGTTCTTGTGTGCAGCACTTTTTTTTTCTCTGCTCTGCTCTGCTCTGCTTTGTGGCTTGTGCTTTATGACAACACTCAGAGCAATTTATGACACATTTCCGTCAAAATTTTCACGATTCACACAAATATCAACAGCAAACACACAGTCACACTCGTTAACATCACTTTACTCCACTCTAACCCACAGCAACAACTCTACACCTCAAAGTATTTTGTTAAAGCTCCAAGTACCCCACCTGGGTTAACTGTATCTACAAGTACACAAGTTTAGCATGACTTTAAAATGTATGAGTATTATCATTATAACAACTCAAACCTTTTTTATTTTTGGTTTAGTTGTTTTGTGATTTTTGTTTTTTTTTTTGTTATTTTTGGTTTTTATTTTATTTCGTCTGTTTAATAAATTTTATTTATTTTTTTTTTGTATTTTTGCAAGAAACGACCTGTTCCTGGTGGTGTAATCAGTCGTGAAAATCAATGTTTTTTATTGTTTGCTATAGTGGTGGTGGTGGTGGTGGTGGCGGTGGAGTACGAAATGGTCTGGTAACTTGTGTTGGTGATGGTGGCGGCAGCAACAGCAGAATGGTTCAAATTGTGATAGGCAACTTCAAAGGAAATGCCTATGCCTGTCAACGACATAAATCGTTGTGACAATGAAATGTAATTCCATTTCTATTGTAGATAAAATTTTCTTTTTAGATTTGATAATAATAAATATGCAATTTGAAAAAAAAAGATATAAATTACGACCGTAAAGAAAGTAAATTAACCCTTTGAAAAGGTTTAAAGTATGAGAATGAATTAAGATGTTTAGAGAGGAGTTAAAAAACTTTTCTTTCATTAAAGAAATTAGAAAAGGATAAACAAGAGTAGATATAATATTGTGGATTATACTTTTTTTCTGATGGAAAGGCTTTTTTTAAATTCTTGCAATGTATTGTATAAAAATGTTTAGGAAAATAAGATAAAAAACATTTTATAATTTATCCTTGTTATCATTTCTGTACATTATAACTAAAATCTCATAGCGATCCTTTATATAGAATTAAGCTACACATTGATGTCATTTAATCTTTCTTAAAAAATATAGATCGATATAAAGAAAAATAAGCAGGAAAGAATAGTCGGTTAAGTCCGACCATTTCATACCCTACACCACAGTCTTCTCAAAGCATCACAGAAGTTATCGGAAAACAAATACAGTAGATTACGAATACACTGAACCAAAAAACCAATGAAAATGTACGTTAAGCAAACGAAAAATTTTATAATTTTCGTCCAATGAATTTGTTCGTTGTAACAATGAATGACATTTCTTTAAAATAATGGGCATTTGTGCTAACAAGACTTAATAAATGTTTCGTTACCTCAAACGATATTTTTTTACTTTAACGTACATTTTATATAAAATACTTAATAAATGCATGTTTATTGTGTCAAAAAACAGTACTTAAATGTCAATACCTGGATAATTTTATTTTTCATTATATTGACGAATAAATCGTTGAGCAAACGAAACCTATTTTAATAAACGTTCTTCGTTTGCTTAATGTACATTTTCGTTGCTTTTTTGGTTCGGTGTATAAGAACATCTCATAAAGGGTGTTTTTTTTATAGAGTGACACAAGTTTAAATCTTAATAAATCGAGGAAGTTTATTTTTAATATCAATAACACGGGCTTTATTGGAAACACAATTTTATGAAATTAATGTTTAAATATGATTTCCGTTATATGGCCGCCACGGCTGTCGCGTAGAAGGCGCAATCTGGAACTCTTTGAAAGTTAATTTCCAGGTGTTCAATTGTTTGTGATTTATCGAAGTAGACAAGTAAATTAACACAACACCAAACCAAATAAACCAATGGGGTTAAATCACACGATCTTGGTGGCAAATTAATTGGGCCATTACGTGAAAATATTTTTTCTTCAAAAGTTGCTTTGCGAAAATCAATTGTAGCGCCCGCTGTTTGGCAAGTATAATGACACGTTATTGAGGGAAAAGTAATTTTCTGTGGATGTAATGATTACTCCAAATGTGACAATTCTTGTTATTTAAGTACCCGTTTAACCAGAAATGGGCTTCAGCGTAAAATATATTTCAGAATATTGATTTGGTCATTTATTTTGATTACAAATTTCAACCACGCGTTGCTCCGGTGTAAGTCGATTCAAAATGAAATTTCAAAGCAAACTAAACAAAAAGCAACTATCAGCTGTTAAATGGGTGCCTTAATAAAGCAGTGATGACAAAGTTGTGACACTCTAAAAAACCCCGCTCTATAAGGCACATAAAAACGCTTTAAAGAAAGTATTTCAAAAGCACCGTGTCGTTTTCCAAATGTGTTAATATAAAATGAGTTATGCATAAGAAAAATTCACGTTTTTTACAGTAAAGTATGTACTGTAAACTTTTATTAGAAAAAATTTCTTACAAGAGTATAAAAAATAAATTTCTTATAAAAATATAACTGCTTAAAAGAAGAAAAAAAAAAACGCTAATTAGAAACATTTTCGTGATTTTTTTAATATCTCATATCCGTTAGCACCTGTAGAAATAGAAATGAGGAAAAAAATGTTATTTTTTAAATTCCCAAAAACAATTTCCGCGAATTTTTTCCCGGCATCAATACTGCCTTCTTTTCGTAGAGATATCTTGGTTAACTAAAACGAATTAATGAAATAATGAAAATGTTAGACTTTCTAGGTATTTATATCACTGCGACTTAGGCCGGGGTTTTAGGATGTGTATAAAGTTTAAACTTAGCTTAACGTAGTCTTAAACTCGTATTTTTCCGGCAAAATGTGATTTTTTTTATTCAATTAAACACCAACATATTAAGCTAAACTAAGCAGTTTCGTCAAACATGTTAATGGCGGCACAAATCTGTTTTCAGATTAACAAAACCTAGATTAACTGAGCTCCCAAAAACCCAGCCTAATATCAGCGACAATAAATTTGTTGACTAACAAGCTTGGATTAGCTTTAGCCTAAAATGCTGCTTACCTAATTAATATTTGATTTGAATAAATATTTTGTAAAAATTTCGACGACCAAACTTCATTTCAGTCCCCCAAACGTAAAAGAGTTAAAAAGAGACTGTTAGCACTTATTTTCAACTAGATAGACTGCCAAATTTGTTAACAATAATAAAACTAAATGCCAAAAACAGTTGTTGTCTTTATAGAAAGTACAAAATTTGTTGCCTGCAGCCATACTAAATGTTGAATTGTAAGATGTTGTTGCAACGATTAGAGTTGTTGCAACACTGTCATTACTGTTGTTGATATTACATACATACTTTTACTACCTACGAACGCAGCTGGGGAAAAAATGAAATACAAAAAAAATGTTTAACAAATGCGTTAGCTACATAAATATTAAGTCGCTTGTATGACTACAAGTTTTTCCTTAAAAGCCGCAATACGGCGGTATACAACTAAATTCTTTAAAATCAGTTATTATTATTATTACTATGGTGTATTTTGTAGAATATTGCTTGATTTAAGGGTGCTTTCCATATATTTTTTACTGTTTTTTTTTTGTTTTAATTTCCTAAGCTAATCCCGCGAAGAAGCCAGAGTCTCTGGTGGGAATCGAACCCGCAACCACGGCGCTGATACCAGCTAGCCTATCGGGGCACTCACTGTGCCAATTGAGTTTGGAACGCCTTTTCACTTCAATAAATCCAACTGCAGATCATTATCAATTTGAAAAAAATTATGTTTCTCTGTCATTTGTTAAAAAAAAAATCGGATCACCGCAATTTTTATTTATTTTGAGGCAGACTTGACAAGTAAGTTTTGCTTTTTTAAAAAGGGGCCGCCTTTTTCACGATTCTCTTTTGGCAATTTTGATTAAAAATTTTCCTGGCAATATTGTCACAAATTTATAAATTAATATTAAATTTCATTAATTATAACCCCTAAGAATTTTTCGTAACATCTAAAAAAAAAAACAAGTCTCACACTTAACATACAAATCAAACAAATAAATTTACTAAACGATTTAAGTGAATAATTAATGTAAATTGTCTGTGTAGAAGTATATGTAAGCAGTTGATTTTCAATTCAAAAACACATACAAATAACAAAACAGACAAACATAATCTCATTCACATACACCCCAGTAATTCGTTTATAATGCGTGTGACGTACCAAAGGATATGTTGACATTGCTAAAGGATAAACTTTAAAATCAGTAAATTATGATGGAAATATTTTCATAAACTGCCTAGCGAGGATGGAATGAAAAGTGTTTGAAAAAAATTTTGTTAGGCTTTAAACATCGAAAGGTGACTCTCCGACAAGCCAGATTTGTAATGAGTTGCTACAAAAGAAGATGAGGAGTTAGAGAATTACTTAATTTTTTTTTTGTAAATGTTCCAATATTCATCAAACTATGTGTGATGAAAAAGATATTGTGTACACTTGCAGATTCGTTTTAATTATATTGAAGTTACGTTTCATTACGACAACAACGTAATCACCGAAAATATCTTTTTAATAGAAAAGTTTAACTCCCCGCAATTACAATAATCCTGAAAGACAGAAAGAATTTTCCACAAGAAGTATACAATCGGAGACCTCAGCCATAGTCAGTTGTGTACCAAGTGATCGGGGGCTGCTGACACCCTTGTTCCCCGATAGGATCTCAAGAGATCGTACAGTTATCTTCGCATCTTTCAATTTTAAATTTTTGCCAAGCCCCAGGTATTGATTGCATCGGATTTCCCGGAGAAAGCCAACCCATAAGGTAAAATACCCTAAAGATGGTTCCTACAAACCCCCGAAGTCACCTTTAAGTACTCCGAAACTTTAAAGCGCTGTTTCGGGGGTCCCCCATCTTCCCTTGTTGATAAAACAATTTACATGCTATTTTTAAAGAAATTTCAGCCATCTAATGATCAGAAATCACTGACACAACTGTTCTTAACTTTAAAATTTTTAGAGACTGCTATTCAATCTAGGTCCTAGAGACTGAAATCTGTGTTTTTTGTATTTTTAAAACCTTAGAGTAATCCTGGGAAACCCGTTATAAGCAAACTTTATTGCATCGCTTTGAAGTTAAGCAGAACCGGAGCTGTCTCTTTTGAATTTTAATGTTACCTTTAAGTCACCCTTGTGTTAAAAACCACACAAAAAGAATCATGTATACACAAGTTACACAAAAGAAACTTCTAAATTTAGTACTGAAAATAAATTTTTTGATTAAAAAATATTTTTTAGTAGGGAAATATTTTAAAACTTACGTAAGTTACCTTCGTGTGTGGTTTTCCACACATTTCCAGTTTCTATGTTATTTGCGATAAAGAAAAAAATTTCGGTCGGTAAGTATGAATATGTTTTGTATTTTGGGAAATGCATGCATTGTAAGTATGTTTTATAAAGTGAGTTCTTATATAAAATACACAAAGCTCTTTATGGTTTGTTGTGGATAACGAACGGGATAAATACATTATTAGTGTTACGTTAATGATGTCTTTTATTACAAACGTACTAATGTGTGCGCCCATTGCACACACGAGAGTAACTAGCGTAAGTTTTTTGAGGGTTTAAACAACACTTGGTTTTCGTTCTTGTTTAAACTTTTATTCAATTTTAATAAAATTACGTATCCTTTATTAGTGTGGAATTAAGATTATAACTAGCGTTGCTTACGTAAAAAAATTTCAAAGACCTTTTCAGATTACTCACCTAACAAAAACACTCAGTCGCTCATTCATCTTGCAAAACATAAACATCAAAAAATGTAAAAGCATAAAAAAATAAAGAAGAAACAAATTTCATTTACAGTCAATGTAAAGTTAAGCAAACGTAAATGACATGTAAAAGGACTACACCACTACTACTTATATAAATTCCTCTCTACTACTTACTGACTTAAGCACACATACACACGCAGACACATACATATTAACATATCCTTACTAATACCAGTACAATCAGTTTGCTGTAAGCATTTGACAAGGATGATGATGACACATGTAAAATGTGGTTTAAATAATGACGAAATGGGTCGTTGTTGTTTGTCTAACGGTGTTGGTTGCTACTGATGAATACAAGCACACACATGCATACATTTAGAAAATAAAGGACAAGTAGACAGAAAGAGAAAGAGAAAATAGAAGATGAACCAGTAAACCAGCCAACAAACAAAATCACCCATAAACTCACTCCTTTTAATATGTTTTGCGGTTGTCAACGTGATATAATTTGCCTAAAGGACTTGTACTCACAAATCTGTACAAACACACATACACTCACTCAAAATACTAACACAAATAGTTAAAAGCCGTTTATTTACAATAAGGTCAGATTGATGTATTGGACAGACTGAGAAAGACACTGGCAAAATATATGAATGTATGAATGACTGACTGGTTGACTGGCTGACAAATTGTCATATAAACGTTTAAACATCGAGACAAACAGACATTCAACAATTTATACAACTTCAACATTTATTCAGTTGAACGTACCAGTTTGCATAGTTGAAAGCAATTTTCCATCCATTTCCGTTTGCTTTTGCTTTCGGCTATAACAACTACAACTATTGCAAAACTTAATCCTTTACGCGGTCTGCTTCTTGTACTTATAGAATGAACTGCTCACCCCCTTTTAATGATTTTTCCCTTTATCAGATGACAGTTAAAAGTCGCTTGTCATTTTAATCCCTGACGTGTCTCTGACATTTGCACTGACAGTGACAATACTTTGATGGCTTGACTGAGTTGCATACAAAGCACAAGGATATACCAGATATAACTAAGGATGAATGCACACATACATTATTGCGTAAGAAAGTATATGTTTAGACATATTCTCTACTTCCTCATACTCTTGCATTTTGTGTTCGATAGGTCGATTCCACCACTGTAAAATGTGTTGTAAGAACAACTGAACAACTTTTACCCCACAGCATTGGGTTTGATCATTTGCATTGTTTATTGTAATTAAATAATAATTCTATGTTTCAATAAGTTTTAAAAAAGATTTACATGTGAAATTTACCGGTTTAAAATATTTTACATCAAATATTTTTTTTAGTAAAAATTTTCTAACATAAAAAATCAGTATAGGAAACTTTTGTTTACAAATTAAATATTCAGTTTGGATCTAGGCACTTGGAGGTTT
Organism: Pollenia labialis; assembly: GCA_949318255.1. Lineage (NCBI taxonomy): Eukaryota > Metazoa > Arthropoda > Insecta > Diptera > Polleniidae > Pollenia > Pollenia labialis. Next base: position 22,022,364 of record OX439141.1, read on the forward strand.
TTAAATAAAAGGAAGCAAATAAAAAGGAATTTTTATTTGCAAAAGAACACTGGCCTCGAGCTTGACTAATTTTTATTTTTATTTATATGTCAAAATTTTAACTAAAAGTTTAAAGTAAAAAGATTAGAGTTAACTACAGCTACAACCTCCAAGTGCTAGATCATGGGTCAGGCAGCTAAAATTTGTAAGGTCGATTAAGAACAACTTTATTATTATTATTATTATTATTACTATTATTATTATTATTATTATTATTATTATTATTATTATTATTATTATTATTATTATTATTATTATTATTATTATTAATATTTATTTAATGCAAATTTAATTTACAGAAAATGTATAAAGAGAAAAGGACTGGCTGCCAAGGCCTTCGCTCCATATAAATAATACACAGTAAATTTTGTTTTTAATTAATGAAAAAAAATTTAATAAAAATACGTAAAGGAACTTGTTAACAAAGAAAGTAAAAGAAATGGTTCAATACTAAAAAATTAATTGAAGATTGAAATAGGAACTTGAATTATTATTACCTCACGCTTTTATTACCTATTAGTATGCTTTTGTTCCGTATTTTTATGCTCTAGATACAAGATAACATAAACATAACAATCTAATTTATAAAACAATAAAAAAAACAAAATAAAAATTGAGGTACTCAAGATATGAGATCAAAAAGATAAAATATTTTAAATAAATATATAACATTTTAACGGCTTAGGAAATAACTTTCTGACACGCTCAAAGCGCTTAGTAAGTCGTCAAAAAGTATTTGTGTGATTTAATTTAAAAATTATCATGATACCGAACAATTTCGTTTATTTTTTACCGAGGTTGGACAAATAGTCAAATGCATGTCAAGGTTTTTCAAGTTGTATGTTGTAGTATCTAACACGAGTCTCCAAAATGATATTTTATTTCGGTTTCCCCGCACTTCACTGTTATATAAACCAACACAAATTGAAAAAATTTGTGTTTATCACCTAATAAACATATCGCTCCTTCATTGCATTATGGTCATATCTCAAAAAATCAAAAATTTTAAGTAACTTTAGCAAAGTTTTCCTTCACACCTTCTCGTATTATATCTCAAACTGGACCGAAAATATAGCAAAAAAATATCTTTAAATCGGTACATTTTGAAAACATTAATTGCATTTTGCCAAGATCGTTTGTTTTTGCAGATATGACTATGCAATATGACTTGCAATAGAGGTATCTTCTATTTTTAAGGCTTGTTCATGGACAATGAAACATTGCTGCCTGCATCTTATTTTGAATTAATGTACTTTATTAACTCTTCACTACACTAAATGTAATAATTATCAACTGTTGCACTGCCCATTCTGCTTTTAGTAGATTTATTGCATCAGGAGACATTGATTTAAATATGTTCTCACTTCTTGTAATTGATCTAATCCGCAACCCATCCACAGATGCTGATTTTTAGAGAATAGAAAACTAAATTTTAAAGTATAAATAGCTGTTTTCTGAAATTATATGGAATTTTTTATTTCCCGGGATCCCGCAATAAAAATCCCGGGAAAACGGGAAATAAAATAACTGAAATTCCCGGGTATTCCCGGGACGGGTAAATCCCGGGAAAAAACCCTAACTATTACAAAAAAGCTTTATAAAATACATAACTTAAATTTAGCTCAAATACCAGATTCGTAATCAGCGACCCCGAAAACCGCTTTCTTTCAAATAATGTAAAATCAAAATTATGTTTTATTATCAAAACCCTTTAAATATATATAAAAGTTGCATATTTTTTAACAGACAGAAACTCTGCCATTTTGCAGAACTTTATTTCATACCCAAACAAAATCTTTTTAATTAAAAATTTGTGTATTCCCACAAAACTACTTTGATAATAAACTGGCAAGTGCATAGCTAAAAAAAAACTAAACCGGCAACATGATTTTTTTGCGAGAAAAATATAGGAAGTTGTTTTTGTTTTCAATTTGTTTTTTATCGGAAGTTTAATGTTTGATGAATTCCAACCAATTGTAGTGGGAAATGTAAGAAAAGATAACCTCACTGTTTATTGTTGTTGTTGTTTTTGTTTAAGCTTTAATATTGTCACAAGTAAAGCTGTTGCTTATAATTCTTATTCGCTTAACAGTTTTATTTGTTTACTATCTTTATTTTTCTTAAATCTTTGGATGAAGTTTCCAGCCGATCTGGCCTAAGCAACCAGTGAAATGCCCATCAACAATAAAATTTCAGTGTTTTTATCAAGTATAAAAATTGGGAAATAAGCACGATAAACAAAATCTTTTAAATTTCATATACATTAGTGGGTTTTTTTGGATTTACACGGGAACTCAAGCAAAATTTACGAGCTTATAGGGTAAAGTATTTTTGAGATTTTTTCAGATTTTTCGGAAAATGTTTAGAGGTTGTTCAAGTCGAATTTTTGCCAAAAATCTGGTCTGCCTGCTTTTTTTAAGTTTTCTTCATAACTTTGTCAAAAAACACGATGTTCTTCACTTGTAAGAAAATAATTTAAAAGAAAAATATCCAAGCTTTATTTTGGTGTACAAACCCTCTAAGTTTTGGCAATGTATTTGCTCATTCATGCACCCTAGATTAAACATTTTCGTAATTTTTCCATAAATGTTGTAAATAACGCTTTATAACATTTAAAATCTTTATGAAAATGAAACAAACCAACAATGCAGTTTGAAAGATCAATTTATTCTAAATAATTTAGAAACAAATATTTTTGAATTTGCCCTTAAGTTTTCTGAGTTATACCGGTTTCAGCTTTGTATCCAGTTTATTATACTATTACTCATACCCAACAAACAAACTAAAATCAAACGTTTTGTTTTGCTTGGTTTAATAATCTTTTATTGGGGTTCTTACGACGCAGTATATGCCCAGCAATAAATTCTGAAATCAGTTTCAGAAGTTGTGACATTGAAGTAAGTGCTAGCCAAAGCCACACCTCGTTCTGCCACATCAATTACTACATATACATCTTGAGCTTTGTTCTATGCATTTTCAAATGACTTGTTGGCTTCCCAATTTGCTGAATCTCTTTTTTTTTAAATGAAATAAAATATTGCATACTTAAAAAAAATTAAGATTGGTTTTGGAAATGAATCCTCGAATTTCTTTATTTTTAAGGTTGTCTTCTAATAAATAATACCCAAAAAAATTTTTTTTTTGGGACACACTAATATACATATTTAAGTTTCTACAGACATAACAAGATCATTATTGTACCACAAGTATTAAATTATTGAGATATAATATAAAGATTGTTATTGCAGAAACAAGTAGCAAAATATTAGCAATGGAAAATAAAATTTTGAGTGATGGCATCCGCTATTTGAACACGAAGAAAATCAAAACATTTGCAATTGCACATTGATGTTTATCGAAATCTCCGCAGTAAAATTGGGCGCGAAAATAAAATGTATCAAACAAACATTTGGACAATTTACTTTGGTAACAAATGAGCCACACATCTACACAAACACACACACACACCAAAAATAAAAATTTTTAGAATCTCTAGTGTGGCGTGGCATCATCCAACAGATAGTCAGTCAGACAAACATTCCAACAAACGCACTTATTTATTCAGATATTCAGTGTACAAGTGAACGAGCAAATGAGTGCTTAGTAGCAGTAAATAGTTCTTGCAGCGTATCAATATTTAAATTTAAAATGAGCCATAAACACTCATCAACTATTTCCTTTTCATGTGCAGTGGAATAGTGAAATGTTATTTAGATTTCGGTCTCGTGATTTTTTGGTTAGTTCGCCATTAATGGCATAAAGTTGGCATAACGCCTTTCCATAAGTCATTCACAGAAAGTGATGCAGTAATTTGAAGTTAATTTATTTATGGGGCCAAAATTTCATTCATAAAAAAATACTCGGGAAATCGAATCATTGACCGCTTATTTAAGAATTATGGACCGTATCACGGTAATGTTCCTCGTTGTTATTATGCATAGCTCCCATATAAATATGCCTCCCGGCCTTTAATAAGATTAAAAAATCGAAGATTTTATTTAAATTCATTATTAAATTAACAAAAAGTAAAACATTTTCTTACAAAAATTTTATAAGAATTTTGTTTAATAAACAAAGTAGCCTTGCGAGTATAGACGATTTCGCAAGACCGTTTAAACAACACCTGCAGTGGAAAATAGTCTTTCAGAAGGGACAGAACTCAACTCAAAACTTAAGAATTCCTGCGACAGTTTCTTCAAGTTTTTGCATCTCTTAAAGTAAATTGATATCTGAGGTATCTCTGGACTTCTTCTTTAGCAGGATCACAGCATACGATCGAAAGAGGCCATCCTATACTTCACACCTGTGTTTTCAACACTTTCGGAATGCGCGCCATAAGACGTTTCTTCTGCACGCTTGAAGTCAATTGTCTAGAATTCGAGCATTGTATCGAGGGTCAAATATTGTAGATAAACTATAGGTTTAATTATTTTCTAAAACCTTGAATCTTTAAGTTAGAGCTAATGCTAAGACAGCCGCTAAATTTTGACGCTTCAAACTATTTTTCGCGGCCCTATGCTCCTTGCAGGAGTAAAAGGAACAAATATATATATATATAAACTATTTTTCATCTTTGGTGATTCATTTATTCTATGAAACAATTTTAATGTTACACCCACACCACAATAGTGGAGAGGGTATTAAAGTATACCGATCGACTCATAATCACTGTCTGAGTCGAACTAACGATGTCCGTCCGGCTGGCTGGCCATGCGCAAAGTACAGGTCGCAATTTTGAAGATAATTTGATAAAATTTGGGACATAGATTCTTATTGGCACAAGGACGAAGCCTATTGAAGCCGCATCGTAGGACCATGAGGGAAGATAGGGGGGCATTTCTGCCTCTCAAAAACTATCAAGCCAATTTTAATAATATTTAAATCATAGATAGAAACATATTTCAATGCATACATGAGCTATGCAGTTTTCCAAAGATAGGGTCAGAAGGGGAGGTAGGGGGCAATTTCTGATACTTACAAACTTTTAAACAGATTTTAATGATACATACAAAACATAGATAAATCCATATTTATATGGACACATAAGCATGATGTGTTTTTAAATTCAGTGGTGTAGGGTATCACATACTTATTTTTTATGGTTTTATGCTCTAATTTTGAAATGTGTTATTTCTCTTAGTTGCTGTGCAAAAAAAATGTGGAAAATTTAATTGTTTATTCAAAAATACTTCAAAAAATACATTTGTAGAAAGTATCTTCGTATCGACAGCAAAATGTCGCCGATACCAACATATCGGAAAACCTGAAGTACCGCCGATATATCGGTATTCGTTCCGTCCCTAATCTTAACCTCGTAAAATAATTTTGGCATGGGGGGTCCATGATTGCCCATTGGTCCCAAACAGGGTACAATCTCGAAAATTTGTCTCTAAATACTATGGTGTAGGGTATCACGTGGTCGGGCTTGACTGTCTTAGTTGCTTTCAGAAATTAATTTCTCGACGCATTGTTTGACCAGAGGTGACTTATACCATTAGGGGGCCCAAAAAATCTATGATTTTCTGCGGATGTAAAAAAGGCCTTGGCAATCGTTCTTACTTTAAAGGTGCAACTTTTCTTATTGGCTGCCTACAAGATAAACAAGTAAGAGTATTTTAATTCGCTGTGCCGAATTTTATATACCCTTTACCATTGTATATAATATATTTATATATACACGTACATTTATATAGTATTTATCGCTTAATTTTATTTAATTATTTGTACATGTTTGCCTGCTATTAAATATATTAAAAGTTTAATAATTATTTTGAAAGTTTAGTTTTTACTGACGTCTTTTAGAATAAATTTCCGATTTACTTTTGTTTCGAGTTTTTCAGAAAATATGTTTTGCTAGATGTTTTCGATATATAAGGCGTATCCATAGGTTATATGACCCCTTAAAATTTAGGCTTTTATAAAAATGTTGATGTTTTTTAGCCATTATAAGAGCATTTTACTCATAATTTGCACATTTTTTTTTACCGATTTGACAGATTTTCAGGAAGGACTTGTTAAAGGAAAAATTCCATTTACTTGGTTTATAAAACTCAGACTCAGAAAGATCTATGTTTCCCAATAATGAGTATTTAAAAAAAATAATTTATATTTTGATCATAACTTCTTTGTATCTGAACCGATTTTTCTGAGTTTTTCAGAGCATATGTTTTCAATTACATTTTTATACAATTTTTTATGTTTCCTGTACAAAGGTTTCACGCCCACTTCTTCAATCCCACCCAGATTTTGTGCATGCTGTGCATTGGCTACCTTAATGTTTGTACCTAATTTGGGAACTTTGGCTCTTGCCGTTCTCTAGATATACAGAAATAGAGAATGTACTGCAAAAAGGAATAAAAAACAGCAACAACAAGGGCTTTTTGGAAAAAAATAGAGGAAGTCGTGGCTTTATGCTCATATCTCAGCCACAATTGGACCGCCTAGCTGAATTTCAATACCAAAATGAAAATGAGCATACCTGACAAAAATATATACCAACCAAGCCCCCAACATATCTGGGCGCTTCGGAAAACCCATTTCCACGGACAGACAGATAGACGGACAGCCGGTTTTGAACTACCTTTTCATATGGATCCAGAATTTTGGGTTTAAATTCGTTATAACTTTTTATTTTAGAAATAATTATCAATTTTTATTTTTTTTTAATGCAGCATTTAAATGGGGAATATTTTAGTGGCCATTTTCTGTTACACATTTTCCGAAACCTTTCGCAAAACTTCAGGAGTTTTGTTTTTTATTTCGTCGCGTTTATTGCTTTTTAATTGCTGGATTGTTCTAGGCTTATTAATGTAGACTTTTCCTTTCAAATCACCCCAAAGAAAACAGTCTGGGGCGGTTAAATCAGGTGAATGCGGAGGCCAACCACGGATGGGCCAACCCGCACATTAAAATAACAACGATATGCACGCCGAGTCAAAACAATGGATCGTTGATTTGAAAAATAAAGCTCAACCATTTGGGCACGTTGTTCAATTGAGTACTGCTCCATTTTAAATTCCCCAAGTCTTCTTTACAAAATACTGAAAATACTGAGTAATTAAATGTCAATCCGTCTGTAAAAATACGCTTAGCTCCAAACGGCTACATGAAAAGGAATGATATTGGTGTTTAATTGTTTCTAGGTCTCCGGCAAGATCGTTTTTGTATAACGAAAGTAATGAACCCAAACTAATATTTGTTTACAATTTTAATCACCAGTTAAAAATTTTGTTACATGCCCTACCAAGAGTTCGCAACATTGTAAACATCGTAGTGAAACATGAATATTGTCCTAAAATTTGGTATAAAATTGTAAATTGGTATCACTAGAAATTATAGCATGATCGGTCTATAACTTACATAAATTTAAGATTTTTTTTTCTTTTTAATACTTTTCAAAACCATATGACACCTTTACGTACCAACTACCTACCGTTAAAGTCAATAGCAACGTTAACGTGTCGTACTTTGGATTTATTAATACTTCAAAAACTGGAAAAGTTTTTAAAACTCTACTACGTTAGTCAGTGGTTTATTAGTATTTTTGAAGATTGAATAGAATCAAAAACAATTAAGAACTTTGTTTACCATAAGACACATAAATGCTCGCAAAAACGAAACAGGTTTATGACGACAATCCTACTACTACTGCCTTACTTCACACGGTGTAACGCCGTACGACCCAAATGTGTTTCTATTATTATCTGGCTAACTAAAAGTTTAGCTACTTTAATTTAAACTTTAGAATTTTTTTTTAAACAAAATATGTAAGTGCTGCATAAAATTTTATTTAATATTATTACTAGACATTCGAATTTTTGCACCCTGTAGGAAATGTAACTAGTGAATTTGTACTGATTTACTGTTGACACAGTCACCAGTGCTAGTGACTTACATATACCCCAGACACTGTTGTTTACTATATACATTAAACCTGTGACTGTCATTGGAAATCTACTACTGATGTTGGTACTATTGACTAGGTAAATAGTTATTTTGGGATCATATGTAGACATTGGAAGGAGGGAATCACTAGTACATTTTAGCAGCTTCTTCCCCTTATTGATTTGTCATTGGCCACCAAAAAAAAAACTGTTGCTCAGAATTAAATGCCCAGTTAAGACTTCGCCTACAAAACAATGTGTTTAGTAATCATTTAAAACTAAAAGCACTACTTACAATTCTACTGAAAGAATCGATGAATTTCACAAGGAATGTCCCAAAATGAAAGCATTCAAATGAAGGTCATTATTTTATTTACCTGCATACATCCAGAAGGAAGGTGTTATAGAAGTAGATATAGAAGTAGTTATAGAAGAAAGCTACTAAGTAATAAGTGAAGGAAACTATTTATTTTGAAAAATAAGCAAAGTTGTTACTGTTTTTTAATCCCAGAAAAAACGTTGACTACTTTTTTTAACTGAATAGCTTCATTCACTAATTATTTTGTAGATTTCTTCTTCATAACTACAACAACTAGTTCGATAACTACTTATTTTTTAGATGTATGTATGTAGGTAAAAAATAAAGACTTACATTTAAATGCGTTCATTTTGGGACATCCCTTTTAGTAGATTTGGAAGTAGTATTTTTCATTTTTCCTGATTACTTAACACATTATTTTGTAGGCGAAGTTTTTACTGAAATGTAAACAATCGCTGTCGAACCAACTCAAAAAAGAAAAGTTGTCTAAGCTTTATGTACTTTTTAAAGTCGATGTCGAATTGAAAACTGCTTATGTTTGAATATTTAATTATTTATTAAAACAACATAAGAAAAAGTTCATAGCAAAATTTTTTTTTTCGTATTAAAGGCAAATATAAAATTGTAGATTCTTTGTTGACAATGTCACTAAAAAGTCACCAAAGTAGTTGGCAAAACTGGTGACTTGGAGAAACTTGCAGCCGAGTTTCCTTTAGGGCATGAACTATAAATAAATATATTTTATAATTTTTTTTTTTAAATTTTGACTAACTGTCAATATTTTGTGTGCAGAATAAAAAAAAAAAACGAAAAGAACCAAACTTTAAATAACATTTTCAATTACAACATTATAAAGATGGACAATCTGTCTACAACCATATTGACCACATGTACTAGAAATTAATATTTATAAGCGAAGGCCCAAGCCAAACTAAAATTCATGTTCGACACATGTCTCTAAGGATTAACACAAGTGACCACAAAATCGTCATCAACGGCAAAACACAAGCTCATACACACATCAACACGAAACAACATACCAATACTCTCACAAACAACGACAACGGAACACTCTTCTGCTGACCATTCAAACTACGAGAAGTAGAAAAATATTAACAAAAAATAACATAAAATCATCATTGAAGAGACATTTTGTACCGAACGAACAACCAAACGACAAAACAACAATAATACACTTGCACATATGTATGTAGTACATACATTCACATACAAAACCTAGAGAAAAACTGTCAAAATGTAAAACGACTACTTCAAAAAATGCTCCCACAATGGGATGTAAACTGCTCAACATAAAAAGTTATCGAGGATGGCAGGAAAATTTCATTCGACTTCATCTGGAATATTCAAAGATTCTTATGACAAGATTGAAAAGAAAAACAGCTGAGAAATCGAGCATCTCCGGTTGGCTGGTTGTCGACCGTCCGTCCGTCTATCGGGCTGTCTGTGCGAATAAACCTTGTGCGCAAGATACAGCTCGCACTTTTGGAGATAGTTTGATACAATTAAGTGCATTTCTTTCTCCTACTCTATATATAATTTTTCTAAATGGCCTCCAATATCAAACTTCCAACCCTTTCTTCTCGTTTGCAGATGACAGTAGCCTTTGCCGTTCGAATTTAGTTGATTATAGACCAAGCGATGATAGTGCTGTGTGACAAAATATGAATGATACGCTTGGTCGAGATCGGAATGGGGTCGTGCGGATAGGTAAGACCCAATCAAGCCTTTACCGCGAAAATGTCGTAAGCGACATTATTTTAAATTTTTTTAATAAACGACTTTATTGGCAACACTTGCATCGTCTCCTAAAATGTCATGGTCACATAAGGAACCCTTCCGATTTTAAAACAAGAACAATTTTATCGTAAGCGACAAATTTCATACAAAAAACTTATATGAACTAAAACAAAAAAACTCTCTCCTGTAAATTTTGGTTTTTGGCGCTTACGTTATTTTCGAGGTTATCGCGAACAATCTGCCTATATGGGTGGTATAATTATTGCGGAATCGGAATCGATACGATAATATCGTTCGAAATCATGGGTCATTCTGCCGATCAAATTTTAGAAACACAATTTTAAGAGAAAAATCTATAAAAAATTTTTTCACTTTATAGTGATAAAATGTACGCCTTAAATTCGCCTGGTGAATATTTTTACTAAAAATTTCAGTCTTTTAAATACCAAGCAAATTTAGCACAATAAAAACCACTTTATATCGTCATCTTAAATGCAAACGGGCGTAACTATATTTATACTCTTTTACAGGAAAGGCCATAAACATTACAAAATCCATAACAACAAGGTGTTCTTAACGTTTGAATTTCTTTTAAAAACTCGCCATTTTTTTCGCCGGGATCTTAGTTGGGTTAGGTTAGGTTAAGAAGGGTTATGTGTCGAAGGGCACATTTCCACTCGGAGACCAATGCGGTCCATTGTGAATCCCATCAATGATAGCAAGAGAAAAGTTAAGAAACGAAGTATGAGGTGGATAGAATTAAGAAAGTTATAAGAAAGTTAGAATGTTAGTAGGTACCACATGGAACTATACTCTCTCTACAGTCCCCTCAACAGAAACAACAGCAATATTACATCCAGCGATGCACCCCAGTTCGTCGTGAGTTATTAGTTAATAAAACGAAAAAAAATCAACTAAAAACTTAACTACGATAATCAATTCCGGAATTTCTTAAAATAAGTACAAAATTCTTAAACCAAGTAAAAACAAAACTAAGCTTTTCGTTGGTAGTGCCACTCTGAGAGTTAAATTACAAAGTGAGCGTTTTAATCTCATTTAACTTATCGAAGATTGTTGTAGCCTACTACAACAACACCACACAAGTAGTTAAAAAATTATTTGCTTGTTGCGTGTACAAATAACAAAAACAACAGAACAATTTTCATGTTTAAAAAGTAAAATTGCAAGCAAGAGGTCTCATTTAGTTTATATGTTTAATTCAATATGTACATTAAGTTTTAAAAGTAAAAACCATATCGGCGATGATGCTGGTGTTTTATAATTGACATTCTGTAAGGTGCAAAATGTGTAAGTAAATCAATCATAATATTATGTATCCTCTTTCTAATTTCTTTTTTGGTTTTTTTCAAGCACGAATTTGGTTATTAAATCAACTTTTAATACTTGTAAAAAGCGCATTTTTATTGTTTGATTAAATCTTTATTTTACTTAAATCAATCTCATTTTCGAATTATTTCAAGTACAATTGAATATGGATAAGTTAAGTATTTCGGGAATGAAAACCCGTTAATCTTTCTGTACTTGATTCAAGAAAATCCGTACCTACTCACCGTTCTATTAATGGCGCTTCGGATTGATATGACTACGGATGCATTGATTTTTCTTTTGAGTGCACTTGCAGTTTGGTAGAACATCGTACAGTTTGAAAAGTTTGTAGAGCTTTTAAGGTTTAGCCTCGTTTTAGAATTTAGAAAGAAGAAAAAGGACACATATGCTTCATACACACACTCAACAACTAACACACATACATGCACACTCGCATACTTATTAATAGACCTTCAAGAGTTTTGGGTCAGTTTATAAGCAACAATAACAACAACAACAGCAGCAAAAAATTATTATGAATTTTTATAAAAATTTTCAAAATATGACATGAAAAATGAAAAATGAAGAGTACTATTTCCTAAAGCAAATAAAATAAAATCTAAAATAATAAAATACAACAACAATAACAGCAGGACACAAAATCAAACTCCAAAACATTTTGCTGTATTTGGTGTGAGAGATGGATGTACGTTAAACATTGGGATATGTCCAAAGCTTTTAAAAACATTTTCTTTTTCGATAGCATATTGAGACACACACATACATGCACACATACTCAGAAACCTACAGTCTTTTGGACACATGGAGAACGAATATGAGGAGGCAAAGGAACTCCAAATAAAATAGAAAACTTATGTGTGAAATGTGACGTGGTTGTCAAAAGTCACTAGAAAACTTTTGATGTGTGTGTCTTATGCAACACACCATTTTAAGGTGTCAAAAAAAAAGTATTTTATCTAAAATGTCAAAAAGAAATTATTTTATATTTTATTTACTCTTTAGCACACTAAAGCAAAGTGTATTTTTTATAATCAATCTTAAGAGAATCACAACAAGATTTATACTTTTTGTTTACTTTGTATTGTACGAAATCGAAACATTATTTAGTTAAACTTCATAAGGATCCTAAAGCGCTCTCTCAGTCTTAGGAATAAGATTTTAGGCGCATAATATTCGTTGAATATTAAAACTTTCTAAGAGCAGGAGGTATAAATGTAGCCAATGTACGACCCAACTGTGTTCGTAGCATTATGTGACATTTATACTATAGAAGAAGATGTATGTAAATTAGGGTTGTCGTTAACTGTATGTAGCATATTTGTTTTCTATTTTTTCACACTCTCACCTCGCAATAAGGTGGGTATTGATAAAAAAAAAACGACGAAAAAATGCCGACCCTCACGCCCACCAAAGTTTGAGAAAAATCGTAAAGTCCTACTTTTATGCCTCATAACTTGGAAAATATTTGGGGTGTTCACAAGGTGTGCTATCATGTTATATTGTCATAATGTTCTAACATTTTACAATGGTTTAAAAATGTTTTTGTTGCTTTGTAAACAAAAAGTTTCTTAAATAAATAGAACTTTGTTTGCTATGTTTATTGTGCTGTCGTCATTAATCCGAAGCAGGGCATCCTTGTCCCCAAAAAATTAAAAAAATATCCCCAAAAATCCCCAAATTAAAAAACAAAACCTAAAAAAGTTAATACTTTTTTTTGTTTTTTTTCTGGCCAAATTATAAATTTTTTTAAAAAAAAATAGCAAGAATTCAGCAATGTGATGATTCACCAAATAAAAATTTTTAATTAAAAAAGATTATTTCAATATGCTGTTATTGAATACGAATGAGAAAATTTATAAGAATTTGGAGCTTGTTCAATTGGTTTTAGCCATCCTTCTAATCAACATTAAAAATACTTATATCCGTCATTTATTAAATACTTCGATGCATCATACATACTTACCAATATAGTAGCATTTTTCCCCCCCACACGTTATTGTATTGTCATTCATATTCACTTATTTTTGGGGAAGACATGTACATATGCATGTGTTTGAAAATTGTCAAAAATTTAATGTGTTGGCAACGATTTTAGATTCTGTTTTTAAATTCTTTTTTTCTTCAAACTCAGCCAAGAAACATAACTGAAGTTTTTAACGTACCTTTTACACACCGAGCAAAAATGGTAATCTTAATTAGGACCCTTTGTACTGTATACGAATAAGAAAAAAGTTTTGCTACTTTTTTCATATACCATATACTATAATAAAGGAAGGAAAAATATATTAAAAAGTGTAAAATCCCCAAAAAAATCCCCGAATTTTTTTTTAATCCCCAATCCCCAAATTACTTTCTTTGTCCTTTTTGCTCCCACGAAATCCCCAAGTCTGACAGCCCTGATCTGAAGAGACCTGTGCTGAATGGCTGAGCCGAGCCGCATTAGTTTTTGTACGACGTCGCCGTTTATGGTAAAATTTTATCCGGCGTCAAATTAGATCGGCTTAGGCCCCTGCAGTTTGGTAAACAAATAAAATAAAATTTATTTCTGATTTGGGTCTGAAAACTGGAAAATATTCCGTTAAGATCTAATTTAATTTATTAATTCATTATTTTTGGTAAATATTTATTTTGTATATTTATTTTAAATCAGCTGATTTAAATTCAAAATAGCACACCGAATTATGAGGGGTTGTTCACAACAGTCATATTTGTTCATGTTATTATTTTAAGACATAAAGGCATAAAGTAAATAAATGCCACCTTGTGAATCCCCCAATTAATTTTACATAAAAGTCGTTTACTACGAAGGGATTAGTAAAGTTTTCAACAACTTTTGTGTTAACAAGTTTTTTTTGAATATTTAACAAATTAAAAGCAAACAGCAGCATTGAAGCGAATTTACACCCTAAAAACATGGGAAAACATCTTCGTGTAAAACTGTTGTGTTTTTGGAAGCAACTTTTAAAGAAAATTAAGACTTAAACATAATTTTTTAATCACCGTCTGAATTTGGTGCTAGTCCCAGCTTTTATTAGACCGATCGAGACAGAATCACTTTTTGAATAGATTTTACGATGTCCGTCCGTCCGACTACCCATGAAAACCTCTATGCGAAGTACAGGTCGCAGTTTTGGAGATAATAAGATTAAATTTGGTACATATGTTCTAATTGTCACAATGACCATCTAAATGGAAAGCTACTGGGAGGCTACAGCTTCCATAAACCTAGACGGTCTTAATTCAAAATTTTGTCCAAACTTATTTTATTGCAATCTAAATTACCAATTTTTTTTTTTGTCATAAAAAAAACCTTATTAAAGTAGAAAATAATCTTATCAAGATAATGATATCTAATGAACATGTAGAGCGCAACGTTTCCTTTGTTTGGTAAAGGTAACGTTCAAATTTTCCTTTTAATCTGCATTCTGTTCAAAGGAAAAGTTTTTATTACGGACATTTCAGCGGGAAGTTTGCCTAAATTGCTTCGTATTTTACAAATATTTGCAAAATTCGTATTAACAACATGAGTCATTAAACTTTAATTCCGTTTTTACCACTAACTCTAACCTCTCATATGACCAAAGTTCAGTTTGATGTTTTGAGATAAACACTCATCTTTTGTTAAAAATAAAAACATCCATGATAAATTTTAACAAATTAAAATTTAACACTCATATAAATAACAACAGTTTCCTTAAAATACTTTACAACTTCAAATAAAAACTTACAAAAAAAGAAAAAAAAAAGAAGAATAACGGTAAATGTCATATTGCAACACTGACACATTGACACAAACATCAAGTGGAAGTTTTTTCTTTTAGACTCCTTTTTTTTTTGCTTCTGCTGTTGATGTTGTTGCTGCTTCATCAACATCATTTTCCTAAACAACTCCAATGAAATATAGACAGACTTACATACACATTCACTCACTCTACACGGAGGTGAGATGTGTTTGTGTGTATGTGTGTGTGAGGAGTATGAGTGTCCAAGGTATAAAGTGATGTCCAACTGTTTATTTATGGACGACATTTCCTTTAAAATTTATTATAAAACTTAAAAGTTGTTGGTTACAAATTTTTTTTAGTTACTACTGCTACTGTTGTTATTATTGCTGTTGGCTTGTTTTTTTTTTTTTTTTTGTTATTGTCCTTAACATAAATGCGAGTGCCTGAGTAAGTAAGTATGTGTGTGTATCTGTGTTTTAAGTTTGATGGAAAAATAAAATAAATACTGACAACATTAAAGAGTAGAAAAGAAAATTATTAAGTGTCACTGGGGATGAAAAGTGGGCTAAAGTAAAAAAAAAAAAAACCTAAAAACAAACTATACAACAACATCATCCCGACAACAGCTACCACTACATCAAGGATGACCACAGCAACTACAACAACTGTAATAAAGTAAGACTTTATGTCCATTGTAAAAATTCAAAAAAGAAAAAAAAAGATGTGCAAAATTATAAAAAAGAAGTTAAAGGCAACAGCAGTGGCAGCATCAACACATCAACCAAACAATAAACAGATTTTGACTGCTGTAGAAAAAAGTTTAAAGTTGCTTTAAACTTAAGAATGAAATGAAAAGTTTATTTGTTATATTTATTATTATAGTTTTATACATTTATGGCAAATCTACCTTAGAAAACTAACAAAAATTTGTTGACAACCTAAAACGGACAAACGTCAAACAAATTGAGGACATAAAACTTTTGTTTTAAATCTTATTTTTGCAACTGTAAAAAAATATAAAATCGTGAGAGTTTATATAAAAAAACAAGGTCGTTTAGATCAAGTGGAAAGAAATTGGGAGACAAGAATTATTTCAAAATAATTAAAGAACAAGATATAAATATTACTGCTGAATAATATTTAAAAGGACTTGATACAAATATCATTTGTAAACAATAAAATAAAAAAAAAACTTCATGCGCACAGGCGCAAATTATTATTCATGAATGTCCAACGCTGTTTCTATAAACAGGGCGCCCCTAAATCACACGACCCCTAAGCCAGTTTTATTTTTTATACCCTCCCCACCGCTAGTGGTGATTGACGGTAAACTAAGTTTTTCATTCTGTGTGAAACTTTTTTAGTATTCATCGAGGACCCAATAAAGTCAAGCGTATTTTTTTTAGAGTGTCACAACTTTGAGTTGGCATCACTGCTTTATTTGAGCACTCATTTAACAGGTGATAGTTGCTTTTTGTTCAGCTTGCATTGATATTTCATTATGAATTGACTTACACCAGGGCAACGTGTGAAACATTTTTAAATGTTAAATCAAAAAAATTGTTCTATTCGTCAAATTCGTGCACTTATTCATAATCGTCCTTCAGAGAGGCTAATTCGATGAACAATATATCGTTTTCGGACCACATTTACTGCTGCTAATAATGTGAATGCCGTAAGACGCCGAACAGTCCACAGAAAATTTCTGTTTGGTGCGCTTTATGGGATTTCGGGTTAATTGGCCCATATGTCTTCAAAAACGATGATGGTCAGAATGTTACTGTCAATGGTGAACGGTATAGGAACATGATTCTCAATTTTCTTCGTAATTCACTAACGTGACATTAATCTTGCTGTTATGTGGTTCCAACACGACACAGCCCATGCCACATAGCGGGCGCTACAATTGATTTAATCAAAGAAATTTTTGATGAAAAAATAATTTCACGTAATGGCCCAATTAATTGGCCACCAAGATCGTGTGATTTAACCCCATTGGATTATTTTCTTTGCGGTTATGTAAAGTCACTTGTCTACGTCGATAAACCAAAGCATTCGAAGAGTTATCGGCGAAATACGGTCGCAAATGCTTCGAAAAGCTGTTGAAAATTTGTGTTCCAGATTGCGCCTTCTACACGCCAGCCGTGGCGGCCACATGGAAGAAATCATATTTAAACATTAATTTCATAAATTTTTTTTCCAGTACATATTTTATTTTAGAACTGTATAAGATTTTGACATTATAATTGAATCTTTAGGTGTATAAATGGAACTTTTTCAGAACAATAACTTTAAGATGAGCATTTAAAACAGTGTAGTTTATTATGGATGATAATAAGGGCAAGTTTTATGTCCAAAGGACAAAATGGCATTTATAAAAATTTTACTTTCACACAGCCTGGTTGGTTGGTTGGTTAACGTGGTAGCACGCATAAGTCCAGGCGTGCAGCAAGTAGAGCCGACAGTGGCTCCGTTTTGACACCACACAACTCGTCAAGAAATTGGAACCCCTCGATCAAACTTGACCCAGGGGCAATGCCGAGGTGGCTAGAGCCAGTCCGTTGCGTTGAGATATTTCAGCAGGCTGTTGAGTCCCACCCGCGATATCTCCGAGAGTCTCTGTAGAAGGTAATTCCCAAATAGTCTATGTCGCACACAGCCTACTAAAATTAAATATTTGTAAAAGTTGTCATTGCAACTCAATTTTGTTTAATAATAACGAAAACTGTGTGGATACCCAGGAATGATTATTGTTGAGTAGAAAGTGTAAAATCTGGTTATTTAGTGAGTATGAATTCGGCTATACAGAGTCTTATATACCCTTCACCATGCCTCGCCCACTTCTCCTATTCCGCCCACATTTTGTCGGATGCTGTGTAATGACAACCAAGATTCTTGTGCCTAATTCGGAAAACTTGGCCCTCCAGCTTAACAGAAATCTATAATGTTTTTGTTCGAGAGGTGCCACGCTACAATCCAGCTCAAATTTAATAGAGAGGTTGTGTATTGATAACCCAGATATGTGTACCAAATAAAAAAAAAATACTGTTCTTTAGATATATATTAATCTACTTTGTGCCACGCCTACTTTTCTACTGCCACCCAAATTTTGTTGAATGTTTTCCATTGATAACCCAAATAACTACTTGTGCCTTTTTTTGGTAACTTTGGTTCTAACCGTTCTCCAGATAAACAAGTGATTTTTAGGTCAAATTAGGGGCAGTCGTGGTCCGGACTATATGTGACATAAATATATAACTACTTAGTCGCCATCGGAAAAACCATTTCCATAGCAAACAAGTCTGTGCAGTATTTAATAAGAATCGGTGCATTCCAATCCCAATTTATGTTAATTTTTGTAGCAGAAATTTTGATTTTTTTTTGGCTGGTGGTTCCACATTTGGGTCCATACTTCTTTTACTTCTGAACATATTTGAGTAGATTTCAATCCCAAACTGCATAAGATAACTTATAACAATTCGACACTAAAATGGTTCTTTTCTTTGTTAAGTCTTTCGAAAGGCAGACAGACAGACGGTCATGGCTAAATCGGCTTAAAATTACTCAAGGACAAGAATATTAAAAAAGGCCTTCAGGGAATGATGAACTCATTGTACCCTTAATCGCTGCTAATTATGACAGGAGTAGGGAAAACTATTAAAAATATGTTTTAGAAAAAACTAAAAGATACAAAAAATTAAAAGATTTCAAGCAACATTTATGGTCAAATTTAGACTGTATTTAGTTTTGCGCCACTTCATTATGTCGGAAATGCATACCAAAAAGAAAGACAAAAAATTACATGGACGAGAGAAAAACGAAACAACAGAAATGTGGAAAGTTAAGCAGTAAGTGTTGAAAAATGATTCCCACAAGTTGCGTGACGGAATTTCAAAGGTTCACTCATTGAAGAATAAAAAAAAAAAAAACAAAAAAATTTGTATACTAGCCCTGGGAAGAAAAAGCGTTGCATGAACAGAATGGATACTGAGTCGCAAGGACGAAAAAGAATTTCAATTATTTGCTTGAAAAAGGGGATAAAAAAAACTAAAAACTTTTAAAAGTTTTCTTTTCATATTTTTTATTTATGTCTGTAAGTATGTTCAACCTTATCCCAAAAGCCATCAACGTCACAAATTGTTTACTTGGTGGTATGTCAGTTTAATAAAAAAAAAATTATATATAAAAATGTTTGCAAAAAAAAACAAAAAAAAAACTTAACTAAAAAAGAAAAGTTTGTTTTTATATGAATGTATGTATGTGTATGTATGTCTGCTTTCTGGCAAACAAATAAAAACTTATGTGGACACTGAGGAACCATCAACAATATGAAAACCATCCGAAAAACAACATCATGTGACACTGCACTTTTAACTTGACTGAAAAAAAAAATTTATAAATTTTTAGAAGAGAAAAAAGTAATTTGCAAGACTAACTTGCTTCCAAAGGAGGATAAATGCAAAATAAACTACATAAAATACAACAGATACCAGCTGAGATGATTTGATACAGTAAATGCATAAGTGTCCTTTTTGAAAGAAATTCCTGAAATGTTGGTTTAAGCAAAGGAGTAAAAGAATTAATTTAACTTGCAACGTCTTTACCAATTTAATGTAGAAATTTATAATAAAGTTAATTCTAACATAGACAACAGGTAAATATATACATACGTATTCTACGAAGCTTCTGACGGGTATCGCCTTAGCAACCAACTTATAGGCCAACAGTGCAATCTTCAAAAACTTGACACTAAAGGTGCCATTAAAATGTATTCGTACAAGGGTATATCTTCTTAAAAGAGCTCAATGCTTTCTTAAATAAAAGTTGGCGGGTCAAGGGTACCACGTTCATCTGTTGGTGATGTCCGCTAAGGAAGATTTATGTGCTTGATTACAAAATATTTTTGTATAGGGCTAACACAACCGATTGTTCCACTTAAAAAAACCCAAAGTAGCAGTATATTAAAAGAAAATTTGAAAAAGATTTTCATTTATTTATAAAAGGATTTTGTATAACCTCGCTCATACCATCAAAAGAGTCTTTGAAATCAGTTAAAATACTTGGCTGACATATTCAGAATTCTGTTTTAAAGCATTGAAATAGGGATAGAGTTTACTGGGAATAAATTTGGGAAATGAAATTATATAAAAATATTTCCTCGTTGCTATTTAAAAAGAATTGTTTAACGCTGCCTTAAGATATCCGCTGCGTAGACACTATTCCCCGAAAAGTATGGATATCCTTCATACCTTCCTTCAACATGGTACAGTAAGAACAGAAAATAATATAAATAACGTCCATTAGATACAAACGCATTTACTTTCTGACACGCCCACTTCCCCAATATCGCCCACATTTTCCGATGTTGATTTTAAATAACACACAAATTATTTAAGAAATTATTTTAATTTCTTTTTATTATGATAATTATGTATGGAACAATATTTCGGCCAAATGGCCGCCGCGGCCTCGGCGGCACACCTCCATCCGATGGTCCAAATTTTCGATGACGCTGAGGCATAATTGAGGTTCTATGCCGTTAAAGTGCCGAATTATCTCATCCTTTAGCTCTTGAATTGTGTCTGGCTTATCGACGTACACCTTTTCTTTCAAATAACCCCAAAAAAAGAAGTCCAACGGTGTGAAATCAGATGCTATTGCCGGCCAATTGACATCACCACTACGTGAGATAACACGGTCATTGAATTTGTCGCGCAAAAGAGCCATTGTTTCGTCAGCTGTGTTGCAAGTGGCATCGTCTATTGAAGCCACATATCTTTAACATCCATATCTTCCAATTCGGGTCATAAAAAGTTCGTTATCATCTCACGAGCGAGCACCATTAACAGTAACTGGCTGACCGGCCCCATTTGGGAAAAAATACGGCCCGATGATGCCGCCAGCCCATAAACCGCAGCAAACAGTCACTATTAATGGGTGCATTGGTTTTTCGCCAATCACTCTAGGATTATCATTTGCCCAAATGCGGCAGTTCTGCTTATTGACGAATCCACTGAGGTGAAAATGTGCCTCATCACTGAATCACGAAGTGCACGATATACATTTTGATTTGAACGCCCATTTTCATAATAAGGCTGAATAAATTTAACGCGTTGCTCGATTTTGTATCTTTCCAGGGTTCAAATTGAGTTAGTATAAAATTGAGAAATGTCAAATGAGATGCAGAAAAAAAACTTGACGTTTAGGTGTGGTTCATATTAAGCCTCCCTTTACAATGCCATGTTACCTTCGGTGATGGATATAAAAAGACAAAAACAGCATCGGATTTTATCAAAAAAAAAAATAGAGACAGTCATGGGTTTTGCTCATATCTCAGCCATTTTTGGACCAATCTGGCTGAGTTTCAATTCCAAAATTTAACGCAGCAGATGTAAAAGAAATATGTATACAACAACCAGGTCCCCATCCTATCTAGGGTCTTCAGAAAACCCATTACAACGGACGGAAATCGATAAATCAACTGATTCCCTATGCAAACTTAGGCACGAGCTCTATGTTTACACTTGTCCATCAAGTTGTGCTGAAAAAGGTCAACAAAAATAAGAAAGACAAAAAAATAGGAAAAACAAAAAATGTACTTTGGACTGTGAGAAGAATTCTTGACAAAAAGTATGAAAAAATCCGAAGTAAGTAAGAACATGTAAATCAATTAAAAAGATAATCATACAAAGCAAATTTTGATCTACCAAAGGCTAAATGCAATTTGGTTTAAAGATTTATGTTAAACAATCACTGCCAGCAGTCGTCAATGGCTGTGAGTGTTAAACGGCGAACCCCTCTGAAGAGATTGAGTGGTTACTATTGAAACATGTAAGTTTAACTCATCCGTGAAAGCCTGGGTTCGAGCCCCGCAGCAGTCAAGAATGAAAAATTATCAATAAATTTTAATTAATTTCATGTTGTAAAATACCTTTCGTCATAAAAATAATTTAATGAAAAGTAAATTTGATGAACTTAAATTAAAAATATCAAAATTTGTATTATGTTTACTCTAAAGTTTGATAAAGAAATTTTTCTCCATTTAGCATTTTTTAATTTTTCAATAATTCGATTAATTTTAATATTTAAAAATAAACAATTTTTAAAGAATATTTTAAATTAATCAAAAGATTTTGCAATGCTATCTTGTAAGACTCTTTATTTCATAAGATTACATTCTCTCATATGCATTTTCTATTCCATTAAAGGATAACAAGTATTTTTATAGACACTCGAGTACACATTTCTTTTTTTAGTAAATTTTTTTGGACGAAATTTTCAAATAAATATTTATATTTTTTGTATTGTTTTTCCAAATAAGTTTGCAATAAATTTTCTTCTTGTATTTAGTTTTAAGTATATTTTCTTAAAACTTATAAAGACAGAGACAGACTAATGATGGACAGTTACATAAATAAGAACATGAACATAGACATGTGACATTTGAAATGTTCAAATTTGAAAACGAATGAATGAATAACAAAAATATTCGTAGAAGATCTAGAACGAATTGGAAAAAAAGGGTTAAACACTGAAAGCAAGATGAACTTCAACTAAAGACAATAAATGCAAGTAACTTTAACGTACAGAAAGAGTGACAACGTACAACAATAAAAACAAAACGAATGTTTGTAACTTTTACAACTACATACAAAAGCAAATAAGATTTACAATTACAGTAGTAGTAGTAGTAGTATGAGTTGCAGTAGAGGATGCCAAATAAATGACGTTTTGCCAGAGTAAACTTAATTTAAGTGTACAAATACGTACATGTGTGTCTTTGTATGTGTGTGCTTGGATGTTGTGTAATAGTCCCTACAAATAATAGGACTAGTCCAAACACGCGTGTAAAATGTAGCCAACAAGGGACTAGGACTAGTCCAAAAGAAACTCAAACGTATGGAAAAACATGGTCTATTTAACATTACGATGTCCTAGGGCAGGACCATATAACCCAGCTTTGGATTACAAAGGAGTAGTCATAAATCTATTCCATTGTATACACAAGAGGATGAGTTTTAACTTCGTTCAAAAACGAAAAAATGTCGTTAAAAAACGAAGACATGTCGTCTCACTGCAAAAGCTCTTTAACATAGACATGGTCCATGCTCTCATTACTTCGGAACAGTCCATAAAGTAGTCCATTTAATCAAAATGGATCAGGTGGTCCAATATTATTTGCAGGGATGTTACACTTCTACATACTATTTGAATATGTGTGTGTGTGAGTGTGTCTAACAACTACAAGTATCAGATACAAGACAAGTCAACAGTTTTGTACAACACAGTATTAAAACAAGAAGGATGGATGTCTAAACCGATGACTGTCAAACAGTTTAAGGACGAACATCTAGAATATTGTGAAAATTTGAAAATAATATACTGAAGAGAAAACTGAAAACAACAATAACATGAACTAAACTGAACTAAAATGAACTCAACTAAAAGAAAATAAGGAAAACCTTAAAAGAAAAGTAAAAATATTGGAAAATAAGAATAAGTTATAAACTCCTACGAAAAAAATAAAAGCTTAAGTAACACATATAGAGATAATCTTGAATTTAGTCCAAAACACACAAACACACACAATTTTACAGGGTTCAAAAAGAGTAAATTCTTTAAAGTTTTAAGTCCAAGCAAACTCTTTTATAGTATATTTAGATCAGTATCTAGAAAAAGAAAACAAGTTTTAAGGTCCAGAAATGCCTTATTTTCACCAAAAATGATCACACGACAATACGGCAAAATGAATTAGAATTAAAAAGTTGATCTGCTTAGAAGAAAGGTAAATGGGCGTTACTCCTTGATAAAATCGGCTTGATATATTCTTTATTATGGTATAAAATAAAGCAAGTATGTACGTCTAAATTCAAATCTAACTATACAACCTTAAAGTTTTAGTACCACAATTCATATACAGAAAAAAAACACTCGGAATAAATCAAGTTTTTTATGATTACTTTAAGTACGAGTCGTACTCAAAAACTCAAGTACGAATAACACTAAAGCGTACTAAAAACAATCATAATTGGGATTGCTTTCGAAAATCAATCAGGAAATTTCTTGAAATAAAAATAAAATTCGAAAATCAAGTAAAAAAAGATTAAACTTTTGGTAGTGTGCAAAATGAACATTTTTTCCTACGAGCCCAGAAAGAATCTTTATTCTGGGTCGTTATGAAATTGTCAGTAAATAAAGCAATGTCCGTCTGTTAAATATAGATATGCTTACTTTCGAAGGGAAATATAAATTTAATATTAACTCCATTTTAAATATATCCAGGTATTTATTAACACGCCCTATAAGAAAGGCCTTCGAAATTTAATAATTTTATAAACCCAGTGGCAAACCATTGGTATTCAACTTTGGCAGACAATAGTTCTTAATGACTAGAAGTTATTGCACCAAGTTCTAAGAAGAACGTGGTATGGTTCACTATAGGTAAAATATAACGCCTTTTTCTGAAAAACACTTTTATGTGGATAATATATTGGCATCTAAACGATATTCAGCATAACTCAAAATTTGTCTAGATGCTATAAAAAGCCAACTTCGGCCAGAATGTAGTCATGATATTTGGCATAAATTAGCTTCATAAAACTAAAAATTATGAAAATTTTTTTGTCAAGGTTCGTTCATTATTGAAAAATGGTCGGAAATATAGCCACCTCCTAGAAAAAACCAAATACAAAAGAAACGTTTTTACACACAAGCAGAGAAAATACATTTTTCTATATGGTCACCTCAAACAAAATGATTTGTTTTTGAAAATAAGTGTGACTAATTTTTTTTTTTTTTTTTGAGTTTCTCATAAAATTTAATAGAAAATCTCGTTTTACTTTTTTTAAGATAAATAAAAACGACTCTTTTTCTTGGTGAAGTGCATTTACAGTTTTTAACTGCTCCCTCTTTATTTTATCAAAATATTTGCTCAATGAATTTACTGCTTTAAATATCCGCCATTCAAAAAACATCTTACAGTTTACATATTACATTCTATATTAAACATTGTCCCTCAACTGATGAGCAACAGCAAAAACAAAAAAAAAAGAAATTTTTTTTTTTACATTTAAAACAAACAAAAACATCATTGAGGATGGTCAACAACATTCTAAAATGGAAAATTGCTCATTCATTTATTCCCTCAGTCATTCTTCATTCATCTAACAATCATTTCTCAGATGCAAGATGATGCACTCTGTTGTATGTGGCAATGAGTAAATACTTATCGAAGTACACCAGTGAGTGAGTGAGTGAGAGTGAGAGTGTATGTCTGTGGTCATCTTGTCGTCTATTTATCTATGAGTGTATTTCTGATGTATAGATCTAAAGCAATTAGAATCTAAGATGAATGGATAGATGGATGGATGCCTGAACACACCAACATGGAAAACTGCAAGAATTGTTCTTTAGATGGACAGTAGACAAACATTAGTTTGCAATAAATAAGTTTAAAGCAATGGAAAAAGGGCAAGACAGAATGCTTTTTTTTAATTATTCACACAATGTTATTATTATTATTTTTTTTTTATTGTGGTGCACAAACAAAGTTTATAATCGTCTTAGACAAGTCCTACACGAAGACAGAGGCAGACCAAATTTGACAAGAAGATGGATGTTGGTTAGTTAAAAATATTTTTGCAAATAAAATGAAAGGTAGAGTTGTAAGTTACTTGTTCAAAAATTAAGAAAGTGATATAAATTAATATTAAAAAAAAAATTATGAGATAGTTGTAAGCGACAATTTATGTTCTACCTACTATACTTGGAAACATTTTCCAATATTAACCATTTATAAGCAGAGTTCTACACCCAACAAACACGAAGTCAAACCTTTGATATAAAATGACTTTATCATTTGACATCAAACGCAATTCTCAAATGTTTTTCAATTGCTTGATTTAACATTTTAATTCAAATTGATAATTATTTGAAAATAAACATTTGATATCAAATTTTTTATCAATTTGATGTCAAATGTTTGTCAAATTTTAAAATCAAATCAAAAATAAACTTGGCAATACTAAAGCGAAAAATAAATGAAAGCATTAAAAATGGCGATTAAAGTTAATTTTTTTTACTTTGTGGTTACATGTGTTTTACTATTAAAAATAAATTTTAATATAAAGTAAACAGTTTTTTTCTTGTGAAAAATAAAAATTATTTGTGAGAAATTACAATGATTAAAAAAAATAAAACGGGAAAGTGAAGAAAGTTTGTTGAAAGATCGCGGTGCTACAACCCTCAAAATAAAAGGGAGCCAAGTATTCTGTCTTTCCAAGAATTAGAGAACAGAAAGAACACTATTTCATCTTTTAGCTGTGGTACCGAATGTTTATCTCAAAGTTTATTTAAATAAATAATTAATTTAAATTAAAAAAATTAAATAGTTTTATTTATATTCCACATTGTATTATAATCGACATTTGAAAAACATTTGAGAATTACGTTTGAAAGCAAGTTGAAAATAAAAGCATTTTTCAATTTGAAAATAATTTCCCCTTTTTGTTGAGAAGGCAATGATTTTCAAATCATTATCAAACGTTTCCCGTTTGAGAAAACGTTTGATTTCAAATCATTTTCAATTTGAAATCAAACCTCCGTGTTTGCTGGTATCTACAGTAATGCGTGCTTCAAAAAGCTCTTTTTAAGATTGATCTAAACTCTTATCCTCTTTAATGTTATAAAAGTAAAAAAAAACTGAACTTTTTTTATTTTTTTCAATCTCGAAAGTCTGAGTTAATAAATAAATCCCGGCCTTTTGATTTCGAATATCGTTTTTTGGATTTCAATTTCTGAAAAATTTTGCAAAGTTGATAAAAACCTGGGTTTGTTTTTCAACCAAAAATCGATTTTTAAAACCTTAACCGAAGGTCGAAGAGAATATAAAAGTTCGTCAGTCCGCTTGTAATTTTTAAAATATTGATCTAAGACCCTTTTTTTTTAAAGATAAAATCGCATTTATTTCGTAAGCCAGAGCCGAAAAGATGAAAATTTGCGATGACTTTTATTTCACAACAACTATCGACCTTTTATGAGAAAATCGATTTTTGTCAGAAAACTTAATATTGCACTTGTTTCTTAAACTTAAGGTCCCTCGACCCAAAAGGATGAAAATCTGTGATCACTTTGTATAAATTAAAAGCATTTAAAGTATCAAGCTGAATTTCACAGGGAAATTGATGGGCTCCTCTAAAAACAAAAAAAAAGCTGCATATATAAAGTTCTGTTTCTAAATGACAGGCAAGTTATTGTGTAGTCAAATTTATATGAAAAGTACTTTTTTTTGAGTAATTTTCACACAATCACTTGTCTGTTATTTATAAACAGCAAAATCCAAATTAAAATAAATTTATATTATCAATTACTTAAGGGATGGATGGCTAAGGCTTAAGTTTCTAAACTTGTAACAATGATTGGGTGTTGCTAAAGGAGGGAAACATCCCCTACAAAAAAAAGTGTTGAAACTTTATGAGCCGCGATTTAATATTTATGTATGTGCATTACAAGATTTTAAAAAGCTCCGAAAAAAGTATGACGAAGGGCACTCCCATACAATGTAAAGGGTTGTTATCGCTTATTTTAATATTTACCCCTATATAAATTTTCATATTATTGGAATGTGTATTCTGAGTCAAATTACAATCCTCAAAAGCTTTTATACTTCAATAGTCTTATTCCTTCAATATTATCCAGGAATAATTTCTAAGCACTATCAGAATTTTCGTTTGTATAAAATGCAAAGAATGTATAAAATTTCATTGCAATTTACTTCATTGATAGCTTAAGTAAACCTCGTAACAGAAATATACAAACGAAAATTCTGATAGTGCTTAGAAAATATTCCTGGAAAATATTGAAGGAATAAGACTATTGAAGTATAAAAGCTTTTGAGGATTGTAATTTGAGTTGGAATACACATTCGAATAATATAAAAATGTATATAATAAATGTTACTCACCATGAGAAATAAATTCCCCGATTCTATTTACCCCTATATTCATAAAAACTATTTGTGATTTGTAAAAGGTTTATTTTCGCAGGAAATTTGTGTAATAAACTTTTTATATTTAATGAATATGGGGGTGAGTCTGAAAATTTATAGAAGTTATAATAATACAAAAGCTAATGATTCATCTAAGAATGAGTGGGATAGGAGGAAGAATCGAGGCTTATTCCTGACAAAGAAAAAAGTTATTACTGTTAAAAATTTTATTTTTATATAAAAAGTTTTTTCAACGATTAAACTACTTTAAGCCAAAAACTTTATAAATGATTTCAAATAATTTAAAATCTCTTTTTTACTTAAAATCTTATTCTTGGGATCCCTCCCCTCATTTCAACAAAAAAAAACAACAATCTGAATAAAACCCAAACAGTATTTTAATTTGCAATAAAGAAAAAACTGCAGCGAGAAATATATCACTACACATTCAGTTTTATTGATTTCTGGACTAAATGATCATAAATTCCTCTGCCTCCAGATATTGCAATAAAGTGGTCTGAGAAAACTAAAACAGACACACAGTCGAAAAATAAAACGCAAAATAAATTAAAGGAAACCAGTTTCGCTGTTCGTTTTAGCTTTTAATCCATTTCAAATATTTTCAAAAATAACAACAAAACCAATAAATTATTTATACATCAAAAGAAATGCAATTAACTTGTGTGATATCAATTAATCAATCAGGGTGTTGCACATGCATTTCCATGCCACTATTTGTGAAAGGCAATTTAAACAAACAAACTTACAGGCACTAAAACAAAAGCACACAACGCAAAATAACCCAGCAAGCAATTTTTTGAAGCAATATAATTTCAAAATTCCTGCAAGAGAGTGGGTTTAACATTTTTAACTAGTTTGCAAAATGAGTATATAAAAGTGAAATAAAATATTATTTTCAAAGGTCTCACAACAATTTGTTAAAAACCGTAAGAATACAATTGAACCGTATGAGCGTAATAGCGTACGGATACGTTGCCAAATTAAAACGAATAATATTTTATAGCTGGCATAGACTTAAAAGCGTATATACGTCATTCGTTGACTTAAATCTAATTCTATATCGCACGCCGTCTACGACCGTATTGTTCTAGAAAAAGAAATATTTTAAAAATAGAATTAAATTATATTTGTGTTTTCAAGTGCTTATACGATCTACGACACAATTATGTTCAGATTATTATTGGATTGACCTACCGACCATTTTTAAAAAAATTTAGTTGGGCATGGGGTATTTATATTTTGAATACCCCTCTTTCTGAATCCAAAACATTTTTCACGAAATTGATTATGGTTTCGGAGATATTAATAATTGTATTAAGTAGTGTCTGGCTCAACACGCCACTGTTTGGCGAATGCAGCAAATTCCTCATAAATAAACTTGCAAAATAAATTTTACGCCAGCTTTGCTTCATTGTCGTAAGAATTCTTGTTTTTCTTACGACAAAAGGCGAAAGAAAATAAATGTAACTCTTGCTTGGCTTTATTGTCGTAAGAATAAAAGTAGTAAAAGCAAAAGCAAAATAGAATAAACAACTTAATATACAGCAGTACGTATGCAGCATTAAAAGTTACTTTTTAGAAATAAATTTAGAGAAGTGGCGTATGCGGCACAAAACAATAATTTTCACTTTCAATAAAATACTAATAACTTCTAAGTTCGCAAATGAACGATCACAAAATTTTACATTTTTCTTCAATACATATGCCAGATGCAGTAATGAAATCAGAAAAAAATTCTACCGGTTATATTTTTAAAAACCTTCATGTAAACCTTTATTGTCGTTTTCCTCCACTACGACTTTTTGGCATATGCGCCAAGTTAATAACGAGTTGATGATATAATAATTGTCAATTGTGTCACCTTAATCAGTATATCGAACCGGATATCCAATGCGACTTCTTTTGTATGCTGGGATGCTGCTTAAAGTACAATAAATGAAAAAAAAGCGAATCGATCGAACTAAAACAAGCAACCAAACATAATAACAACAACACCAAAAGCGGCAAAAAAATAATAACAACAACTACAAGAATGGACAACCACATCAGATTCTTCCAATCAAAACATTAAAACTGGAAATGCATATTTTCCGTAACACGATATTAAAAAAAAAAAAACAAGTACGAAAGTATAGTCGGTCAAACCCAACTATTTGATACTCTACATCACAGTATTTACGCCGCTATCATGGACCCGCTAAAGAATATTCTATTAGGAGCTTAGGATTCGTAGTAAATCTTCTTTAGGAGGAACATTATCTAGATATTTACAATTTTATTTGATTTTTTTTTTTATCTTAAAGTAATTTTATGAAGTCGGTTCATATGGGACACATGGTCAATCCTGGACAGTAATTTTGTCCGGACGTAGGAGCTATTATAGAAGTTATTGTCGCTAAAGTTTATGTCAACGCCAACATTTATAAGGAAGTGATGGCATAAAAAGTTAATGTCGGGAGCAGGGTTTAAAAAACTGCAGTCGAAACCAAAACCTGTCGAACTAACAACGAAAATTTGTGTTCAACTTTTCGCATTTTTGGGTTGGTTTGCCAACAATTGTTTACATTTGATGAAACTTTAGTAAAAGCAAAAGTTTTTTTTGTTTGCCAATCGCAAAGTATGAAGTGGAAGAAATGGCAGTTTAAGAAGTCTAAGGTCTTGGCAGCCAAATCTTTCTTTAATTTGCTTTTTTTTTTAAACTGGATTATAGTGCTGGGATACTAACGATATTTTCTAGTATCTATATTTATCGATAGTTCAGATTTCACTATCGATAATATCGATATTACTATTGACGGAATGTTTGTACTTGAGCATAAAAACTTTAACTAGTTTTTTATCAGGCTACAGTTCAGTGTTTTTATCACTTTTTTGAACGTATGAGACGTATTTAAGATGACAGTTTCTGAAAAATTGTGCTGCTGATAATCACCTTTTTGAAGGACCCAAAGAAGCAGGGACTCTAAGATATTTAATTTCAACTTTAGATAATGTTCTTAATTGGTTTTGATTCTCAATTTGAATTTTACATTTAGAATTTTGTTTTTGTTCGTACAAGAAGTAGTCGGGCCTCAGCTACTTAAAACATTTAATGCACTTTATCGATTTAATAAACACAAAGTAAATTATTGTCGCTAAAATGACGACAAAAAAATTGCGTTAAGTAACAGCCGACTTCAAACGACATCGAATGTCGTTTAATATTTTACTGAATAGCGTTTCGATAAATTTTAGTTATTTTTATTTTAACGATACGATTTTCATTATAAAATTTAGTGAATCGCACTTCTGATCTCTAAGTTTCAAAATCCCGAACTTTTTATTTCGAAATCCAAAATTTAAAAATCCCGATGTTTGTTTAAACCATAGAGGAGAAAATCCTTGTGCCCGGACGAGGAATTTCTATGCAGAGAAGCTTCAGTAAGCGAAGCGCTCCGCCAAAGGCCCAACTGTACAAACCGGAATATCCATTAAAATTTAATATTTTGAACTTCATAATTTTTTAATTCGGTATTTTGAATTTGGGATTTTAAGTTACGGGCATAATCTTTGAACGACTAGTATTGTCTTCCCATAAGATTTATTAAATTTTAAAAATCGGTGTTTTTACAATATTCTGATGTTTGTCCAGTATTTAGGTTTTATCATCAATAAGGGTATTTTTAGTCTTCCTTGCTCGCTAAGATTTCAAAAAACCGAAGGTGTAATTTGACAACCTCAAAGTTATTTCACCAAAGCGGTTTTAAATTGATCTCAGTTTTACTTTGAACTGTTATTTTAAGTATCTTAACAATTTAAAATATATTTACCTGTATCATTTAAATGATTTCCTTCTAATTGGTTGGGTATTCATATTAAATTAATTTAAATTCAATAAAATTATAAGCAACAAATATTTTTTTAATTGACCAAAACAAATTCAGCTAAACTTTATAAAAAAAAGACAACAACAAAATGTGTACAGAAAATTTAAATTGACAGCAAAAATTTTAAATCAATTTAATAAAACATCATAAACAGATGAACTTGTAATTTACACAATTTGTTGAGAGAAGTTACAGGAAAAAAAAACACTGAAAACTGAAAAATATTTTTTGATAACCATATGTCGAAAAGTTCTTATACTTTTTTTATTTCATTATTTTTTTTTTTTTTTTTGCTCTACAACTCTACATATGTACAATACAAATTAAATTTGTATGCAAGAAGAAAGAAGAAAAAAATAATATATTTGTAAAATAATACATAAATAATATTTGGTATGTTTATTTTGCATAAGAAAAATCACTGACGCATGCAATTTCTTCAATGGTAAAATAAAAATCTGCACAGACCGACAGAGAAACGGACATTCCTACGTAAGGAGTTGCATGTGTTTAAGTATGTCTGTGTGTAAGAGTCTATCTCATTGTAATAGTCCGAGTAATCTTTCGACATCATGACCAACAACCATCATCCAACAAAAGAAGTCAATTTTTAAATTAAATCTACACTTCTACTTCTTCTACTTCTTCTTGGGGTACTTTGTATGCTTTCTTTCATTTTACTTAATTTTTTTTCTTCTCACATGCATGAATGCAACTGCACTCTAAGCTCTTTGAGTAAATTTCTAATATACATATCAAGACGAATTCATGTATACGGTGGTGGCGGTACTAAAACAGGTAACAACACCAAAAACACAACATTGTATTTTATTTGTTGCTTTCTTCGTTGGTCGATATGTCAAAAACACAAGTAACTTTTGACATTCCTCCCTCTCTAATTTAGAAAAAAAAGTAGCAAAGCTGTGTTTTCAAAGCCACCTGAAAAATGAATTCGCCTTGATAAATATGTCCAATTTACAAGCTCTGTCGTATGGCTAATTGTTTAAAAAATACAAATTTGGTTTATTCACTTGTGAACAATCAAATCTGTTGTTTCGTTACTTTGTCGTATTTATAAATGTCAAAATTTTTAATTGTCAATTCAATGTACCTTGTCAATTCGCTTTTATTAAACAATTTAAGAAGATCAACAAACTTCTTTTTATCAAATAATTAGAAAATAAGAAGATCAATATTATAGAAATTATATTCCCCCGAAGTTTTGTAGGGATCATCTTAAGGATATTTCCCCTTTTGGTGTTACATCCTCTGTAGATATCAGGTGCAGTCAACACCTTGGATTTGGCAAAAATACAAAATTGACAGATGTCAAAAGATCGTGCGAATTATATCATCCTTTAGCTCTTGATCTTGGTAGCCAATTGACATCGTCAACGCTTGAGATAACACGGCCATTGAATTTGTCGCTCTAAAGAGCCATTGTTACGTTTGCTGTGTGGCACCGTCCTGTTCAAACCACATATCGTCCACATCCATATCTTCCAATTCGGGCAATAAAAAGTTCGTTATCACTTCACGATAGCGAACACCATTCACAGCAACTGCCTGACCGACCTCATTTTGCAAAAATGGTTTTTCGACAATCAATCTTGGATTATCATTCGCCCAAATGCGGCAATTCTGCTTATTGACGAATCCAATGAGGTGAAAATGTGCCTCATCACTGAAGATGATTTTCTTCGAAAATTAATCATCCACTGTTGCCATTTCTTGCCACCATTCTGGCCATTGACGACATTTGGAATAGTCAAAAAGTTCTTGAGTCAATTGCACCTTGTAAGCGCGTAAATGCAAGTCTTTGTGCATAATGTTCAGCAGCGACGAGCGTGAGAGGTGCAATTGTTTGGCACGACGACGGGTTGAGGTAGCCGGCTCTTCAGCCACACACACAAAATATTTTAAAAACCTGAAAAAAAACTCTCTTTTTCATTTAAATTAAAATGAAACCTCAATTTTGGGCACCCTTTATATACCCTTTCCACCTGTGGCGAAGGTACTAATAGAACATTATACAATAGAAGATACATATTGGAGTTGAAGATTCTGTGATTGTCCCATCATTTTCCCTAATGGATCCCAAACTTGGAATATTATGAGTTCTGAAGAAACTTAAAGACATTAAAGCTCTGTTCCTTAGTAAAATATATCAGTTTCTGTTAAAAATGATATAAATTGGCCAACTATTTCTTTAACTTTCCGTTTTATTGTGTTGTCAAAATAGAGGTTTGAGCACGATCGCGTTTTAAATCTTTTCTTATACAACGTTTGTTTGATATTCATTATACGTCAAATCAGTCAAGTCTTTCGATGATGGCCACATTGGAAGGTTCTTATTCGAAATAAATTTATCAATAGAGAAATTTAGCAAATGTCAGATAATTCGGCGAAATTGTGTTGTATAGCTATGGTTATTCCACGTCTTATTTGATCTTTAAGTTGGCGTCTCTTGGTGTGAAAAAGGGCTCCCAGCTCAAAATTAGTTTTCCGTGTGTCGTCATGTGTTCTCCGGAGCATGTGTATATTTACGACCAGGAACCTCTATGTGGATTGTAAAGAAATAAAAGACTTTTTCTACTTATGGACTTAAAAGAATCGTATTTTTCTATTTAAATAACTTAGAGTATAATAACAATACAATTTATTTTTAAAGTTCTAATATTTTTTTTGTATGCATGTAGATGCACATATTATTTAAGGATATACTCACATACATAAATTGTAGACCATAATGAACAAAAATATTGTATATTTTTTTTTTGTTTCTTAAACAAATAAAACACATTCTGTCAGAATTTTTGTTTTGAAATAAAGAAACATGTCCAAATTAGTAAAAGACAACAGCAAAAAATACGAAGAAGAAAAATCACACACTCTTAAGAAATAAAAACATACAAATCAGGCCGGACTAAGGAATATCTGACCAGTATATAAGAAAAGAAGCTTTAAATTGAAAAATGTTTAATAAAAATGATGAATACAAATAAATTTATGATATGTCCACAAATTAAAGATACATGGTGAAATTTTTCCCAAAAGAAATAAAGCAATTATTGATGTGACCAATTTTATTCTTTAACTTGACGTCAATTCCATTTCCAAAATAATGTAACCAAAAAAAGCCTACTGAAGAAAACGCAGCCAAATTTCCTATAAAAAGTAAATTTTAGCAGAATTTCCTATAAAAAGTAAACTCTTTACAAAATTTCCTACAAAAATTTAATTTTAGCAAAAATTTCCTATAAAAATTAAATTTTAGCATAAATTTTTAATCAAAAGTAAATTTAAACAAAATTTCTACTAAAAAGTAAGTTTTAACAAAACTTCCTATAAAAAGTGAATTTTAACAAAATTTCTTATAAAAAGTAAATCTTAACAAAATTTCTATTTAAAAGTGAATTTTAACAAAACTTCCTATAAAAAGTAAATTTTAAAAAAAATTCCAATAAAAAGCATTTCCTATAAAAGTAAATTTTAACAAAAATTTCCTATAAAAAGTAAATTTAAACAAAATTTCCTATAAAAAGTAAATTTTAACAAAATTTCTAATAAAAAGTAAATTTTAACAAATTTTCCTTTAAAAGATAAATTTTAACAAAATTTCCTATAAAAGTAAATTTTAATAAAATTTCTAATAAAAAGTAAATTTTAACAAAATTTCCTTTAAAAGGTAAATTTTAACAAAATTTCTAATAAAAGTAAATTTTAACAAAATTTCCTTTAAAAAGTAAATTTTAACAAAATTTCCTATAAAAGTAAATTTTAACAAAATTTATAATAAAAAGTAAATTTTAACAAAATTTCCTTTAAAAGGTAAATTTTAACAAAATTTCTAATAAAAGTAAATTTTAACAAAATTTCCTTTAAAAAGTAAATTTTAACAAAATTTCCTATAAAAGTAAATTTTAACAAAATTTATAATAAAATGTAAATTTTAACAAAATTTCTTATAAAAAGTAAATATGTATTAACAAAATATCCTATAAAAACCAGCAAAATTCAACAAAATTTCCTATAAAAAGTAATTGTTAGCAAAATTTCCCAAATAAAGTAAATTTTCACAAAATATCCTATTAAAAGTAAATTTTAACTAAATTTCCTATAAAAGTAAATTTTCACTAAATATCTTATAAAAAGTAAATTTTAGCTTAAATTTCCTACAACATGTTAATTTAAACAAAATTTCCTATAAAAAGTAAATTTTGGAAAACTTTCTTCTAAATAGTAAATTTTGGAAAATGTTCCTCTAAATAGTAAATTTTGGTAAAATTTCCCATAAAAAGTTAATTTTAACAAAAATTCCTATAAAAATTCAATTCAAGCACAATTTCCTATAAATGGTAAATTTTAATAAGTTAACCTTACAATATCCCTTATTATTAAAAAATAAACATTCCGTTGCACTTTAAAGGATCAAATGGTACAAAAATAGTACAACTGTACACTGCACTATTTGTAGTATGTACTTCCAATTGTCCTTCACTGGTTTAATGAAAAGCTTCAGCTAGAGAGACGACAAAAACTGCATTAGCAGTCCTGTTTATATCACATCATTAGATGCAAAATTTTTGAGTGATTGCCTGATTTTTAAGAAGTGTTGCATATTTTGCGTTTAAAAAAGAACACAAGTTTCAGCTTAAAAAAATAAATCGTTTAAAATGTTAAGCTCTATTTTCAACATACAAAAATAAATCGTTTAAAACTTCGCGCTTTTTTTGTTGCTAATTTCTAAGAGCCACTTTTTGGGTTAGAGATTAGCGATTAAATTAACTTTAATCTCCGTATTTACTTTTTGAGTTGTATTTTTTTAAACTTTTTTTGCTAGTTTAAGCGGCCATTGATGGTGGTTTAAACCTTAACTTAAACTGTCAACATACATATGTTTAACATAAACAATTAATGCAAAAATATAAACAAAAAATTATTTTAAAAATAAAATATATACTTTTATATAATTTTTCCTTTCTATATTTTTTCATTAATATATTTTTTCTTTAAACGTAAAAATTTCTACCTTGTAAACAATATTCAATTCGCATATTTTCTTCTTCTTCTTCTTTGAAAACATCCATCTTGCTTTGATAAAAATTTTACATTTGCAAAATAAATATTGCCATTTATTTGTGCTCAGTATGGTAGCACTACATGGTTTAAGCCACAACCCAAAAATATCAAATTCAATTTATGCTAGATTAACTTAATTCGCAGATTATCTAATTATAGAATAAAATTAACTTTAATCTCAAACCCAAAAAGTGGCTCTAAGTAGAAAAAAATACAAAAACTATATAATAACCACGAAAGACAAACTAAAAAATAATCTTTTTTTTTAATAAAACCAAAACCAGCCGCTATTCTGGTGCTGCACTTATGCCCCTTTAATAAAATGAGTGTTGAACATGTATCATTTTTTTCTTTTTAAGGGGAACATCATGAAAAAAGAGTGCTTTGCACTTTTAAAATAACACATATTTTTTAGAAATGAAAATGGCAGAATAAATGTAGAATATACCCAGAAAAGAAAACTTCATAAGACTACTGGAAGCTGTCCCATTCTTAAATTTGCAATAAAGGAATATACGCAACTTTGTCAAGGCCTAAGAAGGTGAGGCGAAATATTTTCTAAGCCTTTTGGTTTATGTTAAAATCTAGCTTCTCTGCAAAAGATTCAACGTTTTAACTCAATCGGAATCACAAAATAAGCTAGAAGGACTAATCTGACATTTGTTTGACAATGTGAACTAATTTTTTAGGTCAATTATTTTAACCATACCCCATACAAAGGGCACATAAACAACCATTAAAAGTTTAAAAAATTCCCTTAAACATTTTTGCCCATTTTAAATGAACCCCTAAAATGTTGCGTTTCGTGTTCTCATGCAACTTGTTTTCTACTGAGGACCAGTTTTAAGAGAATCAACAAACAGCTACTGGACAGGAAAATGCATTAATCTATTTGTATAACTTTCCTATACAATGAACTAAAGTATGAAAGAATATGCAACAATAATATGCAATACTAACTAACCATGTTGGGTATGAAGACGAAAACAATACTGATGTGGATGATGATGACGATGATAGTGATGGTGATGGTGAACCCGCCTGCTAAACTTTTAAGATGTCAATCAATTGTCTGTAGAATGTCAGAGTTGTCTGACATCTTTTAAATGAACTGACAAAGACGATTTATGGTTAAACTTTAAGATGGCGTATAACAAACATACACATACTTGTAAAGTGTTATACAAGTACATATCAAGTATTATACACGGTGGCGCGTAAGTAACATTATGATTTAATAACTGAATTCATTTTTTGTTTAGGTTTTTTTTTGCTCTTTTCCGAATTAACTTTGAATTTTATGATGAAAGAACTCAGCACAAAACAAAAACCAAAATTGTTCGATTTTATTTTCAAAGTCAGCATTTGATCATATTAACGATCATATCGAATAATGTGCGCCGGGGTCCAGTTGCACCTCAATGTTCACGTGAATAAACAAAATAAAAAAATTTATGTAAGCATGCACCCAGAGAATAAACATATTTAAATGTGGTCACCTCCAATAAAACCATATTATTGTCAGCAGTAACCATATTATGGTTAAATAAGGCCTCCATCAAGAAGCCCCAACCACATTATTGTTGCCTACAAACATGTTATGATCAATAATAACTAAAATTTTTAAGCACTTACAATAGCATGGTTGGGTTTCAACCATAGTATGTTGCTCTTGAAAAAGAGTAAAATACTATTGTAAATTTAAAAACAAATTACGATCATATTTAACCATACAATTTTTAGAGGCAACCATAATATGGTTGTGGGTTCTTGATGGAGGGCTAATTTAACCATAAGATGGTTGTCGCTGACAATTATATGGTTATGTTAACCATAATATGTTTAATATTTTCTTTTAAAATAGTTTGGCTGAAGGTGACCATATTTAAACATGTTTTTCTCTACGTGTGGGGCTCCCAAAATCCAAGAAAAATGGTTGAACATCAAATGCACAGTTTGTTGTAAAATACCTTCAGAAAAGATCGTTGGACCATTTCTTTTGAAAATTTCGAACCAGTTTCGATTAACGTTAACGGCATTTAATAACGGGCAATGATTGAAAAATTGTAGAGGCCCGAGGTAGAGAGCAATCCGTAAATTCCAACAAGAATAAGCCACAGCTGGTAATAAGAAAAGTAATGGGAAATGCTCTAGAAAGAGCACGTGTGATCGATGCAAATAATGGCCACCATTTAGAAGATATTATTCTTAAAACATAATAATGTGAACATATTTCCAAAATGCAATCTAAAGAATAAAAAAGTTATTCATTGAATAAATCATAATGTTACTAATTCGCCACCCTGTACCAGTATTTTCAATCCGCACTCACTTGAACTTGGGCTACAAAACTGATACTGATACTCCGACCAAGCTACTAACTTGACCAGAATGTAGAAGGCATTAGGAGGAAGCAAGTAACTAAGTAGTAGAAGTACTTTGAACATCACAAAGACAAACTTCACTCATGCCATTTTAAAAAGATGTTGAAGAAAAGTAGTGGTAGATAGACGGACAGCATGTCTCTGTATTAAGGGGGTTAGACAGTGTTTGATGGACACATGAAAAGATTTTTTTTTTATAGAATTGAAAAAAATTTTATTCATTTATATTTTTGTAGTTTTATTCAACAAGAAGACTTTATAACATTTTATTTATTTAAGTTAATTTAATTTTTACCTTTAACATTTTATAGAATTAAATAGAAAAGAGAAAAAAAAATGTTGTTGTTATTTTAATTGATATTGACATAACTCAACTGCAGCTCTAGTTAAAGTGTCAAAATCTGAAATCTATAGTTGAGTTGCGAGTTCAATTACATTTATAAAATTTTTACTGCTGCTGTTAATATTCAGCAACTATTTTTTTTTTTTTTATTTCCAAGATTACAATTGTCCCTTGCCTTACTGAAGTTATCGTCAGCATCATATTCCACGGTTTTATCGTCATTGTCGACGTAGTTACAGTCACTCCCAGCCTGCTTAACTTGACTACTGTGTGCCAAAGCTTTTGTTTGCTTTTGGAGTGTTTTATTTACTTGTGCCTGCTTTTCATTTTTTTTTTTGTTCAAACATTTTTGTATTTAGTTTCATTTAAATGACCATCTGTCTATTCATTCGTTTGGAAAATATTTAATTAATTTTTGCCAATATTTTGTATATCAAAAACCTGTACTACTTTTATTTACATCGCCGTTGTCGTAGTTGGAGAGCCAAAAAAAAAATCACATTGTAATTATATTTCTAACTAAACACCACACCTACTTGCAATACTAAATACTACTTTATTTAGCACAATGGGTTGAAAAAGGCCAAAACTAGGGTTAACTTGAAGATCTAAGAAAGTTTAACAGCAAACAAGTTTTAAAGTTTTTCAAATTCTAAAATGTTCTAAATACATTTTCCGAAATGCGGTGAAGATAAAACTTTCTACCAGTGTTTAAAGTCTTTTTATGCTTTGGTTTAGTTTTAATTTAATTTAACTTTATACTATTGCAAAGCGACTCAACGCAACAGTTCACAGTCTTTAAAAAACAGACAACAGAGGAGAAAAAGCCTAAATGAATATTCTGTTGATTTGAAGTAAAAAGTTGTTGGGTCAAAAATAAATCTGTTGCTTTCGCTTCTGCTGTGAAAATAATTATCAACTTTGGAAAAGTTGGCGCAAGGCGAATTAAATACTAGATAACCTCTTTTGCCGCTGTCATCATCAGCTGTGCACAGGCGAATTGGCTATTCAAATCTCAAGTGTTAAAAATTGTTTAAGTTTTCTTAAAATAAAAAAGTTATGTAGTTATATTATTATTGGTACCATCGTATTCAGCGTGTCTAAATCTATTTGCTATAAATTTTTAATTTTTGTATCTGTTTTAGAAAGGCAATTAACCCTAAAAAAAACTAAAATAAATAACTAAATAACTATTTAGGCATTATTTTTCATTATTTCCTAAATCAACTTAAGTCGGTATTCATTAAACTTTATGAATTTTTGTATAGGAATAACAACCTAACTCAACATGAGAGATCGAATCTGAATAATTTTAGCATAAAATAATAATTTATGTTAATTTAGGCGCACTGAAAGTTTTTTATTTTATTTGGAATAATAGCCTAACTTAACTTTAACTTTTTGATTTTCTTTCCTTCAACAATTTATGGGAGCCAAGGGTCTTTTTCGGGAATATCTTTTGACTACGAGAATAAACAACTATTTTTTTTTAACAACTAATGATGTTTTCTTTTCTAAAAAATAATAATGCATTTTAATTGTGTAATACATTTATCAGGTTACACGCCCCCTTACAAAGTGATACATTTTTCTAAGTTACAATGGAACAAAATAATAGCTACGTTTTACACTCAACACTAATGTGTACTTAGCGTTTTCATATTGAATGCAAGGTTTGTACTAGCAAGTGATTTTCACCACGGTTGTAGCAATTTTCAACACTAAATTTTCTTTGAATTACAAAAAGTTTTAACAACACTGATTTTCAATAATTAAAGTCAGCTGTTGTTAAAAATGTTGCGCCAAAAAAAAAATAATTATTAAATAAAAGTAAAAGGAACGAAAAACAAAAAGTTTTTATTTATTTACATCACAATATAACCAAAAATCACAATACAACACAAAGTGTACGCAAACAGAAGAAAAATGTTAATACAAAATTACTTGCTTGCATTTAAAAGTTTTTAACGCAGATGCAAAGAAATGCTATTATCTCACACTCAATTATAACTGGGGGTAAGAGATGGAAAAAATTTGCCATTTATTTTTGCAACATATTTAAAAAGGAAAACGACAAGTTTTCACATTTTCACATATTTTTCTTAGAATAGAACAAAAACCCGCGCGAATACAGGTAGGTAACATACATGGAACATTATTGTCAGAAAAGAAACACCATATTATTTTACGAATAATTTTATTTTTCAACATTTATGTTTGTTATTCAAAAAACAAACTACACAGAAAAAATTATTTTTCCAATTCAAACAAAAAATTTGTAGAATCTAAAAATTTTTTGTCTGAAATCGGTCCTACAAAAAAATTTGCATATTCAAACAATTTATTTGCATTTTGTTTATTGAAAAAAAAAACACGGATTTTTTCAAACAAATAATTTAACTGAATCAAACAAGAAGTTTACTGAAATTCATATAAATTTCAAACAAATAATTTTGCTGAATCAAACAAAAAGTTTTGCACAAGCTATGACGCGCGTACCCAAGCAATCACTAAAGGAGAATATGATGAAGGCACAGCAGAGAGGCGACTGGCTTTGAGACACATATTTCGTTGGAATAATTTTTGAACGAAGTCTCGTTTATACACACAATGTTTATCTTCATCACTCACTGTTTATGTAATCCTTTCCTTTTTGGCAGCAGACCGACTCGATATGTTTTTCGTCATCATTCTATTTTTGTATTTAATGTATCTATTTAACTAAAGAGTTTTAAAAAATTTAATACGGGATTTTGGTTTTCATTCTTTTTTACCAACTTTGAAATCAACCTAAAATTTATTCTATTTCTTATAATGTTGTTATTGTTGTTTCTGTTGTTTAAAAAGAGTGAAACGTTTTTTAACCTGCTATTGTTTTGGTTTTTATATACTTTTTTGCATCTTTCTTTTTGTTGTACTTTTTTAAAGCGTCCAAAAATAGACTGTATGGGGTTTTTGTTGTTGTTCTAATATTTTACATTAAAAAAGTGTTGCTAACGATCCAATAAAAAATGCAAAAAAACGACAACATTAAAAAGCGATAAATATTTCATACAAAAATGTGAAAACTTGATACCAATAACGCGTATATTATATTATTGAATAGTTGTCAACATTTTTGTTGGTTAAATAAAAATCAAACAAAAATATTTATTGAATCAGTAAAAAAATTTGTAGAAATTAAAAAAAATTTCAAACAAGCCTTTGTTTGAAAATAATTCGACAATAATTTTTTCTGTGTACCAAAAAATAATGTTTTACCGTATTTATTTTATTATGTAGTTGGATTTTTTTTCGGTTTAAATATATTTTTTAAAAGTAAAATTTATTTAATTTTACGGAAATGCTGTTTAATGAATTAAAAATTAAAGTAAAAATCGATTATTTTTAAATGAAATGGAAATTATCCGTTTTTATATGAATTTTAAGTTGCTAAAAATGAATTTTCGTTTGAATTTAACTACATAATTATTTGAGTGTA
Source organism: Pollenia labialis (assembly GCA_949318255.1). Taxonomy (NCBI): domain Eukaryota; kingdom Metazoa; phylum Arthropoda; class Insecta; order Diptera; family Polleniidae; genus Pollenia; species Pollenia labialis. The sequence goes on from OX439141.1 coordinate 22,065,597, forward strand.
AAGAAATTCGTTTCTTTGAAATCTGTAGCAAAGTTTTCAAAAAAAAGCCGTCTCCTGATTTTCAGTGAAGATTTCAAACTTTAAACAGCTGTACTGAAAATATTGAAAAACCGACTTATGCTGTTATGACTTGTGACCACAGATATTTATATAATTTTTTTTTTTAATACATATTACACTTACTGCCGGTTTTTAAAACTATAATAAAAATTTTCGTTAAGGTATTTATATTGAAATCTAAAAAAATTTTAGTTTTTTTAAACAAAATTTTTTTTATTTTAAAAAACTAGCAGTTAATATTATTTACTCTCAACCCATTGTGTTTTGCTGGCGTACAAAAGTATAAATAAACAAATTGTGGTAATATTATAACATTTCAAATGTATAAAAATCTAACATACCTTTTCGGTACGTTAGACACATTGATATATTAACGCCACCATAATTTTCAGGCAAATATCGCACAAAGATACACAAACACACACACACACACACTCTCTAATGAAACATAAAACTTGTCGCTCATTTAATGGTCTCGACAGTTTTTAGTTTTGTTGGAAAACTAATGATTTTGATTGTGTACAAATTTATTGATATAAAAAAGTGCATATTTCTATGAACAAATACACGAGAGTCTGTACCAAATTATATGTCTCTGATATTAATATCAATAAAACATTTTAATAAATCAAATAAAAGGTCAAAATATAATTAATTGAAAGATTTTGACATTAAAATTAGAAAAATACTTAAATGAGTATAATATTAAATTGCAAATGGAAAAAAAACATAATAATAATAGACGAAAATTAAACTTACCACTTTGTTTCCAAATTGTATTGAATGTGGGAAATTGATGTCATTATACATAAATAAAAATTTGAAATCTGTAATTGACAAAAAAAATTATTTAAATATGCATAAATAAATTATTTTTGATTAAGTAAAACTAAGCTAAAATGATTAATAATAAAGAGCAGGGCCAGTTTTGAAAAGAAAGAAAAGTTTGGATGCTAAAATGATATGCGAAGAAAATCCTGACTTTGAGTAGAGACATTTTTTTTTTGAAAAGAAGTAGATGGATAGATTAAAGAGGCCAGTGCTGAAGATACACCGTGTTGCAACTAAATTAAGTTTTAAGGGCCGATGTTGAATGTGAACCACACCTAAACGTCAAGTTTTTTTTGGCATTTCATTCGACATTTCTCAATTTCAGACTAAATCAATTTGAATTATAACAAAGTGGATGATCAATTTTTGAAGAAAATCATCTTTAGTGAAGAGGCACATTTTCACCTCAGTGGATTCGTCAGTAGAATTGCCGCATTTGGGCGAATTATAATCCAAGAGCGATTCTCGAAAAACCAATGCACCCACAAAGAGTGAATGTTTGGTGCGGTTTATGGGCTGGCGACATCATCGGAACGTATTTTTTCCAAAATGAGGCCGGTCAGGCAGTTACTGTGAATGGTGTTCGATATCGCGAGATGATAACGAACTTTTTACGGCCCGAATTGGAAGATATGGATGTGGGTGTGCCGCCAAGGTTGCATCGGCCATTTGACCGATATTTTGTTCCATACATATTTGAACCATACCAATATTATCATGAAATGACAATAATTTCCATAATAATTTGTGTTTTATTCAAAAAAAATGGGCCCTTAACCACCCTTTACATCGTTTATTTGCTATATTTGCAAGCTTTTTCATGCAGTTTTCACTGGCAATCAGAACAGTATAAGTTGGTAGCCGCTGCATTCAAAACTGTTAGAAAAATATAATCGGAGGCTAGTTCTGGCAGTCTTGTACGAATACTTTGTCGATTCGAAAGCAATTTTATTTCTAATTGTTTCACTCGATTTTGAACGAAGTTAAATTATTTTTTCAGTTGGTGAAAACTTACAAAAATGAAAAAATAATTTCCATTCGTTTATTTATTAACTGCCGTATTCATAAAAAATAAAATAAGTTTGAAATGTGTTTTAAGGCAAAATTTCCATACAAATATTTCTTAAAATACATTTCAAATTCATTTTAATATTTTATGAATACGGCAGTAAAGGTTTTGCCCTTTTTTGTAATTTTTTACGGGTTTTCTCCCGTTTTTACAAATACACTTGACACTTTTCTTCATTTCTGAAATGGCAACACTGAAAAAATAATTTTTGTAATTTTTTACGGGGTTTTCCCCGTTTTTACAAATATACTTGACACTTTTCTTCATTTCTGAAATGGCAACACTGAATAAATCGGATAGTTTTATATCGGAAGGTCAAGAGTTTCTTTTGCAATCATATCGTCACCTAAAATACAAAACAACTTATCGTCCAAAAATTCAAAATTTAAATTTTGATTGATTTTTGTCCGTTTTATTAAACTTCATGTTCATTTCAGATCCTTCCGATCAAAAATGGCGACTTTCCTAAAGAAATTTAAACGCCAAGTACACCTTGTTGTTATTGCTATTGTTAAGTTTTTGCTTCTCATGCAAACTTACAAAAAGTGTTGTTACACAGAAAAAATTATTGCCGAATTATTTTCAAACAAACGATTGTTTGAAATTTGTTTTAATTTCTACAAATTTTTTTACTGATTCAATTAATATTTTTGTTTGATTTTTATTTAACCAACAAAAATGTTGACAACTTTTCAATAATATAATATACGCGCTATTGGTTTCAATTTTTCATATCTTTAATGTTGTCGTTTTTTGCATTTTTTATTTGATCGTAAGCAACACTTCTTTATGTGAAATATAAGAACAACAACACAAAACACATACAGTTTATTTTTGGACGCTTTAAAAAGCGCGACGAGGTTATTAGTAAAAAAACAAAAAAAATAAAAGGTAAAAAAAAGGGTTCATTCTTTTTTAAACAACAGAAACAACAACAACATTATAAGAAACAAAATAAATTTTTGGTTGGTTTCAAAGTTTGAAAAAAAGAATGAAAAACAAAATCCCGTATTCAATTTTTGAAAACTGTTTACTTAAATACATCAAATACAAAAATAAAATGATGACGAAAAACATATCGAGTCGGTCTGCTGCCGTTGTTTGTTACATTTCTTCTTCTTTAGCCAAGGAAAGGATACAGCAACAGTGAGTGATGAAGAAAAACATTGTGTGTATAAACAAGACTTCGTTCAAAAATTATTCCAACAAAACATGTGTCTTAAAGCCAGCTTCTGCCTTCATCTTCTCCTTCAGTGATAGCTTGGGTGCGCGTCATTGCTTGTGCAAAAAATTTTTGTTTGATTCAGCAAAATTATTTGTTTGAAATTTATATGAATTTCAGTAAACTTTTTGTTTGATTCTGTAAATTATTTGTTTGAAAAAATCAGTGTTTTTTTTTAGTAAACAAAATGCAAATAAATTGTTTGAATATGCGAATTTGTTTGTAGGACCGATTTCAGACAAAAAATGTTTTGATACTACAAATTTTTTGTTTGAATTCGAAAAATAATTTTTTCTGTGTACGTTATTTTGTATTTTAGATGAAGATATGCAAATTAAGCTTTCGTTTTTTAATGAAAAACAAGCCCTGATAATAAGCTATAAATTTAAAATACTTAAATAAAAATGTTTTGCAAAAAAAAAAAAATTCTTAGAAAATATATAAACTAAAAAGAAAAAAAAAATAAATCTAAACTCAATGACAGCTCATTCGTCAACTGTTAAACAAAAGAAATATATAAAAGAGAAAAATTTTGAACTTTTACATCACCAACGATTTCTTGCTGCAGTTCCTGCTACTGCTTTCTTTTTTTTAAGACATCTTATTCATCTATCTATTCATTCATCCAATTCATCCATTCGTTAGTTTGTTGTTTCCTTCATCAACACACACACACACACACATATACTCACATATCCTTAGAAAAGTCTGCAGACGCCATGGGTGACGTTTGTTATAATATTGATGCAATGTCTTTTACATTGCATCATCTTAGTGGACTTTTTATCTTTCTTTGCTGCTGTAGTTCTTTTTTTTAAGAAATTTTTTTTTTGTTGCTCTATATTTCTTCTCTTTTGCAATACAAAGAAAGTGAGGCAACAATAACAGCAACGTCGACGAATGCTTTCAAATCCATAAAGGAGATCTATCAAACTAAAGATGCATTTGTGCATTGTATGTGCCATAATTTCAGTGTTTAAAGGTATGAAATCGTCAACTGATTCTGTTATGGAAAGCCAGATTTAAAGTCGTTTTTAAGAATTTTGTTCATGAATATTAAAAATTTCTTGTTTGTTTTTTTCTTTTAATTAGAGTGGACAGTAGGCCAGAGACAAACGTTTTATTTGTTTTTGTTTTGTTTGCCTGGTTTGTTTGGCACTTTAGTTCATTTTAAGGCAATTTTTTAACAGTGTCAAGAAAATGAATCATAAACGTACAAAACAATAATAAAAATATCTCTAGATTTCCTGCTTGTAGTTAAATCACAATTTTCCCGAAAAATTTTAATAAAAATCGCTAGTTTAGCCAAAAAAAATAGCTAAATTGGCAACAGTGCCAAATACCAATAACCAGGTAAAGCAAATTTTACCTCCAAGAAAAGTACTTTTAAAGAATAACTTTTGAACATATAATGGTTATTTAAACCATATTACCAACAACAGCAACCACATTTTGGTTAAATTAGTTCGACATTAAGATGTTGAAACCATATTATAGTTGCCTTCGAACATGTTATGTTTAATAATAACAATTGTTTGTTTAGTAATTATAATTGCATGGTTTTAAATTGAAAATAACAATTTCGCTTTTTTCAAGAGCAACATGTAACGGTTGAAACACAACTATAGTGTTATTAGTAGTAAACATTATAAGGTAATTATTTACCATAATATAATGAGAGACAACTATAATATGATTGTGGCTTTTTGATAGTTGCCGCTGGCAATAATATGGTTAAAGTAACCATAAAATGTTTAAACATATTTCGTCACAATAGTTTTATTGGAGGTAACCATATAGAAAAATGTGTTCTTGTTAGTGTTGGAACATGAACAGTACATTATTTAGCGTTTGGCTCACACATTCAAGAACGATATCTTTTTTTTAGTGTTTGTGTAGGCGAACTCAGCCCTTAATTCCATTCGTAACAATTTTCAAGAAAGTGCCGAACATTATATAGTGTTCTGTTCTTCGTTAAAAAAAACAGAACAATTGTAGTGATACTGTGGAAAAACATTATATTTTAATGGTCTATAATGTTTCTTTTTTTACATTGATAAAGAAATGAAAAAACAAAAAATTTTAGCAACGACCGCAGCACGAAGAGCTTGAGTGTGCATTGTGTATATGTTTTGTTTTTGTAAAATTGTTTTAATGGCTTTTTTTTTGCATGTGTACTTCGTTTTTGTAAAACATGTTTGGTTTTTTACCAGCCAAAAAGGGCCGCTAAGCACAACAGAAACGAACAAACACTAATGAGCTGATACGACAATAATGAAGTTTGTGGTTTAAAAAAAAAAGATCGAACGGAATTAAATGTTCTCAACTTTTTTATGAGTAAGATAAGAACTCCCAACAACGGAACAATACTTTTATTAAATTTTATAAACAGAAAATAAAAAATAATAGAAAATTAAAAATGAAAGCAACAAAATGAGAGAGAATTCTTTTAACTTTCTTTCCATATGAAAAATTTTTCATACATTCTCTTTGTTTGTATTGTGTATGTGCACAATGTGATGTGGTGAGTAAAAGTTCATTCTGTAAACTTAGCGTACCATAATCTATCTTATGTGTCCTGCATGTTTAGAAAATGCATTCATATTCATACTAACTCTCATATACATTTAATATATGTTTTATATGTAATTTTTTAGAGAAAAAATAAAATCAAAAACTGAAACAAACTTGAAAAAATCCTTATAAATTTTGCTTTTTTTTCTAGAGTTTATAATACATATTTTTCTTTTAGACAGCTTCAATGTTTGACGTTGACATATCAATCGACAATATGGCAGTCAATGTTTAAAGGGGCTCAGTGTGGGTGGTAGTTGGTAATAGAGAAAATGTTGTAGTAGGTTTTTGTAAATTTACAGTACACTACATATTAAAGATGTGAAACAAAAGTACGCAAAATGGGGATTTTAGGAATATATTAAAAGTGATTTTCATATAGGAATTAAACTTTCCCTCGATGAATATGAAATTTCAAAGTTAAAACTTTGTAGCTTTTAAAAAATATAAAGTTGCTTGCAAAATAAAATCAAGGATTTTCGTTTATCGCATATTTTGTTCTTTTTACAAGCGGAGTCCCGGTGTCAACATGGAATCACTGTCGACTCTTCTTGTAGCACACCTAGCTCCGGGCGTGCTACCACGTTAATCAACCATCACACACACCATCATAGTGGATGAGGGATAAAATACGTTTGTGCTGATGTTTGCAACACCTAAAATTTGTTCTAGATCTATTTTTAGTATACCGATAAATTTAGAATCACTTGATAAACTGATCTAACGATGTTCCCCCGTCCGACTGGGTGGCAGGCTGTCCATGTAAAACTTGACACAAAGAACAGGTCAAATTTTTGCAGCCAATTTAATGAAATTTGGTTGTCATTAAGACCAAACCTATTGAAAATGGTCAGAATCGGTTCATAAGTATACATAAGCCCCATTCAATCTTCTAAGGCACAAATTTACAGTCGTTAGTTAACTATTAGTAAACTAAAATGATAACTATTGCTTAACTAAAGTATCATATTTACAATAATTTAATTTATTTTTTTTATTTTTATTTATTTATTTGTCGTTCCATACACAAGACTAAGAGTCTCATATTGCAGTACAGAACTAAGAATTCGCAAAATGTTGTAATGCTAAATCTTAAAACTAGTTACAAAAATCAACAATTTATGTCAATAAAGAAATAAATTAATAACATTAATCAAAAAAGAATTTAATTTTATCAAAATCAAAAATTAATTATCATTAATCAAATTGGTTAAGTAAAAATTTTATTCAGACCAAAAAATGGTAACTCTATTAAAATAATAAAAAAATTAAAGTAGTTAATCAATAGCATTTGAGGGTTTAACTAATGTTTAAGAAAAAACTGGAAATAATATTTTATTTGTTAAACTGGTTCTATTAGCTGAATAAAGACTGTAAATTTGGGACTAAGAGCCTGTAAACTATTTTGCTATATTATTATTAAAATTACTTAATTTTATTTTGTCTGTTCAATTTTATTACAACGCCGCTTGCATATACATAAGTTATTAAAGCTTATCTTGGCAGTCAAAAATTCATTAACAAGGTTTCGTTTAAATGTGCTAAATTCCCAATTCATACACAGAAAGAAAAACTCTCGGGATAAACTAATTATTTTATTAAGTACAAATAACACTAAAACGTACTTAAAACAATCCTAAATGGGACTACTTTCGAACATCAATCCCAGTATTTCTAAAAATAATTACAAAATTCTTAAACCAAGTAAAAAAAAAGATTAAAGTTTTCATTGGTAGTGCCACTCTGAGAGTTAAATAACAAAATGAGCGTTTTAATCTCAATTAACTTATCAAAGTTTGTTGTAGCAAACACCAAACAAATAGTTAAAAAACGATCTTCTTGTTGTGTGCAGAAATAACAAAAACAACAGAAGAAGACGAAAACACATTAGGTTCATGTTTAAAAAGTAAAATTGAGAACTCTTGCTTCTCATTTAGTTTATATTTTCAGTTTTTAAACTAAAACCCATAACGGGAATGATGCTTTATAGTTGAAATTCTGTAAGGTGTAAAACGGGTTAGTAAATCAATCATAATCAAATTCTCCTTATAATTTCATTTTTGGTTTATTTCATGTACCTACGGATTCGGGATTAAATCAACTTTGTAATTCTTGAATCAAGCGCACTTTGAGTTTGGTTCAATCTTAGTTTCACTTACATCATCGGATAATTTCAAGCACAAATTCGGGATCGAATATGGATATTTTAAGTATTTCGCGATTAAAAGTCCGTACTTGAATCAATCTTTCTGTACTTGATTTAAGAAAATCCGTACTTACCGTACTATTGATAACACTTCGAATTGATTTGAGTACGGATGGATTTATTGTTCTTTTGAGTGGTTGTACCCACAATTCGATTGTAAACATATGTATTTTGTTTTCTTTTGAAAAGTACATTTGAAAATTCATATTAAAAAATAATATGAAACAAAGTTCTAAATTTATCACAGATCCTTTTCAAAACAAAATTCTTGATAAAAAGGTATCGAAGGTTCGGCACAGCCGGTGAAAGCATTCGTACTTCTTATTTTTTATTACAGCTCTTCTTTTCTTCAATATTCCCCCAATTGATTTTTATAAATCTTTCTCTTGATACAATTTTCTTCTTTTCAATTTTGATATATGACCTAGACTGTAGTTGCTGCTGCAGACCTCAATATGTTTTCCTTTATGTTCAATTCGGTCGTTAGTTCTGTGCTATTCACACATCACCCATACGGACAGCAGCATATGTGGAGAAAAGTTTTTGAATGATTTTTCTTCATTTTTTTATTATTATTATTTTTGTTGCCACTTTTTCATCTTCTTAACACTGGCTACTAAGTTTCGTCAATTTTTGATTCGAGGATAAATAACAAAAGAAAAATGTTCAAAAGTTTATCAAACTCGTCAATAGTAGTCATACACATGGAGAAGAAAAATGTATAGAGAGGAAGTGAAAAATGGTAGTGTACAAGGAAAGGATTGATAATAAAGGAGTTGCATGAACTTTAAATCCCACAGAACTTTCGTTATATGGAAGGTTGGTAGAAGTAGGAGGCATAATTTTTTTGTTATGTTGCTGAAGTTCGGTGTAACTGATAAAAATGCCTAGAAAATGAATCGGTTCAAGGGATTCGAAAAAAGTATGAATTAAAGGGCTTGATAATAAATGGATTTTCGGAACTTAAAAGCGAACGGAATTTAAAATTTTTAAGAAGTTTTTTGTAGTAAGTTTCTTATTTTCCCTATTTGGGAACCATGGTCAATCATGGACCTGGTAAAACAAAGCTATAATGAACGGTGAATATTCATAGAAATTTTTTTTGTACCGAATGTTATCTAAATATCCACATCTGGTTGAGATTTATTTGTCTTGAAATGATTTTGGAGAGGGGATTTACATGGGACGCAATTCTGGACCTACCAGTACAAAAATTCGCCATGGCGTAGTAACTGTTGTAAAGGTTATCATTGCCAAATGTTGGCTTAAAACCCTTTTTTAGGACAGCCAAACAGGGCTGGCTGTTAGAAGGACGGATGGACATAGTTAGATCGAATTAGAGAGTGATCTTAAGTCAATCGGTATGCTAAAATTTGGATCTATAACCGATATTTGTATGTGTTACACACATCGGCACAAGCATATAACACCCTTTCTACAATTCTGGTTTGGGTATAGCTGGGGTTATCCAAACTTAGTGAATTTTGCAGTTTTTATGACGTTTCTTATAAAGAACTCGAATGCTTAAAATTAATAACCTTTAGTTACTTTTACTCTAAAATTATTTAAGTTTCAAATACAATGAGAAAATAAAAATTAGTAAAAATTTCGTTACCCTCCTCAAGACAAATTAGCCCCTACCAAAAGACCGTTAACATCACACACTTTTTCATTTCAGCAAAAACAAAAAAAAATCGAATGTCGTCATGTTTAAATTTTAATGGTTTCACTCCATTATCTTTCATCATGTTGGTTTATTTTGCTGTTAGAAAATCAGAACAGCAACAAAATTTAATTACTCGTATTTATTAAAATGTCTGTATTATTTTTTCTTCTCACTTCATCTTAGTGCAAAGAGAAAACAAAAAAATAAAAATACGACAAATTTTTTTGGATCATAAATACGCAGAAAAAATCCAAAAAGTAATAAAAGTAAACCAGTTCCTGTTGTTAATTTTTCTGTGTCTTTTTAGGTTTCATCAAACTCGAATAAAAATTAAAATAAAAGGATTCAACCCAACAAAAATTTTAATGAATCGAAGAACACCAAGGCCTCGATTACAGTCGTTTATTTATGCGTCTGCTAATTGAGCAAGATAAGTTGAATTAGCCGAAATAACAGAGGAAAAAAAACATTAACGAGAATTGGTATTATCACTCAAAGAGCTTGATGATGAAAAGTTGAATAGCATTGGCTTAAAACAACATTATATCTTGTTGCAACATAAAGCGCCTTAACAAATTTTATTGGGATCTATTCATATTTCACCACAGCTCCCATACAAACACTTCGCCCGAAAATTAACTTTACGAAAACATATGCCAACCTAGTCGTGTAACTATCTCTGGGGAAATTAGGTGCAGGTATTACCTATAAGTCCGCAGAGTTCAGAATGGACTTGAGAATATATATATGGTACCACGGTGGTCAGCAGCCCCAGGCCACAGCCCCGGTCTGTATATTAATTTATATTTAAAATTTATGGGAAGGAAGATCTTAAAAAGTCGTCTTTTAAGGTTGATTTTTCAAGAATTGTATGTAGGGCCTTGGTTTCACCCCTGCATCCCATATCCGGGAGGCATTCCCCTATCTACCACCTGGGGACGCGCCCTTTAGTAGCTACAGGTTGGTCATGTGTTTCACTTAGGAATAATATAAAAATGTATACAAAAAATTTCCAAAAAACAGAAATGGTTCATAGCTACATTCAATTTTAATAGCTAAACAAGGTTAACAAAAAAGGCTGATTCTAACTAAAAGATGGTTAAATCAGCGACGAGGTATGCGATTTAAATAATCTCAACTTTATTTTATAGTAATCCCCTCATAAGTGAGCATGTTCCATAGGCCAGTTCGTTATGCATTCAAGCGAGGATAAACAAATGATGCCTTCGACTTAAAAATTTTTAAAAATTAAAAAAAAAAAGAAGAAACATTTTAATTTTTTCAGGTTCATCTGCAGCGTCACGTTAACGTAAGAATAACTACTTGCACATAAGGTTGGTAAGGGGAAAGTTTACGTAACATCAACGACCCAACAAAAACAAAGTCAAACCTGCGTTATAAAATGAATTTATCATTTGACAACACAATTTTCAAACCTTTTTTAATTTTTGATTTTAACATTTGAATTCAAATTGATAACGATTTGAATATAAACCTTTGACATACAATGTTTTAGCAATTTGATGTCAAATTGTGACCAAATATTATTCTCAAATCTAAAACTTACTTGGCATTACTGAAGCAAAAATTAATGTAAACAATGAAAAAATGGCGATTTATGTTAAATGTGTTTCACAATTAAAGAAAATTTACATATTCCTTGAAGTGAATTCGCCTTTAAAAAACCTTTATTTCTTCTTAAAAATATAAATTATTTGTGAGTAAAAAAATAATTAAATAGTGAAAGAACGTAAATAAGAATGAAACGGGAAAGTGAAGAAAATATAAGTTTGTTGTACGATTTATGGCCAATTTCACCAAGTTCAGTTAAAACTAACTTTTACTTTAATTTCCAGTTAGCAATATGTCTTGACAGATGTTTGGTTAGTTTATTAAATAAATAATGAGTTTAAACTCAATTAAAAAAATGTATTTATGTTTCACATTGTATTAAAATGAACATTTAAAAAAATATTTGAGAATAACGTTTAAAAGCAAGTTGATAATAAATGCATTTCTCAATTTGAAAATAATTTAAAAAAATATTTGAGAATAACGTTTAAAAGCAAGTTGATAATAAATGCATTTCTCAATTTGAAAATAATTTTCCCTTTTTGTTGAGAATGCTATGATTTTCAAATCATTATCAAACGTTTGTAGTTTGAGACAAGGTTTGATATTAAATCACTTTCCATTTGAAAGCAAACCTTCGTATTTGTTGGAGAGGCATTAACCCTTTCATTTTCTTAATATTGTGAACGTGATTCAAATTCATTAAATAGGAATCAAAAGAGAGAAGTTCTTGGTAAGAAGACCTATCCTTTTTTGTTGGCAGCAGTTTTTGCGCATTAAATCGGGAAATTGATATAAGCAGGAACTACTGTATTTCCTTTAAATAATCAACTTAAACCACTGTTCTTAATATAAATGAACAAAAAAAAAACGATAAACTTTCATGATGAATTCACCTTCTTCATACTTAATTTCATAAACAAATTTGTTGATTTTTTTGTCATTATTTTTTTGTTGATGTTGTTGTTTCAGGGTTTGATGATGATGATTTTATTAAAAAATCTTCTTGTAGTGTTAATGGGTAGTCATTGTGCATCTTCTGTCTGTTCAGTTTTAAATATTTTACTGCTTGCGGTGGATGGGAGAGTTTGAGTGAGTGCGTTATTTATTGCTTCATGTCCTTTTTGTATACGAGCGGAGCGTGTATGTGTCTGTTCAATATTGTTGTTATTATAATTTTATATTTTTTATTAAGTATTTTTTTTTGTCTAATTTTGCTTTGTTGTCCGTTAATTTTTTAATGTTGTTTGACGAAAAAAAAACTGTGAACTCTGTAGATGGAGAGCAGACAAATTAGACAATGTGTCAATGTTTTTATGTTAAGTTTAATTAATAGATTGATGTTCATTAAGGATCCAGGAAAAATACTAAAGATTTTAGTGTATGTTGAGGTTGAGGGTGGTAGCGGTAAGTTATATTCTTTACAAGTTGGAAAATGTGAAATTCTAGGGAGTTTGCTTAATGTAGATAACCAAATTTTAATTTAATTTTATTACGAAAATTAGGTAAAATTATTTTAAATTATTTCGTTGTACCGTAAAGTAGTTACTTAAACACTTCACAGAAATGCAGGAATAAAAATATTTTAGAAAGAAATATAGAATTTGTTTAATGATTGTGATGAAATTTAAAAGCAGACATGTACATATTTTTTTTTAATTTTGATCAGAACCTCCATTAATTTCTTTTGAACTGCGCTATGTGATCGAAAAATGAGAAACGTCGATTATAATTCACTGTTTTGCAATATTTTTATTTGGACTTTGATTATTTTATTGTATCAAAATTCAGAACCAACTTTGTTTTAAACTAAAACCATTTTATTTATAAAGAATTTAACAACAATCTAATATATATTTTTTCAAGCCGACGCACACAGGGGCCAAAGGCAGTGATTTCAATTCAAAAAAAGTTCAAGTACCGTGAAAACTAAAAGTACTCGGTTAAAGTGCACAAAATTCTGCATCAGTTAGCAAACAAATAAATGTCAAATATGTAACGGTGCTTTTGTAGTGATGCGTCGAAATTAAACATTGTAACAAAAATTTTTAAAAAATAGGTGGAAAACATAAATTTTTTTTTCGAAAATAAATCCGATTTACCGAAAGTGAATTCAAAATGTAATTAATATAATCATGCAACCATCAAGCTCAGGTATTTATTCAAATGTGTTGGTTAAATTTGTAAAAAAAAATATTTGTAGAAGTGATTTTTTTTCTTAAGTTTCTATGGGAAATGCAAAAAAAAATAATTTTCTCAATTTAAGTGGGCATAAAGTTATTAATTATGATTAATTAAGTAGAGATTTTAACTTTATTTAAAAGGTTGAACAAATCAGAGTAATTTTAGAAAAAATTAGGGTGCGCATTGGTGTGCCTTAGAAGTTATGTACGAATTAGTAGCAATACGCGTTGAGTTTACCAACAAAAATCGCTTCACGACTTCTGCTATAAGTTTTATTGCCGTTGTTGTTGTCATTGTTTAATGTGTTTTTATTAATTATGTGCAAATGTCGTGAGTTCTTACGCATGAGTCTCACTTGAGTCACGCGCGACCGTGACTAAATTTATATATTATAATTTATAAATTTTTAATATATTTTTTGTAAATTTCAATGCAATAAATTTAAATTTTGCAGGAACTAGCTCGAGCGTTGTTTTTTTCAGTCGCCAAAGCTTGTATGATATTTTTAAAAATTGCAATTGTAATATAATAAAATAATAGATGAAAAATTACCCATTTAAAAGAAGAACTAAAGAAACGCACTGGTTATTCGGAGGGCATCTCTCAAGTTTTCAATAGTACCCTAACAAGAACTTTATTTAACTGGTAAATAAAAATAAAATAAACACTACTTTTTTTTCGGCTGAACAAATACATTGTTTGTATGGGGGTAACCGTCTCCTCCCTCTTATAACTCCAAAGTTTTTTTTTGGAACATGAAGGTTGTTCTAAGAGTTACGCACATCAAATTTAGAATGCTTCACTATTGTAATTCATCAGATATAAGAAACAAACAAATTTTTTCGTATGGGGTATACCCGTCTCCTCTGTCTTATACCTCCAATGTTTTGTTGGTACATGAAGTTTGTTCCAAGAGTAACGCACATCAAATAAAGTATGCTTCACTATTTTATTTCTTCAGATATAAAAAAATATTATTTTTTGTATGGGCGTAACCGTACCCCCTCTTATACCCACAAGATTTCGTTAGAACATAAAGTTTGATCTAAGAGTTACCCCCATCAAAATAAGAGGGCCTCGCTTTTGTAGCAGAGGAGCTATGAATTAATCATCGAAAAAAGGGGTTTTGGCCCCAGTGTGCGACGTTCAATTCTTTAACGGGACGAGCATATCACCGTTTATTCAATGTTATAATTGGACCATTAGAGGCAACAATAAGACAATTCATCAGCGACAACTAAACTCTCCCTAAAGTACCGTTTAGTGTAAAATATTATGGCCTAATACGCCACGAATGGCAGGGACTTAGCAAGCATACTAGCCTGCTGGTCCCACTTCACTATTCAGAAAAGTACACACCCCTAGGGGCACAAACCTCATTAAAAATTAAACATATGGATGATTAGTACAGCTAAGTACCGCTGTATATTAAATAAATTCTTGAGATTAGCTGTAAAAACAAATACAAATTAATTTCAATTAAGAAATTTGAGGCTCACAAGATATAAATTTGTTCCTCAAGTATTTTGATTCTGTCCTACTGTGTGCAATATTCCGTAGATGTGCAAATGACAGATAGATTGAAAGACTCTTACACTGCACAATGACTGACAGCTCCAGAAGATGACAAATACAAAACAGAAACCTTAACTACACAAATGCATAAAATTTGTATTTTGTTTCCTTCATTCAAACTTACTTTGCAGCATTTTCGTCTTCATCTTCTGTTAACAATGTTTCCATTACAACGACATATATTACAAATCCAATTTGCATATTGTTGTTGCTGTGTAACTACTTTTTTGCTATTAAATTTAAAACTATGAATTGCAACACTTCCACAATTTGTAAAATACTTTCAGTGATAGTTTCAGTTTCATTCTCAATCTTAAATTCAAGGCACTAATAAAATTTTCTTACTCTTACTGTTTCCTTGGGTACATGAACTCTTGTTGACTTGCAATTTTTTATTTTAATGTACTTAAAGAATTTTAAGATGTGAAAGTAGAGTTGCCAGATGGGCTTGATTGTCCAGCTTTTTCAGTGCGCATCAAGAATCAAGAAATAATGTAATTTGTCAAGAAAACCAAGAAAAAACAAGTGAGAATCATGCTTATGTGTCCATATATACATATAAATATGGATCTATTTATTTTTTAAATTTAATTAAAATCGGTTTGATAGTTTCTGAGAGGCTGAAATTGCCCTCTACCTCCCCTTGTGGTCCTAAGATTCGGCCCATTTTCAATATGCTTGGTTCTTGTGCCAATAAGAACACATAAGCCACATTTTATAAAATTGGCGCACAAGGTTACAATGGACAGGCAGCCAGCCAGCCGGACGGACATCGGTAGATCGACTCAGAAAGTGATTCTGAGTCTATCGTATACTTTTAGGTGGGTCCAGGACCCATATTTTAAGGTGTAACACACATCAGCACAAATGCATAATACCCTCTCCACTATTGTGGTGTGTGTATACAAATATTACACTCATACCTACACAAGAGCGGAACCCTTTCTCTAGCTGTCAATTTTGCTTTTATTTCTTTATAAAATTTGTTACTGCCTTTAATTCTAAAGTGTTATAATATTATTAAAGTTATATTAATAAATAACAAATATTTCTATGATATTCGCTTATTCACACTGGTACATATAAAATAAATGTTTGAAAAGTTATGCAACATAAATTAGAATATATCAAGGGTATTCACTTATAGAAACACTTACAAAACCCTTTTGCAGAAAGTCTGAATCAAGTTAATTATGCAATTTTTTGAAGAGCTTTTTCATTTGCCCATATAAACGGTTATTTTTGTTAGGCATTTCAATAATACTTTTGCTTATTCCCCTGAATACCATTATTAGCATCAAACATTGTTGAGTATTTTAACGCGCATATCGCAAAATTACAGAAAACAGTTCTAGTAATTACACAGTAAAGCCCAATTTACATAATTGTCTCGAATATAACAATAAAATAACATATTTAATAAACAAGAATGGTGCACATTACAAAACACACCAATTGCAATAAATACAAAAACCCACTCACCACCTTTAACAGAACCCTGTTTTTCTAAACAGCAGCTAAATATTTCAGCAGTAAGTTTGCAAAGATAGTGTTTGCAAGTAATCGAAAAATGTTCCTTTTAAATAGTAAAAGAACCACGGGGGTAACTCATGTTAAACTCATAACAAACTCATTTATGCTTAATTTTTCTAATTCTTAATGGGTCATTGTATATCACCAAAGATTTGTGTGTGCAGAATTCTGTGCACGATAGACTTTGTATTATTTCAATCGCATCACCATTGGCCTGTTCGTCCCTTTCCATAAACATCTGAAGGTACAATAGATAAAAAAAATTCACTTATCGACAAGAAGCTCTAACAGATTCCAATAGGGCTATTAGATATGTGGATATTGAATTTTTCCTTACATTCGCTCTTTATATACACCATTTGACAGAAGGAGAGTTATATTGAGGGATAAACCTAGCAAAAAGCACTTATCCCATGATCTGATTCTCTCCGGTTATTTTACTTTACATAAAGGGAGTCTATCATATCAACATGGTTCACTCGGGACAGTTTATGCGACAGTCATTATTTAAATAGTAATTGATTGTGTCAATTAAGGTTACTTTAATCACCTGTTTCAAAGTGTGAAAAAGGTGACAAAAAACCTCTTCGTAGGACATCGCCATGTTAAAGTGACAAGCACGCTTCATTTAAAGTGTTAGAAGCCAGTCCCTAGCACTTTAGAACTGTCACGTGACAAGTTTGGTGTTAGTTTCCTTTCCCTACACAGAAAAAATAGAAAACCGACTTTAATTAAACAATTCGTTCAGACAATCAAATATTTTACTAATTTTGCCCCTGCAAAGGAATTGATCATATCAATTAACGGATTTGTATTTTCGAGTCATCGGACACAAATTTAGTCAATTAAAAAATAATTGCTTAAACTAAAAAATACACCACACATACACAAACATTTAATTTTATGCGTTTTGATTAAAAAAAATTAATTGTAGCAAACAAAAAATAAATTGAATAATTAATGTACACCAATTAATTATTTAATTGAAAAATTTTTTGCAAACATTTTTTCTGTGTAGGGAGATTATTGTGATATTTAGAATCAGTGTTCGAAAATAAACAGAATGTTATGTAGCGTGCGGCTCACATACCCAGGAACGATATCAATTTTTTTTTTAATTTTGTTTGTTTAGACGAACACAACCCTTAATACCGTTCGTAACAATTTTCAAGACAGAGCCGAACATGATATAGTGTTCTGTTCTTCGTTAAAAAACAGAACAATTGAAGTGATGCTGAAGACAACCAATATATTTTAATGTTCTATAATGTTTCGACCGCAGAACGAACAGCTTGTGTTTATATTGTGTATATGTTTTGTTTGTGTAAAATTATTGGCCGGCTTTTTATTTTTTTTAAGTATGTGTATTTTGTTTTTGTAAAAAATGTTTGGTTTCTTTACCAGCCAAAAAGGCGCTAAGCACAGCAGAAATTAACGAACACTAATGAGCTGAACCGAACACAATTGAGTCTGGGGCTTTTAAAAAATACCGAACTCAATTTAATATTCTCATCTTTTTGTTGAGTTGGATAAGAGCAGTATTGCTTGTGTGCTCGAAAGATGACAAACAGGGAAATCTTATTTTTTTAACGATTTACTGCACAAACACGAATAGCGTTTGTGTTTTCAACAAATCTACCGAACCGAACAGTAAGGAGCGAGATTGAGTGTTTATTTTCCAACACTGGTTATAAGTCTTTTATTCAACAAATCTAGCTGTGTATAGAAATCTATGGTGTAAAAGCTGCCATATTTTAAAAGAAAACTGAAGGTCAAAACAAGTTCGCTGAAATAGATAAATTCAACTATTAGGTACGAACACGACCAGCTTTATTTTTGTAGAAATAACGAGCATTAGAAGCAAAAATTTTTCTTTTTTTATTCGCACACCGATGGCTGCATGCAAATTTTTCCTTTTCTTTTAACTCTGATTCGCTGTGAACAAAATTGTGATTGTTTCAAACCGAAAAAGTTGAAACCGATTGCTGCGTGTGATCATATTGACATCTTTAAAATGCAAATTCAGACGAAATATGAAGGAAGATTTTTTTTCTAAGTGAAACCCCAAAGTTAAGAAATTCGGTGAAAACTTCCGTTTTATAGATTAAGTATAGAATTTGCCAAAAAAAAACTAAGTAACCCAAATATAACTTATTTCCAAGATACATTAATACAAAGGTAGACTCATTTGCACACATTGGCTCATATACACGAAATTTGACAGTTGGATTTTGACTGGGGTAAACAGCTGGCAAGCATATGGGCCAACGAGTCTACCTTTTGAAGTTGTACCATGTTTTTTACTACGTTCAAATTTAGGGCTTAAAATAGACAAAACTAAAAGCTATTGTCTTTAGTTTCACCAAAAATTTCGTTACCTATTTCCGTAAAAATCTTAGCCCGGATGCAAAATTATTCTGGCACCATTTTTCATTCCTCCTTGTCCAATTTTGTAACATCAAACAAAGTTCTAATAAGAGAATAAAGATTTGAAAGACCTACATCATCATTTGCTGTACCTCATATCCGAATAATCGATTTAAACGATTTAACTATGATTGTTAATGTTCGCCATTTCATATGATTGTTCATACAGATGGTCATTAACAATTTCATTTATTATGCTGCATAATGTTTTAAGTAGAATACTTACGCACATTTTGCAATAAAAGTTTATAAGTATTTGTGGAGGAGTGCGTATGAATTCTCCCTACCTCTCAAATGTACCCACTCAGCAGACCTGGTCAATTTAAATATGCACCCTTTATACCATTTAACATTCATTCATATTTACATTCATTCAATGTATAAAACATTAAATATAAATATCTGTCAGTCTAATATAATCAAATAGTTGTCAGTTGTGTATTTGAATTGTTTAAAGCAGAGTTGCATTTATGGTACAACCACTCTCTCTAACCTTCCACTCTCTCCTATAGCTTTGCTTGCTCAAAAGTATGAGTTTGATGCAAGCATTTCGTTCGAATATGGTTAAAATAAATGCTTAAATGGGTTTTGTTGGTATGGAGAGATGGTGATGATGACGACAAGGACAACGACGACGATGACGACGACGACGACAACGACGTTTGTTGATGATGGCATATTACTGTCATTCATCGTCATTTTTGTTGCAATTGTCATAAATTTTAATGTCACGCCAGTACAGTTTGACAAATAATTATAAAATTGATATGACATGTTATTTATGACAGGGATTTAATATATAAAGTAAAAACGTTCTACTGCACATAAAATAAAACGAAAAATGACAACAACATGCAAACGTAAATTCCTTTGGTATTTTATTAATCATTTTTATTATTGTTTTTTTTCTTCTTTAATTTATGTTTGGGTATTAATTCATTTCAAATTTATGACAGCTGTCATTTATAAAATCCTCAAATTGTGCATATTTTTGTTTAATTAACTTTTCCTTTTTTGTGAAATCATTAATTGAAATTAATAAAACAAAAAAAAAAAAATTAAAAATAAATTGTTAAAGAAAAAATTGAAGTGAAACAAAAAATGTTAAATATTTGCATAACTTGAAAAAGGTCACAAATAAAAAAAAAATATATTTTTATAGGTTTGTACCGAACTTAAAGTACTCTCCTTCTGGATCTGGACACAGTTCTTGAAGAGACCAACACTGTGGCTTCAAGCTGAGTCCAGTGGCATCTTAGTCAGCAATTGCATGTCACTGACTATGCAGGTGGCATATGTTTGCTGCTGGACGGCATTCAATAAAAGCTACAACAGCTCTGCATTCGAGTCGGTCTTGAGGTTAACATAACCAAAATTTAGTCGATTAGAATTGGGACTTCAATAAAAGAACGGAAATATTAACTTATCTCGGCAGTGCAATAAACAAGGTTAGCGGTGCAAATAAAGATGTTGCAAACAGAATAATCCACGCATGAAGCGCAGTTGCAACTTTAGGCAAATTTCTAGGAGGCTTAAAATAAATATATTCAACTCTAGCGTGAAATCAATCCTTGTTTATGTCTACGAAACATGGAAAATTACTCAATCTATATCGTCCAAACTATAAGAGTTTATAATTAAATGTCTGCGCAAAATCAAAAGATCCCAACCACATCCCAGGGCGGCGTGCCCTGTTTACATGCGCAACCAGCCGCCAAATGCCCATGATATTTGCCGCCGTAGATACAGCCACAGATACATACGTCACATGCCTGGAGAGCTTTTGTAAACCCTTTCTCTTTCAATCTAATTTCTTAAAAAAATATTAATATGTTCTTACATCAGAATTATGACTTCAATGTTATTACAAATGGCATCAACGAGGCAAAAATTACATCAATCCAATGACGCACTTCATCATAAAATTTTTCATATTTTATGCGTCATCTATGCAAAGACTACAGTGACATCTATTCGATGCCACATTTTGTGTATCATTAACATTATTTTCATGTTAAAAGTAAATTAAGAAGCAAAAATTCCCATATTCTATTTGTTTAATTTATTAAGTTGAATACATAAAATTTTCAAAGTAAAATGATAAAGAAAACCAAAAAGGGCATGCTGCTGGTGTCTTATAATTGAGAGGTCTTCTGTTAACAAAGAGCGAAATAAAACAAAAGTAAAACAAACATGTGTAACACCGTAATAAGTAATAATATTCTCTTACTTTGACTTATGCCAATCCCAATTACTCATTTTAATAAAAGTTTTTCATTAAATGACAGTTTGTCATTAACTTTAGCCTAATGAGTCTTCAATGTTACTGAATCATTGTACTGATGACATGTTTTATTAAACTGACTCCGGTTCGCAATTTCTGTGATGCGGATGTGTCATCCCAATGATGCTATAATTTCACCTGATTAAAATTTTGCCAAGTGATATTAAGGCTGGCATCACAATGATGAAAAGTTTCATTGGGTCAAAAACGAACCAACTTGCCAAAGTACTGACATCAAAATACTTCAGCGTCCTGACGCTTTTTCAATCAGTGCGCGCACCAAAAAAGTTCAACTTAGACCGTCTAACGTAAATGCATGCATACTACATTATTCAATATAAGTTTCTGGAAATGTATTGCCTTAAGCTCCTTTCTGGAGCAGCACTTCTGCATTCAGTAGTTACTAAATTTAAAAACAAACTTAAGTTGACCTATCTATCGATTCCAGAAAATCCCAGAGTTAACTAAAACATAACTTTTTCAGATCCACAGCAATTTTATTCCCTGAGTTACTAACACTTAAATAAAACCAATAGCCTTTCTTTTTATTTGTAGGTGATACTATTAAAACTTTGATTTAACCAAGTCAAAAAATGCTACAAATTGTTTAAACACTTTAAAAGTCATATTGCTGGCTACATGTGTATCTTTGTATCTGTGTGTATGTATTCTGCAAGTGTTTGTGTGCTTGCTAGATACTAAACTGAAGTGAAACACTAATGAAGCCAACATCTGTCCAATAAGCTGTCACATAAATCTGTCAGTTTATGAGTCAAATATTTGTGAATGACTGACAAGACGCAAGAATTTAACCAGGTTTACAATCGACATTCACACACACATACATACAAATGTTTAACTTCATGTTCATATATTATTTAAATTGCAGTTTGCTATACAGTTTATTTAACCCTTAAATGGACGAAATCGATAAAAATGGAAAACAATAGAGACATTTTATGATAATATTTTTGTAAAATGTATCACCGAAGTCCTCGTTTAGAATTAAAATGCACATTGAATAGGGGGATTTGCAGATATTTACAAATTTCAGCTCTGCCCAAGGTTTTCTTTAAATTAATTGTAGAAAATATGAATCATTATGAATCGCTTTTAAATCTTGTAACAAAGAAAGTCTTAAAATGTGTAAAAAAAATTTTAAATTAAAAGATTTGAATACAGCATGTTGCCAGTTTAGTTTTTTTTAGCCGTGCACTTGTTTAGCTTATTATCAAAGTAATTTTGTGGGAAAACAATCATATATAAAAACTGGGAATTTAGCACGTCATACGGAAATCGTATTAATTATAAATTTTTATATTCCCGAAAATAACTTTGATAATATACATACTTGCATGTGCCCGTGCAAAAAACTGAATTATCAAATTGTTTTTTTTTTTTGTTGTTTTCTTACGAAGACAGTAGAATGAAGCAGTTTGTTTTTTTAATGTTGTTTTTTCTTTTTACCCACTTACAACTACAATTCCAGTCGGAAAGAACCCAACCAATTGTAGGGGAATGTAAGAAAAGATAAACTCACTGTTTATTGTTGGTGTTTTGTTTTGGCTTTGATATTGTTACAAGTAAGACTTTGAGTGTTTATAATTCTTTCTCGCTTTGGGGTTTTATTTGTATAATATTTTTGGCTTTTCTAAAATCTCTGGAAAAGGTTTCCTGATGAGCGGGCCTAAGCAACCAGTGAAATGCGCATAGAAGCGAGCTTTCCCTCAGTGTATTTATCAAAAATGAAAAACTGGGAATTTAGCACGTCATACGGAAATCGTATTAATAATAAATTTTGTATTCCCGAAAATAAGTTTGATAATAAAAAATTTTTAATTTAAAAGATTTTGTTTGTCGTGCTTAAATCCCAACATTTATTCTTGATAAAAACACTGAAATTTATTGTTGAAGGGATACGTTTGTTTTACACAAGATCTATGGCAAATAACAGTGGTCGAGGGTTTGACGAACTATATTGTGAGTTGAAAGCCAAAGTTACATACCCGCATCTGGGTATTTGTCGATGTACATTTAAAATTGTAAATAAGAATAGTGAGACTTCCTTTACGATTTATTACCTCTGCTGTACCAAGGTTAAGGGTTTAATTTAACTTTTCATCTCATTATAATCGTTTATGATGGGTTTTAGTTTATTTCATACAAGTTCATCAACATTCTCCAATTTTATAATCTTTAAATATTTTATGGTTTACACCATGAAATTTAATTAAAGAAGGGAATTTGTAAATGTGGCTATAGAGTGGACACATAAATCATATTTATTATATAAAATAAATGAAAAAGGAAAAATATTTTGGTGTATTTTTCAGATATACATACGTACATACGTACATATTGTACGATAATACTTCAAACAAATATTATGGTAACATTAAATTTGAAGTCTTGAATTTCAAAATATTAGAAGTTTAAAATAGGAAATCAATACCAATTAAAATACAAAATATTAAAAAATAAAATAATTTTGAAATGTGTTTTAATGCAAAATTTTCATAAAAATTTTTCTAAAAACACAATTTAAATCTATTTTAATTTTCTACGATTATGGCAGTAAAACTTCAAAATTGAAAATCAATAGCAATCAAAATTTCCGTTATAAATTGTTTTTTTTGAAATTCAAAATTTAAAATTTTTTTTTCACATATTTTTTTTTTTTTTTGCAAATGTGATTTTCAATTAACAATTCCCTTTAGAATTTTTTCCCTTGTGTTTATGTCCACGTTAATTGTTGGGGATGTTACAAAAATAAAATTTGTATATTATGAAATGTATTTAAAAAATTAGTTGCTGTTTTTATTGCTACTTGTGTCCCCATTATAATTATTTTTATTAAAACTAATTCTATTTGCATATTATTTGTTGATTTATGAGTTGTTGCCATTTTTTGACAATTTATTTTTATTACAATTTTATAATCGCTTTTTGTTGTAGTAATGAACAGTTTGTGTTAAAAAAATAGCACATGGCAAAGGAAATATAAAATGGGTTCAAAGTAATTGGATACAACTGCCTGCAGCCTAAACAAACTTCTAAGAAAGTGTAGCCGGTCAAACCCTATCATTTATACCCTACACCACAGGATTTGGGATCCATGGGATGTCATGTTCCTACAATATTAAAATTAATTTATGAGACATTTTTTCGTCTTTAAGTGAATTTAGGCAAGGGCTTCAAATGGGGCCTTGCAATGACATTGTTGCTATTATAAATGTTATTGTCGAAAAATAAAATATCAAAACCAACATTTATAAGGAAGTTATGGCATACAAATATATTTTCGGGAGTGATATTTGTATTAGGTATGTTCCGATTCAATTTAAATTTGCTAAGTTCATTTATATTGCAATAAGATGTTCTTGGGCCAAATTTAATCTAAATAAGGAGATTAAAAGAATGCTTATGGGTACATAGACTCTATTCTCGAAAGAAGGGCAAAGGGGCACACATTAAAACCTAACCTGACGGACATGAGGTACAAATTAATTTTGACTTATTTACTAGATCTTGTTTGTAAATCATATTATACTCTAAATTCGAATCTGTTTGGTACGCACAGAAAAAAATACCAATGTAAAATTAACATGGAAAAATGTCGATTGAGAATCATAGTAAATTTCTGCAAAAGTGTGCCAATTATTTAAACTTATCATTATTTCATATTAATTTTAAATGAAAAATTTTAAAACAATCTTAAATCAAGCTTATTCAATATTATTCACTGTTAAAATAAATAAAAAAAAAAATATTAAAATATAAATAAATATGGATTCAATATTGAATCCATTAAAAACCCTGTTTTATATTAAAATCAAAAGTTTATCTTGTTAAATTAACATGCATACATAGTTAAGTATGTTAATTTTTTATTTTCATTCTTAAAATATGTTATAAAAAGAAGACAATTCCCGTATTCTTTTAATTAAAATTATATAGTTAAATAGTACATCAAGTTTTCAAAGCAGAATGATTTAAAAACTGCTGTGGATGTTGAAAATAATGATATTATTTGCTGCAACGCAGTCATAACTTAAAAATATATATTTCGAAATAAATGTGCTTAAAGTTTATAATTTTCTCGCACCACTTAGAAAAAATAACATCACATTCTGTTCAAACGGGGAAAGTATAAAAGATATAAAAAATGTAACTTTTTTGAGTTATGACGACATTGCAGAAAATGAGCGATATGTGCATTTAAAGCCGTTCTCTTTAAAGCTTTTTATATAAAACTTAACTCTTTTACAAATCCATAGAAAAGTGCTCTTGTCGCGTTCCTGTCTGTCTACAGTTGTAGGTGTATAAGTGTGTAGATGTGTCATGTTTTATTACAGTACACCTAATTCTGTTTTTACGCGAGCTTTTTTTACGCGAATTTGATTTAACGCGGTTCCAAATAAATATTTCATTCTGTTTTTACGCGACTAGATTTGATATAACGCGATTTAAAAAAGTATGTAATTTTACCAGAAAAACGTTGTTTGCACTGGATTTGGAGGATTTTAAATTAAACACATAGTTGCTTCCCCCAAATACAACATCGCTAATACAGCCGCTTGATCAAGGAATTATTGAAACATTTAAGATCTACTATGTGAAGCAAACATTCAGATACATTTTAGATAAATTAACGAATGATAACAATTTAAAAGTTACAGACGCGTGGAAGAAATTTTCTATTATGGACTGTATTAAACAAGCTGGATTAGCGCTATCATAATTAAAAGAATCAACCTGAAACGCATGTTGGAGAGTACTTTGGCCGGATTGTGTTAAAAGTTGCAGTCCAGTGTCTTCTAATACGGTTGAGTATTCCAGCATCATAGCAATAGCTCAAGAAGTTGGAGGAGAAGGCTTTGATGATTTATCGTCTGCAGATATTGACGAATTATTGTTAGATAAGGCACTGAGCGATGATGAAATTATTGGTTTTGCGCTTGAGACAGCTGAAACCAAAGAAATTAGCGAGGACGACAAAGAGGTTCCTACCCTCACTGCATCCATAGTTAATGAAGGACTCCAAATGGCAGCTAAATTGGGCGATCATTTTCGCAAGCATGATTCTAATGAGGAGAGAACCGCGAAATTTCAACGTGAATTGAAATAGTTAATGGGTTGTTGAATTACATAACAGTCTTAAAAAAACTGGAAGTCAACGATTAATAACGGAATTTGTGACCAAAATCACTGAACCATCACCAGCAACTGAGCATGATTTCGAAAATATTTCTAGCGATGATAGTGATATCTTTCGTAAACGAATGCGATTATCAGAAAGTGATACTGATTAAAAAAATATATGTATGTACTATATAATATTTATATAAAATTCCTTTCTTCATAAAAATAATTTAATGAAAATTAAATTTGATGAACTTAAGCCTGATTAAAAATATTGAAAATTTGGATTAAAAAACCATAAATAGTTCAACAAAATAACCACAATTCTGATTATAAATATTTATTTTAAAGTTTTATAGTTTTTTGTGATTACTTTTCTAAAGGAACTCAATTTTCTATTGTTTTTTGTTTAAATAAAATATGTTTGTGTAAAATTTGAATTATTTATCTTATTTTAACTGATATTTCATACGTGGAACCAATTCCCTCATTTAATATGGATACTCTACCTTTTTTTACGCGATTTTTTTTTTTGCGCGAGTTTTCGAGGAACGTATCTATCGCGTAAAAACAGAATTAGGTGTATTTGTATTTATAAATAGTTATTAATTCAAATTTTATTTTAGGCATTTTATTATAATTACTATTGATACACCGACATAATGTACCCACACACACACACACACACACACACTCAAACATACACACACACAAACCTTACTTAACACTTCCCAGTTGGCAAAATGGTCATAAACGCAAATGTCGTCAATAATGTCTTCAGGACACTTTTGAATTTATCGCCTGTATAACATTGCTGACGACAACTTAAGTAACAAAACGTGTAATTTTCGTGTTTTAAATCGTATATAAGACTTTTTTGGAGACATATTTTAAATTTGTTTTGAAAAATACTCTACTGAGGACAATGTATATTTCACCCATACAACAAGATATACAAAATCTTTTAGATTTTGCATGCCTTTTGTCGTATTGCAAACAACTTTGATGACAAAATGCATGCAAGGGTCGCTTACGTTGTCCTCTACTAAAAAAAATTTAAAACTGAAAATTTGTACGTAATTTAAAATAAATATTTTTTGATATTTTTCTTTTATCTATCTATATATGTATGTACATATACATAAATCGGCAAAGGCAAAACTGTTAAGAACATTTTTCTTCTCTGTATGTCAAGCAATTTGAACAAAATTTACACCATTTGAAAGGCATTTACTCACAGAAGTGCACAATTTATATTTTATTAAAATCTGTTCAATAAATTCAGAGTTTTTAGCGTTCAAATTTGCTACTAACCTAAATACAAACAATTTGTTTTTTTCAATTATTAAATAAAAAAAAATAGGGTGACCGATTATTCGACATTTATCAGAAACCGGTTTTCAAATATTTCGACTATATAAATCTGGAGGATATGCGTATTTCAATTCGAAAGAAATAATTTACGAGTTCGAGCAATTTGTTCTGTGTATTACGATTTTCGCAATCGTTCAAAACGATGGCAGAGGTAGAAGTTAAAAAAATGCGATATTTTATGAAAACTTGTTGTTCATAATAGAGAGTGGCTGTTAAGAAAGGGATTTTTTATTTCAGCAAATCATAAAAACGCCCGATTTTTCGAAATAAATACATATAACGAAAATCGTAATACACATTACAAATTGTTCGAATCCGTAAATGATTTCTTTTGAATCTAAATACGCGGTAGCACCCCTGATGTACTTTGTATGTCAATCGAACTTCTATGGGGAGAAAAAGTATTAAAAAGGTGAATTACGGAAAATTAAATTTCTCTCTTTAACTTTTCCGTGCTTCATGTGATAATTTTTAAATTGTCTATGATATTGAACTTAGAAACAAAATAATATAGATGCAGGTTACTGAACGCGAACCCATAAGACGAAAAATGTTGGTACTTTTTGTTGTTCATCTGTTACTTTTTGAATTTTTGTTAATATTCGATCTACAAAGAAAAAAAATAAACATACATGGTCCTGAGTGAATACGAATGTCTAAGAGGGAGCTTTTTGGTACTTTTTCGTTCTACATCAGGTACTTTAATTAATTTTTTTTTATATTAGACACAGAAACATAAAATTAAACATGCATTGTCCTGAGTGGATGGCAATCTTTAAAGGAGACTTTTTTGTTTTTCAATTGATATTTTCTGACATTTTTGATATTGAACTTAAAAATAAATTAATAAACTCACGTAGAAGATAATATATGAACAGGAGGTTGGTCCCTCGCCAAATCAATCCACTAAGACGGAAAAACAAATACTAGAAACATGTAAATTCATATGTTTATACTTAGATGAACTATCTTTTCTTCATATCAACATGAAAATTTATGGTCGAATTTTGACCATCAGGCGAACATTATTATGTATATAAAATTGTTACGTTACTGACTGATTCATCATCGCACAGCCTAAATGCCTGAAGCTAAAAACTTGAAATTTCGACCAGAGATTGGTTACTCCCCAAATCGGTTACTCCCCAAAGACGGGATTTTTGGAAACTCGAAAGTTTATGGGGTAAAAAAGAGTAATAACGGGAAAATTCGAAAGCTTTATATCTCCAAAACTAAAAGAGATACAAACAAAATGTAATACTTATCAATTTTCTTTAGAAAAATAAGCGGATAGTTGTCAGGGTAAAACCTGAATTTTGGTACTTTTTTGACACTCTATATATCCTTTGAACCAATAAACATAGAAACAAAGTTAATACCACATTCGAAACTTACCATAAAAATACGAATACGAATTTGGTACTTTTTCAAAATTCGAACAATTAAGGGGTGAAAACCGTAACTATTTTTGGTACTTTTTTACAAAACATTTTTCTCCATTCATTGACATATTCGTACTAAACTATGTGCTGCCATTACAATACTAGAATTTTTGAAAAAATAGTACCCAAAAAAGGAAATACGGAAAATTTGACATTTCTCTTCAGCTTTTTGGTTCTACAATTGGTATTTTTTTAATAAAATTTGGCATAAAAATATGTCCACGAAGAAAAAGGAGACGCTAACGAAGTAGCGGCTTAAATGCTAGTTATGACTATTTTTGATCATAAAAAAAATTAAATTACGTTGATAATAAACTGGCAACTGCACGACTTAAGAAACAAAACTGCAACAGCCTTTATTTTTTGCAAGAACAATAAAGCAAGTTATTTTGGTTTTCCTTTTTTTTACCGATTTACCAACCTACACAGAAAAAATTATTGCCGAATTATTTTCAAACAAACGATTGTTTGAAATTTTTTTTAATTTCTACAAATTTTTTTACTGATTCAATTAATATTTTTGTTTGATTTTTATTTAACCAACAAAAATGTTGACAACTTTTCAATAATGTAATATACGCGCTATTGGTTTCAATTTTTCATAATTTTGTATGAAATATTTAACGCTCTTTAATGTTGTCGTTTTTTGCATTTTTTATTTGATCGTAAGCAACACTTCTTTATGTGAAATATAAGAACAACAACACAAAACACATACAGTTTATTTTTGGACGCTTTAAAAAAGTACAACAAGAAGAAAGATGATAAAATAGCGCGACGAGGTTATTAGTAAAAAACAAAAAAAAATAGCAGGTAAAAAAAAGGTTTCATTCTTTTTTAAACAACAGAAACAACAACAACATTATAAGAAACAAAATAAATTTTTGGTTGGTTTCAAAGTTGGAAAAAAAAGAATAAAAAACAAAATCCCGTATTCAATTTTTGAAAACTGTTTACTTAAATACATCAAATACAAAAATAAAATGATGACGAAAAACATATCGAGTCGGTCTGCTGCCGTTGTTTGTTACATTTCTTCTTCTTTAGCCAAGGAAAGGATACAGCAACAGTGAGTGATGAAGAAAAACATTGTGTGTATAAACAAGACTTCGTTCAAAAATTATTCTAACAAAACATGTGTCTCAAAGCCAGCCGCCGCTCTGCTTCTGCCTTCATCTTCTCCTTCAGTGATAGCTTGGGTGCGCGTCATTGCTTGTGCAAAAAATTTTTGTTTGATTCAGCAAAATTATTTGTTTGAAATTTATATGAATTTCAGTAAACTTTTTGTTTGATTCTGTAAATTATTTGTTTGAAAAAATCAGTGTTTTTTTTTAGTAAACAAAATGCAAATAAATTGTTTGAATATGCGAATTTGTTTGTAGGACCGATTTCAGACAAAAAATGTTTTGATACTACAAATTTTTTGTTTGAATTCGAAAAATATTTTTTTCTGTGTACTGTTGTTGATTTTGTTTAAGCTTTAATATTGTTACAAGTAAAGCAGTTGCTTATAATTCTTTTTGGCTTAACAGTTTTATTTGTTTAATATCTTTAGTTTTTCTAAAATCTTTGGATGAAGTTTCCTGACGATCTGGCCTAAGCAACCAGTGAAATGCGCATAGGAATTGCTTACCCCTTCAACAAAAAAATTTCAATCTTTCAAATTAAAAAATAAATAATCCTTGCAGATTTTTTTTTGCTCTCCTGATTTGTAACTTACAACGTTATTGGCGGCTGTGCTTCAATTGTGAATTTGGACATAAGTGAATAGATGGGCCAAGAAACACAAACAAATTAATGTGTCTGCTGACTACATTGTCATGTGTTAAGTTTCGAAACCATTGCCTTATTTATCAATAGCTTATTGTAGGTCTCACTTTCTTCCCCTATTATCGAGCCCAGTCTTCCAAACTCATCGCACATTTCATAAGCGGTGATGTTGCAGTGACCAGGTGCCTAGCATACACTCACTACATATACATATAGTGACCGTCGAGCCCAAGCAATGTTAACTCTTACCAATTCTACGACCTTCAAAATCCCTACCCCTCCGCCAAAAAATAAACTACGGTCGTTAGGAAGGTTTTTTGACCTTTTAGTATCTATATTCTGGATACATCGGCAAATCTAAAGTATCGCCGATATTGGTATTCGTTACGTCCCTAATTGTCACTTACCTATCTGTAACTATATTGTAGATGGTATCCACAATACTGTCATTACCGGCACTTTTAAAGTAACATCGCTAATCGAGCATAGAGGACTTTATGCGAAAAAGTCGTTTATATAGTCGCCAATGATAACTTTAACCGCATTGTTACCATGTAATCATTAACGACAATGTGCATGATTATGTCGCTCACATTGTTGTGAACGACTGAGGTGCCCTTTGTTCGAAAAAGGCATGTTGGGCTGTCGCCAAGATGTCATTAGAGATTTACTATGGGTCTTGTACGCATCGTCGACGTTGTCTTGAAGACATGGTCAACTGGGTTATACTATGTGTGTATACACATATTTACTTACAAACAATGCATACATACATATAATAAATTTAAATAAATATATTTACAATTTATTTATTTATGGACAAATTTATTTTTTTCGCAATTCACATTGTATTTGATGGTAGTGGTTTTTTTTTTGGTTTCTAAATAATACTTGAATTTAAATAATTCTTTTTTTTTTTTTGGTTGTTTTGTAATTTTTAGATTTTTTTTTTTTGCAACAAAAATTAGAATAGTTTTTGTTGTTGTTGGTATAAATGTTAATATTGGTTTTTATATATTGTAATGCTTTGTCTAAATATTTATTATAATTTTATGTAGATTTTAATACATTTTAACTAATACTACCACAACAAAGAGAGTCAATTTTAAATAATGCTGGGACAGTGGAGTCAGACAATGAAAAAAATTGTTGCCTTCTCTTTGTTGAGTTTTGCAGGCAATGTTTTTAGCTGTGGAGAAAACTTTTAAAGAAACATATAAAAAAGTTTAGAAGGGGATAAAAAAAAGTTTCCTCAAAATACAAATCTGCAGTAGAACTGCATTTAAGACTATTTCTTATTATGGCAGCACTGTTTTAAATGCATTAGAATGGCAGCATTGCTTTACTGATGTTAATCATTTTTTTTTTTATTTTTGCTAAAAGTCGAGATGTGTGCGTTTAATGGCAGATTATTTTCTCTGCATCAATTGCAGTAGAATTACATTACGAATATAATGAAATATTTTCTCTGAGACCAAAACTAAGATTTATAAAACCTTTTTGTGGAGTTTTTTAAGAACACAAATAAAATTAATTTCAACTAAAAAAATCTTTTAGTACAGTTAGGGTAAAAAAGTAATATTTTTAAAGGTTGTGGGTACCATTTTAAAAATTCTCAACGCCATCCCTAAAACAAAACCATAACAAGAGAAAAAAAAAACTAAAAAACTTTGCTTACATTTTTTATAGTTTGCTCTTTCTAGCATTTACTGTTTCTTTCTATCATTCCTATATCAATTAATGAATTAAAAATGTAGTGTCATAAGGGCTTAAGCTAAGGCCTTAATTTGTAAAACGCAACGCAACGCCAAAAACTACATTTAAAGCAGCAACAAAGTCAAAAATACTTCATAATAATAATGATTTCTCCAGAAATTCATATTGCGTTTAAAAATGTTCAACGCCACACGATATGCAGCGTTTAAAATATAAAAATTCAATATAAATTTCTGTAGAAAGCAACAACAAAATTATAAAATATTTTTGACTTTGTTTATGCTTTCAATGTGGTTTTTTGCCGTTGCGTTCTACACAATTAGGGGCTAAATCTTTTATTTGCAGGCGACTTTTTAGTTTCTTCTCCAGTCCCATTGTAATTGGGTGATATTTTAATTTTGTTGTCACATTCGATCATTAATTTGTAGTCGTGACCAAACAAAACTAAAACTAAATAAACAACAGCAACAACAAACAAAGCTGCAACATTAAATTAAATAATACACAAATAAAATATTTAATGTAACATTTTCAAAAAATTTCCAACAATTTTCCCAACAAATCGTTGGGGTGATGATGAATTTTATATGTTGATGACAATTATTGTGGCCACCTGAAAACTGAAAAAAAGGTGAATAGATTTCCTTGCAAAAGGAATGAGTAACAATCATTTGCATTTAAAAACCATTTATTTATTATCATTATTATTTTTATTATTATATTGTTATAATATTTTTAAAAATTATTGGTTTTGTTGTTGTTGTCATTTTAATTCTAATTGAATTTTGTATATAAATTATAATTAAAATTAGACAAAAAAAAAACAGAAAACAAACGTTTGATGCGACACACAAACAAACACCGTTATAGCAAAACAAAATTATTAGAATAATTAATTTCAAAATACATTTATTAAAGCAAACAAACACACAAAAAACATTCATAGAAAATAATAATTATTAAAACTACAAAACAATGAGATTATGCGTTGATTATACGTTATTATTATTTTAATTTTTATAACTTTGCCAGGGAGAAAAATTAGAGAATTTTCTGTTTTTAAAAGCAAAAAAAAAAATCGTAAATATAATTATGGGATATTTTGTCACAAAGGTTTACATGGATTTGACATATAAATGTGATAATTTTTTTTTCTTAAATATTTACATGTTTAAATGAATTTTTGTGAATTTTTAGCAACTAATTATTTAAAATGTCAATTTAGTTGAATTTTTTTATTCGTAGTTGGAAGAGAAAATAAACTTAAATGAAAATGCCAATTCGAAATTTGCCCATTCTTTACCAGGCGTTCCTAACGGATCTTGTATTACAAATCCCCTTCGAATACCGCTCTGTAGTTACAAAAGTTTGAAGAAAAAAAATCATAAAATTATGATGTGAATTGTATAAGTTTTAGGCCCGTTTTCACAACTTACCGATAGCTAAAAGTAGACTTTAATCGGCCTTTTAAAAAGTGTTTCATTATTAAAACTTTACTTTAACCTTAAGTGAGCGATGAAGTTAATTTAGGTTCTTATAATGGCACACCTTGTATACGGCCGATAAAATCCTACTTTAGCTATCGGTAAGTTGTGAAAACGATGGAAGTTGCTTGCGATGGAACTTGTTTGAAGGCCACAATCGCATAATACCTGCTCCACTATTGTGGTGTGAGTTAATAATATAGAAAACAACAAAATTTAGATTATTTAAAACAATCTTTAATCTTTTAAAATTTTAGTTTAATATTTTATCAATCTGTTACTAATTTTTATGAAAGTTATAAATTTCATTGCGTTTTATCGCATTTTTCGGTTTTATTGACTTTAAAAAAAATTCTGTATAATTTATGATTCATGTGTCAATCATAATGTTTTAGTCAGTCAAAAAGCAAACTTAAACTCAACCACACGTACATAAATAATATTCATATAACGCAATAAAAAGAAACAATTAAGATATTATAGTAGGTTAAGCCGGACCATATGGTACCCTACATCACACTTAATACAAACAATTGTTTTGCGATTGTTCCCTGTTTGGGACACATGGGCAATAATGAAACCACCAGAACAAAATTATGTTATGAGTGTAAGATTCATATAAAAGTTCTTTGTGCTGAATTTTATTTATACATGTATCTTCATCTACATGAGATTTGTTTGCCTTTATGTGAATTTATGAAGGGGATTAATATGGGAACTATGGTTAATCTTTGACCCACCAGCACAGCAATTTGTCATGTGTACATAGGACCAATATTTAAAGGTGTTACAAACATCAGCATAAACCCATATTACCCACTGCACTTTTGTAGTTTGGGCATAAAATATTCAATAGGCTAAAAAGTTTAGAATAACTCAAGGCCCATCTATCAGGTCTGCTTACTTGTACAAAAACAAAAAACGATTCTTTTTAGTTGTCAAAAATTTACTACCACATATACAAAGCAAAAGAAATAAAGTGTATGTGTGGCATACCATAAACGAAAACAAACGTATACATGCACATGTAAGCAAAATGTAAACAACTTTTGAAAACTAAAAAGAACATAAACAATGATCATCAGGCTTCTTGCGCAGACCTTTTCAATGGGCCTTGGAATAACTTTTCACCGCAAATAATTATTAATTATATTTTTTACGCCAACTGTCAACAAAACTCTTACCCTACAACAACAATGACAGTCATTTGATGCTTCATCTGATGGGCAGTGCTGATGTGTTTATGGATCAGAAGTTTCTATCTTTTAATTAAGGGCAATATGAAAAAACTGATTTCAACATTTGTGTACGTGTGACATTTTTCCCCACTCATACTTGTGAACTTTAAGACGCATTAGGAGAAAAAATTCTACAGGACTTAATCGATCAAAAGAGCGTTAAACACCAAGATGAACTAGAGCCGTGCTTACAAAAATTTCCGTCCGTGGACTTAAGTATTAGAATAAGATTTTAATTGTTAGTTCATTTTTTTATATGAAGATTTAGAAAATAAACATGAAAAAGACGCATAAAACCCACGAAAAAAATTTATAAATGTACTAAATTTTTGTCCTATTTAGTTTTTTTTTTAATATAATAATCACCCTACCGATTTTTCTGATGGTCGATTGATAATTTGCTATGGGTTCAATATAAAATTCCCAACTAAAAAAAAAATTTAATATTCCTAAAGCAAAAATAAAAACAAAATTGAGCAAAATAAAGTTTGCAAGGAAAGCTAAATGACCTTTCTTTAGAACCCAAAAAAGTAAGACACCGAATTAATCTAACGGATAGTATACAAAACAAACGAAGGGTCTTCTTTAAACGTAGCTTTCGAATAATACTTGAAATTTTTTGGTCCCGCGCGGCAAGCAATAAGCATCTTTGGTACAGCTTTAATACGGGTGATATTAACGTAGAAATTCGAAAATGAAAATTTGGTTGGATAGGCTATACACTTCAAACACCACATGAAGAAATTTCCCACCACGTTCTGGTTTACAAGCCCCAAGGATGTTGATGGCGATGATCTACACAACAGGAAATTAATTCCAAATCACATAGTCTAGGAAGAGCTTTAATCTTATTGAAGAGCTCAGTAATATAGGAAAACGTCGACAAAGATGGCGACAACTTTAAGATGGCATAAAACCTAGTATAGGGGCTGTTCGAAACTATATATCGACGAGAATGTCAATATATAACCCATAAAACTTTATGATGATCGGCCAATAATTTACTCTAGGTCCCATATTAAACATAATTTTATAAAATACTTTAATGCGCCTTAAGCCGCAATGAATTACAATATTGGATTGTCGGCCTTAAAAAAGGTGCGTTCATTATAATCCCACTTCTGACATATTCATACTCTTGGTGCAGGGTACCAAAGATTCGGTACAGCCGAATATATCAGTTCAACTTATATTTACTGCTTTCAGTCTGATTTAAGTCATCAATTCATCGAGATGTGAAGGTTTTATGATGATTTAACGTTTTTTGTTGATTGGCACATTAAATACACAACAATAATAACAATTGACGTTCATAAACACATCTCGTTGAATTTTATTTCTAGTACTGATTATTAAATGATTTGAAATTTCACAAATAAAAAATAGTTTATTAATTGAAATCATACATTTGTTTTAAGTCTTTTTGGATTTGAGAGATAATAAAATCGTAGTAGAACAAAACTATAATAATATTTATAAGTAGGTGTAAGTTTTTAAGGCTCTTTCTTGCAAACATATGCAATATGGCGTTTAATACTTTGAGACCGTGTCGATTAATAATTATTTTATTCTCTACAAGTCACACACCTAACAAGGGGTGGGTTAAAACCCTCCCTGCAGGGGGACAATTTCTAGAACAAGAGGTACAAGCGCTAACGAGGTAAGAGTTTTTATACAAAAAATTGTAATGCTTACAAGTACCAGTACTAGATGAAGTACAAGGGCAAGAATTTTATGTAACAAAACTAAAATTCGAGTATATACTTGTGTGTTGATACTGCTTCTTAAATTTGATTCTAAATCATTTATTTATGCCAATTTTATTTATTATAAAACAATGTTAAAATGCAAAAAATTTTAAACATAAGAACTAGTAACAAACTGGTTCTTAAGCACCCAATGTGGTCCTAGTGTACTAGTTCACGTCTAGAACCAATAGTACTAAGCACACTCGATGCTTATTCGAGCATTGTACTAGCTTGGTACTAGTTAGCTACTAGTTCAATCTCCGGCAGGGCTTATAAAGAGACACACATAATTAAAATTTATATGATTTGTTCACCTGCTTCACATGATAATAAATCAAAAAAAAATATTGTAATAAATTTAAATAGCTTTTTTAAATATATTATTTCATTACTAATACATATTTAAATCAAAATAATAAAATTTATTATTGCTAAACATAGAAAACTGATTAAAATACTGTTTTTTTTTAATTCGTTTGTGTTTTATACAAAAAACAACCACCCCTCAATTGAATCGAGTTAAATAAATCACATCCGTTATATTTTTATGATAAATGAATAAAATCTAAAATATAAAAATTTTTAAAGTTTTGCTTTTTTTTGTCAGAATTATTCTTTTTTTTTACACAAAATAGCACAAATCATATTAGTTTTGTATAAAATGTAACAAAGCGGTTGCCGTTAGGATTTTTAACGTTTGTTGATATTATGAATTGCACATCCGCTTCCGTTTTTGTTTTGCTATGCAAACTACAGGGGAGTGCTTTAAATGTTTGTGCATTTTGAGTATTTTTCTATGAATTTGTAACGTTATTAGTGATTTAAGTAACTTCCGATTTTGTGTGAAATTTATGGTTTTAATATTGTGGGCAAAAAAAAAATTTGTAAATTTAAAAAAAAATCCATGTTGTAAACAACCTTTAACCTTTAAGAAAAACTTTACTTTTATTATTAAATTTTCCATTTTTATCTATTTGTACTCATAAAACTGTCTTTATGTGTATTAAATCCTGAGTGACATTGAGTGATAGTGTTGAAATTTGTTCAGCTTTTTTTCCTGTAGTTTTTCTTTCTAGTGTCACTCAAAGAAACCACAATTCCATCATCATCATCATACTGGCTGGCTGGCACTATTTGCAATAGAAGAAATAAGTAAAAGTTTTGCAAAATGTAAAAGAAAAAAACAAGAAAAATATCATAAAAATAGAAATCAATCAAACTTATTGTAGGTCCTTGTACTTGGGAGCACATATGAATCCTGATGAATCCGTTTTGAGTGCAAGTGCAGACATTAAGTTTTCCTCTTTTTTTATTTTTCTTTTCAAATGAAAATAAAAAACATTTATAAAGTCACGATAACAAAGACTAAAGGCATTTGTTCCATCAGCAGAAAATGTCTCTAGAATAGAAATACATATGGGGCATTCCGTAAGGATAATAAATTTCGTAAATATTAGAAATTTATAATAAACTTAACAGAAATAAAATGAAGGCATTTGTTCTTTCATTGTTATATGACTCCGATTAAACAAAGAAATATACAACTAAAGAGACACAGAAATGTGTAACCTGTAAGTAAATAATAATATTCTCTCACTTTGAATTGAGCCAATTCCAATGACTTAATTTGATGGCAGTTTGTCATTAAATTGAGCCCAATGAGTCCTTACTCCGATGTTACTGTGTCATCACACTGATTACATGTTTAATTCGTAATTTCTGAGATGCCGATGTGTTATCCCCCATTGATGACATAATTTAAATTTTTGACCCTGATGACAATTTGGACAAGCGATGTTAAGGCTGACATAACAATAATGAAGAGCGTCATATTATTTTAATTAGGCTTAAGTTTATCAAATTTAATTTTTATTAAATTACAGTCGAATCCCGATAATTCGTAATAAACTGTCGGTCCCTTGAAAAAATCTCGTTAATTTGTAAAATTTCTATACGTTTTGGTCCCCTCGCTAATTGGTAATTTTTTTTCAAATAAAATCTTAACCTGTTATAAATCGTAATTGTTTGCTAACTACCACTTATAATTCGTAATAAAAACAACAAAAACATTAAAAGAATGATTTTTTTGAAAAAAATAATTTTTATATATTTTATTTTTAGCAATTGTTTTCTAAGTTTTTTTTATTGTTTTGGTAAATAAATTAAAAAACCCCGTTAATTCGTATTTATTTTATTTCAACCCCGTTAAATCGAAGCCCCGCTAAATCAAAAACCCCTATAATTTGTAAAAATGGCCGGTCCCTTGCGATTACGAATTATCTGGATTCTACTGTATTTTTATGAAAAAAGGAATTTTACAACACAAAATTAATTAAAAAAAAATTTTTTTTGATAATTTTTATTCTTGACTGAACACCGGCTCGAACTCAGGTCGATTTTAAATGTTGCGAGAATAACCACATTCCCATCATCATCATCAATTCTTTGCAGTTCTACCGTTTGTGTTCATTTACTTTTTTATTTTTTTTTTCTCTTGTTGCGAGTATCTGCTAGTAAAGTAAATGAACACACCTCATATATTAGCAAATCATTTAAAACTATTTCAAAAAATTCTTAATTAACTGATATTTTTCGGTCTTTATAACTGAAACTTTTTCCCCAAAAACTCTTCAGTAACCCATATGGCAAATAAACATTCTTGTAATTTTATTGCAAATTTTTTTTTGTACCTCCTATTGCGTTGATAATGATGAATAAGACATGTTTTAACACACACTTATCAGAGTGCAAACACAGATACACTATACACAAACATATAGAAATGCATATTCCATTTTACACAATACTTTCACATTTTCATCAAATGATTCATGAATCAGGATGATGGCTTGGCATGAAAAAAAGCTGTAAAACGATTGAATTTTGATTGACAATAAAGCTTGACATTTAAAGTGTCTGTTTCCTGTCAAGGAATTTTAACCCACAATGGAACGAAATAAATAGTTTTCGCACTCTACAACTTATTCAGAAGCAGGCAAAGAAAAAGTTATTTTTAATACAACCCAACGAAAAGTTTTTGAAGCAATTACAGACGACAAAAATTTAGGCTGAAAAAATTTTTAAACGTGAGCAAATAGCTCCTAAGATGGTGTTGGTATTCTCTTCTGTGCCTACAAGAATGAGTTTTAGTTATCTTTTAAAAATGTCCTCAACCTCGAATTTGTTTTAGAAGCTTAGAAACGTTTTGCGGTTTTTTTTCTTGTTCTTTTAGTTGCAGTTAGAGAAAGAGATAAATGTTGCCGAAATATGTTGTGCAGGTTTTGTTATATGCCATTAACAAAATCTCAAACAATAAATGATTTTTAAATCATTTGTCAAGTGACAGATGAGATTTTGATTGACTTGTTTATCACACATATAAATCATCTATTAACAAAACTGAAGAAAATTAAATTGTTTAAGAAAATGTTTATGTAAATGGATAAGTGAGATAAGAATAGTAGCTGAAGCTCGAAAGCAAAATGCTTTAAATGTCGTGAGAGTATTACTTCTGCTCTCAGAAAAGGACTTTGATTGAAATTAACCACATTCTAAGAGCAACATACTATACTTGGCTTTTTACAATGTTAATTTTTATTGGCAACCATATTACGGTTAAATATGACCATTTTTTGTCTAAAATTAAACCTTATTATGGTCAAAATTAACCATAAAATGCCAACGTTATCAATGCGTTTTTCTCCCAAGAAGGTTGTGAAACTGGCTTCCGGTGGATATTACGGTTAGATAGTTGTCTCTCTGCTCGGCGGTATGGCTGGACGCGACTCACAGTGATTATTGACATGTCAGAATACTAAGTACCTCTATTGTACCTGGCGGGGTGGAGTACTGTACCATGGAACCTTTCTTTGGTGCAAGATGCAAAGATTACAAACAGTATATGAAAATCGGCTGTCTACTGGGGTGCCTGTTCCAAAAACGACCTTAATGGTGTATTCCGAGGGTTAGAAGAAATGATGTAGAGTTGGCGGGAGTTTGTGCATAAAAAACTGGATATAAAAATTTCCTTTTGTCTGCCGGATGACTGCAGTGTTCAGCAGGCGGAAAGCTTTGCCATAAGGTGGGCGGCTTACTGGTTAAGGTATTACCGCTTACATATTATGGGTGTTTTAAACAGAGTGACGCAAGTTTAAATAATAATTAAACAAGGAAATATATTTTTAATATCAATGAAACGGGCTTTATTGAAAAAAAAAATTATGAAATTAATGTTTAAACATGATTTCTGCTATGTGGCCGCCAAGTCTGGCGCGTAGAAGGAGCAATCTGCAACACCAATTTTCAACAACTTTCCGTAGTCTGACCATCCTCGTTTTTGAAGCCATATGGGCCAATGACTAAAGCGCACCAAACAGTAATTTTATGTGGATGTAATGGTGTTTCGACAAAAACTTGTGGATTCTTCTCAATCCAAATAATTGGTGCACAATTTACCAGAGGACCCATGAAAACACTATAAGCTGCATTAAAACCTAAAAAAAATTGTATTATAAAATTTTGCGGCCCTGTGCTCCCCAAAGGATAAAAAGGAACACATACATAAATACTATCATATACCCGTTACTTCGTTAGCGTCTCCTTTTTCTTTTCTTCGTGGACATATTTTTATGCCAAAGTGTATTTTTCTACGTTTAAACTTGCTTACATTCTAGCATTTAACCCGCTATTTTAGTAGAACCAAAAAGCTAAAGAAAAATATAAAATTTCCCGTTTTTTTTTTGGGTACTATATTTTTCCCGCATTAGAGGATCAAAAATTTCAGTAATGTAGTGGCAGCCCATAATTTAGTACGAATAAGTCAATGAATGGAGGATAATGTTTTATAAAAAAAGTACCAAAAATAGTTACGATTTTCACCCCTTAAATGTTCGAATTTCGAAAAAGTACCAAATTCTTATACGTATTTTATTTTTTAATAAGTTTCGAATGTGGTATTAACTTTCTTTCGATGTTTATTGGATGGGCTGTCAAAAAAGTACCAAAATTCAGGTTTTACCCGTTTACTCCCTAATAGGGCCGAGTTTCAAAAAAGTACCAGACACCTGTCGGCTTATTTTTCTAAAGAACAACGATAAGTATTACATTTATTTTGCATCTCTTTTAGTTTTGGAGATACAGTGCACTCGGGAAAACGTCAACACTCGTTTACGTCAACATCCCAAAACGTCAACCCTTTTTTTTTTACATTGCCTACTCTAAAACGTCAACCCAACTATAAAGCTCTAAAACGTCAACTCTGAATAAAATAAAATTTCGAATTTAGCAGCAGTTAAAATACACACATTTGTACAGACACACATTTATTTTATGAAATCAATTCAGAAATTGGGGATCCACCTTGTAAGTAGAGTAAAAAAAATTACAACTGTATGTCTGTATTGTCTTTTTATTTATGTTCAGTTGCTTTTTTGTGCAGACAATAAAACCAAGCGAAGCCGTCGAAATATTTAACAGGGCTTTGGATTGGGCTCAATGCGAGAATGTTGAGCAAAATGACTTAAATGTATTAAGACGTTTAAGAGAGAAGGCTCTCTTCCAAGTGTTGGATAGAAAAAAACAGCAGAAAAAAATAACAGATTTTTTTAAATGCATATGTGTGCATGTAAAATTAAAAATATGATCTCATTTAAAATGTATTCTTTTAGTTCCAGTCAAGGTATATTTATAGCAGGTAGCCGCGAGATTACAACAATTGTACAATAAAACAAACAACAGGGCTTTTTATTGTTGTTATGCGACACAAACTGTCAAAAAGCAAAGGGGCTGATAAGAGACAAAAAAGACAAAATATAAAGACAAAAAACTTGTTTACTTGTTTGCTATACAACATTTGATAGTTCGTATCGCAAAACAAGCAAATAAAAAATAAACAGCTGGCTTTCCGAGACTACCTGCTATAAATATACCTTGGTTCCAGTTGTCTTCTATGGTTTTCGTCAGGTTGAATGCCTTTTATATTTCCTTTTTGAATTTGTTTATGTTTGGATTTAGTTTATAATTAATAAAAACGTTTAAAAGCACATTATCGATATGTTTTTTATATAAAAATTTTACATTCGTAAACGTCAACAATTTGTTAAACGTCAACACCCGCGGTTTTAATTAGTTGACGTTTTCCAGAGTGCACTGTATAAGGTTACCGAATTTTCCCGTTTTTTACCTTTTTTTACCCCCTAAACATTCAAATTTCAAAAAATCCCGTCTTATTGGATCGATTTGGGGAGTGACTAATCACTTGTCCAAATTTCAAGTTCCTAGCAGTGACTCGCCAATATAGAATCCCCTTCTTAAAAGCACTTTAATACGTCTAATGGCCATTTTCTCAATGTACCGTCAAACTGCCTGTTACTTAATGTCAACATAAATTTATAAGACCGATAAACTGTCTGTTAACAATTTTGGGTTTCTCAATATACCGACAAAAAAACATGGTTTTAAGCTGGTAACACCTCTCAAAATACATGTAAAAGTTGGGAGTCAGCTGATTGAATTTATCTGTACGGCAAATAAAAGGAAAATAAATAATCGGCAGATGAGTGCTGTAGCTCGTTTCTGTATTTCTCGCATCGTAAAATTTCTTACATGAAGTGTGAAACAAAAAATTCCATCGTTTCTCGATTTATGAGATAAAAGTGTTTCTGTATTTGAATGCGAAAACAGACACAACAAATTCTGTTTATACTGGAATATTTCCAGTAATTAAGTGTCAAATAAAAGCGAAACGTCAACAAAAGAAATAAATATAATAAAAACAGGGCTGCCAGATTTGACGAGTTATCGTCATCTTGACGATTTTTTGTTCCGATATTAACAAAGTGACGTTTTGATGATTTTTTCTAAAAAAGTGACGAAAGCAAAAACAAAATCAAAAATATTTTATAATTTTGTTGTTACTTTCTATAGAAATTCATCTTGAATTTTTAAATTTCAAACACTTCTATTTTGTGGCGTTGAAAATTTAAAAAAATAATATGAATGTCTGTAGAAAGCAACAACAAATTTATAAAATATATTTGATTTTATTTTTGCTTTTAATGAAATTGTTGGCGTTGCGTTTTACACTATAAGCCCCTTAGTCTTCGAAATAAGATAATTGTAAATAGTTTTATATGTTTGTTTATTAGAAAAAAAGATATCTTTAGAAACAAGGCTGCTTAAATTTTGATATTTATCCCTATTGTGAAAATTGTCCTCGAAATTGTTTGTTTCTTCCCTAAAAAATGTATCGGCAAAAGCAAAATTTCGA
Organism: Pollenia labialis; assembly: GCA_949318255.1. Taxonomy (NCBI): domain Eukaryota; kingdom Metazoa; phylum Arthropoda; class Insecta; order Diptera; family Polleniidae; genus Pollenia; species Pollenia labialis. Next base: position 22,109,981 of record OX439141.1, read on the forward strand.
GGGAAAGTAATGGACCGACTTGGCTTTTTTTGAACATTTAATACTTCTTATATACATATACAAAATATGATTGATATTTGATATTCTTATCTTATATGTACACTTTTGTGCAAAAACCATTATTCCGGCAAGAAAGAAATTTGTTTGTCTCCCAGTAAAAACTTTTTCAAAATGGATAACTTCTTTCACTCGTTATTAAGTAGCTTTCTTCCATAAGAACTTCGATAACTACTTTTTTCTGGATGTATTAAGATACAATAAATGGCTTACTTTTGAATTTGTTCTTTTTGGCACAACCCTTGTAAAATTCATTAGTTTTTCAGTAGAATTGTATGTAGTGCTTTTATGTGTTTCTGATTACTTAACATATTATTTTGTAGGCGAAGATTTTACTGGGTCTTTAACCCGTTTATTTATGAACCGATTTTTTTAATTTTAACTACAAGGTATTCTACTAAGTCTATTTCAGGTAAAAAAGAAAAAGATTATAGGAATAGGTAAATTAAAGATTTATATCTCAATTATTAAATAATAATTATTAAATACCCATGAACTTTAACTATGTTTTTGTTTGACTATTTTTTAATAAAAGTCGAAACAAATTTGTTTAAAATTGATTTTAAATTGCACGATTTTTAAAACAAAAAAGACGATCTTTTTTTAATTTTTTTCTCAGGAAATTGACGATTTTGACACAAATTTATCTGGCAGCACTGATTAAAACCAAAACAAGAAAAGGCTAACAAAAATTTAAACTAACAATATATAACAATTGTTTTTTGTTTATTTTCATCATATAAATTATGCATTTATCATTTATATTCCTTCTATTTTTTTATTTATTTAAAAAAAATTGTATATAAACATATTTTAAATTCAAAATATCTACATTTTGTTTTTCTCGCCACCAATTTCAAATGTGACTTATTTTGACAGTTCTTGAAAGAAACTTTTCGCAAAATATTGTTATAGAAACACTTTTTCTCGCATCCTTCCAATAATTGCTGGAAAATTATTAATATGACAGATAATTCTCGCAACGGAAAGATACAGAAACACTTGTGCGAGAAAAACCATTATTTGTTTCATTTTGCACTGTTTCTGTCCCAATTCACTGGTTTCATGCGAAAAATTTTACGATGCGAAAAATACAGAAACGGGCTACTGGTTAGCTTTGCGACAGAATAGAAGCAAATGAGACATTGAGAAAACCAAATTTCTTTAATGTGTAGTTTTTCGTTGGGAAAAAAGTTAATCGTGTAATGAGAAAACGGCCATAAGACTGAAATCAATTACGATTTTATATTTAGGTTGGGTTAGGTTAGGTTACAATGCAACCTCATATCAGAGTGATATACTCCTAGGCCTCTACTGGGTCTGCTATGCGCTCTTTAAGAACATAGAGATTTAGCTGGATAGTATCTTATACTACCACCTTTTGTGGGGAGTTAACGGCCGTTGTTAAGAACCTCAGTTTCGCGGACGTGATTCCTTAAGGTTTTCCAGTCGACGTTCCTACGGGATCCTAAGTCCAGCATGACATCGCTTGGAAACGATTTTATATCTAAATTAGTATACAACTTACTTGACCTTAAAGAAAATCATTCAACTTTGTGATGATCGGTCCATAATTTACTAAAGGTCCTATATAAAGTGTACTTTTGGGATAGACCTTAACAGGCCTAAAACCAAAATAAATTCTAATACTGCGAAGTCTTTTTTAAGATTGGTTTATTTTTTATAGATCCCATATAAATACCACTTCTGAACTATTCTCGGTGGAGTGTGTTACAGATTCGGCACAGCAGAATATGGCACTTTTACTTGTATTTAATTAAATTTTGATATCTCCCTCATACAAATTTGTTTAAATCACCTCTAATCAATGCCTTTAAATTACTTTTTCTTGTGTTAAAGTTTAATCAACTAAAGTGTTATAAACCGTTTAATAATATTCGGCCATCAATCAAAGTAAATTTATGAATCTACATTATTTTTGGGCCCCTCTTTCAAGTGTTCACGTTTCCAGCTTTTGTTGATGTTCTGTTTTTATTTAACTAAAACTTTAAATCATTCACATTTATGCGAGATAAGATTTGTTGGCAATTGCTATGATTGATTTTTATTTTAATAAAGGTGGGCATATAAATCAATCGCTTTTGAGGTGATATACGAGCTTTTAGGTGATTTATGAAAAATTCTAGTTAAATAACTAAGAATGAAAAGTGATAAGAGTTTTTTTATATGGGGACTGTATATAAAATTAATTTTTAACCAATATAGATAATTTTTTTTCCGGTGATATTATCAGTTGTACTTAAATGAAATTGAATGATGAAATTCTATCAGATGGTGCAAATTCTATCAGATGGGTTACTGATAGCCAAGCGGCCATTAAAGCACTCTCTTCCTGGAAAATGTCCTCGAAGTTGGCGGCGGAGTGCCGGGGTAGGCTACAAGAGCTGGGGGCAAGGAACAGAGTGACGCTCTGCTGGGTGCTTGGCCACTAAGGGGACCCGGGTAATAGTGGGGCTGATGAGCTGGGCAGGGCTGGTGCTATTGCCCGGATGATGAGCCCTGAACCCTTCTGTGGGTTGGGTTGGGCAGGGGTCCACTCCCTTATGGGAGACTGAGCTCTGGGGGAACATAAGGGATACTGCGTATCGCTTCCGGGAATGCGTTAGGCAAGGGAATACATCTCTCCCGGGAATACAATGATGACGAATGGTCTCGGCAGACGGGATCTGCGACTGTTGGTGGCTTATGTTACTGGTCACCACCTTTATCGGATGGGCCTGACAGAGGATAAGGAATGCGGACTGTGTCTAGGCGGGGACGAGTCGACGAAGCATATACTGTTTGACTGCCCGGCGCTGGCATGGACCAGAATGAGGCACTTGGGGCATAGCACATTAGGTGCGTCCCGAATCGGTTCAATATCGGCAAAAGACCTGGTTGGGTTCCTTTGGGAAGCAGAGGGTATTTTGGCCAACTTAGGGGATAGGGTTAAAAAGACCTAACGTGTTCGCGGTAATCGTCGCTGTGGAGGGAACCTCAACGCTTTATCGGTTAAAAAAGAACTTCTGGGTCAAATTGTAAAATGGTGTATGAACAAGTTAAAATAGAAGGTGAGATAAAGGGTGTCAAAGTTGACTACATCAGGTAAGGTTAACTTTGCAGATCTAGTAACTTGTGCACATATTTACAGATTTCAATAGGTAAAACGTTGTAATAAGCAAGTAGGAAGATAAATGAACTTCAATATATTTTGCCAAGTTATCTCTTATAGTTTTAAAAATATTTCATTTGCAATTTTTTTTACCGGTTTTTACCTTGACTTTATTTTGTTTTTCGCAAATAAAATCGAGTGAAGGTCCAATTATTTTTCTCAAATCGTCCTCTTATTTCTAAAACTTTTTCAATATCTCAATCCGCCAAGGCACGAAAAAAATCAACGTAGATATTTGGAAAACTGACTTAATTTTTATAAAAAATTTAGAATATTTATTTTTAATACTTTTTTCCAAATATTTTCTAACTAATTTAAAAATTGTTTACATAAATAATAAGAATATAGACTAATAAGGTTTTAAAACTTGACCAAAAGGGATTTTTGTATCGATGTAGACATACACCCTACTTCAGGCTATGGTCGAAAAATGGTGAAAAAAAACTTGGTTTATTTTAAAAAAAAATCACATCTACTATTTCTTGACTTTTTTTACAAATTTTAGCAAACATAATTGTTTTTATTAATCTGCCTTTAAAACTCTACACACCCCCTCAAGAACATGGACAGGTGAACATATTTTGTAAAAATAATCTGCTTTTCAATACCATTTTATTAAATCGATTAAAAATTATACTAAACATTTCTTTTTCAAAATGATTTGATCTATAATTCATACAATAAAATTTAAATAGAAATTTTATATCGATATCGAATGCCGTAATTTTGCTCCAGGTCATAATTTTGAAGACATTTTGATGAAATCTGGTAAATACGTTTAATTCTGATAAGGACGAACCTTACTGAAAACGGTTAAAATCTGTCCATATTTGCACATGGCCACCGTACAAACTTCTTTCCGGATAAGTCATAAACCATCTTATTGTATTGTTATTTAGATTAAATTTGGTCCCAAGCATTTTAATTGCAAAATACTACTCCCGAATAGCTTTTAAAATTCCTAATAAATGTTGGTATTGATATAGAAATTGGCATCAATAACTTCTATGATAGCTTCTTTGTCATGACAAAATTTTGTTGTTGAAGGTGCAAAATTAGCAATAGGTCGCATTGAACCCCCTTTCCTAAAATCACTCAAAGGTAAAGAAACTTCATATGGATGAAGATATCTAAATAATATTCTTAACCCAATGACATTATTTTGTCTGGCGGTTCCAAATAGGATACGCTCTCGAAAATGTGTCTTTGTATTAGGAGAAGCAAGGTTTCAAAAGGTCGGACTTGACCGACTCTTCTATCTCACTTGGTTTGTGATTGGAAATGAGACAAATGGCACCCATATATTTTTTATTATCTTTTTACAATACCGCAACTATAATCCACATTTTTTCTAGAACACAATTTATGTATTATTTGTTACTCAACAAACAATTTATTTACTACTCCGAATAAATTTTTTAATTAACAACAAAAATCTGTTAAATTAACTTTTTTCTTGCTTTTTAGTTGGTCATGCTTCCCTTTAACACTTCACACGACTCTTTTAAAAAATTCTTTCCTCTTTTGCCTTTTTATCTTTATTCCCACACTGAAAAGTGGTTTTTATGATCTCCTTACATGTGTCCATTCGAATGATTTCTGCCTTAAACGTCATATTTTTGGGTCATAAAATAATTCAAGACAAAAAATATATAAAAATGAACATAATTGTCAACTGTTTTGTAGCCACTATTAAACGCGTTTAAGTGTAAATAATTTATATTAAATTGCAAAAATTTTACAAAACCATTAAAAAAGAGTATAAATATAAGCTAAATGCATGTCGTATATTTCAATATGGATAATCAAATTCACTCATGTCAAAAGTGCACATACAATGATCTGTCATTTAAACCACAAGTTTATATGTAAAAATCTATACAGATACCAAAAAAAAAAAACGACAGCCAAACATTTAAGAGGAGGTTTTATACCCTTTTCCCATGGAAATTGTTTATTCAAAAACATATAAATTTAAATATTTTATTATAAGTTTTTTTTTAGGAATTTTGTTTTAGATTGCATTTTTATGTTTAGGGTGACCATGTAAAATTTGTATACCAATTTGAACAGGCGTTTCCATTTTCCAGTACTGGCAAGACAGTAGAAATACATGCAAACCTTTTCACTAATACATGCACATTTTCCCAACTGTCTTTTCTCCTGTCTAGCAAATTTAGCAGACATTAAATTTTGACAGTGATTTGGCATTTGTTAACCGTAATTATATTCTGCTTTAATTTTTTATATTTGTTCAAACAATATAGTTATTTTAAGCTATTCGTAAATTTGTTTTGTGCATACAGAATACGTTTAGCTGAACTTGCACTGCAACATTTACGTTTGACTTATTTTAAAAAGTGAACTGTCTTCACTACTGTCTGGACGCCTACGTCACGAAGACAGTTAGTAGCTTTTTTGGCTACTAATATGTATTTTCTTACTGTCTTGCCAGTACTGTCAAATGTAAACGCTGTGTTAGTTTGTCATTCCGTTTGTAATTTCTACATATTGATTTTAGACCCTTTATTTGTATTATGGGTCCTTATGCGATGTGGGCAGAGCTGCCAGAAAATTTGTGAAAAAATCGTAAATTTCTTAAAAAAAAAATAAAAAAAATTGTCTTTCTTGCTTTGAAAAATCGTCAAAGCGATTTAAATTAAACAATCAAACAAACACATAATTACTCCAGCTAGCATTTTCAATCGTGTAAGAGTCTACTGAAAGTCCCACGAAGAGCGTTTTTGATTGTCGATGAGCGCATTTTTAAAACGTAAAAGATTTCCACACGGTAGAAACTCTAAGACGAGCTGATTCCTCTTTAATCGTAGAGGGAATCGTTTGAGATGTGGCCAAAATTATCTAATACCAAGTTCAGATATACCATTTTTATTGAGTCAATATTCGGTTTATTGACATAATTATCTTTTTGTTCACATATAAACAATTTAGCTAACTCAATTAGCGTTTGACAGTTTACAAAAACATTGTTTATAATTATTACTACTACATACAACATTCAACGTTAACAAAAATCTACAAAATGTAAACAACTTTTGATATCTTTAAGGAATAAACATCTGGCTTCTGCGCAGCCCTAATGGATGGGCCTTTGTTTTGTTGTAATTTCAGTTTCCAAATGTCAAAACACAGTTTAGTAAGTTGTGTTTTGCTTAATAAACACACTTGTGACAGGGTCGCATTTTAATTTTACTCAATATTTATAACAGTTTCGCATTAACTGAGCAATAAATAAATTGCAATTTGATATGGATAATTGAGCTCAATGATGTCATTTAATGCGGAAAACTCAATTAGGGTGCATATCTGAACACGGTTTAACGCGTCTTTCAAAAAGCAAGTCAAGAATCGTAGGAGACTCATGTAGATATTATCTTACAATTTGTGAAATGCTTGAAATTGTTGAAAATAAAATTTTTTTACAGAGTGCGACTCTTTTTCGATGATGGTTTGACAGAGTGTAACATTGTTGTTTTTGTGCTCTGGCAATTATCATTGGACGCCATTCGATTTGGACGTTTGAACGGCTTGTTTTGGGACGACCAGTGTGTTTGGCGTCTACAGCAGCGGATTCAGTTGACGAAGTTATACATCAATTGCGATTATATTTTGAAATTTTCGAACTTTCATTACTTTTGAAATATTGTTCAATATGGAAGACAGATTGTTATATCGTGTAATACTCCGTTTTTATTAACCTCAACTGTCAGCTGACGAATTTTTTTCAGAGTTTCCAGCACTTAAATGCACAAAATGCGACAAAATCATATCTTGCATTAGTTTTGGGACACCCTTTAAAAGGAATGTATGTGTTAAAAAGAGCAATTATTTCACTTGGTCCCTGTACTCGAATTTATTGTTTTGATACGATTTTTAATACAATTGTGAAGGGTGTATAACATTAGACACATCCGTGTAATTGCACTTTACCTTGTTGTTTTATTTAAATTGATTTGACTCAAAATTCCCTCTACATTGGCAGAAAACTGCGGTAACAGTTTAATATTTTGAATACATGAAGGAATGCAGAGAATGCAGTGATCACTCCTATCGGGGACAAAAAGTGCAAAGTTGTTTCCCTTGAAATATTGCTTTTTCCCATAAAGTTTTAAGGGAAAAGAAAACTTAAAAATTTAAACTGTCTTGTTTACAAATTTTAGTTTCTGTGCTGCTTAATATCTAAACTTAATATCATACATTTACTGCCAGGTCCACGATGACAACAAGAACATTTCTTTCGCATATTTATATTGAAAACAATAATAAAAAACTAAAATTTGTTTTTGTTTTCAATACAAATATACGAAAGAAATGTTCTTGTCGACATCGTGGGCCTGGACCTTAAGGTTTTCTTTTTTTTTGGAGACTGAATAAAATCCTTACTTTTTAGAAAAAATCAGCAAATCCGCACTTTGCTAATTTCGGAACACAAAATCGTCAAAATGTCGACAAATCGTCAAATCTGGCAGCCCTGCATCCGTGTTCCGGAATTCTAAAAGCTCAGTTTGCCGGGAGTAACAGTAACTTAACCTTACCGTAAAAAGTAAGTCCAATCTTTTTCTAGCAGATTGAGACTGTACTGCTTACTATAATCGTTCTCCCAGCTTACTGAGCCTTAAAGCTGAATCTCGATCGCTAAAATGCCTTGGAGAATACAAAATTTAAAAATTTTAGCGATGACATTGAAAGCTAAAATTGCAACGAATTATTTTTTATGGCAGTGCCAAATTTAGCAATGCACGTTACAGAATTGCATTCGTAGCCAAAAATCGCTAAATCAACTTTCCAGATTTTTAGCGATAGAGATTTAGCTTAGCGAATTAGAGAATATGTGATACAATAAATCAATAATCAGATTTGGATGCCGAACGCTTAATTTAAATCACATTACAAAGTTCTTTTTTTTTTTTTGGTTTTTTTGCCGGCCAGTGTAATCGTAATTTGTGCGAAAGTAGTTAAATAACGTTTGGATTTTAGCAGATGTTGTTGTCTCTGGCTCTTTTGTTTAACATATCAACTGGTCACCCTGTTCTCAACACTTATCATTTAATGTCTCTTTTAACTCCTGTTTCATTATGTTTATTTGATGACAATTTTTTTGTTTAATTTTATTTTGTTGCTGCTGCTGCTGCTGCTGCTGCTGCCGCAATTGTTGTTGTAACTGCTGTTTCTTTTTTGTAATTTGTGTATTTATTTTAAACAAATTGTACATTATTGTCATTGTCAGCTAAGCTCTATTTTAAATAGATTTTTATAATGGACGATTATAAAATGTAATTTTTTCTATTAAATATTATTGTTTAATATTATGTTTTTTTGTATTTTTTTTTTTGTTGTTAATATTACTTAAATTAATTTGGTTTTTTTTTTAATTTTATTATGTTCTATTCATGTCATTTTGTTAGTTTTCTATGAAAATTGTTGATATGTCAACAGCCATCATTGTGGTCAACACTCAGGCGTTTGTACGTTTTAATATTATTTGTCGCTGTAAATCTACATATAAAAACAAGAATTTGCAAAAAAAAAAAAAAAATTTTTAACAAATTAATGAAATTACACAATAGTTTAATTTATGTTTGTATGTCAAAAAAAAAAACAATAGCTTAAAAAATTTTAATTTGATCAAAACTGATAGTGTTTGCGTATGTCATTAGTAAATTTAAGTTTTATTGCGCTTGTCCTTAAAAAAACATTCCGGCTGCAAGGATTTTTTTCAATATCAGAAGGTTTAAACGGTTACAAAGCAATAAATTTTCTTTTTTGCTGGTGCACATTAAGTTTGTCATTACCACAATACTAATAGTTTGTCATTATTTTCGTTGAATCGTCTTTCAAGGCGGATTTTTACGTTTCCCCGGGGGTTGTGCGTATGTGTCCAAGAAGACTTCTTAGAAAAAGTATCAATAAAACAAATTGTAACTACTTTTTATCCCTTTAAAGTTATAAATAATTCCATCTCAGTTATTTGAAATTTTAAGTATTTTATTAAAACAGATAAAAATTTCTCTTTCTTCCATTTTATTCCATAAATCGTTTATTGTACTGAAATGTTCTTAATTGTTTGCCGCCTTTGTCTAAAGAGCATAGTTTTTAAGTTTGCACAGAATAATTAAATTAAATAAAAGGTGTTTAAAAAAAGTACTAAAATGTACGAATTTTTACCCTCTTTTGCCTTAAAATCAACTTTATTTGTTTGCCTCCTTTTATTTATAGAAATCATTAGAATCATTTAAAAAAATCGTGTTTACAAGAAGTAGGAATTTTTAAATGTTAAAATTTTTGCAACAAAAAAAAATTTATTCAAAATTTTTCAATATTCGGAAAACTTGTCGCGTCTTAAATTTTGAAAATGTTGCTGGTATCGTTTCCAAAATATAAAGAAATTTATATTCTCCTTCCATGGGAGGTGCCATGTCCATTTGTATACAACAGCCCATATTTTGAAAAAAAATTCTAAAATGTCTTTTTATGAGAAGTGCAACTCCTACTTCTTTTACCCATTCCACTTTGTAACAGATGTTTTGTAAAAATAACCAAATTAATTGTTCCAAATTTGAAAACCTAAACTTTAACAACTCTCCAGATAAACAGAAGGTACGGAAGGTGCCACGCCCTGTCGTTTAATCTAGCCTACTTTTTGACATTTTTTTTGTTTCGATAACCAAACGACTTCTTCTAAATTTGAAAACTTTTACCGTAACCTTTGTCCAGGTTTACTGTAATTTATATTGCCTTTGTATGGAAGGTGCCACGCCCACTTTTCCAATTTAGCCCAGTTTGCCAGACGGATGTTGTGTATTAATAGCGAAGAAATCAATACAAAGTTTGAATACTTTTACTTCAACAATTCTCCAGATATAAGGTATTTCATATTGTCATTTGGATGGGAGGTGCCATGCCCCTTTTTCAATTGAGCCTACTTGTAAACAGATGTTGTGTGTTGATAAGCAAGATATTTCAAATATCATATTAGTTCCGAATTTGGAATCTGTATCTGTTCTCCAGATATATAAAAATGTATATTGTCTTTGTATAGGAAGTGCCACGCCCACTTTGCAAATTTTGTGTATTGACAGCCAAATTATGTGTTTCAAATTATAAAACTTTTACCGTTATCGTTCTTCTAGATACAACGTTATTCATATTATTTTTATATCAGACGTACCACGCCCAGCGGGAAACGTTTCCAACTTTGTTTTCCATTAAAACCATCCTCGGAATACTTCAAACAATAAATAGAAAAAATTACCGACTAAAATAATTGATCCAGCCGTACTCCGGTGTAGCGTTTAGCACCGGACAATTTTTAATTTTTATTAATATTAAACAGAGTGATGTTGAAAAGAGTAGAGAAGTGAACTAGAGGAGCGAAACGAAGATCAGTACAGAACCGTAGAGTAGATCATCAAAGACTGAAATAAAGTGGAGCAGAGTGCAGAAGTATTAAAGAAAGCATAGTAGAGCTGAAAAGGGGGAGAAGAGTTGGTGTAGAGTTAGAGTAGCGGTAGAGTAGAGGTAGAGGTAGGGTTGGAGTAGCGTTAGTGCACAGTTAGAGTAGAGTGGGTGTAGAGTTTGAGTAGAGTAGATTTAGGATAGAGGAAGAGAAGTAAAAGCCGAGATAGAGTAGATGAAAAGTATAGTGAGTAAGTAGGGTTGCAGAGGGGTAGAGTGGTAGTAAATTTAGAGTGGTGTTAGAGTAGAGTTGGAAAATAGTAGAGTAAAGAAGGAGTCTAGTTCGAATAGAGATAGAGACAAGGTATAGTAGAGTTAGAATAGAGTAAAAGTAGAGTTCAGTTTAAGCAGAGTTAAAGAAATGTCAAAGTGTGTTTAAAATTAATCAAGTTTAAATGAATTTACCAGGGCTGTGGAGTCGGAGTCGGAGTTGATGTTTTTGTGCCGGATTATCTTCTTAAAACACATTTAAAATTTAAATAAATGGTTTATGAATACTGCTCTTATGTGCTGTTTCCAAATGACAGGCGATGGACTGAGTGCTTTTCATATACAGGGGTGTGCTGGAATCGCAAACGTAAAACGCAAGAATTTTAAAAGTCGTTTTTAAATAAGATTTTTGTAATAAAAGAATTTTATGACAAATATTTAACAAATATTTTCCTATTAAACAGGATTTTAAAACAAAAATTATAAGAATTAGGTTTAAAGTTTATTAAAAACAACTTCCAAATTCTTGCGTTTTGCGTTTGCGATTTCCAGCACACCCCTGATAAATTTTGTTACATAATCAATCGCCTGTCATTTGGAAACAGCACATTAATGTTTGCGTACGGTAATTGCTTCTCAAAAACTCTAATTTTTAGAAGGCCGTACGGTAATGAAAAAATAACAGTTAACATCACTGAGTCTCACATACATTTAGCATCAAGATTATAGTAGGAGTCGGAGTCCCACTTAAAAAATTTCAGCATTTGGAGTCGGAGTCGGAGTTAGTACTTTTTTCGGACGACTCCACAGCCCTGGTATTTACAGTAAAATTGGTTAGATTTAACATAGAATATCGAGCGATTGTTGCAATAGATTCTATAAATTGCTTTAGATTCGTGGATGGGTTTATTTTTAAATTTATTTTATATCAGTTGCAAATACCATAACAATTTATATTCTAACCATATGCACCGAGCAATAGTAATGGAAATAGACTAGACTCTCTTCCGGATATCAAACACGCAACCCTCACACTGATGAAATTTCTTACTACCCACTCGCCTACCGAGGCACCCTTCGTGGAAAGTTGTTCGTTTAATACGAGGAAAAATCTGTTTTGTCATTATCAATTAAATAACTCTAACACTAAAAGACTTTTCTTTCTTAATTCTCAATAAATTCTATACTGAGTTATATCTATATAAAATTTTAATAAATAAATGTACTTTTTTTATTTAACGGTCTGCTAATCGCAGTTTCATTTAGACATGAACATAATAAATATAAATAAATCAAATATTTATTAAATATTATAAATTTTAATTTATTATACGTGGTTTTTGCACATAAACGCATCAAAAAAAAAGGCAGGGAAAAACACAATTTTTTGAATTAAATAATGCAAAAATGCATTGGCCATTGTTTTCAAAGCAAATTCGTATGACACACGCAAATACTAAAACAATCAAACACACGTTCACGTTTTCATTTCTATTTGTGAATTTTTAATTAAAATAAATCAATTTTTATTTAATAAAAAAAAAGTAATTTTTCAATTTTATCAAATTGTCATTATGCGTAATTAATTAATGTTATACTCTCTATGCATAAATGAAATTAGAATTTTGTTTGTCAGTTGTGTTTTCATTAAATCTGCCCCATTTGGGAAGTTAGAGATCGGTTATTTAAGATTAATTTCGATTAAATAGGACCTTGAAATATATGAATCGTTGGTTCTTATACAAATCAATTACATAGTTTAATGTATGGGCCGAAGCAAAGGGACCGTTTAAAATCGCTCATTTAATTTCTTAATCTTTCAATTAGTTCGACAGATATGCTAATAGTAAAGAAAGAGTAAAAGATCCTTAGTCTTCTCAGTGTTTTGTTCCAGTAACGGATTGCGATTAGTCTTAGGTATTCTGCAACTCTTGGCCGTCCCCTTCATCAAGAGCTTCTGCAGTCTGCTCTTATTCATGAATAATGCACACATTTAATAAATTTTAATATCTACTGCGTATGCGTATGATTCTTCTTCAATTGCTTTAGTACTTGTTTGTTCACGGATGAACATGATGCAAATCTCTTCACGATTTCATGTCGCCACTAAACAAGTGTTTGTTCTTGACGTTCGCAAACGCTCTAATTATTTTGGTAATCATCTCAACACCCAAAAATTTGTTAGAATAGGGTTTAAACAATGTTGCCAGAAGTAGAGGAGAATGTCTTTATATTTTTCCCCTCTCTATATAGTGGTGCAGGGAAAATCGGACAAAATTTTTTTAATAACTGGTACTTAATTTTTAATAATTTTAATTTTTAAAGGTATTTTTGAAAAAATTTTCTGGCAACACCGATCAATAGCTGCAAGTAAAGGATGTTTTAAAGCCGGATAGAGCTTGAAATTTTAAAACTAAACGAAAAAATTAAATCAATATATGTTAATAATAATTGAAAATTATGTAGAACATATGAGCGCCGCAACTGTTTTAGACGAAGCGAATTCTGGGAGTAAAATTATGGATCACTTCTTCAAGTGGCTTCACAAACTGGGATGCTCGATTTGACGATTTATCGTAATTTTAAGGATTTTGTGTTCCAAAATAAGCAAAGTGTCAATTTGCTGATTTTTTTAGTAACGATTTTATTCAGTCTCCAAAAAAACAAAAACCTTAAATGTTTTTATATGTTTAGATATTAAGCAGCACAGAAAAAAAAAATTTCAAACAAAATTTCAAACCTTAAAAAATTGTTTGCGGAAAAGCAAAATTTGAAAGAAAAAAGTGTTAATTTAATGCATTTCTTAATGTGTTCAAAATATTAAACCGTTACCGCAGTTTTCTGCCAATTTAGAAAGATTTTTGAGTCAAATCAATTTAAATAAAACAACAAGGTAAAGTTCAATATACGGCTGGTTCGAATCTCATATACCCTTCACAATTGCATTTAAAATCGTACCAAAACAATAAATAAGAGCATGGGGATCAAGTGAAATAATGAACCGACTGGGCTTTTTTTACATATAATACTCCTTTTAAAGGGTGCTCCAAAATGAAAGCAAGATATGAACTTATCGACATTTGTGCAGTAAAGTGCTGGCCACCCTAAAAAAAAAACCTACAGATGACAGTTTAGTTTATTTAAAAAATAATTAAAGCTTGGCGACTGCAGTTCGAAAATTTCAAAATATAATCGCAATAAAGTCAATTGTGAAGAGATTAATTGAAAAATTCAGGAAGACTGGATCCGCTTGAACTGCCAAACACACTGGTCGTCCCAAACAAGCCGCTCAAGCGTCTAATTTTTCAATTAAATCATTATTGCCAGAGCACAAAACCAATACTGTAACACTTCGCTAATCTTTCGTCGAACCATTTTCGAAAGAACCTTTTGCGACTCTATGTAAAAAATCATATTTTCAACAATAATACGGCGAGCATTTCACAAGTGTCACATACGATTCTTGACATGCTTTTTTAAAGAATCGTTAGATAATCTGTACCGACATCTCAAACGATTACCTTTACGATTAAAGTAAGCGTCTTTCGCTGTGTTATGGAAGAATTTAACGGAGGAAACAGCTCGTGTTAGAGTTTGTCCCGTGTGAAAATATTCTACGATTAAAACATCTGCGCGTTTTTATTTGGTGTTTTTTTTATAAAAATCCAATAAAAATTGTTATAAAAAACTAATTTTTAAGTTTTTAAGGAAATTTACGATTTGTCCAGCAAATCCACGGCGATCAAAAACGCTCTTCGTGAAGTAATGAAGTTTTTATTTGATTTTTTTTTTTTTAAAAAACGAATAAAAATTGTTATAAAAAAACTTAGACAATTTTTTTATTTTTTCTCAGGAAATTGACGATTTTTCCACAAATTTATCTGCAAGCCCTGCCCACAAAAGATAATCGAGCGGTCACCGTATGGCATGTAGCGTCATTCTGTTAAAACCATATCACGCCCGGATCAATGTTCTCTCAAATCACCTCTATGAGGATCGAATCGAAAAACCGCTGTCCTTGACATCTTTAACAGAATAGGGCAGATTTTTTTTGTTTCATTGCCATTGAATGGGCGTCGGAAGGTGATTAAATAAAAATCGCCACATGGTTTTTTTCGATATGTGTATTAAAACAATGTAAGTTGTACTTTTTTGCAAAATAACTTTTTTATTATAACACAAACACACTTAACTACACATAAAATTATAATCACTACATGAATTATGGAAATGGTGTAGTAGTTTGGGTAAAAGTAGTTATCGCCGTTGTCAAAATAAGGTCTAATAACTATAATATTTTTAATATTTATTTGCCTAAAGCATACAAAGAGAGTAATATTATTAAAAAAAAACGCACACAATAACAATTAGAGTTTGTTTGCAAACTAACACACATCCAAATAATATTTTAAAATGATGACTAAGTGGAGTAGTTTGGCAAGCTGCTTATAAAACTTAGTGACAGTGTGGAAATATGGCAGTTTTTACAACATAGAGAAAATGCTGCAGGTTGTTTAACGCCACATTAATCCTCAAAACAATAGAATGCATAATTGATTTTTATTTTGTTGACAACATCAAAATAAAAAAAAACGCAATCAACTCTCTATAGAAATTTTTAGCTGTGTACTTTTAATTATTTGCGGTGCTGTGATGGATTTGGAGCGTGTTTATCTGTGTTTTTGTATTGCGTATTTCACTGCTAACGATTAAGTAACTCATCGTCGTCACCACCTCAAACTCTGACCGAAAAACATTTCAGGTTAAACACAAATTAACCTCATTTGACAAAACAAAGTAAAAATGGATAATTTGTTAAATAAATTGCAATTTTGTATACAAAATTGTAAATATGTATGTATATACATACATACTTTATTTATATTTGATTTGTTATGTTAAAATTCTGTAGTCAGACTTTTATTGATTTTATATACAGTTTGCTGAACAAACAGTTAATAAAATGTTTCACAAAATCAATAAAAGTTTTGCATTAACTTAATGCATGAATATTTATTAAGACTGCGACAATTTTTCATCAAATAAATGACACATTCTTTTAGTAAATTTTCCAGCCCGCGATGACCTTCATCAGCATTCTTTTCATCTTACTAGCTTGTAATTCTACGTATGTTTAAATTAACAATTAAAGGAAAAAGCATGTGAGAATTTGTTGCTCTTGCTTTTTCTTTTTCGTTGTTTATTTTTGAACCTATTGCTAACGGTTAGCTAAAATTACAATTTCGTTATCGTATTAAATATCATTATTGACATTATGAAACTTTGAAATTTTCTGATATTTTTCTTTTAAAATTTTCATGTCCTTTGCCAAACATTAAATAAAAACAAGTAAGAGTGCTATATTCGGCTATGCCGAATCTTAAATACCCTTCACCATTGTGAGATAAGAACAAGAAGTTATATAAATAACGCTTTGTTGTTTAAAATAGTACATAGTACCAAATTTAGAAATAATAACCAAATTAGCCATATATGTTAGTTTATAAACCATATTTATTTAAACAACTTATTAATATTTAATATTTATTAATAATATATAACTTTGAAATTAAAAAAAAAAGTTAATACAATCGTTTTTAGGACATAAACAAATTAAATAAAAAAAAAATAAAAAATAAACAACAAAAAATAGGTATAGAATATGATTTTTGTTTTACATGTAAGTTAAGCGAACGATTAATATTTACATTGTCAAAAAAATCAAAAATTGCTGAATTATTTTAAAATCGTTTATAGAATAAAAAAGAAGTTAAAAAAATTTTTTTTTGAAAAGGTGGATGCCGAGATTTGAACCCCGGCAACTACTAACGACGCTGCGTGACCAACCGCCCAGACAACTCAGCCATTAACGCTTATGCAAATAAAGAATTAAAGTAGAATATATTCCGGCAATTTGCTTATTTAATATGTAGGTACGAATTTTTCAATTTAAGCGACCAATCATGTACAAACATGTGTGTGTTTGATATGCCTAACATTCAACACGTACGAATAAAAGCACAAACAAAAAAAAACAACAACCACAAGGGATTTTTGGTAAATATTAGAGGTAGTCGTGGTTTTTGCTCATAACTCATCCATTTTTTAACCGATTTGACAGATTTATATACCGACGTGTTTAAGAAGGAATTTACCATTTACTTGAGTTATAAAGCTTGGACTCGGGGAGATCTATGGTTCCCGAAAGTGGGTATTTAAAAAAAAAATTAATTTTGGTCATAACTTTAGTTTAGTTTAAATATTAAAAATGTTTTTTTTTTACAAACCAACTTCACATGTTTTTTACGTTCTTAATCAAACAGCTTGTGTGGTTAATTCGCTCATTTAGTCATTTCGAAAGTACCTTGCACCAATATCAGCCTTTATATGTTAGGGAATGTACATATTCCTATAACTTACATTTTCTACCATGAATCACTTTGGTATAGTCTTGTGCAACGTTTAAAAAACTGCAGTCAAAGTAGAAAAACTGTAATTTCTTCCAATTCTTCATTTCTCATTAGCCAAAAAAACACTGTTGCTTTTAATTCTTATTCTTATTCACAAATTTTCTTTTTTTGTTCGACAGTTTGAGTTTCGACTGCAGTTTTTTAAACACTGGTTCTGTGCCCTAAAAACACCAGTCACCCCCATTATATTGTTAGTGAAAACTCCTCCGAAGCTATATGATTACGCCCGAAAACGGAGATCTTTAAAAGGTCGGTTTATGGGTTTAGTTATGGGGTAAACGGCAAGTCTGTCAGTATGTTGCTGTTGTTCAATATACACGGATTGATAAGCAGTGGAGATTATAAAGCTTTTTCGAGCAAGGTATTCCCTGCAATTAAATTTGCAACTTGTTAGGTTTTGGACCAGCTTATTTCTAGTTGTTACGAGACTAGTTACATAAACACTTGTAGGCGCATAGATTTCTATACAAAAAAAAATTTTAAACTTTTTAATGTAAAATTTAAAACAAAAAGTAAAAATGTTTGAATGTACTATTGCAACATTTTTTTAATTTCATGCTTAATTAATAAAAAAAAATTTATAAAACATAGCAAAAATTTCCGATTGCTATTTGATAAAATAATTTAGTTTAGTATACATCAACATGTAAATCAATTAAAAAAGATAATCATTTAAAACAAATTTCGATCTACTAAAGTTAAAATACCCTTTAGTTTAAAGTGTTAAACGGCAAACCTGTAGCGGACCCTTTAGTATATTTCTAGCTAAATACTAGTTACTTTGTCTGCAGACTGGTCACATATTTATTTCTTTTCCGCGCCCTTTTTGCAATCCAAAATTTGCTAACTGTAGATAGAACTACCCCTGAGACTGTTAGTTTCTCAAAATGTTTTAAATAAAAATAATTGCATTATATTTACATGTATTTAAATATTGATATTTGTATTGGTTTGTTTAATTATAATAAATACAACATAAAAAAGAATATAGAAACTGTTCACAAATACCATCATTAAACCATATTAAAGCATTTTATTCCATTTTTTCCCCAATTGTTGGTTTTATTGCCCACATTCAGTTTTTGCAGCAAACAAAAAAATTGATTATATTCATTAAAATTTTAAATGTACACGATTAGAATTTAGTTTAATATTTATTTTATTTATTTTTTTTTTTTTTTGCATTACAAAATATATAAATGATTTTTTTTCTTTCAAATAACTAATTAAATATTTTATCCAAATAAGAGATCAACATAATTTATTCTATTTTTTTGTTTTTTTGTTTCGGGAGCTCTCAATCGCCAAAAATTTTATTATTTTATTTTCAATTATTTTAATTTTGTCGCCCTTTTTTTAATATTATTTAATTTTATAAATTGTTATTGTTGTATTAAAGTTATTTTTTTCATCAATTGTATTTGCATAAAATATCTATAATTTTAATTAATATATATTTTTCTATGCCTACTGTTGTCATATGCAAAACAGTGAAGGGCAATTCTAAATGAAAATTTTTTAAAAAATTTTCTTTTCCATAAAAAAATGAAGTTTCAAAACAAATTTCATTTAGCAAAGATTGGTATGTAGTAAATCTAACCTGAGAAGTATAAAATTTATAAAGGTAACTAACTGATTGTTACTTTCACTTTTTTTTAATACATCACTGTTTTTTCATATTCATGTTGGCTGTATAATTTTTATTTAGAAAATCCCTCATTAATATTTTGCCAAAAATTAGAAAGAAAAAATTGCATTCTAATCGTTTGTTAGTTTATTTAATTTTTTTTTTTTGTTGTATAAATAATTTACAATTTTTCCATTTCTATTGTCATTTTTAGTATTTTCAAAAAGCCTTTTTTGTTTGTATTATTTGTTATGTTTAATTAAATATAATTTATAATTATATTTTACTAGTTTTTTTTTTGTTATGCGATTAAAATAAATACGTTTATTTCCATTGAAGTGGTTTTAATTTATTATCAATTTTAACTACCAAAAACAAATAATAAAATAATAAATATTATAAAACAATTTTTTGTAATTTTTAGAAGAATGTGGAAAAATTAAGTTATTAAATCAAGAAAGAATAAGATGGAATACAATAGCTATGGATGCGATTTCCATGCAAATGCATGTTTTTTGTCGATGGTCCAAGACGATGTCGACCAATTATCTATCCGAATCATTAAATATGCGTTAAAATGGCTTCGATTTGTTTTTGCATATTTTTGCATATTTAGGTTTTAAATGCAAATTTTTGCATATTTTGACATTTTTGTGGGATTTTTTTTAATTTCCATTTTATAAAATAGTTCTTAAAACAATTTTCAAGTGCACAAAAAAAACTTTCCAAAAAAAAAGTTTAAAATAATAAATATCCTTTGGTTTTTTGCTTTAAAATTTAAAACAAAGATTGGTACAAGCTAATTACTTGGCACATGGGTTATACCGCGTTGCAGAGGAAATTAGAAGCCAATTCGATAATATTGCAATTTTTAATGAAACGTTGCCCTTGATTTCCCTCCCTTTCACCGCAGCCAGTAATAGCGAAATGGGGGCCTGTCTAGATTCTTCAGAATTATGTTAAAAAACTGCGAGTAGTTTAAGAATAATTTGTATTGTGGTTATTTTGTTGCACTGTTTATGGGTTTTAACCCAAATTTTGATATTTTAATTAGGTTAAAGTTCATCAAATTTAATTTTTATTAAATAATTTTTATGAAAAAAGGAATTTTACAACATGAAAAATTAATTAAAATTTATTGATAATTTTTCATTCTTGACTGCCGCGGGGCTTGAACCCGGGCTTTCACGGACAAGTTACCCTTACATGTTTCAATTGCAAGCACTCAATCTCTTCAGAGGGTTTTGCCCTTTAACACTCATAGCCATTGATAACATCAATTTTTAAACCAAATTGTATTTAACCCTTGGAATGTTAGAAGAGCTTGTTTATGTCGATGATTGTGGTGCAATTAAAAAAGAAAAAGAAATATTAAATTTTAATAACATGAGATGTCAATGAGCATTTTTATTTTCCAATTACGGATACATTGGTGAAACAATAACTTATTAGGAGGGATTTAGTTGAATAAATACTTAAGTCAAATTAATTAATATTGCAAAAAGAGAAGTTAACAATGTAGAAGGTAGAAAATTCCTATAGTCCACCCTCGGTAGCGATAGAATAATTTAAGTCGATTTCGGAACAAATAATCCTCACATAATCCTGGAAGCCCTGCTCGTTTCGGTGTTTTCCCAAACCGCCTCAGATTTCCTCTGTATAGTAGAGTCTGTATCCTTCAGAAAATTACGAATTGGAACTGGAATGTTTATCACTCTGTTGTATGGTAAAAAAAACTCCCGTCTCGCCTATTCGTCTGGCACCTACATATATGGTATCGCAGTATCGTACCCTACTTTGGGAACCTATGGAGGCCCTACTGATGTGTCTAAAGACACCAAACCCTTATCTTAAACTCTAATACAAGTCGTTCATTACCACTTTTTTTTATCAAGATCTCTCACTGGGCGGCACATAATTTTAGGAAACAAATTTCTACATAAAGAAATTTTACACTTTCATTTCTCTTTAGCAATAATTTTCCAAAAACCAAAATGTCCGGGATTTTGCGATCCCCAGTTGTGTGTTACGAAAGAAATACGCTTCGTTAAGTACCTATTTTTGGTTGTTTCGAATGATTTAATGAGTTTTTTCTAGATATAGCCGATTTTCGAAGCCACGCCTTTTTTATACTGCATGTTTTGTATTTGTTTACGTTTCGTAAAAGTAAAAACTTGTTTATCTGTGAACACATGTTAATTGTTGAAAACATAAAAAATTCTTGTATTGTTGAAAACTCAAATAAAATTATCAGCTGTTGACAGTAAAATTCAAATACACGCACACACAGCCAAACACTAGTGGTGCACTTAAATACCTTCTTGCACACACACACACACATACACCACGTTCGTTTGTGGTCGATCTAAAGTGACATTTAAAAAAAATCTATTTTGTTTCTTTTTTTTTTAATAAAGAAACAATTGAATTTTTAATTCAACACATTAACCACAATAATTGTTGAAGTAGAATCTAAGAATTTTTTCTATTCAAACATCAAACAAAACGCAGCGTTAAAAAAAGATAGAATTATAAAAGACATTTCATTCACAGGAACATTTTGGAGGCAAGATTTATTTAAATTTATGAATTTTTAACAAAATGTGTTCAAAGTAATTGTCTGTGAGAATGTTGAGAGCAAAGAAAAGAAAGAAACAAACAAAGTTAATAAAATATTAAAAACTACTCGCATAAATAATTTAAAGTGGCGCCAAATAAAACAAACAGCTAGAGAAAAACAAAATATTACTACCTCCACCCAGCAGCCACCCACACACAAAAAAATTTATAAAAAATAATGAGAAATAGTTTTTTCTTTGTAATAAATAGCCGACATAATAAAGCCCTATTGACTCGGATAACTCAAAACTCCTTCTAACACCCAATTTTCACGATGATTTAAAAGACATGTCTTTTTTGTAGTTCTTTTTTATAAAGAAACTTCTAAGAACTTGTTAAATTTTCACAATTTTTTTTGTTGATTTTTTCTGTTTTCATTATATGTAAATAAATGTATGTATTGAATTTTGCTTAAATTAAATTTTTTTATTTGTCAATATTTCAACAAGCAATTGTCACTTTGAAATAAAAAAAAAACATAAATTAAAAAATAAAATTAAGTGCAAAGAGAAAAGAAACACAGAAAATACGATTCATGTCTTTTTTTCTACCCTGCTGACTTCTCTACCCCGCTCTCTGACAAACTAAAAAAGACATGATTTGAAAATAGGAGAAAAAATCATCATTCAAATATGCAAAGATTTTTAATTATTATAAATACAACAATGATGCAAACCCATATTCCGACGATGCTCTAATTAGTCAATTGAGCTAGATGCCCCACTGTCATTGATAAGCTTCAATACACTACTTTATACCCGATCCAGAAGCTTCAAGATAGACTTTGAAGCACGTAAACACACTCAAAAGAAAAATCAATACATCTGTACTTGAAATAAACCAAAAGTCAAATTAGAAGGAGAATTTTATTATGATTGATTTACTTACCTGTTTTACACCCCACAGAATTACAATTGTAAAAAACAGCATCATTTCCGATATGGTTTTTACTTTTAAAACTTAATGTATACATATAACGGAAAATATATACTAAATGAGAAGCAAGAGTTCTCTAATTTAGTTTTTAAACATGAAAATAACGTGTTTTTGTCTTGTTCTGTGGTTTTTGCTGTTTCTATACACAACAAGCAAATCGTTGTTTAACTACTTGTGTGGTGTTGTTGTAGTGTCTGCAACAAACTTTGATAAGTTATATGAGATTAAAATGCTCACTCTGTAATTTTACTGTCAGAGTGGCACTATCAACGAAAAGTTTATTTTTTTTTTGACTTGGCTTAAGAATTTTGTACTTATTTAAAGAAATTCCGGGATTGATTTTCGAAAGTAGTCCCATTTGGGATTGTTTTAAGTACGTTTAAGTGTTATTCGTACTTGAATTTTCGAGTACGACTCGTTTTTAAAGTAATTAACTTAATTTATCCCGAGCGTTTTTCTTTCTGTTCGGATATGGAAGGTGCATTCCATTTTCGGTCGGTTAAAGGCAGTAAAAATAGTGAAAGGATCCGAAGAAGTGAAGTAGTTCTTGCACCGTTTTAAGAAACCAAAACGATTGAATGCTTCTTTCAACGCTTGAAAAACATGTTGGTTCCAACGGACACATTGGATTTTAATGGCTAAAGCATAAAGAGTGTCTGACTCCTCAATAGCTATTCCACCTATGGATACAGATAACACAAACTCCACAAGACGTCTGGTGATCAACAAACAAAATTGGGTCTTTCGAGCATTAAATTCCGCTCTATTCGCGTGATCCCACTGGGAGCTTGTCATAAGGTTATGATTTAAAAAAAAATATATGACAAATGGTGCTGTTATCTCAAAAGAATATATAGGATTGGAATTTAGACTTAGGTGGTCGTTAAGAAAAATAAGAAAATGTGAAGGGAAAAGAACTGAGCCCTACGGTACCCCTGAATTCAAATGAAACACCTCCGATAAAAACCTATCAATAACAACACGTATGAAGCAACTCGAAGGAGTTGAATTGATTTGTTCTGCCTTCTTTTTTGTATTTTTCTTCCTGTCAAACTGAATGATAGTCTGTCTACATGTATTTTCAATGCGTTGATGCGTTTAATGCATCTGCAAAAATTAAGACTCAGTGTAATTTTATTGACAACCTACACAGCAAGCGCGTAGAATGCATGTATGCATTAAATAGGATTACTTTCTACATCTGCATGCATCGCATACGTCATGAAAAAAGGTCAAAAAAGTATAAAAACGTAGAGCGCGTGGTGTGAACCTCCAGCTTCTCTAGTATTAACTTTCTCACCTATTTCCGTCTTAGCACTCCGTGAGACTTAAAAAAATACTCTTTCAATTACCGTAATTTAGAGAAAATAACAATTCAAACAATTTAAAGACCCGATAAACTCCATTTATTACGCGATCTTATAAACTCGTGTATGTCAGCCTAAACATTTATAAACTTTCCTTTCTTAATACCTTTTTATGTTCTTATTAACGCTCTATAAACTGCAAATATTAAAGGGGCCGCCTCTAAATAACAATTGAACTTCAAAGATAATTAGCCGCTCTCAATATTTTTATTAATATTTATTACAAATTCCGCATTCCAAATCTTTCCCACTTTAATGTTAATGCCATCATCTATCAGGAGTTTTTATTGAAAAATCTTAAGTATTTGTTTAAACTGAATTTGATATTTTAGAATGAGCGCATTAAAATTAGTGATCATTAAAATATTTTTCAATACTCATTTATTTAGTTAAAGGTGTGATGTGATTTATTATTTGAATTTCAAAGTGAAAACATGATTTTTTTTTTGAATTTTATTAATTGCAAAGAATTAATCAATATTAAGACTCATTAGATTTCATAAAATATTATGATATTTCCTTTGAAATTTGTTTAAGAGCTTTTCTGAATTAAAGATCAATTGCTAGCTGAAAAGATAATTTGAGAGAATTTTAAGATGTGTATATAGAATTTAGAGGATTTTTCTAATTTCCAATATATCGAGGCATTAACGCAAAAAACCCTTAAGCGACATCATTATCAATTTTTGTTTTTTTTTTTTAATTAATTTACGAGTATTGGCAACACTTGCATCAAGTCCTTGACTGTAATGGTCTCAAAAGGAACCGTTACAATTTTATAGCAAAAATAATTTTATCTTAAGCGACAACCTTCAAACAAAATTTATATGAAATAAAATAAAAAAAAAACATTCTCCTGTAAAATTTTGTTTTTGCCGCTTAAGCTTTTTTTCTGTAATGACTTGATATTTGAACTTTGAGAACTTTCCGCTTAAATATCGTTATATGGTAAGGAAGAGCCATCCCTAAGGTTCTTCGAAGTTTAAAGCTCAAACTAGGCGTGGGATAACCATAACCATACATACCAGCTGTTTGAATCGGCCTTATTGACAACACTGTATTTGATTATAGGTGACTTACCATAACGGCATAATCATAGTTATAAGCCAATTGAATTTTGGTTTCTATGGTCATCGTTACGGCAATGGCATTAAGCTTATGTCGTGGCAAATGGTGTGGCCCTTTGCCAATATTTTAAGAGATCTGGGTAAAATGAATTTAAGGCACTTTAGTTGGTTCTTAAGTTAAAATTTTAGAAGAGGTTTTGAGCTGACAAATAAATACCTGACAATTCTAATAAATTCTAATTTATCATAGGAATTTCAAATTTAAGAATTTTTTGCCTTTGGACCATACTAAGTGATATACAAAAGGAGAGCAATGCTTGTTGTCTTTTACATAAAAAATTCGTGGAATAATAAAACGACAGTGATGCTAACTGTAGCTTTACTTATGTTCTTTTAAATTAATTTAAAATCAATTCAATGAATTGGTAAATCCGAAGTATCGCCGATATATCGGTACCGGTATTCGCTACATCCCTAATACAAAGCTCGATACACCTTCAAGGTTGTAAGTTTCGATTTGAATATTTTGTACTTGTCGTCAATTTCTATTCGCTGGCATTATCTTGCATTTGGTTTTGCGTTCCTTTATATTGAGTACTTTGCTGACTACTTGATATTTGTGAACAACTCTTCCATGTAACAAACATTCCTTGCAACAGTTGCGACGTCATCTGAGTGGGCAATAGTCTGGCCAGTGCCCATGTTCTGTAACTCTCGCGTCGAGAAACTTTTCGATTGAAATGTGTGAAATGAAACAAAAATGCCATAAATTGAAACAAACAGCTGTTTTTCTCACCAAACTGTGTCTGTAACGTTTTTTTTGGCGAGTAGTAGCCGTCACGTAAGAAAATTACTCGCCAATTTACAGAAAAAGTGTTTCTGTTAAACTTCTGTGAGAAAGTTCCCGCTTTGATCTGTCAAATAAACTCAAGAATAAAAATGTGGCGAGCAAAAATTTTTGCACTTAAAAACAATTAAAAATTCAAAATGCGAATAATAATAACAATAAAATTTTGTTCTTGCCACATTTTTATTTTGCTTTTAACATTTTTATAAAATAATACAAATGTTTTCAAAGCTCGTTTGCAAACAACAAACATTAAAGCCGCACTTTATGCCGACGTCGTTGCAAAATTTTCAATTTTAGTAGATTTCCGTCGCCGTCAACGATATGAGTTACTGGCGTCCTCAACGTCTGCAATGTCACATCGGCTTCGAGTGCAATGTTATGACATTTTTTACGTAACGACGTAATCTCTTTTGATAGTTTTCGACTTGAGTTACAGGCATAGTTTTTTCTCACTTTTCGTGAAACGATGGGATATTTTGTTTCACATCTTTTCGATGCGAGAAGTTCTCACTAAAGTTACAGAACGTGGGTACAGATCTACTAACTAAACTACCCGCTCTTGCATGACCTTTAACTGCGTAGTGTAGAACCAAATGAATCTCCTTGTTTTACTCCACGATTTATGTGGAAGGTATCTGTTTCTTGCCGTGGGATAACGATATTGCCAATGGTGTTCATTAATGTTGCAAAGGTAATTCGCGTGAGCTTTGAGGATATTCCCTTCACCGATGTCAAAGGCTTGCTTGAAATCAATAAAAAGTAGATACATGTCTATGCCACACTCTAATGTGCCCATTACTGATGTTAAACTAAATGCTTACTGCCTTATTCCAAATTTATAAACGGTTTTTTAACAAATTTTATAAAATTAAACCGATATTCATAAAACATATTTTTGATTAATAAAAGGTTTATTGAACAAATTTTCATAGGGAAGAAAACTTTATTTATTTAAATAGGAATTTAAAATCTACAGACTGTTTAAAACAAATATGTAAATTAACATAAAATTTTCTGACAAAACAACCTTAAAAGAATAAACTTAAAGTTTTATTTATGTCAATAAAGCGAGTTAAAATATAGATTTTTTTATTAACACATTTCCAAATTATTTAAACAACTCATTCTCAGTTTTTAACAATTAAATATTGCAGAAACCAAAAAATAAAAACTACGATTCATGCAAAAATACAAATGTACGTATGTAGAAATATAGATGTACATATATTCATATGTATATATCGTTAGCTAAAGTGCAAAAAGGCGTATCTAACAAAAAATTCACAAAAAACTACATGTCTTGACAAAATTTTACACTTCTGAGATCAAAAATGAAGATTTTATTGAGAAAAAAATAAAGGGTCGTAACTACAAGTTTGATAATTTTATATATGAAAAATAAAATGGGGTTCCTTAAAAATTGCGTGAAGAATTCCAATGGACAACTAACTTATCAATGCATGATTTTCTGACATGTTTATAGTTTTCACTTTTCAAAGTTTTTTGCTTCTCCTGTAAAATTATATTTTTGTTAGTTACACCTTTTCGCATTTTAGCTAACGATATAAAACTTGTAGTACATAATAAGGTCAACATCGACCAAACATACCCAATGATGATGATGGTAAAGTGTATTTGACACAACCGATGGATTTAATTTGCATTGAATTGGGAATTTCATTTGACAACTTATTTTTATATGTTGAACAAAAAAAAAAAAAAGAACAAAAACAACAACAAAAACAAAAAGGAAATAATTTAAATGTTTGTTTGAATCTCGTTGCATTATTTTTTGTGTCGACTTTAATGTGTATTTGTGTGTGTAGTAGTATAAATTAAATATTATTGGTATGTATGTATGTGTGTAAACACACTACCACATATGTATATATGCCATGACATCGTTTATAAAAACTCACAATGTCATTTAAATTGAGAGAAAAAGACAGTCAAAATGTCACACTAAAAGCACAGAGCAGCGAACAATACAAAAACAACAAGAGCAATGACAACAACAACAACCAAAAAAAACTGCAGTCAAGCTTTTGGACAGATCTGTGGCAAGTGCGTGAAATCCATTACGACAGACATGCACATAAATACACACTCTCAAACACACACACACATATGCATTGCAAAAGGTAATGATTTAATTTAAAGTGTGTGGTGTAGAATTCAATTTCATCAAATTTTGAATTAATTAATAAAATAATTTAAAAGCGCCATAAACAATTTTTAAATTTAAAGTAATACAGACAGTTTAATTCTTAAAATATTGTTGAATTGCAACTTTTTAGAAGAAAGATGACTTTAGAAATAGCGCTCGGGGAAAGGGAACTAAAACCAAACTTGTCACGTGACACTTCTAAAAACAATGTCACTTTAACATGGCGATCTCCAAGGTGGGGGTTAATGGGCACCTTTTTGACACTTTTTTAACAAGTCACTGAAATAATCAAAATGGACACATCCAATTTCGATGGAAAAAAGCCTATCGTTCCGCACAGACCTGAGATTTAACGTTGTAAATAACGCTTTTAATTATATTCTTCAAATATATAATTTTTAAAGTTTATGGCTTTTTAAACATAAAAATCTAATATTTTTTTTAAAAATATAAACTAAGATGATTTTCTAGTGATTTCTAAACATTCTTGTGATGTCTAATTTTTTATTTTTACTAAAAATGAGCCCGTGGGAATTTTTTTTATGGTTGTATCTTTAAAGATGCATTGGGCATTTAATGGTTAAAGCACTTATCTTGGGCGATATTGAGGTTAAGAGCCAAGAAGACGTCTACACTTCTTCGTGAGATGTCTACGCTATCTTCGGGTAAAGTATCAGATGAGTTGGTAAAAAATCTATGGACCCAAAGTTTACCAAAACATATGCAGGCTTAGTAAATTAGAACAAAATTTCTTACACTTCAGAATCATGGGAAGTAAATGCAGTTACCCTCATTGCCAAGAAAAAAGTGAATGCTCTTACTAAACAAATGGACGTCCTCAATTCTTCTCAGACTAAATGCAAAGGAAATTTATGTATAGAATCATAATCTATCCAAGATACTATTTTGCTTCATTGATACTTGAATTTTCTGTTTGGCAGAACCTCAATCTTTTAACCTGGCATGTGCTACTATCCTAATGCTCCCTTTCTTCATAGTCCTTTTTTGAAAAAATATATTGCTAATTCGTCTATCTTAATAGGGTTCTATACATCTTTTAATATTCATTAAAATCGAAAAGATCAATCTAGCGGGTCAAAATTTTATAAAGAAACTTATTTCTGTTTAATAAATATATTTTGTGAATTTCGGGATTAAACTTAAGGCCAACCTGTGCCATGTTCTGTTACTCTCGCGACGAGAAACTTTTCGATAGAAATGTGTGAAATGAAACAAAAATACCATAAATTGAAACAAACAGCTGTTTTTCTCACCAAACTGTATCTGTAACTTTTTTTTTTGCCGAGTACTAGCTGTCACGTAAGAAAATTACTCGCCAATTTACAGAAAAAGTGTTTGTGTAAAATTTCTGTGAGGAAGTTCCCGCTTTGATCTGTCAAATAAACTCAAGACTAAAAATGTGGCGAGCACAAATTTTTGCACTTAAAAATATAAAAAAAAATAAAATTTTGTTATTGGCACATTTTTTCATTGTCTATTTATTTTGCTTTTAACATTTTTATAAAAAAATACGAATGTTTTCAAAGCTCGTTTGCAAACAACAAACATTAAAGTCGCACTTTACGCCGCCGTCGTTGCAAAATTTTGGTAGATTTTGGTCGCCGTCAACGGTATGAGTTACTGGCGTCCTCATCGTCTGCAATGTCACATCGGCTTCGAGTACAATATTATGACATTTATAACGTAACGACGTAATGTGTTTTGATATTTTTCGACATGAGTTAAAGACTGTTTTCTCACTTTTCGAGAAACGATGAAATATTTTGTTTCACATATTTTCGATTCGAGAAGTTCTCACAAAAGTTGCAGAACATCAGTACTGGTTCCAGACAAAACTAATTTATTGTTCAAGTTTGGTGTCAATCGGTCCTTGAGTTTTAGTAACATGTACCCGGATCAAATATTTTTATATACACATTTAGATTATATATTTTTCCCGCAATTTTGAACCAGGAAGGGTTAAAAAGGCCAAAAAACAGCAAAATTGGATCCGATTTTTTTTTACCCTGCGTCCTAAATCAAAAATTTCTTTTTTTCTTATTAATAAAATAATAACATCATAAGAAAGGAAAGTACAT
Source organism: Pollenia labialis (assembly GCA_949318255.1). Lineage (NCBI taxonomy): Eukaryota > Metazoa > Arthropoda > Insecta > Diptera > Polleniidae > Pollenia > Pollenia labialis. The sequence continues at coordinate 22,140,098 of OX439141.1, forward strand.
TTTTAAAATAGGCCTTTCAAGGGGTACAAATGGGAATGGTGAATACTTTTAGTCAACGTATTTTAGACTGAAAACTTTGAAAAGGTTATTTAGGTTTCAACTAGCACCAGAGGCAAAGATTTGAAAAATTTTCACTCAAAATGGGTAAAAAAAACGGTAAAAATTCAAACTTTTTGTAAACAAGCGTTTTTCAAAATAATTGGCGCAGGCTTTAAACCTATTCTATTCTTTTAATCATAAAGGCAACTTGAAACTTAATTTTCAAAAACCTATAAGCAGACATAGAATTTATGGAGCAAATTCCATAAGTTTTTAGTCATTAACATTACTAGAAGAATACTTAAAGGCCAAATAAAAGACACAAGGAATTTTACAACAATAAGTTTTTGAGTGAATATTTAAAATGTTAAATATGCACAAAAATACTCTCCATACTTTTTGCATATGTTTGTGTTACCGTTTGTGTGGTTAAAATGACCCTTTAGTCGCAACTTGAATTATGCATGCAAATGCTAGTTAAGGCTTTTTTCTAGTCAATAGTTGTGAATTACCAATAATTTTTATTGCTAATTCGATTACATAGTTTTAAAAATAAGCATTTGGTTCATGTCCTAACTAAAATAATCAAATAAGAATTCATAATTTAATGGGCAATACTTACATGTCACATTGTTTTTTCCTGCCATTGAGTAAATAAAATTGTCTCTTTAAATAACATTCAGTTCTGCTGTTTATTAACATGTCAGACACTTAAAAGAATTTTCAATTACATTTTACACAGTGAGTCCAATTAAAGTAAAACAATAAAACATCACTATGTTAGAGAAATGTGTTGTGAGATTTGCTCTGTAAACAAGTTGGCGTATAACAGACACAATCAAATGTTAAGATAACAGCGGAAACGCAAATATTCAGAGTAACAGAAAATATAAAAAATAACAGCAAAAGCATAAAATCTAACAGTTGTTTTAATAACGGAATGAAAATTAAATGTTTGAATAACAGTAAAACCACAAGTTCAAAGAAAAATGTTAAAATAAATACAATGTTAATGTTAAAAGCATAAAGTGAGCTGGAATGTTAAAAATGTTTTAGTCGTTACGGATTACATATTAAGAAAAAGGGTTTGATGGTAAATAAAGAAAATTTATATTAAAATTATTCGAAAAATTAAGAAAATTAAATTATGCGACAGCTGTCGGTTTGATTTCTCTGTTTAATTTGACTGTCGAACATTCTTACCAGTAGTTGGCCGCCCACTTTGGGAAATACTGCTGCATAGGTTTTGTGCTTATTTAAACTTTCTTTAACAACAATTAATTAAAATGTCAACAAGAATTTACAATTATTGAAAATGAAATACACTGCAAGAAATCACTTTATTACAAATAAAAAAAACTTGTGAATGATATTTTTGTTTGTTTTGATTACTTTTTCTCGCTATTTGTTTACGCGCGCGTTTTTTCTTCATCTTAAAATTTATTACCGTTTTTTGCTCTTTTCGATTTCGTTTTTTTACGTTTTATAAGCGTTAATTTCGCAACTTGCTGTTGCACCTTACTAACACATAAGTCAACTGACGCCAGACTCTTAACGACCACATTAAGTTATACCTATTGTTGTTGTTTTATTTTGTACTTATTTGCTGCTAAGTATAACAACAAATACATTTTTCTTAATGCCTCCCCCCGTCTTGTAAGTACGACGAACACTTTTTTTTCCTAGTCGCACGGCAAAATAAAGAAAATCTGTGCAAATAAAATTTTCATCCAGAGGCGATATCTGCACTATTTTGCAAAAAAAAAAACTAGGAAATACATTTACTAAATTTATTACTCTTTTATGTTATTTATGATAACAATAATAGAAAAGCTAAAAGAAAAAGGAAAATTTTCTGTGAGAAAAAGTTTAAACAAACTCTTAAGATGACAAGCGAAAAAACAGAAAGGAGTAAAATGCAAAATAAATTCAATTTAAGCAGAAAAGGTCATAAGTGGGCCTTTCCAAGGCATGGACAGGGATATAATGAAATACATACATACATACGTACCTACATAATAAAGTATTTTGCAGTAAAATGCAGTTTTTGAAAACAAAAAGCCGGTTGATGAAAATCATGAGAATTGAGAAAAGTAAATGAAAAAGCTTTTCTCAGCTTTTTTTCCTTACCTTTATTTTTCTTGTGCTCTCGTCAAAAAAAAACTAATTTGCATTAGGCTCTCCTCTTAAACTCTTTCCGAATCTCTTAAATAAAACACCTGTTTTTCTTGATTCATATTAAAATTCCCTTAATTCCATTAAAAATCTTATATGATTTTTATATCTATCTCTTAAAGTGAACTCTTTTCAAATCAATCTTCCCCTTTTAAAATACTCTTTAGTTCCACCTGTAGCTTAATTTTAAAGAAAAATTTCCCACTTCCCCTTAAATTCCACGGGACAGCACTATGGAATGGAACACTTTTAGGAAATAAAATTTTCTTTGATTAATTAATATCACCCTATGTTTGCTTCTCTCTTTAAAATTTTCGTTTTTAATCCCACAAAAAACAATTAATCATTAAGAGTTAAGCTCTTTTTATTATGATTCTCCTGGCTTTGAATATAAAATCTTCAATATACTTCTCTCTGTTACACTCGCAAAATACTAAAACTCTTTGTTTTAAAGTTGAACTAGTGCCCTCTTTGTTTAACTACTGGTTTTTAAGATGCTCTAGAAATGAGTGTAACTAAATTAGAGTGTGTTAGTGGATGTGTGATATAAAGCTGTCTGTCTGTCTGTCTGTCTTGTTTAGTTTTGACGTTTATTTTTCAGTTTTCTTGAAGTTTCATTCATAATAAATCATTTTGGCAGTTGTATTATGTACAACAGTTCTCTCTCGTTTTCGGTGCCTTGAGTATATTTTCATCACAAGAATTGTTGTTGGCTGTGTGCTAGAAATGGTGGTAGCAGTGAGTTTTTTGTGTTTGTTTTTCTTTTATTAAAATTGTTTTTGTTATTTTGTAGTGATGGTGGTTGTTTTTGCTAAATTGTTTTTATTTTTTTTTTTACTTCTGCAATTAATGTTTTTTTTTGCTGTTCTTTAGCAAATTTAACATTTTTTTCTTGCAATAATTTCTTTTAAATTGTATTCCCTCATTTGTGTCTGTCTGTCTGTCTTTCCACCCAGTTGTGTTTTCTTTTTCTTTAACTTATTTAATTTTGCCATAAATTTTTCACACACAAAAGCAAAAAAAAAGACAACAAAAACAGCAAGTATTTAAAGCAAAAATAAGAAGAAGAAGAAAAAAAGCAACGAAAACAATCATTCATTTTGTAATTTATTGTTTTATTTCTCAGTTTGTATGTTCAACATTTCTTCAATATTAAATTGTGTTCGTTTGTGTCAGTCTGTCAGTGTCTCTGTGTGCGTATAAATTATTTAATATTTTCCTTGTGAGCGTTAATAATTTTATGCACACCTTTTTTTATGGAAAAAAATTATACTGGTTTTTACTTTTTCAAATGTATTTTTTTTGCCAGCATTATTTTAATTGTTTTCAATTTAATTATTGATTTATTGCCGTTTCGGCAGAAATATTTATTCAATTATTTATTTGAAAATATTGCAAACTTGTGATTGGGGTTCATTTGAAATCAAATTGTTTTTGCCGTCGGCAAATAGGTACTGCATTAACGTTTGTTTAAATATTTTGACCATTCAGTAGGGTTGCCAGTTGTATCGCTAACAGTGTAGGAAATTGTAAATATTTAAAATTGTTATAGGTACCTACCTATTTCAGAATTATGTTTAAAAACAAAGTAGGTTTTCTCAACTTTTGCGGAGAAAGAAGATTTCGCAAATTCGTTTGAACCATACCAGTAGTGGCAATTAGTCTAGGCTCTCGTATGTGATAGAACTTATTCTGCGCCATATTTTTCAAGTTTGGGTCGCTAGAAATATTAGGCGATCCAAGGCATCCCTCGACTTCTTCTTTAGCAGAACTACAGCTTTGGATGGACAGAGGCTCATTCTCCTTTAATTTTCTTAACAAACGCTTCAAGGGCCAAATCTCGTGGGCTTAGCAGAACTTTTCCTAAATGTAGGGGTGACCGTTTCGTCAATACTAAGAAACATAATAAATATTTTTTCGATCTGATTGAAGTCGCTTGTCCTTGAAAAGGTTGAAACAATTGGTTTTATAGTTCTCTTAACCCTCAAATCTTTCATTCAGAGATAATAAAGTCGGAAAATTTTTTAACTCTGCATTGTCCATCTGCGTTGATTCATTTATTATTGGGTTCTTCACGGAAGTCTGGTTATCAGGTTAATGGTTATTTGGTTATATTCACAACAGTTAAATACAATTACATATTTAATTTTTTTTTTTTTTAATATATTTTGTTGCTGTTAATAAAACTACATAACCATATAACCAGATAATCCGCCTCTCGTGAACAACTTATTTATTTGCTAATATTTTCGTAAGATTTAAGTAGCGAAATAGCGTCAGACAATGTAGCAGTCGCTTTGTTTATAGATTTTGTAGCCTCTTTGAAGTAACTTAACATTTTCAGCAAAATCATTTTTAAACTTAAAACAAAATTAAAAATTTAGGTATAAATAGAAACAAGATTTAGCAATGAGAGAATATATCACTATGATGCAAAGCATAAACTGCTAAAGCTGAAGGACCATACCACGCGTTCATTACGTTGAAACGTCCGTCAAAAAAGTACAATTTTACACTGAAATTGTAAGAGTTGTATGAAAAAGTTATTTAGCATGTACATACGTATCGAACGCATGAAGTAGGATTTTTTTCTACTTTTAAATCCGTCGAATGCATCGCAAAAAAGCTCAAAATAGTTACAAACGCATATAACGCGTAGTGTGGATCTCCAGCTTAAGAAAGAAAATAATAAAATTATTACACCAATACCCCGGTTTCGAAGTTGTGTCTTGTTAAAATTTCTGTGATTTTGAAGTTGCATCCTTAATTAAAAAATGTATTTACAAAACGTAAACGTTAAAAAAGAATTTCCCGTTTGAATCTAATGGAAATATGTATGTGAAATTTGTCTGCAGGTTGCAAGTTGAAGGTCGTTAGTAGTGCTACAGTGAAGTTATTTTGCAAAAATATGTCAAAAAAAGCAAATAAGCGTAGAAAATTTTGAAACGTTATAAATCAGGGGAAATAAGCATAGAACATTTTGACACGTTATAAATCAGGGGAAATAAGCATAGAACATTTTGACACGTTCTAAATCAGGGGAAAGGGTTGTTGGTATTGAAAGAAATCTTAAACAGAGACGCTGATTAAACTTAATCAATTGTTAAAACCTGAACATCGCTACAACATAAACGGGTTGCAAAAAAAGTCCTTTAATGGAAAAATGGAGCCACTTTTCACCAATGGGATTATTGTTCAAAATCAGGGAAGAATGCCCTTAAACAAATAGCAATTTAAAAGAAAGCTTTAGCTGTCTCTAAAGATCTTAAGGAAAATTATTCGTTATCAACTGAATGAAAAGCAATACAAATGTATGGAAAATCGTGCTTTGTTTGGCGTCGCTTTTTTCCGGTCCCAGTATTCCGTTTTGATTTTATGCTCTGCTTTTTAATGAGTTTTTGTGTTAAATATACTCATTTAAAATTGAATTGTTTGATCAAAAAACTCTAAACAAAATGTAAATATGTATTCGTTTTATACTATGAAAACTAATCTATTTGAATAAATAAAATTAGCATATCAAACCTCATTTAAACATACATGCTACCTTTTTATAAAGGGTGGTTAAATTTTAAGGGCCGATGTTGATTTCGAATAAAACCAGGGCTGGCAAAAACCCAACCCAGCGGGTTTTTCCATGGGTTTTATTGGGCTTTATTGGGTTTTTTAGGGTATCTATACCCTTTTCGGTATAGATTTAGCAAGAAAATCTTGAAGATTTTTTATGACATCCGGATATGTTCTGCAATTCAAAATGAAGTGGATTTAAAATCGAGCTCTTTTTTTTAATTAAATCTAATGCTTAACTGCCAAGTGTTGTACAATGGAACTTTTTTGAACCTTGACTATGACATTCATAGAATTTTAAATAACGTTTAGTTGTATAAAGAAGCTTTGAATATCCAACAAATGTTTATCAAAGTTCAAAAAGCTCTAAATGCTTCACAAAGTGACTCCGCTACAAATGCAACTGCTATTGATATAATTTGTTGAACATGATATACTACTTTCCAAACGGGATTTTGTTGATAAGCGTACTTACTACTACTCATTATTTAGCGAATATGAAGCATCCCTTAAAGAAAGCAGAAGAATGGATATCTCAAAACCACCTCACATTTCTTGTATTTTTCATCTAAAATTTAAGCTGCAGAATATTTTTCACAATAACGGTAAGATTTTATTTGATTGATTAAATGAAAAAATGCATTTTTGCAATCAAAAAAATCTGACTGTCAAAAATTTTAAATATTTACCAGCAAACTTTCCGACTTTTTCACTTCAGTAATAAATTGCCCTGCTAGTTCAGCATCAATAGAAAAAAATTCACGTTATTGTTTAATATAGAATACCATAGAAATCGTCTTGGATTGGAAAAAGCACTAGCTCTTGTAAAATTGTATCAACATTTAAAATTGATCCTTATGTACGTGTTTGCGCTGCTATTTTTATGAATTTTTTAATTATTTTCATGTAATTTTTTATGCAGAAGATTTCAACTTCAGTTGTGGCCTTTTCAAAATCAAATTCCGAAATTTTTGAAATCAAATTGAGTAATTTACAAATCATATTCCGCATTTTTCAAATCAAATTTTCAATCAAACACATTGTATGCATTCTATAATTATTTTCTTTTATGTTTCTGCATATAAATAAAAATACCTACTTGGGTTTTTTTAAACAAAATACCCGTTAAAACCCGGTGGGGGTTTCTGTACTGTATTTAGTAAAATACGGAATATAATTACCTTTCATTATATCGACCCCTTTGCGCGAAATTATCGTATATGCCAATTTTTTTGAAATTGAGTTTTTGGTGCAATTTTGTTCTACATTCAAAGAGACGTCACCTGACAAAATATTGCAGGCGAATTCCACTTCGTTGCTTTAAAAATTTAATGTATATTTTCATTATGATATTGCAAGCGCACGGAGAGAAAAGTAGAAAAATGGCTGTCCTGTAAAATTTGGTTTTTGTAACATACTAGGGTGATCGATTATTCGAGTTTTCTCAATAACCGGGTTTCGAATATTCCGAATAGTTGCTATTTTCAAAAAACCGGTTTTCGGTTAGACATTTTAAAAATAACCGGTTAACCGGTTTTAATTCGAATACATAAAAATACAAAAATCAAATTAGTTTTTGTAATAAAAAGTAAATAAGAATAAAAACAAAACAATTCACGAAGGTGTGGAACCAAAAAAAACTCCATAGATATGACTTAAGGTATGTTCAGACCACAAATATTTGACGATAAAATCAGAAAAAAACCTGACCAGTCAATGAGTTTTAATTTGTTGCTGGTTAAGCATGTCTATATGAAGCAGTAAACTTCAGCCATATTTTTGAAAAGTGGCAAACAAAACCTCTTATACAGGATTATATATTTCAATTTTTTTTTGTTTCAGCATTAAAGACAAGAAAACATGCTTTTTGTATGAAATATCTTTCAATTCGTCGATCACACAATTTAAACCCTTCCAGGACATTTTTGATTCCTTCAATTTGGTTTAAGTTCTTGGTGTTTTAATAAATAAAACTTGATTCCGCCGGTATGTTTTTGTTTTAAACATGAAGATATGCTAGAACTACTTAAGAGATTTTCAGTCAATATTTTTATTAAAGTATTTTTTGTAAAGTATTATTTGCAGTCTCTTAAAAACTACTTGGAACAGAGTCAAGTTTTACTTGGCGTATATTTATGTCAAGCTTGTAGACTAATTTAAAGTGATTAATAAGTCGTGACGTTAAAGAATCTTTGCAACTTATCATTTTAGGGCCGTTTAAGCACAATTTTCTTTTAAGTCAGTTTAAGCTGAACTTTTTTTGTAGTACTTTAAATTGTTTTTGGTTTTTGTTACAAGAACACACACTTATATAAGCGATTTGTATTTAAATTGCTCATAATGTTTTTTGACTTTTGTTTCATTTTGTTTTGACATTTTTTATAAAAAGTTTAAGTTTGCCAAATATTCAATTAGAAAAATACTTAAATTACGGGTTCATTTATAACAAAAGTAAGGAAAACGTATATAAATTACACATTACTTAAATAACCGGGCTATTTTACTAAGATAACCGGTTTGTTCGATATTCGAAAAATGGACATTTTGAAATATTCGACTTGGGCAAAACTAAAATAACCGGTTAAAACCGGTCGAATACTATTCGATCGATCACCCTATAACATACGATAATTTCGGGCAAAGGGGTCGATATAATGAAAGGTAATTTATATCCCGTATTTTACTAAATACAGTTCAATTACAAAGCGTTTTAAAATCTTAAATTTCAAAACGCACCAAAATCGATAGCAAATCCCGTTTATTTTCGGAAAAGAAGCACTTGGGCAAATCGCAAAGTATTTGTTCGTGGCATGTTTGTTTTATTTGAAATAATTTTATGAAAGTGACATTCATAAAATTATAGAAAATACAACCAATATGACACAATAGCAAATTTTGTGAATTGCCTAGTTGCATTTTAATTAGTCAGCCACAAGACTTATTGAACTGTTTATGGTTTTTAAACCATGAAGAAAGGAATTTTACAAAATGAAATGAATTAAAATTTATGACTCATGTTTCATTCTTTAATGAGCTGGGAATCGAACGCAGGTTTTCACTGACAGGTTGCCCTAAAGTTTCGATTGTTACCACACGCAATCTAAGTTTTTTTAGTTTTATTTGAAAAAGATAAGAAATTTTATTTTATAACATTCTTTTTACAAATAAGTACATTTCAACATTTAAAAAGAAAATAATAATTAATAATTACAAAACTCTGTTCCAGCCTTTCTGCATTTGAATATGAAAGTCAAAAAAAAATTTTACTTAATATTTGCTCAACTCTTTAAAGGATTTATTTACTAGATATAATTTCGGCATCAGGCTCAAATAGTGAAGCTAAAGGCATAAAATCATTTTCAAAATGGGATAAAACATTTTTAACAATTAGATAATTTTTTTTTTGCGTAAAACTTTAAAATTGGAATGGAGTCTATCCACTATCTCTACAAACAATTTTCTTTCAAATTGGTAGCCAATTTTTGATAACTCTCTTTCTGTTTAACCGCTAATGATATTCGATGAAAGACCCAACGACATAGTGGAACTTAAAATTAACAACAAAGAATTTTAAGATCATGCCAGATGCGCCGGGAAATCTCTACATTCCGCCTTCGCCATCTGAGGCACTGTATTCTTTCTAGTACTTTTGGGTTTAACAATTATAAAAGCTTAAACATTGTTATCGTCATAGTCTAAAAAGTACATTTTGTGATTGTTGGTTTAAAAAAACCATTTTCCTTGAACCAGATTACAATTAAGTTGAAGGATATTTTACTTGTATTTATTAATTAAATATACTCTAACTTGCCCTCTCTCTCACTCTCTCACTCTCTTTTATTCTTTGTTTTTCGTTAGTTTTATCGTTATGATTTAATGACACCAACTCCTTTATTAAATATGATTTTGTTTTTTTTATTTTTTGCTTTTTTGCATTTTATAATTTGGTGGATTTAGTTTAGAATGACTACATGTGTATTCATTTATAAACTAAAAATATATTTTATTAATATTATGAATTTGGTTTTGTTTTTATTGTTTTGGAACAAGTTCCACAATTCATAAATTGAAATTTACAATTATTGATGGTGTGGTTTATTGACTTAACAATTTATTACTGTAATAGTTTAACACTAATTTATTTTTATTTATATTTGTCGTTGCTAAAAACCAACCAAAAAAAAAATGCCATAAATATGAATGAATTACAACGTTCGACAAAACAACAGCCAACTAAAATAAGCCAATATAACAAACATAACAATTTTTACAAAACAACAAAAACTCTACGATTTACAAAAAATAACAAAAAATCTTTTAAAAATAATAGAGAAAAGCAAATTCATAAATTTATGAGATGGCTAAAGAGTACAACTAAAAATATATAAAAGAGTGCTTACGGAGATGTTTTTTATAAAATTCATGTACAAAATTCATAAAATAATTCCAAAAAAAAAAATGTTTCAAAGTAAACAGGTTAGAAAGTATAGACTGCCAAGCGTCAATGATACATTTACATTACAGTTTTAACTGACAAATTTTCCCAAGTTCCCTTTTTGGGACCCAGAATCACTTATTATTAGGTTAAGATGATGATCATATAATGGAAAGTAAATAAAAGTTTGTGCATTTCTGCATTACCTACTTAATGATTATGCACAAACAATCAACAAAGTAAAAACTAGCAATGATATTTTCATCCACGAAAAAATCGAAAATATGCACTAAATAAATTAAAACTATGCACTAAAAACTTGACAAATTTCCATAAAAAATCGTTTTTTTATTTTACTAAAATCAAAAATATAAATCTTTTTTTATACCCTCCACCCCAATTAGTTGTAAAGAGGGTATATTAAGTTTGTCATTCCGTTTGAAACTTTTTTATTATTGATCTCAGACCTCTAAGTATATATATTCTGGGTCCTTGAGTGATTCTAAGTCGATTTAGCCATGTCCGTCTGTCTGTCCGTCTGTTGAAAACACGCTCACTTTCGAACAACTCAAAAGAAATGAACAAACTTGGTGCCAAATTGCTTGTAGTTATCCTAAGCAGTTTGGGATTGAAATTCAGCAAAATCGGTGCAGTAGGACCAGAGCTATGAATCAAAATGTGGAACCACCACCTAAAAAAAAAGATAATTTTGTTACAAAAAAAAAAAACATAAATGGTGGAACAAGGCACGGAATGAGATAAGATTTTGTAAAAATTTGTTTTATTCGACTGGAAATCACGCTGTAAAATTTCGTCAAGATCCGTCCATAATTTACCTTAGGCCTCATATAAACCCTACTACCGGAAAACAGTTTAGTACGCCTAAAACCGTAAAAAATAATGCTATCATAACAAAATTTGAATTGAAACTGTTACTCAAGCTAGTTTAAATTGCTAAATAATTTAATATATGTAGATCTACACCTCAAACCAACCAATTTTAATGCTGATGTCTGTTTTTATAAAGATAAATTAATAATAAATAGACATCATATAGATATCCCTCCTGAAATATTCGAACAGTCGGTGGAGGGTATTAAAGATTCGGCACAGACGAATATAGCACTATAACTTGTTTTCCATTGCCTTTATTCATAATAATTATGTATAAACATGGATTGTGAATTAATTAAAAGAAAGTTCATGTAGTGCATGGGGCACCAACGAATCTTCTCCATTAATGACGGTTATTGGCGAGGAATTTTATTCAAGTCCATGATTTATTTGACATTCTTTCAAAAGGGTTCTTTGCCAGGTGTTACAAGGGTGACAGGGTCAACGATGTCCTTGAGGATTCTATTACAAGGCAGCTCTTGCGATATCATTTCCGGGTCTTCGGAGTGTGTGGCCAATCCACGTCCATTTACGTTTCAGTATCTCCTTTGCGATAGAAATCAAATTTGACATTGACAGCAACTGCAGATTTGTTGTTACCCAACTAGGCCAGAAAACTTTATGTATTTGTCTAAGGCATCGACATTTTTAAATGGAGTACGGGACTTCTTTTGGTATCTGGGAGGAACTATACAATCGGAAATAATAACCGTTTGATTAATGGTTTCCAAGAAAAGCAACAGATAATCAATGTTAAGCAAACTAAATTTTGATTATACGCCAAATTAAAAGACTATGTTTTTTGGGTACAATCTTTAATTTCTCCAATACTTCGGCAAACCGATATGCCGACACACGCGTTAAAAATTATGACGAGATTAATAAAACTAAATTAAAAAACATAAAAATAATACTTGAAAAAAAACAAAAAAACAAACGTTAAACAATAACAATTTACAAAACTATAAAAATGCATTTTACACCTTGGATTTGGTTGGCCATGAATGCCAGGGATACTAAAACGAGGCTGACGATGATGATGTGTGCAATTTTAGTTTAGGGGTTATACTTTGGTTTCAGTGGGGGAAGGAGGGCTTAACAAACAAAGGGGGACAAAAAGAATAAAATAAAAACAAATAATTGAAAAATCTTAACAATTTTATGGGTTTGACTGCTTGTATATACGTAAATACAAACATTTCTATAGAACAACAAGTGGATTTAGAGAGTTCAAAAAAAATCCACTGCAAACAAACCATAGAAAAAAAACTAAAAAAAAAGAGAAACCCCATTGTAGGAACACAACAAAAATAGCAACAAAAAGCAAAGAAAAACCAACAACAATAATTCCCCACTAAATCGGAAAAAAACCAGAGTCAATATTTAGCGTCCATATATGGCGGTTGATAATAGACTCTGTTTTTAAAACAAACAAAAAATAATTTGTTAGAGTTTGTCGATTTGTTCGCCCAACAATAGCAAAACAATGAATCTCTCTCTGCCCCAATGCCTCACATTGCCCCCCTCCCAGATCATAACAGTGACTGGCTGAACATGCAACACTTTTTTTCTTCATCAACTTTCCCGGTTTTAAATGTTTAGAGTGTTAGTTTTATTTCACTTTATAGAAATTGATGATTCCTAAACAACAAAAAAACACTAATAATTCTTGTTTATTGAGTGTTTTTTAAGCAATAAAAATATTTTAATTTTCTTTAACAAGAAAACTAGAAAAACTTAAATTAATAAAAACTGAAAAAATACAAATTTTGTATTTAAATTTTAAGTTTTTTTTTCGTTTTAGAAAATCCATTAATATCTTGTGATAATCTTTTTGAATATTTATTTGTGTGTATGTGTGTGTAACACATACTACATGTTTAAAGATTTAAAAGAGTCTGGTTGAAAATGATGACCCAGCGCTGTGCCGTCGCTCATAATTCATGTGTTTATGTTGACATGTAAGAACGCATCACTACTTTACAGCATTAATTTAATTGTTTTGTAGTAATAAAATTTAGAATTTCAATTTTATCTGCTGATTATCAAATATGTTTCATATTTTAATGACAATTTAATGTAAATGATTATTTTTTTATTGCTTTTTCTTTTTTTGTTATACGAACGAAGGCAGTGTCGGGGATTTTAAGGAGGGGGTAAGTGAGAACAAGTGCAAGTTACAACATATCAAGTTGAAATTAAAAAAAAAATTATAAAAACTTTGAAATTTATTTTAAGAATTTCAAAAAAATACGTCAGTTTATTTGAACGATGATATTGACAGAGTTCCTGAAAGTTTGATTGACGTGCCGGGACTCACAATTAGTCATCGATCGCAGCATCTCGGGAATAACTCATAGTTCAACCCACAATAAATTCGCATTTCAACGCTTACACAAATTACTTACTAGTTAAAGCCTAAAAATCTGAACAAGAAATCGGAATTCCGAAAACAATTTGCTGAATTTTTAAGAAACCTTTTTTATTGCACGGATTTTAGGCCAGACAAATCGCAATAATTGAAGATTTTTTTTCTTGCTTGTGTAAAGTTTGTACCATTCTACAGAACCTAAATTATTTCAAGCCGCTGATGGGTCCCCATTACTTGAGTAAAATATAGCCGAAACAAATTTTCTAGAAACCGGGGCCTCCTCTATTCACGGAAAATTTTCCGAAAGTTTTGAAAAATAATTTTCGATAATTTCCTTGAAAAGTTATGGACATAAATTAAAGCTTTTGAGACATTTATGCCGGGTTTTTGAGATGTGCATTAAGTTTAAACTTAGTTTAACCCTTCGATGCTCCTATAGAGTACCACTAATGGCTAATAAATCACTGATGGTTTAAAAGATGGTTTAGTTGAACTAAACTTGAATTTATATGCAGTTTCAACTCAACAACTATAAATCAGTGTTCCATGTATTATATTTTGTTAGAAAAATAACAACAGGAATGGAGATAGAAGTAGATATGTTCGAAATAAATTATTGAAATGAAAAATAAAGTAGGGTCGGCCACACATTTGACCCATCTAAGGGGCAGCCTAGGCGCTGCAGGGGCATTATTTAAGAATTTCATTAAACGGCCATATTTGTATGACTGAAACTTTTAAATTTGGCTGCTGCTGTGCCAATGATGCTTCAAAATGGGTCAAATGTATGACCAACCCCACTTTATTTTTCATTTTAATCATTTATTTCTAACATACCATACAAAATGTTCAATTTATACTAGAAATATATTAAAGAAAAAGTCCCATAAATGCCCAGGAGTCGCCTTTAGTGGGATAAAATGTACGTCCGACCTCAATTAGTTGTTTGTCCTTAACAATTTCTCAAGACATACTTGCCCCTAATATTGCGTTTTATGAAATTCTTAAATTAATTAAAATTTTAAGACTTTTGTGAATACCAGATTTTTACCATTTATGGCTTGTTTTGTTTCCAGATTCGTTTTCTATGTCTCCAAAAAATTGGTAGCCTAGCTACAGTTTCCAATTTTTCATGAATTTTTAAAAAGCAAAAATTTCGAAATTTTGATAAAAAAAAATTCTAAAACGACTGCTCATATTTGAAAAAAGTTTTACCTTTGGAATTTCTGTTTTTTTAGTAATTTCAATTAACGAAACCGTTTTCTAGTTGCAGGAATATATGTTGTGCAACCTCCTCCATTTTCGAAATAAAGGTATGTCTCGAAAACAAGAGCAAACCTTAGCACCATTGGATTCAGCGTACCCGAATTATATTAAACCGCCATGTGCCCGGTTTGTCTAATTTTGCAACTAGCACAGTGTTATTAATAAGATAATGTTTGTCGTGCTTAATTTCCAAATTGTTATTCTCGAAAAATACACTGAAATTTTTTTAGAGGATAAGTAAGTTTCTATGCGCATTTTACTGGTTTCTTAAGCCAGATCTTCAGGAAAAATTTTCCTAAAAAAAGTTTTAGAAAAGACAAAGATATTAACAAATAAAACAGCAGAGTGAATGAGAATTGCAAACACTCAAAAAGTCTTATTAGTAACGACATCAAAGCTTGAACAAAATACCAACAATAAACGGTGAGTTTATCTTTTCTAACAGTCCCCACTACAATTCATTTTAATTTTCAAACTATAAATAAACTTACTTTTGATTCATAAGGAGTATATTTCTAATGCCGAGCATCATGATTCATTGTGTTAAAAAAAATTCCGAGAATTACTAAAGAAACCCCATTTTAATTTCTACGCTTTTTTTGGCCAGACAATTTTTGATTTAGAATCATGTCCGAATTCGGTTTTAATATGGCAATTGGCTAGTTTAAGGTCGTTCGTTCTAACTAAAGTAAAGGGAACAAATTTTAATATTAATGGAACAAAATTAGTTGTTTAATATTTTATTGCTACGAAGGCTGCTGAAAATAATGCGCATCGGTTTTTGTTTGGTTTTCTTTCGAAAACTCCTTATAAATTTCAAAACCTTAAAAAAATTTTAAACAAATTACATTTTTTTTATTTCCTCTTACTCCACAAAGTGCAAAGTGTATTGAATAAAACATAAAAATCCTCCATCTAAATGATCTTTAATTTACAACATGAAATTAGGCGCGAAATAAGCAAATTAAGCAAAAACACTATTTATTTTATATCTACGCCAGAATCGTAAAAATTCCATGAATCTTTAGACGAAGTAAAAGAATTTTTTTTCTTTCTAAAAATATTCGAATAAAAAAAAATAATTTTAATGCAGGCTCTTAAATCATCTTGATAATGATGGAAAATGAAATGAATTAAAGTACAAATGCATGCAGTTTTATTACAACAACAACAAGAACAACAACAAGAAAACACTAAAATTAAAATAGAAATTATTATGACCCATGTAACTGAGAACTGGGTGTGAGTTCTTTTCTAGAAACTATTTTATGGTCGATAGTGTGCGAACTTTAAGACGGGCGAAAAAAATAAACGTCTAACGAACATAAAGTTGGAAAAATAACATGTTGTAAAACTGATTTTAATGATGTGTAGCAATTTGTTGTTTAATTTGCTTGGTCTTGTTCTTGTTGCTGTTTGTTGGGGGGGGATATTTCAATGGAGAAGAAAGTGTTATGGTAATCGGAAAGAGCTTAGGGTAGAAAGAGGGTTTTAGGGGGATAAAGTGTAAAGAGGGGTATATTTTGTGTAACTTTAAAAAAAAGGTGCGTTACATTGACTTTAAATTTGTTTCAATAGAAATTTGATTTCTCATTCATTAATGAATGCGTAAATATGAAAGATCATATATGAATTTTTCTGAACTCTGGTTATAAAAGTCACGAAATTTCTTAAGTTTTTACTTTTTTTTTAATCATTTGATACCTAAATTATAAATTTATCTCTTACAAAAAAAAAAAAAAAAAAAAAAAAAAAAAAAAAAACAACAACAAGTAATTATTTAACTTTTAATCTTCAAACTCATTTCAAAACAGTACACAAAAATTAAAAAAAAAATGAACAATATGCCTGACGGTTTCCAAAACATTAAACAGCTTTAAAATGAAAAAAAATTAATCATTGTAAAAACAAGAACAGCTAAATGTCACTCGGTTTTAAAAGTGAAAGTGTGCCCTGCCTAGGGTAGCCAGATTTCAAATTCGGAAAAACAGTACATTGAACACAAAAAAACAGTACAATCAAGAAAAAAACAGTACATTTTTTTTGGCGAAAATAACTATTTATTTAAAACTTTTGAATGATTTCCGTTTTATGGCATTTTATACGTATGTATACGAAATTACTCCATTTGTGTTAAAAAAAACGCTAAAACGAAGCATTTGGCCTAAATGTTTTTTTTTTTAATTTGAAGACAGTAAACCCATAACATTAATGTAAGCCATATAAGAAAGGAAAAAAGCCTAACTTAGCTTAAAACAATTCACTCGTTGATTGTGTAAGTAGGACTTTCTTTAGTCATATTGGTATTTAAAGCAATTTTCACCACACACATAGTTGCACAAATCATATAGAATTTGAGAAAATGTATGTGTCCTAAGTTAATTTTCCAATTTCAAAAAATTTTTAAATTATTTACGGCCAATTTTACCAAGTTAAGCTATAATCTATAAAATCCAAAAAACAAAGTTTGGTGTATTTTTATTTAAGGAAATCTGAAAATATTAAAATAGTAAAAAACAAGTTTCAATAAAATTTATACGCTGAAGATTTTCAATAAACTTTTTGTAAAAATTAACGTAGCATTTCTTTATTTCAAAAGTAGTTTAGATAGAGAAAAGTGGTCCTGAAAGGAATTAGGTATTTTTATAAATTTTGAGCCCGGAGAATTTTTTTAAATTTGTACGTTTTCAATTTTACGTGATTTCGATTTCCAGAACTTGCCCGAATATTAAAAAATTCTAGGAATTAAAGATAATTGTGTTGGAATGAGTATTTATTTAGTATTTAAAAAATTTATGATTTTAAACAAAATTTCGATTTTGTTTTTGTCTTTCTCAGGTGTTTAAAGGAAAATACTATTAGAAGAGGTAGCCATATAATCATATGTCTTAAAAGTAATAACATGAAAATATATAACTGCTGCGAGTCACCCATTATAATTAAGATTTCTACTGCGTAGTTAGTAGAAAACAATGACCACAGCGTAAAAAGTCTTATTATTTTAGAGCTTTTTTGTTTGGAACACAACATTTTTGTTAAGCTATGTACTGTTAAATATTAGGATATTTTCAAAATAGGACTTTAACATGGGTTTTCTTAATATCTTGGTTTTTTGTAGACTGAACAAAAAAAAACAGTACAAAAAACAGTACAAAGTGTAAAAAACAGTACTTTTGCGTACTGTTTTGGACATTATGAATAAAACAGTACAATTGCAAAAAATCAGTACATGTACTGTTAAAAACAGTACGTATGGCAACCGTAGCCCTGCCCGATTATATTTCAAGACAACCGAAAAGTTCTACTTTTTCTCAAAAGCACAACCAGCTTCTTACGAAAAGCAAATGAATGAATCTTAAGAGACAAATAATTTACAATTTGCCTAAAAGCAAAAAGTAATAGATGGATATTTAAAATAAAAAAGTAAAATATTTAAGCAAAATGATGGAATTAATTCCTTTTTCGAATAATGAAAGTGGTACGAAAAGACAAGAACGAGGGTGGCCTGGGTGTTCCAAAAGAATATAAAAGCAAATTTGCCCATTAACATTAACATTAGCTTAAAATATTGGGCTATAATTTGCCTCGAGTGTTATGTAAAAAGGCAGTAAGTTTCTATTCGTTCATGCCTGAGAAAGAAAATATTTAAATGATGCCACTTTTGGCGACAACCAGCAAAAAGTTTTTTTTTTCATTTTATTTTATTTTAACAAACGTTCATCACTCTGTTTTCTATTTGGTTGTCGTGAAGTTGTGTGAGTGTTTGTGAAGAAATTATACCTTTAAATAAAACTTAGTTCATGTTGAAATATACATATACTGTAATGTGAAGCAGCAACCCTCATTTAGTCCGTGAAACATTTGCCATCATTCAAACTGCAAAATTAGGCAATTAAAAATATGCCGGAGGCGCACAACACCATCAACATCATCAGCAACATTTTATACACCCATGCCGGCATAGTTCTTGTTTCTTTAAGTATTAAATACTAATATCAGGGAAGAACAACGTTTAGTACTTATTATTAAATTGATGGCTTCATGCTGCTTAAAATTTAAACGTTTATTTGCAGGAAGTAGCGCAATATAAATTAATAATGACATTGGCAATCGTTAGCTTTTTTTCTTTCTGGCAACATATCGACATTTGAATACCCTTCACTACCACTAGTGGTGAATTAGTTTATACTCAGTTTGTCATTCCGTGTGAAACTTTTTAATTATTCATCTCAGACCCCAGAAAGTGTATATATTCTGGCTCCTTGAGTAATTCTAAGTCGATTTAGCCATGTCCGTCTGTCTGTCCGTGTGTCCGTCTGTTGAAAACACGCTCACTTTTGAAAAACTCAACAGAAAAGAACAAACTTGGCGTAAAATTGCTTGAAATTATCCTAAGCAGTTTGGAATTGAAGTCCAGCAAAATCGGTTCAGTAGGATCAGAGCTATGAATCAAAATGTGGAACCACCAACCTTAAAAATTAAAATAAATTTGTTCCAAAAACTAACATTAAGGCCCAGAACGAAAAAACGCAACTGCAACGAACCCCTTTAGAAATGATTGTTTTGAAACTAGTTTCAATCGTTTTCCATACACCCTGCAACCTAAATTGTATCAGAATGTACACGTCTCAAAATGCTGCGGTCATGTGTGGTCCCTCAAAGAGTCTATGGCATAAACTCAAATGAAACTCGAAAATAACTAGAAGTTGCAGTTGTGTACGGAGTGATATAAGATTTATCAGAAATTCGTTTTATTTGACTTTAAAAAACACTGTAAAATTTCGTGAATATTGGTCCATAAGTTACCCTAGGACCCATATAAGCCATACTCCCGGAAAACAGATTATTACGCCTAAATCCGTAATAAATAATGCCATCATAATATAATATGGTAGGTCAGAGTTTAATCGGACTATAAATAACACTAAAAAATTTCGAGATTATCGGTCCATAAAAGGCCCCATATAAAGCCCTGACAAATTAATTGCATGCGCCTAAAACTGTAGCAGATATATCCATTGCGGTAAAATTTCTTCCAACCTAGCTTCATATGGCCAGAAAAAAGTTAATGCGACTTTGTGAAACACGGTCCATTATTTACCTTAGATCCCATATTTTGCAGCCTTTTGAAATTAATCAACTGTGTTTTTTAATACCAGAAATCACTCTGCCGAATTTTGGGATGATGAATTGGCTCAAATATAAATTTTTCTACTGAAAATCCTTTAAGTTCGGCTTGAACTTTTCCGAATCATGATATTTTACACAAGCTAGTTAAAATTGCTAAAAAAAAAGGATAAAACTTTCTGATTGTCGCTCAATAATTAAATATAGATCTAAACCGCAACCAATTTTAATGCTGACGTCTGTTTTTATAAAGATAAATTAATAATATCGCTGGCTTAACATGTAAAGGCTCTAAGTCCATATTTGAAAATTTTACAGGAGAGACAAAAAACAATCAAAAAACATGTGATGGAGCAATTTGAGAGAAATGGTTAAACTGTACTTTTAATTGGGACTTAGAGCTTTTTCTTGTGATAAATTGGACTTAGCGCTTTTGCTCATCACTACAAAACAACAACAAAAAATGAGATAACTGTAATTTTTTGTTTGTAAACAATGTATTTTTACTTATTGCACATTACTGCATTAAAATCTCAATTTCTTAAAAAAGTGAACTTAGAGCCTTTACATGTTAAGCCAGCGATATGTAGATATCATATAGAGCCCACTGCTGCATAATTCGAACTGTCGGTGGAGTGTATCAAAGATTCGGCACAGCCGAATATAGCACTCTAAGTTGGTTTTATTCTAAAAACGAATGCAGAAACGCTGTCTTAAGGTGAAGCGTATTCAAAACAAAGCGTTTTTAAGCGATCAAAAAAATTGGTAATCAGACGAGTTGAGGTTTGGACGATAAGATGACAGACGCAAAACTTCGTAACCTGAATTTTCCAATTAGTTTTTTAACAGATCTGGCAACATGTAGTCTATCTATTCGGATGAATTAAGGAGGCTTGCAAAATTACACAAAAGGCGAAACGAAAAGGTTTGTGACTGATAGAAAATTAAAAAAAAAATGTTTAAAAACGAAAACAAAAATTGTGTAAAAACTATAAAAAAATCACAAAAAATACGAAAATACTATGAATAACTTAACTTAACTTAACTTAACTTAACTTAACTTAACTTCAGATATTTAAAATTTCAGGTTAAGAGAGGAACGATAAGGAACGAGATACTTAAACACATATTTTAAAGGAAATTGGTAGGACTTTCAGACGACATATCAAGTTAAATATATAAAGACGAATTCGGGCAGTTAAAATGTCTCGAATATGGGGGAAAACATAGTTTTTTTAAACGTTAAGTGAAGATATCGCAAAAACCTGATGTGATTACAGATTCGAATTAACTTTAGAATGGGTTAAGAACTTGTTGACCTGTTTTATTTGTGTTTGGAACAGATCCCCTGCGATCGTCTGGCCAGGTATTAACAGCTTAAATTAAATGATACTACTTTGGTACCATCAATTACACGGCGTCATTGGCATTTGGCTAAGGTGTTGTTCGGCAGCTGGTCTGGGCTGTACATACCAGTTCTTTCATTTGAGATTCGTATACCCATCTCATTTTTCATCAAAAGCAAAAATTACTTTTTTATGAAATTCAAGCAGGATTTCGGACATGCATTATCTTATTTTAATTTCCGAGTGCCTTCATTAACCCATCTCTGTACTAAAAACCCATCCATTTGATGGAAAGTAATGTCAGCCAAAAAATTATCAACCCACCAACTGAAACCAACATTAAAGTGACGATGTGAATGCCAAATGTATATCGTATAATTATATATGTAAAGGTTTAGCATTTACCTACTGATATACATTATCAGGATAGACACACACACACACACACACATATGTATATCACAGTCACTTATATAAAATAAAATTTAAATGAATCATTAGCAACCCTTATAAACCGACACTGTTGGATGTGATACAATAGCAAACTCACACAAGTATTCACATACACTTGCACACAAACACACACTTGCACACAAACACACACTTACAAATAAACATTAATAACTTAAATAAGACGGAAATAAGACGAAATGAAAGTGTTTAAACCCCGTACCAACCAAGCCACCCATTCATCCAACCAATCCACCATACAACGATTTAGACGTATAATTTTTACAAATTTATTTCACTGCTTCTTCTTCAGCTTTTCCCTGTAAGATGGTTGGAGTTTTGGTGTAACATTTTATTTATTGTTTGCAAAACGACGTTTTTAATGTCGTCTTTTTTTCTTCGTATAGTTTCTTTTAAGGAAAAAGCAAAGATCTATGGCTCAACCCATAAGTATGAAACTGATTGTTTTCCAAAGATATCGACAATAAGATGTGAAATGTAGCATCGTTAAGATTGTTTTTAAGCTAACTTTCGTTTTAGTTTTAACACCAAGAGTTATAAGTAAATATTTGAGTGAATGGGGCGGTAGAGGGGCTCATTTTCTTTGCCAGCTGCTGGATTGTTTGAATGCCAGTGTATTGGTTGGTAGTTGTCAATAAATCGTTACTTTGGCGGGAAAATATTTGTAGTATTTCTTGCATTTTTTTTTTTTCGTTTTCTACTTTATTTATTTGGCTTGAATAGTGGCCATCCACCCGCACGTGTTTACTTTCTGTTTGGTTTTGTCTATTTTATTTATTTATTTTTTTTTTTTTTTTTTTTTGGGGAACATACTAAAGTTCAATAGCAGTTTGTTCTGGATTTTTATATTTTGTTTGTCCTCGTTCTTGAATGATGTTTCTTCGTGCGATAGCAGTTAATGTCAGAACTAAGAAAATATATGAGTTAAGAAACCATCAAGACATTCTTTAAGGGATAGTAAATAAATGGAAAAGGGTTGCCATTAGGTAGAACTATTCATTACAGAAATTAAGAAGTTGTTTATTAATTAGTTTTTTAGTTCCAGGATTTGAATTTATTCGTAAACCTCGAAAGTCAGGAGATAATAACATTAAGATTTCACTACTCCCTTAACACTAGAAGTGCCTGCGCCCCACTTTTGTACCATCTTAAAGATTTTTGTTACTTATTAGCGTCGATCAACATTTTCGATTTCGATTACTCTTTATAGTTCAATGGAAACTTTATCCAAGATGCAGGCTTTTAAGGTCTTATATAGCCAAAACAATAAGGATATTAAAATTAGGTTTAAAATTTTTTTTTTCAAATAGAAACTGGGAATTATTTCCTTGCGAAGGTTACTTTATGTTATATTCAACATTTTTTATTTTTTCGAATTTATTCTATGAGCTAAATTTCTGAAAAATTTAAGGAATAGGACTATTACAAAAAAGCTTTATAAATACATAACTGAAATTTAGCTCATAGAATAAATTCGAAAAAATAAAAAATGTTGAATATTTTTTTTTCATTATTTATTTATTTTTTCTTCTTGATATTCTTGATATATTAAATATGAACGAACAACAATTAATCAAATCTTATCCAAATACTTTATTTTATGTCCGGCCGGTGCCAGACAAACATTTTTGTCATCACAAGTTTTGTTCACATATGTATATAAGTGCTTATCGCATATCTAAATGGGTAAGTGCTGCAGTGTCTCTTCTTCTTAAACAAGTGTCGCAGATATCATTTAAAATATTTCGAGCTAGAGGGTTCGGATGCAATTCGAGCCATCTTATCAAGAGGCAGCTATGATTATTTGAATTTTTTCGATATTAGAGACTGAAGCAGTGCCCCATAACTGAAAAGGAGTTGTAAAGTAAAACTTTGCAGTCGAGACTAAGGACAGAGTTTCTTCCAATAAGATAATGAATTTGGATGGCTTTTAGTTTCATTTGTGTCAATTTTGGCTATAAATGGCTTTTCCGCGTTAAACGGCGATCTAAACGTATACCGAGATATTTTACATGCAAATTTTGATTATTGATTTTAATAGGGGGCATGTTTTACCGAAGTAAGGTGAATGTTATATGAACGCATTTTTGCTCATTGATCTTAATCCTCCATTGTTTTAACCATATTTCTAGTTGAAATATATGATCCTGTAAGTATCGAGATGTTTTATTTTCGTGCACGATTAGAAAAGCTGTATCGTCCGGAAATGTTGAAGTTTCGGTGTAGTTATAAATGTCATAACATTGAACTCGAAGTTGACGGCGACCAAAATTTACTAATATTTAAAATTTTTCAATGGCGGCGGCGAAAATACAACCGACGGTTTTATTAATTAATGTAAAGTGCGCCTTTAAAGCTGGAAGTCCACACCACGCGTAGCTCGCTTTTTCTATGCATACGCAGCTGTCAGAAAAGTAGAATCTGTGTAGTTATTCGTAGTAAGTTACATGCACAAAAGCGTAAATGCCTTGAGGCGAAAAGTAGGTTTACTTTCTACTTTTGTAAGCGTCACAAGCACAGTTCGAGCAAAACAGCCGACAAATTAAATATTATTTTTACTTGGCTGCTGCTGCATAAAAAGCGTTGCATGTAACTTGAAACGTAGAACGCAAATAAGGTTAGAAAAGCATGCACTGCGTGGAGGCGAAAACGCGTGATATGGACCTCCAGCTTTATGTTTGTTGTTTGCAAAAGAGCTTTGCAAACATTCGCATATTTTATAAAAATGTTAAAAGCATTGTCATTTTTGATTCATTTCTCACGTTTCGATCGAAATTTTCTCGACGCGAGAGTTATAGAACATGGATAAATATTTTAAACAAGATACTTCGAGGAAATTATTTGCAGTAGCATAGCAGAGGATATAATGTCCGTGCAAAATTTTAAAAAATCCAAAGTTATATTGGCTCTTTTAAAATCTTAGTGCCCGAAAGTGAAGCAACTACTTGGAGCTACATTGACAATTTATATTTAAAAAAGAATGTATATTAACTTAAGTACTAAGATTTTCTAAAATGATTGAAAAAAATCTCGTAATTTATAAAATGTTTGGATTCAGAAATAATAAAATTTAATTCCTTTAATCAATTAAGTAAAAAATGCCAAAAACCGATTAATCGTTTAAACGAACAAAAATAAAACCCGATTAATTGAACACCCTACATACAAATAGATATAAGGCGTGCATTATTTTGAGTCTAATACACAGAAAAAAATAACAAAAGCTATTAAGTAATTAAAGAAAATTTGTTAAATTTTTGTAATATTTTTAACAATTTTTTTAATTAACATGTTTGTAAATTGTCATATTAACAATTTGTTTTATTTGTAGAAAATTAAAATGTATGTATATCATAGAAAAAATTTTTAGTGTCAAAAAATTCAAAACTGAAATAAAAAAATCTTTATTTTCAATTAAAAATCTTTTAAAGAATAAACGATGCGATAAGTGTTTTGGAATTAAGTCAATTTATACGGTAAGTAAAGTTATTATTATACGATTTATAAAGAAATTTTAATGCATCTTTTATATATTCTAGTTTTACAAATAAAACTGTTAAAGATGCCAAGATTCCATGTTGTGTTGATGTCAGAACCTTATGGGGCATCCAGGTCTATATATGGCTTGCTTAAATAATGTTAAATGCTGTTTGTGATGTGATGTTAAATAAATTTTACCAATAAAAACTAATAAAATCCACTCTTAACTGCATCTTTTATTTCAATTTAGTAAGCAACCAAATATTTTGTTAATGTGACAATTTCGTAACAAAAATTTATATTTAATGGTTAACAAATATTTTAATTAATATCACATACTCATTGTTAAAAATATTTGTTAGGTTTTAACAATTGTTATTAACAAAATAATTGTTTGTATTTACAAATTTGGTTGTTGGTGCCTTTTCAATTAAAAAGTTAATTGTATTGACGAATTTGGTATTCAATATGACAATTGATTTGTCGTAATTTTTTTCTGTGATAATTATATATTATTCTTCTCTTTATAATTTTAATCTAAAAACTTATTGGCAACTCTATCATTCCCACTTTAATGCTGATGATGAAAATGATGACAATACCAACCCAAAATTGATGATATTTCAAACCATAAATTTGAAGTTTTATTTTTTCTTCTTCTTCTTTTTTTTGGTTATTCCTTCTCGTCAAGGCGGCAAAACTAAACCAAACCCTATGGAAGGAATTAAACATTATAGATATTTTTTTTCATCGTCTTTGAGATTTGTTTGCTACGATTTTGTTTTCTTACTGTTGGTTGTAGTTATTTTTATCGTCGTTCTTAACGTTGGCATGCCATCATTTATAGCAACGAGAAATTCTATGAGTGAATTATGGCTTTTATGGCAATTCTTTTCTTATAAATGAGAATTAAGGTTTTATGTGTGTGTGTGTGTGCGTGTGTGTGGGGTAAAATGTGTAGCATGTGAATGTATGGGTGTGTATGATGATTTGCCAACTCCCTCTACTGATTTCCGATTTAAACATTATTTTTTTTTTTTGTTTTTTTTCTTGGCAAACAGTGGCGTTTTAAACTTTTTCTTGGGTGGCTTAATTTATTGACAAAACTGCTTAATTTTTTGGTAGGAAATTTAGAGACAACCTATAATTAGATTTTTGAGTGGAGGGTTAGCAAAAAGTTGGGAATTATTGAAAGTGTTAAGCAGTATTTAAATGGGATACTAAAGGTTTATTTTAAGGACCATTATTATATGAAAGTGATAAATAAGGGTTTTAAAATTCAAGGCATATATCCCAAATTAATCATAAATATTGTCGTTTGCTTAATGAGAATATAGATTTAAGATTTTTAATTCCGTTATAAAAATCTATTTTAAATCATATAAAATCTTTTTACCTCTTAGTGATCGTTATAGGCGACCTTGTTTTCATAAAATTATAACTTTTATTTTTTGTTTCATTGCATTTTGTTGCAACCTGCACTTTGCAACACGACTTTACAAACAAAGAAAACAAATACACCCACAAATAATTTATATGAAGGGGGTGATAGTTATTCGGTTACTTTGTGTTAGTGGTGGGGAAATGATGATGATGATGATAATGATGGTTGCTATTGGTGTTGCCAAACATTTGAAACCTTTAAATCTTCAATGTTAGACGCCATTATTTCTTCTGCTTGTCTTTAGGTCCATAAAACACTTTAATAGTTTTTTTTCGGCAAGATTTTGTAAAATTCATGTGATTTGGTTCGTTTTTTGTCTACTCTTTCTTCTTAATGTGAAATGAAATTAATAGTGTGTAGTAAGTAAGAGTGAGACAGTTGGTCAAGACACATAGCTGAGAGACAGTACAGGGTTATCCAAGAACTATGTAAAAGAAATATGTGCTCGGCAATCTCGGTCGGATAAAATCAGTAATCAGTACTAAGACCCTTTTTTTAATTTCAGGCGCAAGCAATTTAGAATTCGAAAATTGCTTTCAGAGCCAAAAGCACTTGACAGAAATAAAGCCCATTAGTGATAAATCTTTTTGACTCCTCTTCTCTCCTCGCTCTTATCATGCTTTTTCAGATCAGATCAAAAAATAATTAACGAAGAATTTTATTTAACAGAGTTTGATTGATTTGAATTGAACAATAATCCAAAAAGCATAAGAAATACCGTCTTCTGGTACTCTTGCTATAAAATTTTAAATCACGAATATCGCAAATACGATCGCTAAGTTTTAAAAACTCCTATC
Organism: Pollenia labialis; assembly: GCA_949318255.1. Classification (NCBI taxonomy): domain Eukaryota; kingdom Metazoa; phylum Arthropoda; class Insecta; order Diptera; family Polleniidae; genus Pollenia; species Pollenia labialis. The sequence continues at coordinate 22,167,510 of OX439141.1, forward strand.
ACCATTAAATTCAGCCTACTCGAATTAGCGAGTAGGGTGCCCAGCTTGTTAAAATTTGGGACTACACAGTGTTATTATAAGAATTTTCATTTCTAATGTTATAACAGCTCATGAACATTGTTTTAGAGGTTGTAGGGTGCAAGTGAAATTTACGTTTGTACGTTCTTGTCGTATAACAATTGCCAAAGGAAAAATTATGACCAAAATAGGTGGAGTTCAAACAAGAGTGATATATTACGAGAAAATAAAGAGCTTTTAGTTTTTTTTTTAATCTCTCCTTCAATTAAAAAAAGTTTTAAAATAAAAATTCAATCTTAAGACAAAACAAAGTTGGCTTAACAAAAGTTGAGTACGTTCGTTTGATATGTAAAACAAAGAAATATTTTGATTTTTAAATTGTCCCAAATACCTGCAAAAAAGTACTTTTCCTAGAGTATAAGTACTAATGTGCAAGTTTCAATCCATTTTAATTAAATGAAATTTTTAGGATAAATGTTATAAACTACGTTTCTTTATTATTGCGAGAAATATCCGGAACACTGCCAGCACTCTATAGAGAAGTATATGCTTTACTAGAACATGTCATTGGTTATTTTCTGATTAGGATATTTAATACTAAATTAAATATCTACAAGTCTCTTATAGTCGTCTAATAAAAAATGCCAAAAAGGCTCTATTATGGAAATTTGATTTCCTTTTGCACACCTTTGTAATTGAATTGAATTAAAAAAAAAAAAAAAAATAAATAAAAAAAAAGTTAGATGCCTAATGTGCGTTTTGAATCAACATGTCACTAGCTTATGTATTGATCTCTCGATTCTAGTAAGGACGACAAGTCCATAAGCTCGCCTATTGTAGCCTTCCTGGCTCAGATTGCCTTTTTGGGTTGATTAAAAAGTTCAACATGTGGAAAAATTTTGTAAATTTGAAAGTTTTAAATATGTCAAAAAATATTTCTTTTTAATTCTGTTAGCCAATTTTTGTTGAATACACAGAAAAAATTAAAAATTGTCTCTTAATCACCAAATTCATAGAATCAAGCAAACATTTTGTTGATTTTGCACCTGTTACCAAAATGATTATACTAAAAATTGTAAAAATTTCAAACTGTGAATATTTTTTTTCAATAAATGATATTTTTAAATTAATTTTTATTTTTAATTAAAAAAATTATCAAAAAAACTATGCCGTTTTAAACAATGTGTTAATTGATTTAATTAAGCACACAGAAAGAAAAACACTCGGGATAAATTAAGTTTTTTATATTTACTTAAAGTGCGAGTCGTACTGAAAAATTCAAGTACGAATAACACTAAAAGGTACTTAAAACAATCCTAAACGGGACTATCTTCAAAAATCAATCCCGGAATTTCTTTAAATAAGTACAAAATTCTTAAGCCAAGCCAAAAAAGATTGAAGATTGAAATTACAAAGTGAGCATTTTAATCTCATATAACTTATCAAAGTTTGTTGCTGACACTACAACAACACCACACAAGTAGTTAAAAACGATTTGCTTGTTATGTGTAACAACAACAAAAACAACAGAACAAGACGAAAACACATTATTTTCATGGTTAAAGAGTAAAATTTAGATCTTTTGCTTCTCGTTTAGTTAACATTTTCAGTTGTATGTGTACATTAAGTTTTTAAAGTAAAACCCATATCGGGAATGATGCTGGTATTTTACAATTGAAATTCTGTAAGGTGTAAAACGGTTAAGTAAATCAATCATAATAAAATTATCCTTCTAATTTCAATCTTTGTTTTACTTAAATCAATCTAATTTACGGATTTTTTCCAGTACGAATTCGGGATTGAATATGGGTAAGTTATCTATTTCGCGATAGAAAATCCTTACTTGAAGCAATATTTCTGTATTTCATTCAAAAAAATCCGTACTCACCGTACTTTTAATACCGCTTCGGATTGACCAAAGTACGCATGGATTGATTTTTCTTTTGAACTGTACAGGTTTTGACGATTCCCAACAACAATTTTAAATAATTTTATTTTAAACGAAAAAATCAATAAAGATTTTTTGTTATTTAATTAATATCAAGGCGAATTTATACCAGGTGATCTTATCTTGCTACAAAAGCAACAGCTGATTACTAACCTTGTGTCAAAATGATATACCGTTAATGTGGTTCTGGGGAATATTTACTATATTTTATAAGTTTCGCTTAAAATTATGAAATTAGAAATTTTTTAAATTATTAAATTTCAAAACAAACAATTTAAAAGTAAAAAGAAAATGAAATATTTGTTTAAATTGTTCACTACAGTGTTGTAATATTTTTGACACAACGTTAAAATACTTTACAGTGTTGTAAACGTTTTCAAAACAAGACCACCTTGTATGAATTCGCCTTGATTAATATTTTAAAATAAAAATTTATTTCAAAACAACTAAAATGCGAATTAAATCAAAATTATATTTTAAATTTTCTTTTAACACAAAAATAATTGATTCAATTATCACATTAATTAAATTTTTTTTATTGATAATAAAAATTCTGTGTAGAGGGTTAATGCGTTTTTTTATTCTAAAAACCACTAAAAGTACAAATTTCCATATCTAATATAATATGAATTTTTCAGATAAGTTAATAAGGTAGATTTTAAGCCTTACCGATAGTATTGAAAAGCCAATTTGTCCCTATATCCTATCTTATAGGCCCTATCTTATTCAAATACCTATCCCGCGAGCATATTTGTATCAGCGCTAGATGAAATTATGGGTCGCTTTCGCTGATTTTCAAAACCAAAAAATCTCATACATATAGAATACTAGTTTTAACCCGTTACTTCGTTCACGTAAAAATCAGAGCAAGATTTAAAGAACACGGTTTATCCTTTTAAAAAATGTACAGAAATGTTATGGAGTTTTCGACCGCCCATGTTCTGACAATCCAACGATTAGGTATCATTGAAAATATTGTTTGCCTACATATGAAAAGCAAGGGGTCTCTAAATATGTATATTCCGGCCACTGGACCATATGCAATCTGTATACGAGATAGATCCATTTTTTATGACCCCAGAGAGTACACAATATATAAATCTAAGCTATTATCTATATTAATATAAATTTTTTTAAAAGAGAAAAGGCAACAAAGATTAAAGAGTACCAAGACTTTCCCTCATTTTAGGACCCCAGAAAGTACACGGTATGTAAATCTTGGCTATAATCTGTATATACCATATTAATTGAAGAAGAGAAGAAGGACCGATTATATCCAGTTCTGCCTTTTAAAGAGTTCTAATTCTATCCCATAAAAAATACTCTACATTTTAATCTGGGCCATTGGCAATCTGCATACAAAAATTTATACAAGAGAAAAAAGTTCTAAGGAACCATATTTTCCCCGATTTAACTTTTAATTTTTTTATTCTATCCGCCTGTCGAATTTCTTCCAAAACCATTAAGCGGTTTTCGAGTGATTGAGCCACAAACTTACAAACATCCAATCATCCTAACTTTCGCATGTATAATATAAGCGGAGCGCAAAATGACCACAGGAAATATGTCCCGAAAAGGAAAGTGAAGAACGGCCGCAAAATTTTACATGTGGACAATTTTTTTGTTTTTTGCGGATATTTTTCATTTTTTCGTTAGGTTGTTTTTTAATTTTATGTGGAATGAAAATTGACCCCAGTATCAAGGAATAAAATAAAATAACAATTTTAACTTTGGCCCTTTTTTTCGTTTACTAATAAAAAAAATGCAAATTTAAGGAAATAACAAATCACCCCAAACATTTTTACACAAATTATATATAACTAGCATTTAACCCGCAACTTCGTAAGCGTCTTCTTTTGCTTCGTGGACATATCTGTATGCCAAAGTTTATTTTCTCATTCACTCAGGACCTTGCATCTTGAATTTTATGTTTCTAGGTCCAATACTAACAGATATTCAAAAAGTACCAGTTAATGAACAAAAAGGTACCAAAAACTTCCCCTTATAGATTCTTATCCAGTCAGGACACTGCATCTTGAATTTTATGTTTCTTGGTCCAATACTAACGGAAATTCAAAAAGTACCAGTTAAAGAACAAAAAAGTACCAAAAAGTTCCCTCATAGATTCTTATCCACTTAGGACATTACATGTTGGCTTTTATGTTTCTAGGTCCAATATTAACGATAATTAAAAAAATACCAGTTGTAGAACCAAAAAGCTAAACAAAAATATCAAATATCCCGTATTTCCTGTTTTGGTACTAGTTTTTTCTCCCATTTAAATATCAAAATGTTCAGTATTGTAGTGGGAGCCCATAATTTAGTACGAATATGTCAAAGAAATTATATATACCAATTATTAACTATTTTTAACTATGTAATATATTTTTCTATGTAAGCTAGTTGCATGGTCTGTAAGGAATTTTATTTTCCATAGACTGAAATAAATAAATAAATAAATAAATAAATGTTTTGTGAAAAAAGTATCAAAAATAGTTCCGATTTTCACCCCTTAAATGTTCAAATTTCGAAAAAGTACCAAATATACTTTGGATACTAATTATCTTTACAAGAACCCGCGGTGGAAACCGGATAAACTACAGCCATTTCGTAAATAATTGAGATGAAAATCTCGTTCGATTTTAATTCCACTTGATTTCGATTTGTAGAACATGATTTGTATTTAACAATATTTTTCGATTCCGCTAAATTTTAAAAATTTATAGTATTTTCAAATCCTTCACTATTCTATTTAAATTAACTGTTAACTTAATTCTAACCTCAAAATAAATATAAGTTTCCCTTAACGTTCGTTTTTTTTTTTTTTTGTTAAAATCTCTTGAGGCTCATTACTTTGTTCTACCTACTACTACGAATACTTACGATGTTCTATTTAAAGCCTTTTAAAATAAAAGTGTAAGCCAAAAAAAAAAAAAAGAAAAGCGCAAAACCTTGGCAATAAAATTGCGCCAAATCACTTTCACTTGTTTTACTTCTTTCCGGAAGTTGTTGGCTGGCTCGATGGCAGCTGCCTTTGGTTGGAGTGTAAAAGAAAAATCTATAAAGAAAGTTTAATAAAATTACCCTTTGGGTATAAAAATACAAAATCTTGATGTAAACGAGGAAAGGAACAAATATTTGCAAATTACATCAATGGATTTGTTTAATATTCAAAATATTTTTCGTTTTTTTTTTTTAATTTTGTTAAAGAAACATTTTTAAACCAGGCTGCCGTTAATGGTTAATCAAAAGAAATGGCTTTTCTCGTATTTCATTTTTCTATTTATAATTATTCAAAACCATAGTACTTTGACAATGCCTAAGGTATAAATAAATTGAATAATTGAAAAGAAAAGCAAGGGAGTCCTAAATTGTTTTAAATATGAAAGATTTTAGTTTCGATATTGGTTTAGATTTTTGGAAAACTAAAATTTTAAAGGGAAGAAAAATCGCCCAGTGATCAAGAATTAAAAAACTTGTTCAATAATATATTTATTAGCATCCTGCTCTACCACCGAACAATTTAAGAGGGTGTCAACATTGTTAATCATACAAGAAAAAGCAAGAAAGTATAGTTTGTATAACCCGAACAGTATACCACATTTTGGAGGACCTGGCTAAACAATCTTGAATAAAACACAAATTATTTAGGGAATTATTGTAATTTCTTTTTATTATGATAATATTGGTATGGTTCAATTATTTATGGAACAAAATAATTGCCGCCACGACCTCGGCGGCACACCTCCATCCGATGGTCCAAATTTTCGATTACGCTGAGGCATAATTGAGGTTCTATGCCGTTAAAGTGCCGAATTATCTCATCCTTAAGCTCTTTAATTGTTGTTGGCTTATCGACGTACACCTTATTTTTCAAATAACCCCAAAGAAGGAAGTCCAAGAACGCCACCAGGTGAGATAACGCAACCATTGAATTTATCGCGGAAAAGAGCCATTGTTTCGTTAGCTGTGTGGGAAGTGGCACCGTCATGTTGAAACCACATATCGTCCACATCCATATCTTCCAATTTGGTCCATAAAAAGTTCGTAAGCATCTCACGATAGCGAACACCAATTCACTGTAACTGTCTGACCGGCCTTATGTTGCCCATAAACACCATCAAACGCTCATCCGGGTGCATTGGTTTTTCGACAATCACTCCTGGATTATCATTTGCCAAATGCGGCAATTCGGCCTATTGTAGAATCCACTGAGGTGAAAATTTGTGTCATCACTGGAAATGATTGTCTTCGAAAATTTACCATCCACAGCTGCCATTTCATGCCACCATTCTGACCATTGACGACGTTTGGAATGGTCAAGAGGCTTTAGTTCTTGAGTCAATTGCACCTTGTTAGCGTGTTAATGCAAGTCCTTATGCATAATGTTCATCAACGACGAGCGTGAGTCGGGAACAGCAGGAATATTTTCTGCAGTGCGAGCTGTACGAGCATGCACTGACCCGGCTTGCTCAAATTTTTGCACGATTTATCCGATTGTACGCACATTTGAACGATTAAATTGACCGAAAAATTTCAAAGTGCACGATATGCATTTTGATTTGAACGCCCATTGTCATAATAAGAATGAATAACTTTAACGCGTTGTTTGATTGTATATCTTTCCATGGTTCAAATTGCGTTCGTCTGATATTGAGACACGTCAAATTAAATGCAGAAAAAAACTTGACGTTTAGGTGTGGTTCCCATTCACCATCGGCCCGTTACAGTTGAAATTCCGTAAGGTATAAAACGAGAAAGTAAATCAATCACAATAATATGCTCCTTTTAATTTCACTTTTGGTTTATTTCAAGTGCAAATGCGGGATTAAATCAACTTTGTGATACTTGAATCAAGCGCATTTTGAGATTGATTCAATCTTAATTGTACTTAAATCAATCTCATTTTCGGATTATTTAAAGTACGAATTCGGAATTGAATATGAATCAGTCGTTCTGTATATTATTCAAGAAAACCCGTACTCACCGTACAATTAATACCGCTTCGGATTGATTTGAGTACGGATAGATTGATTATTCTTTTGATTGTAGAAGTTAACTTTACCACATTTTTTTTTATAAATTTACACTAAAAAGAAAAAAAAAAGTTTTGGCATTAAAAATTATTTTTCGGGAGTAGTATTTGTTTGGGAGGTATGGCCATATATAAACCGATTCCAATAAAATATTGTCAGATGATTACGGTTGCAATAAAATATTTAAGTGCAATATTTAATGTAAATACCAACATAAGAAAATGGTTTATGGACGCAAAGACTCCATTCCGTATAGAAGTTTGTATGTATAAGGAATATGTGAAATTATGGACAGTTTCTGACCCTTTTAATTATGTAATTATAAAAAATAAGCCAAATAAATTCGTTATAAAGGGTTTGTTTGGAATTAAATGCATGTAAATTTGGGGTTTTATTTTCTCTTAATCATTTTTCACAAGATTTGGTCCAAATTGGTTGGGTTTGGCGATTTCTGATTATTTCAAATTTGCTACTCTCTAATATATCCTTCTTATTTAAATGTTATAGAAATTTCAGATTTCAAAACTTTTGGGAACCTCTGCTTTCGAATATCCATTTATATCATACAAAAGCGAATCCTTTAATGAAATTAAAACATCAAACAAAGTGATTAAAAGTTTAAACTACAAAAATTTCCAAAAAAAAAAACACACACTGCGCAGAGTGAAACAATCAACTCCAAGTGGAGAAACAAACAAGAGAAAAAACCGCGTTCAAATAAATTAATTTAAAAACACGCCAGAACCAAAAGAGAAAAAATATTTTTACAAAAACACAAAAAGTGATTTCACAAAAGATCAAAAGACATCACAAAAAGTTATGAAAATAAAAACAATCAAACACACACGCACACATTTAAAATACACTTTAACACACACACTACTACAAAAAACACCCACAAATGGCTGAACAGGAGCTAAAAAAAATATCAACACACATCATGACATCAACGCGCGTAACGGAAGCATAACTGCAGGTGTTGTAACAACAACAACATCAATGTTAAAAGCCAAAAACCGTTATTCCCCAAAAATATAAAAAATATATAATTGAACAAAAAGGCAACAACAATAAAAACGTAATAGGTATTACCTTAAATAACACTGAAAAAAAGAGGGGGAAGAGTAATCGATGGCAGCGAAAAGACAGAAATTTAACATCAACACAAATTTAAAACCATCCCCTGAAGGTGTAGATTTTGTAAGAACTGATGCCTTCGTGTTTTGTTGCTGTTGTTGTTGTAGTTTTTCACATTTCTTCCTTTTGTGTCGCAAAAAAAAACAGAGATTGATTAACGATTTTACAGCCATTTCCACGATACAAAGGTGAATTATAAACAAAAATGGGGTTACATTTTTTGCAGAATTTGTTGTTGTTGTTTAATTTTTCTTGCCTTAAAGGGTAAGCAAATATAACGATGTCGTTTTATTTTTTTTTTTTTCAAAAGAGTACGTCTAAAAATTAATCACTACGTTATAAATTAGACTAAATTAAATATTTTTTAATAAGATTTAATTTGAATGTGCTAAATTTTTTATTTCGGCATTAAATGGTATTTTTCAGATCGGGTAATTCAAATTCTGGGTTATATTTGCTAGTCAATAGTGTTTCCATCAACTAGGCAAGTAAACTGTTAAGTATATGGGCATATCTCTGGCTTTAATTGCCTTACGGTATATTCACACTAAACAAATATTTGACGAAAAAAAATCGAAAAACCGTTACCACTAACTGCATTTGCTTTTACGTGTCTATAATATCTGTTACTTTACTTAATTTTGTTTCTGAAAAAATTGTAGAAGTATGGAATTATTAAACCCCTAAATTCGGGTTCATTAAGTCTGCTTTCACACGTTTCATCTTTTGATGCTCAACTCTTATGTTTTTAGGTGAGAGAAGAAAGAAGAAAGGGGGTTAGTACGGAGATGCCTGTACTCGGTCAGTACGCTTTGCGTTTTTATTCGTTGGTATATGTACAACGGTGGCTGCATGTAATTTTTTTTCTTTTCTTTTTATCTTTGAATCGCTATTAATAAAATTTTTGTTGTTTTGTACCGAAAAAGTTGAAACCGATTGCTGCGTGTGAATATATTGGCATCTTTAAAAGGGAATTGAAAAGAAGTTGAGCATCAAAAGATGAAACGTGTAAATTCAGACTAAGAAAACTTTATGCAAAATCAAACGATTTTAAAATAGAAACAGTGGTTACGTGTGGAGCCTGAAATATTTCTTAATGCTGAGCATAGTATAAGTACGCCTTTATTTAACTTTTTCATTATATCAACAACCAGATTGCTTCCTAACGCGAAATTTTTCAGATTACTCTCATATTTGCCTTAAGGTAGAAGTACATAACACGCGTTCATTCGTCGACGTTTTTCGAGCGTTTAAAAACTTTAGCGCATGAAAAATTGCAAGTTACACAACACGCGTTACAAAAGCCGTTCCTGTCAGCTATTTTTTATTTGTTTACTTATTTGTGCATTGAAAACGGATTCGAAAGTATATCGAGATTTATTTATTTTATTTAATTTATTCTTTTTATATAAATATTGTATGTTTTTAAAGCTCTTCAATAAATTTTTCTTTCACGATTCGCAAATTTGTTAAATTTTTGTTTTTATTGTCAGCTGATTACTTGTCAAAAATACACAACGCGTTAAAAAGTTCAATGTTAACCAACTTTCTGGCGTTAACGCGTCAAAATATTTTGCATGTAGCTTGTTCTATTAAAATACACTACTTTAACTTTTTTTGACAGAAGCCTACAGAGGGCGCGCGCACTAACGCGTGGTATGTACTTCTACCTTTATGGTCGTTATCAATAAGCATTTACAAACCTTAAAGTCCTATGGCCTTCAAGTCAACCGAGAACTTTTTAAGAATAACTAATCTTAAGGCTATGATAAGCTGAAGGTAGGCAAAAAGGTTTGCCAGATTCCAATTTGAAAAATTCTTGACTTTCAATTAAAAGAAATTTTTATTGTGAAAAAAATTCTTGACAGATAAAAATTTCTAAGTAATCTTTTATAAAAAACGAACACAAATCGTCAGTTCATTATTGGTTTAGCGCATATGCCAAAAAGTCGGAGTGGAAAAAAGGTTGACAGTAAGATTTCTCAAAATGTAAACGATATAATTTTTTTTATATTTTCTCCGCTGCTTCCAGTATTTGTTTTGAAGAAAAATTTAAATTTTTGTCAACATTTTTGAAAGAAGTTAGAAGTTTATGGTACAGGTTTTTCCGCTTAATTAAGTTTCTAAAAAAGCACGTCTTTTGACGCAATTAAACGGGAACTCAAATAAGCAGTACTCGGTTAATTGAATCGCCGACGCAATTAAAACGAAAGTTGAACAAGATTTGCAAGGAAGCAAAACAGCCATGTGTAGATAGAAAATAAAACTCATTTCTTTAATTATTAAGCTAAAAAATGGTTTAGGTTTTTTAAAACAAAATAAAAATAGGGTACGTTCATCGTAAAATTTTTCTCGCCGCAAAATATTTTTTTTACGTTTTTGGAGCAAAAACTCATTAAGTAGACGAAAACAATTAACAGAAAAATTTGCTCTTGTTTTTCGCAAGGAGGTCTTATTTTGCGAAATAATAAAGCGGGTGACGCAATTAAACGAAACTCAACTAAACGGGTATTTTTACATAGACAGTTATACTGAATGATTTTGTTCCATGATTTTAAGTGCAATTAAACGGGAATCTCAATTAAGCGGGGCTCAATTAACCGAAAACAACTGTATTTAATTTAAAGTGAAAAATATTACTTTGTGCCCCATTTTCTAAAAATATTTTTAAAAAGTAGCTTTTTGTACGTATACTTATTGCTACACAGAAAAAATTAAAAACCAACTTCAATTAACGTATTTGTTAGGAATTTGTACTTTTAGTTAAATTATTTACTGATTTTCCGCCTGCAAACAAATTGATCATATCAATTAACACATTTGTAAGTTTGAGCTTTTCTTGCTGCCCAGTTTCAATCAATAGGTTTAATTGAAATGTGACATCCAGCAAAATGGGCTACATAAAACGTAAACACAAATCAAAATTTTTTTTTTCAATCAACACATTTAATTGAAACAATTAAAAAATTGTTTGAAACTTTAAAATATTTTGAAGTTTGTGTGTATGTTTTCGTATTTGCAAATATACACACAAACATTATAATTTTTATTTTCAATTAAGGCAAATTAATTGGAACAATTAAAAAAATTGTTTGAAACAGCATTATTGAATTAATTGAAAAAATTTTGTTATAAATTTTTTCTGTGTATGCATTGAGTATATTTGCTGAAATGAAAGTTTCTATATCAACAATCTCATAAAAAGTCAACATTGATTATATTTTTCTTTTTTTTAGTTTTATTCCCCAAAACCAGTTCCATTTTTATATTTTTAATAAATTTGATTAACTATTTTTTTCTTGTTGTCATTTTATTTTGTTTTTGCTCATGAACCAATTATTAGGTCTATGCACGGTCCAATTGGTAGGTCTGCTCGAAACGCCTGCTGATTATTTGCAGAGTTGTGTTTTTTACATGCAATTGTTTTTGACATTTCTACCATTTTTTACACAAACAAATTCCTTTGTTCTTGACATCTTTAACATTTTTAACAAAAACAAAATGCGTGTTGTTTTTTTTTATTGGATTGTTGTAGTTGCGCGCAGACCTACTAATAGGGCCATGGGTCTATGCAGAAATACAGCAATTAAAAAAACAACACGCACTTTCAAAGTTATTTTCGGGAATACAAAATTTATCATTAATACGATTTCCGTATGACGTTCTTTGTTTGTATGCAACACGATAAAGATATCAAAAAGAATTCTACAAAAACATTTGCATTAAAAAAAAACAACACTACAAAAAAATCAGCATTCGTTTTGGACGCTGATTTTCCTTAAAGGATATTCGTATATAATAGTATAATTAAGTGGCAAAGATCTCAGAGGAGATAGTGTGGTGACTATCGAAACATGTCAGATCAATCTGTTCGTGAACATGGGTCGAGCCCAGCGTCAGTCAAGAATGAAAAATTATCATTACCTTTTAATTAATTTCATGTTGTAAAAATTCCTTTCTTCATAAAATAGTTAAATGAAAACAATATTTAATGAACTTTAACCTGATTAAAATATTAAAAACTAACACTTCTTACATCTTTTTCTAAAAACACTTTTTCAAACTCTCTTCAAAGCAATTATTTTGATAACTTCTTTAAAATCTCTAAAAATAATTCCAAAATCTTTGCGAAATGCCACAAATTTAAGCGTTACCAAATCGTCTCCACAAGTAATATGGTACCCTAATTTCTAGAAATGAGAATACGAAAAGCAAATACAAAATCGCTGAAATAAAGATCACTATCATTCTCGCAACTCAGGCAACAGAAAAAAAACAAAAACGACATACTAACTCTCGTAATAATAACAATAAAGAAACGCATTGGACACAAGAAATCGAAGCTGAGAGCAAAAGACAAAAAAAAGTCAAACTGACAACTGATAAAATACTAACGAAACTTTAAACAAGAAACCAACATAGTTGGTGCTGCAATAAAAAAACAAACAAACAAACAATACTTTGTGGTTAAAGCAAACAAAAATGAAAAGGAATTCTTTCACAAAATCAATGATACCAATAAATTTGGTTGAATGCAAACGCGTGCGACAGACACTTGATGATGATCGTATGAGTGCATGGCTTTTGCAGCAGGCATCAACAACGGTTTGTTGTGGTCATACGCAAAAAGGAAGCGATAGCCTATTTAAAATAAAGACTGCTCTGATTTTTGGGTAAGGTGTACCCTACAATATGCAGCAGTTCGGATTGAAGTTAAATTTATATTAAAGAAGCGGTGTTAAAGGTGTAAGGAATTTTGGCCTGTTCATGTAATTTTAACTAAAATTTCGTTGGCTCGACTTACAATAAAAAAAAGAATATTTCAAAATATTTTTTTTGTTGTTAATGAAAGTTAAGCGAACAAAGTTTTCGTTCGAAATCGATGAACAGAATGAAATGAATGAAATTAGAATGGAGTTACAATGGAATTTTACTAACATGAAACGAGAGAAATAATATTAGAGATGACTTAGAAAAATTTAGGGTAGAGCTGAAGGAGAATTGGAGGAACTATCTTTTCTTTTTTGTTTTATTAGGAAGTCGAATTGGTTGATCACTGCATTGACACCATCTCAGTAACTGCTCTGTAGGATGGGATCCCTAAGAAGCCTAACCTAACGACGAAGGAAGTTAGAGTGGATATAGAGTAGGATGAGATTAGAATTGTAGTATAGATAGATTAGAGTTATAGCAAAATTGTCGTAGTGCTACTGTAGATTAAGAGTGGAGATGATATAAAGTCACAGTAGTGTAAGAATAAAGTTAGATAAGAGTTAGTAGAGAGAAGATGGTTAAAGTAGTACTAGGGCTAAACTTAAAATGTTACGGCGGATTAACAGATAAATTGTAGTTATTTTAGAATTTGAAAAGAGTTACGGATAAGTTGGGGCAGATGTAGTAAAAAAATCTGGTTAGAGTTAGAAAATCATAAAACTGCATATAGGAAAATAGCGAGTTTTTAAAATAAAATAAAAGTTAGTCAAAAGTAAGAGTAAAGTTTGTTTTGCAATGGGGTCGTGATAGAGTCGAATTAGGATAATGTTATGGTAGTACAATAAAGTAGAATAAAAGTCGGTGTATACATTTCATTCGTATTAAAGCCCCAAACAAATCTTCTTACTTATTATAATATTTTGTGTTGTTACTCGTTACTAACAAGCTGATGAGACATGAACGCAAGCGCGCGTTTAACTAAATTCCAAAATGTCAGACGTGGAGAAATCACAACATAACAAGCTCTGGAAATAACAAACTGAAACATAAACACACAATCATACATTATTTAATGTATGTTGGTGTGCTACGTATGTTTATACAGTACGATCAACATGTTGGCTTGTTACATTTCTTGTTATTGTTGTTGGTGGTGTATGTGAGTAGTGCGCCATTATTGGCAATTGATGGCCGTCTGTCTGTCTGTCCCTCCGTCCGTCCGTCTGTCCATCCGACCGTCTGTCCCCAACAGGACAAAAAACTGAAACTATTGTATTCCTATTAAAAACAATATTGTGTTGACGACAACATTTGCTCTTGCTGCTGCTGTGGTAGCAATGACGATATTGATGCTGTTAAGGATATTTGCTGACGATGGTGGTTGGTTATTTAAAAGTCTACTTAGTTAGTTGGTTGGTTAGTGGAGCTGAACTAAACTAAACTTAGCACTCTAACTAAGGTAGGAATGTCGTGTCTCCTAAGCTATAAACATAAATAAATGCACTTCAATATTTTCAGCAAAAAAAAAAAAAAAGAAAGAAAGAAAGAACGCATTGTTTATTTTATTCTCATCTGCTGTTGCTGTTACCAGCTCTGACGATGCAGTCGATATTGATGATACTGATGAGCTGGATTTGTGTTGTGTGTAACAAATCTTTTACTGGAAAATAACAATATCATGCACAAATCTTTAACGCAAAAATGCAACATAACTTTTGGTATGACCAAATTTTAATCCAGTGAAAATGTCAACAGTATTAAACTCATGTACTTTGCAGGTTTGATTATTTTCTGGGGTAACGTGAAAGGCGTACGAAAGAGATGGCACATATAACGAGACGGGTGTATACACAGGATATACTCTGTTTATTTCTAACAAAGGATTTAATCAAAAACTGTTAAATAATGAACTATTAAAAAGGCCATAAAACTTAGTTTATGTTTGAGATGTTAGTTTTTGAAAGTACTTATAGTTGTTTACTAACTCCTGAAATTCTGTATACATTTTAAAATTTGTATTCCATTAATATTTTTTTTTTAGTATATTTTCTTTACACTTGCAATAATTTTTTAAATATTGTGGCATTCCTTTTTATTTTTTTAAAAGTTAATATCAAAGAAAAATTATTCTTTAAGCCATTACAACTTTAACAAATTTTCACAGGAGCTGACACTTAATAATACAATGATTAAAAAACGGTGCCTGGTCAGCTAAAATCTGCTTCCCTGCAACTTGATACCCGTACTGGCCTTATTTAAAAACAGTTCAGGACCTTTATAGTGCTGTGGACTATTGGTTCCTGTGGTACTAGATAGGATTGCGATCAGCCCCGATATTATGGGATCTGCCAAGTTAAAGCCCCAAATAAGCCTTAGGTGATGGTTGCCCATAAAAGCTGCAAGATTTATAATTAACAACGCGCCAATCTCTATCCCCTAGGGCGTAAATTGGTGTGTTGTAGGTTTAAGAAATTCATCTATTGCAAAGTCCGCTCCGACGCCATGATTTTGTATTTTTAATTACACAAATAAAGTTTTATTTTCGTTAGTCCAAGTTCTATGGCCAACATTACATTAGTAGCTGCCTTAGATCGTAATCTCATCATGCTCTTACCAGTGTGTAGAAAACAACTCGTTCACCTTTCTCCTTTTCGAGAACAAGACCCAATTCAGACGGGGACGACGTGTGAGCCCAAAATATAGCAGCTATAAGCGTATGCAATTCGGCAAAAAACACGACTTGATTGAGAGCTGGAGATATCTAATACTTACTGCTTCTGTTCAAAAGCAACAGTACAAATGGAGATCTACGGAAGGCTCAACTTCGCCAAGAAAATTCAGTGGAAAATCAGCCCGTAGAGCTAGCCATTTTAAGATCTCATTTGCCGCGATTTTGTGTATTTCCTCTAGCCATAACGTGATTCCCGAGGAGAATCAATCAATAACAAGTTAAGGACCGAAGTCCCAGGGGTTAAAGTGTTTCCTTGGTACCAGATACGATATCTGGTCAGCCGCGACTAAACTATTGAAAGTAAGACGACCTGTAAATTTCACCCTGCCATATCAGGTATTGGCTACTACTCTTCTCCGGAGTTCGTTTCACCAAAAGGAGAAATAACCTTAAGATCTACCCTATTGACACTGTGGATTAAACTGGAGATAACCATAATTAAGTCTTTAATGATAGGAAAATGTGATTGAACAGTAGGAAGGACATGCTGTTTACTAAAATATATTCCTGTGCAAATGATCTTGTTGGAAATACTTATTTAAGGTATCGACAATGCAACACTCTATTACGTGTGCAATTTAAGAAGGGAGAAATGACTTGAAGATTAATTGCCGAATGTTTTTTTAATTTTAAAAAGGCTTTGGTTTTTATCGCTGATTTGAGGCATTGAGACAAAAGTACAAAGTAAAAATGTATTCATAGATGCGTTTTTGTTCAGCCTCGTGTCAAGTAAATTAAGCATTCGCTATACAAATTCTAAGACAAACCGAAGGAAATGGACTTTTGATTAAATTTATAAGGCGATTACGGTCTGTTGTAGCTTAAATATTAACAGGCTCAGGCTCGGAATCAAAACTTTTGAATATTTTAAAAAAAAAGCTGAAATCTATTATTAACTCTTCTTTAAAGTTGATCAGATGATCTTCCTTACACAGAAAAAATTCTTCAAAATTGTTCACCAATTAAAGCATTAATCAAAAATAGAGTCAGTTTTAATTAAAAATTTAATCCAGTTTAATTTAACGTTTAGTCAAGTAACTTAAACGTTTAATCAAGTGCATTTAACGTTTAATTAGTTTGTTTGCTGTTGCAAATTTAATTAATTTTTTTAATTAATATCACAAATTTTTTAATCGAAATCAATTTTTATTAATTTCTGTGTACTTTTTAGGGGATGATTACACATAAAAGCACTTGTATGCAATTAACCATAAAAGCCAATGCAAATGACCATCGAGAATAGGACTTGCTAATTTTAACGTCTCCACAGACACAAAAATCAATAATGAAATCAGTTCAAACATGGACTTATCAGAGAATTAATTCAGTTTGGTTAGATTTTTTGAAAAGTACTGCATTTTTATTCTAGTTTTTTTGAGAGGCATGTGATATTTTTTTTTTTACTTCAAACCTTGTTAAAGATGCTCCCATATAACAGTCTTAAAATAAGAGTGACCATATCAAAGCTGTCATCTCTAAAACATATCTACGCTTCGCCTAAACGCTATCATTTCTTGTGGAATAGTAAAGTGAACCAAATTTTTATACATACATACTAACAAAAATATTCAATGTTACAGAAGCAGTAACATGTTGCAACCAAAATACAATAGCAAAGAAAAAATAAATAAATAAAAAAAGAAACAGAAATTTAGGATTCCGCCAAATATGTAAGAGTATGTATATTTTGCATGAAGACAAATCTAAAAAAAAGAAGGAAACGCAAAAAGACAAAACACTGAAGGTTACCCAAAGTTTTCTTCTCTGGAGATGTGGGTATACGGTTGTATAAACGTTTGTATGAAAATATATTTCGTTAAATGAAAGCCGGCACAAGTCTCTTGCCACTGTCAATTCAACTGTAGTCAATGTGTGTAGAACTGACAGAATGCGACCAACCATGCCAAACATACTCAATTCAGCTTATGATCTTGTAGTGGTTATTGCTGCTACATATTGCAAAGCTGTATTGTTGCACATAATGTCAAAAGATGGGCGCTGACTCTACCAACAATCACCACCATCAGTAAAGTCGTAAAAATCGTTAAAAGAAGAAGACGAAGGAACTGCAAGAACTGCAGAAGCCACTGCTGTTACTGCTCTACCTCAACTTCTACCGAGCCGCATTTACCAGCTTATTGCCCAGTATCATTTTGCATTTGCTGAGATCTTTAAGCCAAGTTTCTAAAGATCGTCTAGAGAAGTGGTAGACGGGTAAAGGTTAAACTTAAAAATGCATTTTTTTTTTTGTTTTGGTTTCTGTAGACAATTGTGTTTGTTAAGGATTTTACTGCTGCTGCTGCTGCTGCTTTGCTGCCGTTGCATGACAGCTACAAAGCACCACAATCATCAGAAGTTTTATAAATTTGAGCCACATTTAACCACACCATTTGCCCTCTCTACTGGGTGTTGCAAGTATGAGCGTGTGTGTTTTAGTTTATTGCGGTGTGCGAATATGCATTTAAAAGATCGATCGCATTTGATATATTTTCAACTGCTACTTTGGAGTTATAGAAACAACAAAACAATGCAGGCAAATATTTAATGTTGTTGTTATTCAACGTTTAAACATTGCTTCTGTTGAGAGGCGTTTACACTGTAAATTTTTGTTTTCATTATTACTTATTGAATCTTTATAAATTAAAATATTAACTTACATACAATAAATAATAAATTAAATCTTATTCCAATTCTTAAGTTTACGTCCTGCCAATGTTGGAAACATTGTTTCTAACCTCCTTTCCCGTTCGCACTAGTATCTAATCAGATAAATGCTGCACAGAAAAACTTATTGCAAAAGTATTTTCAAACAAACATTTGTTTGAAATTTTTTTTAATTTCTACAAATTTTTTTACTACTTCAATTAATATTTTTGTTTGATTTTAATTTAATCAACAAAAATGTCGACAACTATTCAAAAATATAATATACGCGTTATTGGTTTAAAGTTTTAATAATTTTATATAAAATATTTAACGCTCTTTAGTGTTGTCGTTTTTTTACATTTTCTTTATGTGAAATATATGAACAACAGCCAAAAACATACAGACTATTTTTGTAGGCCTTAAAAAAGGACAACAATAAGAAAGATGATAATAAAATAGTAAAAAAAATAACAAAAATAAAAGTAGGTAAAAAAACGTTTCATTTCACTCTTTAAACGACACCAACAATATAAGAAACAAAATAAATTTTTGTTTGGTTTCAAAATTGGTAAAAATAATTATGATAAAACAAATCCAGTATTCCATATTTTAAAATGGTTTAGTTAAATATATCAAATTTAAAAAATAAAATGATGACGAAAAACATATCGAGTCGGTTTGCTGTCGTTTTTTACTTTTCATCTTCTTTAGTCAAGAAAAGGATACAGCAAGAATGAGTGATAAAGAAAAACATTGTTCCTTAGTGTTCGATTCGGTAGATTTGTGGAAAACACAAACGCAAATAGTGATTGTTTAAAAAATCATCTTTCGAAAACAAAAATATTACTGTTTTTATCAAACTCAACAAATGATGAGAACATTTAATTCCGTTCGGTTTTTTTTTTTTAATCCACAAGCTTCATTGTGTTCGGTTCGGCTTATCAATGTTCGTCCCTTTTGGCTGGTAAAAAAAACAAAAACATTCTTACAAAAACAAAATTTACATATGAAAAACAACAAAAAGCCAGCAATATAATTTTACACAATACGCACACAAGCTGTTCGTGGTGCGGTCGTTGCTAAAATTTTTGTTTGTTCATTTCTTTATCAATTTAAAAAAAGAAACATTACAGTACATTTAAATATGAAGTTTGTGTACAGTACCACTACATTTGTTCTGTTTTTTAACGAAGAACGGAACATCATATAATGTTCGGCTCTTTCTTGAAAAAAATATCGAACGGTATTAAGGGTTGTGTTCGTCTATACAATCACTAAAAAAAAATAGATATCGTTCTTGGGTGTGTGTGCCGAACGCTAAATGATGTACTGTTTATTTTCGAACACTGATTCCAACAAAAAAAGTGTGTCACTTCTTCAGTGCTTGCTTGGGTGTGCGTCATTGCTTGTGCAAAATTAGTAAACTTTTTGTTTGATTCAGTTAAAATATTTGTTTGAAAAACTCAGGGTTTTTTCCTATAAACGAAATGCAAAATAAATTGTTTGAATATGCAAATTTGTTTATAGGGCCGATTTCAGACAAAAAATGTTTTGATTCTACAATTTTTTTGTTTGAACTGGAAAAATAATTTTTTCTGTGTGCAGTATATTTTCTCCCTGAGCGATTATTTTAAATATTTCGCTCCAGTGGATTTAGCTGCAATTCAAGCCAATTCAGATATTTTATTGAATATTTTGTTGTTTAGTTTTAGTTTTAGCTGATGTTACATTGATGTCTTTGTGAATGTTCGAGTAATATTTTGCATAGCAGGGAGCGGATGTGATAAATCAAAGAATTTTCTTTTGTCGCCTTTGGATTTTCTCTATGCACTACTCTATAACTGAATACCGTAGCACCAGATCGACTTTAAAACAGAGTAGTTAAGTAAAATTGTACAATCCACACTAAGAACAGAATTTCTTTCAGTTCAGATTTCAAAGAAAGAAGTAGCAGGAAAGTCTTCTTACAGACTGCCGTAATATTGTTATCAAAAAACGAAGAATGGTTAAAATGTAGCTCATGTAATTAGCCCGAATTTTTATTTAAACTTTTAGTATTTTTTTACTAAATAAGGAACCCATTCTTCTGCACTATTATAGGCACTCTTATGCCCGTAATTTCTACAAAAAGAAATCTACCTGTGCATAGAAATCTATGGTGTAAAAGCTGCCATATTTTAAAGGAAAACTAAAGGTAAAAACACGTAGGCAAAATATACGGTGAAAAAGGTAAAGATAACTGTTAGGTACGAACACGACTTGCTTTCTTTTGGTAGAAATTACAGGCATTATTCTTCTAATTTCAATGCCAGTGTAAACATCATATCTAAGAAATCCTTGTTATTTGCCTGTATACATGTTATTTTCTTCTCTCCTGTAATTTTTTTTTTATTTTTGTTATTCGACCACAAACATATTTTGTTGTTAAAAAATGAAAGAGTGAATTTGTTGTGGAAAACAGAACAAAAACTTAAAGGTGTTTATGTCGTTTTCGTGAAATATCAGTTGCTTATATGTTGTTTAGCTTTTAATGTTGTACTTGTCCAAATTGTAACGTGCAATTCAACAAACCAACAGCAAACAAGAGAGCAAGAGTGAGAGCGAGAGAGATCGGTGGTGGGTAATACCACAATAAAAATACGGTCGGTCTTTCATTTAGACTGGAAACATTTGCCTGGCTGTATTCAAACAAACTGATCGTCTGCCCTCTGCTGTCAATGTAAAATGTTACTTTTAGCGCATTTAATGAGTGGTTTTCATGGTTTCAAGTCTTTACCAACTATTTGTAACATTTACAATTAACAAAAAAGGATCAAATTTCAAAATTTTTAATAGTATTTACAAGTTGAAATGTAATGAGTGTTACAATGATTTCACATATTTTTTTCCTTTTTTTTGTTGTTTGCATGCCACGAGTTTAGTTTGGTTATATTAAGTTTATGTTAAGAGGTTAGAGACAATTTGTAAATTTTGGCTTTTAAGCTATTTTAAGGTGGAGATAATATATGTATGTAAGATTTTAAGGAAGTTAGGCGGAAATCACGAAATTGGAAAGGTATAATTATTTTTTTTGCATGATTTATAGCATCAAATGTGGAGAGGGTGTTGTTTTTAAGTTTGTCGGAATACTCGAAAAGTGCCCATAATCAATCTAAATTTGTTCAGCTTAACTGTAGCACAAAAGCATTTTTTGGAACCTTAAAATAACTTCACCGTATTAATACGGATTTTAAGTTGCTGTTAATATTGTCCGCAAATGAAAATGCAGTTCAAAGTAACGAAAAGTTCATTTAATTTTTACTGTAGAAAATTCAACCGCGAATTCCGTAAAAAAATGAATATTCAGTTATTTTATATAAATTAGTACCAAAAAAATCAACTACATATTCGTAAAAAGCAAAGGAATATTCAGTAATTTTTTGTAATTTAACTACCAAAAATAAATTTTTAGTTATCTATAAAAACCCGATTGTCTTGTTTTGTGTAAGCAATTCCCATTTTCTAGTTGTTAAAATTATTTAGTTAAATACATCAAATTTTAAAAGTAAAATATTTGCGGAACCATATTGGTCATGCTGCTGGTGTCTTATAATGGAGAGTTCTTCTGTAAACGTGTATAACGGACAGCGTGGCCATTTTGGCATTTTTGCAGTTAGATTTAGCATTATTTTGTCTGATTTAGCTGCCAATTTTCCATTTAGCAGTTAGCATTTTTTCAGCATTTTTCAATTACATATTTAGCATTATTTAGCATTATTTAATTTAAGAATATTCAAGTAATCTTCTTTTGAAAATCTACCATATTTTTTTTGAATTCACAAATCCCTACTCTTTTGCTAGTAGAAACTGTGCAATCTTTTGAAAGGCCTTTCATATCAAATTGTTTTGAAATTTGATATTTTGATCTATTAAATTCATGTTTAGCTGATTTTTTCCTCCAACGCCATATTGCATAGTTCCAAGTAAGAGTGCTATATTCGGCTGTGCCGAATCTTATATACTCTTTACCATTGTGCGAGCAGAATACAGAGCAACTAGACAACTATAGAAGAAAAGAAAATCCTTGCGCCCGGCCAAAGGCCGGCTATACTGAGAAGCTCTAGCTAGCGAAGCCGGTGTTTGTTATACCATAGAGGAGAAAATCCAAGGACACTATGACACTAGACGTTATGACATGCCACCGTGAGTTTATAGGGAAGAATTATGTAAAATAAATCATGTATAAAGGTATATTAGCTAAAATAACAAAAAAAATATACAATTTAAATTTTAGCATTATTTTTTGGCAGTTTAGGATTTTTTTTAGCATTATTTTATAGCTGATTTAGCTGTAGGTAATTTTTTGATAGTTAATTTATATAAATAACTGAAAATTCATTTATTTTAACGGAACATGGAGTTGAATTTTGAACAGTAAAACTTAAATGAACTTTTCGTTAAAAATAAGTAGACCGGTTTTTAACTGAATTTTCATTTATTTTATATTACAATTTCAGTTAGTTTTACGTATAGAATATCGTGCAACTGATTTAAACATTTTGTCAACTTAGTAAATCAATTTAAGATTTCGGATCCTAAACAGGAATCACACATTTTTTTCTTTAAGCAGGCTGTGCAATTGTACGATTTAAAAAAAATCATGTGTGCTCATAAAGTATGATATGTGGCTTAAAACCGAATTTAGGCGACAAATTTTTTTGACAAGTCTGCCCGTCTTAAAAATGCCATCAGAAATATGCCCTCTAGAATAAATTTCTTTTAAAATAACTTCTAGAATATTTACTACACATTTACTAGTAACGGGTCCGCCATCTAACGTTTTTTTTCAACAAGTGCTTTTTTCGTGAATGACTTACAGAAGATGCCGATTTTGCCAAAAAAAAAAATGATATTTTCAGATGAAGCTCATTTTGATCTTGGCGGATATGTAATCAAGCAAAATTGTCGCATTTGGGGCACAGAAAACCAGCACGCATACATTGAAAAGCCGTTGCACCCAAAACGAGTCACTGTTTGGTGCGGATTTTGGTCCAGAGGCATAATTGGGCCAATGGAAAATAGACAAGGAGTGGCCGTTACAGTCAATGGCGATCGTTATCGGGCCATGTTGAACGAATTTTTGTTCACAAAAATTGAAGAGGAGGAAATTGGCATCATTTGGTTTCAACAGAACGGCGCTACGTGCCACAAAGCTAAAGCTACACTTGATGTTTTGCGCCCTGTTTTTGAAGATCGCATTATCAGCCGCAGAGCTGATGTCGTTTGGCCACCTCGGAGCTGCGATTTGACACCGTTGGACTATTATTTGTGGGGTGCCGTCAAAGATAAGTGTTACGCCGACAAGCCAGAGACAATTGACGCTTTAAAGGACAATATTCCTGAAGCCATTGGTGAAATACAGCTGCACACAATCGATAATTTGCTTAAAAATTGGACCGATCGGCCAGCCGAGGCAGCCATTTGAATGAAATTTTTTAAGATGTTTTTTATTTAATATTAATAGACGAATCCCCTGAAGAAGTGAACATAAAATTCACGAAACGTCGGGAAAAATTAAATAAAAAATTTTGCATTTTTATTTTCACAAATGGAGTTAGGCCTCACCAGCTAAATATATATAAACAAATGAAAGTGGCCAAAAATAATGAAAAACAAAAAAAAAAAAAAAAAAACGAAATTGTTTTCCATTATTAACCGGAAGGATTGTACTTTCAAATAAAAAAGAAATTTGAGAAAATATTCAGTAGTTTTTTTGTAGCATTTTCCTTTTAATGCATTTTAAAGCGGTTACGTATTTTTAGTAACTACCAACCATTGAAGTTGGCCGCAACATTCCGTATATTTTTTTCCCTCTCAAAAATGAAAACTATTTTGAAAAATTGAGAATTCTATTTTATACCCATAAATAGAAAGAGGAATTATTTTAGAAAAAAAACTCCGCTCTTTTTTCACTCATCACTGTAAATTAAAAATAACATACGACTGACATCCATCTATATGACATGAGATCATATCTAATACTAAATAAAGAAAACATAACCATATATCAAAATGTAATGGTTGGTTAAAACAACTCACGATTTCACCAAACAAACATACTTTAAAACTGGACATCACGTTCATCATCATGACCAGCTTCGTGATCATCATCAGCAGTAACCGCTGTTATTCTTCTCTTAGCATCATCGTTCACAATTGTGACACAAGTTGGACAAGTTGAGTTACTAATGAATGATTGATTTATGAATGCAACAATAAAAAAATAATGCAAATAACAAAAAACAAAAATATGTACTAAAAATCTTCTGGGCAACAAACACAAAAAACAGAGAAATATGCAAAGAAAAAAACAACCATGACTTTTCCAAGGCACAACAATGATGAAAATGACCTTGAAGAAGCGCAAAACGAGCATACAACAAGTGAATATGAGATAGAAAACTTTGATGGATCACATGTGCCAACTCTGGCAGCAAAAACACTACCAGCTTAAGCTGATGCATAATAAAAATTAACAATATCGAATTTGTATACTTTACACAGAAGAAAAAATGTTAGTAAATTTTTGTCTTGATTTTCAAAGTTAAGAAAGCTTAATAGACTGGCATCCAAACAAATCATTAAATACAGATGGATTTTAGTCTCTACAAATAAAACAAACTATCGGAGAAGTTAGTTGTTCTGGTGAGAACTAAGCGTTTTTACACCCAAGAAAAATCAATTTTATTAGGTGTACAAAACAAAAATCCTTTACTAAGAATCCATGATCGTCCAAAATTGTGCATTCTTTCCGAAAAATGCATAATAATACATTTGGGATATAAATTATGTTCTTATTTTAAACGAGATATTCAGGCCTGCCACAGAAATCAATTTCGATCGAAAGTGGAAGTGATTTCGTATCTTGCTTCCCATAAAACGAAATCACTTCCAATCGGAATTGATTTCTGTGGCAGGTCTCATCTAAAAATCATTATTTTAGTTTTCAGCTTTTCGCCAAATTTAGCCATTCTGCTCAGATCCAAACAGATCCATTTAATGCTACAAAAATTTAGGTTCGAGTGGAAAATTTTGTAGAAAATTTTTACGAAATATACTCGAATCGGAAACCTAGGCTCAATATGTAGGGTATGATTTTTTCGCAACGAGAGTATCAGTTATGATCGAAAAATTACCTCTAATGCGGTTGGTTTAATCGTGAAGTTGATTAATAATGGTGTTTTCTTTTCTACAAAAACAAAATACCACATTTTAAAAGGTGTATGTTTAAAATGTCTTGCCGAACATGTAATACTGCAATTTTTTATTTGACGAGAAATTTTGATCGCCCTGTTTTTAAGAGCTGACAAAAAGTTTGTTCATCAATATGTAAAAAAAATGTAGATAAATCAAAAAGTGTGTTCTTCAAAATATAAAAATACACATAAGCCCAAATTCGTTAATAGATTAAATAAATAAATAAATGAACAAAATGAATGACGAAATTCCAATTTCTTCAGTTTATTTTTCATAAAATATGTAAACAAGAAAATACCTTTGCCAGATTGCCGATTTATTAACACCAAGTTTTTAAGATTTCTTGATTTGACGTTTTTTTTCAAAAACAATTTTAGAATAACGAATCCATTTAAATTTCATATCACTGACAACCTACCATTAACAATATAATGCTTTCTTTTGTTTTTACTATAAAATAATAGAAAAAATAACTATTAAAACTTAAAATTTTTACTGTTCCGATCAGAGGCGATTTTTTCCCAACTTCGTCTGGTTGCTCCATATATAAACAGAAGCCATCTTTTTACAGGGCATTATCAACACTCTTGATTTATACGGGGCGTAAAGTGCAATACCTTATGATATTTAAGGGTGAATTTTTTTAGAATAAAACACGCTGCTCTTTTAGATAGCAAAGCATTTTTGAGAAACGAACACCAAATTGCATTTTTTTAAATAAAATGTGACATTTTTTGTAGAAAAGAAAACACCATAAATGATTTGATTATGAAAGAAAATTTTTTGGCTGGATTGCCAGATGTAAATAAAATATTTTTTGTTATGTGTTGACACACTTACATTTTTTAGATACAATGAAGAAAATTTTTTTCATTTTCTATATTCACATAAATTGATTATATTCGAATACGGTTATATGCCTCATAGTGGCATATATGTGAATTAGGCTTATAATAGTCACATTAGCGATATAGTCCACGATTTGTATGCAGGATGTGATTAAAACCGAAAAGTACTGTATTATTAATCGTTGCCTGTTAGTTATCTAAGATTTTTTGTTGAACCAAAAAAAAAACTTCTTTTTACAAACATGTTTTCTCCGGTGTTTAATTTTACTGCATGATGCAGCAGAATAAAAGTAATGCCAACTAATACAAATAAATGATCGACAATGAGATCAATGTGATCATAAAGAATTGAATGGAAAGAATCAACTTTAAGATGAGCAAAAATAAGTAATAAAACTTGAAAAAATGCCACTGTATGCAAAAATAAAAAAATAAATTATGAGTGAAATTACAAATTGTTTATGGCGAGAAAGAAGCCAAAAATCTTTAAAAAAAAAACAGAAATAAATTTGATATTTTTTCGTTTTTGCTGTTTTTATTGCGTGAGTAATTAGTCCAATAAGGCCAGCAGCAGTCAGAGCAAAACAGATCCAACACTCTAATACCCGGCTAAAAGTTTGCTAAAATGGGATTTGGAGAACAACGTAGATGGAATAAGTAACAACAAGCATAACATCCATAACACATCCGGTGATTGATGGCACAGCTAAAATTTGTGAAAAAGGATGCCAAGCAGCTGTCAAGTTGTTGAGAAAAGGATTAGTAGCAAAAATGATGACGACGTCGGTCGGTTAGCTTCAAATAGAGCCGCTTGTTTCTGGTAAATCTGGCTGATTTTGTTAGCTGTGGTTAGTAGTGTTGTGGCAGGCTGTTGCACGAATAGACGACGGATGGATGGATGAATTGTTGTATATTTTTTTTATTTGTTGCCAGTATACATCATAAAGTCAAACATTTACATTCTGGGGATATGAGATCTTGCATTAAGTACGAGTGTACATGAAAAAAAAAAATATTCAGATGACACATTTGATGTTGTGAAATAGTCAAGTCTGTTTTGTTGATTGCTTGTTGATCATGACAAACGCACAATGTTTTCTGTTCATTGACTTGCGTTGCAACACCAACAAGCAAACTAAGGAGTGTCTCGAGTTAAATTTTAAGACAAAAAATTATATTTGATTAATTTGTCACTTGGCTTTGCCAATAGCATAAGTCATGTTGCATGCATATTTCAGAAGCATTTTCAAATCTTTCGATTTTTTTTAAATTTGGCAATGGAAATGGTAAATCATAACTTATGCCACTTACAAGGCAGTTTACTTTGTGCAACTTTTGTAGCTGCGATTCTTTCTTTATGGGTGGGCGGCGAGAGAGGATATAATGCCTCTTTCCTTACTCATCTATAAAGACAGAATAGCTGCGACAAAAATCGCACAATGTAGACAGGCAGTAGCATATGGGTCTACCTACCCACTATTTTCTAATTGATTCTCCAAGTCTTCCCCACAACGACACGGTCAATCTACTTGCCCCAGTTTTATCGCGGGCATTATGTTCATCTGATTTGGAGGTGGAGAGAAAATGCTTAGAAACTAACGGACATACAAATGAAACCTCAAAGAGGTCCTATGCCCCACTGGAAACCGGTGGATAAAGAGGAAGAAAAATCAGTCTCTCTCTCTCTCTTAGATGCGCAGTGTTTGTGCTTTATTATATTATGGTTCATATTTCTTTTAGAATAAGTCTCGTATGCAGTTATCATCACTCAGGCTAAATACTTCAGAACAAGGCGAATTAAATTTTAAGGTGGCAGTTAGAGGAATGTCAAAAGTTGCTTCTGTTTTTGACATATCGACCAACGAAAGCAACAAATAAAATACAATGTTTTGCTTTTGGTGTTGTACTTGTTGCAGTATCGCCACCACCGTTTACATGAATTCGCCTTGCCGCCACAATGTGTAGTGAACCACCTACAAAAGCCCATACATTAAGAAAAGCAGTGGAACTTTTACAAGAAAGTATTGGGGAAGGCATTATTTCAAGAAATAGTGATTTTATTGTCGACCGCTTTTACCCGATTCTACCTCCCTTGATTTTCTCCTTGGAGATCTTTCAAGGATTTTGTGTACGTAAATAAGCCAACTGATCACTTTCGAAAAGGAGTTTGAGCGATTGCTCCGTAAATCTTAAAAACAAAGTTATGGATAACGTCTTAAAATAAGAAGTGCACTAAGAAGCATAAAGCTTAACCTAAATACGAGCGGCAAGCGTTTTTTATGTCAAACATTCGCATTTTTCTACTAAACAAAACTCACATTTATAACGCGAATTCAAATATACGTCGGCTTATTTAAAAAAAATATACTGGCAATAGAAATTTCGTATTTAAAGAACGCTTGCCGCTTTTTTTAGGTTGTTCTGTTAAAATTATTTCGCTTTAAAACAGTGATAGGCAACATATACTATTTTTTTGCCTATCGCAACTTTAATTACAAAGTTTAAAATTAAAGAAATAACATATTTACTCTTCAGGGCTGTTCCTATTGTGCAACCACCAAGTTTTTAAGTGCCATCAAAAGAACTGTCTTAAAGTTAAAGCTCTAAATCAAGCACCATAAGCTCTTAGCGAAACTGTGAAAGCAGCTCCTATAAAAAAAAACTTTATAAAAGATCATCTTATAAAGTTTTACGTGATGAATTTCTAACGCTTCAATTCTTTTTATTTGACATAATAGAAATTGTCATAGAAAAAACCGTCATTAACACACAATAAACTTAATTCAAATTTTGTATGCCACTCTGTCAATTCCATTCCGTTGGAGTTCAAAAACAAAATAGTTCACAAATATATTTTTGCACTATTTCCGTAGATTAATCCCAAGAAAACGGTAGCATTTTTAAACGCTTAATTTGATTTCACAGAAATTAATAACCGAAATATTTATTTCTACAAAATCTAGTCAAGCGAAATAATTATTTTGAGTCGATATGGAGAGAAAAAATTAACAGGAAATTGAAAAAGAAGAGTAAAGAAAATAAAATAATAATAATTTACCTGGTTAAAAAAAAATTTTTTTTTTTTTTGATAAAACTGTGTCGTCATCATCACAACAACGTTGAGATGAAATGCTGAACGCTCACGATCAGCAGAGCAGGCACACAATTGTATCATGTGTCAAGTAAATCACACATCAAGCTTATGTGTGACTGACCGACTGACTGAACTGCAGAGTGTACGTACGATTTTCTCTTGGCTTGATTTACTCTTGGGCTTTCGTTTGTGGGATTTTATTTATATTTTTTGACGATGATGGACATTGATGTCGGTTAGTAACTTCTACTCTTCTTATCGCTTCAAATGTAAACCGATTTGTCTTGAGTAACCAAATGAGATATAGTAATAAATTTAGTTTTTTTTTTGCTTTTTGGTTAATTTTTTTTTTAATTCACATCAATACCTGGACTAAAAGTTAGAGCAGCATCCATTCATCCATTTGAATGAAGCGTGATTTGGTTTGTTGTGTACTGTTTATATTGAGATCGTAAAGTTGTGCTTGTATGTATGACGGAAAGATTGAGTATAAAATTTGTTGTCTTCCAGACGAACTGACATTAAATAAAATTGGATTAGTGTGGCAACAAACTGTAGTTCCCTTGTCAATCTTTTTGTGTAGAGAGCAAATCATAATATTTCGGTCTGGCCAGCAAAACCAATTTGCCAATACCCTACACAGATTTTTTTAATTCTTTCTTGTGTTTCATGTTTTCGCACATATTTAGAACAGTGTCTGCATTTGAATTTGTGGAGAATTCGCGGAAAAAATCGAGAGTATTTTTAATCAGCTGGGTTCCGTATTTTCATGGTAGATCGATATTAGGATCTATTTTTTTTTTTTTGTTATACTTAAATAATATTAATTTACTGAATCTGTCTTCTGTAGGCTTTACAGTTAGTAGAAGTAAACATCTTAAACCTAAAAATTTAAAATTTGTCCGAATCTAGTAGAACTTTTATGATTAGCCGGTCCTCGACGGTGTGGAAGATCGGGTCTTCGAAGCCTTGTTCGTGTGTGAAGTTCATAAAGATGAAGCGGACTTAGATGGGATTCCAGTTTAATATTTTATAATATATAAATTTTCATATTATTCTAATGTGTATTCTAAGTCAAATTACAATTTTTAAAAGCTTTTACTAATTTTGCATGGACTTTGCGAAATTCATCTTTTACCAGTGGACTCTCAAAATCACTATCGATGTTCTAAATTCTTATATAATTTCTATGTAATTTCTTATAATACGGTAAGTTCGAATTTTCTTGCACCAAGTACACAACATTTATTCAAGTATGGATTTTCAATAAATTAAGTAAAACACTAAGATTGAAACAATCTCAAAATGCGCTTGATTCAAGTATTATAAATATAAAGTTGATTCAATTCCGAATTCGTACTTGAAATAAACCAAAAGTGAAATTAGAAAGATAATTTTATTATGATTGATTTAAATACTTACCCGTTTTACACCTTACAGAAAAACACTCGGGTTAAATTAAGTTTGTTGTATTTACTTACTTTAAGTACAAGTCGTGCTCAAAAATTCAAGTACGAATAACATGTTCTTCAATTACTTTCAAAAACCAATCCCGGAATTTCTTAAAATAAGTAAAAAATTTCTAAACCAAGATAACTCATCAAAGTTTGCTGCAAACACTACAACAACAACAACACAAGTAGTTAATAAACGATTTGCTTGTTGTGTATAGAAACAACAAAACAACAGAACATTATTTTCATGTTTAAACAGCAAAATTGAATTCTTTTGCTTCTCATTTAGTTTATATTTTCAGTTGTATGTGTACTTTAAGTTTTTGAAGTACAACCCATATCGGAAATGATGCTGTTGTTCTACAATTTTAGGGTGTAAAACGGGTAAGTAAATCAGTCCTAATAAAGTTCCCCTTCTAATTTCACTTTTGGTTTATCTGAAGTACGAATTCGGGATTGAATCAACTTTATAGTACTTGATTGGTTCATTCTTAGTTTTACTTAATTCAATCCCATTTTCGGATTATTTCAAGTACGATTTCGCGATTGAAGATCCGTACTTCAATCAATCTTTCTGTACTTGATTCAAGAAAATCCGTACTCACCGTACTTTATTACCGCTTCGGATTGATTTGAGTACGGATGCATTGATTTCTCTTTTGAGTGTATGTTTCGTATCATTTTCTTTCGCACCGCATTACAGAGTAGCCCCCAGATCTTTATGCCATACCTGGGAAGGATCTGACGTATATGACGTTAATTTTTAAAAGAAAATACAAGCTGGTTGATTTCTGTTGGACCCTAATGGCTGTATTATATTCCAATCAATGAAAAGGATTTCGTTTTTTCTGCTTAGTGAAATTAACTACCTGTGACTTTTATTGTATGAATATTTAGACTTCACCCTCAAGCTCTGCACGATCTATATATATTTTCGTAAGCTATTTTCATCATTTCATTTCAGTGAATTGCATTTAAAAGGCTTGTCCCCTGAGTTCTCAAGAAATAACGGGTGACATTTTCATAACAAAACTAATTCAAAAATTTTGTGCAAATATCTGGATAAACTAACTGTATTAAACTGTCCCTAGTAGTGACAACATTTTATATAAATTTTAAATTGTGTGTGAATTAAAAACAGAATTCCCTGTCTGAAACTAACAACAATTTTTCTGCTAAATATTTATAGTATGTGTATGTGTATTTTTGTTACCCGGTATGGAAATTTAAATCGCATCATTTTGACAGTGACAATGACATATTTGTGACATGTGATGGAATCATGTTAGTTCTACGTTTTAAAATTGTTTCCCACCAAAAAAAAAAAACTATAACGAAATATACAATATACAAGAGTAAAGGAATCATTTTTATAATAAATAAATTAGTTAAATTTAAGAAAAAAAATGTTAGATATTAAGAATACAGTGTTGGCTAAACTTATTTGGGAAACATTTTGGCTGTTTCCAGCTCTTCAATAAATTTAACCATACATTTAAGGACAGACAGACTTTAGAAGCTTATATTTTTCTGAGAGTGAACCATAAAACTATTGTTATAGATAAAAATTTAAACTGAGTGAAACATAAGACTATTGTTATAGATAAAAATTTAAACTGCTGTGTAAAAAGAGCACAACGGAAGTTAACCGTTTCCAGAAATTAGTTTTTGTGAAACATATAAAATCCCGAATTCTTTTATATCCCCACGGAGTCAGTTTAATAAAAAATGTCATCAGTTCGATGACTCTTTAACATCGGAGGAAGGACTCATTAAGCTCAATAAAAATGAAAAACTGTCATGACAATTTGTCATGACAAACTGTAATTTAATTGAGTCATTGGGATGGACTTAAGTCAAAGTGAGAGAATATTATGATTCACTTACCAGTCACACATGTTTGTTTCTGTTTTATTGTATTCCTGCCTTTTTTTACAGAAGAACTCTCAATTATAAGATACGAACAGCATGCACGAAAAGGTTTCATTATACTTTGAAAATTTAATGTGTTTAACTATATAATTGAAGCAAATAGAATATGGGAATTTTTACATTTTACTCGTCATTGAAATAATGTCACTTTTTGCCTCATTAATGTCATCATTTATATGAGGATGCATTTTTCTAAGAGTGCACTGCGGTATTCAATTATGGGGCACATCCTCGGCCTCGCATATCGAAAAAATTAAAAGGTGCCAAATTAAACTTATCCCAGCTGTCCAGCTGGTATGTTAAGAAGTCAAATATTCACAATAATATAAATGTGTTTTTAGTTAAAATTATGATTACGGAATATGCAGTAAAATATTTAAAAAGGCTCGAATTAAATCTAAATCCACTAGTTGGAACTATTTTAAATGATGGTGGCAACAGTCGTTTGGGGAGAAGAGATGCTGCAGGACTCATACGATTAGAAAAGTTCTAAGCACCTACATACATATGGGAACAGAAACAATGAACGGAAACACTTTCGTCCGGCACTGGCAGGACATAAAGTAACGAATTAGATTAAGGTTTGATTTATTACTGTCAGTTTATATCAAATATTTAAAGATTCAATACATAATAATGAAAAAATATCACAAGTCTTTGGAAAACTTTTCTCAATTATTACACGGACATCGGTGCATCAACTTCGCTAATCATAAGGAATGTTGAAGATCCACATACATATGTATATACTTTATATATGAAGACATACCCTGCAGCTAAATTGTTACTAGGAAAGTTTTGGACTAGTTTATTGCTAGTTAGTAGGCGTCGAAAAATGAGAAAGATGATAAAATTTCGGCAGCGCTGCCGTTTGTTGTTGAAACAACAACAATACTACAAAAGTTCGCAAAAAACAATTTAATACTTATTCGTTGTAGAAAAAACAACAACTCCACAAAAGCAGATTAAATAAACAATTTACTTGCCTGTTGTAAAAGCAACAATAACACTACAAAAAAAAGATCGTACATTTTTGATTGGTCTTAGAATAAAATAATTATTTTCATGTTAAAAAAAAAATAAATAAATATTGTTCTTGTTAAAATAATTAATATAAAATACATCAAATTCTTCAAAGTAGAATGATGACGAAACCATATCGGGACATTCTGCTAGTTTCTTATAGTTCTGAAATCAAACGGGAATTCAACAATATTGACACATGGCGTTGTAAGAGGAAAATAAATAATACAATATTCTCTCTCTCTCTCTGGTTCCATTAGAAAGTGCTCAGAATTATTCTTAAATAAATACATTACAGTCGTATTCATAAAAAATAAAATAAGTTTGAAATGCGTTTTAAGGCAAATTTTTTTTTAAATTTTAATTTTTTATGAATACGGCAGATACACTATAAAACAATTATTAAGTATGAAAAAATATTGACGGGACTTGTCAAATTTACTTTTGCTTTTACTAGTCATTATACTCTAAATAAAGCAACTAGTTTTAAACTATAATAAAAATGTATTTACAAGGTTTAGTTTAAATGTGCTAAATTCCCATTTCATACCATTGATAAACTGAAATTATTATTCCTTTATTAGGCCAGATTGTCTAGAAACTTCATCCACAGATTTTAGAAAAACTGAAGATATTATACAAATAAAATTGTAAAGCGAATAAGAATTATAAACCTCAGTTTTACTTGTAACAATATCAAAGCTTAAACAAAAACAACAAACAGTTATTTTATATTTTCTTACAGACCCGACTACAATTGGTTGATTTTTTGTCAACTCTAAATGTAGTTGTATGTGGGTAAAGAAAAAACAAAAATAAAAAAAATTACTTTTTTTTGTTTTGCTAGATCAGTTTTATAAAACTGCTTAAAACTGAGCTAGTTGGGGTCCTATGACAACCCAACGATTTATAACTAAAGATAAATGAAAAAAATCGAAAGTGCAACTAGTTAAAAGTAAATACAAAAGAGTATATTTCTAGCTAAATACTATTCACTTTGTCTACAGGGTAATAATATGTTGTTAAGATCGAT
The DNA here is from genome assembly GCA_949318255.1 of Pollenia labialis. Classification (NCBI taxonomy): domain Eukaryota; kingdom Metazoa; phylum Arthropoda; class Insecta; order Diptera; family Polleniidae; genus Pollenia; species Pollenia labialis. Next base: position 22,202,359 of record OX439141.1, read on the forward strand.
TAATAACATACAATAGGTCTGGCCTACTCTAGAAATACATTTTAAGATTAATTCTTAACAATAATCAGTATTGTGGTTATTTTGTTGAACTGTTTATGGTTTTTAATCCAAATTTTAATATTTCAATTAGGCTAAAGTTCATCATATTTAATTTTAATTAAATTATTTTTATAAAGAAAGGAATTTTACAACATGAATTAATTCTTAACTTATCCCAGATCCCATATAAAAACCACTACCGAAAAAATTTTAATTCTTGGGAGAGCTTATAAAAAGATTCCACACAACCGAATGTAGCGACATTAGTTGCTCCATCTTGATTAAAATTTTATTTTTATAATTATTTAAATAATTTGAAATATTTTGTTTTAACAAATCATTAAAATATTTTTATCGTGTTTTACAGATTGACTTGTTCGTTTGAATTTTTTTTCTTTTGTATCATTTTATAGATTTTTTTTCTATTTTATAATTTAAAATTAATCAGTATAACACATGCATATATTATTATTATTTTTATTATTAATTTACAAATTTCCATATTAGTTTTTTAGATGGTGATAAATAGCTTGTCATATTAATGATTTAAAAAATTGATAATAAAATAGTAGAATCAAGCAAAATATGTATTCATAAAATTCAAATGTGCATTCAAATATTTGCCTCTTTCTTCGAACAATAACGCACAATGGGAAATAATAGTGACCTTTAACAATGATCAAACAAATGGGGCTGGTAAACTTCGGACGTTTATTTGATGTTTGTTTGCGCAAAAGTCGCCGATGATTTCTTTGTTTAAAGTTTTTTTAATATTGAATTAAAATATTTTAGTAATAAAAGTTGAGACTTTTGTTAAAAAAAAAAAATTAAAACAGTGGGCAAGTAGCAAATCACTCAATAACATTTTAAAGAAATGTTTCGAAAGATCTTAATTATTAACTGAAAAAACAAGTATTTCGCTTAAGTAACGGAAGAGATTTCAGTATCATTGTTTTTGTTTTTTAATTTAAGCAGTTTTTTTTTTATTAATGATTTATATGAAAAAAATGCTTGTCAACAATCAATTGTTATGACGCAGCGAAAATATTGTCAATTTTTAAATTTAATATTAGCTCCTAGCTTCATTGAGGAACAAGGATCAGGGATCGACTCTCCTGGAAGAAGTACTCATCGAAATATTTGCATTGAAGGCAACGTAGAAGCTGTGCGACAGATTGCTGAAAACTATCCATCTGCCTTAACTCGTTCACTTTGGTTGGATCTTAAGATCCTTCTATACAAAATGAAAATTGTAAAATCCCTACTGCCGCAAGACCACCAACAATGACTACAATTAACAAGGGAAATTCTTATTTAGCCCGTCCTTCACTTAGTGGCGCATACGTAATTACAGTTTTTGTTTTTAGGAACTGCTGCAACAAAATACTGCCCTTTTTTGTTTTATGCCGTATAAAACCAAAACCATCGATATATGAACCAATTCGCATATCGTTGGTATTGGGTTGAGTTTTCAAATCTATCAAATAAAATATAGAATTTACTACCTTTTGCTAGGAGCCTTTCCCTTTAGTGGGCAGTTTTGTTAAGTAATTTAATTTTAAGCCTTAAGTTTGTACTTTTGACTGCAGCTTAATCCCCACAAAGCGCAACGCCAAACGGATGATTCAACTTTAGGTAGCATTTGCCCGAATTACCTTAGATCTTTAAGTTAAGATGTTGTCATTATACGTTTCTAAACAGCGACAAAAATTGTCGATCCCGGTGAACCACCATGCACGAATTTACAATACCACGAATAATCTTTAAAAAAAACTTGTCTTTTAGGTTTCATTAAAGTCCAATGTAGATCAAGATTTCCACAGTCATTTCCATTTTAAGAATGTAAAATTAAATATTTATAAGCCTTTAGACACCTTCTTCAGTTATAAAAAATTTTAAAAAAAAATTCACCTTGAAGTGATTTAAGGGGCAGGGAACTCCAGCATATTACGAGATGTTTTCATAGGCGAAAGTTTAAAGTTGTGGAATATTTGTAATCAATAACATTTATAAAAGCTTTAAAACCGTAACAGTATTTGTTTTTCTTTTTTTATTTTGGGTTTTGATTAGAGAACTATTGATATTTGTCCGTCGATTCCAATGCAGTTTACTCGCATTATTGAGATGTACGATTTCTAGATGACATCACTTAATTCTGTACGCAAAGGAAGAAAACAGTTTTTAAAGAAAAAAATCTATACACAATACGTTTACTGGGAATATATTGTCACCGCAACTAAATTATGGTTAATTCAGTCCTCCACAGGGCAACATCAACAATTATTTTATAATGTTTGCTTGCACCTTGAATCTTGTGCGTGCATCTTCAAATCGGTGTATACACCTTTCTTGCTGGATCGTCCAATTACATTCGGCTAACATAATCTAACCAGCGGAGCCGTTTTAATTTGGCGCGCTTATCTACTTCGAGGTCTCGCTATAGCTCACAGATTGTACGGCGTCTATAACCACCTTCCTCACAGATTATCTCGTTCATTTTTGGAAGGATCTTCCTCGCGAAGGCGATTTAAATTGATTTATCCGCTTTAGATATCACTCATGACTTTGCAACATACGGTAGCATGGGTAGGATAAGGTTATTGTAGAGTGTCAACTTAGTACTTCGCAACAGGGATTTGCTCTTAAATTATGTATACCACAATAGTTGTATGATTGCTTGAACAACCATAATATGTTGGATGATAAAAAAAAAGCATGAACTTAATGTTTGATTTAAGTCATACAAACTGTCATAATAAATATGTAAATTGTGGCTGGTAGCCATTGATGTGATTAAGAGTGTTATAATAACGATAAGATTGCGGCAAAAAAAATATAATTAAAGAATTCAATTGGTCTGATTGTGGGTGTCGTTGTCGTCGTCGGAGTTGGAAATAATAGGAAAAAAACGGCATTCGATATTCATCGAAATTTACATTTAAATTAAAATGCGATTACGATCGAAATAGAATGGGGTGGTTTGAAACGAGTCGTTCTTAAAAATAAGAATTATAATTGTCGTAAACGCGATAAATACTACATTGTCGTGATCGTAGAATCCTAATTATATCGAAAAAAAATTTTAAATAACTACAACTACAACATCGACCACGACAACAACTCTCGTAATAAGAATGAATGTAACCGTTCGCCCGGCTAAAGCCTGGTACTCTGTTCAAATTTCACGTGAAATGCTGTCAAAACGCATATGAAAAAAACTTGTGCGGAATGTCTATGAAATAATGTTGATAGAGTTGTACTCTGTTTATTTTGTGAAAAAGTTCCGAAATGTTTCTGGCAACATTTTTTTAAAACTGCAAAAAAATATAAATTGATTATTAAAAAACAGTTTTTTATCCATATTTACTTTCTTTTTTATTAAAAAAAAATAATTTTTAGTAGAATACATGTGGGGTTTGTTTACATACGCAAAACAATGTCGCATACTTTGCAGGAATAAAAACGTGAAATTGTACAAACTCGCATGTCAAAATTTTCGTGTGGAATAATAAATGTTGCTCTACATTTTTCACAAATTTAAGGTCGGCATTTGGCCCTTTTTTTAACGGTTTGTGAGACTTTTTTATCAACGACTTTTACGGCTTTTTTAATTTTTAGCATATTTTTGTAAAAATTCTCATAAAAAACATTTGCAGTCAATTATAAATTTTCTTATTATAGGCCATTTACATAACAACCAAATCTAGTAGATTTCACATTATACTTTCTTGACATTGACTGACAAAAAGAAATAGACGTTTAAAAATTTAAATTACCTTTTTTATAATAAACATAATTTATTTTATCAACATTTGTCTTTTTTATTTTCCTAAAATTTTTACAAAACTATTTTAATATTTTAACAGTTTTTGTAATTTATTGAAATGCAATTTTTTTCTTGTGCAGGAAAGTATTTTTTTGTGCAATAGCGAAAAAAACATAGTTGCTTCACTAAGTAACTACTACTAGATTTTGTCGTCAAAGTTTAAAAACAGTTTACAGATTATTGTTCCTATGCCAACAATTTTAATACTGTTTTGCAACTTTGTCATGTGTACAAAGTCTTTAAGAAATATTTCGCAAAGTTTCAAAGAATAGTTTAAGCAAAAAAGCTTTTTAAAATAATAAAAATTGCATTGCAAAGCTCTTTTTACAAAATTATTTTTAGCCGCCGAATCAATGAAAGAAGATAAAATTTACATCGCTGCAGGTCCTTCCAAGAAACGTAATATTTTGTAATACATAACTACCATTCGAAAGACTGAAGTGTTTGTAAACAGCCTTAAGTGAACTAAAAATCATTTCCAGAGACATGGAAAAACACATTAATAATACAAATAAGAAAGAACAGTAGGTCAAGCCAGACTATATGATACCTACACCACAGTATTTTAAAACACATTAGCGAGAGTGCACCCTATTCGGGACCCATGGAGAATCATGCTTATGTGTCCATATAAATATGGATCTATCTATGTTTTAAATTTCATTAAATTCGGTTTGATAATTTCTGAGAGGCAGAAATTAGCCCTATCTCCCCTCGTAGTCCTACGATTCGGCTTGGTCATTGTGCCAATTAGAACCTACTTATAAGCCAAATTTTATCAAATTATCTCTTATTATATCAGCCTGCCAGCCGGACGGACATAGTTAGATCGACTCAGAAAGTGATACTAAGTCTACCGATCGACTTTAAGGTCCCATATTTTAATGTGTTACACACAAATGCATAATACCCCCTCCACTATTGTGGTGTGGGTATAATAAAAAAGGCTTCTGAAAATGAAAAAATGCAAGTGAATGTTTTGTTTCAATTGTTTTTTTATTTTGCTATACCTTTTATTAATAAAAACATAAAAAAAGATGTGCCACTTTTATTTTCTCAAACGACTTTTTTCGGCGACTTTATTTTTAGAAAACGACCTTTTGTGTGACTTTGCGAGAATTCCTAACAGTAACCCTGCTAAGACCCCATTAAATATATATATTCTGAATCCTTGAGTATTTCTCAACCAGTCGATTTAGCAATATTCGTGTGTCTGTCCGTCTGTTGTAATCACGATAACTTTCGAACGACTCAAAGGAAAATAACAAGATGCATGTCAAATTGTTTCTAGTATTCCTAACCAGTTTGGGATTAAATTTTAGCAACATCGGCTCAGTAGGATAAGTTATGAATCAAAATAAGAAACAGCCACCCAAAAAAAATTACAGTTTGTTACAAAAATTAGCATAAATAGTGGCGGAATGTAATATAATGATATGAGATTTTGCACAAATTCGTTCCATACGACTCGAAATGAAACCACAAAATTGATCGGTGAAGATCGGTCGATAATTAACCATATAAAGCCCACTCTTGAAAAACACTTCAGTACGCCTAAAACTGTAACGAATATTGTTATTGTAATATATTTTGGGCTGTAACTGTTTTACATGAAAAGAAATCACACAGTAAAATTTCGTGAAGATCGGTCAATAATTTACCAAATGAGTTGTCCGTGATCATATCGAAACATTATCTTCTCTGGGTGTTTGAGGTTTTCATGGTTGGGGGAAAAATGCTATGTTCTATTAACTTCGAGATAACGATTGATTACTATTTTTTACAATTCTGCAATGCATTCGAATATAAGATTGAAGTTCTTCTTAACGGGCTTAAATGTTGTTTAATGCACATGAAATTACCAGAAACTAACAAATCTAATCAAATATGTATTGAAACGAATTAACTATGTACAACCTTTCCTTTTATTACAATTCAAAGTATAACGTTTGTCTGCTATAGAAACATTTTAAAAACAAAAGTCAATGCAATTGACAAAATGTCACTTTGCTGCACTTTCACTTTAAATTTAGTGACAAATTGACCATGAAAATCTAAAGAGCCAAAACATTTTATTTACAAATCCTTTTTAATCCTCTACCATATAAATATTTAAAGGAAGCACACAATTTAACGCCTACGGCTTCTAGTGTTTTTTTTTGCAGCAAATTTTTCTCAAAATCTTAACAATAAAACAAATCAATTTTACCTGGCTTAAACAATGCTCGTCACCAAACTACCTGGCATTGTAATAACTCTAGGGAACTTTCACTCTTTTTTTACTGTCGATTGTTTTACAACACATTTATGAATTGTTTTCTATTTCAAGCCGATTTAAATCTGTGAGGCATGCGCAGTGAAAAGGGATTTTTGCTCTACATGTGCCCCTCAAGCGCAACGAATTCAAATCCCGCCTTTTTATGCGCAATATTGCAAATTTCTGTTTGACTTTTGGAAACAGACAAGATTTAAGCAAAATGTTTGTCAAAATATTTTTGTTATGCATAAAGATTTAAAGTTAGAGAAGGCGTAGTGTTGACAAAATATAAACTACTGTGTTTTAATCCGGTACTTTTGGTAAAAAAGGGATTAAGCAATTGGATTTTTAAAGCAGTTAAAATTAGCATTTGTCGCTTTGTTTCATAAATTAAACTACAAGTCAATAGTTGTATGTCAGCATTTGTCTGAAGTGAAAGTTGTATATTAAATAATTCCTGGGAATTCTTTTTTAATCTGCCTCGTCAAACATTGTTCTGAAGTATTGAAAAGCAATAGTTGTGCGACAGCTCAGCAGGATACCGATATTGAACTAGAAATTTAGTTGTTAAAATTAATCTTTACAAATGAATTAAAAAACAGGTAAAACAAAAAACAATAAACTAGCAGAATTCTTCTTTATTGATCGTTGGGAATAATAAAATTTAGTTACGGAATAAAAAATAACATACTTTTTCAATTTGTTCTGCCTTAAAAAAAATTTGTTTATTCTGTTAAACTAAAAGTTAAAAAAGCAATTTCAATTAATTCTCGTGTTACTTTAATATGTGCCATTTTCAAATACCTTCACAGAAAGATAAACACTCGATATAAATTAAGTGTTTTATTACTTAATTTTATTACGAATATCATTTAAACGTACTTAGAACAATCCAAAAAGGGAATAATTTCGAAAATCAATTCTGGAACTTCTTAAGTACAAAATGCTTAAGGAAAGTAAAAAAAGATTGAATTTTCGTTAGTAGGGCCACTCTGAGAGTAAAACTACAAAGTGAGCGTTTAAATCTCATATAACTTATTATTAGTCTCATCCCTCAGCAATGTTATTCAAAGTTTGGCGTAGAAACGATAACACCACCACACAAGTACGTAAAAAATGATTTACATGTTTTGTGTAGAAAGAGCAAAAACCACAGAACAAGAAGAAACACAAACATTATTATCATGTTCAAAAAGTAAAATAAAAGCCAAAAGTTCCCATTTAGTTTACATCTAGTGAACTATGCACATCAAATTTTTAAAGTAGAAACCATGTCGGCATGATGCTGCTGTCTTATAATTGAAATTCTGCAAAGTGTTAAAGGGGTAAGTAAATTAATTATAATAATATTATCCTACTGTCTCTGGTGTACGTGTTTTAGGTAAGAATCAATCTAATTTTACTTTTGCTTAAACCAATTTAATTTTCGGATTATTTCAAGTACCAATTCAGTACTAACTATGGACAAGTTAAGTATCTCGCACTTGATAATCCGTATTTAAATCAATATTTTTGTACTTGATTCAAGAGCATTCGTACTTACCGTACTATTAAAAACGCTTCGGAATGATTTAAGTACGGGCGGATTGATTTTTCTTTTGAGTGTTGTCATTCAAAGTATTTGCCTATGACTTTGCTCTTGATTTCTGTCAAAATTCTTTAGACAAAAAATTAATTAATCAACTTTTTGATAACTCCATTACTTTAAAATGGTAAGGTACACATTTTCCTTTACTATTTACCTAACAGCTTTTATTAACACTGCGGTATGATGAGATGATGAGCATTATAAAGTAAAAAATTATAGTTTTGTCGTAAGTGTAAAGTTGTTACCCAATAAAAAATTCCAGTAATACTCGCTAAGGTTTTTTTCAAAGTTTAAGGACGGAAAATCTTGGGTACTATTTCACAAAATCCTTAACTCAAACCGATGGTTTTAAGCTGTTTAATAGTACGAGCTTTTTTTTATTGGTGATTTTAAAGAAAAATTAAATAAAAACAAGAGTGCTATTTTCTGGATTGCCAAAACTTAATTACCCTTCACTTAACCTAATGCAGCTTCTTTAACCACTAACCCTCTAACACACATTATCAAACAGATTAAAAGAAATACGTTGAGTACATATTTTCGTTTAAAGCACATTTCTCTAGTTAAGCGGAAAATCTTCAAACAAAACAACAGGGGATTTTTTTACAAAAACAAGTAAGATTTCTATATTCGGTAATGCTCTTCCCCATGATGCGATGAGAACAGTAAGTTAAATAAATACCATCCTTTAGATATAAATAATCTTTTTTGTGCCACGCCAATACCGCCCACATTTTGTCGGATGTTGTGTATTGATAACCAAGCTGCTTGGAAAAAATTTGGAAACTTAGCTCCTGCCGTTCTCAAGATATATCTTTATATATATTTTTGTATATATTTTTGCATATATTTTTTTCTTCGGTATGAAACTGCTTTAATTTTCATTTAAGACCCCAAAAATATATTTTTTCTATGTCCTTGAGTAATTTTGAGTCGATTTCGCAATGTCCGTCCGTCTAGCCGTCTGTCGAAATCACGCTCACTTGCAAAGGCTCAAAAGAAAAGATTGAAATCCAGCAAAATCGGTTTAGTAGGAAAAGAGTTATGATTCAAAATGTGGAACAACCACCCTAAAAAATTTATCATTTTGTTACAAAAACTAGCATAACCACTAGTTATATAAGATTTTGCACAAGTTCGTTCTATATGATTAAAAATCATACACTCACAATATTCTCTACGTAGAATTTACTGAAATTTTAATTTATTTTTAACGTTATAATGCCAAGAGCTTTTCAACAAGAAAAAAAAACAAACAATCGTCAATCTCTGTTCTTGCTCCTTGGAGTTTCCGGCAATGGAAAAAGTATTTTTTTGTATGGAAAGCCAACTTTATTTTAAATTGTAATAATGAATACTTTCATCCAGCTATAAAACTTCGTTTTGGTAGGTCGGGCGAACTTAATTATCGCTGAATTTGTATTTCCTTTAAGTCAGTTATCAATACTTAATTCCTAAATCACACCATCTTTTAAGTTTTATTACGATAACGCCAAAATTTTTTTATTTTTTTATTTTTTTTTTAAGAAATGTCACAATAAATTTTAATTATAAAAAATACCCCGAAAAAGACGCAAATCAAGTTATTGAAATATTAAAAATAAAACAACATTTGTCTTTAATCAATCTCAATACACAATCAAATTTAAATACAATCGAAATAAATTTTTTAGATTTATGTCGCAGCAAAATGAGAAACAACGACAAAAAAAACAAATAAAACACTTTAATTCACTCGTTTTAGAAACGACATTTTAAAAATTCATAATTAAAACTAATAGACAATAAATTACAATTAAGCAAATCTACCTCCCACCAATGACAAAACAACCATTAAAACTGTTCAAGTTTAGAAATGTCGTCAGTGTCATTCATAAATTGTCCGAAAAAATTAGATAGAAACTGTTTTTTTTTTTTTTTGGTTCGTTGTTGTACAATGATTGTCTATTTTGAAAATGTTAGAGCGATACATGAATACAACAAAGTTGTTTAATAAAAGATAATTTTTTTTTTTGAGTTAAGGGGACAAAATATGCAAAATACAATTACATTTTTTATTTATTTATTTACAACAAATCCATTTGAGAAAACATTGAGCAATAAGAAAATATTCAAACACATCATAATAAACCAATAAAGTATAAGAAATTCACATTATTCAAACGAGAATACAATAAATGTGTTCCCACTAGCAGCAAAATCGATGCAAACAAACTTAACAAGTTTTAGCATTCTATGAAATCAACCTCCATACTAATGAAGTCCTGATAATTATATTTTCCTAATACAAACCGTATCACCCAAAACAAATAGGCGATGTAATAGAGCCAAGCATCTTTATCGTGCCCATGGTGCGCTTCACTACTCCCGTTAAAACAAAATACATACAGTAACCCGGGTCTACGCCAAAGATAAATATCTGAGCAATTTGGTAATAACGCCGGCAGAATATCAGAGCAATATTTCTTATTGCTCAGCTTATGTTAAAGGCATGGGAAAACGTATTTACTTTAACTCATAATTTGAAAAAAAAATCAAGGAAGAAAGAAGGTTCTTGTAAAAAATGAGGCCATCTTGCAAAAATTATTATTGTTAATATAAATTTTTCTTATTCGACCTTTATTATTTACATGTAAATTAATTTAATATTTTTTATTTTATTATTTTTGTTAAAATAAAATTTTTATTTAAAATAAAATTAATATTAATATTAATAGACCTTAAACTAATATAAATTTAAATAATAAAGATCGAATAAGAAAACATTTATATTAACAAAAATATTTTTTGAAATTTAATTTAGTACTTATTTTCAAAAAAAAAAAAATATTTTAGCCTTTATTTTAAATTATTTAATTCTTTTAGTTTAATTTTTTTTTGCTAACATTTCACAAACTTGATTTCTTGCCCAATTTGTTGCTTCATTTTATAATTGAAAACCAAAATTGACATTTTATGTTAGCAATAATTGTCAACGAAAATTCATTAACAATTATTACAGCATAAGTTGCCGGCACTAAATATGTACAAAAAGTGCTGTCTATTTTTTTAATTATTGCTTTAATGATACTCCAACCTTCCTTCTATTAAAGTGTCGCGGTTCGCAATAGATTTTCATCCTTGCAGACAGAGTTCCCAGTTTTATTTTATACCTTATTCCCAATTTGCGATTTTTCATCCCCAAAAATCCCCAAAATAGCTATTTTCTTATCCCCAAAAATCCCCACATATTCTCAAAAATAAAATAATAACTAATATTATGTCAATGGAAAAATTTGCATACATTTATACAATTAAATCCATTTCTGTTGTATTATAAAAACTTATTTTATTTGTACTTTTAAGTATATAAAAAGAGGAACGAAAAAAAACGCAAAAGAAAATAAAACTATTATGTATCAATGTTTATCATTTCCAAAACTTCAGAATCAGAATCTTCTGATTCATCAGAAGATGGAATAAATGTGTCACAGAAAACGGAATTATTTTTAAAGTGTGTATTTATTCTAAGAAGAGCTTATAATAACTCATATTGCATGCTGTTGCGAATTTTGGTTTTGGTTGTATTCATTATAGAAAAGACTCGTTCAACACAAGCATTACTTGTTGGTACAGAAAGCATATTTAAAACTATTTCAGCAAGCTCTTGAAAAGGTTTCGAACCGCCAGCGTCTTGGTGTGAAAATACTTTGGGCCAAAAAATACTTAAATTTTTACCCACAGCTTCACCAAATCGGTCTTCCCATTTCACAAATGGCATTTTTCTCCACTGGTCTTCAAATACGTTTTTTGGATTATTAGCATTTAACACAGGCTGTAGTACTTTTAAAATTGAACAAAATTTTGGCTGTTCTATTAAGCTACAGCATAAACTTGGAGAAAATTGCTTAAATGTTTTGAAATAATGTAAATTGGATGGGAAACGTTTCAACATTTGAGCCACACAGAAAATATAGAAAATCGACTTCAATTAAACAATTCGTTCAGACAATTAAATATTTAATTAATTTTGCCCCTGCAAAGAAATTGATCATATCAATTAACGGATTTGTATTTTCGAGTCATGGGACACAAATTTAGTCAATTAAAAAATTAATTGTCTAAACAAAAAATACACCACATATACCCAAACATTTAATTTTATGGGTTTTGATTAAAAAAATTAATTGCAGCAAACAAAAAATTAATTGAATAATTAATGTACACCAATTAATTATTTAATTGAAAAGTTTTTTGGAAAATTGTTTTCTGTGCAATAGACTCCTAGCATACAAAAACCATGTCAGCTAAATTTTGAGGGATACAGATAGAAGTAGGTATTTAACCTCTACTTCAAATTCATGTCCCAAATCCATTGCATCTAAGTATAAATATGCCGAATCCATTTCCATGACTTGATTAATTTTATCTACATCATCTTCGTTCTTCAATTCTGTCATAATTGATGGCTTTAAAATTCTTGATGCTATTGAAAGAAAATTTTTTAAAGTGTTTTTTGTATAAAGCGATTCGAAGTTATTCTTATGCTTTTCTGATTTAATATGCCTCTTAAGGTCTTTTTATGTGACTTTAAACAATCCTTGCAAGCCACACACCAGGACATGTTTATATAGGCTTTCTGGAATGAATAAAGTCAGAAGTCACACATTGCCTGCTGCCTGAATTCGTATGTAAGGCACCGCTAGCAGAAAAATGGTTGTTGATAAGATCCTTTATAATTTAAATTAGACATTTTTTCTAGACAAGTAGTTTGTGTGTTTCTACGGAGTACACTCTAATGATAAATTTAGCCAGACACACGCAAAACACAAGAATTTTAAACGTCGTTTTTTAATAAGATGTTTGTAATAAAAGAACTTTATGACATATTTTATACAAATATTTCTCTATTTAACAGAATTGTTGATCCCATGGCAGCCAATTTAATGGCATTTTATCGTACTTGGAGGCCACGCGATCAATTTCCTTCAATTTGCAATACACTCTCATTTTTTACTAAATTGACCACGAGACTACTTTCAGCTTTACCTTTCCAATTGTTTGACAATTTTACGTTCAATTTAACAGCTGATCACAAATTAATTTTGTCGCTTCCTTAATAAATCCAGTTTTCGAAGGTAAACAGAACATTGTTTAGCGTTTGCTCACACACCCAGGAACGATATATATTTTCTTTAGTGTTTGTGTAGACGAACGCAACCCTGAATATCGTTCGTTACAATTTTCAAGAAAGAGCCGAACATTATATAGTGTTCTGTTCTTTGTTAAAAAACAGAACAATTGTAGTGATGCTGTACTCAAACATTATATTTTAATGTTCTATACTGTTTCTTTTTTTTACATTGATAAAGAAATGAACAAACAAATAATTTTAGCAAAGACCACAGCACGAACAGCTTGTGTTTGTATTGTGTATATGTTTTGTTTGTGTAAAATTATTTTGCTGGCTTTTTGTTTTTTTTCATATGTGAATTTTGTTTTTGTAAAAAATGTTTAGTTTTTTTACCATTCAAAAGGGACGAACATTAATGAGCCGAACCGAACACAATGAAGTTCGTGGTTTAAAAAAAACCGAACGGAATTAGATGTTCTCATCTTTTGTTGAGCCGGATCAAAACAGTATAATTTTTGTCTTCGAAAGATGACAAACACGGAAACTTTATTTTTTTAATGATTTACTACACAAACGCGTATAGTGTTTTTCACAAATCTACCGAACCGAACACTTAGGATCGATATTTGTTGTTTATTTTCGAACACTGATAAAAAACTATATTTCTTCAAAAATAAATGTGCTTTATAAAAAAATATTGTGCTTTTTTACAAAATATCAAGTTGAATGCAGCCTGTGCCACAGCTGTCAATTCAACTAAGTTTTGACAAGCACTTTGTATGAACAACCTGAAAGTGGTTTATAGAATGTGTGGCTGCAGGACAGTATTTTGACTAAAAATTGGATTATTTGAAAAAAATGTTGCCAAAATATCATCAAAGTAATTTTTGGGTATGAAAAATTTTCATTTAATAAAATTTTGTTTGTTGTGCTTTATTCCCAAATTTAATTTTGATAAATACACTAAAATTTATTGTTGGAGGATTTTCTGCGCATTTCACTGGTTGCTTTGGCCAGATCCGCAGCAAATTTTTTCCCAAAAACTTAAGAAAAGCTAAAGATATTAGATATGCAAATAAAACTGTAGAGTGATTGAGAATTACAAACACTCAAATTCTATTTGCAACGATATCAAAGCTTAAACCAAGATATTTAACTCTAAAGCTTAACTTGACTTAAATTCACCTTTTGCAGACCCTTAAATGTAAATTTGTAATTACAATTATGCTAAGATATGCGAAATAGTTGTAATATCATTCGCATAACTAGAATTTTAAGGGGGTCTAAAACAAACAATTTTATTAATTTGACCAAAACTCATCGCTAGTGTAAACTATCACGTTTTAGACAAAATATTAGACACCAACACATTTATTAATTTTAAGCAGATATAAAACTATGAATAATGATAATGATAAATGATGATCATAATGATGTTTGCCAATGCGTTAATTTAACAAAATTAGATCACTAAACTTATGAATATGCAGTGACAATTAGAAGAAAAAAACACCACTACTAACAACTACAACCAGACATAACAAAAACATACATCAGCGAACACATTTACATACATGTGGTCATGTATTACAATCTTTTACGTTTCGCGCTTGAGTTTATTGAAAGAGATGAAAAAGATACATGACAGAAATATTAAAATTTATTGACATTTTAAATACAACATAGTTTAATGGAAACAAACAATTTTACACACAGACAAACTGATATATTACCGACATATATTCGTATTCGTATTAGCCATAAACGATTTATTAAAAGACAAACAGAGGTGAACAATCCGTGTGGCAATTTTGTATTGGGTGGGGGAAACCCAAATCGCTTAGAAAATCAAACAAATGATGACAATTAAGCAAAAACAAATTAAAATTGCTGTTAAAATTATTGTAACTTACAAAACATTTTTAAAGTTTGCAAATAAAAGTTTTAAAATTTTATCTTTTGCTTTTGCGATGTAGTTTTTCTAGAAAGTCAAATATCTGTTGACATTTAGTTATTTAATTTACATATTAAAAGTATTGATTGTTAAAAATAAAAACCTTGCTTCTAAGGAGTGGAAGAGGAGGTCCACGGTCTCGGGGTTATTAGGATGAGGCATTTTATGAGCCCGGAATTGTCATGTTTTGAAACTATATCTAATGTGGGACTAAGTTCGATATCTATTTTCTGCAGAGAATCGAAAAAGTTATAGGCTGAAGTGATGTCTAGATAATAATCTGGTAGCCACTGGATAACTCTGGTCACTGGCTCAGTAAGAAGTCTTCGAGTCGGCTGCCCATTGAACCTAGCATGAGGAGAAATTTACATAACCAATCAAGCTAACATGTGTTCACCTGCTTCGATGTTTTCTTATAGAAGCTTTAACGATACACTTGCTAATGGATAGGGAAGAGACATTTATCGAAATATCAGTCTTAAACTAAAGATGGTAATGCAGAGTTGTTTCTTTTGAAATGGCTGGAATTTATGCAAAAAACAGAATGACCTTTGTATTAAATTCTGGAGACGACGAACGCCGCTTGAGGAACACACGAATAGATTCATACGGCAAATCGCAATTCATAATGAGATTTATCGAAATATAAATTGTGCGAAAGCAATGTTCTTTGTTTAGTGAAATCAGAGCGGTTCAAATAGCAATTTATCTGTTCGAAGACAAAAATCAACAAATGACTGCCTGAATAAGCCAACAAACAAACAACAGAGTAGGGAAATAACTGTACACTACAGTAGTGCATTTTTTGAAAACACAAACTCTTGAACTTTTTTTTTTTGTTTGTGAATTTTATCACAAACAAAATACGGTACACAATGATTGTGAGTTGAAAAACACAAATACTAAGTAAACGTACCGATCTTATTTAAGCGTACGTTTAGTGTTTGTTAGCGTACCCGTTCTCTATTTTTTCTATCGGGACTAAAAAAGAAATCTATTGGAAGTGCAAACTATTGCAATGGATTGGGCTTGTTTATTTTTATAAGAGTGGTCACTTAAGGCCTTTACACACTATCCTATAAAGTCTTACGTATTTTATGAAAATGCAACCCTGTCATGATAAGTTGTTATTGTTTTTTTAAAATTAAACAATTATTAGAACAGGGAAGCATTTTTATAACATACGTAAGACTTTGTTGGATAGTGTGTAACGGCCTTTAATAGCTAATTTTATTTTAAAATTAAACTTCTTATGTCTTAAAGATTTGTGCTTTTAGTAAAATAAAATTTTTAATCTTCAGTGTTAGTTGTATTTTAACAAAATTTTAATTTTATTTTACATGAAAACCTCTATAATGGTGGGTCTAATAAATTTTTTATATTTTTTCTTGTAAATTATTTATTTACGACTATAAATCTCTTTGCAAATTGCTTTTGAAACATAAACTAACAAGACATTAACCATTTCGAAACAAACAAAAAAAAAACACTATTAATTTAAAACTTATTTATGTTTTGAAAATATTGAACTATTCACAACTCTTTAAATATAAATTGTCAAATATTTCTTTCATCAACACAATCGAAATAAAAACGTTTCTCTCTTTAGCATCTTTGATTTGTTGCTCTAATTTCTGTCATTGATTTATTAGAATTTCTCTAAGAAATGGATTTCATTATTCAAAATTATTATGACATAAAAACAACGCTAAAACATCTTACAAACATACAAACATTAATATTTTTCTATGGGAGTGATGGCTTGTGTGGCTGTGTTATATGCCTATAGAGATTGTCTTAGTCAATGGTGCCAATACTCAAAAGAGATGACAACGAACTCAAGTATTTTTGAATTTATAATAAAAACCAAACAAATAAATTGTATTTAACAGCAAAGGGATTTAAAGGAATGAAATCTAAAGGGAATTTACCAAACAAATTTAGTATCTAGTTTTTTTATTTTAAGCTTTTACCCGTTGTTTGATCTACATATCTTCTTATGAAAGTACGGTTTTAAATGTTGTTTCTTAAGCCCGGTAGAACTTACGAAAGGACTAGCATGGTCAAACGAATGGTAATTTTTCACCCACTTTTCCATTTATGGTCAGTATACTCGGTCAAATTATCATGAAGAGATTCACGCTTGAACAATGCCACCAAATTAGCTAAAGTTACTTTGAAAATAAGTAATCGATTAGCGTCACTTATACACAGACAATTTTTATGGCGCACGGTTTAGTTTTGGCTTAGCGACCTTGATAATAAACAAAATAGCAGCATATTGGGTATGACATCCCGAAAAATGCATCCTTTAGTACACCAGCGTGCAGGTGGCATCAAATAGGCGTCCAAAATGCGCTTCGTCAAGGGAAGCCTGGTGCCCATTTTATTTCAAATGTTAATGCTATGTATTGATCTTTCGAATAGCAAATTGTTTCTTATTAAAATTTTGTTGGCTTTTTTTACAATTTGGAGTTTTGCTTACAAAAAAACTCCCTTTGCAAGAACGAGAACAAGAACGCGAACCAATCGAAATTATAGAAACCAATTCTGCCAGATTAAGTCCAAGGAATTGAGCTACTTTGACCCATGACGGAGCACAGTTGGCGAGACAATTAACAATGTTGGGGGTGTCAGAAGTACCCTGACTACATTCTGATCATAAGTGAGGGGTGGCATTAAGCGTGGTGCTCCTTCCAAATCGAAGTTGTGCCACAATATTTCAATGTCTGCTATACATGAATCAAAGAAACAAGATTGCGCATTGCGCAGGTCCATTATTTTTGTGTGTGACGAAACAATAGACTTTGTGTATGTGCATTTGTGTGTGTCTTACATTTTTTACAACAAACACTCATATTTAGTGACGTAGATGCGCAGAAGAAATTTATTTTGAACGGCTGAGTGCGCAATCTTGTTTTTTTGATTCATGTCTGCTATAGGCAGTGAGCTACCTCGGAGTTTTCGCCATCTTTATAAATGTCGTTCAACGCCATAATATACGAGCCTTAATCAACTAGATCCTCTGTATGCTCTCCTCGTATGCACGCAGGTCCTATCTAAAATGCCCCTGTAAAGCATCTAACTTGTCGAAGTTACGATGACTTTTCCAATGGCACCCCAGAAGGAACAGTATCGTCAACATGACGTTTTGATCCTTGGCCGATAGAACCTTTAACGCCTCATAAAGATGACGTTCAGAAGATATTTTAGGGCAACCTGTGACGGTCCTTAAGGCTGCGTTTGGCAGCTTTGAATAGTTCTCCACTGGGTATCAATCAACGAAGGTGACCACACTAGGGCTGCATTGTTTATTACTAGACGAACAATCATCATGTTAGTAGCAAGCAAGGTTTTTTATCCATACCCCAAGTACTTTTGGATAGCACTTTGAAAACCTTGTTCGTAGTTCACAATTTGTGCGTGATTGCAGTGGTGTGTGCTGAGGAGGCTTTTAAGGGTGGTTCGCTGTCAGAATTTGTACGCCGTCGAACATGATGCATATGTTGAGTTTTACCGGAGTCTTGTATTTTGTCGAGAAAACCATTTAGGTAGCATTCTACAAAGGAGTCGTAATAGGACCTCACCCTGAAGGACTCCTTGTTTAACTCTACGGTGTTTCGAGCATCTGTCTTCAAACTCCACAAACGACTGCCTGCTACTCAACCAGTTTACTTTCCACCTCTTTGTGCTGTTGAGACTTGTGGACTGCATGATACCCTGAAAGAGTGGCTAACAATGTCGAGGGAAGGAACGATGCCCGTCCATTCGAATGGCTGTCTTTTTGTCCATGTAATTTTTTTTTTTAAACATTAGTATTAAAGGTGAGAATCGGTCCATAATTTCACAAAGCCTCCATACGAGCGGTTTTCCGTACACATTCTTTGTGTTGGTATTTAGATTAAACTAGATTTGTTACCAAATTTTATTGGAATCGGTCCGTATTTGTAGTAAATGTCTTATGACAAAATTCTGTGCTGGTAGGTCCAATATTGATTATAGATTTCACATATGCCACCTTTCGAAATCAGTTTAAGGCAAACAAATTCCATAAAGATGAAGATATCTTAATAATATTCGGCAAAAGAACTTTTTGTATGAATCTTGGCCTCATACCATAATTTTGTTTGGAACCCTTGGGCATTCATGTACCCCAAATAGGGTACAGTCTTGAAAATTTGTTTGACTTTTCTTTCTAACTTGTTTTTTTATAGTAATATTAAGTAATAAAACCGAATATTGAAAAAAAATTTAAACGATAGTAATTTAAATTGAAAAGAAGACCCAATACCTTAAAATTACTACCGTTGTGAGTCGGCCATAAGCAAAAAACCAACCGTATTTCCTCTTCTTAAAATTCATAAAGATGCCAAAGATGACTGTTAAAGAAAATCATACTGACGCTTTCTTTAACTGAATCAGATGATGATGGGTCGTTGGTTCTTTGTTAAATACTCGATAATAAAGTCAGCAGGAAACGCATAACAGAGAGGGTGCAATTCAGCAAAGTGTGGACATATGAAAATATTTCATCTGAAGAGCAAATTCTTTCTTTTTCCCCGAAAAAGAAAAATAAAAGAATGTCATATTTTCCTCTGCCTACATGCAATACTTTTTTTACACTTACAAACTTGTCTGACAAAAAGATCGCAACTTATCCACGAAAAGAGCAGGGAACTGAATGAATATCTGGTCGGTTCGATGGTTCAATATGTGAGATGTGTGTTTTAGTGGTGAGCGTTCCACTCATGTCGCTGTTGATTTAGCGATTTATGAGTCCATTTAACGTTGTCATTATAAACAAAATTGCTACAAAATATTTCAATGTTTTTGTTTTTTTTTTTTTTATTTTTATTAGTTTTGTTGTTTTTCGGTCAATTTGTTGTTGCCGTTTTAATTTTGGGAACGATCAACTTTGTTTAGTTGGTGTTTTTTTTTTTCTTGGCGGTTTGTCTTTTGGTATGGGCATGGTCTATCAGCAGCAAATTGAAACCATTAAATTGACAACATTTTAAAATGTCTATTAATATTTAGAATGAAAAAATATTTGTGTTATCATGTGATTGTGTGTGGATTTCTATTTAAAACGATTAATTTTCATTGAATGAGTGCATTTGGAGTGTATGAATTTGTGTGGTTGTAATAGAAATCATTCACTGCGTAAAAAAGACGACAAATTAGTGGATTTTAAAAATTAAAGGGTCAGTCGGAAATATCCGAAGGAATTTAATGCTAATTTTTAAGCTATGCGCCTACCCTAACCCTACCTATGACTTATGTTCCCCAAATGGACGTCTGTGGATTCCTTGGGGTACCTGTTGCTTTTAAAACTTAAGCACGTTTAAGCAATTTATGTTTTGGCTACCCTAACCACCACTAGTGGTTAATGAGGGTTTACTAAGTTTGTCGTTTCGTATGAAACTTTTTTATTATACATCTAAGACATCATAAAGTATATTGATTCTGGCTCCTTGAGTAATTCTAAGTCGACATAAAGATGTCCATATGTCATTCCGTCTGTTAAAAACACGCTCGCTTTCCAAAAACTCATAAACATAAACAAGCTTGGTGTAAAATTGCTTGTAGTTTTCCTAAGCATTTTGGGATTGAAATCCAGCAAAAGTGGAGCAGTAGGCTCAGAGCTATGAATCGAAATTTGGAACCACCATCCTAAAAAATTGATAATTTTGTTACAAAAACTAATATAAATTGTGGAATAATGCACGGAATCATATAAGATTTTGCACAAATTAATTTTATATGATTAGAAATCACACTCTATAGCTTCGGGAAGATAGGTCTATAATTTCCCCTAGGCCCCATGTAAACCATACTCTAGGAAAACATATAAGTTCGCCATAAGCCGTAATAAACAATATTATTATAAATTAATTTGCTACGTCACAGTTTTGTGTGACCAAAAATGACGCTGTGAAATTTCATGAAGCTCGATCCATAACATACCATAGGCCCCATATAAAGCCCAGTGTGGTAAAATCATTAACTACACCCCATATAAGCCCAACTTCCGGAAATTAATTAAATATGCCTAAAATCGTAGCAGATATAGATGTAACGGTAAAATTTGTTCCAACTTAGCTTCCTTTGGCCGGAAAATATATCATGCAATTTTGTGATATACGGTCCATAATTTACCCCAGATCCCATATATATCCGCCTTCTCAAATTCACTGT
Organism: Pollenia labialis; assembly: GCA_949318255.1. Classification (NCBI taxonomy): domain Eukaryota; kingdom Metazoa; phylum Arthropoda; class Insecta; order Diptera; family Polleniidae; genus Pollenia; species Pollenia labialis. The sequence continues at coordinate 22,223,331 of OX439141.1, forward strand.
AAACGATAAAACTAATTTCAATGCTATATTGAAACTTATTCAAATTTATGTTTTTTATACCAGAAATCACCCTGCAGAATTTTGGGATGATGGATTTATAACTTGCCATGGCTCCAATATAAATTCCCCTTCTGAAAATCATTTAAGTTCGGCAAAAAATGTTACGAATCATTCAATTTTTCTCAAGCTATTTCAAGTTTCTAAAAAGAAAAGCATAAAACTTTCTGATTGTCGGTCAATAATTTAGTATACTTCTAAACCGCAACTAATTTGAATGCTTACGTCCGTTTTTATAAAGGTAAATCAATAATATATAGATATCATATAATAGAAATATTTGAAATTTCAGTGGAGGGTATTAAAGATTCGGCACAGCCGAAAATATTACATTAACTTGTTTCATTATCATTTCTTGCCCTACTTCCATTTAAGTTTCGCCAGGGGGACAAGAGGACCAAGCGGTCTTCTAAGGTTTTTAGTTGAATGAAGTTGCATCAAGTTAATTTAGATATTTTTTCAGGATGAAGTTTTTTGTGTCTGAATGTACTTTCTAAGCTTTTTTGTCATTCTTTCAGTAAATTTTTAAGCTTAGGGGATCTGAGTATGGGTCGTTCTATTCGCACTTTTCTTTTTTCAATCAAGAGTTGTTCGACATCTGCAAAATATATTTTATTATATCTGATTTTTTTTAAGAGCAATGGCAAAATTTCGAATAGCTGGTTTAGGATTTCTTTGGATTTGGATATACTGATTCATTTAAAATATTTTAATTAAATGAATATAATAAAGTTATTTTTAAACAAATAATTATAATAAAATTTGTATTAAATAAAAAAAAATTTAATACAAGACATAAACCTGTCTATACCCATTAACATAAATCACATAGAAAACGTATTAAAAATGCTACGAGTACCCCGTCCTATATTCTATATATTAATTGATGTTTCTGTCTTAATTAAAAGCCATCACGGAAAACATCAACGTGCTAAAATAAATATCAACGCCACGACCAATCATCCAATATTATTTGTCTTTTAATTACCGGGAATTCATAAATGTCCAAAACTCACAGCAATTATCATAAAATTTTTTGAAATACTCGTCAAAACAACGAAAATTTCACAAAAAGCCTGAAAAAAATGAAGGAAGAATTTATTCCCGAAACACAAAAAAAAAAAAAAAAAAACATTAAATGAATTTTGTATATGAAGACGTATTCATATTTTTATTTGTTTTGAATTTATAACCCAAAAAAGTATATAAAATATGAATATGAATTTCATTTAAATCATCGTTAAAATAAAAAAAGAAACAAAAATTTACAATTTTAACGGGTTGTCGAGGTGAAGAGGAGGGGGCACTCTAGAAGACAATAGTACACAAAACCATCATAAAAGACAAACAATTTAAATTATGATAATGGCACTGTTCACCCGGTCACCGTAAATTTCGTTAATGTTTTGCAAAACAAGTGTAGGATTTGATTTAAATTGACAAATGCAATTTAAACAACAACAATATGTATTTTTGATCTTTTATAATTTTCATTTTTATTATTTATATTTTGTTTGTTTAATGGTCCAAATCCGTTGGGACAATTAAAAATGATCCATGTGATGAAAGCAAGACGCAAATGTCAAATAAAAGTTTGAATATTTGCAAATATTTATAATTAGTACACATTATGCACAATGTTGCACAATGTACATACATATGAGATAAAATAAGAAAACCCAAACAAATTGGAATAACTTTTAAAGGCATGTGTGCAAAACGAGGTCATGGTCCAAATGGTTTGTTATTAAGGTGAAAACCGGGGCCCATCAACAAAAATGAAGAGTGCTAACATCACCTTATTCATTTTATATATAAATCGGCAGAGGCAAATAAAGTTAAGAACACTTTCCTCCTCTATTTGTCCACCGACTTTAGAATAAAAAATATACTATTTTAATGGTATTTACTTCAGAAGTGCACAATATATATTATATTTAAGTCTGATGGGGCAGCAAAAATGGGTAAATTCTGGAGCCTCATATCTCCAAAACTAACAGATATACAAACAAATGCAATACCTATCGGTATTCATTAGAAAAATAAGCCAGAAGCTGTCTGGACTTTCTTGAAATTCGGGCCTTTGGAGGAGTAATCGGGTATAACCTGTTTTTTGAAACTTCTGTTTCTAGCCTCATCTATCTTTTAAGCCAATTTATATAAAAATACAGAATACACCGAATTCAGTAATTTACTCTTTCGTACTCTAACGTTTAAGGGTGAAAATTCCACCTACATATGTATTTGTGGTACTTTTTTCTACATTCATTGACATGTGCATACGTTAAAAATGGGCTCCAAGTAAAATATTGAAATTTTTAATACTTCAATGGGGATTTCTCCCCTTTACGAAATACGGGAAATTAAATATCTTTCTTTTACTATTTCATGCTGCATCCGGTAATTTTTGCATTAATATAATATTGAACTTAGAAATATAAAATTATAGTTGCAGGGTCCTGAATAAATGAGAACCTACCGGATTCCAAATTATGGTGATTTTTTTGGTTCTTCAACTGGTACTTTTTGAATTTTCTTTAAAATGAACCTAAAAACAGAATATTAAACATGCATGGCCCTGAGTGAATGAGAATCTGTAAGAGGTACTTTTTCGTTCTTTAACTGGTACTTTTTAAGTTTTTAGTAATAATGCTTAGCCCAAAAGCAGAGTCTAAAGTGACTGAGTAGCTATAAGAGGAGACCTTTTTCAATTGTTTTCAATTGATTTTTTATATTGTTGAACTAACAAAACAAATTAAACTTTCACGGACTTGAAGGAAAGATAACATATAGACTGGAAGCTGGACCCTCGCCAAATCGATTGACTAAGACGAAATAAAAACAAATGCTCGGAACATGTTAATTTATTTATACTAATGTGTATGTTTTTTTCATATTTGCATAAAGAATTATGGTCGAATTTCGAATGAAATTTTAACCGGTCTTACAAGCAATTCTATATTAAAACCAACGATTTCAAAATATTTGCATTGTAGACTCAATATATAGAACCATCTTATTAATTGTATAAACTATAAGGAAACAAAGATATTACAAATTCAAAACTAAAAAATGATTAAAGCATATGGACATTTCCCCAGCAAAGTTAACCTTTAATTAATTATTAAATTAAATTATTAAATTAATTAAATGGCTTATTAAACAAAAATATATTTCCTATTTACAGTTTTGTATTTGTACATTTTGTAAAAGAGTAAAAAAAGTTTAAACAACATTTACCTAAATTTCAAGTTTAATTGACGTCACAATAAATAGAGTTTTCTGTGGAAATGCCCATACTATTTAGATAATTTATATTTTTCTATCTTAGGAAAATGCACTGTAGTTTATGATCAAAAAAGAACTTCAAGTTAGAGATGAGGGATATCTCCATTTTTTCCATAAACTAACCCAATAATACCAACCATAATGTCCGATGTAAATTGTGAGTCACATCTTACCTCCAAGTTGTTTACGTAATTAAAAATTCTTTGTTTCAGTTTTGGAAAAATTCAACAATGGCGAGGTACAAAATTGAGCAGAGCGTTAAGACTGTTGAAGCCTTTTACGGAAATTGGCGTTCAAATCAAAATGCATTTCTCGCACTTTGTGATTTTTTTGGTGTCCATAATCGGAAGAATTGTGCACAAATTTCAGCAAAGCGGGTCTGTAGGAAATGTGAAAACGCCTGTGGATGCTCGGCCAGTTCGTTCTTATTCGAATATGAGATCGGCCAAGCAGTTACGTGAATAGTGTACGCTATCGCGAGATGATACTGGACTTCTTGTGGCCAGAATTCAGGATAATGAAATTTTTTGTCAGGCACTGGCAGGACATAAAACAAAGTATTGGGATAAGATTTGATTAATTAATTATTGTTAGTACATATATTTAATATACGAAGATTCAATAAATAAATATTAAGAGAAAAAAATTTATTACGATATGTGGTCCCAATTTGCCACACAACCAACAAAACGATTGTTCTTTTGCGCGAGAAGCCGTTACGATCGTGTGATTTGCCACCGTTGGACTTCTTTCTTTGGGGATATTTAAAAGGAAAAGTAGCTGAATAAAGGGATAATTCGGCACATTGACGGCACACTTATGTCGCAGAGCCATTGAAAATATGGAACATCGGATAGAGGTATGCCACCGAAACCATGGCAAGCATTTGGCCGATATTTTGTTTCACACATAATCTTCATAGATCCTTCTATAATAATAAAAAAAAATATCAAGACAATTCTCTGAAAACTTCGTGCGTTTTGGTTGGACCACCTTTTATATGAAGATATTTAAATAATATTTGGTACAAAGAACTTTGACATGAACCCTAACCTCATTAAATTATTTTGTTTTAGCGGGTCCATAATTTCCCATTGGTAATTACACTTTGGTAAATAAGTTTTTTTTTTATATTGTGGTATGTATGTGGTCGTGCGTGGCGTTTGACCGACTATACTTTCTTGCTTGTTTGAAATGGATAAATATAATAATTTAAGCTGCCTTGTTTCAAAGGATGTTTTTGTGGTGGCTAATATACAAACATATAAAAATATTTTATGGTGAAGACTGAATACAATCGTCAATTTGAAGTAAAAAATCACCAAATCGGCGCTTTGCTAATTTCGGAACAAAAAATCGTCAAAATAACGATAAATCGAGAAATCGGGCAGCCATGATTGAAGCTTTAACTTCCAAACTCTGTCATTATCCTTGAAACAAAAAAAAGAGAATATTAAAAAAAAACAAGTTAGAGTAATATATTCGGCTATGCCGAATCTTTGATACCCTCCACCGACAGTTCGAATATTTCAGGATTGATATCTATTTTTTATTAGTTATTATTTATTAAAGCAGACATCAGCATTAAAATTGGTTGCGGTTTAGACCTATGTATATTAAATTATTGTCCGACCATCAGAAAGTTTTATGCTATTTATAACAATTTTAATAAGCTTGGCCGAACTTAAATGATTTTCAGGAGGGGAATTTCTATTGGAGTCATAATAAGTTATGAAGCCAAATTCTGCAGAGTGATTTCTAGTATTAAAAAACATAAATTTTAAAACAGCGGTGAAACTAGTTTTAGCGTTTACAGTGAATTTCAGAAGGCTGCTGAAGTAAATTATGGACCGAATGTCACAAAATTGCATGACGTTTTTTCTGCCCTTTTAGAGATCAGTTGGAATAAATTTTACAGCAATATCTATATTTGCTACGGCTTAAGGCGTATTTCAGTTATTAACCAGAGTGGTCTTTACGTGGATATCCACGAAATTTGACAGTGAGACTTCTAGTCCTATAAAACTGTGATGTACCAAATTTTATAATTATTTATTAGGATTTTGGGCGTACAAAACTGTTTTCCGGGATTAGGGTATATATGGGATCTAGGGTAAATTATGGACCGATCTGCACAAAATTTCACGATGCAAATTTCAGTAGACTAGAACGTATTTTTCCAAAATCTTATACCATTCCGTGCATTTTTCCACCATATATGTTTGTTATTGTAACAAAATTGTCAATTTTTTAGGGAGGTGATTCAACATTTTGATTCATAGCTCTGATCCTACTAGACCGATTTTGCTGGACTTCAATCCCAAACTGCTTAGGATAACAACAAGCAATTTGACTCCAAGTTCGTTCATTTCTTTTGAGTCTAACGAAAGTCAGCGTGTTTACAACAGACGTACAGACAGACGGACATGGCTAAATCGGCTAAGCATTATTCAAATAGCCTGAATATATGTATATTAGGGCGTGTTGATTTGCATGGATGAAAAAAAATTACAAATCGTAAACCATGGGTCTAAAATCCGACCCTTATCCGCGCCTCTCGACTTGAACATTTTTTTTAATGTAAAAAAATTTTGAGTGTAGAAAAATGTAAAGTGCAAAAGAACTACCTTACTAAGCAATTTTGTTCAGAAAATTTGATTTCTTTTTGGAAAAAGCTATTTTTTCAAACATTTATTTTTTTGGCAAAGGGGCATATTAATTTTCAAGTCGAGAGGTGCGGATTTGGATTTTATTTTAGATACATGGTTTTTTCGGAGAATTTTATGTAGTTTACGCTTTTGATATACGATTTTAAAAAAATCGTCTAGCCCTAATGTATATATTTCATGGGGTCTTAGATGAATAATAAAAACATTTTACACGGAATGCCAAACTTAGTATACCCTCTTCAGAGCTTATTGTGGTGGAGGGTATACAAATATAGTTAAAAACTTTTTTTTTACGAATTTTATTGTTGTTTTTGTTAAATTTTACATTTGTCTATAAAAAAAGAACGAAAAATATGTACAAAATATCAAATGACAAATTTTGGCAATAGTCATTTAAATCTATTTCTCATTTTCACAAATACGAAAACATACAAACCAGGGATGGAAAATGTATTTTATAATTGTGTACCAACTATTAAAGCAAAATGTACTTTTTTGGTCATGACGGTACCATTTGTTAATATTTCAAATAAAAAAGGGAAACAAATATTAATTTGAAAAAGCTTTTTTGTGTTTTCAAGAATTTATTAATTTGAGTTAACAAAAATATCTAATACAACAACGTTAGAAAAAAGTTTACCATTGAAATAAGGAAAAACGGGTCAAAAAAACAGAGCAAAATCAAATTAAAATAGTCATATAGCAAAACGTTAAGATTTTCAAAAAGTACAAAGCAAGCCGCGGTAGTACCACGGTACCTACAAGATTAAAAATGTACCAAAAAAGTACAATTGTACAAAGATTTCCATCCGTGATACAAACCAGACCGACCACGTTCAAATAAGCACACATGTGAAACTCAATGGATGAATGAGGACTTGCATGTCGAAAGTGTATGATACATTCATTCATACCGAGATTGTATGAGATGGTGTTTGAAAGTAATCGGTTACATCGAAGATTTTTTCGATACGTAAATAGCCACCCAAAGATGTATAAAAGGATAATAAAGATTGCAGCAATTTAAGATAAATATGTATATTAAAGTGGGTCGAATTAGCAATCGATTATTAAATCATCGGATTTTTTTTATTACCAATTGACAAAAATCTTAAAAATAAAAGTTGAAAAAAAGTCACAAATGAAAAATGAAATGAAATTTGAGCGCCTTGAAATTTATTTTTTTGATATGTCGTAGTGGAAATTTTTTTTCATACCAAAAGCTATTGAAAAATCGATGGCACAATATTGACAAATGTTTGTCCACACAAATCGGTATATAATTTTATAAAAAAAATGTTTATTCTAGTCTAGAGTTTTAAGGGGAGAGAGGAAAAAGAAAGGCACTCTCACTTAAAAGCTTAAGCCTTGGCGACTCAAAATTGAAGAGTGTTAATCAGCACTTATTAAGGAAAATCTTCATAGAAAATTTGTTTTGTCCACCTTTATTAGATTTCAAATATGTTCTTGTGTTTATTCAGTTTTGGCTTTGCTGTTGTTATAGCAGCAAAATCTCAAGAGCAGGTGTTGCTGAGTTGACAATCCTTGGTCGATATTCGTTGAACTCTGGGTCATTCCGGCGCGTAGAACTAATTCTCGTGGTGTATTCTTGGGTTTGTTGAAAGAGTTGCTTTCCCGCCTTTAGTTTTATTTTCAAATTTAAGTGAATCATGACTTTGGTAACCGATTAACTTTGTCTTTTAATTAAAAACAAATAAAACTTTATCACCATTTTACCAAACAAACATCATCAACATCATCCTGCAGTGTCACAAAATATCACAAATTAAGTAGAATATGTGGAGCGTATTTATGCCAAAGTATGAGAATTGGTAGTTGCAACATAAAAATAGACATGCTACATACCACATCACTCTATTCTTTAGGTCTCAGTTGTTCACAAAAAAATTTGTGAAAATTAGAAAAAAAAAAAATCAACTGAAACATGTTCAAGAGTAAAATATTAAAAATCACAAAATGATTACAAACTTGGTCGTCATTTTCCATACTGAGACAAATATTTCTTTCTTTTTGTTTTAGGTTTTTTTTTTTTGCACGACACCCTTTTTTCCTTTTGTAAGCCTTGACGGTAAAGGGGGTGTACAATTATTATTTTTGACAGTACAAGTATTGTAGAACTAATAAAAGACCAATCTAGCTGTGTAACTGTTAAGAGTGTCATTATAATGTAGGTACAGTGGTGGCCAAAATTTGTAGAACAGGGGAGACTCAAGAAATTTATTTCAATTTACATACTTTGAAGGAGTCAACTTTTTTTGTTTTGTTTCTAGCGGCGTTCTTCATTTTTAGCGGCTATTCCTCTTACTGTTATCCCATCCCCACACGCTAAGATTTCATTCCTTTTTTTATTTTTATTTTTTTTTTTTTTTATTATTAATTTCCTAAGCTAATCCCGCGAAGCTCTACGCTTGTCTGCAAGAAAGAAACCAGGGTCTCTGGCGGGAATCGAACCCGCAACCTCGGCGCTGATAGACTAGCTCACTACCAACTAGCCTACCGGGGCACAACCTATTTAATAGAAATAAGTTTTTATGGCAAACGTTTTTCTGATGGTCGGTCCATTATTTACTATAGAATAGTTTTAAATACGCCTAAATACAGCAAATTATAATAACTTGAGGTCAGTGCTTGTAAAGATTGGTGGATAAATTATAGATCCCATAAAGAGCCCCCTGCCTCAGCCAAATATGGGTTTGAAAAATTTTGACCGAAAAGACATGTAACATTGTGATTTTTTGTTATGAAACTTTTTACGCCTTTTTACACCACGAAAATTGCTTTGTAAAAACTGTACCGGCGTTTTGTTTACACTTTTTTGCCTTCCACTGCATGTACTCATGTGCTGGCATATACTGGTAGATGAACATATATTTAAATTCTTTTGCTACCAAAAAATATAACTAAAAACAACACAAAAAAAGAAAAATTATTTAACATACATACATATGTATGTATATACATCACAATGCCAAATATGACAGTTAAATGTTACAAAACATTTTATATATTTTTTTTCTGTTGCTTTGTTATTAAAATATAAAAAAATCAAAATTTTTGTTCATTTGCTAAATGAGCAAAAATGTTGAATGCAAAATATAAAAAAATAAATACTTTCATCGTTTTTTTTTTTATGCCAATCTAACACTTCATGTGCGAAAAAACGTCAAAAAGTTTTCAACTCACAATTGTTTCATACACAATTTTTTTTTTTTCGTTTTGTTGTTCTTTAGTCATGTGATTCAGTTGTTATTTTAGTGTGATATTGGTTTTTGTTGGAGAAAGAAGGTTGCCATATTGTGGAGAGACTTAAAACTGCTAAGGCTTTTTAGGTAAAAAAAATCGAAAACTTATAACAGAGCAGTTATAAAGAATTAAGTAAGAAAAAAATTGAGTTGACTGTAGATGACCCAAAATATCATATTGCTTTATATTTTTGGCAGATACAAATTATATCATTATTATCATTTTTAGAGCAACCTATTAGATTTAGATTATACAAAATGAAAGCAATTTTAAACCTTAAAGTCATATCACAGATTTTACGCCAATATCTTTACATGGCAACATTGTTAGCGTTCGCTTAAGTTGTGTTTTTAATTTGGCTTATTCACATATTTAGGATAAACGTCAAATCATAAATGTGATATTTTTGCTGGAATAAAAAAAATTACAGACATTTTTAATTTTTCATATTTTCTAAACATAATTGAGATACACTTTTCAGGAATGAGGACAAGTGTTATGTAACGCTTATTGCAGTAGACAGAAAAGGGGAAGAGTTGTTTAAAGTTTAAATTTAATATAGAAAAGATTAACTTTTTTAATGCTTCAATTTCTGTTCCTTTCAAACAAAAGAATTTACCTGCCATTCACTTGAGCACTTCTACATTTACCTGCTCTAAAAGAAGGTCCTTCTTACTTGAGCTCCATTTTTGTTTAACTTTTTTTTAAAAAATAAAACACAAAAAAAAATTAACTGAAATTTGGATAGACCATCATAAATATTTTGAAAGAAAGAAAAAAATAACAAAACATAAATTTAACAGTTAACATCAAAATTGTTAAAAATTATGGTCGTATATTTCGTATATTTTCTTCTCTACTATTTTCTCCCCTTTTTTTTGTTTTTTTTTCGAAAGTACGAGCGAGGAGCGACAGTCAGAAAAGGAGCATAGAGAAATGTGTACTAAATATAACAACAATGAAACATTCATAATCAAATTTATGGCAAATAAGAAAAATGTTTATATAAATTTAGAGAAAAAAAAAATAATTTTACAATGTAAAGAAAATGATCTAAAGTAATGTTCAGCAATACAGTGAGTAATAATTGTATATGGTTGGTTGAATTTGGTATAAATCGCAAAATTGTAGACGATCTTATTACGCGGTTCTTGTTTGTTTTGATTCAACATAAAAGAATCCCAGATCTACATTATGTGCTCAAAATTTCCATTACAATAACAAATATTTAGTGAGTTTTGATTGGAGTAAATGAAATCACTTAAAAATCGCTTGTGCTATAAAATCAAAAACATTCTTTAAATGTGTTAGTTGAATATTATGAAACCTAGTCTTTCTTATCATGTCAAGGGTCATAGAAAAACCAATTTCAACATAGACACGGACAGATAGACATGGTTAAATCAACTTCGCTTCCCATAAGGATCAGAAAGAACTTCTTACATCGAAATTGTAGAAATTACAAAGGAAATGACAAACTTATGCATTCTACTTCCATTTTTGATGAAGGGTATAAAAAGTAAGCGAGTGAAAGTCAGCGTGCAATTTTTTTACAATTTCTAAGCATTCCAGTATGACACTACGAGATCGATCGCAAAATTGCTTAATATTTAAATAAAGCATTTTCCCAAAAGATTAAAAAGCTTGAACCATGTTTTTTTTTTTTTTTTTCGTACGATGGAGCGGGGAGGTTTCCCCACAGTGACAGGTACCGCGACCAGGCTAGGTCTATTGTACCCACTCCCCTTAGTTGGCCAAAAGACCCTCTGCTTCCCATAGGAACCCAACCAGGGCCTTTGCCGGTATATCACCGATTTGGGACGCACACATTGTACCAAGCCCCAAGTGCCTTCTCCTGGCCCATGCCAGCGCCGGACAGTCACACAGTACATGCTCAGTCGTCTCGTCCCCGTCTAGACATAGTCTGCATTCCTGATCCTCAGCCAGGCCCATCCGATAAAGGTGGTATTTGACCGCGTGGTGACCAGTCAAGTAGGCCACCAGCAGTCGCAGATCCTGTCTGCCGAGACCATTCGTCCTCATTACTCTTCCGGGAGAGATAAATCTCCTTGCCTGACGCATTCCCGGTAGCGATACCCAGTATCCTCTATGTTCGCCCAGAGCCCAGTCCTCCATGACGGACTGAACCCCTGCCCAACTTAGTCCACAGAAGGGCTCGGGACCCACCATCTGTGCGCTAGAACCAGCCCTGGCCAGTTCATCAGCCATTTTATTACCCGGGATCCCTGAGTGCCCCGGCACCCAGCAGAGCGTCAATCTGCTCCTTGTCCCCAGCTCCTGTAGCTTTCCACGGCACTCCGCCACCAGCTTCGAGGACATTCTCCAAGAAGAGAGTGCTTTGATGGCCGCTTGGCTATCAGTAAAGATCACATTACCGCCACCAACCATTCCCCTATCAAGAATGTTGCTGCAGCACACATCAATGGCGAAAATCTCGGTTTGAAAAACACTCGGTGATTCGCCCATTGCCATCGAGAGTCGTGTATTGGGTCCAAAGGTGAACCATGTTAGAGATATTTCGATAACAAGCCTTATTTGGAATTACTTTTCTTATTTTGAATCATTTTCGCTGTGCACACAACATACAAAATGCACTTTTTGACCTTATTTGGAACTAGATTCTTATGAGTTCTTACGAATAAGTTTTTTTTATATACAACTAGTCTAACCCGAAGCGCTTTGCTACCCCCAAATACCAAAATTACAAAATTTAGATACTTCTTTTATTGTCCTTCTTCAGATATTTAGACATTTTTATTGTTTATTGTCCTTTTCCAGTCCAGCTTGCTTTTTGCCAGATATTTTGTATTGATAACCAAACGATTTTTTTTTTCAAAATTGGAAGCATTTTAACGCCGGGTAATAAATAAAATAATAATAAATGGACTGTGAAAGTTTAAGGAAAATCTATTTAGTAGTTTCAGGGAATAAACAGGGAAACATACGCATTTTATTATTTTATAAAGCGTATTTTTTAGAGTGTCTCAACTTAGAGTTGGCATCACTGCTTTATTTGAGCAGCCATTTAACAGCTGATAGTTGTATGAACCGACCTACACCAGAGCAACGCGTGCAAATTGTGGAAATTTTTAATCAAAATAATTGTTCTATTCATCAAACTCATCGTGCACTTCTTCCATTTTATGGCGTACATAATCGTCCTTGCGAGCGGCTAATTCAAAAAACAATAGATTGTTTCCGAACCACCGAATAGGCTGAAGCACAAATTGATATTGATTTTGAATTTCCATAAAATATTTTATTTTCCGATGAATTCCATTTCTGGTTTGAATGGTTCCGCAAATGATCAGATTTGTCACATTTGGATTGAGAAGAATGCACAAGCTTTTGTCGAAACACCATGACATCCACAGAAAATTACTGTGTCGTGTGCTTTATGGGCTGGTGGCGTAATTGGCCCATATGTCTTCAAAAACGATGACGGTTAAAATGTTACTGTCAATGGTGAACGGTATAGGAAAGTGATTCGAAATTTTTCGTACCTCAATTGTGTGGCATTTACCCTGCCCGGTTAGTCTTCGTCGAATCGACGAGGCTCATTTACATTTTATCATATAACTTTTTTATGTGTTTTCAAATTTGGCTCTTTTTCAACAACGTTAGCGGATGACGAAAGCTTTAAAAAAATAATTAATTTGAAAACACAAAAAGTGCTTAAATTCGTATCAAATTTTGAGGTATATGAAAAACTTTTATTTTGTATGTTTTATTTTAGTTTTTTTTTATAAAATGCTTAACTAAAGAAGTTTTTGTTAATTTTCACTATAAAAATCGTTCCGCTAGAATTTTTTTTAAAAAGTAACCTTTCAGGGTTAATCTTACTGATATTCCATCCTGTTGGAACCACACAGCGGGCGCTGCAATTGATTTACGCAAAAAAACTTTCGATGAAAAAATAATTTCATGCAATGGCCCAATTAACTCGCCACCAAGATCGTGTGATTTAACCCCATTGGATTATTTTCTTTGGGGTTATGTAAAGTCACTTGTCTAAACCACAAACAATTGAACACCTGAAAATCAGCATTCGAAGAGTTATCGGCGGCCGCAAATACTGCGACAAGTTGTTGCAAATTGGTGTTGCAGATTGCGCCTCCGCGGCGGCCACATGGCAGAAATCATATTTAAGCATTTATTTCATAAAATTTTCTTTTCAAAAAAGAGCTCGTTTTATTGATATTAAAAATATATTTGGTTGTCTTATTATAAAAAAAAAACACCCTTTACCCACAATGTTTTTTTTTGAAAGGTTTAGTTTGCCGTAAGAGTGGATCCTAAATGCAAAACATTTAGATTATTTATTTATTTATTTATTTATTTATTTATTTATTTATTTATTTATTTATTTATTTATTTATTTATTTATTTATTTATTTATTTATTTATTTATTTATTTATTTATTTATTTATTTATTTATTTATTTATTTATTTATTTATTTATTTATTTATTTATTTATTTATTTATTTATTTATTTATTTATTTATTTATTTATTTATTTATTTATTTATTTATTTATTTATTTATTTATTTATTTATTTATTTATTTATTTATTTATTTATTTATTTATTTATAGTAACTCTGTGTAACAAGGCAAAAGTCTTACAATAACACAGAGTAACATATTGTTCACTATTAAATTTGTAAAAAACAAAAAAAACCTTAATTCAAAAAGAAAAGATTTGCGTTATAAAATATTTTCTTTCTATAGGGGGTACTGCTTCTCCTTTAAAGTTTACCATAATATAAGCCTTAACCACGTTTGAAGACTCTCGCTATAATAACTCTTCAGTTCCACAACATTTAATATGTGCAACCTTTATGTGGTATTACTCCCCCTGCGCATGCCCTCTTAAATAGTTTTATTTTTGAAAGGTGTAGTTTGCCATAAGAGTGACTCTTACCAAATTTGAAAATCTTAACTGTAACCGTTCTTAAGATATGCGATAATAAACATTGGTGTCCTATGGGGGGCCACTACCCCTGCGGCTGTCTAATTTCAATTTCGGGGTTCAGAAGATCCTACTCAAAAAAAGGTCAAGAAAATTTGTTCAGCGGTCCTTAATATATGCGATACTTAATATTGTTATCCCATGGAGGCGGTACCATAGTACCATATCGAAAAAAGTAGCCTACGTGATGTTACTGTAAAAATTTTGGGAAAATCGGCTTAGTAGCTTAGGAGTCTTTAAGCCAACACACAAACATTTTTTCATTTTTATATAAAAAAAATTTGACTCAATTTGCAATCTGTGATTAATCGTTCGCTTGTAATTTTAAAAATTTTTCATTACATTGATTTAATTATGCTTTCAACGTTATTGGCGAACTTAATCTTATTCAAATCATTTTCACTATATATGTACATTATGTTGCCCTGAAAAATACACAAAATAAACGATATAAGAACGAAACATTTAAACTAAAAAAACAATAAAGAAAAAAATCCATGTTAACATTCACACGGTACTATATGGAGCGGGAGTAATCGTTTTGATGGTCGTGGTCAGCAAAAATGGTAATATTTACAACATGCAGTAAACAAGAGGAATAAATAAACATAAAATTCTAAAAGGAAAACTAATGTAAAACCCAGACAAACTTAAATACATACATATAAATGTATATTTACATAAAGTCATAGTCCAACAAACTTACATATCAAAATATTCAAACACAGGAAAATAAATTCAACAAAATATCACATTTATTTTTATATACTTACATACACATGTACATGTGTTTGTATATAGAGAAAAGTCAATGATAGAGAGACAAATAAATAAATAAAAGAAATAAGGATAACGATGTTTAGGAATTATACAGAAAAATACAAAAACACTTACACACAATCCCTCAAAAAGTTATAAAATTATAACCAAAACAAACGTCCATCATTGGTAGAAATTGTTATTTCGAATTATGGAACGATGATGGTTGATGGTGGATGGAAGCATTTTAATGGAAATAAAATAGATAAATACTTGTAAAAATACATTTTTACAGAATTTTCTTGTACAAAAAAAAAATAATACAAAATGCCAAAGAATGAAAAAAAAACGCAACCATCAAAACCATTTTTGGTGAAATGACAAACTGAAACGAATGAGAAAGTTTACTTATGCCAAAAAAGCAAAACATCAGAAAAAAATCCCCGAAAATGAAAGACCAACAGTAGCAAAACAACATAAAGTGATGTACGACAACAAGTTTGGAAATGGCATGGAATGTTTGTTATGGGTTTAGTTGTCTTCTGTCATTTAAATGTACGATTTTAGATACTCTATAGCTGCAAATGGTGGAAATATCGGTTTTGTCAAACGTTTGTAACGTAATAACATTTCATTAAAGGATTTCAAAGACAAATTCTAATGGGTGGTTATGGGCCGATGTTGAATGTGAACCACACCTACACGTCAAATTTTTATCTGCATTTCATTTGGCATTTATCAATTTCAGACTAATTTAATTTGAACCATGGAAAGATACACAATCGTGCAACGCATTAAAGTTATTCAAGCTTATTATAAAAATGGGCGGACAAATCAAAATGCATATCGTGCACTTCATGATTTTATCGGACAATTTAATCGACCAAATGTGCGTTAAATTAAAAAATCGTGCAAAACTTTGATCAAACCGGGTCTGAAGGAGATGTGAAAATATTGCTGCTGGTCGCGATAGTGTGGCTGAAGAGCCGTCGGACTCAACTCGTCGTCGTGCCTAACAAGGTGCATTTGACTCAAGAACTAAAGCCTCTTGACCATTCCAAACATCGTCAATGGTCAGAATGGTGGCAAGAAACGAGGCACATTTTCACTTCAGTGGCTTCGTCAATAAGCAGAATTGCCGCATTTGATAATCCAAGAGTGATTGTCGAAAAAGCAATGCAACCCCAAACAGTGCCCGTTTGGTGCAGTTTATGGGCTAGCAGCATAATCGGGCCATATTTTTCCAAAATGAGGCCGGGCAGGTAGTTACTGTTAAGGTTGTTCGATAAGCCAGCAACAATTCAAGAGCTAAAGGATGAGACAATTCGGCACATTAACGGCATAGAACCTCAATTATGTCTTAGCGTCATCGAAAATTTGGACTATCGGATGGAGGTGTGCCGCCGAAATCGCGGCGGCCATTTGGCTCATATTTTGTTCCATACATAATTTAACCATACCAATATTATCATAAAAAAAAGAAATGACGATAATTTCCTAACTAATTTGTGTTTTATTCAAAATTAACATCGGCCCTTAAAATTTAACCACCCTTTATAAAAGGATATTTGAGAAAACACAAAATTAGGAGCAAAAAGAATTATTTTGCTGCATGAACATGGATTAAGGAGAACCAAGTTAAGCTTTTTATTAATAAAATTTGTTTATAACGTGCTAAATTTATTTTCGATAAATACACTGAAATTTATTGTTGAGCGAAAGCTAGTTTTACGAATTTCACTGGTTGCTTAGGCCAGATCATCTGGAAACCTTTTTCCAAAGAATTTGAAAAAGGTATATGTATACAAATAAAACTGTTAGACGAATGAAAATAACAAAAGTTTAAGCAGGGTTGTGGAGTCGTCCGAAAAAAGTAATAACTCCGACTCCAAATGCTGAATTTTTTTAAGTGCGACTCCGACTCCTACTATAATCTTGATGCTAAATGTATATGAGACTCAGTGATGTTAACTTTTATTTTTTCATTACCGTACGGCCTTCTAAAAATTAAAGTTTTTGAGAAGCAATTACTGTACGCAAACATAAATGTGCTGTTTCCAAATGACAGGCGATTGATTATGTAGCAAAATTTATCAGGGGTGTGCTGGAAATCGCAAACGCAAAACGCAAGAATTTGGAAGTTGTTTTTTATAAACTTTCAACCTAATTCTTATAATTTTTGGTATAAAATCCTGTTAAATAGGAAAATATTTGTTAAATATTTGTCATAAGATTCTTTTACTACAAAAATCTTATTTAAAAACGACTTGCGTCTTGCGTTTTACGTTTGCGATTTCCAGCACACCCCTGTATATGAAAAGCACTCAGTCCATTGCCTGTCATTTGGAAACAGCACATAAAAGCAGTATTCATATATCATTTATTTAAATTTTAAATGTGTATTAAGAAGATAATTTTTATTTTGGAATTTTTTTTAAATTTTTTATGCCGAAAAACTTTGGAGTCGGAGTCGCGAGTTTTTGTGGGTACTACGACAAAAATATCAACTCCGATTATTCAACTCCGGCTCCGACTCCACAGCCCTGCGTTTAAGTCTTACTTGCAAACGATATCAAATTTTTTGGAAAAATGTTTTTTAACAAAACAAATTATATTTTTATGAAATGCTATCTTAAACTAGTTTTGTGATTATTAATGAATATCGATTTTTCTTTAAAGAAATTTATATTTTTATGAGTTTTTTATTTTAAGCCCATAAAGCACGTAAAATAATGTTAAATTGATGTATAATATTAACAAATCAGGGGTTAGAAAGGATTTGGCAAGAAAATGGCTTTTAAAGCCACAAATTCCTTATGAATATTGGTACTAAGTCATAACAAAATATTGTGCTGGGAGGACCAAAATTAATATTCGGCACAAAGGACTTTTACATGAATCTTAACCCCACAACATA
This sequence comes from Pollenia labialis, assembly GCA_949318255.1. Taxonomy (NCBI): domain Eukaryota; kingdom Metazoa; phylum Arthropoda; class Insecta; order Diptera; family Polleniidae; genus Pollenia; species Pollenia labialis. The sequence continues at coordinate 22,241,279 of OX439141.1, forward strand.
ATTTTATTCCGGCGGGTCCATAATTGCCCATGGGTCATTACACTCTCGTAAATTTGTTTTTTTTTTAATTTTGTGCTGTAGCATAGCATTTGATCGGTCTTGGCCGACTATACTTTCTTATTTGTTTAAGTTAAAATTTGTTGGCCAAAAACAAAACAAAAATATTATATAAATGATTTGAAATGTATTTTTTCTTGGCCCAAAATTTGCAAGCAAAGTCTTGTTTCAACATTGACGAAAAATGTCCTTGTTTAACTTTGCCATCGGTATTTATTTTTGGCCAGATTGTAAGCATTCTGATTGTTGTAAAATTCCTCCTGCCCTGCTTCTGTTGCCTAAAATGATTCACATAAACTCTTCTATCATTTGGTTAGAGTAGAAGAAGAACATCAATAAATTTGCAAAATTGTGTTAAAGTTCCACCACCCTCCTCCCCTGCTCTTTTCACATACCGACTCCATAGCTTTAAATTAGAAACGCCAAAAAAGAAGAACAAAAATCTAATAAAATATTTAATTTATGATTTTTCATATTCCTCTTATTTGAATTGTGTTTTTTTTACGTTTTTGTTGTTTTTACTTATTTACATTGTTATTGTTGTTTTTTAGTCTTATTCGACATCCACAAATCGTTGTCAAAATATTGAATTTGTAGTTTTCGTAGAATGATTATAATACGTGTTGTTGTCGTTTTGTTTTAATGTACACAAATCCATTTACATCCAATACCAATACAGTAACATTTATACATAAACTACTAGAAAGGATATTTAATTATAACTAGTGTTATTTGTTTGTTTTTGTTGCTGTTGTTTTATTGAATTAAGTTGTCATAAATTCGTATTGTTTATGAAGCCATCATCATCATTTGTATTTGAAATATTGCAAAGTCGGTTATTTTTATAAATTTTTTTTTTGTTATTTTTATAGTTTTTTTTCTTATGTAAACAAAATAAAGTATTAAAAAAAATATTGTTCGAATGGCTTTATTCCTAACCAGGGTAAATTGAACTATTGATCCTGTCACACAACCATGAAATAATTACGATTATTTCAATAATTCATTGATTTTATGACTCAATATTTCAATTGTTGACCAATTTTGTGAGAAATTCTCCGTAATACTACGGCTAGTGAAATAATGTATTAAAGACATGTAAAAAAGAATAGGGGGCCAAGCCCGACCAAATGATATCATACACCACAATAAATAGAGACACATTTTGGCAAGTGCACCCTATTTGGGATCCATGGGCAATCATGAACCCTTTAAAACAAAATTAAGTTATGACGTTATGATTCTTGCAAAAGTTCTTTGTGCTGAATATTATGTAGATTTCTTCTTAAATGTCAGATTTTTTGTATCTTTAAGTGACTTAAGAAACAGTTAAGTTTCATCCTGGCCTGTCTTTTGAGCAAAATGCTGTTTCTCCTATATCCTGTATAGTGCCGTTGATACAAAGATTTTTTTAATAAAATCATAAAAGGTGTAACGATACACCGTAGCGCCTTTTCCTAAACTCCGTGGCAAAAATACAAATTTTGATGACAAAATTTTGTCATCTTACTAAACGCAATTCATACGCGTTTTCCTGAATTCGATAGAAATTATAGGTGGTGGAAGTGCTTAAAGTCGAAAATTTTTTACAAAATATATTTTGTCAGTTTATTGATGGTTGTTTGCATTTTGATCTACCAAAAACTAGAATCGCTAAAAAAAAAAAACGTAACCATCAGAATATGGAAATATCAGAAGTAGAAGCACCAGTAAAGAAGACGATGATTTTGTTGTTTTCGTAGATAGGAATGACGGTGAATATAGGACATCAAATTTAGAGTTGGAATTTGTCAGTTTCCAAATATAAAAAGAGTATTCATAGAATCTAATACAAGTTTGTGCTCATCAGGACCTGTAGAAAGATTTTTTTCTTTAGCAGGTTTCATTTATTCTCCAACATGAAACTGTTTGTCTGATGGTACATTCAAAAATATGATATTTATGAAAGGAAACAATTGTTTTGTTAATTAGTTTTATTAAATATATTTTTTTGGTTTGAATAAAAATGGTGTGTTTCGTATTTTAAATGCATACATTTATATGACGTAGGAGTATTTTATATTTGAAATACGTACAATAAGTGAAAGTATTTTGTATTTTACATACATGACCTGAAAGTATTTTGTATTTTAAATACATGACCACCAAGTATTTTGTATTTTAAATACCGCAAACCATGTATTTTTCCCAACACTGGTCATAACTCAGCTATTTCTTAACCAAGTTGACAGAATTATATACATTTTATACAGCTCTAAAATTTAGTTTACATATATTGCACGAACGCGGTCTTGGAAGACCCCTAGTAAAATTTGATGCAGAAAATATTTGTAGAATATTTAAACCCTCTAAAAGTGCCGTTTTTGAGTAGAGGTTAAAAAAAGGACAAAAATTACCCCTTATAATAAGTGTTAGAGGGTTAATATATGCTATGAAAAGAATCGCCATGCAATTCTACTGAATACATCTGAAATAATCTGAAAAATGTTAAAGCCCGAAATTTCGAAAATCCGTTTTAAATACATTGCACGAACTTTTGGTCTTAGAAGACCTCTAGTAAAATTTGATGCAGAAAAAATTCGTAGAACAGTTTAACCCTCTAAAGTGCCATTTTAGAGTAGAGGTTAAAAAAGGACAAAAATTACCCCTTAAAATGAGCGTTAGAGGGTTAATACGTTCTATGAAAACAATCGCCATATAATTCTACTGAAACTATTTTTAAGCTCAGAAGTACATTTAGTATAGTTTTTTTGACTTATACCAAACGCCTTTTCAAAAAATTCAAAAACTTTAGAGGCCCATATTTCGGGAGCCCGAGCTAACTTTTCAAAACCCTTCGGCAGATTTTCTCTACTAGTAGTCTACTTTTATTTCGCTTTGCAAGTGTTGAGGCTGGCGGCGATGACCCGAATTTTGTTGTACTGCGTAATCGATTACACAATATCGATTGCTTAGTCGACCCACCCTAATGATTAGTCTTCAGATTTACATACCTTCTTTTACGGACTGTAAGCAATATTTCACAAAAAATTTAAAAATAATATTAAAACAAACAAATTTTTTTAGATCTTTTCTAGAATAATTTTAAATCATAAAAGCCTTTAAAAGAAATATAAAAAATCAAAAATTTTAGAAAATATTTTATTTTACTTCCCATAAAATTAATTTTTTCACAAAATTCAAGCCCATTAGTAGGCACCTAAAAGGCGTTCAACACTTTTTAAACACTAATTTTATAGGTTGATCAACTATCTATTATAGGCTTTAAATTTTTTGATTATCTGATTTGGTTTAAAAGTTATGGTTTTTGCAACTAAGCTGAGCAAGTACTTTATAGCAGATCAATCGACAATAAATAACTGGATCTTTGTTTTATTAGTGCCATACGCATGTCTCTTAGTTTTCCAGATTATTCTCCCTTTACGCACCCAGAGGAAAAATATGTTGTAATATGGTCACCTCCAACAAAACCATTTTCAAGGAAAATTACAAATATAACATGTTTAATTTAATTATATTATTGTCACCAACAACGATATTATGGTTAAATTAGTCCTCCATCAAGAAGCAACAACCATATTAAGGTTGCCTCCGAACGTGTTATGGTTAGCAATAACTAAAATAGGTTTATCACTTAAAATAGCATGGGTGGTTTTTAACCAAATTATTGCTATATTTAACCATAACATGATCAGAGGAAACCATATTATGGTTGCGGCTACTTGATGAAGGACAAATGTAAACATAGTATCGTTGTCAATGACAATAATATGGTTAAATTAAACATTATTGCCTTTATTTATAAAATTATTTTAACTTTAAAAAAAGGCATACAAAACAAATTTTCTATGAAAATTTCCCTTAATGAACGTTTGCTTAATTTAAAAATCGTTTGTGAATACGGGGGTATATGTTTGAAATTTTCTTTAAAAATAGTGTTGTTGGAGTTGGCCATATTTCAATATGTTTTTTCTATGCATGCAGAAGCGCACAAGTTTTTTATATTAATTTTTATAAATTTTTAGAATTTTAGAAAACAAAACGTATGGACAATTAATAGTCATTTTATGCAAAAACGAGCTAAATATAAAAATTGGTGTGTTTAGAAAATGTTTTAGATATTAAAATCTGATAAAAGTCGGTTAGCTTGCCTTTTGTTCCAAACTGCTTGGCAAAAATATATTTGAGCAACATTAACCCTTAATCCTTCCAGCATTTGGATTATATCCGTTCTAATACGAATAGGTTTGATATGCTAATATATATATATTGACCTTTAATTTTTACAAACAAACTCTGTATTTTACGAAATGCATTATTATTAAATTCTATGTAAATTTTAGACAATTGTTGGCATATAACCGAAAGGCCTTAATGGCCTTAATCATTGAACTGCTGGAAATATTTTTTTTTCATGGTGTCATTAACATTTTTTCTAACTCTCGATTTCAAATAATATTTTATAACGTAATTTCTTTCAAAATTTTCTGTTGCATTAGACACTAGAAAGTATAAAAAGAAAATCATACTTAATAAAGCAATATTTTACTCAATTGCAAATAGCAATTAATTATTAAATATGATGCTAATTTTAACAGAACGCATGCTGGCAGTAAACAGTTTTTTTTTATAAAAAACGCAAAGATATTTTTGTACCAAATGCAATCAAAAAACACTCGAAAATATAATGTTAGTTGAAAAAGGATGAACATTTTGAGTTGATTGGAGTTTTTCCTGGAAAATTAACTGTAAGAAAGCACACGCTTTTAGAGCGTAACAATATAGTAGAGTCAAGTAAAGCTGAAGGTAAGATACAGGTTCCCTTAGGGTATGTAGCGATACATTTTGGGGATATTTAACCCCATGGTGTTATATCCTGTAGGGGGGGGGGTTAGTAGAGACAATACCTTTTTTCGAAGTGGTCAAGTTGGCGTATCTTTCTTCTTAGGGTCGCGACAGATTAGACTGGTTATTGGAAAGGCTCCTCCGAGAATAAACCATAGCTACGGTCCAAAATTGCAACAAATAAATAAAGCATTATGTTCTGATATTCCACATTTACTGGGGAAGTTTGGCCTGATAGCGGTTGCTAAAAATGAAAAGCTGCTCTATTCTAGCAGTATAAGTTACAAACCTTAAGCTCAAAAGTAAGAAGCCAGCGAACTGGTTTCAGGTGAAATCCATACGCTTAGAAATTTCCAACTACGCAAAAGTTTGTGGGTACATATTGGGCGTTGGTAGACATATCAAATCAATCCGTTAATCTTTGGCACCCTACATAAATTGATTTAAACGGCTTATGTTTACATTTTAATTTTTGATCGAATTAAAAAGTGATTCGGAAGAGATTGGGTTAGTAAAAACATGATTAAATATACATACATATCCTCCCTTCGATTTTGTAGTCAGTCTTATCGAACCAATTATTTTGATTATAATTTGATCGTGAGTGTTATTGTATGAATTGCGCATAATGATGTGAAGAGACTATAAACAGACGTCTATAGAAGACGATAGATAGACAAACAGACAGACACACTCATTGAATTGCTGCAATAAATGCACATATGTACGTTACGTTCGAGTAAATATGTTTCAATAAAATTCATGTATCACAATGTATAGACAATCCGATAGACAGACATAGATAAATGTGTGTAGGCTCAGTATTTAAATCGTATGCAATGACACGACTACTTATTTCTGCTATTTAGGAATTGGGGGCCTAATTTATAAACGTATGACAGGCAGGCAGTCAGGCAAGCAGTGTATTTGTATTCATCCGTCAGTTTTTAATATTATCCATTTGTTTTTCACATGTAATTTATTGGGCGAAAGGCATACAAATTAAATTAAATATTTTAGAAATTATTAATTACACCAAGCACAGAGAACGGGGTGCACCCTAATTTTAAAATAATTTTTTAAAAGGGGCTAAGTAGCCCCTACTCTTAACAAAATTTGAACGGAGTTTCTTGATAAAAAATCTTAAAGTTTTAAAAAGTTCTTTTGCTTCTTTTCAACAGTTTAAACATCACTCGATTTCTTAAGAGAAACATTATTTTTTGAAAATTTTGTAAGAGATATCCAGTCGAGTACATCGAGAGGAAAGCTGTTGGCATTAATTCTCGAATTTCAAGATTTCCTAGAAATTTTTAGAAAAAACAAATTATCATTATTCCTTATTTATTATTAATATAGTAACAGAGGGTCGCTGGACTGAATAAGTTATTTCGGAAACGAGCGATGCATTCTCTTCAAACCGTTAACCCAAGAAATTCGAGGATGATAAAACTTATAGCGGGTTATCCATTTTTTCAAAAGTTAATTTAAATAAAACACACATTAAGCTATGATGTCGATTAAAGTGTTATTTTATTATAATGCTTGGTCCTATCCAGTAGGTACGAAATAAAATGTCATTTAAAAGACCGCCTCTAAATTGGTTGCAACATTTGATTCTTAAGAGGTTGTTTTCGACTTCTTTTTCGAACATTTCGGGCGGTATCTCTGCGATAACTTGGCTATTGTTGCTTTTGAAATGCTACAACGTTAAGACACTATCCACGTAGGGACGTAGCCCCGCAAAAAAAGTGTAACAGCGTCAAATCGCATGATATTGGTAGCTAATGGCAAAAACGTGAAGTTACGCATTCTGGAAACTGTGCCGTATTTTCGTATTGTGTGGGTCGTAAAACGGTCTTACTGAAACCAGATATCGTCAAGTTCAGAATCCTCAGTTGCAACCCACAAAAAGCCGTAGCTTAGGCCCAATTGCTAATAGCACCGTGGAATCAAAAAATTCGGATTACGGTCCACACTTTTAGTACCAAAAGCGAACATTTCAGCAGTGCGCATATTGCGATGATGCACAGGTCTGGCCTTACGCTTACATTCTGTTTATATTTCTTCACATTTCCTTTAACAGTGATTCGACTATCACGACTATAATTGTCCTAAAATACTCGAAAATCGGACACGTTTGAACCATCACTTTTAAATTCTAACTATTTTTACACGTTCTTCGGATGTAAAACCATAAATATTGGTAACTGGCAAACCTTTTACTAAATAATTGACTCTTCAAATATTTAACAGACGACAGCCTTGCCAGACCGGCGATTTTAAACCCGGATCAAACATATCGCATTTGATCAACAAGAGGGTATTAAAAATAAAAATATATAAAAATACATGTTGTATTAAAACATAGTATCCATTTTTATTAAATTCACAATGAACCGCATTGGTCTCTGAGTGGAAGTGTGACCTTGGGCACATAACCCTTTTTAACCTAACCTAAACCTAATATGCATTTTTATTTAAACTTTTGTATTCACTCAAAATACTACCTGTTTCTTAATAAAAATATAGTCACTATACTATCACGAAAATGGCCTCAAATGTGGATTTCGAGATGAAAGAGTAACCGAAATGCAAAAAGTGGTATTTAAAAAATTTTTTAATACCCTCTTGGTGATCAAGTGCGATATATCGAGCCCTAATAGCAAAAATTATGTAACCAACAAAAATAAAATTTTACAGGAGAATGTTTTTTTTAAATATTTTTGCTTCAAGTCTAGGGTTTCGTTTGAAATTGTTTTTGCTCTTATTTCGTAACGGTACTTCCCAGAGATATGAGATTTTTAGAGATGATGCAAATGATTAAAAATTATCGATTTTCAGCAAAAAACAAAAGTCTAAAAAGTTGTTGGTTACATTTTTGCTATTAGTGCTCGATATATAATCAAGAGTCTTTGCCCGAATCGGAACCATCGTATTAAATACCTTCACATATGTCCGTTTTAAAGACATTCTTGAACAAAACGTAGGGCATTATTCTCTAATTTTAACCAAAGAAAAAAGCAGAAGAAACAGTAGCCAACAAAAAAATAACAGCAGCAGTTGTAAATTTATTTTCAGTGGCTGAGTCTGAGCAGAGGCAACTGAAAGAACATCAACAAACAGCCATCAGCAATAACAACGACAGCGACATTTGTCTCATGTGTTTTACCAGCAATATTTGACATGTTCTTGTCATTAAACGATGTTGTCGTCTTTGTCGTTTCGTACACTCAATAGACGATATTAAAGATAATGTTGGGTTAATAATTTCTGCAGTTGTAGTTTTTGTTGTTGTTCTTGCTGTAATATTTTTGAGCTGTCAGTGATGTTGTTGTTCATGGTTGTATTTCTTTCACAGAATATTACAAGAACAGAAAAATACAGAGAGAGAGAGAGAGAGAGAGACAAAAAATAAAATAGCAACACCATCAAAATTTGTCGCTTCGTTGGCAATTAATAAAAATTATTTTTGTCATAATTTTTTTTTTTTTTTTTGATACTTTTGATTCTTGTAATATTCAATATTTTTTTCTTCAGCAGTCTGCTTTAGCTACTGCTGTACTCAATAAATGTCTGTTGTATTGAGGAATGCGGACATGCGTCTCATCGACGAGAAATTATGAAGAATCTGCAGTTTTTGTACACAGTATCGCCTGTCTTTGTCATCAGAAATATAAAATATTTCATGATGATTGTACAAAAATACTTTTTTTCATACAGGATTTTTTTTCTTTTCTTGTTTTACTTTTATTGAATGTGATTTAATTTCAATTTTATTTTCACATCATGCACCATGATGCACAACTTTTCGCGAAAAAGTGTTGCAATTACATTATTAAAAAAAAAACGTATTGTTGTTGACATTTTAAACATGAATAAGTTGGTGCTGGTTAAAAAAATAAACAGGAAGTGTTGTTTTAGTACCCTTAACAACAGTTTTGTCATTCAGTTTGTAATTTCTACAATATCTTACTTACACCCTATAAAGTACATATATACTATGGATCCTTATGGGAAGCGAAGTTTATGTAACGAAGGCCGTCTCTATGAGTGTATATTGAAATAGGGTTTCCGAAGACACCAGAAATGATGGGCAGTAGGTTGTTATATATTGATGTCACGTATACTACGTTGAAGTTTGCAATTGAAATTCAGCCCGAACGGCTTCTAAAGGACTAATACATGAGCAAAAAACTGCGACTGCCTCAATCCCTTGTCCCTTGTTGTGGTTTTTTCTATTTGTCATTTCTGCATATCTGGAGAAAGGCAAAAGACAAATTTTTCAAATTAGGTACAAGCATTATGGTTATCAATAGACAACCTCAGACAAAATTTGGGCTGGAATGGAGTAGTGGGTGTGGCACAAAATATTTATTTTTATATCTAAAGAGCGTTAGAATAAAAATGGTCCAAATTCGGTACACTTAGGTGGGTGATAAACAAACAGCCTCTCTAAAAATAAGCGGGGTTGGGGAAGTGGGCGTGGCACCACCAGTCCAAAGACATTAAAGATTTCTGCATATCTAGAGAACAGCAAGAGCTAATGTTTCCAAATAAGCTACAAGCATTTTGGTTGTCAATAGACAACATCCGAAAAAATGTGGGCGGGACTGGAGAAGTGGGCGTGCCAAAAACAATTTATTTATATTAAAAGACCAGTACTTACATCGATAATATTCTGTTCTTAACGCACCATTTTGAACAGGGCTGTCAGATGTGGCGCTTTCTTGCCAAATATGGCGATTTATAAACCTATTTGGAGATGTAATTTTGTTTTGGTATTTCGCCATGTCGCTGATTTTTTTTGGCGATATTTAAAAAAGTTGGCGAGTTGTAAAACGCATTTATGCTAATTGTTTTTCTTATTTATATGAAATATGTATGAGTACGGGAAGAAGAGTATTTTCTTTGAATTTTTAAGAAATTTTTTAAATTACAAAACGCATGCGAATGTTTTAAATGATAAATTGAAAGTATTGCCAGACAATTACCTTGAAAACATTAAAATAGTGTTTCCATAGAAATTTGGAATAAAGTTTAAGATTTCTTGGAATACAAAATTTAAATAATTTTGTTATACGTGCTTAGTTCCCAATTTTTATTTTTGATAAAAACACTGAAATTTATTGTTGATGGGATAAGCTATTCCTATGCGCATTTCACTGGTTGCTTAGTCCAGATCATCAAGAAACTTCATCCATAAAGATTTTAGAAAAACTAAAGATATTTAGCCAAATAAAACTGTTAAGCGTATAAGAATTATATCAAGAGTTCTACTTGTAACAATATCCAAGTTTAAACAAAATCATCAACAAAAATCAGTAGGTAAAAAAAAACCTACTTACAACTACAATTAATGTTGGAAGAATTCCAATCAATTGTAGTGGGGAATGTAAGAAGAGATAAACTCACGGTTTATTGTTGATGATTTTGTTAAAACTTTGATATTGTTGCAAGTAGTAATAATAATAAATATTAAAATTAAAAATACACACAGTATTTCCAGTTAATATAATTTTCTTATCAATAATCGGCTCTTTACTGAAAAAAGAAATAAAGAAAGAAAAATAAAATGATCCACGACTTTTTGGCGGCATATTTTTTTCGCACATTTAAAAAAAAATTTAAGTCGTGGATGAATTTTTTTTCTTTCTTTAGTTCTATTTTCATCCATACATGGTCTAGAAACTAAATCCGCTATCATATTAGAGTTACTGCAAAATTCCATTTATATACATATATTCCAGAGCACCGTGTAAAATGCATCTAATTTGCAAAAATCTAAATTATTTACATACAAAGATGATGTACTTGGCAAAAGAAAAAATTTGATACCCATATTGCTCTATTTAAAACGAAGGGTTGCCACCCCATTGCATTTTTGTCAAAACGCGAACTAGCACGAATTTCAAAAAGAGCGAAATCACGTATTTAATTAAATCGACTAAAGATTAAAATATGTTAATTTGGCAGTTTTATTACAAACAACCCCAAACAAAAATTTTAAAAACCGTTTTTTTTACAGAAAATCCTTAAAAAAAGGACATGGATGATCGCCCTTGGACAAATTGTATATATAGTTGGACGCGCACTAAAAAACCCTTTCTAACGATACCCAATTTGTATATGTTGGTAAGGAAACAGATTCTCAAATTAACAAAACATGCAAAAATATACCCTTTTTCAAAATGGTCCAGCTCACGAGAGGTCAAAGCTGAAGCCGAAATATTTAAAATGGTATCTTAAAATAGTCCAAAGTTCATTTTTAGGAGGGTACATCGAGCACGAATTTTGCTTCCATACAACTTGAGTCGCTCTAATATAATATAAGAATCACAAAGTTTTATCCCTGTATTCACAAAAAATTTTCAAATTTAATAAAGGTTTAAAGAACAAATTTACTATGAAAATTATCCTTAATAATCGTTTGTTAAATTTAATAATCGTTTGTTAAATTTAATAATCGTTTGTTAAATTTAATAATCGTTTGTGAATACGGGGGTTACCCTTTTTATAACACAATATCATTTTTAAAATCTTTACTTTAATTATTTTTTCATAAAATAGAAATAAAATAAATTTTGTTTCATGAAAATCCCGATAAAGTGAAAGTTTGTACTAAGTTTTATCTTTTTTTTATCGCAAATTTGTGTAGGGCAACATGTTTATATTATGTTAGCAACATGTTACTCAAAACAAATTTGCGATAAAAAAAAATTCAAAACAACTGGGACGAACGACGAATTATTCGCAACGAAATAGAACACATTGGTATATAATACCAATTTTTACCATATTTTGGCTTTGTTTCACATAGAAAATCGCGCTTAAAAAAACTAATTTTTTTGGAATCAAATTTTGCATACTATTTAAAATTAATATTTTTGCCACATTTAATTTTCTACGGCCATTAACATTTTACAAAATACGAAGATAACCTTGAATTTTTTACATAAATCGTATAGCATTAGATAGTTTAAGAAAACTTAATATAAATAAAAGAAACATGTCGATTCGACTAAAAAAAATCTATTTAGAAATCAGGAAAACCAGACTAATATTAAATAAATGCAGCTTGATTTTAGAAATATCTTTCTTAGTTTTTAATAAAGACAACCTACATTTGTATTTCTTGTTTTAAGAAGTTTTTGAGAAAATGTTTCTTTATTTAAGAAAACTTTACTAAATACGAACAAAATAAGTTAAAATCAAGAAATTAATTCTGGATTTAAAAAAAAATTTTTTTAAGAAATGAATTTGATTACATACTTTAAAAAATAAAGTTCTTTCCGTGCACACAACACAACAATAAACTTGAATATTTTCGAATTTATAACGCAATCAAAAGTAACAGACATATTTAAGTCAATTTATTCAACAAGTAAGTAGTTTTTGTCCAACTCGTAATAAGTAGAAGCGCTTTATAGTCTAATTATATTCAAATTTATGGAAATTAATTGCAGACAAAAGCATTTAATAAAACGCTAATCACGCAAAATATACAGAAATAAAATAGCCTACATGAGTCGACCGACCTTAACCTAAGAAAGTAGTGACTAAAATTTATTTCCTACAGCAGAGTACACGGAAAGAATTTTATTTTCTTAAGAAATCAATTTCGTTTCTTAAAAAAATTCTTGATTTTAACTTATTTTGTTCGCATTTAGTAAAATTTTCTAAATAAAGAAAGATCTTTTAATGATCAAAAAGTTCACGATTTTGATATTTTATCAATAATAAAACAAGATATACAAAAGACGTTGTTTTTATTAAAAATAATAAAGATATTTCTGAAGTCAAGCTTAATATTAGTCTGGTTTTCTAAAATGTTAAATAGAATTGAATTTCTTGCTTCAAGAAACAAATTCTCTAGAAAACTTGGTTTGTTTCAATTAATTTTAATTTGAATCGACATGTTTACATGTTAAGCTTATTATTTAAAATCTCTTTTTTTATATAAAGTTGTCTAATACTTACAAATGCTGCGTATTTTTATCTACAAAATTCAAGCTTTTCTTCGCATTTTGTAAAATATTAATGACCGATTTCACAAATTTATATATGTACATAAATAATAATTAATGTTTAAAATTCGTTTTTCATGTCAAATATAACTAAAATTATATAAAAAACTATAATTTAGTATGAATTGTTATTGAAATAGAATTGGAAAAATTGGCCATAAGCAACGAAAACTTTACAGAAAAAATTAAAAATTGTCTCTCGTCACCAAATTTTTACCAAATTCATAAAATCAAGCAAACAATGTGTTAACTTTGAACCTATTACGAAAATGATTAGGTATATAAATTACTATTTTTTCAATAAATGATATTTTTAATTTTAATTAAAAAAAATATCAAAAAACCTTTCCCGTTTCAAAAAATGTGTTAATTGATTTAATTAAATAAAGCTCAGGTTTTGACATTTCCCAGCGACAATTCTACAAGCTTAAATTATTTTTCTTTAAACGGAAACCAATTAAGATTTTTTGTTATATAATTATTATTTTAATTCAAAATTTAGTTAAGAACAATTAAAAAGTGAATTTAATCAATCCCACCAACAATAAATCTCAGTTTATCAATAGTAAGAATTGGGAATTTAGCACATCAAAAAAAATCTTATTATTGACTTTTTTGACTCCCAAGAAAACTTTTGAAATCTAAATTATATTTTTAATTTTCTTTCAACAAAAAAAAATAATTGATACAATTATCACATTAATTAAATTGAAAAACTTACTTTTTAAAGACATTTTTTAATAGATAAAAATCTTCTGATCATTTTTTCTGTGTTAATTAAGCATTGAAGTAAATATTTTTTAAGTGTATTTCAGTAAAGTTAAGTTCGCTTTGGGTGATAACTTTTTGCTTAAACCAAGCCACAAATATGTTAGTAAGAAATGTTTGGCTTGGACGGGAATGGTGAAAAATGTTCTTGGTTCTAGTCATATTTTCTAAATATAGTAAATAATTCTTGCCGTGTAGTGGCTGCCCGAAAGCGTTGCCAGTTAACCTAAAGCTAAAGGACCGGATGCAGAAGCTTAATAAGGTTTGCATCGCTTAAAAATACTACTACCTATTAAATATTACCTAATAAATAAAATATTTACCAAAAGTGATAGAATTATCTATGAAAAATCTGTTAAAACACACAAAAGTCTTTAATAGATTTATACCTAACTAGCAATAGCGAGTCTTATTTGCTTTTGCTTTTAATAGAAAAATTTTACTAGTTCTTAAATTTTGCTCAATTTAAGAATTTTTTATATTTAAAAAGAGGTACTTTAGTTGAGTTCCTTTTTTTTATTTAACTTTAGCAATTATTAATAATAAGCATTGATTATTTTTTTAATTCTTTGTCTAAAACTATATTATTAAATAATAAAATTCTAGTCAAATCCCAAAGCAACTGTGACAAGGTGCAATTAATAAAGATGCAAATGCATACTTAATTGTAACCGCAACATAATTAGTACTAAAAATTGTTGGAAATGTTGCTAAGTATTAAAACAACATGCTGCAAAATCAAAACAATAAATATTAAAAACAAATAACATACTCTTACCTTTCTCACTTCTAGCCGGACACTATTATACAACATAAAAAAAAATTACTTTTAATTAATGCAGAAACATAACATACACACACTCATACACTTATTCCTATTTCTTTTACTTTTGTATTCTATTATCAATAATTGCAACTCACTTACTGCCCTTTTCATTAAACAAAACAACTTTTTATTTGGCAAAACAACAACAAATGCTAGAAAACGAAGATGCCTCACACTTTTTTGTTTTTCTTTAATTTAATACAATTGAACAGAATTTTGGAATAATTTTATTTATTAACACTAATTTCTCATAAATTTCTATACTTTTTGCAAAATAAACTTAACACTTTTCATTCTAACACTTTAAATTTTACACTAATAATAATTTTATTTAAATTAAGTGACAAAAACCCGATTAAAATTGCAATTAAACTAAAAATTGTTCATAAAACACGGAAACCACGTATTGATTGCACTAAATAAAACCACGGACTGAGTTGATGAATATGGAAAAAACCAAAGAGTTAGATAAATGTTTGACTAGTTAGTGTCAGAGGTGACATCTATGTGTCATTATAAAATTTGAATGTTAGAACAATTTAATAACTATTCAAATTTGATTTAAGAAAAACATCACAAACTAGTGACAGGAACCGGGTGGAAATACTAAAAAAAAATTAAATCAAAATAGAGTACTAAATAAAAAAATTACAAATGGAAAAAAGTCATTTTTTTTCTAATCATCGGAAATAAAAAAAATAACAAAACGCCATAATTTGTTAAAATTATTAGAAAATTCCAATAGTGTATAATATGTCACATAAAATACATTTACATACTATAATTTTATGAAATCAACTGTCATACAATTACAGTGTATACTACCAATATGACACAATCACTTTGCCAAATTAGATATGTTCTCGTCAAATTTAGCGATAATCTAGCGATCTTTTGTTATTATTTTTTACGTTTATAATTCATTTTTTAGACAACATTGATACAGAGTTGTTTTTGTTGCTGTCAACCTGATTGTGTCGGTTATTTGGCCCTTTAAATTTAAGCCGAACTTTTGTTTTTTGTTGTATCTTCTTGTCAGGCCTGCAGGTAATATTTTCCTTGTCCCCAAAAATAAAATCTAAGCCGAACTTTTGTTTTTTGTTGTATCTTCTTGTCAGGCCTGCAGGTACATTTTTCCTTGTCACCAAAAATTAAAATAAATTTTTTCTTGTCCCCAAAAATAAAAAAAAAACCCCAAATTAAAAAACAAAATCTTAAAAAGTTAATAATTAACTTTAAAAAATATTATAATAACAAATCCCCAAATTAAAAAGTTTAGTAAAATAAATTATTTTCAGCCTGTTCATCGATTTCGAACGTTAACGTTCGAATAGAAAATTGCATTTAAAACAGAAACAAATTTTCGAATTTAGTTTTAAGTATAATTTTCTATGCGAGCGTTGACGTTCGAATTCGTTAAACAGGCAGTTTATTTGCTGTCTGTTTTTAGATCGGGATGACTCCTTTAACCAACTTTTAAAATAAAAACAAATTTTGAAATTTTGTTTTTGCTTAATATACAGACATCAAATAACCTATATGTGGCGTCCGACCTAAACCTACCCAGTAAAAACTTCGCCTACTTTTTCAAAATGAATAGCTTCTTTCACTTATTTTTTAGTAGCTTTCTTCTATAGCTACATCTACAATAACATCTATAACTACTTTTTCTGGATTTATTTAAGTAAAAAAATAATGACTTTCTTTTGAATGCGTTCATTTTGGGACATCCCTTGTAAAATTCATTGGTTCTTTCAGTAGAATTGTAAGTAGTGCTTTTAAGTTTTTCTAATTAATTAACACATTATTTTGTAATCGAAGTTTTTACTTGGTAAGAAAGTAGTGACTAAAATGCATTTAAAAATTACAGCAGAATACACGGCAAGAAGATTATTTTCTAAAGAAATCAATTTCGTTTCTTAAAAATAATTTCATGATTTTAACTTATTTTGTTGGTTTTTAGCATAATTTGCTTAAATAAAGAAACATTTTCTCATGATCAAAAATTTCACAGTTTTGCTATGTACATATATCATCAAAAATTTCTTAAGCAAGAAATTCAAAAGATGCTAGTTTTTATTAAAAATAAGAAAGATTTTGCTGAGTTCAAGCTGCATTTGTCTAATTATTAATAGAATCGAATTTCTTGTATCAACAAACAAATGAAAGGGATTTCTTTAAATTTTGCAGAAAATGCTCAAGAAAACTTGATTGAATTCAAATAATTTTTATATTTATGTAAAGTTTTCTAAAACTAACAAATGCCTCTCGTTTTTATATAAAAAAATCGGGATTTTCTTCTTAATTTGTAAATATTAATGGCCGATTTCAACAATTTATTAAAATATCATTTTATGTTTAAAATTCGTTTTTCATTTTAAAAAGCCATAGCTGCTATTGCCTTAACTCTTTTAATTAGTATTATTAATTGTATTTTTATTACTTATAAATAAATAAAAATTATATGAAACACTAAATTCTAATATGAATTGATATTTAAATAGAATTGGTGAAATTGACCATAAACAACGAAAACTTCACAGAAAAAAATAAAAATTGCCTCTAATCAGCAAATTCATAGAATCAAGCAAAAAATATTGTGTAGATTACTTGAAATTGTAAATATTTTAAATTGTGAATATTTTTTTTTTAATAAATAATATTTTTAATTTAAATTAAAAAAATTATAAAAAAAACCTTGCCGTTTTGAACAATGTGTTAATTGATTTAATTAAATAAAGATGATGTTATGACATATCCCAGCGACAATTCTACAAGTTTAAATTATTTTATTTTATTTTAAACGAAAAACTCAATTAAGGTTTTTTGTTATAAAGTTAATATTTTAATTCAAAATTTATTTAAGAACAATTAACACGCTAATTAAATTATATTTTCAATTTTCTTTCAACAAAAAAAAAATAATTGATTCAATTGTCACATTAATTAAATTGAAATACTTTCTAAATAATTTTTTTAATTGATGAAAATTTAAGTAACTAGGTATAGAATTGAAGATAATTTCTTTTAATCGTATTTAAGCAAGGTTAAGTTCGATTTAAGTGATAACTTTTTGCTTAAATCACCAAGCCACACATATGTTTGCAATAAGAACTTTTTGGCTTGGACGAGAATGGTGCAAAATTTTCTTGGTTCAAGCTTTATTTTTTGCTGATATAGTAAATAATTCTTTCCGTGTAATGGCTGCACGGAGGCGTTACCAGCAACCCCAGCTAAAGAATTGGATGCAGAAGCTTAACAAGGTTTGCTTTAAAATACTACTACCACTTCAATACCTATTAACTTATAAAAAAATATCAACTAAAAGTTATAAAACTATGTAGGTATCTGTTAAAACACGCAAAAGTCTTTTAAAGTGTAACTAATGAATTTAATTTTTGTTAATATGTATGTTTATAACTGGCAATACATTATTTGCTTTTGTTGAAATTAGAAAATTTTACTAGTTTTAAATTTTCTTTAATATAATTTTTTTAAGTTTTTATCCAAAAATATCTTATTAGATAATAAAATTCTAATCAAGTCCCAAAACACCTGTGAAAATGCGCAGTTAATAAACACAATCATATGCACATACATACATACATACTTAATTGTATCATCAACATATTTTGTACTAGCTAATAGTTGGAAATGTTGCAAATTATATCAAAACAACATGTTGATACAAATCAAAATAATAATTACATATTAAAAACATATTCCTACCTTTATTACTTGATACTAGGCTGGCACTTGTATACAACAACAAGAAAATGAACTTTTAATGCAGCAAGCAAACACACAAACACATACACTTATTCCCATTTACACTCCCTTTTGTATTCATTATCAAAAAATAACAACTAACCAAACAGTATTTTGCTTGGCAAAACAACAACAAATGCTAAAAAAACGAAAATGGCTCACACTTTTTTTATTCTTCTTTAATTTGATACAATTGAACAGAATTTTGGATAAATTTTATTTATTAACACTAATTTCACATAAATTTCTTTACTTTTTGCAAAATAAACTTAACACTTTTCATTCTAACACTTGAAATTTTACACTAATAACAATTTTATTTAAATTAAGTGACAAAACCCCGATTAATATTGCAATTAAACTATAAATTTTTAATAAATCACGGAAGCCACGTATTGATTGCACTAAATAAAACCACGAACTGAATTAATGAATATGGTAAGAGCCAAAAAGTAAGATAAATGTTTGATTAGTTAGTGTCAGCGGTGACATCTATGTGTCATTATATAACTTGAATGTTAGAATAATTTAATAACTATTCAAATCTGATTTAAAAAAAACATCACAAACTAGAGACAGGAACCGGGTGGAAATACTTTTAAAAAATTACATAAAAATAAAGTACTAAATAAAAAAATTACACATGGAAAAAACTCTTTTTTTCTAATCATCGCAAATAAAAAAATAACATTTAAAAAAAATTATTAGAAAAATCCAAAAGTGTTTTATATGTCATATTGAAACATTTGCTATAATTTTATGATCTCAACTGTCATCAAATTATAGTAGTATGTACATTAGCGTGGCCGTTAGTTGTATGGAGAACTTTTTTTTTTGATTTCTTAGATTCTCGCCCCCCAAATCGGCTCAGTTTTATGTAAAAAACCCCCTCTAACTCTGAAACTTTTTGACCGATCTTGTTGAAAATTTGTGTCTAAACTACTATCCAATAGGACTAACCTTGGTGCAAATTCATCCTAATAGGAAGACATTGATTTCAAAATTGGGTCACTTGACATTAAATCCGGCTTTTATATATTTAAAACGTATATAAAAAGTTTGGTATTTTGTTGTTATTTTCTTAATTATTTTCTAAAATATTAATTTTAGCAAAACTCTTTCTTCGAAGCTAATGTTGTTGACTAGAAGAGCTAAAATATTGCCATATATCATATTCTTGTAAAATGTTGTTTTTAGGAGATAGTAATATGCAAACAAATTACATTTGAATAAATGGCTTGATGGCAAACTTTGAGGGGCGGACGCCCCCCCTAAAACACAATTTCTCGCTACGAAATTTTTTTGTTTTTTTTTTTACATAAAACTGAACCGATTTGGGGGGCGAGAATCTAAGAAATAAAAAAAAAATAAATAACGGCCACCCTAATGTACATATATACCAAAAAGGACGGATTCGCTTTACTAATTAAGATATTTTCTCGTCAAATCCAGCGATTTTTAATCAAACTTTTCGGGACAAATTGTAATAAACCTATTAGCGTGAAATTTAGCGATATTTTAGTAGTACGTTTCGATATAATACACTTTTTAGACAACATTGATTCAGATTCGTTTTGAAATAAACTAAAAGGCCAAATGAACCACACAAACGGTTACACAAACCTACGAAAAAAAAGTATGGAGCATTTTTGTGTGAATATTAATAAAATTCACAAAAACATATTTTTGATGCTGTCAACCTGGCTGTGTCGGTTATTTGGCCCTTTAAATCTAAGCCGAACTTTTATTTTTTCTTGTATATTCTTGTCAGGCCTGCAGGTACTTTTTTTCCTTGTCCCCAATAAATAAAAAAATAATCCCCAAATTAAAAAACAAAATCTTAAAAAGTTAATATTTTTGTTTTGCGTTTTTTTTCTGACCAAATTTAATTTTTTTTTTTTTAAATATAAAAAAATATAATAAGAAATCCCCAAGTTAAACTGTTAAGAAAAAAAAATTATTTTATTTACCGTCTGTTTTTAGATCGCGAGCGATAAAATGACTCGATTAACTAACATTTAAAATAAAAACAATTTTGAAATTTCGTTTTTGTTGTAAATGTGTTAAACGTTAAATTCGTTTTTCATATCATATAAAAATAAAATTATAAAAAAACTATATTTAAATATGAATTAATATTTTAATAGAATTGTTGGAAAAGGCTTTAAAAAATAATGTAACTTCAAGCGATCATGAATGTGCCGTTTCCAAGTGACAAGCAATTAATTGTGTAGAAAAATTTATATGAAAATCACTTAGTTTTTTGAGAGCTTTTCATACAAATTTTACTACAATTTACAATCAATTGCTTGCCACATGGAAAAACACATAACAAAAAATACTCAATATTTAATACATATAAAGAATCAAGTAGTTGTTAACCTTAGAAAAATATCATAAAAAAGCAAAAGCTGTACAATTTTTCAGAAAAAGGACACAAAAAATTTTGCATTTAATCAGTCGTTTTTGACTACAGAATTAAGCTCGATAAAAGCTTTTTTGGTATTGCCAAATGTACACATCACAAAAATTCAACAAATGGTGGAATTATATAAGATAACTCCAAATTGCAACAAACAATTATTCACTCTTATAGGAAAACGTCAATTCTACACAACTATAAACTTGAATACCTATTTCTAATTTTTAACTCTGTCAAAACTAACAGAAATATTTAAATCAATTCATTCAACATGACAATGGTTGTTTTTTCAAAATTAACGTGTAAAAGAAGCGCTTTAAAGTCTAATGATATTCAAATGTATGGAAATTAAATCACGCTTAATATACAGAAATCAAATAACCTACAAGTGGCGTCAAACCTAAACCTATGAAAGTAGTGAATAAAATGTATTTACAAAATACAGCAGAGTACACGGAAAGAAGATTATTTTCTAAAGAAATCAATTTCGTTTCTTAAAAATAATTGCATGATTTTCACTTATTTGTTCGTGTTTAGTAAAATTTTTTTTAAATAAAGAAACATTTTCTCATGATCAAAAATTTCACATTTTTTGCTATATGATCAAAAATTTCTTAAAACAAGAAATTCAAAAGTTGCTAGTTTTTATTAAAAATAAGAAAGATTTTGTTGAGTTCAAGCTGCATTTGTTTAATTATTAATATAATCAAATTTCTTTTTTATATAAAGTTTTCTAAAACTAGCAAATGCAACTCGTTTTTATATAAAAGATATTCATTCTTTTCTTCGTATTTTGTAAAATATTAATGGAAGATTTCACCAATTTATTTAAATATCAATTTATGTTTTTCATTTCAAATACATACATATAAATAAAATTATATGAAAACCCATATTTAAATATGAATTGATATTTAAATAGAATTGGTGAAATTGGCCATAAGCAACGAAAACTTCACAGAAAAAAAATAAAAATTGTCTCTTATCAGCAAATTCATAGAATCAAGCAAACAATTGTTTGTTTGCTTTGCACCTATTAAAAAATTTTTGTGTAGATTACTAAAAATTGTAAATATTTTAAATTGTGAATATTTTTTTCTTAATAAATAATATTTTTAATTAAAAAAATTACTAAAACACTTTGCCGTTTCAAGCAATGTGTTAATTGGTTTAATTAAATATAGCTCAGGTTTTGACAATTGCCAACAACAACCCTACAAGCTTAAATTATATTATTTTAAACGAAAAAATCAATTAAGATTTTTTGTTATATAATTATAATTTTAATTAAAATTTTTTTCAAAATCAACTAAAATGTTAATTAATTTAAAAATATACATATTTTTAATTTTCTTTCAACAAAAAAAAAATAATTGATGCAATTATCACATTAATTTAACTGAATTACTTTTTAAACAATTTTTTTAATTGATAAAAATCTACTGATAATTTTTTTCTGTATAGATTTTAGTAATTATAGAATTGAAGTAAATTTTTGTAAGCGTATTTAAGCACAGTTTAGTTCGCTTTGAGTGATAACTTTTTGCTTAAGCCAAGCCTTACATATGTTTACAATAAGAACTTTTTGGCTTGGACCAGAATGGTGCAAAATTTTCTTGTTTCAAGCCATATTTTCTGGTGATTTAGTAAATAATTCGTGCCATGTAGTGGCTGCACGGAGGCGTTACCAGCAACCCGAGGTAAAGGACTAGATGCAGAAGCTTAATAAAACTACTACTACCTCTTTAATACCTATTAACTAATAAAAAAATCATCTAAAGTTATAAAACTATGTAGGTATCGAAAATCTGTTAAAACACACAAAAGTCTTTAAAAGTGTAACTAATGAATTTAATTTTTGTTAATATGTCTATAACTGGCAATACATTATTTGCTTTTGCTTTTAATTAGAAAATTTTATTAGTTTTTAAATTTTCTTTTATATAATTTTTTTAAGTTTTTATCTAAAAATATACCTATTATTAAACAATAAAATTCTAGTCAAATCCCAAAACACCTGTGAAAATGTGCAATTAATAAATACAATCATATGCACATACATACTTAATTGTATCATCAACATAATTTTACTAGCAAATAGTTGGAAATGTTGCATATTATAATAATCAACATGTTGAAACAAATCAAAATAATAATTACATATTAAAAAAATATTCCTACCTTTATTACTTGATACTAGGCTGGCACTTGTATACAACAACAACAAAATGAACTTTTAATGCAGCAAGCAAACACACAAACACATACACTTATTCCCATTTACACTCCCTTTTGTATTCTTTAACAAAAACTAACAACTAACCAAACAGTATTTTGCTTAGCAAAACAACAACAAATGCTAAAAAACGAAAATGGCTCACACTTTTTTATTCTTCTTTAATTTGATACAAGTTAAAAGAAATTTGGAATACTTTTATTTATTAACACTAATTTCACATAAATTTTTTTACTTTTTGCAAAATAAACTTAACACTTTTCATTCTAACACTTTAAATTTTACGCTAATAACAATTTTATTTAAATTAAGTGACAAAAACCCGGTTAAAATTGCAATTAAACTATACATTTTTAATAAATCACGGAAGCAACGTATTGATTGCACTAAATAAAACCACGAACTGAATTAATGAATATGGTAAGAGCCAAAAAGTAAGATAAATGTTTGATTAGTTAGTGTCAGCGGTGACATCTATTTGTCATTATATAACTTGAATGTTAGAATAATTTAATAACTATTCAAATTTGATTCAAGAAAAACATCAACAACTGGAGACAGAAACCGGATAGAAAAACTTTTTGAAAATTAAATTAAAAATATGTATGTACTTAATGGAAAAAATTACAAATCAAATCTTTGCCTAATCATCGAAAATAAAATAAAAATTAAAGCTTCGTTCACAATAAGCTGCTCAAACAATAAAGCACCAATTTTTTCGCGACCACACACATTTTAAATAAAGAAACCGTTTGCAAACTTTGCTCAGAACATTATTACGTGTTTATTTTAATATGATGGAACATTTTGGTAAAATTTAAATTCAAAACTAAATAAAAGTACATATCGAGCCCTAACCGCGAAAATAGTGTAAGCGCCAAAAATCAAATTTTACAGGAGAGAGCTTTTTTATTTTATTTCATATAAATTTTGTATGAAATTTGTCGCTTACAATAAAATTGTTCTTGCTATAAAATCGTAACGGTACCTTATGTGATAATGATATTTTAGGAGATGATGTAAGTGTTGTCAATAAAGTCATTTATTAAAAAAACGAAAACTGAAATTTATGTCGCTTACACTATTTTCGCGGTTAGGGCTCGATATTAAAAACGTCAGAAACAATTTTATACAAAATGGTGCTGAAGTAGAAGGGTACTCAACTTTTTAAAAAACTTTAGTTACATTTTTGTTTGAAAAATGAAAGGAAAATATATGTATGTATGAAAAACTTTGGGAATAAATGTTATATGATGTTTAGTTTTTTATTGGTGTATGTTCTTGTTTTAGTATTGCCGCCATCCGATACTTTAATTCGCCTTGCCAAGAAATTAAAATTTAAGTCCCATTCATAGTTATTCGTACGCGTGTATTCTTAGTTCTAAAAAATATATTGACTTAAAAGCCTCATTCACAATAGAAGCAGCAATTTAAATTTGTAGATGCCCCAGTCTTTTCCAAGGCGTTTCATAAATATTCTTTTCATTTAAAGTACAAAAATGTTACTAAAGTTTTGATTTAAAATTGAGTCTTCTTTAACTACAGCAACAATTTAGATGAAGTTCCAAATAACGTTTAAGGCCGTTATACACTATCCCACAAAGTCTTTAGTATTTTAGGAAAATATTTCCATGATCTAATTATTGGTTGACCATTTTCAAAAAGAAAAAATCAATAACAACTTATTACGACAGGTTGCATTTTCGTAAAATACTTAAGACTTCGTGGGATAGTGTATAATGGCCTTTATGAATATTTTTGAATACACATTTTAGCAATATGAATTAATAATAAAATGCATTATATGCATGTATGTATATGTGCATACTTATGTATGTATGCATTTAGAAAGATTAACTTTTCGCCGTATTAAATCCATTAAATAATTCAATTGGAAAGAGAGTTTGGCTCCGTCAACGAAATTCTTAAAAATAATTTTTTATTGATTACTTTAGAGGGTGTATTTGAGATACTTAAAAACAACGGTTTCTGTTGACACATGTAGCCGTTTAACGCTCTTCTAATCGAATGAGTCATGCAGTACCTCTTCTCCTTGAGCGAGTGTGGATGTCATAATTTAAAATATTTCGCGTAGTTTTGGATTTTGGAATTGAATTATTTATTGAGAACAAAAAAAAAGTTCAAAATCTTTTAATAATTGAATTCCATAAATTGAAAAGTTAAGCTACGTCTTGAGATTCAACCTGAAAAGTGTTGCTGGCTAAAGAGCTATAGTTATATAAGATAATTTAAAATTACAACAAACAATAATTCGCTTTTGAAAGAAAACTTTATTTATACCTACCCAACTATGAACTTGAATGCTTTCCAATTTACAACTCTATCAAAACTAACAGACATACCTATTTAAATAAATTCGTTTAACATGACAATGGTTTGTTTTTACTACATCAACTCGTAATAGAAGCGCTTTATAGTTCAATAATATTCAAATTTATGGAAATTAATTGCAGACAAAAGCATAAAAAAAACACTTACTACGCTCAGTATACAGAAATAAAATAGCTTACATCTGTTGGTCTTTTGTCTCGCCAGGCGATAATTTGACATTTTCACTAAAGACATACAAGACATTCAATTAACAAGAAAGATGACATACAGAAAAATAATCAACCAAAGAAATAAAAGAGAAACAAATGAAAAGAAAACCATACTGATGACATCCAATGATAATTTTTGGCTAATTTATGTTTATAAGAAAGAAAAAAAAAAACAAAACACTCAGTTTTTATGCTGTACCAAGAGCAGCGGTACAGATCAGTGCAGCGAATGCAAATCAACATTTACACATCTACTTAAAGTCTATACATTAAACAGCTTGATGATGTGTGGCAACTTGTCATAATCCGATAATGAATGAAAACTTTGCTAAATGTGCCTGATCTAAAATAACAACGGCAACAATAAAAATTCGTACCAAGGCAACTGATGAAGCATAAGAAAGAATCATTAGATTTAGATGAGACTAAAATTAAACAGACAAATTGTTAATAGAGTATTCAACTGCACTCACTGCACATGGGTAAAATTATAGAAACAGACGAAGAAGAGGAAGAAGAATTACATGTACCACATGACGGAAGGAATAGACTTTGAAAATGAGTCTAAACTAAAGAATGACAACTGTTTGTTGTCTTGTCCTCTTTTTCGGGGTTTTCTTATGTTCTGTTGTTCTTTAATTAGAGATTTATTGTTGTAATCATAAGCAGTTCATGGTGTTTGAAATCATGTGCAACTTGTAGTCATGTTGTCATGTTGCATAAGAATAAAATGAATGAACGATTCTGAGTGTTTTTCTCCATGATGCCAGCACTGTTTTTGTGGTTCGTTCTTTGAAAAGTGTTTTTAAATAAGTTTTCCAAAAAATTTCATAAGTTTTGTTGATTTCATGTTTTCGCTTATCCTTTGCCGTAACATAAGAAAATTCCCATAAACTACTTGTGACATTTTTATCTCTTTCATTCACTAAAATTTTATGACTCACTTGTCTAATCAACCTTTTGCTTTATTTTTGGTGTCCAACAACTAAAACAGTTCCACATTTCATTCATGAATTTAGGGCAGTTAAATCTAAAATTAGGAAAATTCGGTTGTATAGAATTTTGCATACACCCTTCATGATTTGGAACTCTACAACCCAATATTTTATGGTCGCAAATGAAGAAGCAGATACCTACCCAAGAGTAAAATCTAGCTCGGCTTTGATTCCTATTGAAAATTATTGAATTTCATAACGTCGATATTTTTTTTTTCATGCTCACAAATTCACTGAGATCGTATATTTTTGATGCATTTAAAAAAAAGTTATGTTTTATAAGGTTGCCATGTTTTACAAAATTAATTTTTTCAAACTACTGCTGTCATCTATACATCTGGTTTACTAATTTTGGGACAGAAAATATTATTTACAAATTTTGTAAACTTACCACCCAGACCTACTGTAGAGTACTAGTATTTCTAACCTAAACGTTTAGATTACAATTAAAAAAACAAAAAACCGTTTTAATGACTTTATGAAGAGTAGTGCACAAAAAAAAAACACACACAAACACATCAAAGTGGACAAGTAGAGTCTATTAAAACACTAACAACACGCCAAGTTGATCCGAGTGATATATGTTTCTAAGCACTGTAAAGAAAAATGAGCAAAAAGAAGCAATGCATATGAGAGGTAAGGATGAAATACTTTAAAACAGAGTTGTTGAAGAAATCAATGTAAAGGGGGAAATAAGGAAAAGGTTTGTCATAAATAAGGCAGCGAATGGGGTTACTCCGTAATTTGTTACAATAGAAAATATTATCGAAAATCACAATTGGGGTATGCACAAGGTAGTCAGTCATAACGTTGTAAAGTCATATGTCTTAAAATAATTACAAGAAATATATATGACTGCTGTGGGCGACCGCTTATAAGTTTGATTTCTACTGTACAGTCATGACGTATCAATGAACACAGCATTAAAATTTTTATTTTGTTTGAAACACAACAACATTAATTAAAAACAATTGTAATATATTATTTAAGACATTATGACGATATGACTTGATAGCACACCTTGTGAATCCCCCAAATATTTGAAACTGTTTCAAATCAAATTACACGTGACCTCAAAACAGGGCTGCCGTTGAAAATTTCGAAAAAGTGTCACAAAATGGGTATTTCAGAAAATAAAGGGTAAAAAAGGTAATTTTGAAGTAAAATAGGGTCAAGTTTATTAGTATGTATTAATTAAATATATTAGACCAAAATAAAAGTAATAGATACATAATTAAATGTTAAAACTAAGAAACAATTCACACGTACATTCCAATATTATTTATATTTTTAAAAAGAAGTTACTTTTACAAAAACCTTTGATAATGTTTATCACTATTAAGAATTACGTTTGCTATATTTTGTAATTAATTCTTCACTTTGGAGTCCATTCTTGCAGCTCTAATTCGAGCAAATTGAGAGTAGAAAGCATAGACTCATAAGTTTCTATTTTAAGTTTGTTTGTAAATAGTGTCCGTGGACACTATGACACTGGACGTTATGACATGTTACAAATTTGTTCACAAAACTCATGAGAACTTTCGAAAGATATATGGAAACTTGTACATATTTTCAAAAAGGTTCAAAAAGTTTCTTAAATTTAGTTAAAATGATACAAAGGGATAAATTAAATAAAGGGTAACACAAAAAGTGTCATTGGAATGAAAAAGGTTTAAAAGTGATTCTTTAGTGTCACAACGGCAACGCTGCCTCGAAATCGTGTCCAAATACAAAACACAAACAGGGTTGTCAGATTTTTTTTTCACCTTGATCGCCAAATAGCATATTGAAAATCGCCAAAAATTTATTTATTTTTTGGTAAAAACTATTCGCCAAAAATCGCCAAATAAAAGTTTTATATCAAAAAGAGTAAACAAGTGTATTTTTTCATATTTAGCCTTATTCTAGTAGAGTGTTTATATTATAATAGACAATTGCAAAACGCTTAAAATTTGTGTTTCTGGGGTCTAATCACCGCATACGATATCGAGCAAAATTGATCGAAATTATTTATTTTGGTATCACGAATCTCGATATAGAATGAAATTTATTGAATTTGAAATAATAGCATTCGATATCTAGTAACTCGACATTACATTTCTCAAATTTTCATTCGATACGTCAGTGTCTATCGTATGCAAAAACATTCGATAGTTTATTCGATACGTAAGTATCGAATGCGGTGATAAGACCCCTGACTTGAAATCGCAAGCAGGTTGGCGACGTAATATTGCAGTACTATTCTGAAGAGAACAAGAATTTTTGTAAAAAACTATGGCAGATCGCAAGCAAAAGGCACGAGTTTCGGAACCCCTTAACAGATCTGGCTGTTGCGATTTTTAATAGTGCAAATAGTCATAAGAAGGCTGATTATCTTAAAAATCAAGTATGCAAAATGAGAAGAGTTTGATGCAAAAAAATCCTCTTTTTTAGAAGTGTTTTTCTATGTGAATATAAGTCAGCATATGGAAAAATTATGTGTTTATTTGAAGCAATAAATAAATAAATGTCTTAAAAGATGTATTCCAATTGAAAATAAAAAAAAATAAAAAAAAAATCAGTATTTGGAATTGAACTCGAATACTAAACATCAACTCAGTCTTCTAAACGAATAATTTTTAAAAATTACCTTCTTACCCAGATTCGTTTTCGATTCTATATAAAATCAGTGTTTTCAAAAATTTCAAGTGAATATTTAATTTTTTTTAATATTCTAAATCTGCTCACACACTTGCAATAAAATTGTTAAATTTTACGTATGTATTGTACAAATATATTGCCAATGTGTATGGGATATTCAAAGGTGGCACAATATATTGGCAACAATCAAAAGACTTTTGATTTTTATTGCACAACGAAAAGAAAGTGATGTGTGTTGCCAACATTGTACATAACCTATAGGTTATGTTTACCTTCTTATTGAATGAATTAAACCATTGTGCGACTTATTACATAATGTAGGATAAAATGGAAATAATATGGCGAATATCGTATACAATAATATTGCAAGCTTAAGTAAAGCTTAAAAGAAAATTTTGATTTTATTTCTTCAAAAATGTCAAAATGTATAAAAAAACTGCGATCTGCACTCCACATTGAAAAATACGCTTGATACTATTATAAAGAACTTTTTATCAATGCAACGTTTTTTTTATAATTTTCTGATTTTAAGAACAATTTTGAATTTTAGTTGAACTGTTTATTTTTAATTTTTGATATTCTTTAACGGGCACCGCAGTGGATAGAACACAAAGATCTTCTGACAATAGAAAGTGGTGTTTCTTGAAACATGTAAAAATCAACCCGGGTTCAAATCCCAGCTCAGCCAAGAAAAATTATCAATAAATTTTAATAAAAAATTCCAAGTTGTAAAATTAATTCCCTCAGTAAAAATAATTTAATGAAAATTAAATTTAATGAACTCAAGCCTAATTAAAGAATATCAAAAATTTTCTGATTTTCTTTCGCTTTCAACTTTTTTTGCATGCTACCCAGCGTACATTTATTTATTTATTTTAAAAATCCCATTTCATATGAAATCGAAAACGAATCAGTTTTCAAAAATTTATTTTGCAAAATAAGTTTTTCGGTAAAGATCCGATTATTGATAACTTCTGATAAGAAAAACGTGCGAAAATCTAAAGGCCCAAATACATTGATCAAAATACTCATCAAGCATTGTGGTAGTATTAGTGAAAATGTGTTTGTATGTGTGACACCGACAACGCTTGATGAAAAATCAAAAAATTTAGATATGACGGCGAATATTACGTCCAGCAGACGTACACTGGTGAATTTGCCTGCTGGACAAGCATTTGACAAGTGTATTTGGCCCTTAAGATTTCTTTGGAAACAATTTTTTAATGTTTTCAATCTAATGTATCTGGCAATATTATCAAGCATTCGTATTACGATTTCAAAATAAGTTAAAAATTCCAAGAAAAATCTTAGCCAGTACTCAATTTTTTTTCATATAAATATGAAAAAAAATATAAAACGCGGGCCCGGACTTTCAAATCGCGTTTCATGCGCATAAAAAATGTAATAAAAATAGAAGTATGCGCTAAAAATTTACAAAATATGCGGTTTAAATGATCTTGAATGTTTTTATTAGTGAAAAAAAAACATTAAAATAACAAGAAAAAACCAAAATAGCATGAAATACAGTCTCATAAACGTATGTAGGGCACAATTCCACAAAAGTAGAAGTTAAAACAAATATATAAAGAAACATAAAGGCATTCGTGTAAATTAAGTCACTTGTAAAGGCCCAACTATAATATACATAAGCTGGCTTGAGTAACTGTGCGAAAACATATTAATCACAAGCGTCAAACCATATTAAGCTTAAGAAAACTTTTTGTTAAATTTATTGAAACTGTCATTTGCTTAAGCAAAGTGCGAAACTGATCACAATTACATACAAATCAAATGTTTATTGATTTGGTTTTTTAAAATGCCTTTAGAGATATATTTGACCCTAGAGACAGAAAAAAATACCAATGTAAAATTAACATGGAAAAATGTTGATTGAGAATCATAGTAAATTTCTGCAAAAGTATGCCCTTTATCATATTAATTTTAAATGAAAGATATTTAAATAATCTTAAATCACGCTTATTTAATATTATTCACTGTTAAAAAAAAATATTAAAATATAAATAAATATGGATTCAATATTGAATCCATAAAAACCTGTTTTATATTAAAATCAAAAGTTTATCTTGTTAAATTAACATGCATACATAGTTAAGTATGTTAATTTTTTTTATTTTCATTTTTAAAATATGTTATAAAAAGAAGACAATTCCTGTATTCTTTTAATTAAAATTATTTAGTTAAATAGAACATTAAGTTTTCAAAGTAGAATGATGACGAAAACCAAATCGGGCCATTCTGCTGATTGATCTGTTAACAAAGGAGACTACAAAATAAGTGAAACCTGTGTTACAGGGGTAAGTGTTTTAAATTATTCTTAAATAAATACATATGTTGTCTCTGAAGCTTCTTCACACTGTTATAACACACTCAAACCAATTTGATTCTACATGAAATTCACGTTGTTTCAACTTGAAATAACTTTCATTCAACGTGATTCGGATTGGTATTTCAATATAAATGACATTTTGCTCTAACTTTACTGCAATGTTAAACTAACATGAATTATAGTTATTTTATCAGGAAAAAATGTTGTTCGCAAGTTATTGTAAAATCAGGTTGAATTAACATGAAAAACGTATGAAGCAAAATCACCACCGAAATATTTTAATCAACCTTGTTTTCTAAGTTTTTAACTTGATTTTTTTTGTGAATAGTATTCTATTATGACAACACTTGGCTACATGTTGCAAGACCACAAAGAAAAACAAAAATTGATTTCAATTTAAACATTTGTGATACGTATTAATTAAAAAAATAATTAAATTTGCACCAGTAAACAAATTAATAGTATCAATTGACCGTTTAATTCACTTGATTACCACTGCTTTTGTGAAAAATAAAAATATATGTATATGCCACTTTTAAATTTTCCATTAATAAGCTTTCGATGGTCTCCTGTAGAAAGGACCTAACTCACATAATTGCAACTTTACAGGTGAAGGCAAAAACATATAAGAAACTGTATGTATCATTATGTAAAATTGCTTCTTCAATTGCTGGTAAAACTGATATTATGATGATATTGCATTAAATTTTTGTGACGAGGAGTATTTGTGGAAAATGAATTAGAATCACTAAAAAACTAAATTTTGAAAAAAATCGAGTTACCGCCTTTCTACATGAGATCGACGATATATTGAACTAACATTTGGTCTTCGAAGTCGAAGTGAAATTCAATGGAAAAAATATACGCCGAACATTTTAACCCTCAAAAGTGCCATTTTAGTGCACTTTCGTGTGAAAGTTGGAAGAGAGGAAAAAATTACGCCTTAAAATGGGAGTTAGAACAAAATCGCCATACAATTCTACTGAAGACATCTGAAATATTTTCTTAGCTGAGAAGTTCAATTAGGATATTTTTTTTAATTCTTCCAAACGCCTTTTCGAAACCTCAAGACCGGAAATTTCGAAAACCTGAGCTAACTTTTCAAAACGTTTTGGCAAATTTGCTCTACCAGTAGTCTAGTTGCAAGTATTGAGGCTTGTTTTTTCTGTTGCACAGTGATATCAAAGGCAAATGAAAACGAATTTTAAAACCATTCGTTTTATTACCAAGAAGTAAAAAATGAAACACGATATTTTTACAACGTGTCGATTTTTTCAAAAAAGTGAAAAAAAAATTTATAATTTGAGCAAATACCCTCTTGTTGATCAAGTTCGACATATACACAATGGCATTAAATTCAGTTCTAATAACTAAAGATATGCCAACATTTTTTTTTTGTTTGAAAAAATCCCCACCTAAACGACAACTCTGTGCTAACCACAGCTGCAATTTACTGTTACTCCTTTGTAATAGATGTCCGACGACCATAAAAAAAAACTACAGTTTCTCTTGACACAAGACTATTATGATGATGACGACGACAATGATGAAGCTGGAGCATGCACAGAATGACAGAGTGTCTGAGTGATGTGATAACTCAGTTGTAACCCAACAATAATAAAACCAAACAGTTAAGACCCATAAATATTCGCGTATTTAGCACAAGAGAAAATTGCACAAAATTAAAAAAAAAAAGAAATAATAGAAGAACCCAGAAAAACAACATCTAAAACATGCAATGTATGAATGTAATTTACATGCAAACAGTAAAATAAGAATAAAACTTTTCGAAAACTCTTCTAAACAACCACCCCTTGCAATTGTTTCATGTCTCTATACAGTAAAGACTTTCCAAATCTGTAGACAATAACAAAACGAAAAAAAAAACAGTTTTGAAAAACTTAAATGTGACATAGAATTTTGTGGCATTTGACAGCAGGAATGGGAGTTGGTTGAATCAGCAAGGATTGTAACTGATATGATGGTAATTTAAGTTCACTTCTTGTTGTGCCCAATTTTATAGCAAAGTTTCATAATCATCATCAAAAACAGCAATAGAATTGATGACCGTTCATCTAGAGGGAGGGATGCCAAAAGACAAAATAGATTTTATGATTGTTGCACAATTAAAAGCAATGAAAAGCAACTTTGGCTCAGAGTATCTTACATGTAGACAAAATATTTACGAACATTTTACAAACCATCTAAAAACTTTTATCTGTGTATGAGTAGACTTATGTATTTTAAACCAACTTCCTATTTGCCTTTGGGCTAATGGGAAAAAAATATTCCATACAACCAAACAATAAACTCCCCCTTGATTGTTTGTGGACTACAAAACCAAACTCATCTGCATCACATCAACATCACAGAGCATTACATCATTCGGTGACAGTTTATGGAAGCAAACTTTACCAATACACCAACACATGAGACTTTCGATGATGGTCTCGTATGCAATTGTTGCTCTAGGCACTGCAGCCAATTGTGATGAGTAGCTTCCAAAATAACCATCACAATGATTTGCTTGATTTTATTTCATTTTGCTGCTTTTTTTCTGTAGTTCCAGAAAAACTGATGCTAACGGAAGATGTCGCAACATGCATGAAGTCATTCACTCAATTTATCATTTGATAAATGTTTTACTTGGTTCTTACTACAATAACAACTCCTCGATGATACATACGAGGTTGATGATGAGTGTGATGACGATGCAGATGTAACTATATATTATAATGTATTCATATGATCATATAAATGCTACACCATTTCTTAGCTTGAATAATTTATTATTGATTCCTTTGGCTCCTATAAGCAGCATGGGATAAGAGCAAATTCATGTCATGCCTGTTTATCCGATGCCAT
The DNA here is from genome assembly GCA_949318255.1 of Pollenia labialis. Classification (NCBI taxonomy): domain Eukaryota; kingdom Metazoa; phylum Arthropoda; class Insecta; order Diptera; family Polleniidae; genus Pollenia; species Pollenia labialis. The sequence goes on from OX439141.1 coordinate 22,275,633, forward strand.
AGCTTTTACTTCGCTCCCAGTTTTTCCGAGAGTGCCGGCTGCTATTTCAAATTTTCCGACGCCATGCTTAAGATGCCTTTTGGATTCCATTCATGTCTTGCGATGTCTCCTGGTGGATAACGAAGGGTACAACCTATCCCTCGCCATTATCTTCTTCGTAATTCGATGTTTATGGGGTCTACATTGGTTTGAGACCATAGTCTTTAGTCGTGTATGGTCAGAATATTTGCATAACTCAACAAAGACACCGATTTATAAAGACTTGCAGCGCGTGACACCATGCCAAGAGCCTTCTAGAAATCTATAAAAACCAGTTGCAGCCGTGATTTCCATTCCATAGTAATACGAAGACTATTGGCATGCTTGTTTCTTTATTTGGTTTACTGCAGATTTAAGTTTAACGTAATCAGAAACTCGGATATTCCCGGCGAAATGTGATTTTTTTTTATTATTTTATTAAGGACCAACATTTTAATCAAAACTAAGCTGTTCTGTCAAAATTTTGTGTACAACTTGGTAAAAAAAAACTTTGTAATCGACACAAATCTGTTTTCGGATTTTTTAAGCATCCAGTCTTAGACTTATAATTGGCAAATCGCTACAAAAATCGATTTTGCTTAGAATATACATCTCGATCCAGTCACTAAGATAGTTTCCCTTTAGGAATCATTCATTTTCTTCCTTGCAAATATGTTTTAATAATAAATACAAACCAATTATTATGTAGTCCTTAATTTGCCTGTTGTATTAAAATAGACTTGAATTTGTTTTTTTTTAGTCAAACGCATCCAGTATCATTGAAGATACATTTTAGAACCGCTTGTCGAAATCAAAATCTTAAAGTTAAGAAAATCTTTGATAACTAATATGCATGTGGCCGAGTAAATAAACTTAACTGGCAAAATAAAAAAAGTAATTTGTTTTTATTTTTGTTTTTTCTTTACCCACTTACACCTGCATTTAAAGTTGACAAAAAATCAACCAATTGTATTCGGGACTATAAGAAAAGATAAACTCACTATTTACTGTTGTTGTTTTTGTTTAAGCTTTGATATTGTTACAAGTAAAACTAAGGTTTATAATTCTTATTCGCTTAACAGTTTTATTTGTATAATATCTTTAGCTTTTCTAAAATCCTTGGATGAAGTTTCCTGACGATGTGGCCAAAGCAACCAGTGAAATGCGCATAGGAATAGCTTATTCCTTCAACAATAAATTTCAGTTTCTCAATAGTATGAAATGGGAGTTTAGCACATTTGAAAGAAACCTTATTAATTAATGTTTGTAGTTTATTGAAAAGTTTTTATGTTTTGTTGTTTTAGTTATAAAAAAAATTCAAGATAAAGCGAAGTAGTAGGCCACCTTGTCTGATCCTACAGCCAAAAACCTATAAGCAGGCTAAGGTTAAAACTGCAAAAGAGTAGTTGCTTTTCAGTTATTGTTTCACATTATCTGTCATTTGGATGCCAAAAGCGCATTGCATTCAGTTAGTCATTCATGCTGCTCCACTTTCAGCCTTCACATTTTGGCTACAGTCAGACTGAGCCACACTACCAGGGGATACTTGGTGCAAACTGGAAAAAGTGAGCTGCTTGGGATATTTAGAACAATGGAATCGTTTCTTGTCATCCCTTTCTGGATAAAAAACAGATATCATTCCTCACAAGTGAACCTCTGTGAAAAACCCCATCGCTCAAAAATAATAAAGTACTAAGGAGAACTTATGTCATGCAACATAAATTTTTCTAAGAGACTAGTCTGTGTTAAATTCAATGTGAGGAGTATTTTGTACATAAAACAAATTAACGGGTTGAATGAAAGGTTGACAGGTTGTTTTTTTTAACAATCTTTTTTTTTTTTTTTTTTTAGCGATAAACCAACACTCAGGGGATGCCCCCTATATATGCAGTGCATTGTGTTGATCAGGAAAATAAGGTTTGGGAAGGAGGAAAGAGGGAATAGTGTTTGTGGACATTTGACTTGAATCTTAATAAATTGTAAGTACCGGGGAAGACCTCTGCGGGAAGTTTATTCCACATACGGATAGTTCGACTGAAAAACGAATTTTCTCTATAATGCGTTGTGCGAAACACAGGACAATCGACTACAAACGGATGTGATCCACTGGATGAGCGAGTATTACGAAGAAATACTCGGGCGGGTGGAATAAGTTCACTCATCTCAGTGGAACACCTCCCATGGTAATATCGATAGAAAAGTGTCACACAACCCACATTCCGACGATGCTCCAATGAGTCAATAGAGTTGGATACCCTACTGTCATTGATGAGCTTCACCGCCCTCCTTTGTACACGGTCCAGAAGGTTCAAAATAGACTTTGAAGCCCCTGCCCATATATGGGAGTTGTATTCCATCTTCGGTCGGATATAGGTGGTATAGATAGTAAGGAGATCGGATGAAGTGAAGTAAGTCTTGCACCGTTTTAAAAAACCTAAACACTTGAATGCTTCTTTCGACACTTTAAAAACGTGTTTATTCCAGCGGACATCGCACTGTATTCTCATGCCCAGAACATCAAGAGTATCCGATTCTTCAATATCAATGCCACCCATTACTACAGATGACATAGTTGGTCCCACGGCCCGTCTGTGGGTCAACATACAACATTGGGTCTTGCGTGCATTAAATTCGACCCTATTCGCTTGACCCCACTCAGAGATTGCAGCCAGGTCCTGATTAAGTGTGTCATTCATATTCTGCCTTTTGCCCCCAATCTCAACAAGGCTTGGCCTATGATCGAAGGAATATGAATGACAAATGTTGCTGTCATCTGCAAAAGAGTAGATAGGATTTGAAGTATGACTAAGAAGGTCATTAAGAAATATAAGAAATAGCGTAGGAGAAAGGACAGAGCCTTGCGGTACCCTTGAATTCAGATGAAACTCGTTTGATGCAATCCCATCTATAACAACACGTATAGTGCGATCACTGAGGAAACTCGATATAAATCGAGAGAAATCATTACCGACACCAAAAGCAATAAGCTTTGACACAAGCGCACCATGCCACACTCGATCAAACGCCTTGGAAATATCCAGAGCAACCAGTTTGCATTCACCAAAGCGGTGAATGGACCGACTCCAACGTTCTGAAAGAAACGCTAACAGGTCTCCTGTAGATCGGCTACCACGAAAACCATACTGTCTGTCACTGAGAAGTGAATTCGTCTCCAGATATTTCACAAGATGGTAATTAACCATGCTCTCCATCACCTTCGAGAGCGAAGAGCAAATTGCGATTGGGCGGTAATTGTCAGGGTTAGTAGCCTCACCCTTCTTGGGGATTGGCTGAACATTAGCCACCTTCCAGCAAGAGGGAAAGATTCCCGCACGGTCCGTTGGCCAACGGACGAGCTAACGTCGAACAGCACTGTTTCAATACCAGTGCTGATATGCCATCCGGCCCCGGTGACTTGTTTACGTTAAGATCCGAAAGAACCCTTTTGACTGCGCGTGATCGGAAAAATATCTTGGGCATAGTACATGATACTCTTCCGACCACGGGCAGTGATTGATTGCTTTCCGGCAAGAACGAATTACTTGCAAACAGTTCAGCCAAGAGGTTAGCTTTATCAATCGGGTCAGTAAATATTTGGTCGTCCTTTAAAAGCGCTGGGATAGAAGAACTAGCACTGTCCCTAACTCTTTTAACGAAGGACCAAAAGGTCTTACTGCCCCGAGGAGCAGCAAGGACCTTAGCACGAAGACGCTGTTCGTGTAGAAATTTTTCCCGTCTAAGTACTTTGGCACACTCAGATCTTGCCTTCTTTCGTAGGTGATCAGTAGTTGCGTTTTTATTCAAACGCCAACTACTAAACGCCTCCTCTCTGGATCTGACTGCATTTTTGCACGTCTTGTTAAACCAACACTTAAGTTTTGGTTTAACCGAAATTTGCTTCGAGGGAATAAAAAGTTTCATTCCAAGCAAAATTACATTTACGACCATTTTTGCTGCGGCATCAACATTATTGTCAAGGAAACAAAGTTTCCAGTTGAAATGCCGGTAAAATTCGTTAAGCTCGGCCCAACGAGCCTTTTCATAAATAAAAATCGAGCGTTTCGGGGCTGTTTTCGAAACGCTATGAAGTGCCGAATATGAAAAGTAAGCAGAAATGGTATTGTGATCCGAATTCCCGAGAGGATCGAGTGTTCTTACTTCGTACTTTTCAGGGTGAGAAGTGAGAAAAAGGTCAAGAGTATTTCGAGATTGCCCTACAACACACGAATTGTGTGTTGGCTCATTCACTAATTGCGCTAAGTGGTTATGCGCGGCGAATAACTCAACGTATTGGCCCTCGGGAGTTGTATGGCTCGAATGGCGAAGCCAGGAACAGTTGTGGACATTAAAATCGCCAGCAACTGCAATTTCACTGTTCGGACAACTTTCCAGGATTCTAGAAATGGTATCGGAAAGGGCGTCAAAGCCGTTAAGTTTAAGTTTGTTAAGTTAATTAAAAGGGTAAACTGATACCGTTGTAAAAGTTTATATTCATTTATACCGATATAATTAAAATAATAACTGTAGCCGTATTTTAACAAATAATTAAATACCGTTAGTGTGTTGTGTAGGGGAGTAGGCAGTTCTTGGGCAATAGGCGTTTCCTTGCGTCGATCCCGGGTAGTTGACTCGACTACTGTGAGGATCGACTGTGTTGGGATTACAAGTCATTTCGGCTGCCAAGGTCGGTTAAAATAATATTGGTTTTTAAAATGATTATAATATTCGTTGAAATATTGCAGTAAAGTGACTTAGTTTTTTATTTGGAATAAAACTCTGGAAATAGTGTTGATGTAAAGTTATTACAGTTGTACCGTTTATTTATAGTGTTCATGAAGTCCTTGCTGAAAATTTAGTGCTTTTTTTTTAATAAAAACAACAAAAGCAAAGGCTGATGATGACTGTGATGATGATGGCGTCGTTGAACACATTTAATGGTCATTTGAGCACATGATAAACGTCGCATTCTGTTAGTGTTGCTAGTGTTGTTGGTGGTGTTGTTGTTGATTTGTGTGTTGTTCAGCTTCTTTATTTCATTTTGCAAGAGTGATGGAATGTCGTCCTTGTTATCCCTTTTTTGCACCACATACACAGCAAACAATTTGGATGATGCACTTCTTTTTTGCTGTTGTTTTGAGAGAATTTATGTGTGCATGTGTATGAGAGTGTATCCGTAAATGTAGGCGTCTATTTTATGTGACACATTGCATGTGCGTTGTCCGTCTTTCAGTCTGTCCAATAACTGTATTGTTGAGGACTTGTTTAATGTTGTTTATGCGTTAAAACACATGCCAGTCTTTCTATTACGTCCAGTGGTCCTTCCGTCCATCAAAAATACGGGTTTTTCTTCTTTTTTTTTGTTGCTTTTAAATGTTTTATATTCTAGTTGATATGCAGTGTTTGAGTCTTTGTGCATAAATATTTGAAAAAACCGGACATGAAAGAGTTGGTGATGAATTCATTGCTATGATTTATGACTCTGGAGTTTGATATGATTCAATGAATAATAACTTTATGTGTTTGTTTTTGTTCTTTTTGTTGTTAACTGAAGTGGTTAGATAAATGAGACAAAAAAAAAAACTTTTGGGATATATAAAGATGAAGACCCGCTTAATCACCAAAGTTAAAGTGGGAGATAATAAATATAAAATTATTAATTGGAGAAAGCAAAATATGTATGAAAAAAAACAGAAAAATGTACTTTGGACTTCAAGGCTAAAGTTCATTAAATTTAATTTTCATTAATATATTTTTATTTTACGTTTAATTTTATTAAAATTAAGGAAGAAAAACCTGATTACAATTGCAATTAAAATATCAATTTTTAATAAAACACGGAAGCGACATTTTAATTGCATTAAAAAACCGCGAACTGAATTGATGAATATGATGGACCAAAAAATTAGTTAAAGGTTTGACTAGTTAGTGTCAACTGAGGTGACATCTATGTGTCATTGCCTAATTTGAATGGTAGACAATTTTAATAACAATAATAATTTCCTTAAAGAAAACATCAAAAACTAGAGACAGAAACCGGGTAGAAAAATAGTTTTAAAAAATTTAATCAAAATAAAGTTCTAAATAAAAAAATTACCAATAGAAAAAAATCTTATTTTTTAATCATCCCAAATAAAAAATAACAACAAAAGAATTAGGCAATTAACTATGTGTTATATTGTGTCATATTTACTGTCATAAAATTATAGTATAAACATACTATCATTAGGGATGGGAAAATTGAAAAAATATATCGATATATACCGAACCGATATTTTTAAGAGTATCGATATTTATTATTTCAAAAATATCGATATATCGAACGTTTTTTGCTGAAACTATTACCATATTAAAAAATTTAATACAACTTTGTACATTCACACATATTTATGAACAAACATATTACATATATGTACATATGTACATAATTACATTAAGGGTCCTCATGATATCGTTTATAAGTCTCGTAATCTGTGCAAACTGTGCATTTTTACGCCCTCGTAAATGAACTGTCAAAAATTGTATGAGAATTCATTTACACAAACTTGGTAAATTTGTCCAACAATTTTGTCTCGTAAACTTGCGCTGTTCAATTGTGCATTTATACAAACAGATCTTTTAATGATTTTAACGTCGTTTTCAATGAAAAATCCAAGTGTCTATAAATCACAAACAATAAATTCTAGCAATAATTTCAGTAAATTGGTCTTTTGGCTTTCTTTGAGCATTTTTAAAAGCAAATTTCTCATACATATTAATCACAAATTTAAACACAAATTTTTATATGTATATTTGAATTTTAATTTTTAATTTATTTTTGTATTGACGTTTCTTACAAACTGACATTAATTGTTTAAAATTACACAAAAGTAAAAAAAGGGGCTTCATGAAACAAGACTCGCAAGTTTGCGCATTTGCACAAATGGCAATTTTAAGCGACATCATGAGGACCCTTACTGTTACTTTTTATTGTTTTATTTTATTTCAAAAAATTAATAAAAACAAAAAATTCAATCAAAACAAAAAATTCAATTATAGCAAAAACAAAAAAAAAGAATACAAAAAAAAACCATATGAAATCCAAAAAAAAAAAGTAAATTATGAAAAATTTAAATGGAAGTAAATAAGTCATGGAAGGACCAACTAACCTTAAAATTTGAATTGCATCCCAAAAGTACTTTAACTAGAAATGTCTTTGATTGTTTTGGTCAAGCCAGTAATCATCAGATATGGACATCAGGAGCACTCTCTGTTTTATTTTCTCTCCTATCATTCTGCTTCTTGTATCCGGCACTGCTTCTTACAAATGACGATTATTTTAAATCTTCATATTAGTTTAAAGAACATATGATGCCAATTCTAAAAAAACCTTGTTGTTTGAAAAAAAAAACGGCTAAAATTTACAGTTTTTAATGAAGACTGACTTTAAAAAATATCGAATTCGATAGTCGTATTTCAATATCGATATATTGATTTATCGGTATTTTTAATATCGGCGATATATATCGATTTTTTTTTTTTAATATCGCATTCTGACCATCATCGTTTTTTAAGACATACGGGCCCTTAAAGCGCACCAAATGTGGATTCTCCTCACGGCAATTCTGCTTATTTACGTACCCATTCAACCAGAAATGGGCTTCATCGGTAAATAAAATTTTTAATTGAACAGTTATTTTAATTACAAATTTCAACAATAAAAACGCGTTGCTCTGGTGTAAGTCAATTCATCATGACATTTTAAAGCATCCTAAGCAAAAAGCAATTATCAGCTGTTAAATGGGTGCTCAAATAAAGAAGTGTTGCCAACTCAAAATTGTAAAACACCCTTTATAAGTTATTGTGCTCAAATTTATTATCATTACCGAAATTTAAAAGGAAGTTACAGAATTTAAAGCTATTTTCAGGAGTGGTATTTCTACTAAAATCATAAGATGGTTTGCGGGCACAAAGTCTCTTTTCCGCAAAGGAGTTCGTATGGGGCCTGTGCAAAATTATTTACCGAAGCTCAGAAAGACTCTCCTATTTTACCAAGACTTTCTTAGCTTAGAAGATAAATCGATTAATTTGATTCACCAATAGGCTTGGTCCATATGACAATCGAAACGTATTAACTTAATTTCATTAAATTATCTTCATAATTGCGGCCAGTTCCTTGCACACAAACTTTACATGAATAGCCAGCCAACCGGATGGACATCGTGAGATCCACTCAGAAAGTGATCGGATCGGCTTTGTACCAATATTTTTAGATGTTACACACATTAGCACAAACGCATATCACCCCCTTCACTACGGTGATGCGGATATAAAAATCTGATGGTTGGTTAATGTGGTAAGCACGCAGAATAACAAAGCTTCCAATAATCATTTGGAGTCAATAGTGACTTAGATTTGATAAGAGTAGACCATTCGTCAAGAACAATCTGGTGGCAAAAGCCAGCCAGTTGAGGTATTTATTAATTTAATTATTTTTTTTGACGATAATTTTTATTTACAATGTTTGTCTCAGTGAAATGTTAAATATACTGTGGGATATTTTTGCAAATTTTTTTAAAAAAAATATGTTTTGTTTTCATAATATTTAAAACTTTTCTTGTTGTTGTTAAAACGCAGAACATGATGTATTAAAGGATGGAAACAACCACTACGATCTTAACTGTGTAATCTAAACTTAGAATGCATTCTACTGAAATGACAAAACTTTATTTTTGTATTCTCTTCTTACACTTTGAGCAAATGAAAATCTGTTTTTTTTATCAAACTTAAACCCGCATAAATACTAAAGTATTTTTTTGTCTAATTTCTCAATCTTTCTTCCCAACAATACTCCTTTTAAATTGCCAGTGTTAATTTGAAGAAATTATCATCATTTCAGTCCTAATAATAAGAATGGCCAACGAGCACCAATTATATAAAGAAAAATATACAAATTATCCAAACAAATTACAAAAAAAAAAAAAAAATTGTTGGCCCAACCCACAACACAAACAGCAGACAAGTCAAGTGTGAATTATATTCAAATTATGTTGATATAAAACAAATGCCCAAAAACTACAACAACAACAACCAAAAAAACCAGAAAAATCCAACAAATTGTTCTTTTAAACGTGCAAGAAAATGCTGAAATAAAATAAATGTATCTCTATGAAATGGAATAATAAAACATAACGAAAATGTATGAAATACAATGAAAAATAAAATCAAAATGAATGGGTTCGAATAAATAAATAAAATGGAAATGAAACTAAAAAAATATAAAAAAAAAATTATATAAAATTAAAATGAAACAAATGAAGATGTAAATTATAAGGAATACACTAGCAAAAGTACCAAAAAAAAAAAATAGACAAACATATGGTACCCTACTCTGCACAATTTAGAAATTAAGAGACAAACTTTCAAGAGTGTTACCTCTTTGGGAACTATGGGCAATCTTGGCCCCTCCAGGTATGAGGTTAAGATTTATGTAAAAGTTCTTTGCGCTGAATACTATTTAGCCTCAATACTTGCAACGTGAAATTAAACTATACTCTTGGAAGAGCAAATCTGCCAAAGGGTTTTGAAAAGTTAGCTCGGGTTACCCAAAATATCGGCCCCTAAATTGTTTGAATTTTTTGAAAAGGCGTTTGGTACAAGTCAAAAAAATATTCTGAATGTACTTCTTAGCTAAATGGCTGTATCAAATGTCATCAGTAGAATTGAATGGCGATTCTTTTTTTTAGAATATATTAACCCTTTAATACTCATTTTAAGGGGTCATTTTAGTCCTTTTTTTTAACATCCACACAAAAGTATAATAAAACGGTACTTTAGAGGGTTAAAATGTTCGACGAATATTTTTTCATTAAATTTTAATATGGGTCTTCTAAGACCAAAAGTTCGTGCAATGTATGTAAAACGGGTTTTCAAATAAATTCACAAATTCCAAGGCCCGGAATTTCAGAAATCCGTTATACATACATTGCACGACCTTTCGGTCTTAGAAGACTCCTAGTAAAATTGGATTCAAAAAATATTCGTGCAACATTTTAACCGTCTATAGTACCGTTTTAGTATACTTTTGTGGGAAGTTAGAAAAAAGGACAACAATGACCCCTTAAAAAGAGTGTTAGAGGATTAATATATTCTAAGAAAAGAATCGCCATACAATTCTACTGAAGTCATCTGAAATAGTATTTTAGCTCAGAATTACATTTAGTATATTTTTTTGACTTATACCAAATGTATCTTCAAAAACTTTAGTGGCCGATATTTCGGGAACCCGAGCTAACTTTTTAAAGCCTTTGGCAGATTTGCTCTACCAATAGTTTAGTTTCTTTTCGCGTTGCAAGTATTGAGGCTGGTTTTTTTTTTTGTTGCACAGTGTTATTGGTTTGGCGCATATGCCAAAAAGTCTAAGTGTAGAAGGTTTACATGACGTTTTCTGAAAATATACCCGATAGATTTTTTTTTAATTTCACCACTGCTTCTTCTTTTGAAGAAAAATGTAAATTTTTGTGAACGTGCGTAAACGAAGTAAAGTGAAAACTATTGTTTTGTGCTGCATATGCCACTTTTCTAAATTTATTTCTTAAAAGTAGCTTTTTGTGCTGCATACGTCTACTTACTGCTGTGCTCTTGTATGGGGCATTGTATAATTTGAATTGATATTGTTAACTATTGTTTATGTAGTTTTATTTAAAAAAAAAAAAAAAAAAATTGTTTATTCTATTTTGCTTTTGCTTTTACTACTTTTCTTCTTACGACAATAAAGCCAAGCAAGAGCCAAATCTATTTTCTTTCGCTTTACCTTCTTGTTTTTCTTAAGGCAATGAAGCAAAGCTGGAGTGAAATTTATTTTGAACGTTTTTGTATGAGGAATTTGCTGCATTCGCCAAACAGTGGCGTGTAGAGCAAAACACTGCTTAATTAGCTTATTAATATCTCCGAAGCCATACGCAATTTTGTGATAAAGGTTTTGGATTCACAAAGGGGTTATTCGAAATATATATACCCCATACCTAACTTAATTTTTTTAAAAAAAGGTCGGTAGGCCAAACCAATAATGATTTGACGATATAGAGTTTTATGCTTGGAACACAATTGAGTCATACGTCGTGAGAACGTAGGAAGTAACGCCGTAAATTTACCCCAATTACCTTTTTTTAATTCTGGGCCTACCAACACAAAATTTTGGCAGGACATGGTAGCGATCGTCAAAGTTACTGCCGCCAAATTTTATAAGGAATTTATCGAATTGAATTTTTTTTTAGTGTATTTTTTGTATGGGAGGCATGGTCATATATGGACCGATTACATAAAAATTTGCAATCATAATTAAGATTGCAATACAATAAGCTTGAACCGAATTTAATCGAAATAACAACGTAATAAAATTATTCTATTCAGGAAAGAAGTTGTTATGGAGGCTTTCTGAAATTATGTAACGATGCACACCATTTTCCATTGGCTTGGTCCTATGTACCAAATTTTATTTAATCATATCCAAAATTGCGACCTGCACTTTGCACACAATGTTAACATGGATAGCAAGCCAGGAAGTCAGACGGACGGATGGACATTATATGATCGATTCAAAATATTATTCTGTGGCGATCAGTTAACTAAAAGGAAGGTCTAAAACCAATATTATAAGATGTTACAAAAATCAGCTCAAACGCATAATACCCTGTCCACTATTGTGGTGTGGGTATAAAAAGTAGAAAGAAAGCAAAATTAAAAAAATAGTACTGATGAAAGCATGGCCAAAATGTGAATGTACGACAGAGGAGATTTAGCACTATGGGTCAGATAGCGTATAATTTTATTAATAATTTAATTTTATCTGTGTTTTACCAGTCCAAGTACGATATGGTGGCAATTTAAGCACCAAAACGCTTTGCTTCCGTATACCGGACTTTAATTCTGTGCTAGTGTAAAAATATTCTTTTTTGAGGTGGAAACTTAATGACAGGTTTTCAGAGATTTATGTGAAGTAAGAAAATTATCTTTTCAACACGTTGTGATCACAATTATCGCTCATGTTAGTTAATACAAATTTTAATTGAAAATTCCGCAGTATATCCGGCATGACCCCTCAATCCATAACTTATGTTATTTGCCAATGCACACGACTTAAATTACGTCAATCCTTTAAAGATGTTTAACATATGAAAATTTATCTTATAAGGACACTTTTTTGTTAATTTTCTGCACCAACTAAGATTCAACTAGAAATGGAACTTCAAACCTAGCAGGGTTTTTTAAAAAACTGTAAAAGTTTTGCTTACGGAAGTCATGAATTTTATATGATGAGTCTCTACTATGAAGCAAAACATTTTTTACTCAAAAGGCGCTTTACACACAATAAATCTCTCGATTTTACAGGTAATCTTTAATATTCTTCCTGACAAACCTGCTTTGTAGTAAAAAAAAAATTCCGTACTTCTTCAATGGCATTTTTTATAAAATATCCCTGCGGCAAAACTCCGAAGACCTTTTTACTTCAGGCCATATTAAAAGCCTGCTTAAAATATTGTTTTGATTCAAACACCATTTTTATCTATCTGCTTAATAATGCCTTATAGAAGGCATCGGCTCTTTTGTACAAAAGATAAGATACTCATTCCAAATTCCCTTTCATAAGAAGGGAGAAGAGAAGGAGTAACATTTTCGTCTTGTTTTTTTTCCAAAGCAAAAGCAAAAGATTTTTTATCCAGTTACCATTCGTTTGTAATTGTGCAAGAAGCAAATGCGGAAGGCCATCACCGCAATTACATCGTGTGTAAAAAAGGTATCAGTATGGAATGGAGCGAGCAGTCATTGTGCCTTCAAAAGAAGGAGTCCATAGGCCTTCTACAAGGCATCCGTAATCCTTCTTTTTCCCGCGGGGATGCCAATAATTTTTTTATTTTTAATTCAAGCTCAAGTTCATCAAATTCTCATTAAATTATTTTTATGAAAGAAGAAACTTAACCTGATGACTTGAATTAAAATTTATTGATTATTTTTATATCTGACTGAATGGGGGATTGAAGTCAGGGGTCTAATCACCGCATACGACATCGAGCAAAATTGAACGAAATTATTTATTTTGATATCATATATCTCGATATGGAATGAAATTGATTGAATTTGAAATAATAGCATTCGATATCGAGTAACTTGACATTACATTTCTCGAATTTTTATTCGATACGTCAGTGTCTATCGTATGCAAAAACATTCGATAGTTTATTCGATACGATAGTATCGAATGCGGTGATTAGACCACAGGTCAAACTTGCAATTATCGAGAATAAACACATTCTCATCATCAGAGTTCTTTGCATTAAACACCATCAGCAGTTCGATAAACCACAAATAAACGAATTGTTCTAAAGCTATGGCGCGAACTCTATATGTGTACATTTGTCCTTCTAGTTGTACAAAGAAAGGTCAGCAGAAAAAAAAGACAAAGCAGAAGTAAGTTAAAAATATGTATACATCAAAAGTAGACAATTATCTAAAATAATTAATAACAGCAAAATTAATATCCAGCAAAATATCATTGGTAAAAATATTGATGTTTTTCTACTCATCCCCTAGAGAATTCAAAAGAGTAAATTGGCCATACTCCAACTCGCTCTGTTAAAAATTCTGGGGATGGAGAACGATGGAGAATAGTACTGCCCACAAATCCTAATCATTTTTTATTGCCCAAGTTGACTCCTTTTCCAGAAATCTGGAATAATGCATCATAACAGCGTTAACATAAGTTCTGTAAAGTGGTTAACATTGCTCTGTAAACATAACAGAATGTGTCTAGGGTTATAAATTTTAAAATTTAACTTCACACACATTTTGTATTTCATGTTGTAAAATTCCTGTCTTCATAAAAATAATGTCATTAAAAATTAAATTTGATGAGATGAAACCTGATTTTAACCTAAAACAGCTCGATTAACGACAAAAAAACTAATTTGTTAAGAATTTGTGCACTTACATTACTGCTTTTCTGTATGTCTTATTGTGTAGCGCCCAAATGAGCGCTTACTTTTTAAAACGTTTTATAAGTGCTTTGCAAAATATGATATTTTTTTATTACATACGATTTTGTTTGTCTTGCTTTATTTCCAAATTTGTATTCTTTAAAAATACACTAAAATTTCTTGTTGATGGGATAAGCTTGTTTTGTAAGCGCATTTCACTGGTTGCTTAGGCCAGATTATCAGGAAATATTCTTGCAAAAAATTTAAGAAAAACCAAAGATATTAGCAAACTCAGAATAAACATAGGGAAATAAGCACAACGACAAAAATTTTATATTCCCAAAAATTACTTTGATAGGAATTTTTTTTTTTTAAAAATTTGAAAATTTTAATGCAAAGTAAATTATAAATATTTAATAAATTCTTGAAATTTTCATCAAGTACTCTGTCCACTTTAAAGTCCCATAGTGCACAATTTATAAAATATATTTTTTCACATTATTCGCAAATTCTTGTAGTATAAATCGTACATGTGTATTTTTCGTACGTACTGACCATTTGTTTTAAGCACCAGAGGCAGGTAATATCAATCTACACTTTGTATCTAAGATACATGCTACCAAAAAATATAAAAATTTATTTACTCGTTTAAAAACAAATAGCCAACAACAACATCAGCAACAACTAATAAAAGGAACAAAACAGCATTATGTACACCGGCAGCAAAAATCATGGCCATAACATACGTTTTTAATATCCACAAACTCGCACACGACCTACAAACATACAAATGTACAAACATACATATATAAAAGCAAAGTCGTTGAAGCAAAAGAACTCCAAGTGCAAACTGAAAATAAATTTTAACGAAATCAAACAAGTAAGAAAGTATAGCAGGCCAAGTCCAACCATTTGATACTCTACACCACATTTTCGAGAGTGTATCCTATTATAGATTCATATACGAACTTATATTTTGGGGTTCTTTGTGCCGAATATTATCCAGACATCTACAACTTAATGTATATATATATATATATATCGAGACCTTAGGACAACAAGGTGCAAATATAACCTTATTTTCCTTAGGTCGTAATACATACATAAATCCTTTCAGAGTGATTTCAGTAAGACCCCTGCATATAATAGGACTAGTCCAAACACGCGTGTAAAATGTAGCCCACAAGGGACTAGGACTAGTCCAAAAGTAACCCAAACGTATGGAAAAACATTGTCTATTTAACATTAGGATGCCCTAGGGCAGGACCATATAACCCAGCTTTGGATTACAAGGGAGTAGTTTTAAAACAACTCCATGGTATACTTAAGAGGATTAGTTTTAAAGTCGCTTAAAAACGAAGACTTGTCGTCTCACTACAAACACTTTTTAACAATGACATGGTCCATGCTTGCATTACATTGGGCCAGTCCAGGGAGTAGTCCATTTCATCAAAATGGATCACGTAGTCCAATATTATCTGTAGGGAAGTTTCCAATATGACAAAATTACAACAACAGCTGGCAAAGCAATTACATTTAGCTGTTTTTTTGAGACCACCTTGCAAATAAATAAAAAATTTTATGATATTTTTTTTTGTATTCAGTAGTGCTACCATACTTTTATCTTACTTAAATAAGACTTTTCAAATAAAATTCAAAAAATTTAACGGTATTTAAATACGATTTAAGTTTATATGAAAATTCACTTAATAAGACTTAAATATTCTTCTGAAAATTGGGCATTAAAGTATGAAAACCTTCAATTAGAAACCAACAGTTCAATGAAAAATCACAATTGTTATATTCGATGATGCCTAAGATTACAATCAGTGTACGACAATGAACAGAACCTTATTCAGCGTTCGGCTAATACAACCAGTAGCTCGTTTCTGTATTTCTCGCATCGTAAACTGTTTCAAATGAAGTGTGAAACAAAAAATTTCATCGTTTCTCGATTTGCGAGAAAAAAGTGTTTCTGTATTTGAATGCGAAAACACACAACACAGATTCTGTTTTAACTGGAATATTTCCAGTAATTAAGTGTCAAATGAAAGCGAAACGTCAACAAAAGAAATAAATATAATAAATACAGGGCTGCCAGATTTGACGATTTTTGCTCCCATATTAGCAAAGTGCCGATTTGCTGATTTGTTCTTAAAAAGTGACGTAAGCAAAAAAAAAAACAACAATATTTTATAACTTTGTTGTAGATTTCTATAAAAGCTCATATTGAATTTTCAAATTTTAAACACTTGATATTTTGTGGCGTTGAAAATTTAAAAAAACAATATGAATTTCTGTAGAAAGCAACAACAAGTTTATATATTTGATATTTAATCAAATTTGTGCCAAACCATTATTTCCTCAAGAAAAAAAGTTGTTTGTCTATAACCCGTTTATTTACGAACCGATTTTTTTTAAATTTTAACTATCATTTATTCCACTAAGTCTATTTCATGTGAAAAAGTTAAGTTAATAGTTATAAGAATAGGTAAATTATAGATTAATAGGTAAACATTAGAGGCAAACGTGTTTTTACTCATATCTCAGCCATTTGTGAACCGATATTTTTAAAATTCAATAATATCCTATTTGGACTACATACAGTACAAATATAAAACAACGTTGTCACTATCAATTCTAGTTTTTTTTTTTTTGCAAAAATAAAAACCCTAACTAAATATTTGTAATACTGCTATCAAAGCTGATTTAATTTAAAAAAATGTAATTTCTTGGTATTTGTAAATATCTATTTTTAATAAGTAAGTATGTTTATTTTATTAAGCTTGACTTCTTTTTGTTTTTATAAAAACATTTATTTTATTTTTTATTAAAATTTTAAATTGTTATTGTAATTTGACTTCGAATACACATTCAAATAATATGAAAATTTAGAAAATAAATAATTCTAAAAAAGTAGATAAAATAAATATAAATTTAAAAAAAATAAATTTCGAGCAATAGACAATTTATATGTACATATGGATGTATAAAATACCCATAAACTTTAACTATGTTTTTGTTTGATTGTGTTTTAGTAAAACATCAAACAAATTTTGTTTAATTTTAGATTGTCCGATTTTTTAAAACTAAAAGACGATAATTTTATTTTTCTCAAGAAATTAACGATTTTTACACAAATTTATCTGGCAGCCCGGAATAAAACCAAAACAAGGAAAGGCTTAAAAAATGTTAGTTAACACAATACTTATAAGCATGGTGTTTTATTTTTTTTCATCATTTAAATTATGCATTCATTATTTAAATTCTTTTTATTTTTTTTTTTTTAATTAAAAAAGTAGTATATACACATATTTTAAATTTAAAATATCTATAATTTGTTTTTCTCGCACCAATTTCAAATGTGACTTATTTTGACAGTTCTTGTAAGAAACTTTTCGCAAAATATTGTTACAGAAACACTTTTTCTCACATCCTTCCAATAATTGCTGGAAAATTATTTAAATGACAGATAATTCTCGCAACGGAAAGATACAGAAACACTTGTGCAAGAAAAACCATTTTTTGTTTCATTTTGCACTGTTTCTGTTCAGATTCACTGGTTTCATGCGGAAAATGTAACGATGCGAGAAATACTGAAACGGGCTACAGGATAGATATCTATGCTTTTAGTGTTTGTACCGTTCGTAAGTATTTTGTAGAAAGAGCCGAACTTAAAATAGTGTTTTGTTCTTCGTTAAAAACAGAACAATTGTAGTGATACTGTACACAAACATTATATTTTAATGTTCTTTTTTTACATTTTTTTACAACGACCGCAGCACGAACATCTTGTGTGGGTATACTATATATACATATATGTTTTGTTTGTGCAGAATTATTTTGCTGGCCTTTTGTTTTTTTTTGTTTTTTTATATTTATTTGTAAAAAGTTTTGATTTTTTTACCAACCAAAAGGGCAACAGAAACGAATTAACATTAATGAGCTCAACTGAACACAATGAAGTTAGTGGTTAAAAAAAACGAACGCAATTAAATGTTCTCATCTTTTTGTTAAGTTTGATAAGAACAGTATTATTTTTGTGTTCGAAAGATGAAAAACATGAAATCGTTATTTTTTTTTAATGATTTTCTACACAAACACTATTAGCGTTTATGTTTTCCACAAATCTACCGAACCGAACACTAATGAGCGATATTAAGTGTTTATTTTCGAACACTGATTACAATGCAAAATTTTTTGGACTAAATGTATTCTAAATACCAACATCATACGATTGTTTATAGGCTAGAAGTTTGTAGGGGCATATTTGCTATTATGGACCGATTTACATCATTTTCAATAGGCCTTCAACGTTTGTACAAAATCATCAACAGCCAGTCGGAAAGCTAGCTGGGCATCGCTAGATCGATTCAGAATGTGGTCCTGGATCAACCGGTCGGGCCATTATATTAATTTGTTGCACACATCAGCATAAACGCATTATACTTCTCCACACATGGTGGTGTGTGTATAAAAATATAAGAGAAGAATTGCGATGGCGTATAATAAAGAAAAGTACATTTGGTATATACCCAACTAAATAAATATATAGTTAAACACATCTTTATAACAAATTCTTGTTACGGCCAACCAAAATAAACTGACTAGCTGATGATGCCACAAATTCAAACAGCCAAAATGAACACACATATCTACACGCCATTTCAGATGAAGAAAGACTACATAAAGAAACACCCTCACGGGCAATGATTGATTGCTCATCATATTTTATTCTTAATGAAAATGCACCCTGCTGGCAGTTGAAATTTACACACACACACACACACACACCCATACATACACTTAGACTCACCATTCTGCCTCACTTTATTCTTAATGTATCTTTTTGATATTAAACAATGAATATGTGTATGTATGTGTGTGTGTCATAAAAAAATCCACCTTAACATCTACACTAGCAAATCCACTCAACATGCACACACACACACACACACATACACAGAGAGATATTTCTTATTTATATGCAGAGTTAAAAAGAAGACGACTCAGCAACTCACCTGAATTCTTAAGGCCACTTTTATGTGCTTAAATATGTGTTTTGTATTTGTGTGTAAGTAGTTGTATCCATGTGAATTATACGCAGATTTCTTATGAGCTTGTAATAATGTTGCTGTTATTTCGTTCGGAGTGATGCGATGTTTCTACTGGCTGCAGGATAAGGCGTATGGTGTTATTGGATGTCAAACTGCAGTTTGAATTACATTCTAAATGAAATATTAAAAAGTTATTTACATTCTGGTGTTAATACAAGTTATTAGTTGCTTAAGCTTTTTAACATAGTTTACATTAAAATCCAGCAATAGCAAAGTCAGAGAATGTAGAAAATAACAGTGTTTAAAAAACTACTTTACCTAGACATTTTGTTACTATTACTAAAACTAGTACTGTAAACACTTACAACCCAGTAAAAAAAATTTGGGTTTTTTGAAGCACTTTAGAGAAAAAGCGCATAATCGAGCGCTTCAATAAGAGAGCTTTTATATAGCAGTAAATGATAAAGAATAAAATATAGAAAAAAGCTGCTATTTTAGTGCTGACAACGATGAGGTTTTAAAGTGAAAAAAAATACAAATATATAATGGTTTACGAAAATTATTGAAACAATGCATTTAAGCAATTAAAAGCAAAAAATCAATGAATATGGAAATATAGTTATCCCTTAAAAAAGCGCTTTAGGAGTGCTTTTTTTGCATGTTAAAAAAAGCGCTTATTGTCAGCAGTAAATAGTCCTCCAAACCGGGAACACTCCATACAAAAATCAGGCATCTTATCAGCAGGTTTGAAGCGATTTGAGGCATGCATTCATACATAAAACCTGCTCCTTTTGGAGCACATTTTTTACTGGGAAGTAGCGGCTAGAGAGCAGTTGTCTAGTTTTATAACATAACCTTTTTTAAAACTAATGCTACGTGCAAAATATAAAACCAGAAAATGGGGTAGCAGCTTTAACTGCGTATTAAGTAAGTCATGCCTTAAGATCCCACCAAAATTGCTTCTAGATAAGCATAATTTTTTGCTGGGTAAGTCTGCTTATGCATGTGTATTTGACTATGCTGAATTATTGCTGCACTCCACAAGGAATTACACATCATAGAAAGTGGACTTCAAATGAGAACTGTAACAAATTACCAGGGCTGTGGAGTCGTCCGAAAAAAGTACTAACTCCGACTCCGACTCCAAACGCTGAAATTGTTTAAGTGCGACTCCGACTCCGACTCACGACTCCGACTCCTACTATAATCGTGATGCTAAATGTATATGAGACTCAGTTATGTTAACTTTTATTTTTTCACTACCGTACGGCCTTCTAAAAATTAGAGTTTTTGAGAAGAAATTACCGTACGCAAACATTAATGTGCTGTTTCCAAATGACAGGCGATTGATTATGTAGTAAAATTTATATGAAGAGCAGTCAGTCCATCGCCTGTCATGTGGAAACAGCACATAAGAGCAGTATTCATAAACAATTTATTAAAATTTTAAATGTGTTTTAAGAAAATAATTTTTATTTTGGAAACATTTTTTTAAATTTTTTATGCAGAAAAACTTTAGAGTCGGAGTCGCGAGTTTTTGTGTGTACTACGACTCCGACTCCGGCACAAAAACCTCAATGTCGACTCTTCAACTCCGACTCTGACTCCGACTCCACAGCCCTGTAAATTACACTGGTTCACAAATTTTTGACTTTTTGCCATTATCTCAAACATTAGATGTTTTCTAAGATAAATCGGGGCTGGTGATCACGAATATGGCACTCATTTATTTTTCTCAAAAAAAAATCGTGTTTTTCTGCAATTGTTTTAGGTATTTCGAAAAATCTCGAGAACTGTTCAACTGAATTGTACAAGATTAAACATTTTGCATAGATATCATCTCTTTTCTTCATCAGAACATGTCCAAACTTCAAAAATTCTACGATATGGAGATTAGATTTGAAATCAGCGACCTCAAATTAGTAACAATTTGCAATCAAATTCCAGACCGCAAACTTACTGTTCCGCAGTGTAAAAGTAGCATTCTTAAAAAAAAAATTTTTTTATGAAAATGCAAATTCGGATGTTTTCACTAAATATGTATACCAGGGTTGATAAAGTTGGTACAATTGTACTTTTTTTGGTACAATTCAAAACTAAAAAGTACCCTGGTACCCCTGTGACTCAATTGGTACTATTTCCAAATTCTTCAAGCCTATTCATAATTGACATAAAATGGCAACTCGTATTTACTGTCCAATGAATAAAGGCGGAGTAAAGTGTTTGGTGCAAATAGTATCGCGAAAATGCAAAATGTCGTAGCTTTTTTATGAAATCTAAGGGAAGCTCTATTTCTTGTTGTAGGATTTAACAAAACAGCTATGATATTTTGCATTTGATCGTTTGCAAGACCATTTGCACCAAACACTGAACTCCGCTATTGTTAATAGATTTGTGCACTTGTTCATTGAACGATTGTTTATGCCACATTTTAAATTTGGTATCAGCGGCAGCATATAAGCGTGCATTTTTCTGATGATATTGACCAGTTCTTAAAAGATATAGGAAACTTCTTCTGCAAAAGTGCTACATAGCAGAAGAGACAACTTACCCTTAATTCAAGACTATTTTGGAATGAGCTCATAATATTTTTAAATATTCGTAAATAAGATGTTTGTCACGGAACTGTGGGAGCCCACTCCATTATTATTTTACTCCGAATTATTTTGAAGGAGATTTTAAAAGCGCTAAATAAAATTTTGTTGTAATCGGACTTTCTACTCCTTTCCTGTTTCTGCAGTACTTATTGAAAATTGTAAACGCAATCCGAAGATGCTCGCATGCACATATTTTTATAACGCTTTAAAAGGTTATTTTCGTTTGCATTTTGAGAAATATTCGTTAATTTTTTTTAATAATAAAATAAAAATATTTATAAAAAAATTATTTAGTACTATTGGGGCCGAAAAAGTACGATTTTAAAAGTTCGTTGGTACTATATTGGTTTTCTCATTTATCATCCCTGATGTATACCGTTATTTCTTAATTCTTTGTCCGACGATTACAATTTTACGCTTACTACGTTTGAACAAAAATTATAATTTTTTTAATAATTACTGATCGGGGAATCGAACCCACGTTCACGGACAGATTGATTTGACATGTTTCGATAGTAACCGCACTATCTCTTCAGAAATGTTTGCCGTTAAACACTCGCCACCATTGACAAAGGCTGGCAGCAAATAGTCAAACATCAATCGTTAAACCAAAAAATACACTTTTTTTATGCATATCTGGAGAATGTCAAGAGCCAAAGTTTTTAAAAAAGGTACAAGCATCTTCGTTATCAAAACACAACATTCGACAAAATGTGATCGCACACAGCCCCTCTAAAGAAATGGGGGAGGGATTAGAGAATTGGACGTGGCATCTACCGTATAGGTTTCTACAAAGTTTCCAAGTATTTTGGTTAGCAATACACATCATCCGAAAAAACGTGGGTGGAATTGGACAAGTGATTTATTTTTATTAAAATAATTTTCTGTTATGATCGCACTATGGTGAAAAGATTCGGCTTAGGCGAATATAGCACTCTAACTGGTTTTTTAGGGGTACCACACTAACGGTAGAAATACTTTTCAATATGTACCATGCATTTGTTTTTGTTAAAGAAAACAATCACAAAAGCTTAAATAAGTCCTAAAAGTTTTTTTTATTGGATTCGGTCTGAAAAACCCCTACCCAAGTTCGAGTTCTATCTGAAATATTGCGTTCGGTCGGACACTTGTAATTATTATTTTACCACTTATTGACCCCAAAAGTAAGCAAAGAAATTTTTGCATTTGATTAAAGAACTTCTTTTAAAAACAAAGCTGTAAATTTGGTTTACAATTTTAACATATTTTCAACAATCGGCAAAAATTCTTTATAAAATTCTACAAAAAAAAAAAAACTGGAAACAAAAACGAGTAAATTATTGACTTAATCCAATCAACAAAAATTCCAATCAATAATTTCTGTTATACAAAATCAATAAAACAAAATACTTCATTATGATGTTAATAATGAATTTAATTTTTTAAAATAACTAAATCATTCCTAAAAAATTCAGAAGAAAAAAAAACCAATTTGAAATAAATTCCAAAACTAGTTCTTAAAACAAATGAATTAAAAATCTTCTTTGATTTTGTTACGAAGCGAAACGTTGTATCAGAATGAATAATAACAAATCAAATGTTAATGTTTTTTAACTTTAACTTAATTTTATTATTTTTTGATTCATCTTCAACTAATAAATGAATATGTCAGTATTGTTTTTGTGTGTGTGTGTGTATATTTAAAAAATTTATTACCTGGATCAAAATGAAATCAGAGTGCCAGTTAAATACTAAAAATAACGCCCCAATCAATGGTCATAAATTAAATGTGAAAAAATACTTTTGTTTCATGAGATTTCATTTGAAGTTTTTGTAGTACTTTGGGATCGGACGTACCGTACCATCTCATGCTTCATCTTTAAGAAACAAAAACAAAAAATAAAATCTAATTTGTAATCTTTTGTGTCTACACAATCAAAACGCTAAAAACAAAATGTTGTATATCTTTGAGATTACCAATCAACCATTGAACCAATCGTTGCCGTAAATAAATTTAATTTGAATGGAGTCTAATATTATCAAAAAAAAAAAAAAAAAAAAAACATCATCATCATTCTCATTTTGACAATCTAAAATATTTCACGATGGGACATTAAGTCAAGTTTCACTAACGAAAATTTATGACTCTGCTTCAGCGTTAAGATTGAATATTTGAATACAAGTATTTGTGGCTTTTGATGAGCTGAAAGAAACCAATTAGACGAGTTGGAGAAATTAATTTTAAATTCAGATTAATACTATTCTTTTTTTTTTTAATATTTTAAAGTTGATAAAATTATTCTGATGTTTTGTTTTAATTATAAATATGTTAAATTTGAAAAGAAAACATCAAAATTTCAAAGATGAAGAAGAAAGAACTATTGTAATCAGCTTAAGCCGATGTTTAATTTACTGTTGCTTTCACTGAGATAACTTAATGTACCCTACATCACGCATAAAAATTTAAATTTGTAAACATGGCTTTTTACAATAGTTATCCTTACCATGCCTTCTCCTTTCGGAGAATACAACTTTTAAAGATAAAGGAGCTTCTAACGCGCTGCAGGGGCCAAATTTAAGAATGTCATTAAGTCGCCATATTTGTATGGTTAAAATTCACAAACTTAACCACTGTAGAGCGTAGGATGCGCCTAGAAGGGTCATATGTATGACCAACCTGACTTTACTTTTCATCCTCATAATTTGTTAGAAACACCCGCTTTCACACTTTCTTAAGGGGCTCACATCCAAAATTTTCAATAAAGGCTACAAATATTTTTAAGAAAAAGTTCCATAGTTACGTAGGAGTTGCCCCTAGGGGAATAAAATGTGCCACCGACCCCAATTGGTTTTTTCCCCTAACAATTTCTCAAAACGAACTTGCTCTTTATCTCTACCCCTTAGGGGCTACCATACAAATATCGCGTTTTAGGAAATTCTTAAGTTTAACTAAATCTTTTGTGTAGAGAGATTTTAATCATTTATGGCTTTCACCGCCTGTGATAACATCCCAGACTGCCAACTGTTCTGCAGGAATTTTAGAAATACTTCCTTAGCAAAACCGTAATGATTTTTTTTGAGAACTTTAATTATATAATTAATTAAGAAATGTTTTTGCCGGAATTATCGAATTACTTCCTCAGAAAAAGTATAATTAGTTTTTGCGGGCTTTCATTTTCTTCTTTTTCTTTTTCATCGGATTGTAAATGCCTAAGATATAACGAAAAATTTAAAAGGTCGACCCATACGTTGCAAAAAAAAATTTTTTTTCGAAACCTCTTTGCAAAAATACTTTATTTTAGAGGGTGCAAGGGGCAACTTTTTATTTAAGGTACGGTCTAATGTACGTAAATATTCATGCACGTTATTATTAATTCATATTGCTTAAATTTTTATTCTAAAATGTTCATAAACATAATTTAGAACTTCATCAAAATTGTTGCTGCAGTAAAATAAGACTCAATTTTTAATCAAAACTTAAGAAACAATTTTTTATTTAAAATGAAAAGAATTTTTATGAAACGCGTTGGAAAAGAAATTACTGCTTCCATTGTGAATGAGGCTTTAAAGTCAATATATATTTTTTATAAATAAGAATAAAACGTACGAATAACTATGAGTTGAATTTAAATTTTAAGTTCTTGGCAAGCCGAATTCAAATATCGGCTGGCGGCAGTACTACAACAGGAACATACAAAAATAAAAAACAAAAATTCGGATTTATTTTTTGGGGTCAAATAACAACAAGATGTTTGTCTGAATATTTAAAATTTCTAATATTCACACAAAAATAATCCATACTTTTTTTTGTAGGTTTGTGTAACCTTTTTAGTTTATTTCAAAACGACTCTGTATCAATGATGTCTAAAAAGTGTATTATATCTAAACGTACAAAATAATACTAAAAGATCGCTAGATTTCCCACTAATAGGATTACCACAATTTTTCCGAAAAGTTTGATTCAAAATCGCTGGATTTGACGAGAAAATATCTAAATTGGCAAAGAGATTGTGTCATATTAGTAGTTACACTATAAATTTATGACAGTTAATTTCATAAAATTATAGTAAATGTATACAATATGACATATTATAAACTTTTGGAATTTTCTAATTCTTTTTTTAAATTTTGCAATATTATGGCGTTTTAAATATTATTTTTTTATTTCCGATGGTTAGAAAAAAAAGAGTATTTTTCATATGTAATATTTTTTCGTACTATATTTTGATGTAATTTTTTAAAAGTATTTCCACCCGGTTCCTGTCTCTAGTTTGTGATGTTTTTCTTAAATCAGATTTGAATAGTTATTTAATTATTCGAACATTCAAGTTATATAATGACACATAGATGTCACCGCTGACACTAACTAATTAAACATTTATCTAACTTTTTGGCTCTTACCATATTCATTAATTCAGTTCGTGGTTTTATTTAGTGCAATCAATACGTTGCTTCCGTGTTTTATTAAAAATTTATAGTTTAATTGCAATTTTAATCGGGTTTTTGTCACTTAATTTAAATAAAATTGTTTTTAGAGTAAAATTTAAAGTGTTAGAATGAAAAGTGTTAAGTTTTTTTTGCAAAAAGTATAGAAATTTATGTGAAATTAGTGTTAATAAATAAATGTATTCCAAATTTCTTTTAAATTGTATAAAATTAAAGAAGAATAAAAAAGTGTGAGACATTTTCGTTTTTTAGCATTTGTTGTTTTTTTGCCAAGCAAAATACTGTTTGGTTAGTTGTTATTTTTTGATTAAGAATACAAAAGAGAGTGTAAAGGGAATAAGTGTATGTGTTTGTGTGTTTGTGTGTTTGCTTGCTGCATTAAAAGTTCATTTTCTTGTTGATGTATACAAGTGCCAGCCTAGTATCAAGTAATAAAGGTAGGAATATGTTTAATATGTTATTATTATTTTGATTTGTATCAACATGTTGATTTATTATAATTTGCAACATTTCCAACTATTTGCTGGTACAAAATATGTTGATGATACAATTAAGTATGTATGTGCATATGATTTTATTTATTTATTGCACATTTTCACAGGTGTTTTGGGATTTGATTAGAATTTTATTATTTAATAAGATATTTTTAGATAAAAACTTAAAAAATAATCATTGCTAATTATTAATAATTGCTAAAACTAAACAAAAAAGGCAATAAACTTAAGTAATTCTTAAAAAATATAGGAAAATGCTTAAATGAAAGAAAATTTAAAAACTAATAAATTTTTCTAATTAAAAGCAAAACCAAATAATGTATTGCCAGTTGTAAACCTATTAACAAAATTTAAATTCATTAGTTACACTTTTAAAGACTTTTGTGTGTTGTAACAGATTTTCGATACCAGATAGTTTTATAACTTTTAGTTGAATTTTTTTTTATTAGTTAATAGGTATTTAAGTGGTAGTAGTATTTTTATTAAGCTTCTGCATCTAGTCCTTTACCTCGGGGTGCTGGTAACGCCTCCGTGCAGCCACAACATGGCAAGAACTATTTACTAAATCACCAGAAAATATGGATTGAACCAAGAAAATTTTGCACCATTCTCGTCCAAGCCAAAAAGTTCTTATTGTAAACATATGTGTGGTTTAAGCAAAAAGTTATCACTCAAAGCGAACTAAACTGTGCTTAAATACGCTTACAAAAATTTACTTCAATTCTTTAATTACTTAAATCTATACAGAAAAAAATTATCAGTAGATTTTTTTCAATTAAAAATTTTTTTAAAAGTAATTCAGTTTCATTAATTTGATAATTGAATCAATTATTTTTTGTTTTTGTTGTAAGAAAATAAAAAATATATTTTTGAATTAATTAACATTTTTGTTGTTCTTTGAATTAACATATTAATTATGTAGCAAAAAATCTTATTTGATTTTTTTTAAATAAAATAATTTAGTGTTGTTGTTGGGAATTGTAAAAACCTGAGCTATATTTAATTTGGAAATTTTTTTTTAAAAAAAAAAATTTTTACAAATTAAATTATTTACAATTTTTAGTAATCTACACAAATATTTTTTAATAGGTGCTAAGAAAACAATTGTTTGCTTGATTCTATGAATTTACTGATTAGAGACAATTTTTAATTTTTTCTGTGAAGTTTTCGTTGCTTATGGCCAATTTTACCAATTCTATTTAAATATCAATTCATATTAAAATTTTGTGTGCTATGGCTTTTTGAAATGAAAAACGAATTTTAAACATAAAATGATATATTAATAAATTGTTGAAATCGGCAATTAATATTGACAAAATGCGAAGAAAAGCCCGAATTTTTTATATAAAAACGAGAGGCATTTGTTAGTTTTAGAAAACTTTACATAAAAATAAAAATTATTTGAATTAAATCAAGTTTTCTTGAGCATTTTCTGCAAAATTTAAAGAAATCATTTTCATATGTTTGTTGATGCAAGAAATTCGATTCTATTAATAGTTAAACAAATGCAGCGTGAACTCATCAACATCGTTCTTATTTTTAATAAAAACTAGCATCTTTTGAATTTCTTGTTTAAGAAATTTTTGATCATATAGCAAAAAAATGTGAAATTTTGTTTCTTTATTTAAGCAAATTTTACCTAACGCGAACAAAATAAGTTAAAATCATGAAATTATTTATAAGAAACGAAATTGATTTCTTTAGAAAATAATCTTTCCGTGTACTCTGCTGTATTTTGTAAATACATTTTTGTCACTACTATCTTAGGTTTAGGTCGGACGCCACATGTAGGTTATTTGATTTCTGTATATTAAGCGTGATGTACAATTAATTTCCATACATTTGAATATCATTAGACTATAAAGCGCTTCTTTTACACGTTAATTTTGAAAAAACAACCATTGTCATGTTGAATGAATTTATTTAAATATTTCTGTTAGTTTTGATAGAGTTAAAAATTAGAAATAGCTATTTAAGTTTATAGTTGTGTAGAATTGATGTTTTAAATAAGAGTGAATAATTGCTTGTTGTAATTTGAAATTATCTTATATAATTTCAGCATTTGTTGAATTCTTGTGATGTGTGAATTTGGCAATACCAAAAAAGCTTTTATCGAGCTTAATTCTGTAGTCAAAAACGACTGATTAAATGCAAAATTTTTTGTGTCCTTTTTCTGAAAAATTGTACAGCTTTTGCTTTTTTTATGATATTTTTCTTAGGTAAACAACTACTTGATTCTTTTTATGTATTAAATCTTGAGTATTTTTTCTTATGTGTTTTGTTCCAGGTGGCAAGCAATGTAGTAAAATTTATATGAAAAGCTCTCAAAAAACTGAGTGATTTTCATATAAATTTTTCTACACAATTAATTGCTTGTCACTTGGAAACGGCAAATTAATGATCGCTTGAAGTTAAATTATTATTTAAAGCCTTTTCCAACAATTCTATTAAAATATTAATTCACATTTAAATATACATAGTTTTTTTTATAATTTTATTTTTATATGACATGAAAAAGAAATTAACGTTTAACACATTTAAAGCAAAAACAAAATTTCAAAATTTGTTTTTATTTTAAAAGTTAGTTAAACGAGTCATTTAGCGCTCGCGATCTAAAAACAGACAGCAAATAAATAAATGTTTAACGAATTCGAACGTCAACGTTCGCATAGAAAATTATACTTAAAGCAAAATTCGAAAATTTGTTTCTGTTTTAAATGCAATTTTCTATTCGAACGTTAGCGTTCGATCGAAATCGATGAACAGGCTGAAAATAATTTATTTTACTAAACTTTTTAATTTGGGGATTTGTTATTATAATATTTTTTAAATTTAATTATTAACTTTTTAAGATTTTGTTTTTTAATTTGGGTTTTTTTTTATTTTTGGGGACAAGAAAAAATTTATTTTAATTTTTGGTGACAAGGACAAAAGTACCTGCAGGCCTGACCAGAAGATACAACAAAAAACAAAAGTTCGGCTTAAATTTAAAGGGCCAAATAACCGACACAATCAGGTTGACAGCAACAAAAATAACTCTGTATCAATGTTGTCTAAAAAATGTATTATAAACGTAAAAAATAATAACAAAAGATCGCTAGATTATCGCTAAATTTGACGAGAACATATCTAATTTGGCAAAGTGATTGTGTCAAATTGGTAGTATACACTATAATTGTATGACAGTTGATTTCATAAAATTATAGTAAATGTATTCAATGTGACATATTATACACTATTGGAATTTTTAATAATTTTACAAAACTATGGCGTTTCAAATGTTATTTTTTTATTTGCGATGATTAGAATAAAAGAGTTTTTACTATTTGTAATTTTTTCATTTAGTACTTTAATTTGATTAAATTTTTTTTAAGTATTTCCACCCGGTTCCTGTCTTTAGTTTGTGATGTTTTCTTAAATCAGATTTGAATAGTTATTTAATTATTCTAACATTCAAGTTATATAATGACAAATAGATGTCACCGCTGACACTAACTAATCAAACATTTATCTTACTTTTTGGCTCTTACCATATTCATTAATTCAGTTCGTGGTTTTATTTAGTGCAATCAATACGTTGCTTCCGTGATTTATTAAAAATTTATAGTTTAATTGCAATTTTAATCGGGTTTTTGTCACTTAATTTAAATAAAATTGTTATTAGTGTAAAATTTAAAGTGTTAGAATAAGAAGTGTTAAGTTTATTTTTCAAAAAGTATTTAAATTTATGTGAAATTAGTGTTAATAAATAAAATTATTCCAAAATGCTGATCAATTGTATCAAATTAAAGAAGAATAAAAAAAGTGTGAGCCATTTTCGTTTTCTAGCTTTTGTTGTTGTTTTGCCAAATAAAAAGCTGGTTTGTTTAATGAAAAGGGCAGTAAGTGACTTGCAATTATTGAGAATAGAATACAAAAGTAAAAGAAATAGGAATAAGTGTGTGGGTGTGTGGATGTTCTGTTTCTGCATTAAAAGTAATTTTTTTTGATGTTGTTTAATAGTGTCCGGCTAGAAGTGAGAAAGGTAAGAATATGTTATTTGTTTTTAATATTTATTATATTGATTTGTATCAACATGTTGTTTTCATACTTAGCAACATTTCTAACTATTTTAAGTACAAACTATGTTGCTTTTACAATTAAGTATGCATTTGCATCTTTATTAATTGCACCGTGTCATAGTTGTTTTGGGATTTGACTAGAATTTTATTATTTAATAATATAGTTTTAGACAAAGAATTAAAAAAATAATCAATGGTTATTATTAATAATTGCTAAAGTTATATAAAAAAAGGAACTCAACTAAAGTACCTCTTAAATTGAGCAAAATTTAAGAACTAGTAAAATTTTTCTATTAAAAGCAATTAATATACCTATTGCCAGTTAGGTAAAAATCTATTAAAGACTTTTGTGTGTTTTAACAGATTTTTGATAGATAAATTTATCACTTTTGGTAAATATTTTATTTATTAGTTAATATTTAATAGGTAGAAGTATTTTTAAGCGATGCATCCGGTTCTTTAGCTGGGTTTACTGGCAAAACTTTCGGGCAGCCACTACATGGCAAGAATTATTTACTAAATCACCAGAAAATATTACTAGAACCAAGAACCTTTTTCACCATTCCCGTCTAAGCCAAAAATTTCTTACTAGCATATATGCTATATATTTTTGGCTTGGTTTAATCAAAAAGTTATTACCCAAAGCGAACTTAACTTTAATTAAATACACTTAAAAATATGTACTTCAATGCTATGGTTACTTTAATTAACATAGAAACAATTATCAGAAGATTTTTATCTATTAAAAAATTTCTTTAATAAGTAAGTTCTGCAATTTAATTAATGTGATAATTGTATCAATTATTTTTTTTGTTGAAAGAAAATTAAAAATATAATTTTGATTACAAAAGTACCAACTAAAGAAATTGGAATTTCGTCATTCATTTATTTATTTATTTAATATCAATCTATTAACAAATTAAGGTTTATGTACATATATATTTTTTTATATTATGACGATCACACTTTTTGATTTATGTACATATTTTTTTATATATTGAAGAACAAACTTTTTGTCAGCTGTTAAAAACAGGGCTATCCAATTTTGTGTTTTGTTCTCGTCAAATAAAAAATTGCAGTATTACATGTTCGGCAAGACATTTTATACGTGCACCTTTTATAATGTGGTATTTTTTTTTGTAGAAAAGAAAACACCATTATTTTTAGTTTAAGTTTTCTTAAACTAACTAAAATGCTTCACGGTTTATGTACAAATTCAGGCTTTTCTTCGTATTTTGTAAAATGTTAATGGAATTTATTTATAAATCAGTTAATCTTTAAAATTCGTTTTTCATGTCAAAAAATATTATATTAAGCTTTATTTAAATATGAATTCATATGTATTAAAAAAGAATTGGCGAACTTGGCCATAGGCAGCGTTGCCAGAAGATTTCGAAGGAAAATCTTTATTTGGAGAAAAATAAATCTTAATTTGAAGAGAAAATTCTTAAAATTTTTATAACAAGGGCAAAATGGTAAAAATTCTTAATAGTTTTTTAAGAACATATTTCTTATTATGGAAACTTTTTAAATTTAAATACATTCATACATAATGGCGGTATTTATACAAAATAAGATTGTAGTTTTTTTTTTAAAAAAAATTTCTTAAAATACATTTTAAATCCATTTAATTTCTAATAAATAAGAAAGTAGAAAATTCCATCTAAATAAAGAAGTTGCATTGAAAGTAATTAAATACTAAATTTAGAGATACATAAATACATTTTGGGCAATAAGATTTTAGTTTGGGAGCTATGATTCTCATACACCAGATGAAATCTTAAGAGTTCTTAAGTTTATACATATTATATTTTTTGGTACCGTTGTTATATCGAAGGCATTTTTGAGAAAATTTTATTTAAAAAAAGCTCATGGCAAAATAAATGGATTTTCCAAAAATATTCCTTATGGAATAGTTATTAAAATAATGTTGGTACACCTTTTAAAAGATATTCTTAAGCACTTATTTTATATACTACGCTATTCACTTCCATTAGTTTATTCTCAAAACCGACAACCGCTTATCTAAGATGCTTTTTTAATATTTTGTATGCCCAGATTTAATAACGCCTTTTTGTGTATTACAAACAATGGCTGAAAAAACCTCATTGTTTTAGAAATTGATTGATTAAAAAACTTTAAAAAAAATTATTTGTGTATTTGAGAAAAAAAAATCTTCAAATCTTATTTTGGTCAAAAAATATTCAATATTTTTTATTATTAATAAAAACTAGCAACTTTTGAATTTCTTGTTTTAAGAAATTATTGATCATATACATAGCAAAAATGTGAAATTTTTGATCATGAGAAAATGTTTCTTTATTTAAGCAAATTTTACTAAACACGAAGAAAATAAGTTAAAATCATGAAATTATTTTTAAAAAACGAAATTGATTTCTTTAGAAAATAATCTTCTTTCCGTGTACTCTGCTGTATTTTGTAAATACATTTTAGTCACTACTTTCTTAGTTTTAGCTCGGACGCCACATGTAGGTTATTTGATTTCTGTATATTAAGCGTGATATACAATTAATTTCCATACATTTGAATATCATTAGAGTCTAATGATTATACTATAAAGCGCTTCTTTTACAAGTTAATGTTGAAAAAACAACCATTGTTATGTTGAATGAATTGATTTAAATATTTCTGTTAGTTTGGACAGAGTTACAAATTAGAAATAGGTATTCAAGTTTATAGTTGTATAGAATGTCCTCAAAAAACTGAGTGATTTTCATATAAATTTTTATACACAATTAATTGCTTGTCACTTAGAAACGGCACATTAATGATCGCTTGAAGTTTCATTATAACTGAGAGCCTATTTCAACAATTCTATTAAAATATTAATTCATATTTAAATACATATATTTTTTTTATAATTTTATTTTTATATGACATGAAAAACGAAATTAACGTTTAACACATTTAAAGCAAAATCAAAATTTCGAAATTTTTTTTTATTTTAAAAGTTTTTGTTTTAAAAGACAGCAAATAAAATAATATATTTTACTAAACTTTTTAATTTGGGGATTTCTTATTATAATATTTTTAAAATTTTATTATTAACTTTTAAGAATTTTTTTTCAAAAACAACTCTGTATAAATGTTGTCTAAAAAATTTATTATAAACGTAAAAAATAATAATAAAAGTTCGCTAGATTTTCGCTAAATTTGACGAGAACATATCTAAATTGGCAAAGTCATTGTGTCATATTGGTAGTATACACTATGAATTGTATGAAGTTGATTTCTTAAATTATAGTAAATGTATTCAATTTGACATATTATTAACTATTGGAATTTTCTAATAATTTTACAAAATTATGGCGTTTCAAATGTTATTTTTTTATTTGCGATGATTAAAAAAAAAGAGTTTTTTCCATTTTTTAATTTTATTATTTAGTACTTTATTTTGATTTCATTTTTTTTAAGTATTTCCACCCGGTTCCTGTCTCTAGTTTGTGATGTTTTTCTTAAATCAAATTTGAATAGTTAATAAATTGTTCTAACATTCAAGTTATATAATGACACATAGATGTCACCCCTGACACTAACTAATCAAACATTTATCTTACTTTTTGGCTCTTACCATATTCATTAATTCAGTTCGTGGTTTTATTTAGTGCAATCAATACGTGGCTTCCGTGTTTTATTAAAAATTTATAGTTTAATTGCAATTTTAATCGGGTTTTTGTCACTTAATTTAAATAAAATTGTTATTAGCGTAAAATTTAAAGTGTTAGAATGAAAAGTGTTAAGTTTATTTTGCAAAAAGTATGGAAATTTATGTGAAATTAGTGTTAATAAATAAAACTATTCCAAAATTCTGTTCAATTGTATCAAATTAAAGAAGAATAAAAAAAGTGTGAGCCATTTTCGTTTTCTAGCATTTGTTGTTGTTTTGCCAAGCAAAATAATGTTTGGTTAGTTGTTAGTTTTTGTTAAAGAATACAAAAGGGAGTGTAAATGGGAATAAGTGTATGTGTTTGTGTGTTTGCTTGCTGCATTAAAAGTTCATTTTGTTGTTGTTGTATACAAGTGCCAGCATAGTATCAAGTAATAAAGGTAGGAATATGTTTTTAATATGTAATTATTATTTTAATTTGTATCAACATGTTGTTTTAATATAATTTGCAACATTTCCAACTATTTGCTAGTAAAAATATGTTGATGATACAATTAAGTATGTATGTATGTGCATATGATTGTATTTATTTATTGCACATTTACACAGGTGTTTTGGGATTTGATTAGAATTTTATTATTTAATAAGATATTTTTAGAAAAAAACTTAAAAAATAATCATTGCTAATTATTAATAATTGCTAAAACTAAACAAAAAAAGTCAATAAACTTAATGGTGTTTTCTTTTCTACAAAAAAATGTGTCTTTTTTTAAAAAAAAATGCAATTTGGTGTCTGTTTCTTAAAAACAGAAAAGCATGAGTTTTTTAGAATAAGACAAGCCACCCTTTTCGGGAGCAAAATTTTTAAGAAAAAGACACCAAATTGAATTTTTTTTAAAAAAAAGCCACATTTTTTTTTGTAGAAAAGAAAACACCATAAGTAATTCTTAAAAATATAGGAAAATTCTTAAATTAAAGAAAATTTAAAAACTAATAAAATTTTCTAATTAAAAGCAAAAGCAAATAATGTATTGCCAGTTGTAAACCTATTAACAAAACTTAAATTCATTAGTTACACTTTAAAAGACTTTTGTGTGTTTTAACAGATTTTCGATACCTAGATTTTTTTTAAATTTTACTAGATACCTATTTTATTTAATAGTTAGTAGAAGTATTTTTAAGCGAACCTTATTAAGCGGTTCTTTATCTTTGCTGGAATCGCCTCCGTGCATTCACTACATGGAAAGAATTATTTACTAAATCAGCAAAAAATATAGCTTGAACCAAGATCAATTGGCACGATTCTTGTCCAAGCCAAAAATTTCTTATTGTAAACATATGTACATATGTATGTATGTGTTTACTGAACTTTGCTTAAATACGCTTAAAAGAAAAGTACTTCAATTCTATAGTTACTTAACTCAATACAGATTTTTTCGTTTAAATTGAAAAGAAAATTTAAACAACTATTAGATACTAGCAGGCCTTCGTCAGCATTCTTTGTATCTTATATTTAGATGGCTTTATTTATATTACCTATTTGAAATAAAAAACGTATTTTAAACATAAATTGATATTTTAATAAATTGGTGAAATCGGCCATAAATATTTACAAAATACGAAGAAAAGCCTGATTTTTTTATATAAGAAACGAGAAGCATTTGATGATTTAAGAATACTTTATATAAAAATAGGAAACATGTCGATTCAAAAAAAAATCATTTGAATTAAACAAGGTTTTCTTGAGCATTTACTGCAAAATTTAAAGAAATACCTTTTATTTGTTTCAATTATATTAATTATTAAACAAGTGCAACTTGAACTCAACAAAATATTTCTTATTTTTAATAAAAACTAGCAACATTTGAATTTCTTGTTTTAAGAAATTTTTGATCATATGGCAAAAATGTGAAATATTTGATCATGAGAAAATCTTTCTTTATTTAAGCAAATTTTACTAAACACGAACAAAATAAGTGAAAATCATGAAATTATTTTTAAGAAACGAAATTGATTTCTTTAGAAAATAATCTTCTTTCCGTGTACTCTGCTGTATTTTGTAAATACATTTTAGTCACTACTTTCTTAGGTTTAGGTCGGACGCCACATGTAGGTTATTTGATTTCTGTATATTAAGCGTGATTTACAATTAATTTCCATACATTTGAATATCATTAGACTATAAAGCGCTTCTTTTACACGTTAATTTTGAAAAAACAACCATTGTCATGTTGAATGTATTTATTTAAATATTTCTGTTAGTTTTGACAGAGTTAAAAATTAGAAATAGGTATTCAAGTTTATAGTTGTGTAGAATTGATGTTTTCCTATAAGAGTGAATAATTGTTTGTTGTAATTTGCATTTGTTGAATTCTTGTGATGTGTGAATTTGGCAATACCAAAAAAGCTTTTATCGGGCTTAATTCTGTAGTCAAAAACAACTGATTAAATGCAAAATTTTTTGTGTCCATTTTCTGAAAAATTGCACAGCTTTTGCTTTTATTTTTTTTTGGATATTTTTCTAAGGAAAAAAAACTACTTGATTAATAATATTAAATCATGATTATTTTTTCCTAATGTTCGCTTGAAGTTACGATCTCTTGGGGAAAGGGAACTAACACTAAACTTGCCACGTGACAGTTCTGAAGTGGTAGGGACAGGTTCTAGTTCTAACACTTTATATGAAGGGGACTTGTCACTTTAACATGGTGATGCTCTAGGAGGGGTTAATTGGCACCTTTTTGACACTTTGAAAAAGGTCAGAGAAAAAAACATTATATGTTGGGTTAAAATTATGCCTGTCGCACATATTTTCCCGAGTGAACAATGTTCATATGAAAGCTCCCCTTCATATAAAGTAAAAGAACCAGGTAAAATCCGCAACAACCTACACAAAATCTAGTTAAATGACTAGAAGTTTGTCAATACCTTTTGGAGTAACTACTCTTTAAACACAGTAGCACCAGTTTATAGGTATGTTCTGTTTTCACCAATGACAATTTGTTCCTTTTTATTATAAAACTGTGTTCACTGGTCACGATTTAACCAATTGCCACAAACTTCTCGCAAGGTTATTATTCAGGGTATATTTCACCAATTCTATTTGTATATCAATTCTTAATTAAATAAAGTTTTACATATAATTTTATTTTTATTTGACATGAAAAACAAATTTTAAACATTAATTGATAACTATCTATATAAATTGGTGAAACTGGGCATTAGTATTTATATTAATTGTGCTTGCAAATTTTAATTCATATGCCATTATTTCGAATGTTGGTATTATCATTTGATTGAAACAAACACAACAATCTCAAATATTTGAATTGGATATTGTTATTACTAAGACTCGGTGTAGATTTGGTTTAAACTTCCTTCAAATCTTGTTCTAATTGGTTCGTACGAAATAGCAAAACATCAAATTTCCAATTCAAATATAGGATTTTGTTATTTATTGTAAAAACTATAACAATAAAAATAGCCGCCTTGCTTACTATACCCCTCATATATAGAACATACAAACTAATGTGTATGTATGTAGATGTAGATTGTATACAAATGTAAATGTGTAAGTTTTTTTTTTATATATAAATAATATTTATTAATGTGTTTTTATGGTCGCTATGCCTGAAAACATACAGCTATTTACTCTCTTCTACATACCCAAACACTCACACGCTCACACACATTTTTACATTCATGCATCTTAACAATGAAATAATTCATAATGTTGTTTTTCGCATTGTCACAGTGTTTGTTACTTTGTTACAATGATGGCTTCTAACAAGGACTAATAATGCACAGTGGGTAAGCTAAAAAAAGCTTAAAATTGAAGTACTTAAAGCAATCCAAAATGGGATAACTTTGGAATACCAATAATCGTGCATACGCGTGCGTTTGTAAAAGTTTGTTGTAGAAACAACAACAACACTTCAAAAGAAGGTAAAAGCGATTTGCTTGTTTTGTGTAGAAACAACATTACACTGAAAGAATTGTCTTCACAGATCCAATGGATTTTGACATTAATCCAATGAATTCCAAAGAATTTTGTGGATATCTCGAGCAAATTTTTGAAATTCCTACCTTTACTTAATTGTGAATAAAAGCGAAACGCGTTCATCGATTTTTATGATTTATGTGTCATTTTGTTCATAAGTTATGCGACTTTACGTGAAAGTAATAGGATTTTTTTTTACCGTTTTTTATTTTTTATGAATTAAAAATAAAAAAATTAAATTTTTTGACAAAAAATATTTTTTTTCTTCATACATTTATTTATAACTGTGAAACTGTTGCTTATGTAGCGAAACATTGTATGAACAGATTAAAGGAATTGTAATTTTTAATTTTTTTTCATCTTATTCGGACTAGTGGTTCTCGAGTTATGACAAACAAAAGAGCCAAAAGAGGTACCATGACCAAACTAATGATGCAGAAGTTCTTCTTTTTGGGTCTACTCTCGAATCAATCACCTGAAAAATGTTGTACTGTGATATTTATGTTTATTTATTTCAGCCGTTTTTTCAATATGCGTTTGGAGTTGTTGTGAATTCCATTTTTTTTATTCCTGTTTCAAATCATCAAGGTATATTAATTTTCTTTCGTTCTACTTTCATAAGCTTATCTTTTAGTTAATTTTATTTAATCAATTTTCAAGCCCGCCACGACCTTCATTTTCCTTTTTTCCATTTACCGGCTTGTACTACTACGTAAATTTTGAGTATTTAAATTAACAATTAAAGAAAAAAGAATGTTAGAATTTTTTGTTTTCGATTTAGCGGGGTTTCGATTTAACGGGGTTAAAATAAAATTAATACGAATTGACGGGTCTTTACAATTTATTTACGAAAACGATAAAAAAAAACATAAAAAACAATTGTTCAAAATAAAATTTATAAAAATTATTCATGTAAAAAACTGATCTTACAAAAAAAATAAACACAAATAAAAATAAAAATTGCGGTAAACAAAAAATCGTTCTTTCGATGTTTCTGTTGTTTTTATTACGACTTATAAGTGGTAGTTAGCAAACAATTATGATTTATAAGAGGTAAAGATTTTTTTTTTAAATTACGAATTAGCAAGGGGACCAAAATGTATGTAAATTTTACGAATTAACGAGATTTTTTCAAGGGACCGACAGTTTATTACGAATTATCGGGAATTTCGATTTGTCGGGGTTAATGGAATTAAAAATACATTTTTACAACAGTTTAAGGAAGCAAATAGTTATATTTAAGTATTTTGAAGTAAGAAAACTTCATCTTGTTTTAATTGATTAAGTGGCATTTTTCATGGAAAATATGAAGTTTCAAAGGATGCCATTTTTCATTTACTGAAAAATATATGAATATTTTAATTAATAGTTCATTTGAATGTTAAAAAACCTATTGAAATAATGTATAACAATTATTTGAACTTCTCGTTGGAAAGAGATTTTAAGTTGTCATTAATTTAATGAAAAATTTTAACAAAACTACGAAGCTCAATTTCGGAGTGTCAATGAAATTGCTTTATTATATTTGTAAAATTTCATTCCCGTATGAAAGAAGAAATTTATGAAGCATTGTTCTTTCAGTGTACACGATGAAAAGTAGACATTTTTATTTTGTTAAAAAAGTAAAATTAAAAGCAAAAATTCCCAAATTCTATTTATTAAAATTATTTAGTTAAATACATCAAATTTTCAATAAATAATGATTAAGAAAACCAGCACTCAGCTGGTGTCTTGCAGTTGAGAGTTCTTCAAAAACAAAGGGCGGAATACAACAAAAATAAAAAACATGTTCCCTGGTTCTCTGTGATAAGTGTGTAGAATAGAATCAATCTCAATTCGGATGATTTCAAGTATAAGTTCTTGAATTAAACGCATTAACATTTTTATCACTTTTTCTTAAGTCAATCTCGATTTCGGATTATTTTAAGTACGAGGCATTTGAATAATCCATACTTGAATAAAGCATTATTGTACTATTAACACCGCTTTGACTTGATTTAAGTAAGGATAGATTAATTTATCTTTACAGTGTATGACTTTCGCTTGCTGCTAATTTTAAAAGTTTAAAAAAAGCAAATTTCATTAAACTTAATCCCAAAACTAAAGAAATTTGGCTTGGAAATTCTTCTCTTCTGACTCACTGTACACTAAAATTAAGAAAGACGTGCGACGAAAAATAACCATCACTACTTCTTGGAGTTATTATTTCTATTCGTATGATATGATGATGTGATACATTACAATGATACTTATGCTCACAAGAGTGCGTGTGTACGATACAACTTTTATGGGTTGTTGGTTGGTTCGTTCGTTCGTTGCTAACAGTTTGAAGATTTCACAATTATTCTTTTTTTTTTTTTTGCAATGTTCTCGCTGATGAAGTTGCCCATGCTGTTGTTTATAATGATGATGATGGGTTTTAGAAAATTGTTGTATATTTTATTAAAAGAACCAAACATCCCAGAGAAGAAAACGCTAGAAGATGAACAAGAACAAATAAAAAAAGACGTGTAAGTAAAGTAGTAATTCATATGACACAAGACAGTTAAAAGAGGATACAGATACTAACTACTTTTGCACTTAAGTTATTTCAGTGGAACGAGTATGTGTTTGTTTGTGGGTGAAATATTGGGAGAGCAGGTTTATCTGGGTATTAATGACAGTGTTTTCGACAATTTAAAGAACGCTGATTGATTTTTAAAGAATTTGCGTTTAGTTTTATGCCAAAAGCTTTTCTTTAGTTGATTTTTGGCCAACATTTTAATAAGTTAACAATTCTTTGGATGTGTTACACGAAGAGGTGCGCTATTAATCCATTAATCAAAAAGATCAATTAATAATAAAAAAAAAATTTTATTAATCAATTATTATATTAAACAAAAATTTAATTAATCAAATTTTTAGTTAATTATTTAATCTTCATTTTGATTAAATAAATTATCACTTCTCATAAATTAATAAGAATTTTGAATAATTTAAAACTTTTCCATTTTGTTTTCTAAGTTTCTTTTTATATTGAACTTAGTTAAAATAACTATCTCAGTTTTTCATTCTACACAAAAAAATTCTCAAAAATTGTTTACCAATAAAAGAATTAACCAAAAATAAAATCAGTTTTAATTAAAAATTTAATCAAGTGAATTAAATGTTTTATTAAATGAATTAAAAATTTAACGAAGTAAATCAAACGTTTAATTGATACTATTAATTTGCTTAAAAATGCAAATTTAATTAAATTTTTGAATAATATCAGAAAATTTTTAATTGAAATCTTTTTCTATGTACTGGATTTCATAAAATATCAACTAATGAATTTATCAAAATTCTGATTAATTAGAAATGTTTATTAAGCATTTTGGTTAACCGATTAATGCCACATCTCAAGCTAAAAATCATGAGATTCGAATAGGCCTTAAGACGGAAACTTAGAAAATTTCCTCATCAATCGTTTGCCTGGTATTTTAAACAGAATTTGCTAGAAATTCTGAAAAAAGTTTTGCCAAGTAGAAATCTAAGCAATAGCTAACGGAATTTTGTACAGCTTTAATTTTTACATTAAATAACAGTTCAATTCTATTTAAAGAGATAACGGTCCGTTTTTACAACTTACCGTTAGTAAAAGGTAGGATTTATTAGGTCGAATTAAAAGTGTTCCACTATTACAACATTAACGATAACAATAGTTTAAAACACACTATTAATGTATGTACTACAAATTTAAAAAAAATACGTAGCTGTCGGCTACGACAACGACACTGATAATAAGCTCGATTAATGGCCGTTTTCTCATTACGCGATTATCTTTTTTTCCAACGAAAAAACTGCACATTAAAGCTAACAAGCAGTCACCTGCCAATTAATTATTATCCTTTTATTTGCCGTACAGATAAATTCAATCAGCTGACTCCCAGCATTTACATGTATTTTGAGAGGTGTTGCCAACTGAAAACGATGTTTTTTGTCGGTATATTGAGAAACCCAAATCGTCAACGGACAGTTTATCGGTCTTATAAATTTATGTTGACATTAAGTAACAGACACTTTGTCGATAGATTGAGAAAATGGCCATACGAATATCTTGTTTAGGTTTAATTCATACAGTCAAAATATTTATTAAGTTGCTGGTTTGTGAATTGCGTAAACTGGAGCTATTTATTTACAAATATTAGCAGGATAACAGCTTTTTTTCTTGGCGTTTAAGCTTTTTTCACTGTAAGTCTAATGATCTACAGAAAAAGACAGTGCCGGGTGAGATAGAATACTCTTAAACTTAAATCCGTCAAAAAATGTAACATAAAAAGTAGTTTTATTGGTCTGTAAGATTTAGTTCCATTAGAATTAAACTACTCAATTTGTAAAGTTCGGTCCATAATTCACCATAGGCGGCAAACAAAGACCACTCTCGTATAACGCTATTAAGGTTAAATTGTATACGACTAGAAATCACACTGTCATATTTTTTAAAGAACGGTCCATAACCCCCATAAAGCCCATTTTCGGCATACACTTAAGTATGTAGCCCTAAAAAATTCTGTATCTCTATATATCACAATTCTATGGCTTGATATCTTTTGATATGCATAAGGGTTGTTTTTTTTAGCTGCATGAGAACTAAAAATTATGATTCAAGACTCTACAAGACAATATTGTTGGAGTGAAAATGTCTTTTTTATCCTTGATTTATAATTTTTTTGTAGGAAAATAAAACTAATAGGTATACCTTGCTGTTCCTTTAAGGTTATTCCGGGTGGGTGTTTGTATTGTAATATCATGAATTTAATTGGTCAACTTTATAGATAATTTTTTTGTTTAATATAATTTTTTTAATTGATCCATTTCCGTATTTTAATATTTATATTTATGTATCTATTTAAATCGTTTTTTATCAAAAAAAAGTGTAGAAAATACTTGTGCCTTTTTATAAACCTAAGGCAAACTGCTATTAGACACAGATATAAAATCGTTTGGAATTTGTTCTTAAATTAAATTATTTTAGATTTTCCCATAATTAAAAAAACTTTTTTAATTTTTGCAGGTAAGACAGGACTAATGTGATTTGTATCCCGTTTTTCATCAGCCCGTTATGTATGTACCTATTTTTTTAACCAAATACTGTAGAATATATATATTTCTTTTTGCTTAATACACAGTATTTATGTTTATAATACTCACTTACTCCAGGGAATGTTGGTTTAAGATGGATGTTCGAATAAACTCTGACAAAAATAACAGCAAAAAAAAAATGTCATGGAAAAAATTATGACGGAAATGTTGTCTTCCCAAAATTTGTGGTTATCATCAACTACTCCTGAAATGATGGTTATAAAACTCAGCCATTGTCA
The DNA here is from genome assembly GCA_949318255.1 of Pollenia labialis. Taxonomy (NCBI): domain Eukaryota; kingdom Metazoa; phylum Arthropoda; class Insecta; order Diptera; family Polleniidae; genus Pollenia; species Pollenia labialis. Next base: position 22,319,204 of record OX439141.1, read on the forward strand.
TTCCCATTTGAGGGTGTTCTTTTATATAGAAATAACCAAACAACCAACCATCTTTTTTTCGCTTCCAACATCAAGTATGAAAGATTTACCATTTTATTTCATGTGTTTTATTATTTATTCTGTTTTTTTTCTCAACTCCTCTGTTACATTTTAAAAAGATCTAGATTTTTGTTAACTACCCAAATAAAAATGATTAATGATAGATTTTTATAGACTTTTCAACTCAAACGGAGACAAGAAAATGTACATTTTTGTCTATGAATGGTAATAAATTTTCCTAAATAACGCCATTTTCGTTTAGTTAGAAATGTTTTATATATTTATTTATTTTGTTTAATTTTTTTTTCTTTTACATTTTTAGTTATTACATTAGATTTATGTTGATAATTTATATTTATTTTTTGGCATTTTAGAGTTTTCTCTACTTGATTTTATTATAAAAATTTCAAAAAAATGTTTATGAAGGTTATTAAAATTCTACAACTTGGGAGACATTTTGCAATTGTGGTGGAGATGTTGAATATTTTAAAAGGGTTTTTGTGGTTATTTATGGTAGAGGCTCTGAAACGGAAAGAGGGAGTGGTTGTAAATTAAAAAAGCTTTTAAGCCTTTTTGAAAGAATTAGGAGCATTAAGGGTTAATAAATTCTATTGAGATTAGATTTTAAATTACTTGAGTATAAAAATAAATTGAATATTTAATTAATTAGAGTGATATTTCTTTATAATCAAGGTTGCGGATTTGCCAAAAAATATTTCAACTCCGACTTTGACTCAAACCGCTGAAATTTTTTTAGTCATACTCCGACTCCAACTCTACCTCCGACTTTTACATTGATTTTAAATGTTTCAATGTGTTGGCCCAATTAAATTTAACACCGCCAAGATTATAAATTTTGATCTGGATTCATGCTTTTCCTTACAGCGATAACAGTTTCTGTTAAACGAAAAAGGCGAATATGCAAACGTTTGTTTTTCTGTCTTCTACAAAGTCAGTCTAATTTTTTGCAAAATGAAAGACTTTAGTGGACAGACACAAAAAAAGTAAAAGTGCAATGTTTGGATGTGCCCTCTACCAAGAATTCAAATATTTTATTAGTGGGCATTACATGGAATCTTTATATTATGACTCAATCTCTTTAAAAGCTGATCTCACAGTATTAAAACTTGTTTGGGCTTAAGGCGTATTAAAGGCTATTCCAAAATGGCATAAAAAACATATGTACACAGAAAAAAATTTGCACCAGTAAAAGCATTAATCAAAAATAAAATCAGTTTTAATTAAAAATTTAATCAAGTGAATTAAACGTTTAATCAAGTGTATTTAATGGTTAATTGACAGTATTAATTTGCACCAGTAAACGGATAATGGAAAATATTAATTTGTACCAGTAAAAAATTTAATAATATCAATTAATCGTTTAACTCAATTGATTAAATGTTTAATTCACTTGATTAAACATTTAATTCATTTGATTACATTTTTAATTTAAGCTGATTTTATTTTTCATTTATGCTTTTACTGGTGCATAATTTTTTTCTATGTACTTGAGTTTTCAAGACAAAGTCTTGACAAAAAGTAAGAAACATGAAAATAAAATTGAAAATTGACAATCAATTACAGCAAATTTCGAAATACGAATACCATTTGCTAAAGATTGGTGTTTGCACGTAGACTGGCGGGTGCCGCAGTGGCGCAAAACAATAGAACGGCAAAGAATTCTGATGATGGGAATGCGGTTATTCTCGAAACATATAAATTCGAACCGAGTTCATTCCTGCGTTTAGTTGAGTTGAAAATAGAATTATCAAAAAAAGGGTTTTTTTATTTAATGTTGTTGTAAATTCCTTCATTCACTAAAAATAATTTTATAAAAAATAAATTTTATGGACTTAAGCCTAATTAAAATATCAAAAACTTCAATTTGCGAAATTTAATTAATATACAATCATGATTTGTTTAAATTTTTCGTTTTTAAATGTGATTTTTACTTTAAATCGCCTAAATGATTTTTCTAATTTTATATCAAAGTCGACGATATTTTAAAACCGTGCAACGCCGGGTTTGAAAAGTTTGTATTGTATCAGTTTATTATCATGTTAACAAATTACTATTTCAAGTTTTATCTAAAAGTTTAAACAATTTTGTATTGAATTTGCCATTATCAGAAAACCCTCAGATGTATCCATTTAAGTAGATTAAACAAATGTTGTAATCTTATGTTTAAACATATCTTTATCTACCGGATGCCTGCTTTATAGATACATTTTACAATATTTTTCTATCCATAATACAATTCTAACGTACAAAATATTTAAAACACAGATTTATTTATCTTAATTTCAATTGGCTTAAACATTAAAATTTTTTTTTTTTATATTTTATTTAACAAATATCAACAATTTAATTATTTATTTCAAACCAATCTGGGTATCACACTGTTGACTTTTTCAAAGCGTTTGAAGTTTGCATCGGTGCTTCCAGTTAACTACTTTTTGATAGCGAGCGGCACGTTTAATTTTATGTAGAAAGCGTTTCAAATATGTTAAATAACTATTTTGAATGTGTGCTTTTGGTCTTTTGTACGTTTGTATGTAATTAACATCCATGTTTACTTAACTTGAATAGATACTCGTACGTTTGCAAGTCTTGATCTTTTTTTTCTTTTCAAATTAATTTTAATTTTTTGTTTATCTTTATTTCGTATGTAATTTTTACCGCCACATAATAAAATAAATCTTAATAAAAAAAATCTTTAAAATATTCTTAATATTTGTTTTCAAGTGTTTACATGGGTTATTGGCGTAATTAATGAATTTAATTATTAAAACAAACAATTATGCGGCATTTTTTAAAATTGTTTTTCAATTAAAAATACAAAATATTTTGTTTAATTTTAAAATTGCTCAAATTTTATTGTAAATATTTGAAGAATTTTAAAATGTTAATGTTATATGAAAAATATAAACAGAAAATTAAGCAATTAATAAATACAACAATTGGCTATAACAAAAGCACGATTCTGATGCAACATGGGCAAGTTAAAAATTACATTATTTCGTTGAATTGGCCAAAAAATGGAAGGTATAGTCGGTGTAACCCGCTCTTAGGATACCCTTCGCCACAGAAATGAGAGACAAATTTTCGAAAGTATAACCCATTTGGGAGTCGTGACAACAAAATTATGTTACGAGGTTAAGATTCATGACTCTGGCCTGTTTTTTAAAAAAATAAAATAAAACGGAATTGACAGGAGCATGATTAAATGCTAATAGTTCCTTTGTGGGATATAATTTTTCACTGCGGTGTTTTAGTAAAAATTTAAATTAAATATGCCAGCATTTTGTTTTAACCTTACTTATCACGCTTAATACGAGGTTGTTAAATAAATTTAACCTTTACAGCATACTTTTTTTTATGGCACAACCAATAAACTTAATTTGCTTTCTCGATGGATTAGATTTCTCTAATTTCACTTTGGTACTCACAATTTTAAGACAAAAACATTATCTGAGTTTTTATATTTGGTGCATTGAAAATTTTATTATCGATACTGCATCATCACTGTTAAATCCTTCCACCACATCTTTGAATTGGTAAAAGTTTTCAGCATTATGCATCCCACCAAATATTTCCCCACCTGGTTTTTATAGGCAGTGAAGGAAGACATAAATCGGGATAAATCGGCTTTACAAAATATTTTTTTCCAATAAGAAATCAAAAAATTAATATCATCAAAGTTGTCTGTCTCTATTCTGCAGCATAATGCATGGCAAAATAAAGCAATGAAAACAAGTTTTGTTATTCAAAAAATGCAACAAAAAGCAATGTTTGCAAGATATGCAAAAATATGCTCTCACAATTCGATGCCATTTTAAGGCAAATTTCTTGATTCACAAAGATATTTAGTATACGGTAATCTCAGACTGATGACAACAAGTCGACCCCTTTGCGCGAAATTATCGTATGTTACAAAAACCAAATTTTACAGGACAGTCATTTTTCTACTTTTCTCTGCGTTTGCTTGCATATAAAAATGAAAATATACATTCAATTTTTGGAGCAAAGATGTGGAATTCGCCTACAATATTTTGTCAGGTGACGTGCCTTTGAATGTAGAACAAGATTGCATCAAAAACTCAATTTCAAAAAATTGGCATATACGATAATTCCGCGCAAAGGGGCCGAAGTATGCATATTCATAAAAATCCGGGCCTTGGTTATGAAAAATGAAGAAATCGAAATTTATTGATTGAAAACTTCAATCTTTTTTACTCGATTTAAGAATTTCATACTTATTTTAAGAATTTTCGGAATTGGATTCCGAAAGTAGTCCCATTTAGGATTGTTTTAAGTACGTTTAAGTGTTATTCGTACCTTTATTTTTAAGTACGACTCGTACTTAAAGTAAGAATAAAAAAGTAAATTTTATGGTAAAATTTAAACTTGTAAATAGTAAAAAATAAACTCCCACAGATACATATTTCTGCAATAAATTCAGCAAATAACAGAAATTTCCAGCAGTCAACTATCATAATTACAAGAACATCGAACAAACCTCTCACTGACAACATGTCATTACACTAAGCGCACTTTATGACACACGCATTGTCAGAAGTAAAAAAAAATTCACCAGTTTAAATATTTAAACAAATTCCACTATGAAAATAAAAAGTTGTATACAATATTTTTTACATTTAAATACAACCAACTACAACAGCGTTCATTATATGCTTTTGTAGTGACAAGTGAATTGCTTTGAATTTAGTTGTCAAACTACACAATGTTAAGTCATAAATTGTTAAAATGTGTCAAAGTACGCACAATTGTTGAAACGAACAAAACAAAAAAAAAAAAAAAAGTGGAAAATGGGGGATAGAATGTAACTCGTATGTGGAGCAGAGGAATAAATGAACATTTCCTTAAAACAATTTCAGACGGACACAGTTGTACAAGCTGCATAGAAAAAAATAAACTGTTAACGACAAAACTTTGATTAAAATAAAATACATTTTTCTATAAACACTGCATTGAAATTTGTAAGTGAATAAAACATGAGAGGTCTGTCTATTGGGTAAAAGGTTGGGCCGATTCGTATACACTCAACACACAGTGGCAAATTTTCAAAAGAAAAGATATCATTTTGATGTTTCTAAGTGAATGGAATAATTTTAATAAAATTCCATACAGGCTGTTTATGCAGTCATTATGGTCATAAGCATTTATCGCTTAAAAGCATCGCAACTTGTGCAATTACAGATTGTTATTTAAAATAGTCGAAATTATTTAGTTAATAAGCATTCGCTTTTATGCATATTCCGCATTTATGCATCACAATATTATTCCATTTAAATAAATGGTTTAAAAAAATTTCTCATATTTGCATTATTTCAATCGTGATTTAATTAAAAACAAGTTAGAGTGCTATATTCGGCTGTGCCGAATCTTATATACCCTTCACCATTGTGCGAGCAGAATACAGAGCAACTAGACAAAAACTTCATTATAAATTAAATTTAAAAATCTAAAACTGGTTAATATTTTTTTACAATCGTTTTTAGAACATAAAAATTAAAAAAAAATTTCCCTTTGAAAAACCAAGATTTGAACCATTTGAATTCGCTTTGATTAACACATTTAAATAAACTCCACCACTCATAGCCGTAGAAACCAAATTGTATGGTATGTTTATGTCATTTTGGTAATACAGTGGTTATGGTAATGCAGCGTTGATAAGGTTATGTCGCTTCTAATTGGATCTTTAAAAATTGAGGTAGTCGTGGTTTTTTACTCACATCTCAGCCATTTGTGGACCCATCTTTTTGAATTTCAATAGCAAACAATTCCGGACCATATGTGACATAAATGTACAATAACCTGGCTCCCATCATATTTGGGGTCTTCGGAAAACCCATTTCAACAGACGGACATCGTTAAATCAACTTCGCTTTTCATAACGACCCAGAATATATATACTTTATAGGGTCTAACATCGATATTATAGAAATTACAAACGGAATGACAAACTTATATATACCCTATTCACCACCTGTGGTGAAGGGTATAAGAAAACTTAACTTAAATTAAGTCTGCTAAATTTTGATCAAACTTCGAATGTATTCATGCACCTTCAATGCAAAAAAGGAGCTTATTCTATTATCGTGGTCAAGGTCGTAGCATAAAATTTCTTTTTGATTTCATGAATATTTTACGCAGTCTAAGTTAAATGATTTGAACTATGCGGAGCAGTATCAAAAGCGAATCAACGCCCATATGTCAAAATCAATGCGGGTAAACCATTAAAATCCAGAAGATTTACAAATCGGTGGTGCGGAAATCGAGGAGGCACCGAACAGTGATGTAATATTGTTCGGTACCGGATATTAAGGCAACCAAATCACACCTAATGGTCGCAAGGCCCACTAAAGCGAAATGAACGTTTGCCAGCATGGACAAACGAAAATTCGTATCTTTAAAGCCAATGTAAAATCTGTTTTAAGAATCGACCACGAAACTGCAAGCATATATGAATCGCTGTTTACGGGATGGCATATATTTTTCATATGGTGGCCACTCAATTGGACATCAAATGCTGAGCTATACCGACAATGTAGACAAACACTCATTGAACTAGAAACACTGGAAACAGGCATAATTAATGTAAAAATCAGGTTAAGTTGATCACAATAATATTTCCGACTAAGTTTGTTTGATATGGTAATATGTAATTGACCGAAGCCGGTATTTGCTATAACATAGAGAAGAAAATCATTGCGCCCGGCTGAAGGCCGGCTGTGAAGAGAAGCTTTAGTTAGCGAAGCTGGTATTTGGTATACCATAGAAAAGTAAACCCTTGCGCCCGGCCGAATGCCGGCTATGCTTTCGAGTTTGTAAACATTATGTTGACATTATGGCACTCTGCAAAGTATCATAACGTGCGACACTTTTTAAAGCGTCATATTGTCCATGGACACTATTACACTTTTTTGAGCGTCATAATGGACGCCATGGACACTATGTCACTGGACGTTATGACATGCCACCCTAGCAGCATTTGTTGAATAGCAACAGCACCTAGGGATAATCCGCCCACAGGACAAACTTCCCCTCCAGTAGTGAGAAATCAGCCCTGTAGGTTCTTATGGTCCCGCTTTGGCTCCAAACATAAGGGATCTAGTGATCCCAAAGGAGCCTTTGCCAATATTCAGTGTGGTGGCGCGCTACCAGAGGCAACTCTGACTTCCGCAGTACCAGATCTCAAGAAATCTGTCAATTTCGAATTCTGCCACGTTTCAGATATTGGCTGCACCTGAATTGTTAGAGGATGTAACACTAGAAGGTGAAATATTCTTTAAATGTTTCCCAAATGCAACTGGCGGGGAATTATATACACAATCTAATAATAAGTAATTAAGCTTATTTTCAATTAAATGGCATCGTCCTGATTGGAGACTGCAATTTCTCGGCTAAATTATTAGCGGCCATTACACAATCTTGTGCAGTTTTGGTGTAGAATATGATACTAAAGTATAATTGGTATTTAAGGATGAATTTATCAAAAGTAATAATTGCGAATTTAACACGATTAAGCGAAACCTTGTCAACAAAGTGAATTTGTTGGCCTGTGGCGTTTTCTGTTCATGTTAATATTTGCATCGGTTTCGGATTTAAAGACAAATGGGCCGATGATATGTCAACCACACCTACCACACAGACAGTGATGTTCAGGAGACCCATGATCATTGGGTTCTCTCCAAAAAACTTAAATTCTGCTAATCGCTAAAGATGATTGGACAGTAAAAATCTGGTTCAACTTCCAATTGATTCTTAGCCCATTTACCGAACACATGACGCAATTGATGATCAACTGTCTTTATTTCTTGCACCAGTTAGATCCTTTATGGATCTACCCCAAACTCTTTGCTCAAAATGTTTTAAGTAGTGGACGGGCACAGTCGGAGTTATAGAGAACGGCCTCGGATTGACAAATTCGATACCTCTGTGACACTAACCACAGCAGCGGCGATTGCTTTTTCTGAATGCCCAGTATGGGCTCGATTTGGATAAATATTAAATTAAGGCATGAATCGATCCATAGTATTGCGTACTAGCTGCTTAGATGGACGATTATGAGCACTGTTAACTTGACGAAGTGCTCTATAATTTTGGCGAATAGAGCGCGAATTTTAGAAAAAAAATTTCTCGATTTGTAAACCAAAGTATACTGAAAAAAAGAAAAACACGCTTCATTGGTATGACAGCTAGTTTTACAGTTATCCATATCGGAAGTCCTTTTCGTCTAAAAAAATACCCTATATTATTAGCTTACTTAAGTAATTTTGGGGATACAAATTTTAAATGGGGGTAGGATACCAAAAACATTCCGGAACCCAATAAGCAATTCAATTAGGTTCAAGATCTGTGAGGTCTTTTAACAGTTGTTTCATATGTTACCAACGGAATAAAGAAATCTTTATATCTTATGCAAAAAAATTGGAAACAAATGATGAAATATCAACACAATTGCCGGACACAAACCCAACCCAATAAACAGTCAGAGAAGCAACACCTAGAAGGGACGTCACAAGGATGTTGGGAAAATCTTCAACAAAAACATGTCCATTTAATTTGCATGACACATGTTGTTGTTGTATAGTTGCATATAGAAATTTTTTTGTATTAAACTTCTAAAAGAACAATCACAATCCAACTAGGTAAGTCCATCTGTAAGTAGTAACCAGAATTTTTTTTGTTTGTATTTGTTCTAAGCCGAAAAGGATACCTCAGTTGCTCTTCTGCTTAATGCTGCTGCTATTCTGGTTGCTGTGATTGTTGGCCAACATCAGCAACAAAGTTGGCTGTTGGTTTGAAGTTGTACAACTTAACGATTTGTAGTCAAGTCAGTGTAAGCTTGTTTTAACAAATGACACCTTCACACCATGTGCATGTGCCACTTTTTAGCCCTCTTCACCACCTTTCGAACAAGATTCTGCTGCAATTGTATTAGCAATGGCAACAATAAATATGCTCAACCAATACATGCCACCATATAAGGCCTATTTGAAGATTATGGATGGTGTAGTTTTGTTTAACTTTTTTCTTTTACCTAACAAATGTGCGTTTACTTACCTTTTGCTTTAAAGCTGCAAAATTATAAAAAGAGAAAAAATGAAACAACTCTCAGGTGTTATATTTTACCACTATTACCAAAACCAGCTAAAACAAGCAGCAAGCAACTCATCATTATTATTACAATCATCTGCTGCTGCTGCAAACTTAATAGTGGTACAAGTGAGTACATTTTCATAAATATGCTTCACTGTTATTGTAGTTTAGCCTTTATAACGGCCTTCTTAACTCATCGCATTTAAACTGAGAGTTATTTGAATAGGGAAAGAACAAAAACACTACCACAAGCAGTTTGTATATTTTGTAAACAATTAAAAAGAATAGCCGGCCAAATACTAAAGTTTATATGAGATCTAATACATAGAAAAAAATAATTTTCATATTTGAATAAAAAAATCGCATATTTGATAAAAAAAAAAATTTGAATTTTCTGCGATGACGATTTTTGCTGTATTGATAAAAAAGTTTGTAGTTATAGTTGTTGAATTTTAAGTTTATTAAGTCAATAAAAAAGTTGTTGCAAAAAATTATTTTTTTCAACAAAATGTTTACGTGATTTGTTAAAATAAATTCTTGGAAATGTTGAATAAATCCTACAAAATAATTATCAATTCTTTTTTTCTGTATTTACTAGCATTTATATGCCAAAGGATATGTTTCTAGGTATCTATTCAACATTTTTCTGCACCTGCATAATTTTATGTTTCTAAGCCCAATACTAAAGGAAATTTAAAATGTACCAGCCAATGAAAAAAGATTCTAATTCACTCAGGACCTTGAATGTTAAATTTCATGTTTCGAGGTCCAATAAAGAACGCAAAAGTACCAAAAAGATCCCTCTTACAAATGCTCGTTCACTCTGTACATTGCATGTCATATTTCATGTTTCTAGGTACAATACTAACGGAAGTTCGAAAAGTACCAGTTTAATATCAAAAAATATCCCTCATAGAGCCTTATACGCGGGACATTGCATGTTAAATTTTATGTTTCTGGGTTCAATAGTAGCAAAAGTTAAAAAAAGTTCAAGTTGTGGAACAAAAAAGCTAAAGAAACAAATTTAATTTCCCGTATTTTCCCTTTTTGGTAATTTTTTTTGTATCGCTTATGAAGTATCAAAAATTTTAATATCGTAGTGGGAGCCCAGAGTTTAATAGGTATATATAAATGTATGGAGAAAAATGTAAAAACAGTACCAAAAATAGTTACGATTTGTATCCCTTAAACGTTTAAAATGCAAAAAAATACCAAACCTATATTTGTATTTTTTAGATAAGTTTCGAATGTGAAATAGCCTTTACTTCTATATTAATTGGTTACTCCCTAAAAGGGCCCAATTTTAAAAAAAGTACCAGACACCTATCCGCTTATTTGTTAAAGTAAAATGGATAAGTATTAATTTCTTATTGTATCTCCTTTAGTTTTGGAGATATAAGGTTACCGAATTTACCCGTTTTTACCCCCTTAACATTCGTATTTCCAAAAATCCAGTCTTAGTGGATCGATTTGAGGAGAGAACAACCTTCGGTCTAAATATAAATTTTTTAGCTTCAGGCGTTTACGCTGTACGATGATGAATCAGTCAGTCAGTCAGTAACGTTACAATTTTTTATGTATAGATTTATTATGATGCGCTAAATTCCCAATTTTTATTCTTTGATAAATTTATTATGGAGGGTTAAGCTAGTTCCTACGCGCATTTTGGTGGTTGCTTACGCCAGATTATCAGGAAACCTTTTTCCAAAGACTTTGGCAAAACTACATACATATATTATACAAATATAACTCTCAAGCGAATGAGAATTATGAGCTATAATAAAATTGATAAGAATTGTAAAAATACTGTCTTTACTTCGATTCGAATATTTTTTTTTATTGAATATGAAGAAATATTTTATTATTAAATATGTTTTATTGAGTGCTATTTTGATAAATTTTTACATTGAATCCAAAAAAAAGTTTGTTGACCTAAAATTTTATTTTTAAAAAACTGTGTTGTTAAAAAATTTAATTGAGATATTTTTTTCTGTGCAGTTTTAAAGGGATTTTCATATATCGCCTGATTCACCTATATGACAGCGAACAAATCTAGAGCAATAAACGTGGGTATGATAGTTTTTTTTATTTGTTAATTTATGGTTAAATTAAATTTCGGCAGCATGAAATAACCGCTCAAAATATATTCCAAAAAAAAAAAAACAATTAAATAACTATCCAAAAGTTTTTACAGAGAACAACAACAACGATTTTTGAGTAGTTATTTCATTTTGTTTGGGGTGTTATTTAATTTTTTTTTATTTATCATTATGAAATAAAGCCCCAATATATGTTTTGAGGAATTATTTTTTGGCGAAAGGATTTTCTCCTCTATACTATAACAAACACTGGCTTTTCTAACTAAAGCTTCTCTGCATTGACGGCCTTCGGGCGGCCACAAGGCCATTTTTAAGAGTTTTAGCAGAGGAGAACCAGCCGGCCTTGGCCTTGAAGAGTATCTTTATTTAGCGAAGCCGGTGTTTGGTTTATCATATAGAAGGAAATCTTTGCGCCCTGCTGAAGTCCCAACCATGCTATCTGTCGCTTTTTAATACCCCTACTCACATCAAAACACTTAATACAATATACCTACAAATAGTTTGTAAATATTAAGAAATGGCTGTATAATGCAACGAAAGTGATTTTCTGATAAAATCCTTTGCCAATGAATTGCTGCGTAGCTTCAAATGTAAAGGTCTGCTGAGCTACCACATTGGTGCACCTGTACAATTTGGGATAAAGTTATGAATTAAACTTGTTAGCGGCTTAAAGACGCTTCATATCGCAAGGGGATTTACGAAGCTTCGATCAGTAGTTAATATTACATTCGATGAAAACAAAAATTAATATGGGTTATAAAACTTTGCCCTAATCATTTGATTCTCAGTGTAAGTTTGTAATACTAAAGAGTTATTGTTTCACCGGTTTACTTATGCGATTGTTTTTAAGTTTCCATTACCAGCCATTTGTTGCATGCAGTTTTTTTGTGTATCTTTTCATACTTTTTAAATAAATGTTAAGTGTGCGAGTGTGTATGTTTCTTACAAACTTGCAAAGCTTTAACCCAACAAACCATATAGTAATTAAACGACAATACAATTTGAGAATAAGCTTATATTAACAGTGCGTTCTAAGCTTTTCTTAATTTAATTTCTAATAATGTTAATAAAACGTGAATTCACCAGCAGTTTTTAACAATGCTTGAAAAACTCTTATCATAAACTAAAGTACAACAACAGTTACTAAGGCACGCGACAACAAGCGCCGTTAAATTTGTTTGAGATAATTTATTGAAACAAAGTAATAAAATTTCTACATTTCATAGATGCAACTTTGCCAGTGGGACGTCAGAGGAAGAATTTATTTAAGACAACCGAAAGTTCTTCCAGTTCGCGAAAAATCGCAATATGTTGCGAAATAAGTATAAAAATATTAAAACTAAATAATTAATAATATAATTTTAAATAAATATAAATTAAATAAAATTTAAAAAAAAAAATATTTTTATTTTTCAACACCAAATAATATATTATTTGCAAAGCTTATTCTACAATTATGTAAGTAAAAAAAGCGTATACAAATATTGAGACGAATAAGCTTTTCTATACAAAAGTTAATATAATATTATTTTCGTAAGCTTATTCTACACTTGCAAAGATATGATTATAATAATCATGCATATATAATATTTTTAAGAAGATTCCGTTTTCAACAATTGTTACAATAGCCTTTTTCAATATATTCTCAAATCTTTTTCAAGCGCTTGTGTTGGTAAGCTTATTATAATATTTTTCTCAAGTCATTTGGTATGTTGGGAAATTGTTGCTGTTAGATGATGTGTTTTTCTTCATCTCTTATTAACGAGTAGTTGGTGTTGTGGCTTCTTTGCTTTTGTGTTAATTCTTTAAAAATTGCAAAAAAAAAAAGAAAAAATAATAACCGACCATGTTGTAACCTTTAAGCAAAAATTAACCTGTTGCCTGATGCCACTACTGGTTGGTTGTCCTCGCGTGAATTTTAACACGTTTTCATGTTGAAGATGCCCTGGATGTTTTTGCTAATAATTTCTTCTTTCTTTTTATACAATCTTTTTTCAAATTATAAAAATATATTATGATAGTTATGTGTTTATAATAGATGGTAAATAAATATGTGCCTTCAAAAATTATGTTTACTTTGTTGTTAATAACAGGGATAGTTTTTGAAAGTTATATAGCTTGTTAAGTACTTTGTAGAGTTAGTGCTACTTAGTTTTGATATACATTTTTATATGTTTTTAAGCCATTAAGAATTGTTGTAATAAACCCAAAAATTAAATGGAAATGAAGATATAGTAAAATTCCATGATTTATAGTGTGAAGCTAACAAGTGAACATTCCAATTAAAAAATTTGAGATATTCATTAAAAAATTAATTACATTTGCACCAGTAAACAAATTAATAGTATCAATTAAGCGTTTAATTAACTTTATTAAACGTTTAATTGACTTGATTAAACATTTAATACACTTTATTAAACGTTTTATTCACTTTATTAAATTTTTAATTAAAACTGATTTTATTTTTGATTAATGCTTTAATTGAAAATAAAATTAGCGAGAATTTTTTTTTACTAAAGAGTGTTAAGATTTCATAGTTATTAAAAAAAAGCATTTCTTATTAAATGTTATTTCATTTTATACAATGACTTATAAATTGGCTTGATGTATTTGTTTTTTTTTTTAATTTACATTAAACTTCCAAGTGTTTTTCAGCGTTTTAAAAATCAAAAACAAAAAAAAAAAATATTGTGAAAAAATCGAAAAGCTTGCAACAATATTTAAATATTATCATTCTTTTGTTAATTTTATATTATATTTATTGTTCCAACTTTAAGCAACATTTAAACATCCATTTTCGGCAAGCTTATATTAACCTTTACAAATTTAAATTGTACGGTACCATTATCTTCTTACTTCAGTTAACAAATGGGGCTATGTTGTATGCGGAACCCCATTTAGGAACTATACACCGCAGTATTTACATACAGATTTTTGAGTGTACCCTATTTAGGACCCAAGGGCATGGATCTGCTGCAACGAAATTATGTTATGAAATTAAGAGACAACCCCATTATGTATGAAATAAAAATTTCCCGGGAGTTTTTCCCTTATCCAATTTTTCCTATTTAAATTCAATTGTTAAAATGGGACAATATTAAACCTGCCGGGGACATATGATTCATAATTGGGATGATAGCAGTTTTTATATTTTTTAAGGTATCCACGTCTTTATGAGGTTTTTTCATCTCAAGGTGAGATTAGGTAGGTGGTTTACATGGGTTTGATAGTCAATTCTGGAGCTACGACACAGAAAGAAAAACACTCGGGATCAATCAAGTTTTTTTTATGATTACTTTAAGTAAGAGACGTACTCAAAAATTCAATGGGATTACTTTCGAAAATCAATTCCGGAATTTTTTGAAGTAAGTATAAAATTCTTAAATCAAGTAATAAAAAGAGTAAACTTTTTGTTGGTTTTAACCCTAAGGCTACACATTGATACAAGGTCTGGCCCTTACTATTGATGCAAATAAAAAATTTACCACAGTTTGAGTTTAATACTATGTTCATACTTGAGTTTTTAAACGCGTTTAAGTCAAATGTTGATTTAGCTAATCAAAGCCGTTCACATTACATTTGAGATGATTAAGATGACAGATGATTAAGAAAAAACACACAACAAACCAATGTATATTTCTTTAAAGTACTAAAAATGGATAAAAATACTTTTATTAAGTTATCAGAAGATTATTTTAAACATATTAATGATGAAATTGTGGAAATGTATGAATTATTTAAGGAAAAAAATAAAAACATTAAGCAGAAATCGTGGCCGGTTGTTCAGTTTATGTTGGCCGATTCTACATTACACTCAGTTTGAGGTATGTTCAGTGGATTCTATGTGATTAATGAAGTGATTTAGTTTTAAACATGTTAATATGAAGTGATTAACAAATCACCTCAATGTATGGGAAATCATCTCGTTTAAGAACCCGAGTGTGAACGTAGTATAAGTGTCATTTTTTTGTGCTTTTTCCGGAACACCAAATTGTACCTGTTTGTTATATTTTTATATAAAATATATCAATTATGAAATATTTAAATTGTTATCATTATCTTTTATATTTATAATTATGTAATTTAAATGGAATATAGTGTGGCGATTTTATATTTTGGTGATCTTTTTAACAAAAATCCTTGCTAGAATTTATAAAAAATTAAGTACATCAATTTATCATTATATTTAGATAGATTTGGTAATTTTCAACAATTCAACATACAAAGTGTTGCCGAATTAAATTTATTAAAAAAAGGATATACATATGTATAGGAGGCACATAAATCCTTTGACGGACATTTGGTTTATTATTATCATATATATTATTTGTCTGGGTCAAGTCCTTCTATCTTTGCACAATTTTGTTCTACATCAAAGTATTGTCCGCTGATTACAACACATTAGCACAAAAGCATAATATCCATCAGATTATGTGATGTGGTGTAATAAACAAATTCAAATCTCTTAAAGGCCCTTCGTTTCAGTGAAGCCACCCTGCACATTCTTAAAGACTGCTTCACTTAATGAATGTTCAAAGGCGGCAAATCGTTAGAAATTGTAAAATATAAATTTTACAGGCATTTCCGCTTCTTTGTTAGAAAATTAACTTTTTAATAAACAGGAGTAAAATTAAAGAATATTAGAACATGTTTCGACATCAACTTTATATTCACGTAAACACAAATATGTACTCCATATATACATACATAGATATTTCTAAAAAAAATACCCCATTTCAACAGTCCATAATTAGGAGGTTTGCATAAATTAATGAATCTTTAAGACAAAAGCCATCCTATTGTTAAAATACGTCTAAAAACTAAGCATATCAATTTAATCATGTTTTTTATTTAAAAAAAAACATGAACAAAAAAAAAATAAATAATCAAAAACCCAACAAAGGAATTGTTTTATTTTAAATTAGATACAGAAAATAATGGGTCTTCAGCGGCAATCAACATTTATCATCATATAAAAAAGTAGTCTTCAACTCATTGTCAGTTATTATAAAATTTTCTTTAATCAAAATGATTTTTCAATTCGTTCTGCTCTAACAACTCCAACTTAATTTGCATAAAGTTTAATTTTCAAAACAAAATAACGAACGGCAGCACCAGCAGCAGCAGCACAAGTCACGGCAGCTGATCATATAATTTTAATGTTATACAAATACTATCAAGTCAATATGTATCTGTGAGTGTAAGCTTAAGGGGCTGTATCTGTAAGTAAATGTTTCTGAGTTTGTGTGTATTTTGGTTTTATATCAAATAGTCGGCGGCAGTGTTAATGTCTTATAACGATGATTTTAATCAAAATATCGTACAACAAAAAAAAAAACATTCAAAGATATAGAGAGAAAAAAACTCGACAACTAAAAGTTCAACATTTTAACACAAGCTATTTATTAATCGATGGATGTGTCTACGCCACGATTATTTTCCTAAATTTGTTTTCTTTTTCATTTTGTAAGGCGATGTGTTGTCGTCAGCAGCAATAAAACATGGCGTTTTAATTTATTTGACGGATACAGCAACAGCAACAACAACAACAACATTATTATTTACTAAAAATTATCGTTAAAAATTAATTCGTTAAATTCAACAGCAGCACAGTTTATCTCGCTGCTTTTGGTAAATCCCAACTTGGAAGTATCATTTCTTATAATGAATAGCTGATTTGTACACTGTTTAAACTGTGTGTGAGTGAGTTAGTTGATACTGATGTTGTTGTTATTGTTGGGGTTTCAAAAACAGCAACAAAACCAACAACAAAAATGTCTATAACAATAATAATAACAACGAAAATGAAACATAAGCAACTGTCAACAGACCAAATGATTTGTATTTTTTGTTTTTAATTTTTATTAATGTTTCATAAATTATCGGTTATAGTTGATTGTTATTTTGTTGTGTTTGTATTGATTTAATGAAATTAATAAAATGGTCCAGCAGTAAATAATGAAAGAATCGCAAGTCAGAGGCCTTTTTGAAAGTCTCTATACTCCTTTCTACAAGATTTGCTTCGTATGATATCCTGCCTTCAGAAGTATGCCTTCGAGAAGGTATAAATTGCTTTTTGAAAGACCTTCTGAAATATTCAGTACACATTCTTTAAGAAGGGTGAAAGAAAGTTGTTCAGTTTTATTATTTATTAGTGACCTTCTGTACGCCCTACTTTGGGAGGGATTGCAATTGCTATTAAATGGAGAGTGGAAGTGCTTGCTAGCACTGGCAACCTCTGTAAAAATTAAGTTGGTATGGAATGCGGCGAGAAGGGCTTGTGTCTGCTTAGTAAGGCCTTTCATTAGGCCTCTGTACTTATTATTTGTACCGCTGTTAGATTTTAAATATATATGAATATCAACTTTGGATTGACTTTTAAAAGTCAAGTCAACTTTTTGATCCGTAACCAACAGCAAAGAGGGGTACATAGATCACAGATTTTGAATATCAGAAAATATTCGAAACTTTGCAAAAATTGACCCGAAGATTTTATAAACGTTAAAATTGTATTAATTTTGTTTAGGTCTTTAAGGGAGCAACATTTTGGAGAAGAGTCTCATGCCGGAATGATAGTGGAATTTCACTGCTAGTGATGATAGCCTACACCTTCTAGCTTTTAGGTAGCTATGATGACTTTGTTGTTACCTGCTCAAAAACATGCATTAAGACTTTTGACTTGTCAGCCACCACGTAAATGAGAGCACAGGGGGAATTTTGTAGTGTACTTGTGTTCAAGTAGCGTAAGCAAAGGTTTGATGGATTTATCTTTCGTTATTTCACTTCACTTAACCGTTCGATAAGGCGTTTTCTTAAATTTATAATTATCTACGTGAACACACCTTATGTTAATTAGTGATAGGTAATATAATATAAACTCTTATATTGATGTTTAATTTGCATAGCATAAAGGCGCCGAAATCGTTGGATTTTTAATAAATATGTATTTGATTTTGTTGATGGCGTTAACCAAATTTATTTATTTATTTTTTCTGTCTGCATTAACGATTTTTGGTAAAGAGTAAGATAAGAATAAGAAGAATAAGCCACAATAAATCGTTATCATTGCTATTCTTTCGGTGGACAGTTTCGTGTCATTTGATTACTTATTTTATTTTGGTTGTTTGATTTCAAATTGTTGTTTCGTCTTCACCTTCCAACTCTTCACAACTAAAAAGGGCCAATATTTTAGAAAACTTGGCTAAAAAAAAAAAATTGCTCAGCTATATTTTATACAAAAACACAAACATTTTGATTAGAAAATCCCAAGACTATTGTAGTTTTTATATCCTTCACCACAGGTGGTAACCTGGGAGGGGGGGGGGGGGGGGGGCTGATTCTGGCAGTCGTCATCGAATACTTTTTCGATTCAAACGAAGGTTTATTTCTAATTCTTTCACTAAAATAAAACCCTAAATATCGCTCCTTAGAGTTCGGTTCGGTAGATTTGTGGAAAACAAAAACGCTAATAGGGTTTGTGTATCATTAAAAAAAATCATAAAAAAAATAACGTTTCACTGTTTGTCATCTTTCGAACAAAAAAATAATACTGTTCTTATCCAACTTAACTAAAAAAAAACCGAAAATTTTTTACAAAAAAATAAACAAAAAGCCAGCAAAACAAGTTTACACAATATATACACAATACATACAATACACAAGCTGTGCTGCAGTCGTTGCTAAAATTTTCTGTTTGTTCATTTCTTAATCAATGTAAAAAAGAAACATTATAGAACATTTAAATATAATGTTTGTCTACAGTACAATAGTTCAGAACAGAACACTATATAATGTTCGGCTCTTTCTTGCAAATAGTTACGAAAGGTTTAAAGGGTAGTGATCGTCTACACAACCACTAAATAAATAGATATCTTTTCTGGTTTTGTGAGCCGAACGCTAAATAATGTTTTGTTTTTTTTCGAACACTGGTTTAAAATACGCTGTAGCAACGACTTACTTTTGCTTAATTCTTTAATTTAAAGCAGAAGTAAACATTTGTGCTTTATTGTAGTTTTTTAATGGTAAATTGTTTTGCGTTTGTGTTAAGTTGTGTTTTTTTAAGTTTGCATAATTTAATTTGACATAAAACAGTTCAATGACCTTTAGCAGATACTATGGCCGCTTTAAATTCCTAAATTTCACTATTTTAGTTACCATAATACGTTTTTACATGCTGACAATCATCAAACCGATTTTCCCCGAAAATATGGTAAAGACTTTGAAAAGTTATTATTTTATATAAATTGCATAGTAGGTACAAATGAAAAAACACTTGTGCTAGTTGAAAATATGTTTGTTTACCACCGGAATAAATTTTAATATCAGTACCGTTATTAAATTATTTGTTTTTTCGGGATCGGTATCAATATTAATACAATTTTAAACTGTATTTAAGCAGTACCAGCTTAATAACGATATCGGTAAGACCCTTTTATCGGGTATTTACCTTTTACCAATCTATAAGCATGTAAAATTTATAACATATCTTCAATATTACAACATCATTAAACATAGAACACCGTCTTTAGGAGCCATCGCTTTATTCAAACAACAAACAATTACTTATGCACCCATAAAATTGGCTCATGTAACCTGCTGTTGTGAATGTTTTGTTTTCGCAGAAAAATTCAAATTTAATGGGACATGTTTATTATCATTTGAAAGAACATTCTTTGGCATTTATTTTTTGAAAATTATGTCTATCAAATGTTGGCCGTTGCTACGCCGCAGATGGTCCATCCGTCGAGTCCAATTTTCGATGACTCGTTCGAGCATTTCGACTGGTAACTGGCGAATGACACGCGTGATGTTTTCCTCCGAAGCCTGAATCGAAGCGGGTTTGTCCGCATAAACTTTAGACTTTACATATCCCAAAGGAAAAAGTCTAACGGTGTGATATCACACGATCTTAGTGGCCAATCTACCGGCCCAAAACGTGAAATTATGTGCTTACCAAAGTGTTTTCTCAATTAATCCATTGATTGATGCGATGTGTGGGAAGTGGCGCCGTCTTGCTGAAACCAAATGCCGCCGAGATCACGAGCTTCAATTTCAGGTATCAAATAGTCGATTATCATGGCACGATAACGGTCGCCATTGCTGCGAACGGCGCTGTATCGACTCTCCACTTCGTGTACACTCTCAGCTACGGCCGCTATATTTTCTTCATAGCGTGCTAGACGTGGTCTATTCGGTCGAATATTATCCAATAATGAACGCTGAGTCTCAAAATGGGTGATGGTGTAGCGAATAGTACGCTCAGTAGGCCGATTATGTTGAACATAAGTTGAGCGAAGTGCACAAAACACATTCCTCACAGAACGTGAATTTTCGTAATAAAGTTGAACGATTTGCAAACGTTGTTCAGGCGTAAGTCTTTCTATTATGAAATGCCAAACAATACTGAACAAAAATAACATGACAGCATGACACGACTCACGCGTGATCTGTTAAAAAAAGGCTATTGAAAAAAGTATCTCTACTTGAATCACCCTTTATAAATTTGATTTAACCCCAAAGAATATGTTATAAATAAAATAAAAAATTGTTATGGTTGATTTACTTACTCGCATTTCATCTTACAGAATGATTAAACACCCACATCATGCCCGATATGGTTTTTTCTTTGGAAATCTTATGTTCATATTTAACCAAATATATAAACTAAATGCAAAGCGAGAGTTTAAATTTACTTTTTAACTCTTCGTGGTACATATGAGTCTGGCCAGACCCTTTTTCAATGTGTATAGAAAATCAAAACATGCGTAAGCCGAAGGGTTAAACACAACGAAAAGTTTAACCTTTTTTTTTCTTGATTTAAGACATCAAGTAATCCCATTTAGGATTGTTTTAGGACGTTTTAGTGTTATTCGTACTGGAATTTTTGAGTACAACTCGTACTTAAAGTAATCATTAAAAACGTGATTTATCCCGAGTGTTTTTCTTTCTGTGTATACTATAAATAAACTCCATCTTGATTGTTATTGTTGTGTTCTATATGCGTTGCCGTGACATACGTGTTCCACTCATCACTAAACATAAACAAGTTATTGCGCCAACGTTTTGTGCTTCTGCACACAAAATAATGGCACGTTAAGAGAGGGTATTCGGAAAAGATTTTTATATTTATGACAACGTGGGACCCTGACAATTAATTAAAATTATTTTTTTTATTTATTTAGTGTAAATCTTTTTAATATGAGGGGGTATATATGGACCAATTATTCAGGATATACCGTTTTTAAATTGTACCAAAATATCGAAACTTTACAAATAATATTTTGTATGCTGAAAACTCATATTTGGTACCATTTAATTTAATTTTAATCTTTTGATTTTAATCATAAATCATTTGTCAATTTTGACCGTCCCCCAAATCTTATGCAACTTCATTCATAAAACGCCCATTTTAGACAAACTAATATTAATTTTCCTCTAAATATTCTTGTTACTACTGCTGTAGGGCACAGTCGATTCGTCCTTGAGTCACTATTATTTCTATACCAGTTAAATATAATTTGTTTGAAAAAAAAGAACAAAATTCTAGATTATACTTAATTAATCTCATTAAAATGAACTTTTTGTTACCAAAGCGATTGTTGCGAAATTTTCTTTTCTGTACTTTGTTTGATATCAAACGAAACGAAAATATTCAGGTGTGCCAAAGAGACAAGTGTAAACAATAAATAAAATGTTAATAAAAATTAATTTTATTTTAAAACCGTTAAAAAAGCTGGAAAAAAATGAAAATACAAGTTAATCATAAAAAAATATAATGAAAATAATCACAATATATTTCGTTTAAGCTCGTAAATATAAGAATAATCTCGAAAAACAAAAGCAACAGCAGCTGAGGTTCGATCAACTATAAGCCGTCTTTTAGTTTAAGACAGAATTCAATACATACTAACATTTTAAAGGAAAAGCTAGTTTGAATTTAATGAAAGGCAATGGCGAATTTTAAAAAGCGCTACTTTTATCCACAATAGCAATTGATAATATCGTTTCGATATTATGTATATTAATATAGTGATGAAACACTTGAAACAATACGGACAGTTTAAAATTATCAATCGAAGTGCAAAAAAGCTAATTAATATATCGCATACAAAATAAACGTTCACTTACATGAGCAATATGCGTCATTCAACCATATTGCTAAAATAGTCCTCCATCAAGAAGCCATGCCTTTGAACATGTTATGGTTAATAATAACTAAAATATGTTTAACACTTAAAATAGCATGGTTGGGTTTCCACCAAAGCATGTTCCTCTTGGAAAGGAGGAAAATACTATTGTTAATTTGAAAACAAATTATTGTCAAATTTAGCCATAACATGTAGTATGGTTTTGGCTTATTGATGGAGTACTATTTTAACCATAATATGGTAATCGGTAACAAAAATATGTTTAAGCTAAACATAATATGTTTAAAATTTACTTTCAAAATATTGTTGTTGGAGGTGACTAGTGTTTTCAAAAACCGACTTTTTTGAAACCCGGTTTTTCGGTTAACCGAACTCGAAAAAACCGGATAATCGGTTAACCCTCCATTAAATAACAAAATAAATTAAACGTAAAAAAGAATTCATATTAATTTAAAAAACAACAAAAATAACTTAAAAAATAACATTTGTTGCATAAAATTTGTACTTTGTGGCAAGAAAAACAAAAATAGTGACTATAAAGACCAAATGTGAATTTTATGAAGTTTTTTTTATAGTAATATTATAAAAACAAAACACTATCCAAATGTTTAGGACACATTCTGTTTTTTAATTTAGTTTTTATTAAAGATAATACCGAGAAAACACTTTCACTAACAGTTGATGTCGGATTAATAGTAAGAAGAGCATTTATAGCATATTTAATTTTTCTGTTCTGTTGTTAAATTTGTCCAAATATTCGAAGTCATCTTTTAGGTTATTAGATTGACACGTTTGCATTTATTGCTTAAGTCTTGAATAAATTTTAACGTCAAGTTTAGTTTTTCCTCTAAATTTTCGGAATGTGATAAAATTTCAAAATCTTCAGAGTCTGATTTACTTTCAATTGTTTCATTTTCTACAATAAAAAAAAGTCTCTTGTAGAGCTGCATAGCAAAGTCTTTGGTTGGATTTCGGAAAACATCCACTATTTAAATATAAAAATAGTGTATTTAGGGTCATATTTCTTCTTAGGGAAATCCTCTTACGTAGACAAAGTAGTAAAGTTTGTGCGAAACTGCTATTTGATTTTCCAATTTTGTTTAACACAAATTTTAAAATTGCATCAGATTCCAATGATGTTACAGTATCACTTGAAAACTTATTAACTGCAATATTGAGCGGTTGTAATACGTTCAATACATTATCCAGAATTTTAAATTCCAGCGATGTTTGACGTCCAATTTTGAGAGAATCTGGTGTCCTTCATGTACTATTACATACTTTTGAAGTTTATTTTGACTACACACAACAATAAAATATAGAAATTTGACGATTTTTACAGATATAAAAAACGGTTAACCGGGGGATAAAAACCGGTTTCTTAAAAACCGGAAATATGACCAAAACCCGGTTTTTCGGTTAATCGGTTAACCGAAATTGAAAACACTAGAGGTGACCATATTTAAACATGTT
The DNA here is from genome assembly GCA_949318255.1 of Pollenia labialis. Taxonomy (NCBI): domain Eukaryota; kingdom Metazoa; phylum Arthropoda; class Insecta; order Diptera; family Polleniidae; genus Pollenia; species Pollenia labialis. Next base: position 22,343,088 of record OX439141.1, read on the forward strand.
TTTTCTCTGCGTGCAGACACAGGGATATACATGGAAACTGTGTGGCGGATTCGTTGGCGCGTGCAGGCACCACTTTGAATCAAAACGATTCAACATACGATATGAAAAAAGGACAAGGCGGGCATTACAGCTATCCAGACTTCAATTTAAAAATTTTATTGCGGTTATAACTGGCCACTGGCCCATTGGGAGGCACGCCCAAAGGCTAGGGGTCTCTTACAATGACCTATGTAGAAGTTGTGGTGACAAGGAGGAGGAAGAGTCAACGGAACATCTTCCGTGTCATTGCCCGGCACTCGGAGATCTAAGACTTAAACTGTTTGGTCAAGGAACCCTATGAAATAAAACTTGTCCATATAATATTGATTTCAACAGGAACCACTCCTTTAGTGAATCGTCCGGGTGGCTGAGTAAGAATATTAGCAGCCATGTAACATAGGACCCTTGGGAGACGGTGCGACATGGTAACACAACGGGAAATAATTAATAAAGTCCCTGTACAGGGATATGCTAATAAATATAAATCCGAATGAGCATTCTGCACTTGACACTGCCTTGCGGGTTCCACTGGATTTAGAAGACTTTGGGGTACCTCTGCTCTCCCGCAAACTCGAACATCTGCTAACGGTTAATGTACTGCGAATACCGTTTGTAGGTTTGCCAGGCAATTGTGGTCCCGCACTTAAGGACGGTCATACCATGACGCCACTATCGATGACTAAAAGGGACGTATCTGTTCTGTTGGTATCTGTTACCATGGCACATTGTGCGGTATGTAGGCATTCACAACTTCTGGAAGCCAGACAGTATGATTTCTGACGCAGCTGCGATGACCAAAATAAGGAGAATAACGTATAGCACCTCATCTATCACTCTCCTGCACTGACGAGAAGGTGGCTGGAAGAAGTAGGATTCGCCGCCTTCGACTACCTAACTAAACCCTCAATTAATTGTATTCTCTCAGTCGAAAATACGTTTTAAAATGTTACAACATCTTTGCTATTATTGTTACATATCGATTAACAAATTTACTATGCGCCAGCTTAAACTATAAAAAAGGCACAAAAACTGCAAAAAACACGCCCATATAAATTTTAAGTTTATTTCAACAAACAAAACAATCGTATCTAAAGCAATTAGTTACAAAATCTTACGAAATTATTGTTCTTGGATTTTTTTTTTTGTGTTAAACAAGCACAACAACGAACGACCAACATGCAACAACAGTTAAAGCCAAAACACAATGGTTGCAACAAGAACGATTAACACAAACACACACATACACATCATAAAAATAATGCTAATAAAATTGTAAAAAAAATCACTAAAAATTAAATTAAAAAAAAAAAATGTATGAAATGTCATTTAAAGCCAAATTGCAGTGAAAATAAAACTAAAACAACAACAACTACAACACAAATTTAGATAAAAATCATTGATTTGTTTTTGTTAAAATTTTTTATTATTTATTGTATTTTTTTTATTTTATTGTATTTATGTATTGCATCAAACATAAAGTGTTGTTGGAACTGAAGTTTTTGTTGTTATTGTTGCTGCAATCCATGTGCTAATACAATTTAAGCTGTTTTGTTGTTTTGTGAAATGTTGCCATAATAATTGTCACAAATTGAACTCATGTCATGATTTGCAAGCCAGTTGTCATGCAATAATCGACTGACAGGTGCAAACTATGCTTTTTGAAATTGGTTTGTTATACGGGTTTCATACCACTACTGTCGTTTACGACGACAGAAAAAAAATTTATATGGGTTTTTTATTTCTTTATTTTGGTTTATGACTTTGGTGGAGTCATTTTTTGTATGTCTGTACATATATTGGAGAAACTACCTCGGACAGGACTAGTGTGTTAAGTAAGTTGTTAAGTTTATTAAGCGGATTTCAAAATAAAAAAACTTAAATGTATTAATATAAAATAAGCCAAAATTTATAACTTTTGTATATCGCTTATATGCACAACAGTTTTGAGAATTTATCGCTTTTTTGCATTCGACCTTGTGCAATAATACCTAATTGGATTTTAATATATCCGAAACTGTTTTGAGCATTCGGTTATATGCACACTCCGTATTTACGAATCAAAATGTAATAAAATTTTTATAAATTTCATAAAAATAATTCTGATATTAGAATTGCTTAAAATTTAAGTTAATTTCAAAATAAAAAAAGTTAGAGGACTAAATTCTGCTGTGCCGAATCTTTGATACCCCACCTACAGTTAGAATGTTTCAGAAGCATTATTCGTTACGGTTTTAATAGCACTAACTAGTACGAGGTAATAACTTAAAAAACAATTTGGATTAAGCTTTGAGTACATATTGTAATTTTCGACAAGAAAGAATTAATAATTATAAAAAAATCAACAGGCTTCAAACAACTCAAGAACTTAGAATATTTATAGTTTATCGGGTCTTAGATGAATATACAAAAAGTTTCACATGGCAGGACAAACTTATGGTGTTTTTATTTCTTCACAACATATATCGCCTTCTAAAAATATCCATGAATAAAATGTCTTGCCAGCCCTGTAATAATGCAATTGATGTGTGACGAAAAACAAAACACAAGATATAAAAAAGTGAAATGCCCGGTTTTTAAAAACTGACCAAAATTTTGCTTCACCATTTTAGTTAATTTTTTAAAGCTAATTTTTTAAATATTGCAATTTTTCGCGAATTTTAGTCATGTTTGCGATAGACGCGGTTTTTACTGTAAGTTTTATGATTTTTTAGAGCTTTTATAGTTTTTAATAAATATTATGGCAATTTTCTCAATGTGTCGACAAATTGTCTGTTACATAAATTTATTAGACCGATTAGCTGTCCGTTAACGATTTTAGATTTCTCAATGTACCGACAAAAAGCATTGTTTTCAGTTGGCAACACCTCTCAAAACACATGTAAAAGTTAGTTAGTAAAAGTCAGCTGATTGAATTTATCTGTACGGCAAATAAAAGGAAAATAATTAATTGGTAGACGAGTGCTTTACGACAGAACAGAAGCAAATGAGACATTGAGAAAACCAAATTTCTTTAATGTGCAGTTTTTCGTTGGAAAAAAAGATAACCGCTTAATGAGAGAACGACCATTAGACTTTGTTATTTGCCGCTGTTAGCAAATTTTTCCGAATTTCCGCTAATTTAAACATTTTTAACGAATTTTTGCCATTCCTAATAGTCTAAGGGACTTTTAAAAAATTTTGTGGGTTCTTGAAAAATTAAAATTTTTAGCAAACTTTTTTTTTTTTGTTATTTTCGGATATTTTTATTTTTCAAACTGATTTAGCGATTTCAAATAAATTTTTGCGAATTTTAGCCATGTTCGCAATATAAGACCCCTTTCACACTCGGCAAGTAACCTGCGCAAGTTACTTGCCGACAACAACAAAGTCTGTACAAAATTTTGTTTTCTTACCCCGACCTTACCACTGACATCAACAAGCCAAGAGTTGCGCAAGTAACTTGCCGAGTGTGAAAGGGGTCTAAGCGATTTTTATCTTTTTTAAAAAAATATTAGATATTGCTGTTATTTATGCCTCTGTAAGCAAATTTTTGCAAATGTCTGCTAATTTAGCAATTTTTACCGAATTTTTGCCATTCCTCATAGTTTTAAGAACTTTTTATAAATTTTATGGCTCGTTCGAAATAAAAACAATTTTTTTGCAAACCTTTTCGAATTTTTGCAATTTTCGCGTAGCTTTGTTGCTCTTTGGGGTAATTGTCGCCGTTATAAAAAAACCACCATATGTTAACATCATATATAACCTTTTTTACAGGGCACTTACAACACTCTCGATTTATTCGGGGTGAAAAATGCAATGCCTTATGTAAGAGTGAATGTTTTAGAATAAACCCAGGGGTCTAATCACGGTATACGATATCGAGCAAAATTGATCGAAATTATTTATTTTGGTATTATGACTCTCGATATCGAATGAAATTTATTGAATTTGAAATAATAGCATTCAATATCGAGTAACTCGACATAACATTTCTCGAGTTTTCATTCGATACGTCAGTGTCTATCGTATGCAAAAAATTCGATTGTTTATTCGATACGATAGTATCGAATGCGGTGATTAGACCACTGCTTCCCTTTTATAAAGCAAAACATTTGTAAAAAACGTACACAAATTAATTCCATTTTTTTTTATAAAATATCCCATTTTTTTGTAGAAAAGAAAACACTATTAGTATACCCTGATTAACCACACTTATGTTGATGGGTAAAGAAGCAACACGCAAAATTTGTTTTTACAAAACTAAATTTGTAATTAAAATAATAGACGAAGCTTAAGAGAAAGTTCGTTCAACAAAAAAAAATAATTGATTCAATAATTGTTACATTAATTAAGTTTAAATAATTTTTTCAATTGATGAAAAACTACTAATAATTTTTTCTGTGTAGAACTCCGTTCAAATTTGTGAAAAATGTTGAGCAACGTTTATTATTTCACACAAAAATCTTGACATGTATCAATGTTACCTACCTATCATGCGAGTTTGTACAATTTAACGTTTTTATTCCTGCAAAGTATGCGACATTGGTTTGCGTATGTAAACAAGCCTCACATGTATTTTAATAAAAATTATTTTTTTTTAATAAAAAATTTAATAATAAAAAAAGTAAATATGGTTAAAAAACTGTTACCGGTTGTGTTATTTTGATTTTTTATTTCTTATTTAGTAATCAGTTCATACTTTTTTGCTTTTGCTTAAAATTGCACGTGAAATAAGTGCAGCTTACATTATTTCGCAGTTGTAAAAAAATGTTGCCAGAAGCATTTCGGAACTTTTTCACAAAATGAACAGAGTACTACTCCATCAACATTATTTCATAGATATTCCGCACAAGTTTTTTTCATATGCGTTTTGACAGCATTTCACGTGAAGTGTTAAACAGGGAACCAGGCTTTAAAAATATAATTATATGTGATATTATCAATTGAAAAACAAAAAAGTATCAAAGTCTCCTTTATAGATTGTTATCCACTGAGGACACTGCATGTTTAATTTTACGTTTCTAAGTCTAATAATAACGAAAATTCATCAAAGTAACAGATGTAGAACGAAAGAGTACCAAAAAGCTCCCTCTTATACATGCCTTTTCACTCAGGACATTTCATGTTTATTTTTATCTTTGTAAGTCGAATATTAACAAAAACTTCTAAAAGTACCAGATAAAAAACAAAAAGTACCAACGTTTTTCATTTTATAGGTTCTCATTCACTCAGCAGCCTGCACCTATAATATTATGTTTCTAAGTTTAATATTATAGAAAATTTCAAAATTATTACATGATGCACGGAGAAATAAAATTTATTTTTCCGTATTTCCCCATTTTTCAAACATTTTTCTCCCCATAGAGGATTGGTTGACAAACAAAAGAAGGGTTCTTAACTGTTTTGCCTGTGCCGATTTAAACCTAAGATTTATATAGTCGAACTATTCGAAAACCGGCTTCTGAAAAAATGTGTAATAATCGACAACCCTATTTTGTTTATTATTTGATAATTGAAAAACACAAATTTTTTGTTTTACATATGAGTTTGTACCAAATTTGAACGCTTGTAACTCGGAAAATATTCTTCTGTGAGTAAATGCCTTTCAACTTTGTTCAAATCGGTTGACATCCAGAGGAGGAAAGTGTCCTTAACTGTTTTGCTTTTGCCGATTTATATATACATACATATATAGATTTAGTAGCAATGCAATTAAAATAGGTTTTCTATATGATTCTAGAGGTATTAAGCGAGCATTTTTATTAGCGCTTTGTATGCATATAAGCGAGTTTTTTGCTTGCATTTCTCGTTTATTAGCAACAAAAAACGAGTGAATAATGAAAGGCAGGTATCGCGTAAATATTAAAACTCAGGTATTGTGAGTTCGGATTTATAGTAATTCAAAAAGGCTGGGCAATAATGAATGCTGTTAACATAGTTCTATTTATATGCGGCATATAGAGTAGTAACATTTATCTTGACTCTTATTTTCCAGTTCTACAGTTGCAGCATTGCAGAGAATCCACAGACATGTTGCCACATATGTTATTCACATGGCCCTTACGGCTTAACATCAATTATTTCCTTTCATTTTCTTTTCTCAAGTTCTCTTGCCACTTTTGGGATTGCAACAGTATTTGCGGGTCCACAAATAACACAAAATTCTTACAGATAAGCGACATTTATTGACCATCGCAACACAAATTCTCAAACACAAAGAAATTGTTGACGTTACAAACTTAAGCAATCAAAAAGCTTAATTTTAAACGTGTGCATGATAAGCAAAGAACGCTTTTCTAGACTTAAAAATAATGGCTTTAATTTAGAAAAGCGTTTTTAAACATTGCTAAGCAAAAGACATTGTAAACGTCCACTTTCGTGGCCGAATTTTGTTCAGGGGGTTTTACGAATGTATCATGGGATCGTAACATCTTCTCGAAATGAAGAGATATCATATAGGGCCTAATCAGAGTCCAATCCGATATCAAGAGAGGCAGATTATTCGGATTGTTGGCTGGTTGGAAGAACGATTGTTCGAAAATCATTCAGTGGATGGTTTTTCTATTCAACCCATCTGCATTTGCAGTGGAGTTTCAAAAATCATCTGCAGCAATACGGCCCATTTTTGGATGAATAGTAACGTCAGCAAACAAAACTGTCAAATATGAGGCAATACAAATACACATGAGATCCAAGAGCGTCCAAAGCATCTGGTAAAAGTAATGTTCGGTGTGGCTTTGGCCTGGCGGCGTCATTGTTCCATATGCTCTTGAGTACGACGTTGGCCAGGCTATCACCATTAATGGCGAATGCAATAGGTCGATGAATAAAAACTTATTTTTGGTCAAATTGAACCATATGGACAGCAACGATTTGAGGTTTTATAAGGACGGAGTAGCATGCAACATGCCTCATGCCACATGGGACATTCTGTAGGAGCGATTTGAGTGCATGGTAGGTGATAAAAGCTGGCAACCGAAATCGTGCTATTTAACTTCCTTTAACTTTTTTTCGAGCCGATTTTTAAATCAAAAGTCTATGCAAACAAACCACAACGAGCCTCAAAGCCAACCAATGTCATCAGTCAAATTCTGCCTCATTTATGCACCAGAGACCTTTTATGTGGACTATAACGATTTCGTAGCTTTAGATTTTGAACGGTTTTTTTCTTTACTTTGTTGATACTAATGCTACCAATCTAAATCTTTATATTAGTATTGCATTTTTGAAACATTTAGTGCTTAAAAAATTCGCTCTCACCCTTAGCCCAAAGCACAATATTCTTTTTTTTACAAACATGCACATTTGTTTTTGGTGGGGGCTGTTTCATTGAAACCTTTACACAATTTCAAGTTTTGGCAAAAGCTTTTGGGTTCATTCTTATAAATAAAGTTAATTAAATTGGCTTTACATTGAAAATGCAATGCAATACACGAGTATGATTTATGGCCAATTTATTATTGAAGGATTATTATCGAAGTGTTGTCATTAAAGTGCTAGTTAATCCAGATTGATATTATTGACACGTTTACATACACAAATTAAAACAGAAAAATTAAGCAACAAAAAACCAAAAAACTTGTTATCGTTCAAAAACATGAGATAAATCCAAATTAGGGAACGGTACTAAAGATAAGCAAATGAAAATAAAAGATAAATTAAAGTAGAAAAACATCTTTATATTGGAAAAATATTTTATACAAAATTTCAAAATTAAATACCTTTTCAAAATTTTGTACATCTACTTCTTGTCAAAGAAAATTTTTTCTTATAAAACTCTTGACATCCATTTGGTATCTTTTAATGAAATCTTTTATGGTGTCAAAAATGTTCCTACACTTGCAAAAGGTCTTTATCTACAAGTGACCCCTTTATGCCACAACTGCAACTAAGACGAATTTGCGTGTTCAATCAATTGCTGTTGCAGCAAATAACTCAAGTAACAACAACAGCAACAAGACAAAAAAATGCAAAGACTGATGTAGCCTCTGTTCTACGTTTATAAGCACCTACAAAACTACGACAGACTACCAATGACAGCTCAACAACGGCCAAAACCATTTGTTGCCACCACCACCACTACCAATAACAGCAACAACAACATTCATTTTAGAATCTATTTAAAATAACTGAAAATAAAGAAAACCCCAAAAACAACAAACAGCCTAAAACACATTGCATGCTGCATGTCTTCGTGCTCATAAAGCAGTCAGTGGCCGTCACTCAACTGGCCAGGCAACTAAAGATTCCAGTCGAAGAGGTACAGCACAGCACATCACATCACACACACCGTAAACTGCATTTACAAATGTGTGATCGCCACACATTGGCAAGCAGAAAGACAAACAAAAATTAAAGAAAAAAAAACACACCACGGCCATTCCCAGTGCCCGCAATGAGAGTGAAGGAGAAATAACAAGTTGGAAGGAAAATAAATAAAATATTGATGGGTCCAAAACATAAGCACGGCATGGCAGCAATTGCTCATCTGTCAACTGAATCGAACTGTGCCTGGGCTTTTGTGTTGGTGAGTGTAAATTGCGAATGTGTTGCATTATAGTTGAAAATATTTTTGTAAAAATTGTATGATTGCATGTTGATCTTCAATGAGTATGATGATAACATTTTGTAAGGTGAGAGGACAAATACATTCTTTAGTTAAAACATCCAAACTATATTAAATGGCAGTCGAGGATAATTATAATAGTAAATAAAGTTTAATTGATTTTCTTCCAAAAGGAAGATGACGTACGATAGAGAAAACTTAAGTTCTAAACTTAAACGATTTTATAAAAAGTTAGCTGGAATATTTATCTTTGATCAGCGTAGAAGAAAATAACCATCAAACTGATTCTTACTGTTATAGACAAAAGCCACAGAAAAAAATTACTTATGTTAGGATCCTTTTTCTTTCAGACAACTTGAGTAAAGGTTTTAATCAAAAACAATATCAGTTTTAATTAAATTTTAATCAGGTGAATTACATATTTAATCAGGTGAATTAAACGTTTAATCATGTAAAATAAAAAAAAAAATAAATTGATACTAGTATTTACTTTCTCCAGTAAACAAATTAATAGCATCAATTAAACGTTTAATTTACTTGATTAAACGTTTAATTCACTTGATTAAATGTTTTAGTTTTGATTAATGCTTTAATTAATGAACATTTGTTTTGTGTAGGGGGACAAGAAAAATGCCCTTTATCTAACGTAAGTGTTAATTTTTAATTGGACCGTAAAACTCTTTTTGACAATTTCAAAATGTTCAAAAAGTTTTGGCTTGAGAAATTTAGTGCCATGCTGAAAATTAAATTATCTGCTTCTGTACTTCATGTTACTGCCTGCAAACTGCCAACAGTACTATCGATAGTCTTAAAATATCAAAAATATCGATAGGAAAAATGTCGATATCGATATTATTATTATTTAAAATACATGTAACGGAGCTATACAAATTTTTTTTTTCACTAGCTCCTGCACAATTTTTAAAAACTGTCATCTAAAATAACGTGCGTTCATAAAAAATATAAGATTATAACGAAGTGTAGCCTGACAAAAAATTAGTTGATGTTTCCCCTCTCAAGTACAAATATTCCGTCGATAGTAATATCGATAGTGTCTATAGTGAAATATGAACTATCGATAAATATCGGTAGTATCCCAGCACTACTACAAGTATCTTTCCTCGACCTAAATGATTCTATCAGTTTTCTCAATTCTAAAATAATTGACTTTTGCTTCTATGAGGATTTGAGGAAACTTTAAGTGCAATTACAAACCAGCTTAATAAATCGAAAACATCGAACTTTCAAATATTTTGAATTGGACCAACCTAGATCCGCTGGTCAAGCGTTTTCTATCTCTCAAAAATTTTCGCTGTTATGCTGTTTTTAGGTCGATTAGCGGTTTTATCTTAACTTTTATTAATATTTCATGGGTTTTGTTATAGAAGTTAAGTTAACACTCATGTTCAGGACACAACGTCGACACCTTCATCGACTCTTTCCTATGCCATTTCAACGTTAAAGGTAGTCGCTAGAAAAGGTTACGCTTGGCGCGTGGATTTAGGTAGGTCCGTAAGTTTCCAGCGATAGCCAATTCTTCTTGCCATGCATAAAAGAAGAAACTTACAGAAATCGAAGGGATTCGTCGTGTTATCTATGCAAGATACGGCACAGTAAATCATAAACAGTCTCAGCTCAAAATTCAAAACTGTTCAGAAGAGACAAAAATACTGGCTTAAAAAACATTGTTGCAATTTTTTAATCAAATTGAATTCCACAAATATTAAAGATGAGAAGTAAAAGAAGACAGTGACGCAAACGATTTGATTTGTGAACTGAACCCATGTTCTGTAACTTTGCTGAGAACTTCACGCATCGAAAATATGTGACACAGAATATTCGATTTCTTCTCGGAAAGTGAGAAAAAATTGTGTTTTTGTAACTCATGTCGAAAACAATCAAAAGAGATTACGTCGTAACGTTCTAAATGTCATAATATTACACTCGAAGCCGATGGAGAAATTGTAAACGTTAAGAGCGCCAGTCATACATCGACCCCTTTGCGCGAAATTATCGTATGTTACAAAAACCAAATTTTACAGGAGAGGCATTTTTCTACTTTTCTCTGCGTTCGCTTGCATATAAAAATGAAAATATACATTAAATTTTTGGAGCAACGAAGTGGAATTCGCCTACAATATTTTGTCAGGTGACGTCTCTTTGAATGTAGAACAAGATTGCATCAAAAACTCAATTTAAAAAATTTGGCATATACGATAATTTCGCGCAAAGGGGTCTTCATATCTTTGACGGCGATCAAAATTTACTAAAATTTAATTTTCAATGACGGCGATAAAAATACAACCGTCGGCTATACAAAATTGTGTAAAGTGCGACTTTAACGTGTGTTGTTTATAAAATTGCTTTGAAAACATTCTTAAATTTTCAAAAATGTTATAAGCGAAAAAAATAAAAAAAAGCATCATCAAACTTTAGCAATATTTTTAACAATTTCTAGTGATTTACTTAACTTTTTTTATAAAAAGATAATTGTGAAATGTAATTTAGAAACTGTTCAATGATCTTTGATCTAGCCAAACGTTTGAAATGTATAACGTTAAATATTTAATGGGTGTGAACAGAGTGTAACAAGGAAGAAATCAGCAAAGATCAAGATGTTGAAATTTTTTCTCACCTCGTTTTTATTCGTTAGTTTATTTGACAGTTCAAAGCGGGAAGTTTCTCACAAAAATTTAACAGACACACTTTTTCTATAAATTGTCGAGTAATTTCCTTACGTGACGGCCATTTCTCTCCAAAATTTTTTAAGACGCAGTTTAGTGAGAAACACAGTTGTGTGTTTCAATTTGTTTCATTTCTCACATTTCAATTTCTCATATTTCAATCGAAAAGATTCTCGATTACGAAAAATAAACGATTTTTTGTTTTAATTGCAACTATTAATGATTAAGTGTGCGATAAACTCGTTTCTTTAAAAAAAATTCGTTTCATCTCTTAAGTGTTTTAAATTGTCCCGTGATTTGCAAGAAGTGTGGTGTGGTCTTTAATAAAAATTAATAATTTGTTTTTACCGAGTTTACAATTTAAAGAATAAAACAATAAATTTGATCGTTTGCAAGTACAGCGATGCCAATTTAGCGCTTTTTAACTATGCCGAACGCGTTTTATTTTCGTCTATAAGCGTTTAGAAAAAAACACGCTAAATTATTTAAATTTGATGGGAAAATTTTCGTATTGATTTCTGCCAAACGCTGCTTGGGAAATAACATTTTCACCACCCCAAGAAGATAAGCTTAAGAAATTCGCAATTTTATTTGCAGAAAACTATTTCTCCTACACAAGACTCAGCCATATACAAGTACACCACTGGCGATCACAACAATATCAGCAGCAACAACAACAACAAGCGGTGTAATTTACTTTTTCGTATAAATTTTGTTGTTATTGTTGTCGATTGTACATATTAAAACTGTCAGTCAAATGCATTTTACCAGTATTTTTTTCCTTATTTCTCCAGTTCATGCCCATGGAGGTGCATACACAGTGTAAAGCTTCTGGCTTTTAAAGACTTGTTGATGATGAAGGTTTTTTCAGGAGTTTAATTTTTTGTTTTGTAAAGTTGTTGTAGTTTTTTTTTTTAAACTTGTGATGATGATCGAGTATAAGATCACAACATAAATTGTTAGTGTTGTTGTTGTTATTGTTTTAGTATGGAGCCTCCATCAAAATAATGAAATGGTTCTTGTTGTAATTTTTCGTCTTTTTTATTCCAACATGCATCATGTGATGCATGTTTGACTGTTCAAGAATGTACATGTGTGTTGGAATTGTTGGTCGGCTGGTTGATTGGAGTGATATGTTTATGGTGTTTAGTGGTAGATAGATGATATTGTAGTTGTTGTTGTTGTTATTGGACTTTGGTAAAAATGTTATGTATGAGTTAATGATTTAAATGCGTGAATGTTTGATTGTATTTGTTGGCATTTTATCATTTCCTCTCTTTCGTTTTTCTTTTTTGGTTGGTCTGTAGCCGTTGTTGCTGCTACCTGTGGATCTAAAAGTCATAAATTAGCATTTGAGTAAATTGCTTAAATTCGTTGTTGGGAATTAGGATCCAATGAGACTGATGTTTATATGATGTTATAACCAACTTATAACTCCGGTCGTTTTGTACAAACCAAATATAAAAAATGGCTAGAGTTCATTCAAGTTGCTGCTTCTGCTGCTGATCAATTTGATGTTGCAATGAAACTGCGTGATATACTTCATCAACATATTCTTCGTCATCATTATCATTATAAGAGAGTGTATCTCCAGTAGGTTTTGAAAAATAAAATACATCAGCAGCATATTTAAACATTTCTTGTTGTTTCTTTCTTTCGTCGTCGCTGTATAGTTGGTATGGTGGGATCTCATCGTCAGCTATTTTATCGTCACCACCACCGCCATCATCTTAGCGGGTTTCTTATTGGCATTTGTTTTTTTTTTATTATTTCATGTGTTACTTTTTTCCATCTTCTTCGTTTCTTTTTTGGTTTTTTGTTAATGAATGTTGTTCAATTAATCGTTATTGATTGATTTATTTTTATTGTATTTTTCGAAATGAAATGCTATACGATTTTGCTGAAAATCTTAAATTCTTCTAAGCGCTTGGTAGGTTTATTGCAGCAAATATCCAGGGTTGTTAAACCTATTTACCGCAACTTTAATTTCATAAGTTTGTTCTAAAACTAACACATTTATTGTATCGAGTCATTACCGCAAAAAAGCTTAAGCGACAAAAAAAAAAATTTTTATTGGAAAATAATTTTTTTATTTTATTTCATAAAAATTTTGTATTAAGGTTGTAGCTTAAGAGAAAATTGTTTTTTTTTAATATTTTAATTCGGCTCAAGTTCATCATTTTTAATTTTCATTAAATTATTTTTATGAAATAGTTGTCTATTGCGAGTGTAAGACGGCAAATCCATCTGAGGAGATCGAGTGGTTGCGATCGAAACATGTCATGGTAACCTGCCGGCCAGGGATCGAGCCCCGGCCACGGTCAATAATGAAAGATTATCAATACCAATTTTAATTAATTTTCATGTTGTAAAATTCCTTTCTTCATAAAAATAATTTAATCAAAATTAAAAATTATGAACTTGAGCCGAATTAAAATATTAAAAATATGGATTAAAAGCCATAAATAGTTCAACAAAATAACCACAATACTAATTAAAATTGTTTTTGTTATAAAATCGTAACGGTAACTTATAAGGCCAGATATTTTAGGAGATGATGCAAGTGTTGCCAATTAAGTCATTTATTCAAAATATAAACGAAAATTGAAAATAATGTCCCTTAAGCTTTTTTTGCGGTAATGCCTCGTTATTGGTAGTCAAAAGCCAAGTTAAATGTCCTATTATTAACCAACAAGTGACGATTTTGGACTTTTTGCTACAGAAAATTGTCAGGACTAGAATTAGAAAATAGAGCAAATAGGATCGATTTTTAAAGGGGACGAAACTAGATCGTTTGATTTTATATAAACATACCTTCATTTGAAGTTGCAAAAAAGCAAGAGTACCGAAATTGACCATGACGAATCTTTCGAATCTTAGGTTTGTACGGCTACTTTTTATGAAATAAAATTTAGCACGTCATACGGAAATCGTATAAATAAAAAAACGTCTCCTGTAAAATTTAGTTTCAGCCGCTGAAGCTTTTTTTGCGGTAATGAGTTCTTTTAAAATTTGATTTTCAATTAGAATTGGAAAACTTTAGTCCATCTGCTGCCACAAAATTAATTTGCATATTGTAAAACATTCTGACCAAAAAATTTAGCATTTTCTCAATATTAGCTTGTCTTTAATCCGATAATGACTCATACCTACATATATGGCATCTCCAAATCGTTCTTTACCGCCTCTAAGCAAAATATATGTACTTATGTCTTCGCAAAAAAAAAAAAAAAAAAAATAGCTTAGAAACATTTGTACATATTTAACCATTTGTAAATGTTCAAATGTACATTTGACTGTCTGTATCTCTGTCCAATCTGAATAGTTACTCCACAGCTCAAGCTAAAGTGTGAGAAAGTTATTTATGGAATGTTTTAAGGAGTCCGCTTTTAGTTTATTTATTTTTATTTTATATGAGAAGTTAGTTATTAAATGTTTATTAACACGATAATGATTACGTTATAACGATGATGATGAAGACAACCAGGCCTTTAGTTTTGGCCATAATTCTATGATGGCAGTTTGTTATTTTTTTTTAGCATTTTTTTGGTTGGAGTTTGAGAAGCGGCTTTAAGTTTTTGAAATGGAGGTCATCATGTTTGATTATTAATCAAGAGATTTATGTTTATTTTAAAGATGTTTTTATTACAGTAAACAATTATTAATTAATATAATCATTTAATATTTGCGTGTTTTTATTTATGAAACTTATTTTTTTTAAACAGAAGCTTAAAATTGCTGTTAGATATTTCTTAGGTGATGAGTATTCATTAAGTATAGGGATTAAAAGGTTATTTTAGTTTGAAGTGTATAGATATGTTTGGTAGATATTAATATCATGCCTGACAAAATTTACGATCAAATAAACGGTAAAGAAGATGGCCACTAGGGCAGGTCGATTTGTAGGGACACAAAAAACTCGCCCAAGTGGCAAGGAAAATCGAACTCCAGTGATCAAAATAAGAAACTTTGCCTAAAAAGCGGCGGGTGTTCTGTGTTGATAACCAACATGCTTATACTTAATTTGGATACTTTTGCTCTTGTATTCGCCCACATGCGGCAATTCTGCTGACGAATCCACTGTGGTGAAAATGTGCCTCATCACGAAGATGATTTTCTTCGAAAATTTTTTTTGCATTTTGGTTTGAACGCCCATTTTCATAATAAGCCTGAATAACTTCAGTGCTTCGCTTGACTATGTATCTTTCCATGGTTTAAATTGAATTAGTTTGAAATTGAGAAAAGTCAAATGAAATGCAGAAAAAACTTGAGGTTTAGGTCTGGTACACATTCAACATCGGCCCTTAAAATTATCCACCCTTTATATACCCTTTTAAAATACCAAAATAATACAATCCGTTGTCAAAAGTGAGCTTGCCACGATTGGGTGCAATTACACAATGGATGATGATCCAATTTAGAAAACAACTCCTTGTCGTTTTGTTAACATGTGTCATCAATTTTAAAACACTTTGTGTTCATTTCAACAACATTCCATAGTTGATTTTTCTACGAAATAGAATGTATAAAATTGTAAAAATGAATAGAGTTTTACATTTTCGATTTCCAGCACATACCTGTAAAACTTTCCAATTGTAAATTTTAAAACTACATAATTTATGACGCATTTCATGCCAAAACGAAAGGTTTCAACAAATTTTGTTATATGCCAAATTTAGTAATATATTCTTCCTTCCTGGTAAATTTTGAGATTTTTTTCATAACTCATTCAAATGATATTTGATTTTCCAAAAAAAATCCCTACAATTTAACAGAAGTCAGAAATCTTCACATTTTTCCCTACATGCCAAATTATTAAAATAAATCCCTACAAAAAGGCAAAAATCCCTACAATTGGCATCACTGAAGAGATTTCTTTTATAAAATACACACAAGCTTTGTATGGTTTGTTGTTGATTACCAACGGGATAAATACATAATTAATGTTACGTAAATCATGACTTTGATTACAAACGAACTGTAGCGCCACAGCAACATTTGCATATGTGTGAAAAACCACACACGAGCGCTACAAAAGAAAGTTTTCTATTGAGCGTAATTTGAGGGTTATGTTGACAACATGATATTCTCAATTTGACAACAAGTCGTTATCAATCTGACATCGTATGGTATTTTTTTCTTTTTTGTATTAAATTTGACAAGGTTTACAACGCAAATTTGTCATTTGTGATACCATCCATTGACAATTTTAGATGAAAATGTTTCGCTTTCTGTATTGGCTTTTATTTAAGCTTTAAATGGGAACTTTTTGGAGTGTTATTTTAGCTTTGACTAAAAGTCTCGTTAGAGACATTTGTCCGGTATGGCAGGGCATAAATTCAAGAATATCTTAGAGAAAGATTTAATTTTTATGAGTTTAATGCCCCAAAACCTGCAAGTCTCACTATCTGAATATTCTGTCTCTATTTGTAGGCATTTGGAGAATTCAGTCAATGACTTTTATATTAAGCTTATATAAGCTTGTACAAAATAATACATTAAAACTAGTTACTGGTCTTTTAAAAATCATCTCCCGGTCGTTTTGGCTATGAGATTTTGGAGTACATAACACCTCAAACTTCTCTAAGGCATAACACTGGCATATTTTCTGGGACTATAGGTTGTGTAAATAGTATTTTAAAAAATATTTTGTATTAGAATCAATCTCTGCACTTTAATAAATTATCTCTTCCAATGGGTTGTGTATATTCGTTTTGAGAAGATCCCAATACCAGTATTTGGACTGGGAACTGTAGCAGCCTTTTCGAGAATCACATGGCGAAAAGCGGTATCTTTTAAGTGATTGGCTCAAGACTGATTTCAGAGCATAGTCTAAAGCAGAGTTTGCTAAGTCAGACGATTTCTCTGTAAGATATCGCAATTCAATATAAACTTTCGCAACAAGTCCAGATATCTATTTCTTCTCAAACAGTAATGTGCGATAACGTCCCTTGTGGTAGACGCATTTTTAAACTACCACAAGGTAGTTTTCTATTAAAAGCGAATCTTTTCTTCTAGTTTTAGATTTGTTTCAAAATATACTGTTTATCTTATATCCAACAAGTGTTGCCTTTTACATAGACATATTTTACCATTGCTAGCACATCTCACCTGCGTGGCAAATATCTTAAGGAACTTAATAGCCAATGCTGTAATTATTTCTTAAACCAACCAAACATTGTCAACTTCATCAGCAGCTCCATTAATCAGCACTTGCTGTACAAGTGTCAATTAAAATGTTTCATAGAAAACGTTAAATTTTGTAGACAACAATAACTTGTTGCAGCATAAAACTCAATGCATGGACATGACCAGACAATCAAAACACTCAATGCTCTCGTACGAAATATAACTTGACACTTGGCAAAACGCGAAATATCTCGCTGAAATACCAAGTGTCAGTATTTTGTTTTTTATTTTTTGTAAAAAAAAAAATATATTTATTTTACAAATACAATTGTAACGGCAGCAGCAGCAGTAGCAATACAATAACAGAACAATGAATTGATTCTGTACGCTGTGATAATGTTTGACACATGTGAATGTGGAATGAAGGAAGGAGCGACCGTATAAGATTGTAACATGTTGCATTGAAAATGTCTCTTTTTTTGCTTTGTTTTCGTTTTGTTGTTGCTATAATAGCTGCTGCAACAAAAAGTAGCAATAAGACAAACTCACAATCGTCGTCGTTGCCGACGTCTGTCAAACCATATGTGTGCCAGTTGTCTCTCTTTTTAGTTGCAACATTAACCCTATATGTATTGTATTTTGCCTATATACCCCTGTTCCCCATTTAAATGGTCCCTCTATTGTCCATCCTATTTGGCTTTTATGCAAATGTTAAAGTTTTTGTCACATAATGTGTCAATGATAAAATACTTGCAAATAATAACACACACACGAGTACTAATATGAAGGAAAAAGTTTTTGTTAAGCTTTTATTTTACTCGGTTTTGTTCTTTTGCATTATTTTAGATGACTGCTGAGCAAACTATTCTGAATTGTTGTCGCTTTTGTGTTTATTGTAGTGGTATTGTGTTGCATTGCATTTGTGGCAATCATTGTACCCTTGCATTTGACCAAGTTAACGTTGATTGTCGGTGTGTTAGTATTGTTAAGGTTGTATTGTATAAATGCAGCTGGTTGATGCCGATAATATTCTGGGCAGATATTTAAAGGTATTAAGTTATTTAATTTAGAGGAAATTAAAAAGCTTTACAAAACAAAAAATCCATGAACAATATTTATAAGATTGTCTTTGGGTAATTTTTAAAATTTCAAATCTGCTGTCATCATCTTAGCCAACGCTTAGTTCCTAGAAAAGTACATTTTGTGGGATATTGTGAACGCTTGCACATGATTTGGAAAATTTAGCTTTAGGCGTTCTCCAGATGCCTTTGCATGGGAAGTGCCACGTCCACTTGTCCAATCCCGCCCACATTTCGTCGAATGTTGCGTTTTTATAACCGAGATGTTTGTTTATGACTTGGATACTTTAGCTCTGGTCGATCCCGAGATATACATAAAATTAAAATAAAAAACGAGAACAAGATTTTTGGGTAAAATAAAAGGCAGTCGTTGTTTTTTGTTGATATCTTAGCCGTTTGTGGATCGATCAGGCTGAATTTCAAGTGAAAACAATGATGGACTATACGTAACATAATTATATTACTACGTAGACCTCATCATATCTAGGGTCATCGGAAAATCCATTTCAACAGACATACAGACAGACGGAAATCGTTGAATCAACTTCGTTTCTCATAACGACCAAGAGTATATATCCCTGCAAATATATTGGACCACCTGATCCATTTTGATTAAATGGATTACTCCACGGACTGGTACGAAGTAATGAGAGCATGGACCATGTCAATGTTAAAAAGTGTTTGTAGTGAGACGACATGTCTTCGGTTTTTAACGACATGTTTTCGTGTTTAAACGTAGTTACACAATGGAGTAGTTTTAAAACTTCTCCTTTGTAGTCCAAATATGGGCTATATGGCCCTGCCCTTGGACATCGTATTGTTAAATAGACCATGTTTTTTCCATACGCTTGGGTTAATTTTGGACAAGTCCTAGTCCCTTGTGGGCTACATTTTACACGCGTGCTTAGACTAGTCCTATTATTTGCAGGGATACTAAGATCAATATTGTAGAAATAACAAACGAAATGGCAAACCCAAGGCGAATTTATTAGTAGGTGTTGCCAAGTTATCACAATTTTGCAATGAAAACAAAATATCTGTATTTGTTTGCAAAAAAAAATGTGTCATGTGAAAAAAAACTTGTTATTTTACTTAAAACTTCCTACTACTAAAGTTGTTATTGTTGCGGAGCTGAAATTATCTTTAAATAAATTTGCCTTGGTTTAACATAAAAAAAAACCTGTTGCAGCTCTCTCCATATCTTTACTCCCAAATTCGGGTCACTAGCATATTTTGACTTTTAAGCACACTCTCCATAAAGTGGAATAAATCAGGTTCTATTTCTTCTCAGAATACTTTCTGGATTTAGAGAAGTACCAAAATGCATTCAAAACATTTAACTTCTTTAGATATCTGGCGAAGAATCCATAAATGTTATCGACGTCATCGTTGCCTTCATTGTAACGCGTTTTTTAAGTGTAAATAATAAATGTGCAACGTCAAAATTGTTGTTGTTGTTGTTGCTGCATCTGTAAAATGGTTTGTAAAGGTAAAAAAAAGGAGAAAAGAAGTGACACTGAAATAAAAATACTGCTGAATACATGAATGAAAATTGTTGAAGGTTGTGTATCTGTAAGGATTGTTGGTTGTTCTGTGTGGTGTGTGTGTGTGTATAACACTTTGGTCAATGTGGCAAATATTGTCAGGGAATTGTTATTTAATTTTTTGATTTTATTCCATGAAATTGAGGATGTACAAAATTTGACATTGAAAAAAACTGCAAATGAAGTTAAAATATTTGCAAACCTGTCAATAAATATTGAAATTATAAAATAATATCACATGTTTTCAATATTGCAACGAAAAGGACAAAGACTTATTAAAAGGCAACTTTACAGAAAAAATATTAAATTTACCACTAACAACTTTAGACGAAGTTCGTATTCCCTTTTTTTCCTTACGCACAACCCTCGTATATGTGAATGCAGTAATTGATATGATTAAACTAAAACGACAACAAGATTTCTTATTAAACTAAAGTTTTTAAACCCACTTTAAATTTCTGAAATTAATCTAAAGATCCCAATAGAGCCAACAACAACTACAATAAAAAATTGTATAATTTATGTCTTCCGATGGTAAAAGTTTGAATTAAAACAGAAAAAAACACACACACTCAAACATACAACTACTCGTAAGACTGACAGGCACGCTCAAATTTAATGACACTTAAATGCATCTGATACTGAAGTCAATAAATCGCCAATCAAGCAATCAATTGAAAATTTATTTTCCATCATAATTATCGACTGAACGAAATGAACTAAATATTACAATTAAGTATCTGCACATGATAACGAAGAAGATAATAATGATGATAACAATGTTGATGATGAAGTAATGCAGCATACAGTATGCTGCAAACTACAGGAAGCACGAAACGTTATTGAAAGATGAACTATATTGAAATATATATTGTAAAAGGTATCAAATAATTATATCCAGCTATAAATATGTTTCAACTTACACAGTTTTGAAGTTTTCTAATTTAGCAACAATCGCTTAAAAGATCATATTGCAAACTTTAATTATATTAGAAATTAGAATACAGGGTGCCCTGGTAGACTAGTTAGTAGTGAGCTATTCTCTCAGTGCGAGGGTTTCAGGTTGTATTTCCGCCAGAGACCCTGCTCTATTTCATTACAATGGCCTGAAGGTTTCTTATTGCTCGGTTAATTATTAAGTTAGAATATAGTTTGTCATTGTATTTGTAACTCTTAAAAATAAATTTCAGAAATTTTGGTAAAGTATTTAAAGTTAAACAGACTGCTTTCATCTTTGGACTTTAAACATAAATGCAGTTGTGCTTCACTTTTTGTTATTCATTCCAAACGGAAAAAAAAATTTTTTCCCAATCATAATGCTTTTTTTGAATTATGACTAGGGATGCGATTTCCATGCAAATGCATGTTTTTTGTCGATAGTCTAAAATCGATGTCAACCAATTATCTTTCCGAATAAATGAATTTGCGTTAAACTGGCATCGATTTGTTTTTGCATATTGCTGCATATTTTGGTGAAAATGCATATTTTTGCATATTTTGGTTTTAAGTGAATATTTTTGCATATTTTAACATTTTTGAGTGATATATTTTTGTAAATTTCAATATTATAAAAAAAGTTCTTAAAAAAATTTATGAATTGGATACAAAAAAAATCTTCAAAAAAATTTTTTTTTAAAATCAATTATTAAATTTTTTTGAGCTCTGCTTAAAATACAAGATTTCGACAAAAGATCTTTAACCGATGCAGCACCTTACCTGGTTAAGGCTGCCAATTATCCTTAAACAATTTATCCAAAACTGTTACATGTTACTTGCATGGCACATGGGTTACACCGAGTTGCAGAGGAAATTAGAATCCAATTCGTTAATATTGATTTATTGCTTTCATACGGGAAAAATATTATTTAAAAGGATCCTTCACCTTTTTTTTTTTTTTTTTTTTCATTATTTATTTATTGGATCCTTCACGAGTTGCAATTTTTAATTAACAAGAAGGGGAACCTGAATGGATGCTTCAGAATTCTATTCAAAAAACTTTGAGCAATTCAAGAATGTTACTGAAGAACTTGTTGCTACCGATGCTTATGCAATAAAAAAAGTAAAAGAATTATTAAATTTAAATAACATCAAAAGTCAATTAGCATTTGTATTCTCCAACTTTGGATATATTGATGAAACAATAACTAAATTGGAAGGATTTAGCTTACTTAATAGTCAACTCAAATTAATTCATATGGCAGAAAGTAAAATTAACATGTAGAAAGAATAGGAATAGCCCGACAAATTAAAAAAAAAATCCAAAACGTGTTGCAAAAAAATACAGGATTTCAATTCAAAAAAAAAAAAAATTTCAACTATTTTTGATCTGGATTCAAATGTGGGATATGAATTAGAAAATTAATATTCTCCAAATGAATTGGCATCCTTCTAGTATGCCTCAACTTCGGTTGACGTTGAGAGATCATTTTCCATGTACAAAAGCTTGTTAAAAGACAAAGGCTTACTTTTGATCATATACAAAATTATTTATTTGATTATGCAAACAAACATTTAAATTATGTAGTTATTTAAATTAAGTTTTAAAAAATATTATACCTCTGAATAATAACAGAATTTTTTATTTCGCATTGTTTTAAATAATATTAAAGAAAAACGCTTTTTTTATTGAAAATTGCAGGGCTGTAGAGTCGGAGTTGAGGTTTTTGTGGCAGAGTCGGAGTCGTAGTACCCACAAAAACTCGCGACTCCGCCTCCAAAGTTTTTCGGCATAACAAATCTAAAAAAAATTTCCAAAATAAAAATTATCTTCCTTAAACACATTTAAAATTAAAATATATGGTTTATGAATACTGCTCTGTGCTGTTTCCAAATGACAGGCGATGGACTGAGTGCTTTTCATATTAATTTTACTACATAATCAATCGCCTGTCATTTGGAAACAGCACATCAATGTTTGCGTACGGTAATTTCTTCTCAAAAACTCTAATTTTTAGAAGGCCGTACGGTAATGAAAAAATAAAAGTTAACATCACTGAGTCTCATATACATTTAGCATCAAGATTATAGTAGGAGTCGGAGTCGGAGTCGCACTGAAAAAATTTCGCCGTTTGGAGTCGGAGTTAGTACTTTTTTCGGGCGACTGCACAGCCCTGGAAAATTGTAAAGTTTTTGGTGCATATTTTTTATCATCGATTTTTTAGTGCATGAAAATCTCATCCCTACTTATGACCATTTTGACTGACTTCAAAAATATAATAGGACTATATTTTAAACATTATGTTTCAACTTCATTGATCAAGGAAATAACTTAAATTGATAGATTGTTTTGAAACACGGATGTTTTTATTTTTTTTGTTTTCAAAGTAAATTTTTTTGCGTTTTAACCACCAAATTTTAAAAAACCGAACACTATGGATCGGTTGATTTTGTTGTTTTCAAATTGGAGGTATCCTAACGCGAATCAGAATAGCTTGCATGTTTTTGAAAAGAACAAAACATGTTGGTGCCTGTATTTAAGATCAACGGGTAAAGAAAACCTTAGTCAGATCTTCAATGATGTTTAATTACTCTGTGCTAATTGCAAAAATAGACAAGCCGGGCACATGGCGTTTTAACATAATTCGGGTACACTGAATCCAAGGTTAGCGCTTGTTTTCGAGATATACCGTTATTTCAAAAGTGGTAGAGGTTGCAAAAAAAAAAAGTGTAAAATTCTAGCACAGTGCTATAAACGTCACCAACATGTTTGCGTACTGTAAGGACGCAAATAAAGGTTGGTCAAATTTTAAGGGCCGATGTTGAATTTGTTGAAACACAAATTGTTTGGAAATTGTTGTCATTATTTTTTTTATGATAATATTGATATGGTTCAACTATGTATGGAACAAAATATCTGCCAAATGGCCGCCGCCATATCAGCGACACACCGCCATCCGATGGTCCAAATTTTCGATGGCGCTAAGGCATAATTGAGGAGCTCTGCCGTTAATGTGCCGAATAATCTGATCCTGTAGTTCTTGAATTGTTGCTGGCTTATCGACGTTCACCTTTTTTTTCAAATAACCCCAAAGAAAGATGCCCAACGGTGTCAAACCACATGACCTTGGCGGCCATTTGACATCGCCACCACGTGAGATGACACGACCAATGAATTTGTAGCGCAAAAGAGCCATTGTTTCGATAGCTGTGTGGCAAGTGGCACCGTCCTGTTGAAACCACATATCCGTCTACATCCATATCTTCCAATTCGGGCCATAATAAGTTCGTTTACAGTCACGAAGTGCACGATATGCTTTTTGATTTAAACACCCATTTTCATAATAAGCCTGAATAACTTTAGCGCGTTGCTCGACTGTGTATCTTTCCATGGTTCAAATTGAATTAGTCTAAAATTGAGAAATTGCAAATGAATTGCAGAAAAAAACTTGACGTCAACATCAACCCTTAAAATATAATATTATGATTATGAAACAAATGAAAAAAACAAACGATCCTGATGATTAGTGATTGCTTTAATACGGCTCAAAGCGGAGTAAGAAACCTTGCGTTCCAGTAGCACCGCTACCAAGGAAACATATGAAAAAATTTAACTCATTTTGAAATAAAAAACATATTATTGTTGGTTTTGAAAGCGTCGCAAATAAGACTTGAGTGTTTGTAATTCTCATTCGCATTACAGTTTTATTTGCATAATATCTCTCGCATTTCCAAAGTCTTTGGAAATAGGACTCCTGATGATTTGGCCTAAGCAACCAGTGAAATGCACATTGGAACTAACTTATCCCCCAGCAATAAATTTCAGTGTGCTTATTAAGAATAAAAATTGGGAATTTAGCACATCATAACAAAATCTTATTAAAGAAATAATTTTTCTCTAGCGTCAAAAAATAGTAAAAAACGAACACTTTCAAATTGCATTGATATGTTTTCAAGAGTAGCTCAGCTACAACTTTGCTTGTTGGTGAACAATTTGAATAATTTCTATTGTGGTAATCGTCGAAATAAGTAATTTTTTTCATCTGTCTAACTGGACACAAGTTGTCAATAGTTTTTTTTTACAATAACTACAAAAAAAAAAAATTATTTTCTAACAAAAATGTTAATCCAAAATTTAATTTAATTGATAGACCGATTGGTGGTAATGAACCATTGACGACTGTAGGAAAAATTAAGACCTCCTGTTGTGCATCGACATAAAGTCAGTGATAACGGCATGGATTGTAAACGTCCATTAATTCCGCCATATTAAGTTGTTTTATATGTTGAAGTTTCATTGCTGATAAGCAAACTTATTTATGACCAATATGAAGTAAATAGATGGATTGTCTCTAAACTTATTCCATAGGAATATTATTGTCATTTAAGTTGTGCATGTGTGTTTAATATGTATGTATGTATGTGTGTATTGTAAAATATTTAATAGTTCCAATACATAAAAAAAGTCTTTGTATTTGCTATTGTATTGGCTGATGTTATTGATTTTAAAATGAGATGTTAAAATTTAATGACTCAACGCCATTAAATCTCTAGTTATTGGCTTGAATCCTCTTCATTTTTATTACTTCGTATTTTTATGACCATTTTAAGATGTCGCTTAAAACTGTGAAGAGAGTTGAATTGTTTTCCTTATTGAAAAAATAAAAAAATAAAATGTTTAAAATAAATTTTATGACTTTTATGTTTGTGGCTATTGGCTGGAAAGATTTTTTATTAGTAACAAAAGTAGACAATATTCTGTAATAAATCTACCATTTTTATTATATTTATTTTAAATCCTTCCTTGGTCAGGTTTTAATTGATACATCCTTCATCGTTAGATTTTTGGTGATTTTATAGAACTTTATTTTCGTCCCTTAATTTTAAAGTTTTCTTCAATGAAATAAAAAATTTTTAAACATGTTCCAGTGGAATAAATACATCTTGGTCGTTAAAAATTTTGAAAATATCTTATTAGAAGCAAAAAAAATAAATAATATGTTTCAATTAAAACCAGTGTTCGAAAATAAATTATAATATACAATAACAATAAACAAAAATTATGCTGCTGCTTTGCATAAAAAAATTCATTAAATATTTGGGTCTTTAACCGTTGAATACATAACAAAAAAAAAAAAAAAAAAAAAAAATCACGCAAACACATAACCAGAGTAAATTTGTAACCCATTATAATTTTTAATCATTTTCGGCCTCACAGCAAAAGCTATTTGATTTAAAACCCGTTTAATCAAAATCTAACAAATCAACTAAATATTTTTTATATACGATATAATTTTTAATTGTTTATTTGCTCTAGTCGGAAAAAACAGACAAGCTGGGCACCTGGCGTTTTAACCTACGCTGAATCCAGTCGTTTTTTAGGTTAGCTCTGCTTTTCGAGATATACTATTATTTCGAAAATGGAGGAGATTGCACAACATGTGTTCGCGTAACTCAAAAACGCTTCAGCTTATCGAATTTGGCAGTAGCCAAATTTAAGAATTCCACCCATACAAATATGGCCGTTTTATGAAATTCTTAAATTTGGCCCCTGCAGCGCCTAGGATGCCCCTAGTTAAATATATGAACAACCCCACTTCATTTATTTCTAACATGCCTACTGAACAGAGTACTAGGCTTTATGAAGTACAGTGCTGTCTGGGTAGAGTGAACCCCCGATGCTATGAATACCTCGTTAGAGTGAACACCAGAATTTTTACATTGACTACTCTGTAGAGTGAACACTGATGAACCTCTATAGAGTGAACGTACTTTATAGTGAGTTTTTAGGTTTGGCGAAGGAGAAAAACAATGAAAATGTGCGTAAAAATTAAAGAGAACATAAAATAACGATTCTTTTAGAGTAAGTCGACAAGTTACTCTCACAAATACGCATTCTATGAAGTGTTAATTTGTTTAAGTCTGCGCGCATGTTCCATTGAGGTCGTGTCTCAAAGTTAATTTCTGAATAGTTGGTGTTATATAATTGTTACATGAAAATGGATTCGAAAAAAAGGAAAGCATTTATCCTTAAAACAAAAAAGCGACATTATAAAAGAAATTGAAAAAGGTGCTGGTGTTAATTCTTTGGCACAGCGTTATGGCGTTGCAAAATCGACAATTTCTGGCATAAATAAAGAGAAAATCGGAGTAATAATATATACATTTAAAATAAATAAATTAGTTTTTTAAATAAAAAAAAATTTAACCTTGATTTAGTGAACAACCTGGGTATAGTGAAATCGCTCTGCAAAAATTAGTTCACTCTACCCAGACAGCACTGTATGTATAAAGATTGCAACATGTACTTAACTTTTGGCAACATGAATCTAAACATGGTATTATAAATTTTTTTCGTGAAATCAGTAGCATTTACACTAGTCGACCTCTGGCTTGTATAGAAAATCTAAAAACAAAATCAGTTCAACCTTATGTTTTATGTTTTTTTTTTTAGATTTTTTAAAAGTTTAACCTTTTAAATGGGATTTTGTGGTCAAATCCTTAAACTCTAATTTTGTGTTACACATTTTGTCCCTTAATTTTTTTTTCGTTAACACTTTTTCATCTTGCTATAAAAATATTTTATTACTCTTTTCTTAACTACTTTTCCATTTCTAAATGTTTTGTGTTGATTATTATGGATTTTTTCGTTCAATTTTCTGTCATCTAGATTTTATATTTTTATTACAGTTTTGGCTGTTTGTTCCCCCCTTGAAGTTGTTGTCGCCTAGATTGTCGCCTGTGTCCGTTTAGTGCAGTAACTATTGATGAGTTTTGTTGTATTTGTATTGTGTTTTTTTTTGCTGCAGCGCTTCTTTCTTGTCCAGCAATGGCCATGGCTTGGGTTTTTTGGGCGAGTGTGCCTTCTTATATAAAGTAAATGGTCAATAAATTCGTTTGATTTATATTATCGAAAGCGATTAAATTGTAACTTATTCGTCGTCTTAAATGTACATTTTCAATCGTGTTCTTTTGCTTCTTTTACTTCTCCCATTCCATTGATTTGATTTAGGTTTATTGATTGAATTTAAAGATTTTTGTTTTTGAAGTTCATTTTTATGGCTTTTAAAAAACGATGACTTTATAGTCATTTAAAAAAAAAAAAAACTAAAGATGGCTGCGTTCATGATATTTTTGATGACTGTTCGTATAATTAATTCGTTTATCTAAGTGAAGAAAAAAGTATCCAAGTTTTATGATGCTGCTATGGAGTTCATTGAAATCCACTTACTTAAGTCGTAACATTTTAGTGTTGGTTTAAGTTAATGTTTTTTTTTTTAATGAAAATTAATAATTAGAAATTTTAACACTGGATATTTTTAAGAACATTACAAGAAATCAGGTAGTCATTAAATAAACAGGCTGTACCTCCGTTTTACGAAAGTTAAATAAAATATTATTTATGAATTTAAGCTAAATTATGCATTATATTGCTACACTTGCCATTTAAGGTAAACAATTGTTTCAGTGTACATTAAAGCTTTGCAAAACAAAAATGAAATGTGTGTTCAAATCGATTGTGTACAAGACAATGACAAATGCTATGCGTTATAGAATTAAAATACATAGTTTTTAAAAAATACATCGTGCAGTCTTCTAGAAAGAAAAAATTACAAAAGAAAAATTGGGTGTATTTTTCCACCCCTCATTTTTGCGTATATTTTTCATTCCGTTGTTAAGTTGTGTGTTTCCACACGTTCACACACTTACGTCTACACTTCTTTCCAGTATTTGTTTTTGAGAGCGACACTACAGTATAGGGTTTGACAAATTTGTAATGATTTAAATGTGTATTCAAATGGAATTGTGCAAGCCTCCAGTGCACATATAAATTATTGTTTGAAGGTGCCAGCAAATTGCTGGAGATAAACAAAAATCTTAAAAAAGGTGGCTAGATTACCGTGGCCTTCTTTTAATGAAAAGTGTTTTATACAACTTAAAGATCATAGAGAAAGCTCTTTAGTTGCTTTCAATATTTCCCCAATAAGCACTTCAAGGATTTACAAATAATGAAACTAATGATGCCTGCGGAGTCCCAATTTATTCTCGCCATAAAGATAATATTTTCGACAAAGATCATCTGAATAAAATACACATTAAATGCCCACTTAGGACAATAGAATTTTAGTTTCATATACATTTGAACATATTTATAATGTTCGAACAGCAAAATGGCAAACACATTAAATTAAAATTAATTTAAAGGATTTAGCATGTAATCTGGACTAGAAGTGTAAAAAAATCTTAAATACTAACCATGTCCCTTTTTACGTCCACTTTTAACTTTTTCTGCATGATGTAAGCTTTTATTATATGAGCTTTGGTTAAGCAAGTCTTTCTTTCAGTTAATTTAAACATCTATTTTCAGTTCACTTTGTATTTAAAGTTTAAGATTAAAAATAAATTCTAGCATCATAATAATAATTTTGTTTTATTATCACTGACACATCGGCCACAATAAAATACTCAGTTGGAATGGGTCATAAGAAACAATTTTAATCAAATTAAAAACCTTCAACCAACACAAACAGACAAACACACAATGCCCCAAAGGATACAAACTTATAAATTCAAAACAAAACACAATGACATTCTTAATTTATTTAGACATAAAATAAATCCTAAAACAAAATGAGATAAAAAAAATTCTACTATTTACCTTTAATAAGAAACTTAAGCTGAGAAAGACTGAGAGAGAGAGAGCGAGACGGAGTAACAAAAAGAGAAAGAAAACAGATTAAGCAAAGTAGGAAAAAATATCAATAAAAATTGATGAAGAAGTATGCAGAAAGAATCATCCACCATGCCAACATTGTTGAGTAAAAGTTTTAAATGGATCTCACACAAACACTTTAAACTAAAATGTCAAGACAATCAAGAATTCTCCAACAGAAAAAAATACACCGAACCAACGTCATATCCACCCATAATACGACAACTACTACAACACTTCGGCCAACATGCCCCTGAACCATTCCGATGGCAACAGCAACTAACGTTGACATCGTTTACGTCTACATTCTTCGTGCATCAACTTACAAAAGTCAACATCAAAACAAAGTTTGGCATTTAACATCATGGCCGCGGCGACTGTCAGTCACCAGGACCAAGATGACGATGTAGGAAATAGGAAGAAAAAGCACAAGTACATAGCACTTTGCTTATGTAGTTGTAGCAGTTGAAAATACAAACAAAAAATACAACAACAATTATCCTAAGCCCTGCAAAACTGAAATAAATAAAAGAAAAGACGGCAGGCAGTAAATGTCACGATGATAGACGAAGCTGAACGAATTATAAATACGGCCAAGTAAACAAAACTTAATGGCAACAACAGCAACAACAACACCAAAAAGAGTTTATGGAAAATGGCAGAAAATAACAAAGAAATTTAATGTAAAATTTCACAAATTTCATTTTCCAACTTGGGGCGTTGTTAAATTAAACAAACAAAATGTTTTTTAAAAAAAGCAGCAACATAAAAAAATTCGTCGCAATAATGATGAAAATTAAAACAAACAATTGAAAAGTTAAATTGCAAAAATGGACCCTTATAAATTTTTTTCCATTGTGTGTCCTTTTTTCGTTGATTTTTAACTTTTGCCACCATAATTCTCAATTTCTGTTTTGAGTTTTATGCTGCCATAGAATTTAATTCTTTTTTTTCATTTGGAATAATAAATCACTCAATTCTTTAAAATATAAATTTTTTGCCCAAAAAGGAAACAGAAGGACTGCAGAGAGGTTTTGGAAATATTTTGGCAACCCGGTTATTTTTGGTGTTATTTATGTAATTAAGTAGAGGTCAAACAGGATGATTCAAAGAGTGCTTAGGCTTAAAATGAAGTAAAACTGTTTTTTTTTTGAAAGTCTATTTTCAAAAATCCTTTTGATTTTCATAATTTTGAAGGTAGTTACACATGTCCGAATTAGAAATAAGCCGAAACAATTTTTAACTTTTTTATAAAGGATCCAATCGATATTTTATTTAGCAATTTCCTCATCAAATGCATTTACATATCGCACATCAAATCAAAAACAGGCTCTACTCCCAATTCAAAAATTTTTAAGCGAGACAGAAACCTGACTTCAAAATTAAGTTCCACAAATATTTAAGAAGACGGTGACTCCAACGAAATTGTCGTGGTCACTAAATATTTGACTTGAGAACTGCTTCACAAAAAAAAAAAACATTTGGGAACAATTTTGAATGTGTTTATAATTAAGTGTGCGACATGTATTTAACTGATGTAACCCCAATTGGATGATATCGATTTATGAAAATGTTCGCAAAACAAATTTTTTTCGAAACATTAACACAACCCAATTAAAATTTTGCGCTACGCCATAAGACATACAGAGATACAGTTAAGTAAGTAAAGGAATTCTTAACAAGTTTTATAAAAGATATAATAACATTTCAAGTGCTACGGCATTCCTGTACTACGAGCCTTCCCTGGTGGAAACAACAAAGAGTTTTTCTTTTTGTTATTTTCAATAAAAGGGTTTGGATTATTATTATTTATTTATTGTTTTAGTGCCAGAGTATCACACAATCTTAAAGCCTCATCCTGAAGTCAAGGGGTGCCCTTTTCCTTCATTCGGGAAGGTGACAACTTCTAGAATGTGCTCCAGAATATTTTGCCCTCCACCAGAGATCAATACGAGTTTTTGATGGTTTTCCAGTAGTAAATATTCTGAATTATGGTACTCCATCAAGTCACATCGAGTTTTCGATTATTCTCCACCTGACACGTTACAAAATTGAGTTTAAAGACAATGGCACATGTTTACTTTTGAAATCTGCTAAGACTGTAGCTCGGTACAGTTATATGAGCCCAAGCATTTAGCCAATGCAAGATGAAACTCAAAACGCTCAAAAAGCAAGCAAACAAAACCTGTATGTTAGGGTTTCTGTTGCCCCGCTCAGAGCTTTTGAAGACGGGTTTGTTCAAACTTGTGTTCGCACAACGTTTTATAAACGACACAAGAAGTTTGAACAGAACAACCACAAGATGTTTGTTCGAATGCAAAAAACATTTAATATTCACACAAACATTTTCCATTCTTTTATCATATGTTTGTGTAACCGTTTGTGTGGTTTATTGGGCTCTTAAGCTTACAACAGTATTACCGAATAAATAAACGACATCTAGTTGATTTTGCCATACCATTCGTTTTCCTCACATCTATGAACCCAATAAAAATTTTTATAATTTTGTGAAGCAAAAAGCGCACAATTATGCGCTACGCAATAAGAGATGCAGAGATGAAGTAAAGAAAGTGAAGGAACTCTTAACAAGTTTTATAAAAGAAAAAATATCATTTCAAGTGTGACGGCAATCCATTACAACGAAACAGGTTTGTAAGAAAGAATACTAAAAAATAAATGTAAAAAGACAATCAGTATTTAAAGCTGAACGCTTCGTCCACCAGTTTTAATATGCGTTGAATAAAGCACTTTTTGTGCCATGAATGTATTGCTTCAAAGTGGGAATTCACAATATAAGATCCATTCCTTCCGTAGCGAAACTTACAAATCTGCTTCGTTTAAAGCACAATTTTTTGTTGGGAATAAGAATAATTTATTATGTCAACGTTTTGTACTTGTAAGACGGTGTGCCAAGGTCATTTATAAATGATCCATACAAAATATAGTAGCAATTTTTTTTCACAAATGTACCCCAGGATCCTAATTCTGGCAGACTTGATCAAATATGTACTTTTTCGATTGAACAGCAATTTTATTTCTTATTTTTCAGTCGATATTGAATTCGAATCGAAAAAGTATTCGGAAAGTATTCGACATGTGGAAGTTAACATTGTATAAGTAAAGCACTGAGGATTTATAAATTTTTATAGGTCAGTGTTTAAAATTTAAAAATTTGGACTCGCTCATATTGAAAGATATACATAGTCACTTTGAAAAATTGTCAGATCATATCAGTCTGTACAATTGCCTGTTTAAATAAAAAAAGTTTCTTTACAACCGGAAATAAGAAAAAAATTTTGCCTATCACCACCAATGCCCCTCTAATTCCTTCAACTGACATCACATTATGGCAGATAAAATAGAATAGAAAAATAATACAAATAATAATTTTTAGTGATGCGTGCTAAAATAATAAATCATAAGATTGGACACAGATATCATAAAAATTATGATATTAAACATTCACACACATGCACAACTAAATTTTTATTTGTAAAATTATGGCAACTGTTACATTTAAGATGGGGGTGGCTTGAAGATTCTTCTATGAATTAAAATTGTTCGCCTTATTTTCCTATGAAAATCAACTGACATTAATATATCTAAATGTTTTGTATGAATTTCTATAAAACCTGAAAAACGAAATGAAAGAAAATAGTTAAACTTTGCAGATACTCAACGTAATACGGAAAAGTATAATGACAGGCACACACAAACACAGTTAGAAAGACACACAAATGTTACTTAAAAAGAAAGAAAAATTCTTTACACAAATATTTAGCTAGTCCTGGTTTAACGATGTAAAAAAATGATATAGCAAAGCCAGCTTTATGGATTAACACCTGTATTGGGTATGGCGCCATCATACTATCCAGTCTACAACAGACATGAAATGCTTAATATGAACACTAGTATAATGTTAGTGTTAAGTATAGACTCATCATGTTAGAATCTTTTCATGTGTTAACACGGTTGTTAAAACGTGTCTTGTAACAACGCTATTTTAACCTCATGTTTTAACAGCATTTCATGTCTGTTGTACAGTAGGTTACAAAACCACACTTGATAAAACCAAGCGCTGGTAAGCAGTTAACCTCACACCCTCTCCCATAGACTATTATGGTCCATTGTGACGTCTTACGTAGTTCGAAGACAGCAGAAATAAAGTGAAATGAGAAGTTAAAGTAACATTAAGAGGAAGGTTAAAGATCGGACCAAAATGGAAAAAAACCCAACTAAACAAAAAATGCTCTTTGTGTACCCCGCCCAAGAGCCTACTAACTAACCACATCAGCCTGCTTCTCTGCAACCTGGGGCAGTGACACAAAATGGGCTCAACTGTCTCCAACTCCAGCTCCACTCAATCCTCACCCAACCCGCACATATCCCACAAGTTATTGCCCATCCTCACCAACGGCATGGCTATCATGCAATTGCACGTGATAATACCTATCATGGTTCTAACGCAGGCCCTACTCTTGCCCAGCAGCGCATCCGAGTTGGACTTCCTAAGCACCGGCCATAGCGTGTGCGATACCCGGTAGTCCGTTCGGTTCCGCCAGACCCATTTCCTGATCTTCCAATATGGAGGCCAATTGGCCAATTTAAAAGCCCTGTCTCGCCAACTCATCAGCAATGTCATTGCAGTGACCCCGTTCCCACCACAGCCTTAATACATACTCCCCTAAGATTTCTGCCAGAGCCCTTCTCCAATCATCCACTAGCTTTTAGTTCACGTAACAGCTCATCAAGGCATTAAAAGCCGCCTGGCTGTCCACATATATAGTAACCTACGAGCCCATAGGAATGTTGCCCCTAACCAGTAGTGGCATTTATAATAAAACAAAGTTTACTTTACCGTTCTTCTAGTACCAGCCGTACATTCTGGCCTCTATGTAAATACATTCTAGTAGTGGTTGTAATAATAACCATCACATGCCTAAAAATTTGATTTGTGATTTTGTGATAGTAAAAATGAATTATAACCTAAAATACAAATGAGCTGTAGTCAATGTTTTGAAATAGACAGAGAAACACACTCACACACACACACACACAATGGCAAATTGGAAGGGGGAATAAAACAAACCCCTTCTCATAAACGCAATAATATTTATTTTTTGTGTTTTTAATATTTTTGCTTTAATATTTGTCAGCACTATATATTTTGTGGTGACAGTTCAGATTTTTTTTTCTCAACACACACACATAATTTTCTTATTTTCCAAATGTCTGACAGTCCGCCAAATGCTCAAACATTTTATTCCTTTATACACTCACACACACATACAAATATAATACGTACTTAACTACCCTTAATGCGCATAAATTATTTTTATTACCTGTCATAAGTTCGTCGGAGGAGGGTGGTGGGGAAAGGACATTAGCAAGTAGTGAGAGTGGGTGAGAAAGAGAAAGAGTTAGGGTTGTAGGTTAGATTATTATAAATCGAATGGTCGGCCAAACACAAAGGCAAGTGACACACAGTTATAACAAAAATATTTTTTTAATATTTTTGTTTAATAAATACTCTAGATATTTGTGCATTATATATTTTAATTGCCAAATAGATTCATACAGATAGAAAAAAAGATGAGTTTTTATGCGATACAGTTATAGAAATATCTATCAGATGGTTGTTTTTATAGCTGTATCATTTATAACTATTATATTTTAACATTGACAGCAGATTGAAGATATTTATTAATACTGTTTTATTTTTTTTTTCTGTTCATAATGGATACAAAATTTTTTCTATCTCATGTAATTTTACAAAAATTATTTAGGATTGTTCGCAGTGGGCACTCATTATGATGACAAATGCACTATATTTTGGAAGGTAGTTTTATGTGTATACGTTTTGTTATTTGAAATGTTTTAATTTGCGTCTCAAATCCTTTTGTTGAACATTTTTTATGGTTTTTATTTGAAATCTTTTTTAAGTCTGGTAATTTTTTAATGTTGTACAGCGATCCAATTGAAGCGTTGAATTGAAATTTCTAAGGATCAAAATGATCCAAATCGATCTTTAATTGAGCGATCTTCATCCCAAAATTTACATAAAACAAAGTTTGTGAAAGATTTAATCGACATTTTTTAAATGTTTGAAAGAGTGCCCCGGTAGACTAGCTGGTAGCGAGCTAGTCTATCAGCGCCGGGGTTGCGGGTTCGATTCCCGCCAGAGACTCTTGTTTCTTTCCTGCAGACAAGCATAAATCTTCGCGGGATAAACTTAGGAAATTAAAAAAAAAAAAAAAAAAAAAAGATCTTTTACACAGTGAGACAAAAAAAAATTAAGTGAAAATACCTGGGATCTTATACCATTTTTCTGGTAGGCACTTTGGAGTACAACAACAGTCTGTGTTTGGAATTTTCAAAACACCCGAAAAATCTTTAGTTACGGGAAAACCCCGATTTTTCATACCCGTATGCCCTTTATCACCCTGTAACTTAGGTGAATACCAAGCGATTTCGAATTTTTTTGGCAGATTTAGAAAGAAGAAGCTTAGACCAGTGAACCAAGGTGAAGGCGTTTGATCAGCGGCGGCGGCGAGGGCGGCGACGGCATAATTGATCAGTGGCGTTTGCGGCACTGATTCGGCGGCGGCTTAAATGTCGGCATGCGCCGATCGGCTTGGTTCTCTGGCTTAGACCTTTTGAACGGTATATACTTTCTTAAAGTACATTTCAGATACATGATTGTATTTTTACACCAAATGTATTTTTTACGCGTTTTTCCTCATTTTTCTATTTTCTGGCCGTTATTAAACATTATTTTTGTATAGAAACCGTGCTATTTACGGTTTTATTTCAAAACTATAATTGATACAAAATAAAACGAGGGTTTTTGTTTAAAAATCCGTTGAAAATTAACTGATTTATTCAACTTAAAAAAAAAACAAATTCGTTACAAAAAAAAAAACAACAATTTCTAACGATTCCGATCAAAAATGTTTGCTTGGCCTATTTCTTTTTAATTTAACGTCTTCAGTATCTCGTTTAAGTGACCAGCAATACTCTGAACGCATTTCTATTTTATTTTTTTCCTTTTGAAACGTCGTTCCATTGCAATTAGTTCCTAGTTAAAATGTTCGCCTTGTTCATCGCTAAAATGGCCTAGGTTGTCTGGAAAAACTCCAAATGCGAAAGCGAGTGTCTTAAAAATATTTTTAAAACTCTCAGAAATACTAAGAAGGAAAATTTCGGACTTTTTTCCAATATTTTTCATACTAATTTTAGTTTTTATGACCAAGTGCTCTTTAATAATGTTATTCAGGAACTCGTCTGACGGCAGCTAAAGTGAGAAGGCGTATAGTACTGAGTATCCAGAGTACATGCACTCTAGAAATAAGTTTACAATCCGATAACAAGAAGTCGCTGGATCTCAACTGTATTGAGACGGCCTAGCGGTTTGTTGGCAGCCATACCTCTAGGATCAAAAGCTTTGGCCTAATAAGTCAACGTTCTTCAATTCAAACGATTAATGTTATGGTAAAATAGTTTATGCTAACTGATCTTAATGGAAGTGGCCGTAAATGATAATTTAAGTTTATTCATGACCAATTAATCTAGGAATATTATATTTTCACCAAAGAAAATGTTAGAAGCTGTTCAATGTGTTCGTTTTTTAAAGTAGTATTGGATTTTCATCATCATTTGGCAAATCCTTAAGGCTAGCTTACACTATCTCACAAGTCTTGCGCATTCCATAATACTTTGTGAGATAGAAATCTAATGAGTTTTGTTCCGACTTTAAAAAAATCTAGTTTAACATATCATAACAAAGTATAAGCTTGAAAAAAATACAACCCTGATCCAATAAAAATTATTATTGTTAAGAAATTTTTCAAAAAACGATGAAGTCGTATGGGATGTCGTATGGGTGTAAACTAGCCTTTAAAGATCAAGTAGTTTTTATGCTCTCTCGAGAATTAAAAGTCAGACAATTTAGAAACTCTACCCGCAAGTCATAATCTATGTTTTTTAACATCAGATTTATTTTGTTGAAAAACGTTTTAGGAAAAATCCTCATAAAATTTAAGGCTCAACTTGTTCCTCTATCTGTATTAACTATTCAAAATAAACCTCCCCTAGTTTTATGCATTTGTCATCTGTTTGATTATGAATATTTTCGACATTTCCATTCTATTCTGTCATACAGTTGCAATCACATTTATGTGCAACGTTTTAATATTTTTTCATGATTATTTAGAGGATGCAGTGACGCTGTTTCGAAAAAGTTTTTCCAATAAATTGTAATTATTGTAAAATA
This sequence comes from Pollenia labialis, assembly GCA_949318255.1. Taxonomy (NCBI): domain Eukaryota; kingdom Metazoa; phylum Arthropoda; class Insecta; order Diptera; family Polleniidae; genus Pollenia; species Pollenia labialis. The sequence goes on from OX439141.1 coordinate 22,381,029, forward strand.
AAAATTAACATTTTAGACATTTGATTTCGTATGATTACAAAAGTTTCTATAGAAAAAAGATTTTTTTTTTTTGCAAATAAATAAATATTATTTATGGTAGGTAATTACTTTATATGACTTTAGAAATGAAATGAAATAATGGATTTTAAATAAATTAAATAGTAGAAAATTTAATTAATAAATATAATGGAATAACAGCCAATTTCACACAGCTCAGTTAATTAAGGGATAAATTTAGTTTTATTATACATACTTAAATAACACTAAAACGAACTTAAAACCATCCTGAATGGGATTTCTTTCGCAGATCAATCCCGGAATTTCTTAAAATAAGTACGAAATTCTTAAACCAGGTAAAAAAAAAGAATAAACTTTTTGTTGGTAGTGCCACTCTGCGAGTAAAATTACAAAGTGAGCGTTTAAATAGCATTTAAATGATGAAAGTTTGTGGAAAACACTACAACAACAATAAAACAACAATACAAGACGAAAACTCATTTTCAAGTTAAAAAAGTAAAATTGAGAACTTTTGCTTCTCATTTAGTTTATATTTTCAGTTGTATGTGTACATTAAGTTTTCAAAGTAAAAACCATATCGGGAATGATGCTGGTCAATTATAATTAAAATTCTGCAACATGTTAAACCGGGAAGTAAATCAATCATTTGAAAATTCTCCTTCCAATTTCACTTTTAGTTTATTTCAAGTACGAATTCGGGATTGACTGAACTTTATAATACTTGAATCAAGCGCATTTTCAGATTGATACAATTATAGTTTGGTTTAAATTAATCACATTTTCGGTTTATTTCAAGTAGGAATTCGGGATTGAATATGGATAAGTTAAGTATTTCGCACTTGAATAATCCGCACTTGAATCAATCTTTCTGTACTTGATTCAAAAAAAAAAAATCCTTAATCCCCGTACTTTTAATACCGCTTCGAATTGATTTGAGTACGGATGGATTGATTTTTCTTTTGAGTGTACTTTAACTTCCTATTAACAAAATGTTTTTGACAGTAATAATTTATAGTTAATTATAAATTAACTTGGAGAAATTGGCCATAAATGCGATTACATATAAAATTTTGTGAAGGATTCCAATGACCAAACATCTAAATCAGGGTTAGGAAAACTGAATACTAATAAGATTGGCAATAATTTTTCTTATTTATGAGTGATCGACTTTAAACATTTGGATAAGCTTAAAGCAAATAAAAGCTAAAAACCTCGACCGTTTGCCCATTCCTGGTCTAAATGATATCGTTTTATAGTTTTATTAAAATAAACGTTTATTTATTGTTAAATTTAGAATCAAAATTTGCAATGAGGCTTGATAAATTTATAGATCTGCATTACAAAAAAAGTTTAAAGTTAAATAATGACCAGTCTTATTAACATTTAGCACCAATGTACGAGTCAAAGTTCGAGTCGGACTTGAAAAATTTGAGCGGTTGGAGTAGGAGTCGGAATTACAACTATTTTTCGACGACTCCACAGCCCTGTGGTGAACACAAACACTGGTTTCCCCAGGAATCTCTCCCTTATGTCTTGAATTCTCTAATATTGACAAAGAAAACTCCTCCTCCTTCTTATTAGCAGTTATTGAATTCTAGATCCAATCCCCTCTCATGAGTGCCTTTCGGTCAGTACCCAGTTATCACTCAGATCACTGTCCTAATCCGTTCCCTATTTTATGTTTATACGTAGCATAAAATCCTGTGTTTCTATACCAAAATCTGGAATGTATTTATGGGTGTTAATATAATTTGCGGTAATTGAACCTACGTGGGAGCTTTGGTCCATTATGGACCTATTCGTGAAAGAGTAGTGTTCACACAAGTTTCTTCGAAATGGTGTTTTAATAAGCCCGATGGAAATTGAAGTTGCAAAAATTCAACTGCGGCTGTTCTTGGCAGGGTCTGAAATACTGCAGTAGAAACCAAAAACTGTCGAACAAAAAACGAAAAAGAGTGTACAAATTTTTGATTTTTTAACTGTTTATTTTTATTTTTAATTTAATATTTATATTAAATTTAATTTTTATATTATTAATATGAAGAAAAAGCAACAGTTGTTTTTTTTTTTTGGCCAGTGACAAATTAAGAAATGGAAGAAATTACAGTTTTTCTACTTTGACTGTAGATTTTAAATCGCTGGTTCTGGACTTTTTTGAGCATTGCAGGCCGTATGTAACAAAAACCACGAACAATGGTAGCCCCTAGATATTATTACTTGCTGGTTAATCATTATAAGCCAGTGACTTCAAGTAGCCCCCAAAGGAATAAAACCAGAGGTGTCAATTCGCAATGCCTTGGTGGCCAGTTGACATATTTAAATCTCCAAACTCACTTCCTGCCAAATTTTAATTGCAATAACTAGTTCTCGTTAGGACCAGCGTCTCGCCAGGATCAATAGGTTTAAGATGTTTAGCCGAAGCTCGAAATAAGGTCAATGCTCCGCCTACATTTGCAAGAAATACTATCCAATGAAGCCACCAGCGGGCAAATCGCACCAAACAGTGAATTTTTCTTAATGTAGAGGAGCCTGTAGGGTCTGTTATAGATTCCTGCTACACCATATGTGGGAATTTTGTTTCCTAACAAGCCCGTTAAGCCCAAAATGCATTTCATTGTTTAACACAATTTTGCGATAAAACATCGATGATTGCCTTTCTAGGAAATTTCACTAATTTGTTAGCGTTATTCATGCGTAAATCTATTTATTTATGATGATTTGCCAGAGTAGAAAGTTCATAAAAGCCAAAACTGAACGCTGTATGACAATTCGGTTTGCAACTTACCCTTTCGTAAGTTCTATTGGGCTAAAAAGCTTTTTAGCTTATTTTTATGACATTTTAACTATTTTAACGATTTACGGAAACAGGAAAATACGCTGTTTATAGCGATACATTATATTTTATAAGTACAGATAAAAACCTATTTAAGATAAATTTCCTTTCCTGACAGCTTTTATGTAGTTAATTCTTTAAATAACTTTTATTGGGGATCAAGTCTAAGAACCCATTAAATTAAATTATAACCAAATAATAATTATTAAATTTTCCCGAAGAGCATAAATTCAATTGAAATCAAAACCTTCTTCGTGGTTCTGTTTTTTTTACTCCAGATACGTTAATGGTTTCCCCTTCCTTTTCTAAATACCTACTAAAGCTCCAGCAAGAAAAAAAAAGAAAGAAGACAAGAAAGAATAAAGGAAATACATATATCTTTTGAACAAAGAAGAAAATCATGTTATAAATTCCAATGAATCATTTTAAGTACTAAATAATGTCCTTTTTCTTTGACACTTTTAAAATGAAACCTTATCAAGCACACATCACCACATTAACGACTCAAATCTTACACACACACTCACGCACGCACACATACACACACACCAAGAACAAATAGAAATTCTCAGTCTCACACAATGAATGCATAACAGAAATAAACTTCTTTTAAACCCCCCAAACCATTGAGTAACTCAAATAACAACGACAACAATATTAAATGGATTGATAGAATGATTTAATGTTTTCAATAAAAAGCAAAAACGAATCCAACAACCAACATCATTTTAAATGGTCATACTCGTTCAACAAACTTCTGAAGCAAATGATATGAAACGTGTTTAATGTCTAATACCATTTCGACAATTTCAACTCACACTCACATTTTGTGCCATAGAATTCTAGATTGAAGCTGTCGAGTGTAAGAGAACGAACTGTATATGTATAACTAAGATGGAAATAAAGATGGCTGCTGTGTATTAAATGCCATAAAAACGGTCATTCGCATGTTCAAATGACATTTAATATGTCAAATAAGGGTTACTCCTTAGATTCCTTTTTTTTTACTTCCACTTACCATTATCAAGTTAAAATTCTATTTGATTGTATGTTGCTTAGTTATTTGTTTGTGTGTGAGTGATTGCCATTTGATGTTTTTTTTTTTTTGTTGCGAGTTTCATCTACTTTTGTCATTTTTATTTATTTGTGTGCATGTACACTGGGTGAGAGAGAAAAGTCTGCACTTTGAATCTTAAACAAGTACAAAGTGGTCCAAAAGGAGCGAACTTTTATATTTAAATACGATGTATACCCACATCACAATAGTGCCGAGAGTATTATGCGTTTGGGCTAATGTTTACAGCACCTTACAATATTGGTTTTATATACACCTTTTAGTATACCAATCGACTGGGAATCACTTGTTAAATTGATCTAACGATGTCCGTCCGTCTGGCTGGTTGGATGTCCATGTCAACCTTGTGTACAATATAATGATATTTCGTTCATAAGTTCTAATTGTCACAAGTACCAAGCCTGCTGGATATGGGGAGAATCGGGTTATAATATCAACAGCCCCTATATAAACTTGTTTCCGAAATTCAGTCATTGTGACCACTAACCCATCTTATTATGTTGGTTTAAATTTAAATTAAATTTATTTTTTTTTGCAATCTAAATCATCTTACAAAATTCAAAAGATCCCGAACGGACAATACTCCCAAAAATAGCTCTCAATGCCATAACTTCCTTATAAATGTTCTCGCTAACATACAATTTGGCGTGCAGGTTGCATAACATATATTGGCGTTACTCAAAACGGTTTAGTTTATATAATAAACTAAAAAAAAACCGAAATTCCCAATGATGACCCAATTTAACTTTTCAACTCACTTTCTTTCCATGCCGATGTTACAGTATTGTGTTATAAGTTTATTTTATTCAAAACAGGAATGGATAGAACCAATTACTAGCAAAATAAAGTAAATAGTTTTTTTGTTTTTCGTTCACATTAAAAAAATAAACTTTATATACATTTGTAGCCTTGATAGGTCAATGAGACCTTATAAATTAAAAAAAAAAAAAAAACAATAATTTTTTTAGCAAAATTTTGAAATGTTTGTTTTTTAAAACGGCCAAACGGAAATCGCCATGTGATATAACAAGGCAAGGCATAGAATGGACACCTCAGGGAAGCCGAAGAAGGGGTCGCCCATCAAAAACCTGGCGCAGATTAGTGCACGTGGAAGCTGCAGAGGCTGGAGTATCCTGGGGCCTGATTCTGGCAGTCGTGATCGAGTACATTCTCGATTCGATAGCAATTTAATATCTATGTATTTCAGTCAATACTGAACGAATCGGAACTATTTTTTCAGTGTTGTAAAGCATTAATTTGAGTTTCACAATACTGAAAAAATAATTTCGATTCGTTCAGTATCGACAGAAAGAAGCCGTAAGCGATTAAAATCTGTCCACAACTTTTGATTTTATTCACAAAATATGAACATTTTTAAATAAAATAAAAATATTCTTAAACGCCATATTCGTATGGGAGTCCCCCTAAGGAGTGAAAACAATGTTAAGATAATGTTAAGGGCGAAAAACTAATGGAGGTCGGTTATACATATTATCCTTCTAGGGGCGACTCCTAGGCAGTTATGGGACTTTTTCTCCAATATATATTTTTAGTCTGTATTGAACATTTTGTAGAGGAGCCCCCTTAAGGAATAGTGATGACGGGTAGGTTTGTTAGGAATGAATAATGGAAATTAAAAATAAAGTAGAGCTGGTCATATATTTGATACATCTAGGGCAACAAGTGGAACCTAGGGGCATCCTAGGCGCTGCAGAGGCCACATTTAAGAATTTAATTAAACCGCCATATTTGAATGGAAGCACACCTAATTAATGGCAAGTATGTTTTAAACAAATTTTAAGAACTAGAAACTAATGGATGTTGGTCATACATTTTGCTACCCTATGGGCGACTCCTTGGCAGTAATCGAGGTTTTTCTTTAATGCAGTTCTAGTCTGAATTGAACTTTTTGTATGGGAATCGATATAGCGAGTAGGTATGTTAGAAACAAATGATGTCAATATAATACCTATATAAATTGGGGTCGGTCATATATTTGATCCATCTAGGGTCATCCTAGGCGTTGCAGGGGTCAACTAAAAGAATTTGAAGGGCAGAAACTAACGGAGGACGGTCATAACCAAACTATTTGCTTCAAATTTAAAAACTTTTACGCTGGGTTTTCGAGATGTGGCTTAAGTTTTAACTTATTTTAACGTTTTTCTTGGGATTTTTGCGGCGAAATGTAATTTTTTTTATCATTTCATTAAAGACCAACATTTTAAGCAAAACTAAGCTGTTCCGTCAAAATGTTGTATACAAAGTTGATGATGGCGGCACAAATCTGTTTTCAGATTAACAAAACCTACATAGTTTAACTGAGATTACAAAATACCAGCATAAGTGAAATCGTTCTATAGAGTCTATAGGGAACGATAAATAATTTTGTCTTTCGATTTTCAGACCCTTGTGAAAGCTCATCCTTGCGAAATCGTTTTTTTTTTGTCACCAACTGTTGTAGAATAGAATAAATGCGGCGAATCTGAGCATTAACTTAAGCTTTACTGTGGGTATTTTAAAATGTTTATGTGATATTGATATCCGGTTAAACTTGGACGGGCAAAACTAATTTAAAAAAAGTACGCAGTTATCATAAATAGTTCCATAAATTTCAGAAAAACAATTTTGAAATACATATTATGTGCATACATATGTTTCAAGTAAATTATGCAAAAAATTAAAGTGTACAAAGCTATAAAAGTAACGAAGGCAATCTCTAAAGCTTTTGGAAAATAGAGTAACTGGATTAAAAAAAAAACCATATTAAAAACAATATATAAAAAACATTCTATTATTGAGTATAAAATTTAAATAAAATAAAATTTTTGTAAAAGCTTTTAATAATTTTTGCGGAAAAAATTCGCTTTTTTTATTTTTATTTTTTTTTAGTTTTTCTTAAACAGGACAAACAAGACCCCATAATATAAAAATATTGGGTTAATTTTTCTAAAAAAAATGCCATAAGATTTTTTTTTTATAAATCCTTGAGGATTATAATTATATCCTATTTACGTCGGAATACATACTTTAAACTGTTTGGATTTAATTAACAATGCTTTTCTGCTAAATAAAAATATACGCTTCTTTTCAAAAAATCCAAAAAGTTCAAGGGTCGAAAATTCGAAAACCTGAGCTAACTTTTTAAAACCCTTTAGCAGATTTGCTCTACCAGTGGACTAGTTTCATGTCGCGTTTCAAGTATTGAGGCTGGCTGAGATGACCCGAATTTTGTTGCACTGTGTTATAAGTTTTTAAATTTTGATTAAAATTGAAAAAAAAATTAAAACTTTATGAAGTTTTCAACAGGAAAAGCAAATAATTGTTAAGACATACATAATTGAAGTGCAGTGTCCTAAATGTGCCGAATTATCTCATCCTTTAGCTCTTCGAAGTTACTTAATGAAACAATCCAAATACATAAGTAGTACCTTAATAAACATACCTTAAATTCGATAGTTGAACTCATGATCTAAGAAAACTATTTACTGTAAAGGAAAACTTTTACAATACATATAAATTACGACACACATTATGCCACCGGTCCCACTCACAAGATTACATTTGAACGGATTTTTTGAAGGTCACAAATCAAATATCAGAGTATGGGAACTGTAAGAAAACATAAACTCACAGCTTATTGTTGTTGTTGTTTTTGTTTAAGTTTTGATATCATTACAAGTAAAACCAGTGCTTATAATTCTTATTCGCTTAACAGTTTTAGTTGCATAATTTTCTAAGTTTTTCTAAAATCTTTGAATGAAGTTTTCTGATGATCTGGCCTTAGCAACTACTGAAATACGCATAGGAATAGCTTATCCCACCAACAATAAATTTCGTGTTTATCAGTATGAATTAAGAATTTAGAACATTTAAACAAAAGCTTGTCAATAATTTTTGACTCCCAAGAAAAAGTTTGATGGGAAATATAGTAAAAATAACTTTACATCCGTCCCTCGTAATACATTGCCGTATGTGTACAGTAAATCATTTTAGTTTGATGTGCGTAAAGTGCGTTCAATCCTTATTTATTTTCTTTGTGTGTGTGTGTGTGTGTGTCTATATGTGTAAACATTTATAAATAAGTGTGTGTATTGTTTAACATACATAAATCTGTCACTTTGCTTTCAGTTCATTCTTTCTTTTCAGATTTCATCCTACTTTTCATTTCACATTTCTCTTTGTAGCTGTTGTTGTTGTTGGCTTAAATGCTTGCCATATTTTATTTTTGTTATGGATCTTTTCTTGTTGTTGGTTCTGTGTTTTATATTTTTCTGATATGCCTGCCTTTTTAAAAGACAGTATGACATTTGTGTTTTATATTTGTATATTATGGGTGTGCGTATGAGTAGATGTCACTGTGTTGGTATTATTGTATATTGTATTGCGACACTGCGCCTGTCAATTTATAACAAAAATTATGATCCTGAAAAGTAGATTATCCTTGATTTATTGTCGCATCATTTCAAATGATAAGTTAAAAGACGGTAAATGAAATTTCCCGTGTACGATGTTTAAAAAAACATATGTATGTATGAATGTATATTTTTATATATGTATATACTAGCTGTTTGGTCCTGGCGCTGCTCGGGATTTTCTTAATAAAAAAAAGGAAATACTGGAAAACGTAAATATCACGACAACAGCGTGATATATACCTCCCGAACATGAGTTGCTGGCTTTTGTCAGAATTCTTATCGAAAGTCCGCGCAGGTTTTTGATTTTGCATCCAATATCTAACCAAAATCATTTCCGTATTATATAAAAGTTTGAGAAGAAATCAACACTATATGTCCGAAGAAATTAAGCAAATTCATTAGATTTGTCAAACTTAATTCTATACAAATTTTGACAAAAACTCAAAAGTAAAATTCAAAGGAATTTTTCGGAATAAATTCTAATAAAATTTAAGAAACTTATCAGACTTTTTAATACTTTTTACGGCTATAAGTAACATTGCCGGATTATATTGGGGCAGGATATAATATGGAGACTATACTTAAAATAGTTTTTTTTTTAAACGTAAGATTATGAGGAGACACAGCTAACGTCAAAATTTCGGGACATTCTGCTTAATGTTTCATGGAAAATTTGACTCTGTGTGGTAGAGTAACCAACACCTAAAAGTAGCAATTTGAATGCATAATCCTATCAGATTATAAACTCGCCTCTTGTTTAGTCCCCTTGTACAATGTGACTGACAGAAGGCAGACAGACAAAGTTTGTAGGCGAGAGAGGAAAAAAGTAACAGCACCTCAGGCCGAACTCTCTCATAAGTGGTGAAAAATTAGCACTTTTGTGAAAGGATCTCGAATTTGGGTTTGAACTGCAAACACCACGTGATCTCCGAAGGTATCTTATCAACGAAAAAGCGAAACTCAGCTAAAATAATCTTCTTGAAAGAGAGAAAGAATTTACCGCAAATGGCATACTTTCAGAGGCATCTTTGAATAGTCAGTTTGGTGCCATGCCACCAGCGTCTACTGACTCCCATTGTACCAGCTAGAATCTCTGGTCAACCGTTATCTTTCAATATTAGTTCTTTGCTAAATCTAAGGTATTAAATGCACCGGATTTCCCCGGATTATGTAACACCAAAAGTGACAATATCCTCCAGATGACCATATTAAAACAATGCTGTAAAAATATATATAAACAATAGCTGACCCGGTAAACGTGATTTTGCCACAAAACTCATTTCTTTTAAATATTACATTGTCTGCATGCCAAATTTCAAGAAAATCGGTTGATTAGCTAAGAAGATATAGGAAGGGGGAGCTTTTAATCCTCTTGTTCTATTTAACGCCCTTAATCAAAAAAATTATTGGCTATAGTTCTTTTCAGCTGAAACACTACTTTTATGCCAAATTTCAAGAAAATCGGTTGATTAGTTAAGAAGATATAGGGAGAGGGAGCTTTTACCCCACTTGCCCTATTTCACGTCCTATTTCCTTTCAGATGTTACAGTGCCTTTATGCCAAATTTTAAGAAAGCCGGTCGATTAATTAAGAAGATATATGGAGGGGGAGTTTTTACCCCTCTTGCCCTATTTGACGTCCTCTAGCCATTTGAAATATTACGACATATTATCACACCTAACATATACACACACAGAATTTCATAAAAATCGGTCAAGCCATTTCGGAGGAATTCAAAATGCAGGGCATTTTGTTGATATTTGTATGGGAATTAGGGTGATCGATTATTCGACTTTTTTCAATAACCGGTTTTCGAATATTCCGAATAGTTGCTATTTTAAAAAAACCGGTTTTCGGTTAAGCATTTTTAAAATAACCGGTTAACCGGTTTTTATTCGAATACCAAAACATACAAAAATCAAATTAGTTTTTGTAATAAAAAGTTAATTAGAATAAAAACAAAACAATTCACGAAGGTAAGGAACCAACAAAATACATAGATATGACAAAAGGTATGTTCAGACCTAACAAATATTTGACGATAAAATCAAACAAAAGCGTGACCAGTAAATTGATAAAACTAAAGCAGTATTTTAAATAATTTCTAGTTTTTTGCTAAACTTTATGTATATCTAAGATGATAATTGCATTTATGTATAATGTAGTTACGAAACCCTTAAATAATGTTTGGTCTAGCCAAACGTTTTGCAAAAGCAAACAATTCTTTACGCTAGGAGTCAAACATTTAATAGGTGTGAACATAGTTTTAGAAATTTTTAAAAACATTGGTTTTAAAAATATAGGAATGCAATAAATTTATTATTTAACATATTTTCCTAAATTTATTGTAAATGAGTTTTAATTTGTTGCTGGTTAAGCATGTCTATATGAAGCAGTAAACTTCAGCCATATTTTTGAAAAGTGGCAAGCAAAACCTCTTATCCAGGGTTATATATTTCAATTATTTTTGTTTCAGCATTATAGAAACAATAGTAATATGCTTTTTGTATGAAATATCTGTCAATTCGTCGATCACACAACTTAAACCCTTCCAGGACATTTTTGATTCCTTCAATTTTATTTTAAGTTCTTGGTGTTTTAATAAATAAAACTGATGAATTTTCCCATAATGTTGATTCCGTAACGTTTTTTTGTAGTACTTTATATTGTTTTTGGTTTTTGTTACAAGAACACACGCTTATATAAGCGATTTGTATTTACATTGCTAATAATGTTTTTTTGAGTTTTGTTTCATTTTGTTTTGACATTTTTTATAAAAAGTTTAAGTTTGCAAATATTCAATTAGAAAAATACTTAAATTACGGGTGCATTTAAAACAAAAGTAAGGAATAAGTATATAAATTACACTTTACTAAAATAACCGGGTAATTTTACTAAAATAACCGGTTTATTCGATATTCGAAAAATGGACATTTTAAAATATTCGACTTGGGCAAAACTAAAATAACCGGTTAAAACCGGTCGAATACTATTCGATCGATCACCCTAATGGGAATACAGTGCACTCGCGATAATATGAACTAATAAAAACAAAGCCAGTTCACTTTTGCAAGATTGTTCATATTTGCGAATGGCATCTAATGTTCTAAAATTTCTGATTTTTCTTTTGAAAGTTCAAAACTTATGTTTTTTAAATTCATATTTACTATCGTGAGTGCACTGCATAAAGGAAAACCTAAATGCCATATCTCCAGAATGACTAGGCTGATTGGCCCGCAAATTTCACATAAACCATTTACAGACTTCATACCCAGAATTGTATGAACACTAATAACAGAAAAGTGGTTGAGTTAATAAAGAAGAAGAATTTGCAACTTAATCAATATTGATTTTAGAATTTTCTCCATTTTGTTGCGTCCTTGAGGCAAATTTCACTATTGATAATTTAATAGTTTGAAGCAAGCTTTTAACTATATATCTTTCTTGATTTTTTCTTTGAAGATTGGGATGCCCTGGTAAGCTAGTAAATAATCTACTGGTCTGTTAGTGTGAAGGTTTCGGGTTCAATTTCCGCTCGTTTGTATCACTTCAACAGGCTGAAAATCGTTGTTACTATTGTTCATTAAATCAAGTTAGAGTATAATTTGTAATTGTATAATAAATCTTTAAAGATTGACAACTGTTTTCTTAAAAAAAAAGATTTTCGTAAATTGTAATTTGTTTTTTTTTCCTAAAAGTTGTCATCTGCTTTTATATGACAGTTTCTTGGAAATTAGAAGGCAGAGCAGAGCACCTTTCATAAAATTTCTTTCGTATAATTTATTTTGACATATTTCTTTGATATGATTTTGTTACTATTTGACCATGTATTTTTTACATTTCATTTTAATTTATTTCTCATTAATTTTAACCCTCGATTAAAAACATCTTTTAAAAAACAAAACGGCCTCTAACTCGTCCTTGTTTTCCTCATGACATTTCAGAATATTCTTCTTTTTTTTGTGATAACAACACATTGAGCGCGTATGTCAAATAATTTAGTCGCTATTGTTACTAGAAATTTTTGGGTTTCTTTTTTCTATTAAAACATTTCAAACATTAGTAAGAGTTACTATAAAATAAATATAAAAGATTTGTGTGGGTTTCGTTTATTTAACTAAAAAAAAAAAAAGAAAATAACAAAATAGATAAAGGTGCGTTTGTATTTTTGTATCTGTGAGAGTGGCAGCAATTCAATGGGATTCAATTTCTTACCATCATCGTCATCATCAGCAACGTGAACATTCTAGATTTGCTTTTAAGCGTTAGACACAAATCAATAATTTATTGTTTTTAACATTTTAAGTGATTGAATTATGTGCGTGAGAAAACGAGACATTTGAGCGGTATTTGTACTAAAAATCTCTTAGAATGAGTCAATGGTTTATTGATTTCATTCTTGAGTTTCAAAAGGAATTTTGTATGTATTTGTTAGACATATATCGACAACAACACATAAATAAATAAATAAATAACCTTTTAAAGAAATTAGTTGGCATTTATCTATCACCAAGAGGAGATTTCAAAGGAATAGACAGGCGTATTTAGTATTTTTTTTTTTAGCTGCGTACTCTGTTTAAAGTTATCAACAATCTATTTCGTTAAAAACGGCTACTTCAAGCAAAATATTTTAATATCATACAGTGTAATGCTCCCTCCCCCCCCCCCACACCCTTATGAGAGAAAATGTTAGCTGGTACCGGCAGCATTTTAAAGAAAAGAATTTTAATTCCTAATATGGACACATTTGCTGTCCGGTCAAGAGAGATTCATCTATATTTCTAATAAGTTTTATTCGGTGTTACGGGAGTCCGGTGCCCCTGAAACTTCTGTTCCAGCCTGTATATTCGTGCGACGGTTCAAGGCGTATCGTGGTGGTTGTTGTGTTATATTCAAGTCGCGGGAAGGGCAAGTTGCTCAATGTGGAATCCAACCAATATTCCGTTATGCATATCAGTAGGAGTACTTAATAAGCTCCGCATCTTGCCAAGGTGCAAGAACATGATAAAATGCATTTTTTCAATTAGAACCTTTGCTCCTTTTGTTTCGTCTTTGTGGAGGAAGGTGGAGGAATGGGGCTAGGCGAATTTTTTCTTATTCTTATCCCGCGAAGCTCTGTACTGATAGACTAGCTCACTACAACTAGCCTATCGGGGCACCCTATCTGCTGTTAAGAGCACCATGAGGTAAGGCTGCATGGCATTCAACAGATAAATCTGTATTCCTAATAAAACAAGGAAATAGCTAGACTTGCTTATTTTGTTTGAAAAACAATAAAACAACAAATTTTAGTTTGTATTCAATAAACCTTTATTAGAGAAGATAAACCAATCCAAATTTTTAATTAAGTATTAACTTGATTTCAAAATTTATTTCTTTTTTATAAATTATAACGAAACTCTTTAACATTTTCGTAAATAGTCTTTGGTCTTAAAATCCCAGAACAGCACCATTAATATTATTTCTAGTCATAAAAATTTATGATGGCCATAAAAACAAAATCAATTTTTTTTTCTTATTTTTCTTATTTTACACACAAAATTTTTAATCAATAAATATTAAATTTGTTACGCTTAAAATATTTAATACTGAGAATAAAGAAGAGATGGAATGTAATAAAAATGATATAAAATCTAAAGGTTAAACTAAGTCAAACAAAAGAAGAGGAAAAATTAAAACCAATTTAAAACAGAGATTCTCAAGCTAAAGAAAAACCATAAAAAGAATAAAATCTTAGTCCAAACTGAAGTCTTTCATTTAAGCGCTTCCTACAATTAAACTTAGCTAATTTTCATCGAAAAATCATCATTAGCGATAAGATCCACGAGTGTACAATACATTCCAAAAAATTACTATTTAATGTGGATTTTGACGTTAACGGTCCGCATATTTTTGAAAACGACTTTGGCAAGGTCCTTTGCAAAACTATTATTATCTGTTCGGAAAAGATGTGAAAATATCAAACTATACCAAACGTCAAAGTCTATATAAAAAAACTCTAATATTTTTGTCAGCGTTTTTTTTATATGAAGTTTGACATTTGCTATAGTTTGGGATAACAAAAAATTATCAGGTGAAGACCCCATGTAAAGAGCGTTTGGTGAAATAAATTTATTACTGATCCAGTGGTATTACACGTATTTTCTTGGGGGCTATTAAAACTGATATTACTTAAACAATTTTTGCAATTATGACTCATTTCATAATAAAAAGTGTTTTTAAGCCCGATAGGACAAGCGAAATGGACAGTTTGCAAAAGAACTGTTATACTGCGCATAACTTTTGACATTTGTCATACTCTTTTAACATATACTCTGGCATATAATCATTAATAGATACACCCTTAAACAACGACAACAAATTATTATAATTTACTTTAAAAATCAGTAAAAGAATCGCGCAACTTATTGATGCCAAACTGCGTTCACCGCTAAGGCTCATTTTCGGAAGAATGAAATCTTATAACAAAAAAATTACATCGTTTTTAATTTTGCGTATTTTCAAGGCGTAGAGGACCCTAGCTTAGGCTCCTTGGGCAGCCATCAAGTAGACAGCTCTTTTAGGCCTTTCAGTGATGTCAATGTGATACCCAGCGCCAATGTTTATCCTACAGAGCAGTTACTCAATATACCTCACTGCAGAATTCAAACAATTCGCTTTCATAACGAAAAGAAGAAGCAAACTTAGCTAGATCATCTAAACACACAAACACTGGCTTTCCCGAGGGATTAAAAAACTGTCGAACAAAAAACCGAAAATTTGTGTACAACTTTTAGCTTTTTGAGTTGGTTTGACATCGACTGTTTACATATAATAAACCAGAAGTAAGAGCAACAGATTTGTTTTTGGCCAATGATATATAAAGTATTGGAAGAAATGGCAGTTTTTCTACTTTAACTGTAGTTTTTAACCGCTGGTTCATTGTCATTGAATTCCAGAGTCATTCTCTCCTCATGGCTCCCCGCAGGCCTGTGTCTAGCTATCAGTGAGGTCTTTGCTCCAAAATGCTTCCTATTAAACCTAAGTAGAGAGTATGCCCTGGAAATGGAGCAGGTGGATTTACGAGTCCTCCCCAACTCTGCAAGTCTATAAGACTCGCGCCAAATGAGTCACAGTCAGCCATTGGAATGTTAACGAAGCCTGTTAACCGCCCGCCTTTTAGCAGAAATTTCCGTCTGCATGAAACTGCAGTTATCCGGCAGACGGAAGGAAATCTTTATTATCAGTTCCTCTCTGTTTAAACCCCCGCCAGCCCTTCTTCCTTTCTTCTAAACATAGATTCCAAATATAAAACTAAAACTCTGTCTTAACCCTGCTTTTTAAATCTGAGTAACGGCTTAGAAACTGCATACTTATTTTCCTTTTTTCTATAATTTATTCTCAAAAGTTGTAACCTGTTAGGGAAAAAATGTTTTGTTGGTGACTAAAACTGTATTGGTTATATTAGATTGGGAACCTCTGCTTTTGAAACTTTACTCCATTTAGCTGTCACATGAAATCGACAAATCTCAAAAATTATGATTAATATTTTATAATTACAACAAATTGATAAAATTTTATAAGAAAAAAAAACTATAAAATGAACAATAAAATGATATGAACCAAAATTCAAGAAAACTGAAAAAAATATACATAGAAGAATATTATAAAAGATGTAATATTAATACATGTTCCTTTTATTATTTTTCTCTATTAAATATAAGTAAAAAACTATAGTCGGTCAAGCACGTCCATATGATTGCCTACACCCTAATGTTTAGAAACAAATGTGTTATGAGGTTAGCATTCATTTAAAAGTTCTTTGTGCCGAATATTATTTCGATTTCTTGATCTTTTTGAGATGTGTTCTGCTTTAAATGATTTAAGGAAGGGGGCTAATATGGGACCCATGGTTAATTTTGAACCTACCAGCCCATATAACATAGAAGCTTTGGGAAAAGTTATTATGGCCAATTTTTATGTGAGTACAGACATCTATAAGAATGTTATAGCATTTAATGGGATGGTAACTACGATCAAATATGCACCGAGTCCAGAAAATTAGAGTAAGATGATTAAGATTGCAATCAAATTAGTTTGGACCAAATTTATGGGTCGATTTAAGAGATATTTCAAAGCCTCTTAAGTTTGTTGTTGCCGCTTGTTAGTATTTTGGAGCTCAGTCTCTTATTGCAAAACGACAGTTAAGTTTGCCCCAAAGACATGTCCTTAAGGAAATACTGCCAGCTTATTTCCCCAGACGGTCCTACGTCGGTAGCTAATAATATTTTTATACCCACACCACAATAGTGGAGAGGGTACTATGCATTTGTGCTGATGTGTGCAACACTTACAATCACTTTCTTAGTCGAACTAACGATGGCCGTCCGGCTGGATAGCTGGCTGGCTGTCCATGTAACCTTGTGAGCAAAGTACAGGTCGCACTTTTAGAGAAAAGTTGATAAAATTTGGTACATAGGTTCTTATTGACACAAGCCTAATAAACATGGGCCGAATCGTAGAACCACGACGGAAGAAAGGGGGAAATTTCTGCCTCTCAGAAACTATCAAACCGATTTTAATGACATTTAAATTATGGACACAAAACCTATGCAGTTTTTCAAAAATAGGACCACAAAGGGAGGTTTCTCACAAACTTGCAAACCGAATTTAATGACGTTTATAAACATAGATAAATCTATTATGTTTACGCGGTCCCTGATTACTGTTCAGGGGATCAATTATTGTTTTGTTGATTTAATGTTGTTGTTATTTGTTTTATTGTTATTGTTATTTATGTATACACTTACTTCTGTAAACCTCGAGTGTACGGTGCGTACTTAAAGAAAGAAAACCCCAACAATACAGATAAATAAAACCCAATTAATTTTTTAAACCCAAAAATTAAACCCCGTATTTTTCTCATTTTATTATTTTCGAGAAAATATTTCAAGGAAATCATTTTGGTCCTTCGAACCGGATTTAAACCCCCCGAGTCCTTGAAATATTTTCATGAAAATATATTTCTTTTCAGAACCCCAAGTGTTTCTCGTTTTTGGGATCATCATCAAAATATGGACAAATAAGCATTATGTGTTTTTAAATACTGTAGTGTAGGGTATCATATGGTTGGGTTTGACCGACTATACTTTTTCACTTGTTTTTTTTATTGTGCGACACTTTTTTCTTAAATTTTGCCCTTAAATCAGTTACGTCCAGCTTATATGCACAATGTGAGAGCTTTTACAAAAGAGCCTTTGTGCTTTGACACCGACGAAGGCACATCAGCCATTTAGATCGCGGTGGCAATAATACTTGCTGCTTACTTTGCAAAGAAAGAACAACCACTTTTAAGTTATTTGCAAAGAAATAAAAACAAATTGAAATAGCTTTTTAAAGCTGTTTTCCGCAAATGCAAATATCAAAGCTTGTGTGTTTGGGAGTAACTGCTTTAAATGTACCCACAATCGTTGCCAAAGCTGTTTAATTTTTCTGTGAAACGCTTCCACGTAGCTTCAGTGCTTGCTTTTGTTTTAAATGTACCCACAATCGTTGCCAAAGCTGTTAAATTTTTCTGCGAAACGCTCCCACGTAGCTTCAGTCCTGGCTTTTGTTTTTCCAAAAGGCCGAACACCATAAGCAATTTGCCAATTATTTTCCATTCCATGGATTAAAAGTTCAAACGGTTTTCGTGTTGCTATTTTTGCCATTTTTAATTCTAAAATTATAGAAACTTAAAAAACTCAAGCAATTTCTGAAAAAATATATAGAAACTAAGTTTTGCCGCCTTCTTTACTTTTAAAAATATTAGCAGCAACTACAAGTTTATGGTTGCCACCATGTTAATAATATGGCAATAGAAATAACAAGCTCTTAGGTAACAGTTGCCATACGTAATATAAATTTGGCAAATAATAATACAACTTTAGTTGTGTTGCCGTCCAAAGTCGAGCCATTAATAGGCTTTTTAGCTCCAAAATTCCGACTTGTACTTTGCGCACAAGGCTTACATGGACAAGAAGGTGTCCATTGAACAGGCTGGCCAGCTGGACGGACGGACAACATTACAACGATTCAAAAAGTGATGCTAAGTCGATCGGCAGATTAAAAGGTCTATCACCATTATTTTAAGGTGATACACACATCAGCACAAACGCATAATACCATCTCTACTATTTTAGGGTGGTTATTCAAAAACAACAAATTTAATAATTGAGATTGAAATCTTCAAAAAAAAAAATACACTATGCCAGCAAATATTGGAATTGGTAATAAAATAGAATTTATTTTAGAAAAAAAAAATTAATTTTTAAACATAAATCTATCATAATTTTTTTTTTTTTTGAAAACAAAAAAATATAAAATAAAACAAAAGATAGTTTAACTCACATGGCCAATAAAAAGGTCGGTGTCTAAAGTGCCAGGAAATAGGCCTCATAAACAAATTTTTGTTGTTGCTTTTTTAGTAAATTAGAAATCAATATAAAGAAATATTTGTAAAAAAAAAAAAAATTAAAGATCTTTTAAGAGTTCATATGAACAAAATCTACTCAAATACCAAAGATGAAAGGAAATCGTGCCGTATTTTAACCAATTGATGATCATAAATTTGATAAATTTTAAAAATTGTTGTTTTTTTCTAAAGGCTTTTGGGAGAAAACCAGACATCATAAAATTTTTCAACAGTTTTTTGTTAAAAAAAAAAAAAAAAACAACAAAAATCTTCAACTCATTTGAATTTAAATACAAAACTGTTATGGCCTGTTAATTTTTATTTTAGTTTGCTTTTTTCTATATTCTTCATTTTTATCGTTCTCCTACTTCTTCATTATCTATTTATGAAAATGTTGTAAATCATCATAATTTTCATATTTTCCATATGGCAGGAATAAATATTACGCAGTCGTAATTTAAAAGAGCAAAAAAAAAAACAAAAACAAAGATGAGACATGAGATGAAATGAATCCCACAGATTCTGCATCTGCTTAAATTTTCGATATTTTTTTGTAATTTTCTTCAATTAAATATCTGGTATGAGCAGGAGAGAGAAACAGAATGATTTAAAAAAGCCAAACAGATAGAAAAAGTCATGCTAAATTAGAAAACACAAAAATTTCCATCTTTTTTGACAGTTCATGTAATTTATGTTTGTGTCTTGCTGTGTTGTATCTAATATTTTGTATCTTTAACAGTCATAAAGTCAATTGTACTTGTATTTAGTTTTTGTTGTTTGCAGAAAAAGCGAAAGTGCAGTTAAACACAGTGACAAATTTTCACTTTTTCTGGCAACCTTGTTGTTTAGCTGATTAACGTGTCTGCACTTAAAACTGTTCCTCTTAATTGCTTAAAATATCTATCACCTAATTTATTTGTTTGCCTTCAGCTAGACACACACACACACACACCTACACATAGTGAGAAAATTTACTTATGCAACTACCACATAAGTTGCATGTTTCTAAGGAAATGGTAATAAAAATTAAAGAAAATTGCGTGTAAATTGTCAACAAAACCTCAAACTGTGTTGTGACTCTGTTAGTCCTTTTCAAAGTTGACTTAACAAAAAGGCGAGTCGGCTTAAATGTTTTGCCCTTTTCTTTTCTAGAGGTCACTTTTAAATAGTTTATTTCTGTGCATAATAAAAATTTACCTAATTTGTGCGCTATCATCATATTTATAACTGTGTGTTTTGTTTGCATTTCACTTTTTGATAATATTGTAATCGTCTTTCATGGCTTTAGGTTGTCCCTGCTTTAAAGGTTTGAGGATATAAATATTTTCCTAAACTGCGGGGTGTGTCATTGATTTTCAAAGGCCGTTTAGTCGGAGGGATTATGAATGCATTTTGGAGGGATTTTAAAGTGTTCTTTTGTGTTTATTAAAAATGTTTCTAATATTTTGCTTTTCCATTAACGAATTACGAAAATCTTACAAATCCCAGATGAATAGAAAACTTAGTGTTGTTTGTAAAATAACTTTTGAAGTATAATTTATTTTACGCCAAGCAATAAGAATATAAGAAATTTTGTATTTAATCCACACAAATTTTAATTCACATTTTTTAGAGGCATAATAAAACTGTTGCCTGAATAATTTTAAAAATTAGTTTATTTATATAAAAGGGATTAAGTGACGTGAAACTTTTATACTTAAAACACAGAAAGAAAAACACTCGGGATAAAACATATATTTGGGGGATTCACAAGTTTATCATAAAGTTGTAAAGTCATATGTCTTAAAGTTATTACAAGCAATATATGTAACTGCTGTGGGCAACCGCTTATAATTTAGATTTCTACAGTATAATTATGACGAATCAATGAACACAGCATTAAAATTTTTTATTTGTTTGAAACACAACAAAATATATTTTTTTAAAACAATTGTGAAATATTATTTAGGACATTATGACGATATGACTGGATAGCACATCCCCCAATTATTTTCATGTTTAGCCCTCCGGCTTACGAATGTGTACCACGAAGGGTTAAAAAGTAAATTTGAACTCTTGCTTCTCATTTAGTTTATATATACTAGTTTATTCATACTATTTTTAAAGTAAAAACCATATCGGGCAAGATGTTGGTGTTTTATCATTCTATAGGTATAATTCGAGTAAGTAAATTAAACATAATAATTTTTTCTTTCTTATTTATTTTTTGGCCTTTTTCAGGCACGAATTCGGGATAAAATCAACTTTATAATACTTGAATCAAGCGCATTTTGAGATTGATTCAATCTTAGTTTTATTTAAATCAATCTCATTTTTGGATTAATTCCAGTACGAAATCGGTATTGAATGTGGATAACTGAAGTATTTTGCGATTTAAAATCCGTACTTGAATCAATCTTTGTGTACTAGATTCAAGAAAATCCGTACTCACCGTACTATTCGGATTGATTTGAAGACGGATGGATTGATTTTTCTTTTTAGTGAAGATAAATCAATATATCCGTACAAATTTTCAAGAATTTTTAAGTATTGAATAAACAACGAATTTTCAATCGCGAAATACTTAACTTATCCATGTTCAGTCGCGAATTTGTACTTGAAATAATCCGAAAATGAGATTGATTTAAGTAAAACTAAGTTTGAATCAATCTCAAAATGCTCTTGATTTAAGTACTATAAAGTCGATTTAATCCCGAATTCGTACTTGAAATAAACAAAAAGTGAAATTAGAAGGAGAATTTTATTATGATTGATTTACTTACCCATTTTACAGCCTACAGAATTTCAATTATAAAACACCAGCATCATTACCGATATGGTTTTTACTTTAAAAACTTAATGTACATATACAACTGAAAATATAAACTAAATGAGAGGCAAGAGTTCTCAATTTTACTATTTTAGAGGAGTAAATAGTCACGGAACTCCATTCGATACTACGACCACCCGGCTGTATAGGTAGAGACTTTAACAGCGAAACTGGGTCATGGCTTATTACTCTTCAAGATGGGACAGAGATTATACCACAAGCCTTTGCTTTGCCTCTTAATAAGGCTCAAGACCTCTGTCGCGTAAGATATTTGAAAAGTTTTGCTCAAAGTCAGCATCGAACTGTCATTATTAAATAGTATTCTATAGCCCAGAAAAGCAAACTGGAAAAATAAATTTTTTTGGAACTGGAAGAGACAGAACCCTAGAAAGTCTCTACAAATAGGGTCATGTGGATAAATCTAATTGTCCATTTGGAGCTCCAGTTCAAAAAAGCATTCACATTTTCCGAAAATGACCACTATTGTCCTACAAGATTCCTTGGATCAGCACTAACACCTTGATCCTAGACGCAGTTGATTCGTTAAGTTTATTAAACCTGTAAAAATTAATGCATATTATATTCTTCCCTTTGCAATGTAATCTATACGCTAAATAAATATATTAAGCCATCGATATGTATTTTCATTTCTATGTACATTGTACATATGCACATTAAATTGAAATTGAGAATTTATATTGTATTTTATTTCCATTTCACACCGAAAAAATGTCATGAAAATTATAAAATTTATGTTTTTTAAATTTATGAACTTCTTAGATATGAATTTGTTTCAAAAGTAGGAATAAGAGAAAAAATAAAACAGAAAAAGAAGAATGACAACCCATTGTGATGTCAACTGAAACGAATTCCTTTCCATAATCATCTTCCTCTCTATATGATTAACTTGACACAGATACACACCAATGCATACAAACATAAAAACATGCATAAATACAGACATACATGTGTGTAAAAATTCATATCTTTGTATTGTATCTAATATTTTATACATGAAACAAATTTTTTTGAAACAAAAAAAAACAAAAAAAAAAAAATCCCGAAAAACAAAAAGAGAAAAGCCTGAAAGACGAAAAAGTTGGTCCGTCTGGTGCTTGTAAATCACTCAAATTTTGACATTTTTGTTTTAAATTGCGTGACATTGTTTTATTACGTGTGTGATGTATAGTCACTAAAATTTTTGTTACTCTATAGTATATACATATGTGCATTATAATGTTTGTTGAATTTTCAAAAAAAAAAAAAAAATATACAAAACTTTTGTATTTTAAAAACTCCTCCTTCTTTTCTTTTCATTATTAATAAAAATAAAAATTTCGAATGGTTGAATAAATCAATGGCTGTGGATTTGTTTCTTTCTTTTCTTTAAACTATAAATTTGATAAGTTTGACATGTTTCATTTTTTCCCCCCTTTTATAGCCGCCATCCCCACACAAACACATTCTCAGCCAAACTCTCAAACTGTCAAATTCATGCTCATAAACATTGTCGTCTTCTTTAGCTTAAGTCTCCTTTGTTGCTGTCGCTGTCATTGTCAGTCCACAATGACGACATCTTCGCCGTCAGAGTTGTCTGTATGTGGAAGAGTAGTCTTACTTGATCGTCTTTAATTTCATTTTGTTTATATGTATAATATGTATGTATGTATTTTGTATATAATATTATTTTTTTTATAGCCGAAATAGGTGGATTTTATTGTCAAAATCCAAAGTTGATTAGTTCTTTGGCGTTTTCCTTCTCCATTTCATTATCAGGGTATATCTACGGTATGTGTGTCAATTTTACACTGTCATGTCTCCTTTCATTTCATTTTGTTTTGTACATTTTTATTTGAAAAATGCCTTTTGACCACTATTTATCGAAAAGGGTTTTAATTTAGTTTATATGCACACATACATATATTCTTTTGCTTTGCTATTATTCTTGAGTTAAATGACATGATTTATGTCGATATTTTCCTTTCATATTCATGGCACTATTGTATTGACTTGCGTCATCTGTTTTAAATGCCCATTGGAAATGTTTAAAATATAATTTTAGTTTTTCGGGGTGTAACACGAATTCGTTTGTAAAGGTTCATTTAGTCTCTAGCTAATTAGAGCTTATGGATTGAAAATATTAATAAGTTAGAAAAACAAAACTGAAAACATTTGTTTTTGATTAATTTCATTCTATTATAAATATAATTTAAATGTTAGATATAAGAAAAATAAACTTATCTTACCGGAAATGAAAAGTTAGTAATGCAGACTTTTGACAAGAATTAATTTATGTGTTATTTAAAATATTATTGCTCTTATTGTTTGAAATTGAAATATTATGACTAGTTTTAAAGCAGAATGCTTTTTTTTCCTTTAGTTCGGTTTTGTTAAAAGTTAGTCTAAGAAGAAGAAAGCGCAAAATCTAAATGTTGATCCTTTAAAGGCAATTTCACTTTAACCTTCCGGTTTTGGCATTTAAATAATTTCTGTTACGTACATCAATATATGTTGTAATGAAAATGTTAACTTGAACTTCTTTAATGCTGAAGACAAAGGCAAAAGTTAGATTTTCTTTCGATACATACAAATAATTTATCATTTTAAATCTTTCCTTAAAGAAGGTAGTTCATTAAAAACTCACTACGCAAGCCCTTAAAAACAGTACACGTTTGCAAAAAGTTCACTACGAATTCACAAAAAATACAGAACGAGTACCCTAAAACACACTACATGTACGCTAAAACAAGATCAGTAAGTTATTTTAGTGCTTGTCCATAACAGAACGGAATTAAATGTTCTCATCTTTTGTTGAGTTTGATAAAAACAGTATTAATTTTGAGTTCGAAAGATGACTAACAGGTAGACGTTATTTTTTTATTTAAAGATTTTCTACACAAACACTATTAGCGTTTGTGTTTTCCACAAATCTACCAAACCCAACACTAAGGAGCACTAAGGAGGAACAATATCACCTGACAATCAGTCTTTCGTGAATAATCCTAATGATTCGATAAATAAATAAAATAAGGGTTAAAAACTATGTTTTATAATTTATTCAAATCGTTAATTTTGTAAGCCCCTTTATTTGATTCGTGCACAATTAATGTATTCTGTGGGTGCTAGTGTTTTTTTCAAACGAGTAATCGGTCTTTATGTAAATTTTGAGATGGTGCTTGTACAACTGATCGATTTAAGTCCTGTGACCTTACTTTACGGTGGATCTCAACCACTTGGTGTTTTAATATTATGCAGCAAATTTCCTGTGTAAGTGAAGGATCATTTGTATATACGGCTAACAATTCGAGTGCATAAGCCACCACAAATTCTGCACCGACCCCTTGTTTAGGAGCTGGATCTAGCTAACCTCCACTTCTATTCATTAATCCCAGCAGCTTCTGTTGATTAGCAGCAGCATTTGGGGCCATCCACAAACCGAACTTTCCCAAAAGGCTGAAAAATGGCCTTACATGTTAATGTATCCCTACCCCGATAGTACCTTTTCAAAGAAAAGCAAGGCTTCCATATAGGCAATCATCTTTAAAGATGGGAAGCATATCTTCCAAAAAGCATACTAACGAAGACCTTACCAATATTTCGACCGGTGCTTGCATTCACCGGAGCCTACTGAGTCCCACGGCACCTCAGTAAAGTACTGATTCGCAACTCCGCACCCAATGAAGTGCATTGGACTCCAAGGAGCTCTGTCATTCGAATGTTTGGTGGATTCCATGTTACATTCACCTGTTTCTCAAATATATGAGATTCCGAAGAATGTAAGTACATTTTAGCGTCATGGTTAAATAAATGGCCAAGACAGAATTCATTTACCCCAGAGGATCTAACACCAAGAGGCTTGGGGATTCCAGCTGATTAAACTACGCCTTCTTAGGGAACATGTTTGTACATTTGAAAGGTAAAGTGATTCTCAAAATGTATAATTAAACAGCTATTGCAATGATTACATAGCAGAATTACGTGTTGGGTTTCATCGCCATTTGCGTTTTTCTTCTGTATAGATAAAGAAAAGTGCTACAAACAAAAATTACATTTTATAGGTAAAAAGAACATTAACCAGACTTAAAATATTTGATAAATATTTATCAAAATTATGCACTTTTATATCGTTATAATTCTTGGTTTTCAAAACAAACAAAAAAAAAATCAAACGATCGAAACAATAAATCAACAAACTTCTCGTTACAGTAGTTAATCTTTCAAATACAAAACAAAAGGTTTTATGAAAAAGTTTTACATCAAAATAATCTTGAAATATTGATCTCAACAAAAATTTCACATTAACAATACAAACTCGTATAAACAATACAAACTTGTATAAACAAACTAGACAACAGATATTAAAATAAAACTGGTAGGAAACTATAGTCGGTCAAGCCCAATCATATGATGACCTATGCCACTTTAACTGAGTTGGTGATAGTCTTCAAACTCCAAACGCTGACATTTTTGAAATCCGACTCCGACTCCTACTCTTACATTGATGCTAAATGTATATAAGACTGATCCTTAGTTGGCTTTAATCCCTTTTTTTAATGTGGTACCTTTTCAATTGTTAAATATAACAAGAAAATTATTCTGTAAAAATTTCAAGTCGATATTTTAAATATTGCATCGCCAATTGCGAAGAATTTTTATTTAGGAAAACATTAGAAAATTTTTTTATGCCGAAAACTGTTGGAGTCGCGAGTTTTGGTGAGCACTTTGACTGCGACTCCAACTCCGGTACAAAAACCTCAACTGCAACTCCGAACCCGACTACACAGCAATGCTAACAACACAACATTTTTGTTTTAAACTTGAGATTTTAAAAAGTTCTATTTGTGCCGAATTTAATTTAGATACTAGCATCCATTTAAAATTTTTTTCGTTTGAATATGATTTGCGGAAGGAGACCTACATGGAATTTGTAGTCAATCAGTTAAGGAATGTTTGGTGGCCACAGTGATAACGTATTCCCATAAAATGTGGAGGCATGATTAAAGGTGCAATAAGACATATTCTGACTGAAAGGCCAGCTAGGCGTTTTTACGCTTGTCAAGATCTAACATCTACCATATCAATTAGTGAAAAGGTTGAACTTTTTCCATAAGAGATACAAAGAGATAAAAATCAACATCTTTACAAGATGTTCCTATCTCATTTTGTTCCATACTGCGTCTTCCGATTATTTAAGTGTCATCACTACAAAATTTGCAATAAATTCTATTATTTTTGTGTCATCACTGACAAATTAGTATTTGTTTTAAAGGAAGCTTTACCATTTGTTAAGTTTCTTGTTTTTTGCTAGTCTTTTTTTGTTTAATTTTTTTTTATTATTAAACAAAATGAATCTCAAATACATTTTGCTATTTTCTTTTAAAACTTTGCACTTTTGTATATAAAAAAAATTTTTTTTTTCAGAAATGGTAACATTTTTTTTATTGAAAACAAATGTTTCAAGTGTGAATGCATGTTAGACATTTCGTGACAATCTGATGCGATTGCTATACAAAAGGTGTGGGGCTCATATTTTAAGCGCTACAAACTCCAGTGCAATTGAATAATCCCTTCTCCGCACTTACCGTGGTGTAGGGTATCAAAAGATCTATAAAAAAATCTGAACACTTAATAAAATCTTAATAAAAGAAACAAGTGACATGTTAATTTTTCCTCAATTTCTTATTGCTACAAAAACAAGACACGCACAAAGAAAACAAAAAAACAACAGGTTGTTTAGAACCAACTACTGACTAACAGATACAGATACCAGACCAAAGATACAAATGAACAAGAAATCTAAAAAAAATGCCAACATATGACGAAGAAATGGATAAAGGAAAACCAAGCCAGCCAGATATACGAACAAAATGACTAAAATGGATGCTCATTTAAAGGTACAATAGAAACGTATTATTCAAAAAAGATTTTGATAAATAACAAGACAAATAAGAAACTGTCAAAAGTCATTTTTCAAATTGTAATTACAATATTATAAAACCTGCAGCACCAAAATAAAAAAAAATTCAATAAGGAAATCGCTGAAACTAAACAATTGAGTAGGTATTTTCCTACACTTTAAAGAGCAGAGAAAAAGAGAAAAAATATTGGGATAAAAAACCTTAAAGATGAACAAGTAGTGATGATGAAGTTGCTTAGAGATGATCATGAAGATGATAAAAATGAAGGAACAATTACACAATTAATCAAACTAAAAGAGAAATAAAACATTTGGCTGTTGTCTGCTCTACTCATATGGTGGATGGATGGAAGATGAAGCAGGCATATAAGCAAGAGATTTCATTCCATGTCTCTGTATGTTGGAGAACAACAAAGCAACTCAACATTTAAATGATTGAGACTTTAACAAAACACTGAAAGAATGCATTTAACTACCAAATGATAAGCCGAGAAAGATGTAAAAATAAATAATTGAAATGTCAAAAAGATCCCTAAGAAATGATGGCGGATTCAGAGTCTAAACAAAGCAGACAAGAGGCAGGTACCTAAAATACTTCTACTACACAGGAGCATGTGATGGAGTGAGTGTAGGAGTTTCACAAACAAACCACTTAAAGTCTGATAGAAACGTATTGAATTGAATTTCTGCAGAAGATTAATTACTTGTGAAAGTAACTAATTCAATTGTAAAGACTTTCCAAAGCAGGTCTTTTTTTCAAATATCTCTTGAAAAAAAAGCGACATGTAGAAGAAGTTGCTTAAAGAGCAGCCACACAAGAACGTTATTCTGCATGAGAGCCGTAAGGGGAAGTAAGGTTAATGAGCATTATTAATTGCTATAATTTTTCAAAATATTAAGAATTTTTTGTATCTTTTAAAATAAATTGGACACTTTTTAAAAATCATTTAATTTTATCTTGAATAAGAATACAAGTGGTTGGCTGTTTGGTTGGTTGGTTGGTGTTTGATAGTTTTGTCTTGAGTCGAATTAATTGTGAAGATAACAGGTTGTCTGAACAGGGGGGAAAAAGAAAGGAATTGAGCAGTTAATAGTTACAAGTTCATTAAAAAGCCAGTAAGAGTGTGCTGTATACGGCAGGGAGCTAGAATATTTAAGTAATGGGCTTATTATGGGGCCTATGGTAAATAATATACTTAACTTCACAATATTAATTAATTTTACTACAATAACGTTATTTGTTACACTTTCAGGCGTTCTTAAGTGTTTTCCGAGAGTGGGCTTTGTATGGGGCCTGTTGAGAAGGTTATCAGCCGAGCCAGCCATTTCCACGGCATTTTAAATAAAATACAAAGGCTCATTTAAAGGCTTGAGGTATTAATATTAAAATTCCTTCCGCAATTAAATTTTTAACAAAAAAAAAAAGCGAAAAACGCTTCTTTTACGTATTTTACAGTTTTTTCGGAGATTAAATAGTGTTGCAAGAATAAAATTAAATTAAGTTATAGTGTTTTGGGAGTATGGACCAAGCTTGGCTGGATTTCAATCCGAAACTGCTTAGGTGAACTACATGGGCTGTGAACGGAAAGTGCCTGCAGTCCACAGACCATATGTGGGCTGTTCATCCATACAATTTTCAAGAGCTCTAGAATTGTGAACGTTGAGAGAACATCGTTTATTTGACTTGGACTTCACAGGACAGACCATACAAATGAAAATTAGTGCTGTGACATGGAGGAAATCCCGTTTATTTGATGTGGACCAGATAGTGTGGATTGATAGAAAAATAAATCTTTAAAAATATTTAAAAATAAAATTTTTATTTAATAAAAAACTAAAATTATTACTAAATATTATTTTAAACTTTTTGGAAACATTTCAAGCAATAGGGTTTAATACATATGGCCACATAAGCCACATCCCTAAAATCACTTAAAGATAAAAAGTCTCGTATCGATGAAGATATCTATAAAATATTAGGCGCAAAGAACTTTTACATGATTCTTAACCTTATAACAGCATTTCGTTCTAGCCGGTCTGCGATTACCCATGCGTCCAAAATAAGGTAGACTCTTGAAACTTAACCTCTAAAAACTGTGGTTTAGGGTATCACATGGTCAGGCTTTCTTAGGCCTGCCACTCACGTACAGTTTAAACTGCCAATTTCATCTGTTCAGTTAAAATTGTTAAAAATATCAAAATTTTAATTACACTCAAAAAAAAAAATCAATCCATCCGTACTCAAATCAATCCGAAGTGGTATTAATAGTACGGTGAGTACGGATTTTCTTGAATCAAGTACAGAAAGATTGATTCAAGTACGGATTTTTAATCCCAAAATACTTAAATTATCCATATTCAATCCCGTTTTCGTACTTGAAATAATCCGAAAATGAGATTGATTTAAGTAAAACTAAAATTGAATCAATCTCAAAATGCACTTCAATCAAAAATTATAAAATTGTTTTAATCCGAACTCGTACCTCAAATAATCCGAAAATGAGATTGATTTAAGTAAAACTAAGATTGAATCAATCTCAAAATGAGCTTGATTCAAGTAATATAAAGTTGATTTTATCCCAAATTCATGATTGAAAAAAACAAAAAAAAAAAGAAATTACAAAGAAAAAATGATAATGATTGATTTACTTACCCGTATTACACATTACAGAATGATAAAACACCAACATCATGCCCGATATGGTTTTTATTTTAGAAATCTTATGTACATATTTAACCAAAAATATAAACTAAATGAGTAGCATGAGTTCAAATTTAAAAAAAAAAACTTTGAAAAGAAATTAATTTTCAAAAGTAATCCCATTTAGGATTGTTTTGAGTACGTTTAAGTGTTATTCGTACTTGAATTTTTGAGTACGACTCGTACTTAAAGTAATCCCAAAAAACTTGATTTATCCCGAGTGTTTTTCTTTCTGTGTAGAATTGTGGTTATTTTGTTGAACTATTTATGGTTTTTAATCCAAATTTTTAATATTTTAATTCGGCTCAAGTTCATCAAATTTAATTTTCATTAAATTATTTTTATGAAGAAAGGAATTATACAACATGAAAATTAATTAAAATTGTTATTGATAATCTTTCATTCTTGACCGTGGCCGGGGCTCGAACACTGGCCGGCAGGTTACCATGACATGTTTCGATCGTAACCACTCGATCTCTTCAGATGGTTGCGATCGAAACATGTTTCGTTTTTATGATCTTATGTTAAGAATCTCTTACTACCAACTGCGAACGGTGTGTTTGAGCCCTGTGGTAAGTGCAGAAATTATACCAAGTAATGAAAAAGATCGGTAATATTCCACTAAATATGAATGATGCCTTGGCTTAGCCAATGCATTTTTCGGTTACGGACACTTACTATTTTCAGAATTTATGATAAACGCCCATTGGACGTATCTGGACAGAACTTTCTTTCTTTTGCAAATATTTAAAAATAGTTTTTATAAGTTTTAGACTAAGAAAAAATATGGCTTAAAAAAATTGTTGTGAAAATAGCAACAAACGAAGTCAAAAAAAAAAAAAAAAACAAAGCTAGATTTGAAAAGATAGTAAAACTTTATTAGTTGGCTTGTAAAAATAAATAAACCCAATTTTAACATTCGAAGTACATACATATATTTCCATACATTTTTCACAAACAATTTTAATCAGTGTAAAGATTATTTTCTTAAATCCCAGAATCCAAGCAGAAATACATACTCCCTTGTTGTATAGCTCTCATCACTACCAAAACAAACAACTCCATCAAGACCTTTTGTTTTCTTGCATCATCTCCAAAGATTTCTACCATTTTACATCGCTTTAACAAAGAACAACTAAAAGAATCCCATCAAATCCAGAACTAAAGAGGAGAATGAATGAATACAAATCCAAAAGCACTTGTGTAAAAATCGTTAAAAAGAAAATAATATAGAACGAATCCTTTCATGTCAAAGAAAAAAGCATTTTGATTGGTTCTTTCAACTTGAATAAATACACATTAGAAACTGCTGCATGTTGCAGCAACTTCTTTCTCATAACGAACGAATGAGCAAGAACAAGAATAAAAGGAAAGAAAATAAAACAATTCCATCAACTGACATTTTGATGGGAGACATGACTTGACAGCTCAATGAAAATGCAACAACAAAAGTAAAATTCTCGTAGTTTTTGATTTTTTGTTGGATGTGTGTGTGTGTGCGATAAAGAAAGAATACAACAACGCACAAGTTGGTGCAAAAGTTGGTTGGTTTGCTCAAACTGCTTTTGTCGTTGAATATCTTGAATTTGTTGAGGAAAAAAAGAATCCATCAATTTTTACGTTTCTTTTTATTGTTGTTGGGTTTCTTCATCTTCTTTGATGCCATAAAATGCAAATCATTTGTTTTTGTATGTATTTTATGAGAGTTGTTGTTGCTTATTGTATATATTTGTATCTAAATTGTGACCATTGTCCTCTTGCTTTACTATAACAATAACACCCTACATCTGAGCTGGAGGGTGTGTTTGTTTAGTCTATCTTAGTCAAAAATTCAATATATTGTCGTCAAACAACGAAAAGATTCCAAAGTAAATTATTCTTTTCTTCCGAAGAACTTGATTTAAAACGAGATCTCTCTCTCTCTCTCTCTCTCTCTCTTTTTAATAAGACAGTTTTTGATTCCGAGGACTTAAGATTCGTAGCCTAGTAGGCAAAATATCATTTAAAGTTATTTTTTAATGAGAAAAGCAAACATTCACCACTGCAAAGAATTCGCGAATCAAAAATGTTCGCTTAATTTTCGAAAATTTAAAGAAAAATTTTACGTTTGCAAGAATGAAGATTTTAAGAAGACATGACAAATTAAAATTTTGAGTAAATTAGTTAAGGCGACCGTACACGACATGTATTTGTCATCTGACATGTCAAACTTCCGACTGCAAAATACATACATGTCCTGTGTTACCTTTTTAACTTTGCTTCTGTAAATGTCAGACGCAAGTCATCTGAAAGAATTTCAATTAGAGCGTGCTCTATTTTATTCTGACAAACCATCTGACATCAGTAATCTATGCCGGGAAGAAACCGGCAGCGGCGTCCACTATTGAAGGATTCATTAGCCGGCTAAATTAAAATTTTACAATACCGATATATGTATGATAATTTCACCATTGAATAGAAATTATGTTCATATACATATAAAGAAAAACGTTTCATTATAATATCATAAATTGGTATCTTCCAAGTTAAAGAAAAAAATGTTTAGACGGCTGAACTCTTTTTCGGCGCAAACAAAAATTTGTATGGCGGCCGGACGCTATTTTGCAACCGAGAACTACTTTGGTTTCTGCAATAACTTTGGGAAAAAGCATAGACAACTACATGTACGTTTGTGACCGAATATTATAAACACTATGTAAAACAACAATTTTGGCAGACATGCACAATTACATGTGACTTGAAAAGTTGATAAGTCAGATGTAAAAAAACTTGTCGTCTACATGCACCTTTAATAAATGTTATATTTATTATCTTCTGGCCAAACCTTTAAAATAACGATATATCAGATTTCCTTTACAGTACGTGTGCGTGTGGTTAACATATTACACATTTTCACTAATACTACAATAGCTCTTGATCAGTACTTTGATAAATCTTTAAAAGCCAAAATACTCCTCGCAAAAAAGGAGCAAAACCAAATGTAACGATTTGCCGAAAACATACCATTTTTAAATTGGGGAAAAACAAAAACACAAAATGAAAAGAGAAGTTGCAAAAGCTTCGCTTTCGACTTGTAAAACCGTGTAAGTATAACTATGTATTTGTAGTGATTATTTAGTGATATCATTAATATTGTTCGTTTTAGATTCGCTATTAATATTAAAACGTTCATTTTTTGCGTTTCCTATCCAAATTCAGGAACAAAAAAATATGTCATACATATGTGACATAGGTTTTCCAAAATATTTTCTTTGCAGAAACTGTTTGTCACTTATTTGTCAACTTTTTCAATGTCACATATTTGTAACATACTTTAATGTCACATAACTGTGACACACTTTAATGTCACATATTGGTGACATACTTCAATTTTACATATTTATGGCATACTTCAATGTTACATATTTGTGGCATATGTACTTCAATGGCACATATTTGTGACACACTTCAATGTGACATATCGTCGTTCGTAAATTATTCTATATGGTTATATTTTACATGTATTATAGAACACAATAATTTACGAACGAAGATATGTACTTCAATGACACATATTTGTGTCGTACTTAAATGTCGCACATATGTAAGTGACATTAGTTTTGAGTAAAATTGGTGTCACTTATATGAGTCACAATATGGTTTGATTTTTATAAATATGTAAACAAAAATCTAAAATAATGTACATACATACATATTAAAATTTGTCGCTATTTATGTGAGTAGATATTTGGTTGACCAAGCCGAAATTTTAAAACAATGATATGGACATAATCAAATTAATTTCCCAGTATCTGCAGACTTTACATAATTACTTATTCCTCATCGTATATTTGCATAGATTAGTATATTGTATATTGTTAGCTCCACATCAATTCAATTATGTTTTTCCAAAAGTGTCTTCTTGGTCTCTTTGCTCTATGCACCTGGGATACTGGGATACTTTCAGAATCTTCATATTCAACTCACTTTCGCTGGAGATCAAAAAGGTCTTAAGAATTTCCTCTTTTTTGTACCATTTTGTTGATATTTTTTCCGTTACTGTTCTCAAGATATACAAAAATCCATATTGTCTTTGTATTTAAAGTGGCACGTTGATTTCTTCAATCCACTCCACTTTAAAAGATGTTTTGTATTGATAACCAAATTATGGGTATTACATTTAAAAATTTTTACTGTAACTGTTTTCCAGATGTACATAAACGTATGTTGTCTTTGTATAGAAAGTACCACGCCCACTTTTCCAATCCTGCTTACTTTTCACAAATGCTTTGTTTTGTTAACCAAGAAAATTGTACTTAGATTTAATCCTTTTCCTGTTACCGATCTCCAGATATATAGAAACTTATATTATTTTTGTATGGTAGGTGCCACGCCCACTTGAAATTTTACAACTTTTAAGAGCCTATTGCAAGTGCTTGATAAAAACGCTTCTTAAGTAAGTTTTTATAAAAAAAAAAAAAACATGATCACATTACAGAAAGTACCCAAAATAAAAGCCAATTTCTTAAATATCTAGTTAGCCTCTACACAAGCCGCAGAAAATAAATTTATAGCACATTGTAACAGAGACCAAAACGCACAAGAAAATTGCCGCCAACAAACTTTGACGAAATTATAGGTAAATGTATTTCAATAAGAGTCTGACATGAGTAATAATTCTACTGTCACATATATGTGACGTTGAGTGGCAAAGGGTGAAACTCGTTTTACTAGCAAGTGTCTTTTTCAAATGTTTTATCGAAGAAACGTTTGTTCGATAGCGATATTACTTTCGTCTGCGGGGGTCAAGCGGGGTTCCTTGCACAACGCAAACATACATACAAACATGTGTGTTGTGATCCGGCACTGGCCGATTTTCTTGCGCTTGTTTAGCTGGTTAGCGCGCAACTTTAAAAAATAAATTTTTTTTTTTTTGGTAAAACATTTTTAATTAAAGTAAAATAACACAAGAATTCAAATATTTATTTTTCTTTAAATATCGAAAAAATGCCCGTACTATAAATAAGACGCTGGGACTTAGAGGTATCGCAGGTGACAAAAAACATGATTTTTGTAGTGTCCTATAAATAGAACGCTGGCCTATAATTGGTAAGTTTGCCCTAGACTTATATGTAGCACACTTTCTTTTCATCTCTACTGGCTATAACCCCCATTTGTCCTTTCGTTTCCTTTTCTTCTCTACTCCAATCGTTTACAGATCTCCCTAAAGTGATTGTAACTTCTTTTTTTTTCCTACTCTCCGGTTGCCGTTTATTTTTTCCTTGAGATGTTTTATTCAATTCACATTTTTTTGTTTTTGTAATCCTGTTGGTCTGTTTTGTTTAGTGCCACAAAATTCCACCCCTTTTTCTATTGTTCTGTCCATCAAAAAATGTATAAACTTGTACGAGAGATCTTGGTTGCTTTAGTGTTTTTGATGGTTTTAGCTTAGTTTTTCTGGTGCATGTTCGTTTTGGCTTTAAAACGTTGCATGATGGTTGGTTTTAAAAGACTTGTGCCTTTTTTTTCGTTAGTTCATTGTAGTTTTTCGTTTGTTTCCTGATAAAGCTCTGCCTTCTTTTTACTTGTCTTTGAAAATGTGATTGTACGATACATATTTTTGCAGTGCTACTACATTTTGAAAGGTAGGAGAGAAAAGTAAGTATGGACATGGACATGGTCATTGAATTTGTATTAAGTACCAAGTTATTGTTTTTTTTTTTCTTCTTATTTTCTTTTTTGTAAGTTGTTGTCTTACCTTTTGATATTGACCATTTTTTTAATGATTTTTATTTTTTAGAGGTTGCCACATTATCCATTAATTAAAATTTAAGTTTAAGTTAAAAAGAAAAATCATAAAAATATCAAAGATTTCCGCCCCCCTCCTCCATGTCAATTTATTTTGTAATTAGTTGAAAATTAAAACTTTGATACAATCGACCACAAGTAACGTATAAGTAATATAGCGAAAAATAATTTTATACTTTTATTGACGAAACGCAAAATCCTGTAACGATTTTTAGTGGCATCTGTCGCTTCTATGGGTTCGTTAAAGAAATTGTATTTAACACCACGCACAGCATGTTCGAAATATTCAAATTCATTCAAGTCGTCAATCTCACTTTTAACCCCAAAAGTTTTTCTGAAATGAAGAAAGAAAAGAGTAAAGTAAAATATAATATTTGGACTCCACAGAGTCAAAAAATTAATAGATTAAAGATTAAAATTATGATCCACATCTACTTACAGTTCACTATTCGGTACAAAGGTGTCTAAGTCAAGCATATTTTTGTTAATCATACAGTACGACTTCAATGAAAAAAATCCTACTGCCTTGATAGTATATACAATGCGACGGTATAGTTTAAAGAGACGAGCTTGCTGGCCCTTAAGACGTAAAATTATGTCCATAACAATTCCCAAAGGCATGCTCATAAAAATTATCTGAAATTAGAACATAAATGAAACAAACAAAAAAAAAATTAAATTAACAAAAAGTATTTTCAATATACCTTAAAAAGAAAATTGTAATAACATGCTGTTATTATCGGAGTATCATAATACCAAATACAATTTTCCAAGGGATTTTTTCTAACAGCTCTTGCAAACATTTCTGAACCATCATGCATTGTTACATTAAAAATTCCACCAGAGGCACAATTAACAACTTCTACATCACTTGAAAAAGATTCTTTTCTAAAAATATTAGAAAAATAATCATAACAAATAAGTCATGCATATCGTAGCGCTATAATTTTTACCTCAATGACTGCATACCACGTTTGTAGGCAGCCACAATTGTTAGTTTGGTAACAATATCAATTGGAACACAATCCAATTGTAAGTCCTTCCTAGAGACCCCCACGGGTAAAACGCCAATACAAAAAGCTACCATTGCTGATATTGGTCCATTCATATTATCAATCCAACCAGGTGTAGGTTCTCGGTAAGCGCTCAGTACTAAAAGTGATAAATTAATGGAAATTTTGGTAGTTTTTTTTTAACAAACTGGTATAATCGGAACTATTCGCATCAAAACAACAAAACAGAACTACGATGTAAATAGATGTCCTTGCTTAAGGATTTTACCATGCAAGATTGTTCCTACCTTATGGTAGAGGCCTGTACAATTCCATTTGAACACAGATTTACGTGAATGTGTAGATGCAAACAACAAATTCTTCACAGTAGTGAATGTCAAATGAGAAGCGGTTGTAAAAATATTACCATGGAATGCAAAATGGACGCAGCAATGAAATAGGGAATACAATTGAAGGGTGGATTCCCTGTTCAAAGAAAAACGCATCTTCATAAAAGCGATACCTTCACATTAGAACTGTGACATCGATGTTATTGAAAATGACATTAATTAGGCAAAAAGTGACGTCATCCAATGACGAACATTATCGTAAAATTTTGTCATATTTTATGCTCTATCTATGCTTTCAATTCGATGCCACATTTTGTGTATTAGAAGCAAAAATTCCCATATTCGATTTGTTTAAATTATTTAGTTAAATTCCTCAAATGATAACAAAAACCATATC
Source organism: Pollenia labialis (assembly GCA_949318255.1). Lineage (NCBI taxonomy): Eukaryota > Metazoa > Arthropoda > Insecta > Diptera > Polleniidae > Pollenia > Pollenia labialis. The sequence goes on from OX439141.1 coordinate 22,418,755, forward strand.
GTGCAGTCTGTGTATGTTATGCTGTAATTAAGAGTTCTTCTATAAACAAAAGTGGGAATACAAAAAAAAAATGTGTACAGGGTACGTAAATAAGAATATTCTATCACTTTGACATAAGTTAATTCCAACAACTTAATTAAGTGGCAGTTTGTCATCAATTTAATGACAGCTTGTCATTAAGTAGAGCCTAATATATCTTCTCCTCCAATGTAACTGAGTCATCGCACTGACGAAATTTTTTATTAAACTGACTCTGATTCGTCCTTTCTGTGATGCCGACGTTTTCAATGTTTGACCGTGATGAAAATTTGTTCAAGTGATGTTAAGGCTGGCATCATAATGATTAAAAGTGTCATGGGGTCCAAAACGAAGACAAATATTACTGATTTTTAAGTAAATCGGCGTTATAACGCCCTTTCTATCAGTGCAATATCATGTCATTGAGAAACGATGCTAATTTAGAGATACTCTGTTTAAAGGAGCATAGATTTCTAAGCCGATAATTGAAAGCCTCTTATATGTGTATAGTTTTCTCTAGCATAGGGGGTTTAGTAGTATTACAGTTGATCCTTTGGTCTAAGTATGTCAGATTTATAATTTTTTTTAATACCGATTTTAAGCAATAAAGAAATTCGAACAATTTCTGAAAAACCTTTGTTAAAAGTTCTTAAGATATGTATATATTAATGTGTATTTAAGCCTCAAAACGCCAAATTGACAATTTGCGTAAAAAATAAGAATTTTAGGCCAAAAGTATTAATCCTTTTGCTACCTTAAAATATTGAATGACTCACCTATGGACGGACGAAAGACAAGCATGGGTAATTTGGACGAATATTCTTGAATGAGTTGTTCACTGAGATTTTTTGTAAAAGTATAGGAGTTCGGATAATGGTCAGTGTACCTTGAAAGATAAAAATCGAACTTTCTGTTATTTGAAAAATGTTAAGGCAGGAAAGCATTTAACACGTACTTTTGAGACAATAAATTAATCGTGTCTTCATCATAAGTCTCAGCTATTTTAATCGTTTTGCGCCAATCTGCATCTATTTTATAAACCTTAAAAAAATATTTAAAGTTTTGAAATTTTCATCTGCAATCAGTGATCATAAAGTACTTACTTTCTCCTCAATAGTATTCTCAAAGGGATTACAGTAGGCCGTCGAGCAGTGCACGAAAACCACCAGATTCTTAAGTTTCTCAGCTATTTTCACCAGCTCATAAGTACCGCGAGTATTAAGCAAAATTGAACTACGCAAAGGATCATCAAATCTGCAAATGTAATAATTTTTCAAAATGTCATTAATTAAAAAAAAAAAAAAAAATTCCACAAACCTACTTTACATTGGCAGCCATGTGAAAAATAATGCTGACATTTTTCAATAACTCCAAGTCACCTTGACTAATGCCCAAACCCAATTCTTTACTATCTCCTTGTATGGCATAAAGTTTGTCAAGTACTTTGGGACACTCTCGATTAATACGATCAAAAACTTTGTCTTTCTTTAGCAGCTCTAAACGCTGCTCTACATTAAGCAATTTTTTGCCTCTAAGTAAAATGTAGAGAACTTTGATTTTGGGTAAGTCGCGCAAAAGTTTTTCAATTAAAGCTTTGCCTAAAAAACCTGCAAATTAAAATTTGTTTTTTAAAAAAAAAAATTTATTTAGTAGAAATTGTCATGTTAATAATTCTCACCTGAGCCACCTGTTATGAATATTTCACGATTTGCATAAAAATCATTTATTAGCATTTTGTTGGCGATATTTGAATTTAAAGTTCTACAAAAAAAAAAAAAAATGTTTTAATTTTTAATATAGATACAGTGTGTGTCACAGAACTTGTAAGAAAGTAAAAATTTATGCATTTTTCACTTTCGAACGAATATGGCTTCCGTGGCACAGCTGATAGTTTAGAAATAAAAACTTTATCAGACAGTAAAGAAAAGCATAAGGTAACTAATGCACCTTTGCTTTAAACCTTTGACTGCAGATTTCAATGTCATGCCTTTCATTATGTCAGTCTAATACAGAATTGAATATAGAAAAATTAAAAGGAAATTAAGGAGTTTTAGAAATTATTTATTTTTCATAAACCATTTTATTTTTTAACCGAAAATTCGAGTGCATTAAAAAAGTCATCATGCTAAGTTTGAATGAAGTAAATAAAGAGATATTAAAATTTTTTATCAAAGTTGTTTTTGTGCTAAATTCCCAATTATTTTTTTTAAGCACAATGAAATTTATAGTTTAGGAAAGCTAGATGCCAAAAACAGATCATCAGAAAATCTTTTTCCAGAGACTTTAAAAAAGCTACAGATATTATACAAATTAAACTGTAAAGCGAATGAGAATTACAAACATTCAACAAAAACTTGCAAACACCAACAATAAACAGTGAGTTTATTTTTTCTTACATTCCCCTTTTTCCCAATTCTTATGTTTTTCATTTCATTTTATTAAGAGGTACCTTAAACCCTTGTCAAATTAAAATGATGTAAACATAGAAACTTCACTTCAAAACTAGTTGAAATGGGATCAGGTGACCTTTATTTAAATACTTTAAAATATCACAGCAGAAAAAGTTTTTTTTTTTTTAATAATTTGCTTTGAGAAATGCCTCGCCTGCTTCATCTAAAACGAACATTTCTGATAGAAACAATGCTTTCAACAATGCATAAAAGGTTACAAAGTTTCAAGCTTGTACCCAGCGGGAAAAAGAAGGAGTACGGATGCTTTCTTGAAGGCCCCTGTCCTCCCTCTTTTGGATAAACAAGGGCTGCTCGCTTTAATCCGCAGTAGGCCTTGCGCTCCCGCTTCTTTAGCAGTTACATAAGAACGGTAACAGGATCAAAAAAAATATTTAAAAACATTTCTCCTTCTCTTTTACCTTCTTATAGAAGGGAATTCGTATCTTATATTTTATACGAAAGAGCCGAGGCCTTCTTTGAGACATTCTCTAACAGTTAGATTGAATCCAAATAATTAATAAGAAAGGAGGTCTTGTCATTTTTCAAGCTGAGTTGCTGCTTCTACAGAGAACTTATGACTTATGCGGGGTTAGCTTAGGGAATTTAAATTAAAAAAGTGTTTGGTTTTCAACACGTATGCAGTTTCTATGTAGTTTGCACTAGAGACAAAGTTTTCTGTCGGCAAGTGTGAATATTTTTGATATTGTTGCGAACTGCTAGGCAATGTGTTTTATAGAACGAGTGCTTATATTAGCTTTGTATGGTTTACCAACGGAATGTATACATCATCAATATAACGCAAATCATGACTTTGATTACAAACGAACAATGGCGCCAAAGCGCAAAGACTGTCTATTGCATATGTGTGAAAAAACACACACGAGGATAACTAACATAAGTTTTTTTGAGCGTGATTTGAGGGCTTAGGGTTATATTTAATAAGCATCGTTGGTAGGTCATTATTTGGTCTTCTCAAAATCTGACCTACCTAATTCCATTAAACTTTTTATATTCGAATGGACGTTTCCTCTGCTGGTTTTCAGTGTTAAAAAATAAGATTAACTGCCTGTTCAATGATTTCGAACGTTAACGTTCGTATAGAATTGTATATGGAAAATATTTTTAAAACTGAGGTTTTCTCATAGAAATTTTCTATGCGAACGTTAACGTTCGAAATCGTTGAACAGGCAGTTAATATTTTTTTAAGTGTTCGGTTCAGTGGAAAACACAAACGCTAATAATGATTGTGTAGTAAATCATTAAAAAAATTACGTTTCTCTGTTTGTGATCTTCGAACACAAAAATAGTACTTATATAACTCAACAAGAAGATGAGAACATTTACATGCGTTCTGGTTTTTTTTATCACAAACTTTGTTGTGTTCGGTTCAGCACAATAATGATCGTTTGTTTCAAGTTTGCTTAGCACCCTTTTGGCTGGTAAAGAAAACCAAAAAATTGCGAATGTTTAAAGAGTCCCATTCTACAATGTTGACGACATTATCCTCAAGATAGGACGATTTGGCAACTATGTACAGAAGTACAGTACTTATGTCTGGCACTGGTACTGTGCAAAAAAATTTTTTTTAATTAACATTTTCATTAATTTTTCGTAGGATTGGTCATTCATGCGTCTATTGCTGCTTTTAATGGCGCATAATTTAGGCGATATTTTGCATAATTCCAGCATCTCTGTCCAGAAAATATTTTTCGCGCACATTTTTTATTGTCAACTCTTAAAAACCACGACAGAACTTTAAAAAATTTAACAAACACTACACAAGTTCACTGCACAGCTATACAAACTTGAGCAGATATTAAACTCAATTTGATTTTTACAAAATTCACTGAGTAAAAAGCATAAAAAAAACACCGCCATAACCTTCACAAACGCATTGTAAAGCGCCAGACTTGAGCACTGAGCTTGTGCAGAATATGGCCGGCATTTGGAGAAATCTAACATAAGCAGCTGAAAGAAAAGCAGTATATGTTCATTAGAAACAGCATATAAATTGATTTACTGCCATGCCGAACATCTTCACAGTGAGTAGAAAATTTGTCATTAGAACCGACTTTTTAAGATTTCTGTTCCAGCGATTTCTAGTATACACCACATCAATCATGTAATTCCCAAAGGAGCACCACTAGTTCCCTAATAATTCCTTTGGCTGCAGATAAGGATCTCTGGTCACCCGTGATCAACCTGTTGAAAAGATAAAGAGCCGGCCATTTTTGCTTCTGCCAAATAGCTGGTATTGTTTGCACCTTGATTTTTAGAGGATGTAGCGCCACAAGGAGAAATACACTTGGGTTGTATCGCTATGAGAGAACTTTAAAGTTATCAAATTATTCATCTTACTTTACACAACAGTCCTACGCCTTTTTTATGTGCTTAAATAGTTTTCAACATTCGGTTTCCAGTTCAAAAAAAATGTTAAATTTCAAAATCTTTAGCAAGATTTATATTGTAATACGGATTTATTTGTGAAAATTCTGATTTATTTAATATTTTTAGCATCGTTTTATTGACTTAATAATTTAAAAATCTTTTATTAGATATTAAAAAAAAATAAATTCCTTATTCCACTTGTATACATACATATTCTCTTGGATTTGTGTGTTCTTTTTTTTAAATGTTTAGATTCGAATGAGCCTTTACTGTTTGGTAAATTATAGAATGAAAAATTAGTATAAACTTGATATTTACACTTAAAACAGTTTTCTGACCGTCCTTTTCCACAACTGCAATTAAACTAGAAGTTCAAAATTAATTTTTAATAAAATATTATCTACTATTAGGGTATGGATGGTGCTTACGATTCATAAAAATTCATTTTAATTTAATTTATATTAAATTAAAATAAATTTTTTACAACAAAGACTTTTACTTTACGCTTCAAATAGAAAAAAAAACCACTTAAACCAGCTCGTGTTGAAAAAAATTGCTTTTATTAAAAACAATATTATAAATTTTAATTTTTTCATTTTTTTCTAAACAAATTAGTTCAAGTAACAAAATAAAGGAAAATTTATGGTGTGTTCACACTTAACAAATATTTGATGAAAAGAAACCCTGAAAAAAGCGTGAGCACAAAATTTGAACCAAACTTTGAACTTCGTTTTTACCAATTTTGTTTTGATTTACTAAACTTTATTTCTGAAAAAAATTCAGAAGAATAAAATTGAAAACTGTTTAATGTTGTTGAATCTAGCAAGCATCAAGATTAAACAATTGTTTAATAAAAGTAGTGGTTCCGTGTTGGGTGTCAAATATATAAAAATTTAATATTTATAAAAACAAAAATATTTAATTCAATTAAAAAACATCAATTAAATTAGCAGAACCCAAATAATGTTTTGATAATTTTGATTAGAACTTCGTAAAATTCAACACTATGACTTCGAAATGTTGCATAGTGTCAGTAGCAGTCTTGGATTTGTGTCCCTATCTCAAACATTTCTGAAGCGATCTGAGTTAATTTCAAAAGCAATCTATTTCTGAGTATTGCGATTTAAAAATATATCAAACCCAGGCCCCATCGTATATTGTGTCTTCGGAAAACGCATTTCAACATACACACGGACAGATGAATAGACCAGAATCTTTATATCAATTACCATACTATTTAATGTAACAAATTATTGTTAAAAACTAATGAAATAAAATAACAGGAAATTTTTAATGTATTACCCATGGAAATTTATATCCCCAAATATTAGCGCCAGCGTTACCGTTGTGCGACTTTAGTTGCAATTTGCAACCTTTTTGACGCCCTGACACTTTTTGTGCGACTTTTTCAAAATCGTCTAATTTTGCAACTTTTCCAACTATTTGCGACTTTTATCCCTTAAACATATCAATTTTGTTTTAAACATTCGCCTGGATATGTAACCTCATTCGATTGATCAGGTGATTATTTTGTATCCAGACAATTTCAACTACTGAACCGTATTGTATATGCCTTGTTTTGTATCGTGTTCATTGAATTTCCATGCCAATCTGGGTTGATCGGCATTATTATTTAAAGCGTTTTAAGACAACTTTTTTACCGCTATTGATCTCATATCTTTATTTAAAAATGTTATAAATGGCACAGGCTTTTATTAACGAATTGGAGTTGTTAGAAAGTAAATCGAATAATAAATCATACAATTACGAAAAAAATTACAAAATGCTAACCATTTTTGGTATACAGAAGGAAGCTTTAAAATTGCTTTTTATTAACAATTGTAACTTAATTTAGACAAATAAGCAGCGCATGTATTTACTCTACCGCACAACAGTGCGTGTGCTGACAATTTTTTTTTCAAAATTAGAATTAATAAAAAAATAACTTAAACAACAGGTTAAAAGTAGAAACGTGTGAGTCCAATCTATCAACTCAAAGTTTTCTAGATACTGAAATAGAAGGTTGGGTGCAAAGTGATGAACTTGTGCGAAAATACAAAAAAAGTTAAAAAAACATTATTATAAATCAACCAAAAGTAAAATTAATACACATAAGTGTATTTAAACACATTTTTAACGATTTATTTTTCAGCTATTTATATCGTTTAAATTGTTAATTCCTTTTTGCTTAGTTTTGTTCAGTTTACCAAAGATTTTTATGTACATCGTTTACCAATACCCACCCGGTTGTTGCTGCATATCTATAAGCGATGAGAACAAGTCATCGCCATACAACTTTTTTTCGGTTATTTATAAAAAAGTTTTTGTCATACATATTTTTTTCGGTTTTTTTAACGAAAACAATTTGTTTTGTAAGTAAACATTTCTTTTTAACTGAAGCAAATTTAAGAGAGTTTCTAAAGAAATAAAACCGAAATTGTCACCCGGGTGGTAATTAAAATGTTAAAAAAGTGTGAGACTTAAATTTTAAAAAACGACTTTTTTGTGCGACTTTTTGTTTTAAAAACGATTTTTTGTGCGACTTTTTCAAAATTCTCAACGGTAACCCTGATTAGCGCTAGTTGTTGTATAGATACAAGGTGAGCACAGTTCCTCAGCAACTATACACACATTTAGCTGCTTTTAATGCCCATAATAATTTGTGTTAAATATGTTCCAAATTTGCCTACAACCTTTGGGAAATAATTCATATTTTTTTCAAATATAATTCTATAAAAATTAATTTACATAGGGTGTGTTTGAAATGGTAGCAAAGTACTCATGGAAGTAAAATTTTGACACTGTTGGGGGAATAAAATCTCACTAGCCTTGGAGGATTGTATACAATTTGACATTATCGTTGAAAATTTTGGACAATAAAAATTCACCATAGAACACCCATAGTGAAAAACTTTATTCACCTTTATTATGACGTTAAAAACATTATATTGTTTTTTTCAGGGTTTAAAAAGCTGCAGTCGAAACCAAAAACTGTCGAACAAATATATTATATCAAGTCGTCGAGCACAATTTAAGATGCATTTAAAGGTTAATTAATTCTTCTTTATAGCAGCATGATAAATTGATCATTCTGTTTACAATTAAAAGAAAATTAACAACACTTTGCAATATTATAAGAAATGTGCGTTTGTATAATTGATCAATCAAAATTTTGATTAAACAGAATGATGATAAATCTCCGGTAGTGCCCCGGTAGGCTAGCTTGTAGCGAGCTAGTCTATCAGCGCCGGGGTGCGGGTTCGATTTCCGCCAGAGACTCTGGTTACTCTCCTGCAGACAAGCATAGAGCTTCGCGGGATTAGCTTGGGAAATTCAAAAAAAAAAAAAAATTTATCGATGGTAATTAACTTTTGTTTAATCATAATTGTGGTTAAATTCTGATGAAAGAATGTGGTGATTCTTGAAACATGTAATTTCAACCAAGGTTCGAGCCCCAGCTCAGCCAAGAAAATTATCAATAAATTTTAATAAAATTCCAAGTTGTAAAAATTCCTTCCTTCAATAATTTAAAATTAACTAAACTAAAAAATATCAAAATTAGGGAATAATTTAATTTCTTTTTGGGGCGTTATTTCATTTTGTTGGGCATTTATTTCATTTTCAAAATTTAGGCTTAATTGCATATGAAATAAGACCCCGCACTTTGGGGGGTTATTTTATATTAATTTGGAGGGTTTTATCATGCCGCCAAAAAATAAGCGTCTGGCAACGGTCTGCCAATGCTTTTTCTGACAACATTGTCAAACAAAAACTGCCAGTTTTCACTATTGTAAGACATTTTTAGCACATTTTACTGACAATATTGCTAGATCTGACAGCGGTCTGTACAAAGCTTTAGTCGTATTGAAGTGTTTTTCGCAAATTGGCGTAAGTTATTGCAAAATTAGATATTTTTTAAGCTAAATTGGGGATGCCGATTCCGAATATCCCATCATTTATTTTTCTTAATAAACGTTTTCGAGATATTCGCGAAGAATCTGTTTTTTTTTCTTGCAGTTCAAAAAATTTCGAAAAATCTTGAAAATCAATTTTTTGAATTACGCAAATTTTACACTGTTACAAAGACATATTTTTTTTCTTTTTCAGTACAAATCTATACTAACCTTATTTGATACAAATTCACAAAGTTGCACGATTAATTATTTCTACATTTTTCTTAAAATCAAAATTTTTAGTCCCCTTCCGTTAACTTGTGATTAAACACATCTGCACAAACTCATAATACCCTCTCCACTAATTTGGTGCAGGTGTAACAAGCGTATGATAAGATTCGTTAAAATCGGCCACGCCTACAGCCCATGACACCCAAACGCTGTTATTTTTCTATTCGCAACTACAAAATGATAAAAAAAATTGTTTAATTATCCTTTAAATTATATGGTTTTGTTTATTTAGACATTTCTTTTTAAAGACACATCATTTGATTTGTAAAATTAAGTGATCGAAAATAGGGGTTTTAAGCGAATATTCCGCTGTGCGACCGCACAGGACGCTTGCTCATTTAGCCTTTAGTGGGTCTTGCCTACCCATAAATTTCGCTGAGAATTTTCAGATTGTAATAAATATCGTTTTAAGTTTACACCAACTTACAACAAAATTTCGTGACAGTATGGACCATATAAAGGGCTCCTTGATTTTTGCATTATGATCAAAATATTCAAAAATATCTCTTATATTTTCTATTTGGGGAAAAAATAACTTCGTCAATTCTCATAAATCATTTTTAAGCAATTCTAAGAATGTTTTTTATGTTAAGAAAAACACATGCAATTTAAGACTCAGTCACTCTAACAAAAATTATTTCTGCCACATCAATGACAGCGTTTGAAAAAAATGTTACCATTTAAACAAGCAAATAGTACGAGTAAAAATAATGATGGAAAGTCTAAAAAAAAAAAATATTTTGGTACCACCCAAAGTATGTAATGTTGCCACAAAACACTTTTCAAACACACACTAATACGGGTGGATACTGGGACAGACGACTGACTGTCAGATGAACAGACAAAAGAAAGCAAAGTCTTGCATGAAGAAACTGTTTGTTTTAAAGGAAAATAAGAAAGCATTTCCTGCAGAGTTTGGGTTTTTTCTGCTTTGACTATGCCAGCGGCAGCCAAAAAGAAGTTCTAAAGTAGATGAAAATATACAAGATACCAACAACAATAAGTAATAATAATAGTTATAATAACAACAAAAAGAAAAACAGCAGCTCTTAACGGGCTCGTCTATTTCGATGGCAATAATTCAAAAAATGAAGACGGCTCGATAGTCATAAATCTGTCAAAAATCCATTTTTACCATTACTTATGGCTCGCATGGCGTTTCCTTTTTTCTTTTCTTGTGCATATAAATGCACAAACACACAATTATTTATATTGTGTGAGTGTGTGTGTGTGTGTGTGTGTGTGTGTGTGTGTGTGTATGTGTATTTATATATTTTTAAGCTAGAACAACAAAATCAAACAATTGAGATTGTGAGAGATTTAAGGCATTGAGCAGATGATTGAATAAAAGAATCAATGAGTTGAACATTACAGAGAGCTAAATATATACGGGGGTCACATTTAAAATTCGAAAGACTTCTTTTTTGTAGAATCTGAACCTAGGTCTATATGTGGTGTAATTTAAAAGGCCCCAGCGGGTAAAAGATGGAGCATGGAGGCCTTCTAGAAGGCATCTCTTCTCGCTGGATCAAGAAAAAAAACAATTTTTTTGCTTTGTCAAAAAAAAAAAACAAAACAAATAATGATACCACTTCTCCTCTCCCTTCTCCTAGATGGGTATGTGCATCTTATATGCTTTACAAAAGGGCCGAGGTCTTCTATATCTAGCAGTTAGATCAAAATGGTAAAATTGAATCAAACAAATTTTTAAGCATAAATTTAATAAGGCCTTAAGTAAGAAGGTCTTCTAAGATGAAAAAGCACATTATTGGTATAAATAACTTTTAAAAATCTAAAAATTTATTTTAACGTCATCGTTAAATGTGTAGAGATATTTTTCTGACCATCAGAATAATTAAGAGTCCTTTCTTCACCCCGATTATTTTATTAGAATAAATGAAATTTAAATACAACAGGTAATAGAGTTAAGTAAGGCAAGCCTGATCACAGGGCGTACGGTAAATTAATTATTTTAATTTATTCTTTTTTACTACTTACAGGAGCATAGGGTCACATCAAAGTTGTTTCGAACCATATTTGATGCTAAAGGTCACCACCTTGTGACCTTCATTTTCGGTTGTAATTTCGGTAATCTTTTTGGATTTTGAGTGAGCAAATGATCGGTCTACAGCACCCGATCATGGTGCCTAGAACTGCTCACTGAGCATCCAGGCTTGTTCTTCAAGTACAAGGCTGTCTATAATAGAGGAACAGGCTCTTTCTGTGAACAGTTCATTCTGATTCAGTCTTTACATGGATTTAAGAACATGTTTTGGTCCGCTGGTGGTGTTTTTATATCCCACCTATCCTGTATATCTACCGGAATACATGCAGCTGAACACGTTAAAGTGGTCAGCATATATTCCTTTATTTTAAAGGGTATTTCATTAAGCGCTGCCTATCTTTAAATTGAAATAAAAAACAAAGGATATGTTAGAAATAATTTACATTTTATTATTTGTAAGAAAGTCATACATATCGCAAAAAAAACAAAAATAGAAACTAGCTTTCCCTCAACAATAAATTTCAGTGAATTTGTTAAATATGAAAAATTGGAAATCTAGCACGTCATACGGAAATCGTGTTAATGGAAAAATTGATTTCAATTAAAACAAATTGTGATATAAATTAGAAAATTAACCAAAATTGCACCAGTGAACAAATTAATAGTATCAATTAAACGTTTTATTCATTTGATTAAACGTTGAATTCATTTGATTACACGTTTAATGCCCTTGATTAAATGTTTAATTCATTTGATTAAATGTTTAATTAAAACTGATTTTATTTTTGATTAATGCCTCAAGTGGTAAACAATTCTGGAGAATTTTTTTCGGTCCGATGCCATTATGTTTGAACAATAACATCGAGCAAATGCCTGCCGCGGCTTCGCTAAGTGGCGCGCATCCCAAATGTCTAACGTGAAACACTTGAAATTGGTTATTGGATAAAGTGGATTACTATAAGAGTTTGAGAAAAAATAATGAAAATCTGTGATCATTTCTGTGTTCAAATAAAAATTGACTTTCTCATGATTTTTGTGTGGAAAACTTGTAATGCGTTTTTCTTGAAAACTAAAGAAGTTAGTGCAAAAATAAAGAAAATCCGTGATCAGGCGGAGAGCAGTGCTGTTACATCACATGGGATTGGTGTCTATCAGGGGTGTTCTGGAAATCGAAAATGTTAAACGCAAGAATTTTAAACGTTGTTTTTTAATAAGATTCCCGTGATAAAATAAATTTATTAGAAATATTATACAAATATGTCTCTATGAAACACAATTTTATAACAAAAATTATAAAAGTTAGATTTAAAGGTCTTCTAAATATCTTCTTTTGAAGAAAAATTATATCTGATTTGCGAAATTTTTGATTTCTTTATGCCAAGATAATTACTAAACATCAGTAAACTGAAATAATTTAGATCATCACTAAATAAATGTTTCTAGGAATCAAAATTTTTCTTTCGGTGCTACAGGACTCGTTATTACCTAAAAACATAATTTCAATTCCGACATGACTTCTAACACACATCTAATTTTACATTTAAACCAGAAGACTACAAAAACCCTGAACACATGATAAGGACCACAAAAATTAATTATTTCATAGATTAATGTATTTTCAATAGAAATTACGAAAAATAAAACTCGAAACTAAACAACCTCTTTGAGAAAAATATTAGAAAAATTATGTAATTTTCTGGAACTCATCATATGTGAAGTCATAAATTATGAAAAAAAAAATTTTATATTTTAACAACAAAAGATAGCAAAGAAAAGCCACCAACACACACACACACAGAGAATAAAATAAGTGTAACGAAATGGTCTTCAAAAATTATCAACATTTCTTAAGGAAAACCAACAAACATCTCGTCTAAAATACACTACACTGTACACTCAGCAGTCAGAGAATCAAATTTGAAAGAAAGGGAAGCAAGCTGAAACAGAAATGAACTACGAAGAATGAATTATGACAGTACTAATTGACTGAAATATGTTCTAGACTCATTAAAACACTAAAAGAACGAACAAAAAAAAATAAAAATCCAGCTAAAGTTGAGTTTAAGTGGTTGGTGGCCTGTTTCGAGATGCCTGCCTGTTTTTCGTCATAAACAACAAGATAAAATATGAAAAAAAAAATATTAAAAATACAATAATAATTTCAAGTCAAAAAAAAAAATATTGAAAGAAAAATTAATGAAAACCCAAACGAATGGAGGGGGTAAAATGAGTTTTTCATATTTTTGGTTTTATTGTTTTTAATATTTATTTAAAAAATGATTTACAAGTAATTTAGGAAAAGATAACAGACATTCTTAGATGAAATTTTTTTAAAAAAATAAATGTACAGTAATGATATAATTGGTTAAAGGCATCGATTGAATGCTCTGTCATAATTCAAACGATTCAAAAAAATTCGAACACTCAAATTAAATTCTCTATTTGTCCAATTTTATTAAGAAATACAATAATAGTTTTCCGAAAAACCACTGCCAAAATTAGTCAAATTACCGAAAACATACAATAAACTCGAGTTGTCTCTTAAAAATCCATTGACTACTTTCAGGTCTGTCACCCGGAGTGTCTGTTCAACTTGATCACAAGGTTTTAGCATAAGCGAGTGTTTTATTCGGATTTTCTGAATTTTGTTAAGCCTTTACTTTTGCATGACATGGAAAACGTAGCGCTTTAAGTGGACACAAATATTAAACTTTTAAAGATGATTTTTTAAGTAGGGATTTAGCATAATATTATACTTTGTGATAACTTAAGCATAAGTAACGTCTTTATAAAGGAATTAAAGGGCCGATGTTGAATGTGAACCACACCTAAACCTCAAGTTTTTTTCTGCATTTCATTTTTATATTTCTCAATTTCAGACTAACTCAATTTGAACCATGGAAAGATACACAGTCGAGCAACGCGTTAAAGTTATTCAGGCTTATTTTGAAAATTGGCGTTCAAATAAAAATGCATATGTGCGTACAATCGGAAAAATCGTGCAAAAATTTGAGCAAACCGGGTCTGTAGGAGATATGAAAACACCAGTGCATGTTCGTACAGCTCGTATTGCAGAAAATATTGCTGCTGTTCGCGATAGTATGGCTGAAGAGACGTCCACCTCAACTCGTCGTCGTGCATAACAATTGCACCTCTAACGCTCGTCGTTGATGATTATTATGCATAAAGACTTCCATTTACACGCCTACAAGGTGCAATTGACTCAAGATCTAAAGCCTCTTGACCATTCCAAATGTCGTCAATGGTCAGAAATGGCAACAATGGATGATCAATTTTCGAAGAAATTAATCTTCAGTGATGAGACACATTTTCAACTCAGTGGATTTGTAAATAAGCGGAAAAGCCTCATTTGGGCGAATGATAATCCAAGAGTGATTGTCGAAAAACTAATGCACCCACAAAGAGTGGCTGTTTGGTGCGGTTTATGGGCTGGCGGCATCTTCGGGCCGTATTTTTTCCAAAATGAGGTCGGTTAGGCAGTTAGTGTGAATAGTGTTCGCTATCGTAAGATGATAACAAACTTTTTTTTAGCCCGAGTTGGAAGTGGTTTCAACAGGACGGTGCCACTTGCCACACCGCTAACGAATCAAAGGCTCCTTGGCGCGACAAATTCAATGGCCAAGTTAACTCACGTGGTGGCGATGTCAATTGGCCGCCAAGATCATGTGATTTGACACCGTTGGACTTCTATCCTTGGAGTTATTTCAAAGAAAAGGTGTCGAAAAGCCAGCAACAATTCAAGAGCTAAAGGATGAGATAATTCGGCACAATAACGGCATAGAACCTCAATTATGCCTCAGCGTCATAGAAAATTTGGACCATCGGATTGAGGTGTGCCGCTGAAGTCGCGGCGGCCAGTTGGCCGATATTTTGCTCCATACATAATTGAACCATACCAATATTATCATAATAAAAAGAAATAACAATAATTTCCACTGCTACTTGAAACAATTAAAAAATGGTTTGAAACTATAAAATATTTTGAAGTTTGTGTGTATGTTTTCATATCTGCTAATAGACACACAAACATTATAATTTTTATTTTCAATTAATGCAAATTAATTGTAACAATTGAAAAAATCGTTTGAAACAGCAATATTTGCTTGATTGAAAACATTTTGGTGACAGGTTTTTCTGAGTAAAGGGTCCTAGCTAGGGATGCCAATCGGGACTGGTTTTCGCAAATCCCGGGATTCGGGATTTCAAAAAATCAAATTTTTCGGGATATCGGGATTTTTCGGGATTCGGGATTTTTTGAAAATTAGAAGATTAATGCTTTTTATAGATATTTATTAAAAAAAGTCTTTAAAAGAGGTTTACAAAAATAAAATATAATCTTATATTTATTACTAAAATTTGCAAATATTGAAAATTGTGATTTTTTTTCATAATTAATGATTAATTTAATTAAAAATATTAAAAAAACACAACGTATGATCTCTAACAATGTGTTACTTGATTCAATTAAAAAATAATTACCATAATATCTTTATTTGATTTAATTACCTCAATTGATAACTAAACAAAGAAAATAATTAATATTATAATTGAATAGAGCAAACTTGTAATTGATTTATGTATATGTAAGATTCTACTAAAAATTTTATTAAGTAAATTAGAATGAATAATTTAAATTTGAATTCAAAATTAATTATCAAAATCAATTTATTTAGTTAACCATACAAATCTTATTTTAACAAAAACACATTTTTATGTCCACCAAAAAAGTGGTAGGAATTATGTAATGTGTAACATACATTTCTTAATTTCGTAAAATCACTCCATAAATTGTCGTAGTTCCTTGGCCTACTCAACACTTTAGTAATTTTAACTCTAAGAAAAGTAAAGTTTCAGTTTAGTATTTGGTGCACCAGTGAAATGCTTTGTGCATTTCAAAAGATATTTTTTTCTTTTCTTTATTTTCTTCATTAATTATTTTCTGCACTTCTCATTAAAATTTCATATAATTGTTGTACACGCTTAAAAAGAATAACAAAGTTTAATTTTTTTTCGTTTTCAATGATGGTATTAACAGAGTTAATCAAATAAATATTAAAGATCAATATTTTGTTCCCTATCCTTTCAAGGGGAATGTCATGATGAGTTTATTTTTATAAAAAGAGGTAAAACGAAAAAAATTTTGTTATCAATTTCGGGATTGACTAAATCCCGAAAATCCCGGGATTTAAATTCGCTGAATCCCGAAAATCCCGGGATTTTCGGGATCGGGATTTCGGGATTGGCATCCCTAGTCCTAGCTAAATATTAAAAAAGATTAAAACTCATATACCGCTGTTTGGGGAAGGTATAAAAAATCTACTCTGGATAGAATTAATTTCATACTAAATATATTAACTGTTTCTGCTCAAGGTGGATCAGACTGATTCGTTAAAAGTATCGTTTAAAGTATTCGTTAAAAGCATCGTTTTTGAATTACAAAGTTGTTTTCTCAAAGCATTTTTTTTAAATAAATTTCAGATTCAATCAATTCACAAAAAAAAAAAAAAATAAACAACAAAAGTAGAATTTATATTATTGACAAGTCATGAAAATTCAAACATAGAAAATGCTTCCTGAAAACTGGCGACGACATAGACGATGATAATCGAATATAATTTGGATTATGGAATGTTTGCAAACAACCAAAATAATAATAAAATGTTTGTTGTTTTATTTGTTTGTTTTTTATGCATAAATTTTGTTTATTTTACAATATTTTTCTTTTTTATTATGCACGAGACAATAACTACAACAACAAAAACTGTGTTCAAATGTAACAATAATAATAATAATAAGAAAAAGAAGAGGAAAAAGCTAAAAACAGCAATACTAAAACAACGCATTGGCATTTTCTTTTTATATTTGACTAGCCAATGAATCACCCATCGACGACACAACCAAAAATGGTTGAAATACTGACATTTAAAACAAGTTCAGATGCAAAACAATGGATCATTATCCCCCAGATGCAGATGCAGTTAAAAAGATATTCTTCACATACAGAAACAACAACAACAACAACAGCGACAGCAGCAGCAGCAGCATCATCAGCACAGATAGAAATTCACTCTAATCACCATATCGAACATGAACGAGAGAAATCACAAATGTACAGGAGAAAAAATATTTAACAAAAAAAATTCGTATAAAATAAGGAAACATATTCCCATAGGTTTTACATAGAGATGGTTTTTAGACATTAAGTTGGTTGGTTGGCTGGTTCGATGGTCGGTTGAATGCCTGTTTGGCCGACTGATTTGGTTATGGCTGGGTTATTTAAACATTCATTTATTTATTTGTTTGCTGGTATGGCCGGTCGGTCGATTGGGTTGGTGATATGATATAAGAATATTTGATTGTTGTTTTATTTTTTCCATTCCCAGTTTATTTCAATTCGGTGACTTGTCAATTTTTACACTTAAAGAATTATTTTGTTGGAAAGGAAAGAAAACTAAGTTCGAAAAGTTTATCATAATCATCCAATTTAAGCAGAGCTATAAAATCATATAAAATCAAAAATAATAATTATTTGCGGCTCCTGAAAATAAGTATAGCTTTGTGATGAGGAGTGATAGGTCTTTAAGAATTTGGTCGATTACGGATGACGACTGAACTGAAGTTGAGTTGCCAGCAGCGAAATCCGGCAACGGCGGCAAGATCCTTCGTTTACAAAGACTTATGGGTGGATTGCGGATGACGACTGAACTGAAGTTGAGTTGCAAGCAGCGAAATCCAGCAACGCCGCTCATGTAAAAATATATTTTTTAACATGACGCTGCTCATGCCTAATTTCGCTGCTGGCAACTCAACTTCAGTTGTGTTGCTATCCTTAAACGACCCATTATGCAAAAATATTTAAAATTACTTGTTTCTTAAATAAATTGCCAATTATAATGTCGTCTTATATTTAATAATAATATTAATAATAATAATAATAATAATAATAATAATAATAATAATAATAATAATAATAATAATAATAATAATAATAATAATAATAATAATAATAATAATAATAATAATAATAATAATAATAATAATAATAATAATAATAATAATAATAATAATAATAATAATAATAATAATAATAATAATAATAATAATAATAATAATAATAATAATAATAATAATAATAATAATAATAATAATAATAATAATAATAATAATAATAATAATAATAATAATAATAATAATAATAATAATAATAATAATAATAATAATAATAATAATAATAATAATAATAATAATAATAATAATAATAATAATAATAATAATAATAATAATAATAATAATAATAATAATAATAATAATAATAATAATAATAATAATAATAATAATAATAATAATAATAATAATAATAATAATAATAATAATAATAATAATAATAATAATAATAATAATAATAATAATAATAATAATAATAATAATAATAATAATAATAATAATAATAATAATAATAATAATAATAATAATAATAATAATAATAATAATAATAATAATAATAATAATAATAATAATAATAATAATAATAATAATAATAATAATAATAATAATAATAATAATAATAATAATAATAATAATAATAATAATAATAATAATAATAATAATAATAATAATAATAATAATAATAATAATAATAATAATAATAATAATAATAATAATAATAATAATAATAATAATAATAATAATAATAATAATAATAATAATAATAATAATAATAATAATAATAATAATAATAATAATAATAATAATAATAATAATAATAATAATAATAATAATAATAATAATAATAATAATAATAATAATAATAATAATAATAATAATAATAATAATAATAATAATAATAATAATAATAATAATAATAATAATAATAATAATAATAATAATAATAATAATAATAATAATAATAATAATAATAATAATAATAATAATAATAATAATAATAATAATAATAATAATAATAATAATAATAATAATAATAATAATAATAATAATAATAATAATAATAATAATAATAATAATAATAATAATAATAATAATAATAATAATAATAATAATAATAATAATAATAATAATAATAATAATAATAATAATAATAATAATAATAATAATAATAATAATAATAATAATAATAATAATAATAATAATAATAATAATAATAATAATAATAATAATAATAATAATAATAATAATAATAATAATAATAATAATAATAATAATAATAATAATAATAATAATAATAATAATAATAATAATAATAATAATAATAATAATAATAATAATAATAATAATAATAATAATAATAATAATAATAATAATAATAATAATAATAATAATAATAATAATAATAATAATAATAATAATAATAATAATAATAATAATAATAATAATAATAATAATAATAATAATAATAATAATAATAATAATAATAATAATAATAATAATAATAATAATAATAATAATAATAATAATAATAATAATAATAATAATAATAATAATAATAATAATAATAATAATAATAATAATAATAATAATAATAATAATAATAATAATAATAATAATAATAATAATAATAATAATAATAATAATAATAATAATAATAATAATAATAATAATAATAATAATAATAATAATAATAATAATAATAATAATAATAATAATAATAATAATAATAATAATAATAATAATAATAATAATAATAATAATAATAATAATAATAATAATAATAATAATAATAATAATAATAATAATAATAATAATAATAATAATAATAATAATAATAATAATAATAATAATAATAATTTTTTTTTTTTTTTTTTTATTTTATTTATTTATTTTCAAAAAGATTTACAATTCATTTGCCTTGGCACCTTGCAAAGCCATAGTGGCTTGTCTGCAGGTTAAAAGTTAAACAAGATTGTACTTAAAATAATTAGTATTCATTGCAAGTTTAAAAATGTTTTCTTAATTATTTTTTTTATTTTATTTGGGTTTGTAGTATTTATGATGTCTGTTGGCATCATATTAAATATTGTGGGTAACATAACGTTGAGCGTGCTTTTGCCATAATTGTTTTTAAACTTCTGGGTGATGTACCTTCCATCAGCTTTCCTTCTCGTGTTGTATTTATGGTCTATCTTGTGTAAAAATCTGGTATCGTTGTAAAATTCGATGGCTAGCGTTGTATAATAGATACTTTTAACATTCAACATACGTTCTTCTGTAGCTATTTTTTTGTTGTTGACACTTGATGTTGATGGGTTGTTTCCCGAAATGTTGTTATTATTTAGAGCATTTGCACTGTTGTTATTGTTGTTTGCATTGCTGATTGTGTTGTTATCGGTGCTTTCATTGATTGTGTTATTTGTTTCATGAATGTTGTTGGTTGTGCTATTCTCTGATATGTTGTTCGTATTGTTTCCGATATTTGTAGTGGTGTTGATCATATTTGAGTCGATAGTTTGTATAGCTGTATTATTGGTTTGTATCGTTTTTGTGTTTCTTTTTTTAAGTATTTTAATGAGTTTGTTTTGGGTCTCTTGTAGGATTCTACAACGTTTTGAGTTCCCCCATGCCGTTATTCCATGGCGTATATGTGATTCGACAAGCGAGTAATAAGCTTGTCGCAACACAGCAATACTAGAACAGTTTTTTAGTTGGAATAGCATATATGCAGCTTTCCTCAATTTCTTTCTTACTTCATCTATATGTTCATTCCAAGTAAAATTGTGATCTACATGCACTCCTAGATATTTGTATGTATTTACTAGTTCGATTGTAGTACAACATTCGCCATTTTCGCATACAATGTCGCGTAATTTGTTTTGGTGCAGACATTTCGTTACATGATATTTTAAGTTTATGTCCGTATATAGAATATGGGGTGGTTTAATATGCATGACTTTAGTCTTTGAAGCATTTATTACAAGACCGTGATCATGACACCATCTAGTTGCTATATTCAGTTGGTGCTGCATTATCTGTTTAGCCCTTTCGATATTTTTGTGAGCTACAACAATTGCTGTATCATCAGCATACGCAAAGGTTTTGCTCATATCAAGAATGTTCATTAACTCATTTGAATAAATAATGTAGAGTATTGGTCCCAATTTTGAACCTTGCGGAACGCCATAGCTAAAATTTGTTTCATTGCTTAATTTTGTTGAGACTTTAACATAATACTTTCTAAGAGTTAGGTAATTTCTAAACCATTCTAAACATTTTCCTCTTATACCACTTTTTTCGAGCGTTTGTAAAAGTTTAGTATGGCAAAGAGTGTCAAATGCTTTACTAAAATCAATGTATAGCGTGAGACAGTGATGGTTTTTGCTAAGTTGCTCATTGATAAAATTTGAAAAATTGCCAAGAAGTTTATTTATATTTTTTCCCTTTTGGAAACCAAATTGATTGTAGCTAATAATGTTATTTTTGTTAATAAATTCAGTTAGTCTTTTGCACACAATCTCTTCCATGATTTTTTCAATGACAGGTAGAATTGCAATTGGTCTATAATTGTTGATTTCCGATCTTGTGCCGCTTTTGTAAATTGGTCTTATTATTGATACTTTAAACATATCTGGGATTGTCGCAGTATCAATTATTAGGTTAATGAGTTTTGTTATAATTGGTGCCATTTCAATAGCGTTGTTTTTTAGATCTATTGCTCTTATTTCATCAACTCCTGCGCTTTTATTTACATTAAGTGTGTTAAGGATGTTAAAAATCTCTTCTTCGCTAGTGTTTGTTAAATATATTGAATTTTGTAGTACATTTGAAGTGTTGTTTATTGTTTTGATTTGACAATTATGTGAGATTTGGTTGACGTTTTCTTTGAAATTAATCGCGAAATTGTTACATATGTCCGTTATGTTTTGGTTTTTAAAATTTTTAATTATTGTTTCATCCACATTATTTGTTTTCTTACCGATAATTTCGTTTATAAGTGTCCACGTTAATCGTATGTTATTTCTATTTTCAAAGAATTTATTTTTATAATAATTATTTTTTGCGTATTTCAATTTTTTGTTCACTATTTTTCTATATTTTTTATATTCTTTTTCGAATTCTTTATTGTTTCGATATAAGTACCATTTTTTATAAAGTTTATCCCTAGTTTGACAACATTTTGTCAAGTATTCACTCATCCACGGGTTTGTGATTCGGTTCTTTTTTAGTTCACTATTTATTTCTGAGTTTTTATAGATATTTTTAAATATATTATATATGGAGTTAAACATGTCATTTGCATCTGTTAAATTATTTAATTCGTGCCATTGGGTTGTACGTATCTGATTATTTACTTTATTTTTGCATACTCTTTTATTTTGTGTATTTTCTGTAAGATTTGGAATTATTTCGTGTTCTGAGAGACAACATACAAGGGTAAAGTGATCGGAAATATTTGTTTTTATAATTGAGGCATATGCTTTTGTGTTTATGTTTCTGGTTCTAACAAAGAGATGATCAATATTAGTACATGTGTTCCTATTTAAATCCTCTCTTGTGGTATCATTAATTAAAAGTTGTAATCCATTTGCCAATATCGCATCAATGTAGTGGTTTGTTATGAAGTTTTTTTTATTGAGGTCAATATTCATATCTCCCACCAATATAATGTTTTGGTGTTTACTTACAGTGTTAAGCATTACATCTATTTCTTCCACAAATATGTTCTTATTAAGAGAAGGTGGTCGGTAAATTGCAAATAAAGAGAAAGTACTGCTTGTTGTTTGTATGCTCACGTGGATTGACTCAAATGACGTAAAGTTGGTTGATATTATGTTGTGTGATATATTCTCCCTCATATATATAGCAATTCCTCCTCCCTTGCCCACTCTATTTATGAACGTCGGATTAAAGCCTGTAATACTGTAGAATGCTCCCTCATCATCGTTTATGTTGGTCTCAACAAGTATTATTATTTTGATATGTTGTAATATGTTATGAATAGTAGCTAAAAAAGGTGTAAAGTTTGTACGAAGTGATCTAATGTTTAGGTAAATAAGTGAAAGGGGATAACTTAAATAGTCTTTTTCTATTTCATTAAAATTGTCTAACGTTTGGGTAATTACATTATTCATGTTTTATTTGTTTTTTATTAACCTTAAATGTTTTCGAATTAAGCCATGAGTTCTATGTCGGATGCACTTTTTATTAATATTGCAGACGAGTTTTCATCTTTCTTGGCGAACACAATTCCATCGCGAGTCCACACATATTTCCAACACGATTCCTTTGCTTTAATTTTAGCTTGCCAAAGTAGTCGCCTATTATGTGCTGTAAGTTGGTCATTCACAAATATGGTGTTGTTATTGTTGTTTTGGTTTTGTGTATTTACATCATCCTTATTTGTTTGTAGCTCTTCAACTCTATTAAATAAATCTCCTCTTACACGGTGTTTACTAATTTTTCCCATTAACTCTTTTTTTTTAGTTAAAGAGCAAAATTCGACAATAATGTTATTATTTTTTTTTACTTTGTATGTGTTGCTTATATCTGAGTCTTGAATGCTTACATTTACAGACTCTGCAATTGTTTTAATAGCTTGTATCGCACCAATGTTATTGTCTCTTATGTTTTTAATTTCAACATTTTTAATTAACATTTTTTGTTCCATGGAATTCACTGTATTTTCCAACTGTTTAATACGATTCTCTTTATTTTCGTTTTCTTGTTTCAAGTCATTGACCTGTGTGGATAAAATCGACAGCGATTCCGTTAATTTTAAAAAGGCGTTTGCCATCTCTTCTCTTAGTGCTGTGTTAGAGGCTATAATATTGTTGCTTAATTGGCTTATGCCGGCATTGATGACACTTAATTCCTTTGATGTTGAACTTTTAAGTGAAAATAGGTCCGACTTTAGTTCAGTTAAATTAGAGTTCACAGTATTTAAATTTATAAATTCCTTAAAGCGTTTATTGTTGTTATTTTCACCTTCAGTATCACCATTAGTTACCTCATCTCTTTGTTGTTTGCTGGCAGCTGGTTGTTGTTGCTGTTGGTTTTGTTGCTCTGTATGTACAATCTCCTGGTATAGATTGTTTGGCGATTTACTACGACTTTTTTCGCCTCTGCAGTTGTGACATTTCCATACTGCTTTCTTTTCTGCATTCATAACTGAGTATGTTGACTGAGAAAGTGTAGCGCACGGGGCATAGTGGTATTTACTCTCACAATTATTGCATTTAACATAATCGCCTGTTACAGGCAGAGACTTATTACACGTATTACAAAGAGCGTTGTTGGTTGATAGGTACTCTTGATTTTTACTCATATTGTTGTTTTTGTGAAGGAAAGAACAATAAACTTCGATTTAACTTTTGTTTGTATATCTTCTGCTTTGTTTTTTTATAAATGTTTTGTGATTAATATATCGATTTGTTTATAACTTTTTAATTTCTATTGTTTAATGAAATATTTTTTGTTTGGATTTTTCTTTTATTGTTTTTCAACATAGAATTTTTTAAGTAACTTTTTTTTTTTTTTTGGATTTTTATTGTTGTTGATTTGAACACAAAATCTCTTTATTAGTAATTTTTTTTAGAATGTAACTAGCGAGCTAATAAAAAAACACGTCCGACCGCAATGAACTCTGAACGCATAATAATAATAATAATAATAATAATAATAATAATAATAATAATAATAATAATAATAATAATAATAATAATAATAATAATAATAATAATAATAATAATAATAATAATAATAATAATAATAATAATAATAATAATAATAATAATAATAATAATAATAATAATAATAATAATAATAATAATAATAATAATAATAATAATAATAATAATAATAATAATAATAATAATAATAATAATAATAATAATAATAATAATAATAATAATAATAATAATAATAATAATAATAATAATAATAATAATAATAATAATAATAATAATAATAATAATAATAATAATAATAATAATAATAATAATAATAATAATAATAATAATAATAATAATAATAATAATAATAATAATAATAATAATAATAATAATAATAATAATAATAATAATAATAATAATAATAATAATAATAATAATAATAATAATAATAATAATAATAATAATAATAATAATAATAATAATAATAATAATAATAATAATAATAATAATAATAATAATAATAATAATAATAATAATAATAATAATAATAATAATAATAATAATAATAATAATAATAATAATAATAATAATAATAATAATAATAATAATAATAATAATAATAATAATAATAATAATAATAATAATAATAATAATAATAATAATAATAATAATAATAATAATAATAATAATAATAATAATAATAATAATAATAATAATAATAAGCTGATTATAGCAAAATTGAATTTTTTTGTTGAACATTTTTTTAAAAAATTTTATTAAAATTCTCTAATTGAAGTTGGAACAATTGATTTTATAGGAGTGTGCGAAAATAAACAGAACATTATTTAGCGTTCGGCTCACACACCCAGGAACGATATCTAATTGGTTAGTGTTTGTGTAGACGAACACAACCCTTAATACCGTTCCTAACTGTTTTGAAGAAAGAGCCGAACATTAGATATTGTTCTGTTCTACGATAAAAAACAGAACAATTGTATTGATACTGTAGCCAAACTTTATATTTTAATGTTCTATAATGTTTCTTTTTTTACATTGATAGAGAAATGAACAAACAAAAAATTTATTGTGTATATGTTTTTTTTTTGGGCAAAATTATTTTGCTGACTTTTTTTTCAGTATGTGTTTTTTGTTAAAAATTTTTGTATTTGTTTTTCCAGCCCAAAGGGCGTTAAGCAAAGCAGAAATTATCGAACATTAATGAGCTGAACCGAACACAATGAAGAACACAAATGGACTTAAATGTTCTCATCTTTTTGTTGAGTTGGATAAGAACAGTATTATTTTTGTTTTCGAAAGATGACAAACAGGAAAACGTAATTTTTTTTAATGATTTTTGTGTAGTAAATCATTAAAAAAAATTACGTTTATTATTAGCGTTTGTGTTTTCCACGATAGGGAGATATAAAGTGTTTATTTTCGAACACTGTTTTATAGTGCTTGACAATTATTTTCAGTGTATTAAAAAAAAAGTAAACATTTACGTGATGTTTGCTATAAAGTGAGTGGTGGACTACAACAACAAGCATAAGAGCAATATTAACAATAACTGGCAGCAACAACAATCACAACAACTAAAAAAAAAGAAAAAAATATCAGCTTTTCTTCTCCAGCTTCTTGTGGTGGAAGATGATGGTCGTCGATTGTAACGAATGTTATGGC
This sequence comes from Pollenia labialis, assembly GCA_949318255.1. Lineage (NCBI taxonomy): Eukaryota > Metazoa > Arthropoda > Insecta > Diptera > Polleniidae > Pollenia > Pollenia labialis. The sequence continues at coordinate 22,445,120 of OX439141.1, forward strand.
TGTTATTGATACGAATAGTATTTTTTTTTGTTAGTTGCATCAGCTGCTGCCACTGATATTTGCTGTTGATGCTCTTGTTGTTTTTGTTGTTGTTGTTGTTTCTGATGTTACTGCTTATTGATTACATTCCTATGGGCCATTTTTGGTTTGAACTAAACGAAATAATAGTGCAACATCAGTTCAGACAGTTGCCACCACAAGACATTGTTGCCTGCTTTACGTGCATTGTTCGCTGTTCTCGTTGCTGATATGGTTTGAATAAAATAACCTTAAGGTTTGCTGTTCGCTCTTGTTGTTGTTATTTTTACGCTTGCATGCCAAGCATGTTCAAGTATTTTGTTGATGATGCCATGTTGTTGTTGATCGGTATGCCAAGAACATTCACAGATTTCTTAGTTTTTAAACATTGGATGAATTTGTGGCGATCGTTGAAGATGAGATGATGTTACTTTTTGTTATTTTATTTAGCTTTTTACGGTTCTTTGTTGCTGATGCTGTTTCTGATGTTGTTGTTGTTGTCGATGATGATGATAATACTGTTGCTGCTGGTGGTAGAACTTGTAGTGATGGCATTGGTCGTTGTAATGTTATTGGTTTGTTGTGTTGTTACATATAACTTTGGCTGAGCTTTAGTTTGGATACTGATACTGATGCTGCTCTGATACTTCTATTGCTTTCGTATGAGGTAGGTAGGCTCTGGTCTAGTCCACCGGTTAAATGCTTAAGCGATATGAAATTCAATGCCTTCAGGAGCCATTATTGCTCATGCACATGTTTAGTTACATGGACAAAAGAGTACTAAATAAATGTTTTTTAATATATTATAGACCATAACAGGGTCGTAGCTCATCTCTAATTCACAAATTCGAAGATAATTTTAGTACTAGAAGGGACATACGCAGGGATATTAAAGGCGTAGCCATTGATTATAAAGTTAGTTTAATAATAGAAAGTATGGCTAAAACTTAAAAGCATTCTTGTGTGCTACAGGAATGTGTAAAAATTATTTATTTATATATTAAACTTGCCTTACCCAGCAAACGTTGCTTTGCCATATAACTTATTTCTAGTTAGAGAAAGAGAAATAAAGCGCTTTATACCATGACCGGCGATGAAAATATTTGTTACATATTTAAAAGTTAAACATAAAAAAGTGATGTGTTTTGTATCCTGAAGTATAAAAATCAAACAGAAATAATAAATTTTCATTACGAAGAGCAATTGCATGTACGATATTTTTTATCAGTCCGTCTTTAGCCAACACAAATAAGCTCGATGGCGAGAACATGCCACGTATAATTGTCCGTGGGAAAAACATGGTGTACCCAAATATAAGTTGCAAACAGACATTGATTGGACTTGCGACTTATTGATTGTCATTACAAATGCCAATATAATAGGAAATTAAACGCGTTTGAATTCAATAAGGACGTCCGTGGCAATCATCGGAGTTCGTGGCAGCCAAACATTTTGGTCTCGGAATTTATCATTCAAAATGGCAGCTTCAATAACGTGTTTCATACATTTTTTTAACGACCAATAGTAGTGTACCATTGCATAGCCGTGGTGGGTTCAAATTCCGAAGTAGAAAAAATTTGTCAAAAAATAGATAAACTTTTCAAAAGAATCGGAAAATAAATTGAGAAGGTACAGAAGGGGGTTCTTTTACCTTTTTGCTTTATTTTACGCCGTTAATGTTGAAATTTATAGGCTTTAGTTCCTTCAAGACTTGAAACTATTATTGAATAATTAATAAAGAAGACATGGGTAGAGGAAGGTTTTACCCCTTTTGCCCTTTTTTACGCCCTTATTATTGAAATTTCCAAAAAATTTACATATATCTTAAAGTTCCTTTGGATATTACAGTGTCAGCATGCCAAATTTTAAGAAAACCGGTTGATTGGATAGTAAGATATAGTGAGGGGGAGCGTTTTCCCCTATTTCACACCCTAAATAATAAAAATTTCTTCCAATAAGCCAATGAATTTTTAAGCCTTTTAGTTTCATTAGAGTTCATTTTGCCTCTACAGTATTCCACGGATAATTACCTCGCCAATAATGCCAGTATTTTTGGGTAATTATGTGTGGAAAAGCGAATACGCTTAACTACATATTTGAGGTAAATATAAGAATACGTTTAACTACCTCATTGAGGTAATTAAACGTATTTATATACAAGATACCTTAACTTTGATGTATGAAAAAAAATTAACACATAAGAATTTTGGTATCAGCTAATCTAAAGGGATAGCAATAAAAACAATGGGATTTGCTGTCTTAAATTTTTTCTGTAATGCTTTTTGAGATGTCTTGTCATATCCTACTAACAAAAGCGTACTTATACATACAAGCTTATGATCAGGGAAACCATAAATATGCAATTGCATGGGTTTTCTTGTGCAATCAATGAATGCAGAAACAATATATTTATTCGATTTAAAACTTTTTAAACATTAAATTTTGGTATCGATTTGTTTGCGAATAATTTGCATATTTAAGCTATAGCCTCACATTTTTTAAGGATATTTTAAAACATATATGTATATATATATAGCAGATGAATTTTCTGTTCGTTTAATTTCGCCATCTACATTAAATTTTCACTCTACAATTGTTAGCCACTCGTAAAACAGCTCTGAGTGGAGAAGCAGCTCGCGCCTTTTGTCATTATTTCTTAAGGACAAACAGGTCGTTTTTGTTTGTCTGCTTTTGTTGCGTTTTGCGTTGTCACCCCGCATTGGTTAGTGGTTCGGCGTCGTATAACTGTACCGAGTTACAGTTTTTGAGGTTTCTACATTAACTATATGCAATCGTTTTTAACCTCAATATTTTAATGTGTTGTCTGGTGGAGAACCAAAGAAAAAACTCATTGTGACTGGTGGAGAACCATATATAACTCAGACGTTTTACTGGTGGAGTACCAAGGAAATAACTCAGAAGATTACTGGTGGAGACCAAAATAGTCTGGAGCGGATTCCGGAAGCTCTCGCCTTCCTATCCGAAGGTTTAGGTCGAACGAGGTTTTGCGGTTAAAGCTCCAAAAAATTGTGTGATACCCTGGCATTATAACTTAAATAGTTCGCCAAAAACTTTAGTTTTAAGCAAAATCAAAAACAACAAAAAAAAACAATTGTTAGCCAAAGCAAGTTATCGTTGAAGATAAATGTTATTCCAAACTGTAAAGTTTTAATATACAAATGAAAAATTACGAAAAAAGCAATTATATAAATTTGTGTGAATACATAGTAATCTAGATGCATCGTTTAGTAAACCGTTCGAATCAGAAACACTTTTTAAAGTGATCTTTTCGTGTTCGTTCGTCCATCTGACTGGTTGTCATTCCATGTAAACTTTGTGCGTAAAGTAGAAGTAGCAGTTGTTAGATAATTTGATCAAATTTGGTTAATACGTTTTAATTGTCATAAGAACAAAACCTATGTAATTTGTAAGAATTGGTCTATAACATCACATGTTCCCCATTAAAACTTCTTTCTTTATGTCCATAAACCATTTAATAATGTTCGTATTAAGATTAAATTTGGCCCAAAATATCTTAAATCGGTTCAGCGACCTTTCTTTTAATCCCTTTAAGACAAAATATCTGATATATTTGGTGTATCTAGATAATAGTCAGCACAAATAACTCTTATATGAATCCTAACCTCGTAACGTAACTTTATTCTGGTGAGCACAGAATAAATTTTATTTTAATGAAAATAATTAATTTTGGAATATTTTAAGCCATATTTTGCTTTTTTGGGCTTATTTTTAAAAAAGATTTTAGTGCATATTTTCAAATTATTATCATGTAAACTTAGTTGCATTACTTTCTGTGTTGTTGTCAAATAGCACTGAGGCAATTAAGCGAATGAAATTAAGGTGTAATTTTGTTTTGGGAGTTTAATTTTTAAGGCAATTACCCGAATTGGGTAATTAGGCGTATGGCAATTAAACGGGGATTTTTGTTTGAAACATTTATGAATTTTTAAGTTATTATTTGATTATTGATTTTAATAGGGGGGGGGGGGTGATTCCCGACGCAAGGTGAATGTTATATGTACGCATTTTTGCTCATTGACTTTTATCCTCCATTGTTTTAACCATATTTCTAGTTGAAATATATGATGCTGTAAGTAACGTGATGCTTCATGATGGTTTTTTTGCACGCTTAGAAAAGCTGTGTCGTCCGCAAATGTCGAAGTTTGTGTGCAGTTGTTTGTTGGCATGGATTTGCAACAAATAGTTTAGTTAACTTTACAAAACATCTGTCAAAATTTGGGATGGATAAGAGCCACTTCTCCACAGCACAAATAAACGCAATTTGAGAACGGTAACAGTCAAAGTATCTTTAAATTTGGAACAAATTGGTTTGTTCTCATACACGATAAAGGATACGCGATAATAATAAATCTCTTCGAGAATAAGAAAATCTATATTAATCAATAAAAAGTAATTCTTCGCTCTTGATTGAAATACTGAATCACTTCAATTCTCTTTTGCATTCAAAGTTTTTACCACGTCCCTGCCAGCTTTGTTTGATTATTTTTTTTTTTTACTTCTAGTAGTACTTTTTATATTGTTAAGCAAAATTTAAATGCAAAATATCGCAGAACCAAAATTAGCATTTGTAACAATAGCGAATTGCTTAAGAAATATTATAGAACCCAAGCTGACCTCCAATTTCTATTTGTAGCTGTGTGTTGCTTAGAAACAATACAAAACGGCAGCGGAAGCAATTCCAATTGCAGCAACAACAAACAAATAGCCCAAGCAAAAAAAAAAAAAATTAAAAGAAAAGAAGCAAATAAATATCGATGGGCATTTAATAAAAATTCATAGGAAAACCTTAAAGCAGTTAAATAACTACTGTTTGTTTTAGTTCAAATATTTTACTCCCATTCCAAAAGCAGGAAAGAATAGAAGTTAACTGAATCGAGTGCAAAGCTGAGTAGAAGAGCGAAAGAAACGAGAATTCATGTGCATGTGGATGATGACGGCAGAGATGATGCTGCTGCTGGTGGTGATACTTAACTTTACATATATTTATTCTTGAGGATTTTTTTTTTTTGGTAGAAACATTTCATGGCTGTTTTGGCAATAGTGGGCACTAAAAGTTTGTACTGGCAACGTGTGATGTCGTCTGTGACGTTGTTTTTTTACATGAATTTTAAGCTTCCTAAGCCAAACCGCCAACCAACCAACCACCAGCCATTTTTCCATTTTTTTCGGTCAAAAGATGAAACTGTTGCTGGTTCAAAAGCTTGAGCATTATCAAATTGTACATGTTGTTTTGATGACAACAATGTCCCTTAGTCTAAAGAAGAGTTTCTTTATTTTACCTACCCCTTTTCCTTAACTTCTAATTTTTTTTTTTTTTCCCAAAAAAAAAAATTCCGCGCCATATTTGTATCATGTTTTTTTTCACTTTGTGTTCGCGTATTTCTTTCTATTTTAATTTATCTCAGATTTTTTTTATATTTGTTTTTGCTGTTAGCTCGACTTCTGGAGCAAATCGTTACAGCGCCACACAATCATTTCATACGTTTCAATATATTTCTACTGTTTTCCAACTACGATTCAATGATATTCCATCAGTGTGCTATTGGAAAAACCATTGTTGTGCTGTGTTTTTGTTTGAATGTTGCCTGTGGATGGAGGACAAACTCTCAGTTTATTACAAACTTTGATATTTTATGTGAACGCGTGCTTAGAATGATCGTTTGAGTGTGTTTCTTTTTCTTTTTTTTTTTTGTTCATCCTGCTGTTACGTTTCATTTGGAAATTGTCGTAAAGTACATTTGGAAAACAAAACAAGAGAAAAAAAAGACTTAGTATATAGGAATTGGTTTATCCAATACCAAATACGTAGATGGGAATGTTAATAAAAAAATGTTGTTTGCAGATATGGGAAACATTTGGAATGACACGAAGTTTATAAAAGTTTTCCAAAGCTGATAAATTTTTGATACCTTCGCATAAAGTGGAGCGGATTTTGGTCAAATTGTTTTAAGTCGATGGCAAGAAATGAAAATTGGACAGAGAAAGGTATGTGCCTCTTATAATTATAGTGTCATACAATCAGAAAACTCTGCTATAAGGTAGTCGGCTAACTGGGTTGGGTATTATCGTATATCGAGGGATATGTGTATATGTATTTGCGTTTCTCGGCATAAACAAGTCTTCTCAGCTGCATGTTATACCGGCACTGATCTTGAACAAATCTTTTCAGCACTTTATAATGTGCCGGAGAATTTCGCATCTGCTGAAAAGTTGCTTATGTAACACCAGTTCTTAATGATTAGTAGCTAATAATCCTAAAAATAATCTCACAATTGCAATTTCTTCGGCAAAGTTATGGAGAGTATGGTTAACCACCATCTTGGCAAATTTTTATGGTCAAACTACCTACTTAACAACGGTAGAGGTCGCTCTACTGGAGACTTACTGACCCTGTTACCGGAAAAATGGTGCCGTTCCATTCTCCATTTTGGCCAAAGATAAGTAATTGCCATTTTATATGTACAACTTGACAAAAAAGTGAACAAAAAACATAAAAAACAAATGTACTTAGGTATTCAAGACAAAAAAAGATAAATAAATTGACAAAATGATAATTAATTACAGCAAATTTCGAACCATCAATACCATTGGTTAAAGATTAATGTTTGACTGTTGGCTGGCAGGCACCGCTGTGGTGCAGAGGGTAGAAATATAAAGAATTCTGATGATGAGAATAAGAATATTCTCGAAACGTTAATTCAACCCGAGTTCGATCCCCAGCTTAGCCGAGAATAAAAATTATCAATAAATTTGAATTAATTTTATGTTGTGAAATTTCATCGTACCGTAAAATATTTTAAAGAAAATTAAATTTGATAAACTCAAGACTAACAAACTAACAAAATAAAAATCGACAGTTCAACTAAAAATCACATTTGTTCCGATAAGTTATTGCTTTAGATATTTCCCATTCGATAGAGTCTGGCAGGGAAAAATCTTGGCAAAACTTGTTGCACGGGTGTCGGCGTGTCTTGATTTCTATCGAGCTTTCCCAGAGATCACTCTATACGAGTTCAAGTTTGCCAAACTTTCATATCCCTATTTTCTCCTTCACAGGTGACAGAAAACTTTGCCGCACGTATTCATTTTATTAAAGACCAGGCATATCAGATGTTCATGCCAGAAAGACCTAATGTTGCATGCTAATTCATAAATGCGAGACGGATCAAGGTGCCTTATAATAATTGAGCAATCAGAATCTCTTGATGTTCTGGCCATGAAAATACAATGTGATATCCGATGGAAAAGAGTTATATTCAAGGTGTCGAAAGAAGCATTCAAGTACCTCATTTATCTAAAGTATTCATTTAGATCTCCTTACTCTTTATATCACCTAGAATGTGTTACAACTCTCATGTGTGGGCCGGCGCTTGAAAGTATATTTTGGAGTTTCTCTACCGCATATGGAGAGATCGAAAGTTCTCATGGGTGACAGTATGATCTCCAATTCTATTGGGTTGTGCTCTGTTGAAATTAGGGGTCCGTCAACTCGTATGTTTATTAGTAATACGCGTTTTTTCACAAGGGCCCATCCGATTGACCTGTGCATCGTAGAACTCATTACAGGGTGAATTCGTTTTTTGGCTGGACTGTTCCTTGGTGAAATGACTTTGCTGCGGAAGTTTTTCTTTTAACTTTGAACATGAATAAGTTGAAATTGATTGTCCCTCTTCTACTTCCTCTATACCTCCTACCATAACCTATTTTCGTAGTTGCAAAACAATGTAATGAATTGGTAGGGGCTTTCCCCTTAGTGCAAGTCCTAATTCAAGACAACTTACTTATTTCAGGGAACTCTCTGCATCCCCAGTTGGTGTCTACAGGACATCTTTATTAACTGCATAGTGTCGAATTTCTTTAAATGAGATTCTGAAGCATTCAAAAGTATCGCTAATGTGGATACCATGTTCAGTTAAAGTTACTTATTTCTCGCATGTCTTATAGACTTGCAGCGTTGGGGTGGACTTGTGAATCAACCTACTCCTTAGGCAGGACTTGGTGGCCTGGCAACGATAGACGAATGACACACACTGTACTAAGATTTAATATGCAATGGCCAGTAGGGACCCATGCCAGTATAAAAGGTCTCTGTTTCTCAAAACTACAACTTACAAATCTACAAGTAAAATACGTTAAAAAATCAAAAATTTTACAATTTTTGTTTTCGTTTAAAATATATTTAACTTGTGGGTTTGTAGCTTGTTGTTTTGAGAAACAGGTCCTAGGTCTGGAATTTTAGGGAATACTGTAGATGGTGTCATGACGAAGAGAAAGAGATAATTATGTTTTAGTTTCTCTGGCAATATCCTTTAACTCAGAACCGTAAGGAGAGATACCTGTGGAAATCAGTGTTTGTCTGTCTGGATAATCTGTCTAGGATAGAATAAAGGTTGCATTTTCTTTATATTTAGAAAACGAATTGGTTGTAATCCCCATTACCACCTATTAAGTAGCTGTTTTGAGTGGCGCTAGGTAGCACAATTGGGACCTCTGAAGGACCGAAAGGAGCTGTCTTTTTGCATGGCTGCCCAAGGAAACTAACCCAAAGTATGCGATATAAAGCAGGAGAGGCATAGTTTCCATATGCCATTTTCCAAACAGCCTTTTTAACTGATTTATCGACTAAGAACGAACGCAGTCAGCTTTTCACCTGACTGTTAATAAGGGAATTTAGCATAAATAAATTTCTATCATCTCCCTGGTACCGATTATTGTCCTTCTCAGCATCTTATATACATAATATTTAAATAAAATTTTATTGTTTTCTTAACAAAATCGACAAAAGCAACAAATGAACATTAACAAACACAAATCGAAAAGAAATTTTAAAGGACACCAAAAATAAGTCTATATATAAAAATTTACGACTTCGATCTATTTAAACTTAAATAGATGCGAAAAATGTCGGAAATTCTACGAAAAATGGAGAAAAAAAAACATAGAAAAGTAATAAAGTTTATAAAAATTCTGCATAAAAAAAACTACAATAGAGAGTATGAAATAAAAATCTAAAGAAAATCGTAAACTAAATATACAGTGACAAGCAACAATAGGGAATATCTATTCAGTGGCATATTCATACGATTAATGTATCAGTAGCTTTAAAAAAAATATCAAACAAAAAAGCTTTCCCAACATTAACTACGTTTGGGATAGTGGGAAAAAATCAAAAAATAGAAAATTTACCAGATATTTCTTAACGTCAGATCCGCACAAAAAAAATCAAGGAGAGTATTTGGTTTTAAGTTTAGACAAAGAACTTTACAAAAAAAAAAAAAAAAATTTAAAATAATAAACAACAATTTTAGTGTTGCTCATTTAAAAATTCTTCTGACCCACTGTGCATAGGACGGCAAAGATGTTTTTGCTTTGTCAGTAATGTGATACATATTAAGCAAACAGAAGCGACTAGCTAAAAGAAAGAAAGCAAAGGTTGGACTTAAGCAACTGTTGATTTAACCACTTGCTACATGAAAAATATAATCAGTGCAGCAAAAGAGGGAAGCACAAGGATATTAGGAAGATGTTAAAGAAACAAGAAACAAGTCAGAGTTAATAAATAACATAAACAAGAACGATGGCTACATAAAAATTATATTAGCATGCAGTATTAGAATATTCCTCCAGTACCAGTGCTTTCCGTTAATAAGAAAAATTATAAAAATTTGTTTAAGCCATCAATAGTAATTTAGTGGTTTTCCTTTAATTTAATGGTAAACCGGAAAAAAACCTCGTTTCTTGTGGATTTTTATAGAGCATTTAGGAAAATAATATTTCTATACCGTTTTTTAACAGAAATAAATTTTTTTACGAAAAAATATCGATAATTAGTCACACAACAACAAAAGCTTTATACCGAAAATGAATATCTTATTCTGTGCAAAAGAAATTTGTGTACACAAAAATGAAGCTATCTAATCTTCGCCAGGAAAGATTTTGTCTTCCTTAACCACCAATAAACGACCATTGTCTAGGAAAGAAAGAATACATATGGCAATTCTAGCATATGATTGACTAGATCATGTACAATATTGTTAAAGAACCTGAGCAATCAAAACTCCACAGTTGAATTAACCCAATACAAATGGATACAAATTAGCACAACGATTAAAATCAGTAGCAAACACCATTTTTCTAGATTTCTCTCAACGCACAGAAAAAATAGAAACTCGACTTTAATTAAACAATTTGTTCGGACAATTAAATATTTTACTAATTTTGCCCCTGCAAAGGAATTGATCATATCAATTAACGAATTTGTATTTTCGAGTCATGGGACACAAATTTAGTCAATTAAAAAATTAATTGCATAAACAAAAAAATACACCACATATACACAAACATTTAATTTTATGGGTTTTGATTAAAAAAATTAATTGCAGCAAACAAAAAATTAATTGAATAATTAATGTACACCAATTAATTATTTAATTGAATAATTTTTTTGCAAACATTTTTTTCTGTGCGCGAATCAGATATTTCTATGTTATCACCAAATGAGTCTCACTCTGTATAGCCGAGCTGTTTTAAAGATCAGCGTGGTTTGAAGCCCATAAAAGCTTTAGGTATTGGAACCACCAAGCGTCCACGGCTAAGAGGTATATTTTTCCCATCACGCCCACGTACCACTCTCAATAGTTATCTTAGATGTTTTTAAGGGAATTGTTAGTACTCGCCATTATTATTCCGTATGGACACTAACATGCAGTTGGTAATTTAGTTCAAAGAATGCCAAATTGACGCTCTGTTTAGAAGTTAGCGTTCAAACTATGTCTTCAACTTTAGGCATAAATTCATAAGCCTAAATTTAAAACGTCGGCTGTAAATTTTAATTCTCTCTCATTTTATTGCTTTAATTTTTATTATCGTTTGTTTTCCATTTTCTGTTTTCAAAATGTATGAAATTTAATGAAAGTATTAATATAAAGCATAAGAAAATACGTTCTCAAAATAAAATAGATTTATTTTACGCCTGCTTTCTATGCATTGTTCCCATTTAAGCATATTTTCTGCTAGATTGAGTTGGGAAATTGCATATTTTTTTTTTAAATATGCTTACTGATTTTTAACATATTTCCTTGTCCAAAAGCGGATTTTTTTAGCATATTTTTACTTCTTAGAAAAGCAGAATTAATTGGCAAATTTTGTTTTAAACAGACTTAAGCTGGGATCACACGATTGCCGCAAATGCACCGATATGACACAATTTTTATTGTGCTTTATTGACGCACAATCAGGGATGTTAGATGTGACGATTTTACGTCATTTTGACGATTTTTTTCGATGAATTTACCAAAATGACGATTGACGATTTTTGATGTAGAGTTACTAATGTTTTGACGATTTAATCCCGTCAATAAATTTACTTTAAACTTTAATCTGGCATCAATTTTATAACTCTTTAATCTGGCAAGCAGATTTGGTAGATGTGCCGATTTTTCGTCATTTTAACGATTTTTTTGAGAAAATACAATAATATGACGATTTTTTGACTAAAAGTAATAGTGTTATGACGATTTTCTGGCATCGATAAAATACACAAGAAATATTTACAATTATATTGAAAACAGTCCAAAACTTAAAAATCAATTTTTCGAAATACAAAAATTTTTGGAAATTAAACAAAAAAATTCCTCTCCCATCACAAGCCAGGTGGATTTCGTTAGAAGCATTAGTAACTCAAATTCTTCTATTATAGAAATGCCATCGGTACTGCAAAAAATATACACTAGAGCCCCGATTTGCGTCAGTCCTATCTGGTCCACTTTTAAAAAATTGGTTAAATCCGCTTTGCGTTTTTATGGTTTCGATTTGCGTGGCCACATACGATGAAGTCATAATCACATGCAAAGAATTTTTCTATTTGTGTGTAAAAAGGCAAATCCCATTTAATTCTGTTGGTTAGTTATTCTTAGTAAAATTGCGTGTTAGGAAGTAAGAAGTTACTTTTTAATAAGAAGTTGTGAAGAAAAATGAGTGCAATGAGAAAAAAATGTATTAGTTTGGAACTAATATTGGACGTAATAAAACGTTTCAAGTCGGTTGATATAGACAGAATCCTTGGTTTTTAGCACCTTTTACAATAAAAACAATTTGCAATAGAGATAGCGCTAAAAGTTAATCATTTAAAAATAGCTCGAGTTAAAAGCAAATGAGATTTTATTTATTATTTAATATTTTTCTGAATATGGATAAATTTTGTTATGCATTTATGCAAATATATTTTTTCTTATGTTTTCTTTTTAAATGATAAATATATTCAGCTCACTTGCTGATATAAATAGAATAAAACTTAACCATGTCACTTTCTTCTTCATAAATAGAATTTCTTGCTAAAAATTTATATTTTCGAACCAATCCATGCAATAATTTGTAAAATTTATATATTTGATGTTTTGTTGACGATTTTGTTCAATTTTCGTGACGATTTTGACGAATTTTGTTAAAACTTTTGACGATTTTTGAGGAAAAAAGTCTAACAACCCTGCGCACAATAATGAAATTGCACCAATCAAATATTCTGAAATCACACGATTGCCCTGTTTTCAACAAATTTAATTGCCGCTAGTTGGTACAAAGCGAAATGGTTACAACAATTGCCGCAGCGCAGTCACACGATTGTTCTTACTTGTGTTAACTGCGAAAACAGCTGTTTTAGTAGCTTTTTTATTTGTTTGCTCATTGAAAAAAATTAAATTTGTATCATAAGCTTAAACAAATTATTGTTGAATAGTTTTATTAAATTCATCATTGTGAAGTCAACCTTAACATCACTTGGCCAAAGTGTTATCAGGGTCAAAATGAAATTATGTCATCAATGGGATGGCACATCGGCATCACAGAAATGACGAACATGTCCTTAGTGCGATGACGCAGTATCATCGGAGAAAGGACACATTAGCATCAATTTAATGACAGTTTGTCATTAAGTCAAAGTCATTGGAATTGACTTAAGTCAAAGTGTGAGAATACTATTATTTACTTACCCGTTACAGATGTTCGTTTCACGTTTGTTAAATTACAGCAGAACCCTCAATAATAAGACACCAGCACCATGCCTCATATGGTTTTCGTAATCATTCTACTTTGAAAATTTGATGTATTTAACTAAATAATTTAAAAAAATAGAATATAGGAATTTTTGCTTCTTACAATACATTCTAATCATGAAATTAATGTTAATAATGTACAAAATGTATCCACTTTATATTTTTCTTCTGTGTAAACTTGAAATAATATATTATTTTTTTATGATATTTTGGAGACATTTTTATTATTTTATTACTTATGCATGTGTATACATGTATTTACATTTAATCTTCTGAATCGTTCGTTTTGGGATTTTTCATAGCTGGAACTCTTACATTTTAATTAGGCTATCTAGCTCTTTTGTAATTATATTTTAACTTTAATATATTTGAATTTTTATATACATATACATACATATTTTCATATATAAATTTTATTTACGATTGTTAGTAGAAATTTGTAACCGATTATGGCCTTTAAAGGCTAGGTTATAGGTAATGTGAAAATAAATAAAAAAAAAAAAAAAAATGTGGCATCGAATTGATGTCACTATGAATACCGGGACTTACGAAAACCAGTCTCGATTTGCATAAATTTTTCCAACTCTTTTCTCTTCAATAATAAAAAGCAAAAACTATTTCATGTAACGATTTTATATAAGTAAAGTGTCTGTTTTACACTTCACACTTATTACTTATTTTGAGGAAAATACAACCCTGTCATTGTTATTGTTTTTTGAAAATTTTCAAACAATAATAAGATCAGGGAAACATATTCGAATTTGTGGGATAGTGTATAATGGCCTTAAATACATCAATTTTTTGTTACGCCAAAAACTTTGATTTGCCACATGTTTGTAAGAAATATTCATTAATTTGTACGATTATTTTAAGATATCTTGAAAGAAAAAAAATCTTTTTAAACGTTAATTCATATTAACTTGCGCATAAATCATATCATAATCTAATATTTTTCAAAATGTTACTATTACATTTTTTCAATAAAATAACACAACCAAATACGCAGTAGTAGAAGTAAATGATTTGTGTGAAACAGTTTCAAAAACAATATTCGATCAAATCATGAAAATCTTTAACACAAATTCCAACAAATAAATAAAAAAAAATCGCTGATTGCAATTTTGTTGCCTTTTAGTTTGCTAAAGTTGCAACTAATTTAATTTGTTTGATACACCATCACCACCAATACACAAAATACTGGAGCAAGTTGCTGCCATTGGAGTACAATACTCCACCTCCTTTTGAGGAAATGCACTCGCTACTCGCGTATTGAAGAACAATAATCACACATTTAATATTGAATCTAAAACAAAATCTAAAAAAGCAATAACTAAAATAAAAAACTAAATAAGTACAAAAAGTAAAATAATATTGTTTCGTAGTTGGAGGTTTTTTTTTCTTTTTGTTTCTTCTCTAAATGAAGTGTATTTGAGGATACAGCGCCGGTGCCTCAATTTGCTGTTCATATCAGTTTCATGGAACTATGGTCACGATTCTGTAATAATGTTTTCTTAAATATTGCCATTCAACTAGTGTACGAGTTAAAGTATTGAACTGACTGTCTGTCTTTCTGTCTGTCTGTCTGAACGCCTGCTTACCGCACTAAATAAACCAACATCTCAACATCTTTTTTTACGTTACTTTTTTTTGTTTGCTCCTTACTTTGCACAGTGTTTAGTTATCCTTGTAATCGAGAATGGTACCAAAATCGGTAAGAAGTCACCTCTATTATAAATTTTATCCTGGGAACATTAAACTTTTGTTTAAATGGAGCTAAAGGCTCCAGTTTGTTTTTTAATATAACTACAATATAAAACTAAATTCTTATTTCAACTAAACAAAACTATACTGAACCAAAATTTACAGGAAAAAAATTGTTCAAAATGTGGAATAGACACTGAACCAAAAAGTGTTCAAAATATTAACACACAACGTTGTGTATATTAACGATTATTCGTTAATATAATGAAAAATAAAATTATCCAGGTGTTGAAATGTATGTACTGTTCATTGACACAATGAACATGCATTTATTAAATATTTCATATAAAATGTACGTTAAGGTAAATAATATATTCTTTGAGGTTACGAAACATGTATTAAGTCTTATTAGCACAAATGCCCATAATTTTTGTAAACTCGAACGTTTACATCAATGAATTGTTCGTTGGGCTGCTATAGAGAACTCGTACGTTAAAATTAGTATAGTGTTCGTTCAGTTAACGAAATATTAATAAAATGTTGTCCCACGCATAAAATTAACATTTGATCTGTCGCCTCAACGAACTCGTACATTGAAATCAAGAAAGTTGCATGGAGGTAACGCAACGTTTGTTTTATTGGTTTTTCTTGTTATTATTCTATTCGAACAGGGTCTTCTTAAAGTATTATTTAAACAAATACAAAAATCCAGTGTAAAATAAAATATTTCCCGAACGTTTTGCAAGATATGAGCCTGAGAAAATGATCACTTTTTTGCAATAATGACACCGAAGCCCCAAACTTTTGGGGGCCCATAAAAAAAGTGCATGACTTTGGGCAAAACTAGGAGGCATGGGTCTTTTTTTTTGTCTTTTATCACGAAGTTTTGTCCGCATATGATTATTTTTTTCGTGTTGCTCTGTGTTATGAGTCTTTTTATTTTGTAGGGGCTAATGGTAGTAAATTATGATGGGTTGGTCAGGTGGTATAATTTTGCGAGGGGATATTTAAAAAAAACTTCATTGAGTTCATGTTCTGTGCACGTTGTGTCAACAAATTTTAAAACCGAATTGTTCGTTAAATTAACGTAAAGGTTCACGTAGGTAACGAAATAGATTATTGAATTAAACAATTTTTTCATTAAATTATAATAATAAATTTATGATAATTTTTCGTTACATCAACGAGCAGTTCATTAAATTATTAAAACAAAATCTGTTAAAGAGCGGCCATTCAATGCTGCAACGAGCAAATTTATTGGACGAAAGTTAATAAATTTTTCGTTTGCAAAACGTACTCAGTTCCTTCCGGAATTGAATCTTTGTGCCTAAAAATTTTTTTTGCATACTAAATTAACTTGCCACACACGTAAACGAAAAAGGTTTAAAAAGATTATGCTTACTTTAAAGATATTATTGTCTACGCCAACAACATTGCGGTTAAGAAAGTCCTCCACCAAGAATTTATGTTTAAGGTCATCTTACTCCTACTAGAGCATAGGGCGCCAATAACAGCCGATCTCTATTTAACTCGATTTTAAGAGATTGACCTCAATTCATTCTAAGATACTCCCAGTTGGTTCATTTTGGATTCGGTTGAACTTCTTTTACGTGGTTTTACGTGGCCTACCGAATTATTTGCCTTTTTGATGAAATTTTTTCCATCTGTGTTGCTTGTCAAGATTAAATTTAGATGCTCATTATTGCGCAATTCGTTCGCATTGTTAATTTCAGAAAGTTTGGCTACTACTCCTCATTTCCTAGATTGGTAAAAGGGCTACTATCTGTATGTACAATTTCACGTTGCCGAGATACTTCAGCAAAAATGTATGAATTTTTTATCTACTTGCCTGAAACCAAATGATCTGCTTCGACAATTCAGGCTACATGAATGTTTGCCTTTGTAGATTGTTGATAACATTATGGTTGTCGGTAACAATAACTCTTATGGTAGCTACTATGCCATGGTAGGTCCAGATTTGACCATACTCCCCGATCTAAACGAAAAAATATCTTGCCTTTAATACATAAATTTGTCTTTGTACGTCCATGACTGCTCGTCCCACAGAGGCGATAAGTTTTCAGTAAACAGCATGATATAGGATATCCTATGATCGGATAAAGGGCGGTTAAATTTTAAGGGCCGATGTTGGTTTTGAATAAAACACAAACTATTTAGGAAATTATTGTCACTTCTTTTTATTATGATAATATTGATATGGTTCAATTGTTGATGGAACAAAATGTCGGCCAAATGGCCACCGCGACCCCGGCGGCACACCACCATCCGATGGTCGAAATTTTCGATGGCGCAGAGGCATAATTGAGGTTCTATGCCGTTAATGTGCCGAATTATCTCATCCTTTAGCTCTTGAATTGTTGCTGGCTTATCTACGTACACCTTTTATTTCAAACAACCCCAAAGAAATAAGTCCAACGGTGTTAAATCACATGATCTTAGCGGCCTATTGATACCGCCACCACGTGAGAAAATACTGTCATTGAATTTGTCGCGTAAAAGATCCATTGTTTCTTTAGCTGTGTGGCAAGATGCACCGTCCTGTTGAAACCAGATATCGTCCACATCCATATCTTCCAATTCAGGCCATAAAAAGTTCGTTATCATCTCACGATAGCGAACACCATTCACAGTAACTGCCTGACCGGCCTCATTTTGGAAAAAATACGGCCCGATGATGCCGTCAGCCCATAAACCGCACCAAACAGTCACTATTTATAGGTGAATTGGTTTTTCGACAATCACTCTTGGATTATCATTCGCCTCAATGCGGCAATTCTGCTTATTGCCGAATCCACTGAGGTGAAAACGTGCCTCATCACTGAATAACGAAGTGCACGATGTGGATTTTAATTTGAACGCCCATTTTCATAATTAGGCTGAATAACTTTAACGCGTTGCTCGATTGTGAATATTTCCATTTTTCAAATTGAGTTAGTCTGAAATTGAGAAATGTCAAATGAAATGCAGAAAAAGACTTGACATTTAGGTGTGGTTCACTTTAAACATTTCCAATTAGTATTCCTAACATTTTACTTTTCAAATATTTCAAATCTTTACAAGAAACCCCTTTAAAAGCTGCTTAAATTAAACTAACAAAATAGTAATTACGCACTATTCTCCCCCTTTCAACCCACTGTCATGGAGTATCTTATAAACATACACAATTTATGCGCCATTCTCTTGTACATGTTGCCAAAGAAAATTGCAATTTTGTGAAGAAAAAAAAAAAAAAAAAATAAAATGAAAAAACTCTTCTCATTTTTGTTAAGTTTGAAATAAACAAAAACAATTGCAACAGCAACAACTGCAACAATATACAACAATAATAATATTAAAAAAGAAAAGAAAAAAACTTTAAGAAACATTCATTTCTGGTGTAAGATTTGCTTAACGGATAAAAATAAAATTGTTCATTTAAAGTAGCTGCTGTTCGATTGGTGTTATTGCTTCTGTTGATAATGTTCAATATGAGTTTTGTTTTTTTTTCTTTTTCTTTCAACTTTCTGCTGCTGTTGTTTAAGCAATATTTACAGCAGCAGCGGCGGCAGCAACAACATTTCAATTGCCCACCCCCTTCTTACTTAACACCAACATTATGATTATTTATTGGAGCAGTAGCTAAATTTGGACTGGGCACTTTATTTTGATAATATTTTTTTTAGCCAGTTCATTTGATTGAAAATGGACTGGAAGCGTTTAATTAAAAAAATAGTGGAATTTTGATGGTTTGTCTGTCAATCATTTGGATAATAAAATTTTGCTGTAAACTAAAAAGTTTATTGATACGATGACCATTTTCTTTGTACTGTATTGGGGAGCTTTGTTCTGTTTTAATTATTTTTGGTGTAAATAATTTAACGGCCAATTTAAACAAGTTCAGTTAAAATTAACTATTATTTTAACTTAAAGTTAATAGTATATAATTAAAACAAATATAAAAAATAAATATTTACCTAACATCAAAATATTTTTTAATTCTAATCCATGAATTAGTAAATTAAATTAGATCTTACCTGACTATTTTCCATTGTTTAGACGCAAATTACAAATAAATTTTATTTTGTTTGTTTACCACACATCAGAGTCCTAAGCCGATATAATTTGACGCCGCAAGTGTTTTGTTGCAAAAATTGCCAGCCGCAGGTTAAATTCGGATATTAGCCGGATAAAACTAGCCAATCAACGGCGACGGCTACAAAACCTATTGCGGCTCGGCTTAGCCGCTCAAAGCAGCTCTCTTCTAATAATTTACGACAGCACAATAAACAAAGCAAGCAAAGTTCTATTTATTTAAGACACTTTTTGTTGACAAAGCAACAAAAAAAATTTTAAACCATTGTAAAATGTTAGAACATTATGACAATATAACATGATAGTAGACCTTGTGAATACCTCAATTATATTTTTGTCCTAACAGAACCTTTTCGAGTGTGTGCCCTACTTCCGACCCATCGGCAACTATGGACCCTGCTGAACAACAAACTAATGGTTGGCTAATTATGGCAAAAGTCAATGTATACAAGTCATACATTTGTCGACCAAAGAATTGTCGTCAACATTTTTCTTATTTAACAGCAAATAGCACCCACTGTGTTAAAAATATCTGCCTAATTTTTAACCAGCTTATAGCGTGTATCAATCCCTATATGATTGTTTCGCCGCTAAGTGCGCTTTACTTCATAGAGTGCGTCGCTTTCTTAGATGCTGCCAATACGTCAAACTTGTCTGAAGTTTAAAACTGGCACAACTGCTAACGGCCGCAACTGATCAGACTTCTCTTTGGTACGAAGGATAAGGACAATAGACTCAATCACTTTAAAGGTCTGGGACGGTTTGTTGTTGAGGGCCTTTCGGGAAGCATGTGTGTTGTTCAACTAAATATACTTCCCCGCCAACTGTTGCTATTTGTTCTAGGGGAAGACAGAAATTAAGTACTTGGTACAGACAACGATTTTAAATTACTGTCTTTGTGGAGGTGTCAAGATACGAAATCGTTAGTGATCGTATTGTGCTGGAATTAGGACGTAATGTTTCTTTTATCTTTAACACATTCGTATCAATGCTAGAAAAAGATTATTTGTTAAGCTTTAGGTCAATGCAAACCCCCATATTCATAAAAAAAATTGTTGATTTATAAACAGTTTATTGAACAAATTTTCATAGAAGAATCGTTTCATAAACCTGAAATGTTTTTTATGTATTAAGGGGAAAGTTTTAAGCTCTTCTTATATTTCTCTCATCCATCCCTCATCAAAATCCCTCTCATATCTGATCGATAGGATGATGGCATTTTAGATAGAACCAAATATTTCACTGAAATCATTTAAATTTCTTAAGGCCATAAATCAGATCCCTTATGATCGCCAATGACATTTTTTGTAGATGCAAAAAAAAAAACGAAACAATTGTGATTTTTAAATATTCATGTCATCGTTGTCGTTTCGATTCGTTTACAATGAACTGATATTTGTCTCGTTTAAATAACATTGAATGTACAACACAATGTCAACTGGCAACTGATGCAACATATATTGCTATTTTCCTCAAGGAAACATATTATAAACACACAACGTTATTTAAAAAAAAGGACTTCTTTTTAGAACAAACAAAAACAAAAACATTGAAATTCGAAAACAATAGTATAATTTTTATTGTTCATTGTCATATATCACCACATTTTCGTAACCAAAATACTTTTTTGAATACGAATGTGTGTGATAGTTTGGGCTGATGACGTTTAACATAAAACCCCTTCTTATTATACACTCCCTAAACGAGTATGAAGCATGTCCGTGTGTCTGTCTGTTTGTCTTTTGGTCTTGTTACGGACGGGCATCTGAACAACAACCCATTGATCGTTATTGTCAACGCGACCGTAGTTTTGTGTGAAAGATATTCGTATCTTTCAACTGACACAAAAGACAAGTATTGCACGATCTTTTTATTTATTTTTTTTTTTTTTTGAGAATCGTTTGTACAATTTGGATTGGATTGTTTGAAACGTTTTGTTTTTTTTCGGTAGGTTTTTGAGTGATTTATTAAGTTTGTTGCAATTCTTGAAATTATTTGCAAAACTTTGTGTATTTTTTTTGGTTAGAAGAACCTTTGCTTAAAGGTATTTTTAGCTTATTTTGTTGGAATATTCATGTAGTTTTTGTACACAGAAAATTTATTTCAATATTGATATTGTTGTTTGCATATCTTAACACATTTTGAAATTCTTTGAAATTTCAACACAAATAAAATTTCACAGAACATTTGAAAAATGAAAATATTTCTTATAGGAAGAAACTTCTTGGCTGGTAGAAAGATTAATATGGGGAGATTTATTTATGATGGGTTTTTAAGATGGGAAGAGGAATCTTTTCATTTTTTTTTTACTGACAAGTGGTTGAGCCGTATTGGAAAAAAGTGATATGTGAGGTTTTTATTTCGATTTTTTAAATATTTTTTATGTAGCAAAAAACAAAATGTTAAAACGACCTTAAACTTATTTGTATTGTTTCGAAATGCTTATCTTATTATTGGCCCAAACCATGCGATTCAACAGAAGATCACGGGCTTTGCCATACCATAATCGGGTTGGGATTTAAATACAACAAGTTTTCTTCTCCAAAATACAAAATTTTATTTACAGATGACGTCTATGGCACATAGACCTGAAAAAAGAAAAGATCATAAAAAAAGGAATAACGCAATACAGATTCTTTATGGCAAATAATTGACACACTCTACCATGATTTTTGATTTTCGGGAGTGAAATTTAAAAAGGATCTTAAAATTGGACATCACAATTTTATCACAACATTTAGCTTAGAAAAGCTGACTCATAAAAAAGAGGGTCCAGCATGCTTCTTTGTGGGATTCCAGCTTTGAGCCGCTGAGTAGAAATAAAAAACCTCCTGTTTTAAAAATAAATTTTCAATCAACTAAATAACTTTTTCAAAATTTGTGTTTGTTTAGCTTAAGTTTATGTATAAAGCCTTAAACCTTAATATCACCCTTGTTTAATTTTTAATTTTTACACGATAAATAAAAAAATTGTTGCACTAAATAAACTTCTTAACTTTGTTAGCAATATCAATTAAGTGCTGAAAATACATTTTTTATGAAAGAATATTTTTAGTAACGAAACATTCCAGGATTTAAGTAAGTTAACCTAGTGTGTGGTTTTCCACACATATGTAGTTTCAATGTAGTTTTCATTAGAGACAAAATTTTCTAACGGCAAATGTCAATATTTTTGATATTGTTGCGAAGTGAATGCAATGTATGTTTTATAAAGTGAGTGCTTAAAATACACACAAGCATTTGATGGGTTGTTTATCATCACCAACGTGATAAATACATCATTAATGTAACGACATTGCATTTGTGTGAAAAATCACGCATGAGGGTAACTAAGGCAATTTTTTTAGGCTTAAACCTGACTTTATTAAGTAAGGTTAGGTACACGGCTCACTTGGATCCTTATAGTGGTGCCTTTTTGATAGCCTGAGCCAGTGCCCAGATTCAAACCAGTATTCACCAGATTATTCCCCAAAAATCATTGCAGCCCCAAACCATTTAGATACTCTGCAGAAAAGAGAGATCAACCTTAGTCTCTTATTAGATAGAGCATAAATACATGTCATTTCTGGTCTTCCAATGTGCCTCATTATTATAACCCCGAAACCGGAGCATTAGCAAAGAAAGTGAAACATCGTATTTCCCTCCTCCTCCTCATATAATAACTTACACAATAAAAATGCTTATCATTTTAAATTTTTAAAAATAAGCGCACAATTATGCGCTACGCAATAAGACATGCAGTAAAGTAAGTGAAAGAACTCTCAACAACTTTATAAAAAAAAAATTAAAATTCCATGTGCTACGACATTCCCTTACTACGAAGCAAGTTTGTAACAAAACATTCAGTGTGTAAAGCTGATCGCTACATCCAACAATTCGTGTATGCGCTGAATAAAGCGCTTTATGTGCCAAAAATGTATTGCTTCAAAGTGGGAACTATCCATATAAAATTAATGCCTTCCGTAAGCGTAAGGCAAGAAAGAAAATTTTATTTCCATGGATCTGATGGCTAGTCGTTTGTATGGTGTGAACCAAATGAGAAATTTAATCATAATATTCCATCGAATATTTAGTGCTTTTGTTTTTATTAGTGGCTTCTTTCTTGCAATTCTTCCGTAATTATCGTATTTAGCTAATGTATAGTGTGAATAGTGTTAAAGGCAAAAATCTTTTCCAGTCCGAGTTTTTATAGACTTTCATACATTTTCCAACCAATTCTGGAACTTCTCTCACAATTTTTCCCTCCAAATTTAATATGTTTTACTATTTTTCAACAGATGATTGCTTTCAGTTTGGGCCATTTTCAATATTTTTCTTTACTTACAATCCAAAGTGACACTTTATTAGTTGTATAAATAAATTAGAAAAAAACGAAGTTTAAAATTAATTATCATTGATACTTTTATTTGTCCGATTATGCGTTGGACACAAACAGTTGGTTTATTTTTGTTCTTAATTCGGATTGTACAGTTGATATTGAAAAAGTTCGTTGTTTTTGTTCTTTGAGAAGATGAGAATATAACGACATCATTTTCAATTTTCGTTTTTTTTTTTAATAAATGCCTTTATTGGCAACACTTGCATCATCTCCTAAAATGTCACGGTCACATAAGGTACGTTACGATTTTATAGCAAAAACAATTTTATCGTAAGCGACAACCTTCATTCAAAATTTTTATAAATAAAATAAAAAAATCATTTTCCTGTAAAATTTTGTCTTGGTCGCTTAAGCTTTTTTTGCGATAAAGTGTAAAAAAATTGAAAAACAATTAATGGATACATTTTTTCAGTTTAGAGCATTTTTAAAGCTTAGAGCACATTTTGGTCTGGCAAACACTTGTCCGATTTTGGAATTGAGCCACTTTGCACAGTGCTTGCATTTAACACTTAATTTTTTGTTAAGTGGGGAACCTGTTAAGTGGGTAACCCCAATTCGAGTACGCTAAGTCCAGTGGTGCTAACAGTTTTTTGAAGTTAGCTTCTGTTTTCGAGATAAAGGGCAAGAAGATTTTAAAAAATGTTTAGGACAAAAAACTAATGGAAAAACATGTTATCCCCTAAGGGGTGGCTCCTTGGCAGTAATGGGACTTTTTCTTCAAAATATTTCCAGTCTTTTTAAAAAATTTTGTACGGGTGCCCGCTAAGGACTGAAGATCCTAAGTAGGTATGTTAGAAACAAATGATGGGGGGATACAAAAGAATGGTGTTAGTCGTATATTTGACCCGTATATGGGCATCCGAGGCGTTTCAGGGGCTAAATTTAAGAGTTTTACTAAAACGTAATATTTTTATGGAAGCCCCTTTTACGGGCAGTGTTAAGGGGCATGTGTGTTTTGTCAAAATATTAAGGACAAAAAACTAATGGAGTTGCGTCATACACTTTATACCCCTAGGGGCGACTCCTAGAAAGTTATGGGACTTTTTCCTTAATGTATATGAATTATTTTTTTTTTTTATATATTTTGTGCAAACTTCTCCATTTTTGAAATAAACGTTTTATCTGTGAGGTCGCCATCATTTAGAATATTTCGAACTAGTGGATTTGGGATTTGCGATTCAAGCTTTTTTTAATAGTTATTGAATACTTTGTGCTAATAGTTTTTACTAATGGTATATTTAGTTCTATTTGGTTTTTCGAGTTTTTTACATACCAAGGAGCGGATGTGATAGTTCGAAGACTTTTGTTTTGGTGTCTTTCGATTTTCTCTGTGATTGGGTAAAGTAAGACTTGTAAATTAGGAGTTTACAATCTAGAATAAGGAACGAATTTCTTCCAATGCGCCAATTTATTTCAATTGCTTTCAGCTTTATTTAAGATAACTTTACCTCTACAAGGCATTTCCACGTTAAACTTCGATCTAGATGTATACCGAGATATTTCACATGCAGATGTTGAGGTATTATTTTTGGTAATTAATTTTAATATGGGACACGATTATCTATGTACTCACTGACCTTTCGTTTCCAATGTTTTAATCATTCTAGATGCTTCATAGCGGTTTTCGTAGATCCTTAAAAAAAAGTTGATGTATGGCTGTAGTTGTTCGTTACCATGTCCGAATACTATATCAAATACAATACAGGCCAGAAATTACTTCCCTGTGCGACTCTAGCAATAATCGATTTGAAATATCTCCTTCTTCAATATTAAATTTTCGACCGGCCAAAAATTCTAATTTCGCATGGAGAGCCTCTCAGTTTGCACCTACAGCTGTGTTGAGCAAGTACCCATCTGAGTATTCAGCATTAATTCGGATATAGATCTGAGCCTAATATGTAATACATATTATGTATGTATGTATAAGATGTACTCCCGATTACATTAATATTTCAATTTTTTTTTTTCTTATCAACTATATAATGTGTGGTCTTATGTCTTAAGTCTTTTTTTTACAAAACCATTTTCATAAATAAATTTTCTTACATCGATCTCCTACATTGTTAAATAGAAACAAAACCAATTTACAATAGAATTTTTATTGAATTGAAAACATTTTAAAAAAAAAAACAACACAACTTTAATATTTTCGTTTTCTGTAAATCATTTTTTGGGATCACGATTTTTCAATAATAAAACCAAAATTTTGGCGCATTTCATTCCATCTTGCTTCCGTTTATGCCATAAACATTCAATATGCATTTTTTTCAAGACATGCGGACCAAAATCGCGATATCAGGCAGGGTACTTAAACAAATTTATTGTATTCAATGAGCATGTGCAGCAACCAAATGCTGCTGCTAAGTTTTGGCAACAACCATTACAACAACAACAACAACTCACTTGAACCAAAGAATATGTGAAGTTTTCGTGTTTTTGTCATTTTATCCATTATTACTACTAAATATAATTCTATTGTAAAATGTACCTGTTATAGTTGTTGTTGTTTTCGGTTTTTTTTTCTTACGTACATGTTGTTCTGTTCATGCCTCTGTCTATTAACTTATTACCAAGTAATATTATGAAAATTATTGCAAATGTTGCCAACTCTTATGGCCCAGGAACAACATGACACAGCAACATGTACAAACAGCCAAAAAAAAAAATATACGACTAATATCAAATGAATATGAGTTTGAAAAAAGAACACAAAGTGCATGCAACAAGTAGTTGCAGATAGAGAAAAATAAATTTGAAAAAAAAATTAAACATTATCAAGCTTTAAATCTGTTTCACAGTATTGACGACTTATGGCTTAAAAGGCGTTTAAGTATTTTATTTTTGCAAAAATTTTTAAATTAATGTTGCCAGAATGGAAAAAACTTCTGTATATTCTATATGACTGGAATTTTTAAAAGCCTTTTGGACTGCGATCGGCAACATATACTATTACATTTTGCGATTGTATGCGTTGTATAAATTTTACATATGTTGTTGTTAATGTTGTAAAATTTTATTCAATGTGTTTGCACACGTACGTAATAAAAGAGAATAAAAGAGAAAATGCGGTGCCCTGATGATTTTGCCGATCGCAGCTTTAGGAGGTTTTAGGGGCATCTTTCTGTTTATTTTTTTCGCACTATTTTAGAATATTGGTACAGACAAGCTTAAAATTAATTAACCAAAATCCCTATTTTTCAGGGAGATTTTACCTGAATTAATTTTAATTCCGGCCTATTTTTGCCGTGGTGTGTGGATTTTTACCCTTATAGCGGAGTTGACATGCTGACAGGACTTTCTTTATACTGCTAATATTCAGCTTTTGCAGAGCTTTAGAGAATTTCTTCGGTACCCGAGTGCTTTACAGTTTTTACCTGATTGAAATCCGATACCTATCCGAATAAAATCAGAGTTTGTTGCAGAACTAAAAAAACTCATTTCAATCGTTGCAATTTTTGATCCCTCCCTAAACGATACAATTAAATTCACACATCTATTTTTGTATTAGATCCCCAGGGAGATTTTACCTGAATTAATTTTAATTCCGGCCTATTTTTGCCGTGGTGTGTGGATGTTCACCCTTAAAAGGGAGTTGACATGCTGACAGGACTTTCATTATACTGCTGATATTCAGCTTTTGCAGAGCTTTAGAGAATTACTTCGGTACTCGAGTGCTTTACGGGTTTCACCTGATTGAAATCCGATCCCTATCCCAATAAAATTAGAGTTTGTTGCAGAACTAAAAAAACTCATTACAATCGTTGCAATTTTTAATCCCTTCCTATCCAATCCAATCAATTCCACACATCTATTTTTGTATCAGATCGAGTTAGACACGTGTTTTCAAAGAAACGCAACTATTTAGAATGCTTTTTTATATTTTATTATATATTTATATTGCCGCGTAGGTAAATCTTTAATCGATCTATAATTCCCGACCTGACAAGCCTTCCTTATGTTCTTATTATGGCCGCACATGGGCCGTCAATTTTCTTCGGCAGCTATTTCGAAGCCAGGTTACTTGGGTTCAAGATTTAAAAGCCCTCTTGTGGCACCAACCAAATAATTTTTTTAATTGAAAGAAGGAGCAACCTTAACTCTATCTTGAAAAGATGATCCAACCACAAGAATACTGGCTTCCTCAAGTATCGCTCCCTAATTTCCTAAATTCCAGGACATTGAAACAGATTTCTCTTTCTCAGAGTCAGAACAACTCCTGCAGTACTCATTGAATTCCAGACACATTCTAGTTGCTTGAGTTCCTGCCGGCCTATGTCCTGATTTGTTTCCTATTGAACCTCAGTGGAAGGTATGGGTTTCATCGTTGTCAAACGCATTGTTTTCAACTAGTTTTAAGATCTCCGTTGAATCAGAATTGTACCAATTTTTATCTCTAAAAAAATTGCTTGGTGTCAAATAAACACATATAAAAATAAATTGTAGATATGTAAAAAAATTAATTGTAAAACTAGAGCTACTTATTACATTTGATTCATTTAAATATGTATACAAATTTTTACATTTACAAATCTCAAATCTCTTATTATTCTCGATCTGGCAATCCTTACATTTCATACCTCATTATCATACCACTCTCTTTTTAAATTCCCTCCCTGTTTAATCATCATTTCAACATGCACACATTTTCAACTTGTGATCATTAACAAAATTAAAAAAAAAACTGAACATATTTTTGCGCGCTCAATGTTCAAATGACAAAACTGTCAATTGAAATTGCTTAAATGCAGATGCACCAGTATAAAAAAAGCCAACGACAACAACAACAACAACGCCGAACACAATGTGGCAAAAAATTTTTAAACACATTTTAAATTAAATCGAATACAGATACCTACAACCAATAACCCATTTGTGGAAAAGGAAGGCAAGAGCATAAGTGAAACAGAGATAAGAAAAAGTATAAAAATAAAATGAGACAGGTTAAACCCTTTTTAGCACATATTTCACATTGACCGTACGTACGTACCAAAACATAATGAACAACAACCATGATTGTTCAAGCCAAACCGATCGTGAGAGATGTGTGTTCAGGAAACTGTACAACAAAAACAACAATGAAATTTAAAAGAAAAAATGGAAGAGATGATAACATATTGATGGTGGGGGTAGTAGTGAATTTAGTTAGCATTTTTTTGTGTGTTTCATTTAGACAGGCTGCCACTTTAAGTAGAATGATTTGATGGAAGGAACTTGTTTTGCTGCTGAAGTCTAAATATTCAAATTCAGTTTTACATCGTCCCTATTTTTGTGAGTTCCTAAACCTAAAAACACAAATTGATGAATTTTTAATTAATCTACATACTGTCCATTTGTTATACGCGAAGAAAATATAATTTTTGAGGTAACTTTGTAATTTTGACTAGTTAAAAAATAAGGTAGACTATTAACCTACGATTAGATAGAGAGAAAGATCCAGAAAGATTATTTAGGGAGTTATCAATGGGCAGACTGCACGAGGACGGCTCACTTAGGCACTAATAGCCGCTGCCTTTTGATATCTGAGTCACTAACCATTACTTTCCAGCAAGATAACTACACCCTCAAATTGTGTATGTATTTGACGATTTTTTGTTCCGAGTGCTTGCTGATTTTTTTCTAAGAATTTACGATTTTTTCAGTCTCCAAAGTCTGAAGAAAACATTACATTTTCTAACAATTTCGTTTATAAATCCTGTTTAACAGCCGTACCTTAGCAAGAGCGGAAGGCGGACGTTTTCTTTCGCTTAGCTTTTACGCTGATATACCATATCAAAGCAGGAGCGTCCACTGTGTGTCACAAACAGTAGTTATAGCTTTCTTGTTTCAAAAACCCTTCAAATTAAAAATTAAAATAGAGATTAAAACGCTATATTGGCCAACAAAAATAGCTAAATTGCCCTTATTAATTAACAATAGCGACAAACTTCACTATTAAACAAGCTGTCAAAATCGGGGTTTCCAATTGCAAAGCGTTGAGGCCGCTCTATTCAAAAACTAGAAAACGCGTGCCGCTTTTGTTTAGGTTCGGCTGTAATATGCAAGTCTAAAAAAAATCTGTGATTATTTTCATAGTACAAAAACAACAATGTTACACTTTGGTTATCTTTCGTCAAACCATCATCGAATAAACTTTTACGACACTCTGTATACATCATATGTTTAACAATAATACGGTGCGCATTTCACGAGTAGAAAGATAATATCTACATGAGTCTATACGATTCTTGACATGAAAGTCTCGTTTGATTATCTTTACCCACGTCTTAAACGATTCCCACAACGATTGAAGAAGCGTCTTTCTCTGTGCAATGGAAGAATCTCACTTGTGTTACAGTTTCTCCCGTGTGAGGAATCTTCTATGATTAAAATATGAGGTCATCGACAATGAACGACGCTCTCCATGAGACTCCCATTAGCTCTTACACGATTGAAAATACCAGCTGGGTATGAAGTAAATATGTTTTTGTATGAATGTTTTTTTTTATAAAAATCGAACAAAAATTATTTACAAAAAACTAAGTTTTGAGTTGTTCAATTTTTTTGACGACTTTTCGAAACAATAAAGACGTTTTTTTTTTGCAGCCCTGGTTGGAGCATTAGTAGAAGATTCTACTTCTATATATAAAAACTCCGATACTACTAACCTTAAAGTCCTGAAATTTTAACACTAACAACACAGGGGCAGGAGAAGTCATACCCTTTATTGGATGCAAATTTTAATTATCGCTTATATTAAGAGCCGCTGCACCAATTTTTTTGAACTGTCTGCTGTAGCATCTTCTGAGGCCCGAAATTGAAATTAGATATCAGCAGGAGAAGTGGTACTCCATAGGACGCCAATGTTAAATATCGCATATCTTTTGAACTTTTATAGTGAGAATGTTCAACCTCGGTACGATTCACTTTTATGTAAAACTACACCTTTGAAAATAAAAAATAAAAAATAGTTGCAGGGGGAGCAATATCCCCATAGAAAGCAACTGATGTACTATTATTGCGGGAGTTTTTAAACGTAGCTAAAGTCACTATTATATAAAGCTATAAACTTCAAATATAAATGGGCGGCGCAGACGGAGGAGGGGCCTTAAGGCTTTGTAGGGCCGATTCTTATGGTAAACTACACGTTTTAAAGTAAAAAATTAAGATGGTAGGTGCAGGAGGAGCACTTAATTTTTACAGAAGCATCCTGTGAGCCCCAATTATAAAATAAACTACTTATTTTGTCGATTGGGACAGGGCAGCAGTACCCCCATAGGACGCAAATGTTTAAACAAGTTAATGGCTTAGTCAAGGAATGATTCATAACCGCGCAGCCAAAACGGCTGAAGTTATAGACATGAAATTTGGACTGTGAATAAGTCCTCCAACGAATAGAGCCACGGAAAAGAGATTTTTTGAAATTTAAATATTTAGAGGATAAAATGACTTAAAATTAATTAAAATGGGCTATAAATATTTGTAAAATTGCAAGTAGACGTGGCACCTGTCAAGCAAAGACAATATGAATAACTCCATATCTGGGGAGCGGTAACAGAAAAGTTTTCAAATTTAGAACAAATAACTTTGTTATCAATAAACAACATCTGCCAAAAAAATAGACTGGATTGGAGAAGTGGAAGTGGCTCCTCCATTATAAAGATTGTGAAAATAACGTACGTACGGAGAACGGTTACAGTAAAATAATAAAGATTTTGTACAAACCAAAACATTTATTTAAGATGTAGGCTAGATATGCTTTCCCAATGTCAATTGTGCCGCACCACTTCTGTTGTGGCTACAGTGATTTCTATGTATCTACAATAGTCGTTCTTCGGGATTTAAAGACCGCGGTTTTTATTTGCGTCTCTACAAATGCCATTGAAACTGCCGTAAACGGTCCACGATCTAACCTTTGACTCCAACTAAATGGTCAGTGTGCCGGTTACGTTGCAAATCAGCTGCTTTATTTTGGTTTATGTAAAGCAGTTATAACGATTATAGTTAGCAGTAAGATGGTACGCCTCAATATGTAAGCAACAGATTGGTTTTACTTTTTTACGGTAAGGTTAAGTTCCTGTTACTCCCTCCCGGCTACCTGAGCCTTAAGTTTTGCTGAAGATACCATGACGCCTCCCATAGTGTCCAAGAAGAAACTATTTTGTTCATACAAACTTATATTCTCTACTGGGCATTGTTTTCTAAAGGTGGCCATACTTAAGCAAATTAATTAAGTGGTTAATAAATATCTCGTAGGTAGCATACAAGATTTCTTTCTTCACATCTCAAGTGCATCCCGCTAGCGCTTTGACAACACTATTTCTACATTGCAATTTTAGACGGATTGCAGTAGCATGTTTAAACCGGTTTTAAAGGCTTTTATTCTTCTTGAATAAAGAAAAACCAATTAAGAAATAAAGTTAAGTTAACCAATCAAAATTTTAAAAAAGAAAAGTTAAAAGTAAATATAATTATTTGTCACGGTTTTCTTGAATATTTGCCCCAAATATTTGTTAAGTGTCAACAAACCTTAAAAATCAATAGATCAATTGCGAGTTCAGCATACATAAAGTTTGTAATCATGAAATTTTCAGTATTATTCTAACCCAATGATGACATAGTTACATTATCCCTACAGGGATTTAGTTGTTCCCCGAAAGTCCAAAATTCACAGACTCTCCATCTTGAAGTAAAGTTTGGCTTGCTTCAAAAATACTGCTGAGGTTAGATAACTCCAGCTCCCAAACAAGGGCGAGTGTAGAATTTTCGCCTGCGTGTGTGTGTGTGTGTGTGTTGGTGGAGCTAATACATGTAAACGGCTAAGGGCCCCTTAGAGTTATGCCACCATGGCAAGTAATCACGTAAGCCCCACCCGTTCTCTGCCTTCGCTTACTATCGATATCGTTTCTTTATGTTTCAAAACCAATTTGCAAGTCGATATTAAAAAATAATATTTGAGTTAAATTGCATAAATAAAATTATAATATCGGTATCATTAAAATTTGTGTAAATTGTGGAAAAATGTTCAAATTATCCTTTCATTTCCACATGGGTTGCATCTAATAGAATTTCTTTAAAATCTATTAAAAGATGAACGAGCCGCAAACACAACTCAATAGCTTGCAATATATAAAAGTGCATGCCATGAACACATAATCGTTTAAGAAAACAAAATTAAATAAATGTTGTTGCAGCCTGTTGCTGCCGTTTGATCGGTTGCTGCTACCTTTACGCCATTAATGTTGAATGAGAGAAACTAAAAACCAAAGAAAATGATTATTATGGTGGACGACATGTTATGGCCAAAACAAAAGCTTATAGATTTTCCAACAAGTCACGTTTTCTTTTACTCTATTCCCTACAAAGCTTAAGCTGGCTTAAAAAAAAATCTAAAGACCAACAATATTATTAACAACGTTTTGTTGCCAATAAGTATGTACGTTTTGTCGTAAGTATCTATAAGCATGTTTATGAAAATGTTAAATGTTTCATATAAAATTGATGTTGAAAATCATCATGTTCATCATCTTAACCATGTTGTCTTTGTCGTTAGTTTTTTTTTTTTTTTTTTTTGTTTTTTATTCTAAAGACTACATATTATTAACAATATTATTTTTGTTTTGTTTTTCTTTTATACCGCCCTTTGCAGAGCCCTTTTAAAACTAGAAACAAACTATTACACAATTGTCGGCAATTTATAAGCAGCAGCAACAAATCGACAACAATACAGCGATAACATTTACAGCAACAACAACAAACACATTAGCAAATCTCATCAACAGGCTGAATTGCTTATTACAAATTTTACACTATACCCTGCAAATAATAGGACCAGTCCAAACACGCGTGTAAAGAGTAGCCCACAAGAGACTAGGACTAGTCCAAAAGTAACCCAAACGTATGGAAAAAACATGGTCTATTTAACATTACGATGTCCTAGGACAGGACCATATAACCCATCTTTGGACTACAAAGGAGTAGTTTTAAAACTACTCCATTGTGTCGCAAGAAGATTAGTTTTAACTTCGTTTAAAAACGAAAACATGTCGTTTAAAAACGAAGACAAGTCGTCTCACTACAAACACTTTTTAACAATGTCATAGTCCATGCATGCATTACATCGGACCAGTCCATGGAGTAGTCCATTTCATGAAATTGGATCAGGTGGTCCAATAATATTTGCAGGGTAAATTTACACACATACTTCATAGAAAATTCAAGCCTAAGATACATACATATATTTGTAAAACTGTAGTGGGCCAAATTTGCACTTTAGTACTTTTTGGATTAATATTAAATGTACCTTTTTATATGACAACGTACAACTCTGACCACAAGTAAAGAAAAACTTATCTACTCCAAAATTTTAAAGAAATTTGAGTTTGCACAGTGGATACAACATAAACTCAGGAGGACCCTAATTACACTGGTCTACAAATTTGGAAGAAAAAAAACTACTGCAGAAACGTAGCGTTTTTTTAATCTAATTTGTAACTATTGGTGTTCATTATGTAATCCTCTGGACTATAAAAGAATTTAATTCTTAAGGTCCTTACAGCTTAAATAAATATTAAAACACATTTATGTTTAAAATCGTTTTAAATACAAAATTCTCTTCTTCACTAAACACTTAAATGTAACTTAATTCACCGATGTGGTACATTTCAATTCGTTTTAAGTTTCCATAGGAAAAACTTAGCAAGGTGGTCGCAATATTAAACCAATACAACAACAACAGGCAAAGCAAAAGCAGACAACGGTTTTTTTAATCCACCTTGTAAATAAATACACTTTTTTATGACATTTTTTTTTGTATTTAGTAGTTCTACCATACTTTTGTCTTAATTAAATAAGACTTTTCAAATAGAACTCAAAAAATCAATCTGTATTTAAATACGATTTAAGTTTATATGAACATTAATTTAATATAGAATTAAATATTATCCTGAAAATTGGGCATAAGATCTTGGTATTTAAGATTGAAAAGCCAACTTGCGTCATTTGATATTGATGATAGTAAAGGTCTAAAAGCTCCTGAATAATAATCACCCTTATCGTGGTTGGCGAATTTAAAATACGTCTGCGACTGTTTCGTAGTAGATTACAGAGAACGTGAACTTATTTCCTTTAATCTATTACCAAACAGTCGTAGGCGTATTTTAAATTCGCCAACCACGATAAGGGTGAATGTTATTTAGTCCCTGAATAGTTAATAGAAACTAGCATTTAACTCTCTTGGTCGTAAGCGTCATTCTTTCTTAGACATTTTTAAGTGACAAAGTTTATTTTTCTGGGTTAAAAAAAAGTCCCAACACTTGTGATCTTATATGTTTGCAAGTTAGATTTTATAGAAAATTCAAATATTACCACACGTAAAACGGAAAAGAATGATCCTTTTTTTCTCCTCATTGAAGTATTAAAAATTTTTAATTTCTAGTGGGAGCTCATAATTCAAATGAATGGAGAAAAATGTTATGCCGAAAAATACCAATAATAGGTACAATTTTCACCCCTTAAACGTTAGAGTTTTCGAAAAGTACCAATTTGTATATGTATTTATTAGACAAGTTACGAATGTGATATAATTTTTATTTCTATGCGTATTGGGTTAAAGGAAAGATGGGGTGATATAAAACTTCCAAAATACGGTTTTACACGTTTACTCCTCGAAAGAGCCGAATTCCAAAAAGTACCAGACACCTGTCCGCTTATTTTTTAATGAACAATGATTAGTGTTAAATTTGTATCGTATCTCTTTTAGTTTCGGAGATATGAGGTGAGCGAGCTTACAGGTTCTTACCTTCTAAACATTCAATTTGCAGGAGACCAACCTCCGGTACAAATTTATATTCTTTAGCTTTATTCATTTAAGATGTGCGGTTATTAAACAGTCAGTAATAATACAATTTTATATATTATATATCGTAAACTAAAATACAAAATAACGTAACGAACTTGGCATTTGAATTTCTGTATTAAGTCGCCATTTTTTATCGCAGGGATCAAAATTTGTTTGTGCACATGAACCAACAAAAATCAATTAAAAAGTAAATTTTGATTTTTTTTTTTTGATACATTGTGGCGTATGTATGTAGAAAATTTTTTGGAATAAAGTACCAAAAGGTACGATTTTCCTCCCTTACTCTTATTACGTTTTAATTTCCAAAAAGTTCCAGACACGTGTTTGCTTATTTTTTTTAATGAACAGCCATAAGTATTAAATTGTTTTTGTATCTCTTTTAGTTTAGGAGATATCAGGTCAGCAAATTTACGCATTTTTACCCCTTAAACATTTGAGCTTTCAAAAATACCGTCTTTGTAGGTCGATTTGGTCCAAATTTCGATTATAAAGCTTTCGGCTTGAGGTTGTGCATTAATAAATCAATTAGTCAGTCAGTTACGTTACAATTTTGTATATATAGATGAATTGCGCAATTTTTATTTACTTGCTGTCCTAGAATGTTACACAAAAACTTTCAAATTTATGATTTAAAAATACGAATAAATTGAATTGATAATAAATATTTAAAAACCACTAGTTTTAATTACATAAAAGCATCAATGAATTTATAAATTCATATTAATTCTCATAGCAATTTGTCTTCAAAAGGTACTGTTCAAAATAATAATTTTAGTAC
This sequence comes from Pollenia labialis, assembly GCA_949318255.1. Classification (NCBI taxonomy): domain Eukaryota; kingdom Metazoa; phylum Arthropoda; class Insecta; order Diptera; family Polleniidae; genus Pollenia; species Pollenia labialis. The sequence goes on from OX439141.1 coordinate 22,481,014, forward strand.
CCCATTAACAGCTCCAATCAAAAGACAAGCACACACATTAACAAACACTCATACAAAAATGTGCGCCACCTTACAAAAGCAAACACATGGTTGCCAGAACAACATTAATTTACTCTCCCTTCCCCGCCTTCCAACCATCTATTCAATTCGCCTGACTGACGGCCTCCCTACACTGCGCGCCAAATCAAAATTTTGAAAAAAAAAAAAAAAATACTCGTGGTTTTACAAAAACGCCTAAGTTTAGTTTTAGGGAACAGGTATGTATGTACGTACATTTGTTTGTGTTTCTTTTCTTGTTGTTGTTGCTGCAGCTCTTGTTGCAATTTAAACTTATTTTACAGGTTTTTCGTTTTTACTTGTATTATTTGTCGTAACATTTTTATGTTTTACCGTCGGCACATTGCATTCTTGCCAAAAACAAGTTTGTATCTGTTGCATTTTGTGTTGCTTTTCTTACGTTTCTTTTTTTGTATTTCTTTTAAAAATGATTAAAAAGTTTGCGCTAAAGTATTTAGATTATTCAATTAAATTGATTAAAATTGAATTTTTCTTAAAATTAAATTCAACGATAAGACGAAAGACTAGTTTGACGATGCCATCGGACATGGGGGACTCACACAGCGTTTTTATGTTGTTGGATGGCAGAACAGAAAAGAAAAGTTGTGTATAAAATTTTGCTAAACATCTATTTTAATTGGTTGGACATGATGAAAACTTAAGGAAGTTTTTTTATTAAAATGAATTTTTTTTTAATTTGCATTTAATTAAAGCAAAACAGAAAGTTCTTTGAAGAGAAATTTCTTATATAGAACAGTTTGATGATTTTACTTTTTATGATTTTTAATACTTCATAATCCTATTAATCGCTTCTCCCTCTAGATGAGAGTTGTCAAAATACATAGAAAAAACAATGAGAAACAGTGATGGAAAATTCAGTTCTATGGTACTATTTTCAGTACTTTTTTCTTTAAAAAATATCACGGTACCTCCACGCCCGTTTAAGCACTCTTTTTGGTTATGCTTTTTTGTTTAGAAACTAGGGAAACGCTAGGGAACTAATTCCGGCTAATTCCAATCGCTGAAATTCCAACTCCGACTCCTAATCTAACCTAACCTAATGCTTAATGTTTATGACTTTAAACTCTTTTGCTAATGAAGTACCTTTTTAATGGTTAAATATAGCAAGAAAAGGATTCATAAAAACTTTCGAATCAATTTTTTTATTATTGCATCGCCAATTTCGAAGTATTTTTATTTTGGAAATTATTAGAATATTTTCTTAAATAGTTCATGACGAAAAATTTTGGAGCGCAGTCGTGAATTTTTTGTGAGTATTTCGACTCGGAACAAAAACCTCAACACCAACTCTACAACTCTGACCCCACAGCCCTGTTGACAACATTGCCTACACAAAATTTTTTACTATCAAACAGTTATGGCAACACTGCTTGTAAGTATTTTTCAATGTCAGATATCCTCATCAAAATTTTGCTGTTGAAATTAAGCCAGCTTGGTTCAAAAAAAAAATGTATTTTAGTTTTTAATTAATAAGTTTATTTTCCATAAAAAAAAATATGTTTGAAAAAGTACCAAAATGTTGAAAAAAGTACTCTTATGCTTGGTGGTCAGTACCATCTAAATATTTGAATTTTCCATTTCTGATGAGAAATTAATTTTTTTTATGGAAATTATATTTCACAGAGAAAAAAACTTCTCTTCTCGTAAGCTTTGCTGTAGCTCGCGCTGCCCTCGGCTTTTGCAATAAAAACGTGCAAAAATTTAGCATATTTTGCTCAAACACAATTTTACAGTTTCGTTGTTTAGAAGCTGAGTTGGATGTTTTTAGTGTTTTAAGGTTGTTCGTGAAAGTGTGTCCCTCTTTAGTTTACAGGCACTTTAAACATTATTCTTAATTATCATGCATTTTGGGCAACAATTTATTTTATTGACTTTTCTTACAATGTAAGAAAAGATAAACTCACTGTTTATTGTTGTTGTTGTTTTTTTTAAAGCTTTGCTATAGTTTCAAGTAAAACTGTTGCTTGTAATTCTTATTCGCTTAACAGTTTTATTTGTTTACTGTCTTTAGTTTTTCTAAAATCTTTGGATGAAGTTTCCTGATGATCTGGCCTAAGCAACCAGTGAAATGCGCATAGGAATAGCTTATCCCTTCAACAATAAATTTCAGTGTTTTTATCAAGAAAACAATGGGGAATTAAGCACGACAAACAGAATCTTGTTAATTGAAAATTTTGTATTCCCAATAATTACTTTGATCAATAAACTTTTTGGTTGACCAAAAATTCAATAAGACCCCTTTCAGACTCGGCAAGTTAGTTAAGCAAGTAACTTGCCGAGTGTGAAAGGGGTCTAACTATGCCACAATTTTTTTTATCAATACCACAAAAATCGTCATCGCAGAAAATTCAAAAAATTTTAAATCGAATATGCGATTTTCATATTCAAATATAAAAATTATTTTTCAGTGTACATTCAAAGAATGTACAGTGAAGTCGTGGAAGATATACATCGAAGCAATCCGATGTTTTCTTTCAATTTTTTTGTATTACGAGAACTTTGTAGAATATAATAAATATCATTATCATCAACTATTTTTTTCCTTGAAATAGTTCTTCTCTGCTTTTGTTCTTTTACTTTATTTGAACTAACTCAAAATCAACGTTGCCAGATGTACTGACTTACATATATGTATTTTGGCGATTTTCTATTAATATGCGTAAATGATCTTAACTTCAAGAAAGCGTTTCTAAAAACACACACACAAGGCACATTGTTCCCTATTTTTTTTATTATTCAATATTAAATTCTTATTATTAAATTGTATATAGTTACCAGTACTTTGGAGAGAGCTTGTTGCGTCAAAACGATGTGAAATAAAATATTCCATCGTTTCTCGAAAATTGAGAAAAAATTATTTCTGTCGAAAACTATGAAAAGATATTACGTCGTAATGTTCTAAATGTCATAACTGCCGGTCTATAGCAGAAATAAATATTGCAACAAATATTGCAGAAAATGTCATAATTATGTTATCGTTAATGTAGACAGCAATTTTGTGTACATATTTATTGCCGGAAATTTATGTTGCAATAATTGTTAGTTCATTTTCGTTGACAACTATTGCTAACATAAAACGTCAAATTTGGTTGTTAATTGAAAACAAGAAGCAAAACAGAAAATAGAAGGAAATTGTGTGGGAAAGAAATTAAGTGTGTGCAATGGTAGCAAATTATAATTGTAGTAAAAGAATTGAACTAAAGAATTAAATAAACACTAAAATAAAATTGCATATATTATTTTTATTATCAAAATTTTTTTTTTACTCGATCTTTATTTAAATTTATATTTATTTGTTTAAGATCTGGGATCCTGATTTTGATGTTCACATAAACCGAATAGAATCTGTCCAAAAACAATTTTTATCCTTTTTTTATCCTTCTGAAGTACTTCCATCTTACTCTGTAAGACTTGCACGCGTTAAATTACCATCACTAGTAAGCCGCAGAAAAATGCTTAAAATTACGTTTTTAGTTAGTTAATTTGCTTAATGGTAACGTTAGTTCGGAATTCTTGCTTTATAATGTCAAACTCAACGTTCCTCAGCGATCAACTCGCAATTACATACCATTATATCTTCAGGCCTTTCACACAAACTATGTAAATTCTGATCCTTTTCGGAGAATATGTAAAGATTTTAATGAAATGTATGATTTAGTTGACTTTTCTTTAAGTGCCAGTGTCATTTAACGTATTATTATCTTGTTTTTAAATACATAAACTAATAATATTGTTCGTATTTTAATTATAGTCTGTACGGATTTAAATTCATAGACTTAAATAAATAAATAAAAAATGTCGTAATTTTTTCACTGCCTTCCTTGATTTCTTTAAAATTATGAGTTAACATAAATAAGCTGTGCAATAAAACATATTGCTCAGTTATTCTGCCGACGTTATTGTTAACTCGCTGATATATTTTTTTTAAGTGTAGATCTGGGGTAACATTACACTCGAAGCCGTCTAGAGCGTCAGTCACAGATATCGTTGACGGCGACCAACATTTTCTAATATTCGGAAATTTTCAACGACGATGGCGAAAATACAACCGTCGGCTATACCAAATAGTAAAGTGCGACTTTAATGTTTGTTGATTAGCTTTGAAGACATTCGTATATTTTTTAAAAATGTTAAAAGCAAAATAATTAAACTATCAAAAAAATCAACCAAGAACAAAATACTTAATCTCCTCCATTTTTTTAAATTCATAGCATTTTGCATCTTTAATATATTTTTTGTGTACAAATTTTTTCTCTCCCCATTTTTATGCCAACACCAAAATAGTGGAGAGGGTATTATGCATTTGTGCTGATGTGTGTAATGCCTTAAATTAGTGGTCCTAGACCCACCTTAAAGTATACCGATCTACTTAGAATCACTTTCTGAGTCGAACTAACAATGTCCGTCCGTCCATGTAACCCTGTGCGCAAAGTGCAGGTAGCAATTTTGGAGATAATTTGATAAAATTTGGCTTATAGGTTCTAATTGGCACAAGGATCGTAGGACCACGAGGGAAGATAGGGGGAAATTTATTACTCTCAGAAACTATCAAACCGACTTTAATGGAATTTAAAACATAGATAGAACCATATCTATATGGACAAAAAGTGTATGCATTTTTAAAGAAATATGACCACGAGGGGAGATAAGGACAATTTCTGCCTCTCAAACCGATTTTAATGAAATTTAAAACATAGATAGATCCACGAACGTATCAACGTAGTTAATCGACTTAGATCTAATTCAGTATCGTACGCCGGAAAGAAAACGAACAATTAAAAATATAAAATAAAATTATGTTTGTGTTTTCCAATTGAATATTTGAGATTGTTCGATAACTAAATTACTTTCGGTATCGGTATTAAACTCTTTATACCCACAGCACATTATGCATTAGTGCTGATGTGTGTAACATCTTAAAATATTGGTTAAAGTATACCGATTGACTTAGAATCACTTTCTGCGTTGATCTAACGAAGTTCGTCCGGTTGGCTGGCTGGCTGTCCATGTAACCTTGTGCGCAAAGTGCAGGACGCAATTTTGGAGATACATAATTTAATAAAATTTGGTATATAGGTTCTTATTGGCACAACGACCAAGCCTATTGAAAATGGGCCGAATCGTAGGACCACGAAGGGAGACAGTTTCTGCCTCTCAGAAACTATCAAACCGATTTAAATGAAATTTAAAACATAGATAGATCCCTATTCATATAGCCATACACTCTCGAAAATTTGTTTTTAAATACTGTGGTGTTTGGTATCGTATGGTCGGGCTTAGCCGATTATACTTTCTTACTTGTTTTTATTTCGCTATCGAAATGTTTGATGTTTTTGTTAGCCGCACTAAAAGGGTTGGAAACAGTAAAAGAATACAGAGTTTGGATGGTATAACGTAGCGACTAAATGATAGAGGCTATTTTACACTATTATATTTTGTATTAATACAAAAAGTGTGATAGTGTAAATGCAATGTGTTATTAAAAGGAGAAATATTACAAAAAACAACTATGACATCTTTTGTGGCTTCATCGTTTGCTGAAAATGTTCGAAACAATAATACTTTTTAATTGATTAAGGTTGAATTTTACCAAAGCAAAACAAAAGTATTATTTCTATAATGTTTAATTAAATTTTTTGACAGTCGCAGCAAAACTCATTAGATTTCTATTAAGTATTAAGGAATACATAAACACTTGTGCTATAGTGTTAACTAGCCTTAAGTGGGCTAGATGTGTGCCTTTTCTCTCCCACAGCTTCCAAAGTATGACCCCTTTCACATTCAGCAAGTCACTTCACCAACTCTTGGTTTGTAGACGTTATCGGTAAAGTCGACGTAAGGAAAACAAATTTGTACAGACTTTGTTGTTCTCGGCAAATAACATGCGCAATTAGCTTGCCGAGTCTAAAAGGGTTCTATGCAATCCAAAGTAAAACTTTTTGCTTATCGAGCTGCAAAAGCTGACTTTCAAGATGTAGAAAGCTTTTGCTATCTAGGAAGCATTACACATAACAATATCGAGAGGTCGTAAAGAAGATTTCCAATCAAGAGCTAAGGAATCAAACTTACCAAAGTACACTGCAAGCGAATATACGCTCTCGGAAATTTAAATGGTTGGAGCATACGATATGAAAGGATGTAGATAATATCACGCAGCAGAAGTTTTTTAAATATACCCTTTAAGACTCCAGAAGACTTGGTATTCTAAAAGGAAATTATATCATTGGCAAAAGATAGATAGGAAGGCATTTGTAAATATAAAATTTGTTAACTTGTTTAAACAAAATAAAATATCTCTTTTTGAAAAATTAATTGGTAGCCCTGAAAAGGGCTGTATTTTTTTTTTTTTTTTTTTTGTAATTTTTTTCTTTTGTTATTTTTTTAAATTTTTTTAGATCCATAAATGTGTAGATTTGTAATACATCCAATTATATTGTGGCAAGATTGTTTACATTTGTTAAATCGTATAACTGATCAATTTAGGCATCCAAATTCTAATAAATTTTAAAGGTATAAACAGCATACAAAGGCACAAGTTGATTAGTTCAGCAAAAAGGGGTTTTCCAAAAACAAGCTAAAATGAGAAAAAGCAATATTTCCATTCGGTTATTTTACTAAAAAAATAATTCAATACAAATCAAATTAAAACGATTTTAATCTTTAAACTTATTTAGTTATGTAAAAAAAAAGATAATTACCTTGTGTCTAAGTTGCTAAAGGCTTAATTTGGTTGTAAGTCTTGTTGTGGGGTTTAAAAATAGTTTTTTTTTATAATTCATGTCGGAAGCCTTTCACAAACCATTAAGACGGTTTTCAATATCCAGTCTCTCTTTTGCGCTTTAATCCGCTTTTCCTTATACTCCTTTTTGTATCTCTCTCTCTCTCTCCCTTTTATGAATCTCCCATATTCATACTCGCCTGCTGCATTTTAGCACTTTCACGAGTTTCTTTGCGTTATCAATAACTTTGCTTCGTTCCGTTATGGCAAAGTTTTTAACTTTCTTCCTAGTTAAGAACTTCCAGTAAGACCTTAACTTTAGAGGAAGTATTTTCGTTCTCTCACACATGATCAACACTCTTTGCTATAAAGCAAGCGAGCTTTATTTTTTATGGTGTTTCTAAATTGTATTTTGTTCGAAATGGCGGCGAGAATATTTTTACTAGTTTAAAAATCAAAAAATTTATTTAAGACACACGCTTGTCTCACATACTGTCTGCTAAAGAGCGTTGTTTGTAATTAAAACAGAAATCATAATTTCGCGGCTCAATCTCCGTTGCGGGTGACGCGAGACGAATACCAACGAAATTATATAGCAAAAACAAAAAATATGTTTTCTCACTGTTTCCATAATAGAAATGAAATAAAAAACGAAATAAGACGAGAGCGTTTTTAAGCGGTTTTCTCTTTCTTAATGCAGAATTGACGTAAAGCGGCTAACGAATTGGATGTGGTAAGATTTTCGGGAGAATCGATTTTATTGCTGAGCACAGCAGTGTTTTGGGGTTGAGGACGATTGCTGATGGTTGAGGAGTTGGTGTTGCTGCCCAACGAATCGAACATGGAAGATAGGGCGTTGAGTGAGTCACTAGGATATTTCTTTTCACCACCATCATAGGATTTAATACTGGAAGCTGGTGATTTGGGTGTCATGGAGCGGTGACTATCGGTGGGGCTGCGAGGAGGCATAATGCGTGGTTGGGGACTAAGCGTTTTAGGTGACTGAACGTTGCATTCTTTGATGTTGTTATTGTTATTATTGGAATAGTCTGTGCCATTGGTAGTAACACTTCTTTCGCCGCTGCGCCCTTGAGGACTATTGCGTATATTTTCCTCCTGCTCATCTTCGATTTCATCTTTAATTTCCATTTTAATGTTAGTCATTTGATCATCCCTCCGGTGTTGCATTACGGGTGAATGAGATTTATCCATTTCTGGTTCTTTTTTAATCTCTACATCATAGTCCATTTTTTGTGCAGCTTCCTCCATTTCGGGCTTTTCGGGTGTAGGATTTTCCATTTTTCTAGAATCATTATGAATCTCGGCACTGCACTCACTAGCACTACGTTCGCTACTAGTATAACGATAATGCTGATAGTAGGGATCATTTGTATCAATTAGAGGTTTGTTGTAGTCTACATTTTCATCAATACCCAAACGTTTAAGTATGCTGGAAGCCACGGGCGATGTATTTTTAGTGGACGAATTAGAAGGACTAGTGGCTGGCAGAGCAGCATGTCTAGTGGGTGTATCAAAACTAGTAGTAAACATTTGTTCTATGGCACTTAAGACTGAGGATGAGCCCTGAGCACTTTTGGTTGCTCCATTTTTGGGTGATTCCATTAAGTCGGGCGATTTAGTTTTTGAAAGTTGAGCCATTGCGTTTAAGTTGTTCTTTGCTGCTTCGTCTGATTTAATGCCAGAAATATACTGACGCATGCGTTCGGCAAACAAGGCAGCCTCGGTTTTATCTGAACCAGGGCCCATGCCAGCTCTTTGCTGCATTTTTAAATCCATTTCAGGTTCCGCTTGTTCTTGAGCCCCTTTCATTTCCAACAGTTTTCTTACGGGTAATGATTTCTCCCGCTTTTTGGGAGCAGGACGTTTACGGTTGCCTGCAGTGCTCACAGATTGCATTAGAGGTTCAGCATAATGATTATTTTTGGCCATATGATTGCTCAAATCCCCTAAAGAGTTGAATGCTTTATCACACACTTTACAGGTAAGTACAGCACTAAGAGTACGACTTTCTTCGGAACTTAAGCTGTTTTGACCTTCCTTATGTTCTCCTGTGTTGGAAGACGATTTCATTGAGATCGTTTGTTCTTGAGAGAGAATGTTAGTATAATGCTGAGTCTCTTGCATGTGTTTGGTCATCTCATTAAGCGAACGGAAGCTTTCACCACAGCGCATACATTTTAAAATCTGCATGGCTTGTTCGACTCCCTTACCCAACCAAACATTTTGCCCTCGCACTAACTTGCGAGGCAAGGGAGTGGGTGGATCTCCACGATATTGGAATGCATTTTTGGCCGCTTGCGATGGTCCAGAGTTGTTTGATTTATTTGATTGTTGTCTATGATGTTGAGGTCCTGCAGGTGCAGGATTCTGTGCCACTTGAGGTCTTTCATTAGCTGTGGGCAAATTGCCAAAAGGTGGCACATTTACACCACAATGTTTACTGTCTTTCATGTGGGTAGTTAATGCCTCTAAAGTGGAAAAACTTTGTTTACACCAAACACAACGGAAAACTGAACTGGCTACTCCCTTATTCTGCCAATGGGACTGCCAAATATTGTGGCGTGTCTTGGTTATACCTTCATTCGAAGCTGGTAAAGGATTATTGGCCACTGGAGCTGGTGGTTGAGGATGAATGGGTTGTGATGGTGGCTGTGTATTGTGCTGAGAGCCCATGGAAGTTCTCGTTGGTTTCTCTTTTCGCGGTCCTTTAACAATATCGGACATTTTCTCTAAAGGATCCACCACCAAATCACTTTTACCATTCCAATCAGGAAATTGGCCAGATCTGAAGATATTAGCAGCTGCCACAGCCGCTAAATAAGGGTTGACCCCAGGCATTATGGGATTAGGAGGAACTTGTGTGGCTGCAGGTGGCTGTGCCACCATAGGAGGACTATCGGATTTGAAGATTTTTTTAACTTGTATTTGGCCTAGAGTAGAATCGGGTTCAGACTCATCATCTGCTGAACGCTTGCGTGTACCCGTCGACAAATCCAAAGGATTATTAGCATCATTGGCTTCTTCTTCCTCCTCATCTTCATCTGAGCCTGGTGGTTCTACGGAATTGGCGCGGGCAAACATATTTGTGCGGAAGTCTAAAGCCTCTGAATGATTACTGGAAGCTGTGGGTGATGCCTGAGGTGGTAGTTTAAAGGAAGCAGCAGCTTCTGTGGGTAAAGGTAAGGGTAATCGTGGCCCAGCAGCGGCAGCCGCTGCAGCAGCTCCCAAAGGAAAACCATATTGTTGGGCAGCAGCTGCTACCATATGCAAATAGGCCTCCATAGAAGGCGGATGACCGGGCAAATTTGGAATGCTAGAAAATGCTGCATTTGGAGAGTTAGGCAAAGGTAACATACCCGCCTGATGTTGATTTATGCTATTCTCACGATGATCTTTACCATTTTCCGAAGAGTTAGATTCATGTGAAGGACAACGCTCACTGGAATTCGCTGATTCTGTAGAACGTGGCCGTGCTGTTGGTAAGGCCCTAGAAAATTTAACAAAATTGTTTTGATTAAAAATAATGATTTAATTTGTATTTATACAAGATATTGTAATAAATCTTAACAAAATTTATGAGAACGATGCTTAATAATTCACTCCTACTCTTGGTCTTAAAATCTATTAAAAAACTAAAAAATAAAATAAAAAAATTTAATAATAAAAATTGAGCCCATTAAGTTTTGAAAAATGTTTTCTATCATCACTAAATGATTTCAACTAATCTTAAAAATAGCTCACAATATGTCAACGTATGTATTTGTTATGCAAATCAAGCAGAAAAAAATGTAAAAAAACAACAATAGCAAATTTTTTATACAACAACAATAATAACAAAACATTTTATTAATCTTCTTGTTCATCTGTGTGCTTTTTAAGTAAAAAAGACATAAATAAAAATTATAAAAAAACGTGTGCCTGACAAAAGAAACAGTGGCCCAAAATAAAACAAAATACAACAAAATTGGAGAACTCTTAACGCCAGTTTGAAACTAAGAAGTTTTATTTATTTTTAGAATGGATAGCAAAAAGGTTTGACAAGTGTAGGAACAAGTTTGATATTACTAGTTAAACTTTTTCGTTTTTTCTTCTTTGGTCCCACTGTTTAAATTGGGGTAATTATAAACTATTAAACAATAGAAATACACTTTTAAAAAATCAAGACAAAAATCAATGAATGTGGCGCAAACAAATTCACAATTTGTTGTTGTATTTATGTTAATGAGTAAATTATTGTTTAGCGTTCAAGAATTTAAATGGAAACTATAAAAACAAATCTGTGGTAGTTTGTGCAAAACATCTTAAGTCAAATTTAAAAATTTGAAAAAAATGTTGTTAATCATACGAATTTTCATACAAAAAACGTAGGGTTAGCATTACAGTACTTTTCGTTTATAGTCCATTCCGCTTAAAGGCCAAAAACGGATATATGCCAAAACTGTCATATTCACATGCAGATTTTTTCGAATTTCATACAAATTATTTGTCCTAAGGTCCATTTCGTATGTAGTCCATTTTCGTTTAAAAGCCACATTTTCTTAGCATACGAATATAATTCTTTATGCAAAAATGTTCGCTTATAGTCCACTCTGTTTTTAATATTTTTTTAATCAACTTGTAACATGTTTTTATTTACATTTCTGGTAACTATTATAAATACCAAATTTCGCAATTTATATTTCATAACATGGTGTCTTCATCTGACCATTTTTGTTTTTATTGTATTTTTTTTTGTTTTAACTATTTATTTAAATTAAATCAAAATTTGGTTATGTTTTAAATAAACTTTTGTTTTGTTTAAAAAAGAGCAGTTTTATTGAAGAAAATAATTTTTATAAAGTCCAAAATGCGGATTATACACTTATAAGCCATAAAATGGCTTATAAAAAAATCGGTTATAGTCCAAATTCGCTTATAGTCCACAAAAGTTGTGCAACTATATTAGTGGACTATAAGCGAAAAGTACTGTAGTTTGTTAGCCCTCTTAAGTATCTAAAAAGCATTGCCATGTTTATTTTGCTTTACAGCATGGCCAACATTTTCACTAATTTTTATTAACTTATAAGTTAATTTGCAAACAATTTAATTTAATTTTTGGTCTCAAACAATTAAATTTTCTTTTTATCTCTAACTAGTTAAGACATTTGTTTTTTTTTCAAGATTTTTGGAAAAAAATTGTCATTTTAAATGAATTAAATTAATAAAATATTTTTGTTTAACAAATAAACATGTGTTAATGAAAGCAACTCTGCTTTGCATGATGGTGTTTGTGATTTTTTTTTACGAAATCAAGTTCAAACATGTATAATAAATTTTAACAGGTCTGATTTGGAATGTGCAAATATTAATGAAATCATTTTTTTTCTATTATCAATACGCATCTACAAATAATTAAAAACAAAATATTGGCAATCAAAGATAATAAATAGTTTAAACAAAATTCAATTCGTATTTATCTCTACTAAAAAATTAATTAATAAATAAATTGCGATTATAATAAATCAATAGTTTGAATGAAAATATGTTTTATGCAGTTGGCAATACAATGAATGGGATGGTTGGCATTAACTTAACTGGCAAGGCCAGGTTGATGGTCTGTATATGGAAAGAAAGGCTACTTTTGCCCAAATATTTTCTTCGGACTAAATTTGTATTTTTGTTATCTTTAATTTATATGGCTCACGTTTTAAGTTTTTGTAAATCACTTTAACTTCACATATAACGTTTATTTTATTGAGTTTGTCGTAAATTTTAGTCTTGATCAATTTTTGTTAATAAATCATTTTAAAAAAAACTTTTTTTTTTTTTTGTTGTTAAATAACATGTCTCGTTATTACTACTTGTTAATATTTAAGCGATTTTTTAAAATTTTGTTTTAACTTAATACGAACGAACAACTTATTAATAAATTTATTGGTTATAAGGTCAGATGAAAAATGTTTTATACAAAAAAGTATATTAAACGTATATTAGAGCGAAAACAAAATTCCAAATTCAATTATTTATATGTTTGTATTTATACTATATATTATGTATTTAGTATTTATTGATTTAATGGTTAATAAATTAAACAAGAAAATCATAAATTTTAGTTTGCAAAAAGAAAAACAAAATAAAATTTAATGGACGACAACGACTAGAAGATCCCTTAAATTCGTTAAAAAGTTCAATTAAATACTTCAGGAGCTTTTTTTCGTTAGATAAAAGCACAACTATATTTGATGCAAAAAAGTGCTAAGAGCAGTTTCGCAATTTAACACAAGTCTAAAGTATTTTGATGAAAATACAACCCTGGTATGATAAGTTGTTATTGTTTATTGAAAATTGTTAAACAATAATTAGATTAGGGAAGCAGTTTCGTCAAAACACTCAAGACTAATATAGGGTGATTCAAGTAGAGATACTTTTTTCAATAGCCTTTTTTGGCAGATCACGTGTGAGTCGTGTCATGCTGTCATGCTTTTTTTTTTTTGTTTGTGCCGGTTCATACACGTCAAGTTTGACTCGTTTGAAAAAATGGCATTCTCTTTTCCCTTCTCTCTTAAAAGCTCAAGACTTGACTTGACTTGTGTGAACCGGCACTTAAGTACTGTTTGGCATTTCATAATGGAAAGACTTACCCTAGAACAAAGTTTACAAATCGTCCGACTTTATTACGAAAATTCACGATCTGTGAGGAATGTGTTTCGAGCATTTCGCTAAACTTATGGTCAACATAATCGGCCTACTGAGCGTAGTATTCGGAACACCATCTCCCATTTTGAGACCCAGCCTTCATTATTGGATAATATTCGAACAAATAGACCACGTCCAGCACGCTGGTGTGGTTTGTGGGGCCGGCGGAATCATCGGTCCATATTTCTTTAAAAATAATGCCGGTGCGAATGTGAGCGTCAATGGCGACCGTTATAGTGCCGTGCTTACAGACTATTTGATGCCTGAAATTGAAACTCGTGATCTCGGCGACATTTGGCTTCAGCAAGACGGCGCCACTCCAACACATCGCATCAATCAATGGATTTATTGAAATAACACTTCGGTGAGCACATAATTTCACGTTTTGGGCCAGTCAATTGGCCACCAAGATCGTGTGATATCACACCGTTAAACTTTTTCCTGTGGGGATATGTAAAGTGTAAAGTTAACGCGGGCAAACCCGCTTCGATTCAGGCCTTGGAGGAAAATATCACGCGTGTCATTCGCAAGTTACCAGTCGAGATGCTCGCACGAGTCATCCAAAATTAGACTCGACGGATGTACCATCTGTGACGTAGGAACGGCCAACATTTGATAGATATAATCTTCAAAAAATAAATGCCAAACAATGTTCTTTCAAACGATAAAAACACTCCCCATTAAATTTGAATTTTCTGTGTTGTTTTCTTTAAAAAAGTAGAGAACCTCGAAATGGATCACGTGTAATATAAAATAGTGTAAAACGGCCTTTATCGGCACAAATTGTATAAAGGGAATGCAAAGTGAATTGATTGCTCTGCTGCAGGTATAGAAATTATGGTAATTTTTTGGCTTTAAAAGTAAAGTACAATAAAACACATGTAAAGCTGTAATTTCAATTAAACTTAAGTGTCAATTTAATGCCTGGAACTTGCCATTAAAACTCGCCCAGCTAAAATTTTTCAAGACTTGGAAGCAGTAAACTCGTATACTGCATTACAGTTGCTCCTTTTTTGCTTCAAACAATTACTATCTTACTCTACTACTTTAAGATAAGGCATACATACAATCCTACAATTCCTTAATGCGATGCCAAATACAAGAAGCGAATTGATGTTAATTCGTTTTTTTTTAAGATTACATTTTTTACTGCTTTATTGAAGCAGTAGTGATATCATTTGTTCTTTTGGTAAAAAATAATAAATTTTAACTTAATTTTATAAAAATCATACATAATTACTTTAAAACTTATTCCAAAAAAATATTTTGGACTTATAAAAAAATTTTAAGCGCTGAAATAACAATTTTTTTAATGCTAAACACATACTTTATACACGTAAGTCCTGTCAGTTTTCAAAGCGTGAAATAAGCGTTTTTCAGATCTCTAAAGCAGAGCTACTACACAAGGAATTCCAAATAAAAGATATGTTTGTCTGGGATCACACTATGAAAGTTTTCTTTCAGAAAGTCTGAGTTTATTGGTGAGAGGGGAAGAGAACATGCTTTTCTTTTCTCCTCTCTCACCCATAAACTCAGACTTTCTGAAAGAAATTTTTCATAGTGTGAACCCAGACTAATATTTCATAGAATTGTAAGTGCTAGAAATGCTTGGACTTGTCTTAACAATTTTTTTTATGAGAATGTAAAATACAAATGAAACTTGCCGATAAAAACTTAATGCGAAGAAGGAAAAGAAATAATTATCATAAGTTCTATTTTACATCTGGCTAACTGCAGCGTATATACAGAAGTTTAGCTAACAAAAAATTATATACAAATCCAATCCCATGAATAATAATGTTTTATTGCCTTCTTATTTTTATTCAGAAAATATTCTCTACAATTATATTTCTCCCATACAAAAATTCGAAAGCGCAGATATGAAAAATAATAATAATACATTTTTCAAATCCCACCCTATAATTATTTGAAATTATTTACTGACAATATGGCGTACATTTCATAATGAATTAATAAGTATGTATATTTAAAATGATGACGATAATGATGATGTTGGTATTGTTGTTGATGGTGGTGTGGTGGTGGTGGTGGTTATAGATCAAAAATATTTGACATTTTTCATATGATGACTATCGGCAATGGCTGTTGACGATGATTGCGATGATCTATGTGACCATAATAAAACTGTCACTTATTTAGTAGAAATAATGATTTCTTTTTATGAGGAATCAAGCTGGCTCTCTATCTAAATGATGTATAGTTAAATTGAAATCATTTTAATAAATTGTGTATATTAATTAAATCTTATAAAAATAAACAAAAATTCCCTAATTTGTGTGATAAGCAAATGTTAATGTGGAAAAGATTTTATGTTTGATTACAATAAAAATAAAATGATCTGGGAACACAATGATTTGAATTTGTTTTGGGTATCGGGCCACAAGGGCCATGTGGGCAACGAAAGAACTGGCTGCTTGGCAAACAAGGGCGCTCGACGTCCATTTCTTCGGCTTCCCTGCTGGTCACATTAAGAGGACGCTCCAAGCACGGTCTGAACGTGAATTCCTTCACACATGGACGTCCATTTCTATATCAGGAGATTTCTTAATCTATTCCGTAGTAGGGCAGGAAGGCTGCTTCCGTTTGAGAAGGGGAAACTAAGGCTACCTGTTGGCCTATTTGTGGGGCACTCTGGTCTCAGATAGTTTATAACGGCTTATATTAGTACAAAAAAATGCAGATACTGTGAGGTTGATGACGAAACGTTGGAACGTCTCCGCTGCTGCTGTCCCGCCTTGGGGACTTCCCGGCGGAGATTTTCTAATGAGGATGAGCCCAACTGAAATGTATAATCTATCTTCGGGCAGGGTGAACCTGACATGGTTAGAAATATTTTTAAAGTCATTGATTCAAAGCGATAGCATATAAATGAAATTTAATAAATAGAAACTAAAATTTATAATCGATTACTCCAAGATAGAATTCATATATACAAAGAGATTTTATAACAAGGGAAAAGTGCCTAAAAAGGTTACTTCAAATTTGTCTTCCCATCAAAGTATTTATTACAATTTATACTTTTATTAAAAATTATTTACAATACATTAAATATCTTTAACATTTTCCAATTTAATTGTATTAATTATAATTTTCCACATTTTTCTTAACTTTTTTCTTTTAAATATTCTTTCACCTTCTTTGGCGGTGTGAAGAAGTTCGGTTTATACATTTTTCAAGAATTTGTCTTGGCGTGTGAATATTTGTTTTTGTACATAAAATAGAGTAAAAACAATGCATCAAATAATAATAAAATTCACTTTATAAATAATTTATGAATACAAAAAACATACTAAAGGTACAAACAATAATGACACTTATGTGTGCTTAACATGAAAGTAAACATAATAGCAATATACCCTACACTATAAAAGTGGGAGTGTTAAAAGGTCTAACAGATAATATTCTGTGTGAACAATTCTTGAAATAGTAGAATTAACATGTTTATATTTTTATTTGCTAATTTTTCTTTTAAGAATTTGGGGAAACTTCCTGTGATAAAAACTGTTTGAATTATATAAGTAATTAATTTTCACCCTTCCCAAAGTCGTCAAAAGCTTTCTTGTGATGATTAAACGCCAAAAGTTAAAAATGATCACAAGACGAATGTCTCGCACTATTAATTTTTTTTTTATTAATCTTTTAATACGAGATTTTATAGCCTATAATATTTTAGGGGGAAAAAAAGGGTGGTTCCCAATCATAGTGTAACTTAAATAATTCTCCTTTATTTGCTTATTCGATTTTCGTATGTTAGACACCACAAAATTAGATAATCTTTTTTTATTCCTCTGTTTATTCCACTTGGCAACATATGGCCTCTACAAGCAAATTCCAACTAGTTTTATCATTACAAATTATTTTAATTTCATTAAAATTTTTGTTTACTTTGCTTTAAAATTCTTGTACGCCAAGTATTTTGTGGACGACCGCTGCACCGGCCTCCTTGGGAATTATATTTTAATGCAACTCTCGTTACGTTTCCAATAGGTTTACGGAGAGTATATCCTATCGATCTCCATTTTCTTTTTGTTATTTCGCGGACTTTTAATTCTTTCTTTGTTAGCCTCCAGAGTGTTTGTCATTTTATTTGGTCAAAATATTCGACATATTATTCTTAGTCACTTGTTTGTACATAAATACTTGCAGTCTCTGTGCCATAGTGTAGGTCATCAGCCAAGTTTCGCTTCCCTAAAGCAGTTGAGATTTTACGGATTTTTCGCATATTCTTATTTTGTGAAATTTGTTGGGCCCGCCACCTTTTATTAAGGCGACAAAATGCTGACCTCGCATTTTTTAGTCAACTAGATCGACATCGTCCTCCACACCATCATCAATTCCAGATAAGAAAAGTGTTTTACAAATTTAATCCTCCGGTTTTGTATTTTGAATTGGTTATCGTTGGCGTTATTAACTCGCATTGCATGAATTTGTTCAATGCTTATTTCTGAACCAATGTCCCTTTGCAACTTGACTAAATTGCCCACTTTGCTTTGCATTTCGTTGAATTTATGCGAAATGAGGCAGATATCGTCTGCGAAACCCAAGTCTTCCAGATGTTTGCGAAAGCCCCACACAATACCCCTTTTCTTCTCGCCTAGTTTTAACATTATCTCGTCAAAAACCACGGCAAAAAGCAATGGCGAAAGAGGACTACCCTGTTTTGCACCTGCGTTTGTGCTGATGGATTCACTTGTCATATCATGGAGAGGAATTTGTAGTGTGGAATTGGTGTTCATAGCATTGATGAGGTTTATTAATTTTGATGTTACGCTCTTAGCTATTAATGCGTCCCATATTACGACACGTCTTATAGAGACGAATGCTTTTCTAAAGTCGACAAAGAATAAATAAAGCGGGTCGCCCTATTCTACAGACTGTATTTGTTTGATCTTAACAATTCCGATGTGGCAGAAAAACTGCATGTTCCTGACGCAGTGTTTGGGATTTTCTTGTTTTAAGAAACGAAATTGATTACTTTAGAAAATAAAATTCTTTCTGCGTACCACCCTAAGTTTGTGTTTTTTATGGTATTCGTAAAGAAAATTAATAAAATTTTTGCATTTTTGGTTAAAGTACATACTAAGAACAAAGTTTATTTATAAAATAGAAAGCCAATTCTTAAGCTAACAACAACAAAAATAACAAAAAAAAATATATAAAAATACATAAGAAAAAACACTACACACAGTCTAAAAATTTGAATATTTTGAATTCTTTTACATAAATAAAAATAATAATAATTTTTTAATATTTTGTAGGTCAACCTTTGGCTTGAAGACGTTGGACAGAAGGCTCAAATCCATCAAAACAGGCGCTTGCTTCAGGTAAGACGTTATTTTAGAATATTTTTATTTTTTATTGATGGCCTTACGCTGAGGCATTAGCGCCAAAACTTACCGTCGTGGCAAAAAAATTACTCACGTACCCATCGCTAATAAACACCACACTCATTAGCCGCGGAATGCAAAAGATAATTAAAACAACTTGATTTTTTGTTTGTTTTATTTTTTAAAATTGATTTTTGGCATCAGGAGTTCTTGCACAAAAACTTTAAGAAGTCAATAAAATGCATAAAGATATTATGGAATTTATTCTTCTGTTTTCAGAGTATATAAGCGGTTTTCCCGGCTTCACTGAAAAAGTTGTTGAAACTAGTGTTCGAAAATAAACAGAACATTATTTAGCATAAGGCTCTCATACCATGAAACGATGTCTATTTTTTTAAGTGTTTGTGTATACGAACACAACCCTTAATACCGTTCCTAACTATTTTTAAAAAAGTAACGAATATTATATAGTGTTCTGTTCTTCGTTAAATAACAGAAAAATGTTAGTGGTTCTCAAGACATTCACTAAATTGGAATATGAAATAGTGTTTCTTTTTTTAAATTGATAGAACAACCACTATTTGCGTTTGTGTTTTCCAGAAATCTACCAAACCGAACACTAAGAAAAGATATTTAATGTTTATTTTCGAACACTGGTTGAAACTCAAAAATATTCCATTTTTAGATTAATTTGACTTTGGGTTTTTTTAATATTTCCGAAACATTTATCATAACAAAAAATAATTCAAATACCTGAAGTAGACGGTTACATTTTAAAACTTTTACTTTTAGAAGTCTTAACAAAAAATCGTTACAGGAAAATTCCAAATTTTCATAAATAATAATAATTTTGGAACTTTAAGGCCCGTTTTTACAACTTAGCGATATCTTAAAGTAGACTTTAACCGGCTTATAAAAAGTGTTCCATTATTTAAACTTAACTTTAACCCAAAGTGAGCGATTAAGTAAATTACGGTCCAACCTGCCTGGTAGGTAAAAGTAAAGTTTAAATAATGGAACACTTTTTTATGGTCGTTAAAATCCTACCTTGAGCTATCGGTAAGTTGTGAAAACGGCTACAAGTAGACACTGCAAATAAAATAAGCAACTGAGAGCTTTTATTTTTCCAGTTAGAGATGCAGAATTTTATCCCTGTAACAAATACAATTGTAAAGTTAATCTTTTGAAATAATCGCCACTTTTAAAGGGTTTGGCCCCTCAGCACGACGCAGTATGAATATCTTCAGATTCTTCGTAATATGTGGCTTCATTTCAGACTTCGTGTGTGGTTAAGGCATTCTTTAGGGTTTCAAAGCTTGTGATATATTTTCGAACCATTTCTTTGAAATCAACCGAAATTTGGTCGACTGGGGAGGTGAATTCAGCTTCCTTGAGTTATGATTAAGAAGCCAGTCTCACATAACATAAGCAATATGCATTGGATTGCTGTCTTGCTCGTAAATCGGTTGACAGCCCAGGCCCAAGTTTTTCACAGATAACTTCAGATTTTGTTCCACTGATATCTGTCCATATAACATTCAACAAAAACCAACCTACCCACCCAAAATGCAGCCTTTGCTCCTCATGCCATTACTCTGCCCTGCTATGTTTTATTTAAAGTATTATATTTTTAGTATCAAGTGCAAAATTGATTGACATTTTTTATTTAGGTTTCATGACACTCGATTTCGAATGAAATGTATCGTAATTTGAAATAATAGCATTCGATATCGAGTAACCAAAGGCATTACACATCTCGAGTTTTCATGTAGGCAGAAAAATACCTCAGTTTACTTGATACGATAGTTTACTCGATATCGAATGCAGTGAATAGACCCCAGTGTTTAGTTTTCTCCAGACTTTGGTTCGATCTTCATTTCCGAAAATATTATAAATTCTTAAATCAGTAAATATAACATTCTTCCTAAAGTCTTTAACTTTCTTATAATACGCCTTAGCAAAATCTAGGTTAAGTTGACGGTTCTTGGCTGAGATAAGTGTCTTTTTGTGTGCTTTTAAGGCCATGTCATGCACAACTTGTATTACTGTTCTTGGTGAAACCATGTGTTTCGCTATTTTGGGGCATTTATGCACAACTTGTATTAATGTTTTTGGTGAAACCATGTGTTTCGCTATTTTGGGGCATTTATGCACAACTTGTATTACTGTTTTTGGTGAAACCATGTGTTTCGCTATTTTGGGTCATTTATTTTTGGATCCTGTTAGACTTCTTTAACAACACTTTTAACATCGCGCCTTTAAAGTTTTTTTAGCTCTTTCAGATCTTGGCCTATTTTCAGTACTGTTGATGTTTTCAAAGTTTTTAATAATAGTTTGAATAGTAGAATGACTTTATCTCACTACTTTATCGCTTGGTCAATAAGTTTTTCTTTCTTTTCTCAGTTAAACCAACAAATATCGAACTTTAAAAAACTGCAGTCGAAACGAAAAACTATCGGACAAAAAATATAAATTTGTGTAAAAATATTCGCTTTTTGAGTTGGCTTGTCAGCGACTGTTTATATTTAATGAATCAGAAGTAAAAGCGACAGTTTTTTTTCGCCAATGACAAATTAAGAAATGGCAGTTGAACAGTTTATGAAAGACATATTAATATTTTGAAACTATTTTTCTTTAGCTATTCGAAACAATTATTGTTTTTTATAAATAATTTACAATAACAATCAATATTTATTCTGATACCATAACTAATTCTCCAAAAACTCAAAATAATTAAGTGTGCCCATGTAGAGTTTTTCCTTAACTGTATGATTTACAAATATTTGGACAGTCGCTTAAGTTGGCTTGCGCCAGCTTGTGCATATTTTGGTTGGGCCTTTAGTTTTTACGTCATATTTAATTTTTTTCCTCTTTAATTTGTAACTGTCACTCTCTTAAATTTTGTTACTAAGATTTTCTACATTCTGTGATTACCCCTAATATCTTTTACTTACCCAGCATTTAAGGCCTGACGATAAATTTCTAACATTAAAGCTTCGTGCAACATTTTGATTTTTTAGGAATTTGTTGTTTTGATTAATATTTATTCTCGTTTATTTTTCATAAACACTAAAACACAATTTAAATCTATAATTTATTTTGTTTCTTTTATTTTTAATATTTTAATAAATTTTTGTTATTTTTTATAAAAAACAAGAAATTTTTTTAGCAATTTCTTACGGAAATCATTTAGGAAAGTGATGATTTTTATGTTTCTTTTGTTTTTGAACAAAATTTATATGATTTTTGGATTTTAGTTAAAATTTTTTTTGTTGAATTTTTGTTTTTTAAAGTTATTTTTATTATAATAAATTATTAAGGTTTTCTGAATAATTTGTTTTAATAATTTGCACTATGTACGCGTATAATTTGTTTTTGTTAATTTTAGTCGTATATTTGTTGTTTTATAATAATTAATTTGAAAATATTTTGTTTTTATTTTAAATATTTTTGTAAATTTATAAATTTTTTAGGGGGGTTTTTTTAATTTAATTTAATTAATAATTGCAGTGAATCGTATACATTAGGTTAATTAATTTATTAATTAAAGGTAGTGGAGAGTTGTTTTTTTTAATAATTTGTTTTTGAATTAATTATTAAAAAATGAGCAATTTATTTTTAAGGTTGCAGTTGATATTTTTTTTAATAGCTTTTGCACTTTTTTGTTTTTTTATGTTTTAATTTTATAATAAATAACTGTTGTTTTTATTAATAATTTTAAATAGTTAAAGTTGTTGCTGTTTTACGTATACTTGGTTAACAAAATGTTATTGTTTTTGTTGTTGAGGTTGTTTTTTTTTAATTTTTTCTGGTTTTCTGCAGCTTTTTTTAGTTTTAATCAGTCTTGTTTTTTGTTGAATTTTTAAGTAAATTTTTCCATTTTCCCTTTTGATTTTAGTTTGTTTACTGCCAAATTTATTTATTGTTTAAACATTTGACTAGATATGAATCCATTTTGTGTGTGTGTGTTTTTCTATTTCTCTTTGCAATTATTTTTTTTTTAATAAAATAAAAATATATTTTTTTTATTAAATTTATCACATCAACACTTTTGCTAAGCTTTTTTCTCTCAAAATATTTCAATTTCTTAAGTTTTTCAAAATTTAAATATAAAAAAAGAAAACTATTTCTTTTTTAATTCCCGTTTATTTAAGGAATTTTAAATATTTCTTTAATAATATACCTATAATTTTTTAATTTGCCGTTATATTAAAGTAACCGTCGTTAACCGTTTGAGAGTCAAACAGCGAATGTCGTCACTTAATCACAGAAATTGTACAATGCTGTGCTGCCTGTTATATTTTGCTGCTGATGTTGACGTCGTCTCCCCGTCGTCGTATTGAAATGTGTATGTGGTATGTGAATGGTATCAAACTCAACTGTCATGTACTCAAGCAGCAGCACAACAGCACATCAACAAGAAAAAATCGTAACTTTTGAAATGTTTGTTTGGTTAGATGGATGGATGGATGAGTAGAGAAAGAAACAGGCAAAAGAAGTAAAATCACAATAGCAGCAACAACAACAATATTGTTGTTATTAATGCTAAGAAAAATAATGAAAAGCAGCAGCAACAACCACACGAAATACGAAGTTTTTTCGCTTTTCTTTTGATGATGCTGCTCTGAGTTGCTCTGCTTTTTGTGTCTCGTCAATTTTTTGTTTTTGTTCTTCAATGTCTTCGTTGTTTATCAAACTCTTGCTTGTGCCTGCATGCATTCATGTTGTTGTTTTTGTTTGGCTGCTAAATAATTGTCTCCTGGTTTTTTTCTTCTCTGTATTTGTTTTTGTTGTTCAGCTCCTCGTGTTTTGATGACGATGTGATGTCTCCAGTTTTTATGCTTTCTATTCTAAATGTGTGATAAAGTGTGAGTGTTATTTTTAAAAGAGCATTAAGCACGCATTTTTATTGCAAAGAGCTTAAACTTGTTGTTGTTTTCTGTTGGTGGGGGAGATGGTGGAGTTTTTTTGAAGTACGTATGTAGGTATGTGTTTTATAATGCAAATGCCTGTTTTGGCCTTAATGTATGCGTGCTAAATTATATATTTCAGCAGATTGTCAATACAATTTCAATCATTTGCCAGACAAAAGCTATAATTTCTTTAGTTATCAATCAAATATTTTAATTGAATTCGTAAAATTACACAAAAATAAAGGGAAATTATGTGGTTCAGCTTAAGTTTCGGGAAATTTAGCCAATAATAATTATAAGGAAATGGACATTTTAAAGCAATTTCTTCAATTACCTATTAGAAGATAAAATGAATTTTTCATACCTATGAACAAAACTTTAAAACATTTAAAAATATTTAAGCACATTCACATAAAGCGTTTTCTTTCTAGATTTATCAGCAGTTTATTAAAACACTAATTTCAAACGAATTGGCAAATAGTTTTAGTTTATGTATTTCTTATTTTTTTAGGTTTTTCACTAAAATCATTTAAGTATTTTTAAGTTTATTTTTTATAATTTTAACATTTATGTAGGTACATATTTTTTAAATATCTTTTTAATATAGCACTTTTTTTTTTGTTAATTTGCATTCTTCATACAAATATTACGTTACTTTTCATCTTCCGTATTCGCTTTTTTCACGTAGATTTATTATTTTGTTTAATTTTCTTATTTTGTGCGTTTTTATCATTTTACATCCGCCTGGCTAAACGTACGCGTGATGTCTGCTGATTAGATAGAACTTGCTTTTATAAAGCTTGTTGGGTCGTCAAGTTAATGCACGTTTTGTTTTTGTTTGCGTTAAAAAAATATCACATTTACAACTCACACACAAATTAAAACAAACATTTTTAAAGCGCTTACTCCAATATTTTTTACAGACAACTCTTTTTTGACAAACATTTACTTGACTAATCTTCAGCATGTCATAATTATTTTAGCACTTATCACTCTTTCAAAAATATATCACTCACTCTCTCGCTCTTAAAATTCTCTTATCAGTAAAGAAAGCATTAAAACAATATATACCTTGTAAGCCGAAAAGCTTTAAGGGTTTTTTTCAATCACAAAAACAATTTAACGGCGGCATTTATTTAATTAAGAATACAAATGAACCGCTACTTACAAATAGAAATCAAACACACGATCGCACGTTTTAAAAGCAACAAAGAAACTAAATAAAGTTTTAATAAAAGCAACAAAAAAATACTCATTTAATAAATTTAATAAAGTTTTTTTTTTTTTTATCTACTCTCTTGAAATTTCCCCTAAAAGTTCAATATGCATATCTTATAAGAAAAACTCTTTAATTCCTATAAGAATTATTGTTGTGTTGTCTCTTTTTTCCCCTTTATTTTAACGTTGCTCTTTGGTTGAGCAAAAACTAACAGGTTTTGTATTATTCTCTCAAAGCTGCAGAAATGTTTTGCTCTTACTCTCCTTAATAAATTTACTTATGTTTCGTTTACAACGGTAATGTTCTCTTTTCATTTCATTTCCATAAGAAGAGATGGTAGTGGCTTTTGGTTTTTTTTTGTTGCTTTTGTTAAATTTTGAAATGAAATTGACGAACTGCTGTTAGAGTATTTTTTATTGATGCTCATTTAAATGTATTAATATAATATAAGGTTTGTGTAAGACAAGGAGAGGATATGGTTAATATTAATATAACCAACTCTTTTCAACATCAATCAAATGTTAAGCAAAGCCCACTTTTTTATTTGACAACAACTCTTTATATTTCACAAAAAATAAGTTAATTTATCAAAGTGACATTTGAAAAAAAAAAAAAAATCTTTTTCTTAATTCTTATTTAGTTGTATCTTGTAATTCTTTGTTTTATTTCTTTTAAATTTTTGTGACTTTATTTTGATTTAGTTATGTACATACATATTATTTTTTGTTTAAATAGCAGCCTTTAATTGTTAGTATCTTTGCTCCAGCATGCTATTAAGATTTATGACAGTTTACAATTTTAATAACAAAAAAAAAAAAAAACAAACAAAGCTAAAGCCCCAATTGCAACAACTACAACAACATTTGCTTAACCAATGTATTGGCTTGCGCTCTTTTATATTAATATTGCCATCTTTTTTATTACTCTTGTTGTCTCTTTTCTTTTATTGGGAAACCCTATATTAAAATGCTCTCCCAAAAAAATTTTAAAACTCTCTCTCTCTATCTTTATGTTACGTTTATTTATTTTTTTTTTGGCGTTTTTTGTAGTAAACAAGTATAAGTTGTTGTGTATGGAAAACAAAAGTAACAAAAAATCACTCACACTCAAACATATCGAGGAAAATTATCAAACGGGAGATTTTTTCAACTCATCATTGCTGTGTTGTGTGCTCATCAAAAACGCACAAGTGTTTGTTGGCTGCTGCTGCTAAAGGATTAACGTCTGTGTGGCTGTGTTTTTTAAAATATTCCTTAATGTTAATTTGAGTCCCGTCGGTTGTTTTTTTGTTTTGTTTGTTTGTTCATATCAAATCGTTTGTTGTCGTCCTCTCGTTTGTTGTATTTGAGTAAGTGCGTTTGTGTGTGTGTGTTAAAAAAGCAAATTCTTGTATTGTTGCTTCTTTATTTTTTTTTCGTGAGTTTTTGCTTAATTTTTTTGTCAGTTGACGTTTCTCGTTTCAGTTTTTTTAGAAGGTGAGGTGTGTTTTAGCGTTTATTGTTGTTTTCTTGTATTTATTTTACAATGCTCAAAATAAGGATACATTTCTCTCTGGTTCAACAGGGGTTTTTGATGTGTTCCTTTTTTCTTCTAAAGTCTTGTCGTTTTTGTTGTAATTGTTAATTTAAGGTATCATCTCTTCAAAATTATATAAAGTCCTATTAGGCCTGTTAGCGGCATGAATGCCCCCACTTTTCTCGTTATTTTACGCTGTTAAAGTGTTTGTGTGCTTTACTTCTTTTTTTTTTTTTGTATTTAACTCTGTTAAAAAAAACTTATGTCTAGAAGTAAT
Organism: Pollenia labialis; assembly: GCA_949318255.1. Lineage (NCBI taxonomy): Eukaryota > Metazoa > Arthropoda > Insecta > Diptera > Polleniidae > Pollenia > Pollenia labialis. The sequence continues at coordinate 22,507,778 of OX439141.1, forward strand.
CAATCGATTTTATATTCGTTTAGCATTGAAATCATAAAGCGTTTTAGTATTAAATTTTTTTTAATATCTTTGAAATAAAATCGTTTTTATTTAAACTGATTTGTGTTTAATGACTGTTGTTATTTATTCATTGGAAATTTTTTTATTACAAAGTGTCAACAAGTTGTGTTGTGACTCATACAGAACACGAGAACTTTTAAAGATTTTTTAAATTAATAAGATTGATTTTCCCGGAATTGAAACTGGTTTTGCAAATGAGTGCATTTGTAGTAAATCAAAGTTATGACAGAAATCAAAAGTACCTACACCTTTGTATTAACATGATTTAAAGACTCACTTAAAAAACTTTGCATGTAATTAACAATAAATTAGAAATTAATAAACAAGTATTAAGTAACACAGTGTTGCCAATTGCAAAAAAGCGATATTTCTCGGATAACGTAGTAGTTTTCAAAGCCACAGGTTTTTTCGAGCTGACTTTAAATTTCACTTGTTCCAAAAAAAGTCATGTCATTTGTTATCGACATCACAATCATAAATTTTAGAGAGCTTATACCAAATATTGATAGATATGTAGAAGGCCATAAGCTCCACCCAGAGGATATTTTGTGCAGCGTGTGTATCTCATCATGTTAGGTTCAGGCTTCGTATAAAGCCCATTACCCTGCCTGGTGAAAGATCAAAAATATCAGTTGGGCTCATGGTCTGGTAGATGTTCTGACGTTTCATCATCAACCTCACAAAATCTGCATATCTTGGTACTTACATTACCCATTATAAACTGGTGGTATATAAGACCACAGTGTCCCGTAAATGGGCCAGAAAGTAGCTTAAGTTGCCCTTTTTCAAGCAGAGAGACGCACACCTGCCTTGTCACGGGAGAGGGTTACAGGTCCCTTGAACTGTCTTAACCCAGAAGTACATCTATGTATGAAGGAATTCACGTTCGAACCATCTCTGTATCGTCTGCTTAATGTGACCGAAAAGGATGCCAAAGAAAGACTCAGGCCCTATAGTAATTTGCCAAGCAGGCAGTTATATCAATTCACATATGGTCGGGTACCCAACACAAATTCAAATCATTGTTTTTCCCCAGATTAATCAGTGATGTAAGATCGTCAATGGCTAACCTGGATTGCACCTCTAAAGAAAGTAATGTTCTAAGTGTGGCCTGGCCATCCGTCATTATAAATAATATCAAGCCCTTTGCCCTCCTCCTTCGACATTCCCTAGCTCATCTGAGGAAAGCATAGATATCCACCTGAAAGTCGAAGGCTGTTTGCCCATAAGCAAGCACCTTTGGAAACCTGGGCCCATAAAGCCCGCCCCAGTATGACCATTCATCTGTTTCGAACCGTCAGTGAACCACACCTGATCCCCTCTCAGGATAAGGACTTTGAAATCCCTTTCAAAAGCCAGACTAGGCAGCATATAACAAAATACATGGATCATTCCCAACAATTTCAAGGTTACGCATGTGACCCACAAAGTCACCTGCTTTGTATTCATCAATGCGCGGCATCCTGCTAGCACCTGCAGGCCTCCATCTTTACAAATATGTTTACCGGTGCAATGTGCAGGATATGTCCTAAAGTCGGAGTGGGACAGGTTTCCATGGCACCCGTGATCGAGACCAGATCAGGCGATAAACCTTAGCCAGCACTTGTAAATTAAATAAACGTTTCTAATATTGTCTTTGGAAGGCATCGACTGCCATTGTTACCCATCTAGAGCCATTGGACAACTGAACGTTCCAGTTGAGGGTTAGAGAATAAGATAACCGTTATGTTCAAGGCCTGTTCAATAAGTCAGATCACTTTAACTGGTATATGCTACGAGAGTAGTTTTCGCGGGGTAAGTATTAAGCACCCTTTCTCTGCACCAACCAAGTATCAAGTTCGGGCCTGCTGCTTCCCTTCCAAAATCGCTTCGTCATCGAAACCAGTTTAAGATTCAATTAGGATCTCCAATTGTTTATCAATGACCTAGATCCACAAAATAGGCGATAGGACACCAACCTGTGGGCAACCTTTGGTTGCTTCATTGGTACTCGATAACCAGCATTTCCCTTATCCAGTTTATTATAACAACTGGAAAAGCAAAGCTGATTGCGTCGCAGGAAGTATTGTGGAAGGCTCCCTGAATGCCAATGGACGCAAACAGAGCTATTTGCCTTGCCTCCAGATCTTTCTCAATCGTGCCCAAAACGTGATAAATGGCAGTTACTGTAGGGCTTCCCGACTGCAAACTGGAAGCGATATATAGGATTTTCCGATAGATATTCATCCTTTATGCATTAATCTATGAGTTTCTCTATGGTCTTTAGAAAAAAAGAGCTGAGGCTTATTAATCTGTACGACTTGGGTGATTGTTCAGATTTGTCACGTGTCTTAGGTATGAAAACCACTTTAACCTCCGGCCATGAAACTGGCACATGACACACCAGTATATTGGATCCGAAGATCTTTGACATTTTAGAAGTGATAGCTTTCTCCTCTTGCTGTAGTAGGCATGGAAGGATTCCATCTGGCCCAGGTAATTTGAAAGGCTTAAGTTTGGATGCAGCTTATTTCATTTGCTTTACATAAAATATCCTGACGGCCAAGCTGAAAGACATATGGACGTTCTTGGTGTCGAAAAGGGCAGAGCTGTATATGACCGTAAGTCATAAACAAATATAAACTCTACTTTCCTACTTGTCGACTAAAGAAACGCTCTATATTAACGCTTATTAGTGTAATACTTTTCTCTGCTGAGAAATTATTTAAGGTGCTATACCGGAAGTTTCCCAAATCATTAACACTCCGCTTTCATTTACATCAAGTTAATCGCTCTGTTAAAAAATTGGCGACAAATATTTTATATTTTTTGCCGCAAACTTTTTTTTTTTATTCAAAACCTAACAAAAAACTTGTATTTTTTTATTCCTTATTTTATTACTTGGTGTTATTTTTAAAAGGTGTTTGTTTAAGAGGCAAAGAACAAAATTGCATTGTTTTCTGTGACGGCTGATTTGACAGTGTTCAGTGGTTTTGAGGTTCGTTTGCTTGGACAATTCACACTTGATGGACTCATGCCAGAGCAATGTTTGCAAATTGTTTAATTTTATTCAGAAAATCATATTCCAATTTTACTTGAAAACTTTGTTCAGTTATGAAGTGTTGCCGAATTTTGAATGATGATAATCCTTAAGCGATTGTAGAACCACCGCTACTTCTAGAAAAAAAATCACTTTTCGGTCAAACTTTTTTTTTTTTTTATTATTTTAATAGGTTTTTTTACTTTTTTCCTAAACAAAAAAAAATATTGAAAAAGATAATATTATTATATCTTTTGTAATTAATTTTCTAATTAGAAAAGGCTAATTATCGCCTGAACTCTTTAAATTTTTATTATTACTTTGTGAATATATATCCATGTTATGTAAATAAATAAATTGAATTGAATTGATTTTATCACTTTTCGGTCTTTACGCAAAACGACGAACATAACGTTAGAGGTTTCGCTGAACGCACTCTATTTTGTCTGACAGTGTATATGTGGCTTAAGTAGGACGCACACTGGGAAATAAGTCCCATTTAGCGGCGGAAAATCATATCTTCTTATCCAATAGTCTGATCCAAAAAAAATTTATGGATGAATTATGTTTGGATGAATTATAGAGATCAATAAATTATTGTAAATTAGACACATACATATTTTAAACACAGTGGGTACCAGAAGTTTTTAGGAAAGAACTCTGTTGACGATAACATTCATTTTTCGACAACTGTATGACTTTTATTTCTTTCATCTTCTTATTTTTGCTATTGCAACATATGTGAGAGCTTTCAAAAGTATCCTATATTTAGTCGTAGTATTCTAATGTAAGTTTTAAATGAAAGACAAATTAGCACTTCTAATTTATAATTGATTTTTTTATTTAATAAAGTTTAAAAATGATATTTAATTTTTTTATTACGTTACCCGTTAAGTCACTTTCAGATTCTGAATCTTCTTCGATAAATCTTGAGGAAGAAGATCAATGTGTTTATATGATCCCTTTGACTTTATATTGATAATACAACGGCGTCTAAAGAATAAAGTAACATGTTTAATAGATCCTCATGATTAATTCACGAGATATTTTCTAGTGTGAAGTTTCCTGCATTTTATGGAGTCTGCATTTGTTGACTCCATTGCCTCCTCTCGCGCGATACAATGAATTAACTGAAAGTAAAGAATCCGTTAACTGGCCACTCATTAACTTTCACAAAATAAAAAGATTCTCGCATTAATCAAAAATAAAATCAGTTTTAATTAAAAATGTAATCAAGTGAATTAAACGTTTAATCAAGTGATTTTAATGTTTAATCAAGTCAATGAAGCTTTTAAACAAGTCAATGAAGAGTTTAATCAAGTCAATAAAGAGTTTAATTGATACTATTAATTTGTTTACTGTTGCAAATTTAATTAATTTTTAATTGCATTGTTAACGCCATTACACTATTTTCTTTGGGGACATTAAAAGTCCCAGGTCTATGCAGATAAACCTGAAATTCCCGAGCAGTTAAAAGCGAATATTTGGCGCGTTATTGCCGAAATACACCCAGATGTACTGCGAAGAGTGTATGAAAATTGGACCCCGAGGTTTCAACAATTATTCTATAAAATTATTAGCAACAATTTTCTTTAGTTTATATTATTTTAAAGTTTTCCGCTTTAAAAAAACACCCGATACAATAAATTTAATTTATATGTTTTTTTACGATATGCGTTTGACTGTATGCTTGTGAGTGAGTGTGTGTGCGTGTTTGAGCGATTGTGTGTTACAATATTTTATTAAATCAATTAACAAATACGAATAATTTAATGTAAAGCGATTTCCTCAAATATTACAGACTTTTTTTTTTTGAAGATTTACAAAAATAACAACCATTAAATTATTATTCTCCAAAAACAAAAAATAAAATTAAAAATACTTAAATTGTAGCAACAAAAACAACAGCAGCAACAGGAAAAAACAGCATTAAAAATATAAACATAAATACAAATATTGGCTCATAAATCTTTCACTTGTTGACTCAATATTTTTTAATTGGATTTCATTTTCAAGTACAACAACAACAACAAGAAAAACAAACACAAATAACATTAATGTTGTTGTTTTTTTTTACAAAACTGAATTAAAATAAAACAATAAAGAAAAATAAAAGATCCAAATTGATTCTTTAGCCAGTTGATGTATTTGTTTGTTAAGATTTGCTCGTTTGTATATTTGGGGATTAAATTGGCACGCACACATTTCCAAAGCACTAAAATTTTTTTTTTTTTTTTAATACACACACATACAGACATTCTCAAAACATACAAATAAAAATTGGAGAAAAGCACATTTGTTTTAAATCAAAACATCTGTCATTTAGCAACTTAAAGGCCTCTATTGGAAGAGTACGATAAAACAAGCGCAAAAATATGCACCCATGATTTAATGAATGAAAACATAAATATACCCTGCAAATAATAGGATGTCCTAGGGCAGGACCAGCTTTCGGTGACAAAGGAGTAGTCTTGAAACTACTCCATTGTATACACAAGAGGATTAGTTTTAACTTCGTTAAAAAACGAAAACATGTCGTTAAAAGACGAAGACATGTCGTCTCACTACAAACACTTTTTAACAATGACATGGTCTATGCTTGCATTACATCGGACCAGTCCATGGAGTAGTCCATTAAATCAAAATGGATCAGGTAGTCCAATACTATTTGCAGGGTATTACAATACATTACAAGAATTTATAATTGACATTTAACAGTGGGCCTAGGGCTACAAAAAAGTGATTTTAAAAAGAAAAACAATTCGAAATTTTGATTAAAAATTTTAGAGAGGCTAAAACAGCTAAAACATCGGAAAAACATTGACAGAAACTTATCAACAAAACAAAGTCTTTTAACAGTAAAAATTAGGGAAGTAACGATACGGCCGATACGCTACCATTAATCAAATAAAAATACCGAAACGCATATTGAATATAAATTTAAGTTAAATTTAACAAAACACAAGCAGAGTAAAAGGTTAATTATACAAAATTAGAGAGATAGAGAGAATTATTATTAAAAAATTAATATAAATAAGATTTTTAAAACAAGTTTGGGTATAACATGTCATTGCGCCCGTAAACAAGCGGATCTGCGTCTCTGGAAATATAAGGCGATCCAAGGTATCTCACGGCTTCTTCTTTAGCAGAAACATAGCATAGGCTTATCCTCCTCGGATCCTCTTCTGATTTTTTCCAGAAACGCTCTAAAGGCCAGTTATTGTAGAATTATCAGAACTTGTACCACCTGCAGGTGTGACCGAGTTTTCAACACTTTCGGAATGCTGTGATATGTTAGGTAGCTCAATAAGACGTTTTTCGTTGTGATTGAAGTTAATTGTCTTTCAAATACTCGAGCATTGTATCGAGGTCAAACATTGCAGATAAACCACAGGTTTAATTATTTTCTAAAGTCTCAAATCTTTTAGTTAGAGCAATGGCTGAGTCAACGGCCTTGCGTTCAATGCCTTCTCAATCGTGCCCAGAACGTGATGAAAGACAGTCACCGTAGACTTGACCGATTGATAGGCAAACTGGAAGCAATGTATCGGAGTTTCCGATAGATACTCATCCCTTATGTATCTGTCTAAGAGTTTCCCTATGGTCTTCAGAAAAAACAAGCTGAGGCTTATTGGTTTGTAAGACTTGGGTAATAATTGTTCTGATTTGCCACGGCCTAAGGTATAAAAACTATATGGCTTGGGCACGTGAGACGCCAGTTGGCTGAGCCATCTGAGTGGTGGTAGCCTTCCTCCCTTGCTGATGGCAGCATGATATGGCCCTGGTGATTTATATGCACTAAATTTGGATACAGCCCACATCAAGCGTTTTTCATCGAAGATTCAGCCCACCAACCTGATAATCCTTTTGGATGCCAAGAGCTACCATGTGGACATTCTTGGTGACGAAAAGGGCAGAGATCCCGGAAGGTGGGTCGCCAGTAGCAACTCAAACGTCTCCAGTGGCGACTCAGTAAACGTGACATCTGGACGTGCCACTCTTAAAGTGCAAAGACCAATTGCATGATTTGTGGGATAGCGCCTTTTGCAGCCTAACTGGCAAAACAGATTGGATAATTGACAGCCAATACGACATATGCAGCTTTAACTGTCACAGCGCAGAAGGCCCATTATTATTGGGGTACATTAAAATCAAAGTAAGTTGTGTTTATAAACAAACGGAGTAGATTTGTTAATTTTTTAAGTGCAACCTTAGACCTATAACCCTTTTCCTGTTAAAGCGATTTGGCTGACCATAAACGTTTTTAGGACAACTGAAAACTATTTTTTTCTCAAAATGTCCTAAAAATAGTGTAGGGTACTATATGTTAGGGCATGGCCCAATATATTTTAATAGTTGCTTAATTGTTTAATTTGATGTGATTTTAAATGAATAACCGAAATATTTTAAAAATCAATCCACTCTGAATTGAATTTCGTATTAAAACAAAAAATGTTCCTCTATCTAGTAAGTTGCATGTGTGTGCTTTTCAAAATATCTGTGTATGAGTGTCATTGTTGATGTACAAATTATCTGTTATATGGATTTAATATTTTATTTTATATCTTGTAAAGAAATAAAACAATTTTATTGAATTCACAGTGGATGCTGTTTGTTTTCGTAAGTAACTAAAAGATTAAGTTTTATTTTCTTTAAAGATCTTTAAGTGTTTTATGTTGATAAATTTGTTGTGGCATTTAAACAAAAAAAAAAAAAAAAAAATTCTCATTTGTGATTGGATAATGTGATTTGTTAAGGCTTTGTATAAACAAGCCACATGCTACATGTGTATATGAGTTCATACATAAATATGCTTGGCAACCAACATACAAAAATATTTTCGAACATCAATCTTTTTTGTTTTACAATCCAACCAACCCCCATTTTGATTTGGTATGAATTTCTGCTCTGTTTGCTTCAGTTATTTTTTTTTTTTCAATATTGTTGGGGTGTTTTTGGGCGCCGTGGTGAGAGATTTCAATTTAAAATATTTAATTGACAGATTTATCAGGTATTAGCCGACATATTTGTGCATAAGTGTTCGTGAACGCTAACACCAATTGATCGCCAAATATTTTTTAACGCTCACTTTCATTCAAAATAATTTTTTTTTTTTTTGGATTTATCTTTTTCTTGTTTATTTATTTTCTTTGACTCTCACATATTGTTGAAGTTAGATTTATTTGTATACGAGGGTAGATTGAAATAGTTCTTTTTTCTTTACACCTAAATCACTTAAGAATTTCTTTTAACGAAAGTCAAACCAAGTGAAGACAATAATATATTTTTTGTTTTTAGTCACTTTTGAGATAACCCTCCTTTTATATTAACCCTGTGTCAGTTTGTGTTTAAAGTTATTTTAGCTTAATTTATGCTGCTGTGGCTTTTGGAATGGGTATAAATTATGTGAGCATCATTTAATTTAAACAAAAAAATTTTTTTTTTTGTTCCAACTGATTAAAAAAAGCCCTCGCAACGCATTCTCACATACTTATCCAATTCTATCTAGCACATACTGATAATTTTAAATGCGATTTTAATTTATGATTCTACAATAAATAAATAATTGTTCTAATTGAATAATACCTCACGGATCGGTAGGTGGTAGATGGGTTTTGAAGAGCTTAAATAAATAAATAATTCATTTATCTATGAAGAAATTTAGCACTTTAAATTTAAAAGAAAACTGATGTTGCTCATGATTTCCAAAAAATGTACGAAGAAAAAAAAAGAAATTTATAAAATGGGAATTTTATGAACTTCAACTAAATAGTTTAAATTTGATTTAAGACACTAAAAAAAAAATCAGTAAGGATCTTAGAACCAACAAGTTCTAATTTAAATCTTGATATAGAATAGGAAAGTTCTGTTTAAAATTCTTAGGAGTTTGTAAAGAGATCATTTAAAGAAACCAATCGATTTAACAGATTGGCAGTAAAAATAGCTATTACTTTGTAGGGTGATCGATTATTCGACTTTTTTCAATAACCGGTTTTCGAATATTCCGAATAGTTGCTATTTTAAAAAAACCGGTTTTCGGTTAAGCATTTTTAAAATAACCGGTTAACCGGTTTTTATTCAAATACATAAAAATACAAAATCAAATTAGTTTTTGTAATAAAAAGTTAATTAGAATAAAAACAAAACAATTCACGAAGGTAAGGAACCAACAAAATACATAGATATGACTTAAGGTATGTTCAGACCTAACAAATATTTGACGATAAAATCAAACAAAAGCGTGACCAGTAAATTGATAAACCTAAAGCATTATTTTAAATAATTTCTTGTTATTTGCTAAACTTTATGTCTAAGATGATAATTGCATTTATGTATAATGTAGTTACGAAACCCTTAAATAATGTTTGCTCTAGCCAAACGTTTTGCAAAAGCAAACAATTCTTTACGTTAGGAGTCAAACATTTAATAGGTGTGAACATAGCTTTAGAATTTTTTAAAAACATTGGTTTTAAAAATATAGGAATGCAATAAATTTATTATTTGACATATTTTCCTAAATTTATTGTAAATGAGTTTTAATTTGTTGCTGGTTAATCATGTCTATATAAAGCAATAAACTTCAGCCATATTTTTGAAAAGTGGCAAACAAAACCTCATATCCAGGATTATATATTTCAATTATTTTTGTTTCAGCATTATAGAAACAATAGTAATATGAACATGCTTTTTGTATGAAATATCTGTCAATTCGTCGATCACACAACTTAAACCCTTCCAGGACATTTTTGTTCTTGCTTTAAGCATGAAGATGTGCTGGAACTACTTAAGAGTTTTTCATTCATTATTGGCAGCATATTTTAGTAAAGTATTATTTGCAGTCTCTTAAAAACTACTTGACCCTGTTAAGTTTTACTTGGCGTATATTTATGTCAAGCTTGTAGACTAATTAAAAGTGATTAATAAGTCGTGATGTAAAGAACTTTTGCCACTTATCATTTTAGGGCCGATTAAGCACAATTTTTTTTTAAGTCAGTTCGAAATATCACCAGAGATGACATCTTTGTAAAGCTATATGTAGTATTTATAATACTGTCCGATTGCTTATTACTTTTTATGCTGAACTTTTTTGTAGGACTTTATATTGTTTTTGGTTTTTGTTACAAGAACACACGCTTATATAAGCGATTTGTATTTACATTGCTCATAATGTTTTTTTGAGTTTTGTTTCATTTTGTTTTGACATTTTTTATAAAAAGTTTAAGTTTGCAAATATTCAATTAGAAAAATACTTAAATTACGGGTGCATTTAAAACAAAAGTAAGGAATAAGTATATAAATTACACATTACTAAAATAACCGGGTAATTTTACTAAAATAACCGGTTTATTCGATATTCGAAAAATGGACATTTTAAAATATTCGACTTGGGCAAAACTTAAATAACCGGTTAAAACCGGTCGAATACTATTCGATCGATCACCCTATTACTTTGTCATAACAACGATTAATGTGTTTTTATGATGTCTTTGATGATATCGATGTTATAACGGATTCTGTAGTGCTAACTTTTATTGCGATAATAGTAATTTTTAAATAAATATAACGAAAATTTATCGAATTTGCTGTTCAGAAAAATTCTTGCCATTTTGTTTTTCAAGTAAGCCATTATTCAAAAATAAAATCAGTTTTAATTAACACTTTAATCAAGTGAATTAAACGTTTACTTATATAAACAAAATTACTGCGGAAAATTATGTAAGTTAAAAAAAATATTTAATTGATACTGTTAATTTGTTTGCTGGTGCAAATGTCATTAATTTTTTTAATAAATATCACAAATTTTTAATATAATAATCAGGCTTAAGTTCATCAAATTTAATTTTCATTAAATTATGTGATCGAAACATGTCATGGTAACCAGCCGCCTGGGTTCGAATCTCAGGTCAGTCAAGAATGAATGATTATCAATAACAATTTTAATTAATATTCATGTTGTAAAATTCCTTTCATCATAAAAATAATTTAATGAAAATATAATTTGATGAACTTAAGCCGGATTAAAATATTAAAAATTTTGATTAAAACCCATAAATAGTTCAACAAAATAACCACAATTCTAATTAATATCACAAATTTTTCATTAAAATTAATGAATTGAAAATTTAATTAAATTAATTAAACGTTGATTAAAGTGAATTAAACGTTTAATTGATTTTATTAGTTTGTTAAATGGTAAAAATTTAATTAATTTTTTAATTAACAGTACAAATTTTTTAATTGAAATCAATTTTTAAAACATAACTCTTAAAACATGTTTAAATATGGTCACCTCCAACAAAACTATTTTTAAAGAAAATTTTAAATATATTCCTCCGTATTCATAAATGATTATTTAATTTAACAAACGTTTATAAAGGACAATTTGCATATTAAATCGTTTATTTAAGCCTTTATTAAAATTACAATTTTTTATGACTACAGGCAATTCCGTTTAGTTCAACTATATTTTTGTCATCGACAACCATAATTTGGTTAAATTAGTCCTCCATCAAGAGGCCACAACCATAGTATGGTTGCCTTAAAACGTGCTATGGTTAAAAATGACAATAATTTATTTTTAAATTAACAATAGTATTTTCCTCTTTTTCAAGAGCAACATGCTATGGTTAAAAGCCAACCATGCTATTGTTAAATGTTAAACATTTTTAAGTTATTATTAAACATAACTTGTTCGGAGGCGACCATAACATGGTTGTGGTTTTTTGATGAAGGACTATTTTAATTATTATATAGTTGTCGATGATAATAATAATATGTTTAAAATGTTCTTTAAAAATAGTTTTGTTGGACGTGACCATATTTAATTTATTTATTTTTATCTTTACTACTTTATTTTATTATACTGGTTATTATGGTGTAATTTTAACCAATTTAATTTCGTTTTTTAAGCAATGATAATTTACGTAGCGTTTATTAAATATATTTTCTATAGAAAAAGTGTATTTTGTGTTCAAAGTGGCCTTTGAGGACATACGATTTAACAAGGGATAAGCTTATTTTTGACGCTTTCGCAGTTGATTGTACAATGTGCAATGAAAGGTTTAATGGGATATATAAATTAGCCAATCATCTATTAGCTGTTGCATTCATCGCGTAACGATGCAACTACCAGCGCAATATTTTTCTCAAACGTGAGATGCTCCCTGACTCGAGAGGAGCATCAGGCCGCGAAGGCAATTACTTCTTCGTTAACTTCACCTCGTATAGCAGGAACTATCGGAACTATTGACTGCACACACGTTTCGATTTTGGCCTTGAAGATTCATGAGGAGACTTATGTAAACCACAATAGCTACCACTCAATCAATGTGCAAATAGTGGAAATTTTCTTCAAAAAATTAAAGAAAATTCTGGTTTGGAACTTCAATATTTAAAATTCCTCCGTTCCTCCGATGGACGAAAGAATGTTTTATTGGGACACAAATTGAGAAAATCTAAATAAACCGTAAAAATGCAAAATTCTTAGTTTTTTTGACATTTCGCTATGTACATATGTCTCAGAAACTAAGCATTCTATCATTAATCGGCACGGAGGAAGTTCTTGACCAGTGTGCAAAGTCGTTTTTGTACCATTAAAAAAACCAACCAGTAAACTTTAGCCATTTTTTGCTTTTCCAAAGAAATGTATGAAATCATGACAGAATGAAATGATTTTTATATTGTAATAACTAGGGAAGAGATTTTCTTGCACTAAACAATCGGAAATATGCGCCTGAAATGTGCACAGTCCAAAATATTAAATATATGCACTAAAACTTAAAAAAAAATCCTCAAAAAAATTGGTTTTTTATTTTACTAAAAATAAAAAAAATATAAAAAAATGCAGTGTATTGTTATTCAAATATCTTTAAAAACATAAATAACTAATTTAAATTTTTGGTTGTTTAGATCCCAAGGGATACCTTTCATCAAAAATTGCAATATTATCGAATTGGCTTTTAATTTCCTCTGCAAAGCGGTATGACCCATGTGACAAGCAAGTAACTTGTTATTGCTTTGGATAAAATATTTTAAGCGCATTAGAAGCCTTAACCATTGAAGGTGCTGCATCGGGTTAAAATAGAAGAATCTTTTGTCGAAATCTTGTAAAGTAAAGCTCCAAAAGAATTTATTTATGCATTTTAAAATTTTTGTGGAAGATTTTTTTTTTGTGTATTTAATTATTTTTTTTTTAACATGGTACATAATTAAAAAAAAAACAATAACAAATATCAAGATATGTATTTAAAACCTAAATACGCAAAAATGTGCATTTTACCAAAATATGCAAGAATATGCAAAAACAAATCGATGCCATTTTAAAGCAAATTTAATGATTCGGAAAGATAATTCGTCAACATCGTTCTTAGACTATATACAAACAAATATGCATGTGCATGGAAATCGCATCATCAGTAATATCACATTATCAGATGTCATGTCGATATCACTCCTGAAATGCTTAAATTGTCGGTGGAGGGTATAAAAGATTCGGCGCAGCCGAATATAGCACTCTAAGACTCATTTCATACTCGGCAAGTTAGTTTCACGAGTTACTTGCCGAGAACAACAAATTCTGTACAAATTTTTTTCCTTACCCAAACCTTACCGCTGACGTCTACAAACCAAGAGTAGCGCAAGAGACTTGCGCAAGTAACATGCCGAGTGTGAAAGGGGTCTTACTTGTTTTATTATGGGATTTTTAGGATTTATGTATGTACTTTTGCCTCTACCTCCCATTTTCTTTCATAATTAAAACCTTTCTAAAAGGCTTGTAAAATTACTTGTTTACTGCTTTAGAAGTTGTTTTAAAACGCCATCTAGCGCTTATGCAGTATTTGCTAAACAAAACTATATAAATTAGCCATTATTTGAAATTTTTCGAGGTTGACATTTTTACAAAAATATTAAGAACCAACCGTTCTTAACAAAATTGTAGAACACTGTTAAATCATATTTTGAGGCTTGGAGGGTCTAATTGGCGATATTCTTCAACAACAGAAATATGACGGTAAATGTTCGGTTAGGCCAAATAGGAAAAAGTCTTAGAGCAACTATTGTTTTCAAGGCCCTAAGCAAACATTTTCAACAAAAAAAAAAAGTTATTTTTCCCGAAAAGTCGATTTTGATATATGGCCTTGTATACCATTGTTAAAAAGAAATTACAGGATCACAATATCGTAGCTGCAAGCACAAATATAACCAGTGTCGGTTCTTTAAAAGATTAGCTGACTGTTAAAGTAATGCAACCGTATAGTAAAAATAAGGATAATCTATTTTCTACAGATTTAGACGTTACAGATAAGTTACATCTTACTGCTAACTAATTATAATCCTTCTAATGGCTTTATACAACAAAATGAAGCTGCATATTTGCAATGTTGCTGTTGCTGTTGCTGTTGCTGTTGCTGTCAGCTAACTGGGGCTTTACGCTTAAACAAAGCTACCAAATTAACTCTGAAATTCAGGCATTGATTTGCGTAACATTTACACGACTTAGTTATTTTTAAGTACGTAATCGTTTATCTGAACAGAGTTTTGAAAATATGCAAAATGGCCGCATAGTAAGTGACACTAGTCCAGAACAGACCCTACGAAGGAGGGTCTCGCTCTATAGTCAATAGAGATTGTTATCACACAATGATCATAAAAATTAATTAATATTTGACGTTAACTGGTTTGAGAAATGGACCTCCAAGTTCGTACGATTTGACAGCTCTCAATTGTTTCCTGTGGAGCTACATGAAGTGACGGGTTTAGCTGATAACCCAGCAAGAATTAATGCCTTCGAGGCCAACTTTGCGTGTGATATTCATGACAGCGATGCAAAAAAAAGAAGACTAAACTTAAACGGCCATATGCCCGAAATTATCTTCAAATGTTAATTCCCAGTATTGATTTTTTAAATAAAATTTTTTTTTTTTATTAAAATTTATTTTCGTGTTGTTTTTGTACAATTTTAAGTTCTATCGCCATTTAGTTGTAATGGCCAGTACAAATAACAATTTTTTACTATTTGGCAAAAAAAAAAAAAAAAAAAAAAAAAAAAAAAAAGCTGCCACCAGTGAGCAAGTACATCTGGCAATATCATCTTATGTTGGGACTTCTGGCAATATAATTTCATTAAAGTTTCAGCTGTTATTTTTTTTATTTACCAAAATTTCTTTTATATTATAAAAAAAATGTTGGACCAAATAAGGCTAAGTTTTAGTCTTAGCTGGAGACTGATGCTGTGTTGTTTCCTGAACGGCCAAATCCAATATAAATTGAGCTTTTTCAACATTTTCTTTATTCTTCATTTCCACGTGCTGACGTTTGTTTACATGTACTCCAAATTTCTTGTGATTATATTCTTCGGGTTTTAAATCAAACTTTTTATGTTGATACAAATTTGAGGAAGCCATTTTTAGAATTTTTTTTTCAAATCTTAGATTTTTAATTTCGATGTTTAACGTTTGAATTATTTTAAGTGAATCTTGTTGGTCTTCTCTACCTCTTCAATATTTATACTAATTTGCTAATTCGTGTCTCACCTTTTTCTAAGAACTATTGGTACCTGCAGCTGTCTGTTTTCACTTGCCCATTTTTGGGTGTTAAATTTTGTTTGTAGTTTTCATGAAACATCCTTTTACCTGACCTAATTTTTATTTCGTTTTTTGCTTGAACATCTTAATACCTTATTAGCTGTTCCCTGTTTGGTTATTCCAATAGCAATCATAAAATTTAAGTCCTTTATTTTATTTAACCGATCATAAATGTTCATCTTACCTAATTTTTTGGTTGCGAAATTGCAGCTGCTTATGAGAAATATTGCAACAGGCTAGAATTCTAACAGTGAAGAGTATAAGACGGGAGATGTTCAGTATACCATGGAAGTCTTAAGTATAAGACATTGTCGGTAGTAAACGGCTTTTGGCCGGCCGTTGTTAGTTAAGGCCCTTTTATACTACAATAGTGAGCGTTGCCACATGCCAAAACTTTTCGGGTATAATAGTGTAAAAGCAATTTTTTCCGAAATCTATGATTTTCACCATTTTTTAATATTTTTCCAACCAATAAGATTTTTCAGTTTACCAGAGTCGTATTTTTATTAAATCACTAGAAGAAAACCAGGAATGGAAAAGTAAAATTTGTATTCCTTTTTTTTTTTTTTAATAAAAAAATTAAAATAATAAACATACATATATATAACTACATTTGCAGCAGCGAAAGCAAAATTGATTTGTTAAACAATTAGATGCGCAAGGAAGTTTTTGACAGTACTGTCAACTCATAATACAAAATTTTCGTCCGATAGTCGATGTTCGATACCTAGCGAAAATCGTTTGTCGAATGCAACTCAAAACACACAAGTAAAAGCTTTCTTACTTGTTCAGTTTAACAGAATTTTATCTCAGATTTTATTTATTTTGTTGAAAATACTTAAACTCATTATAACCCACTTTTCCAAAATGTATCTTTCTTCCAGCCTAAAGCGCCACCAAGTCTTTGATTAACTTGTCAAAGAGTTTTTTGGAACAAGTAAATGCCATCAAAACGTAAAACCTAAACAGTAACAATGAATGTCATTGTACGTGCTGAATTTTCGTAGCTTGAATTCATGAATATGTATGTGTTCTATCAATCAAAATGTATTTTAAATCACACATTCACGCACACACACACGAACCATTTAATTAGTAAATTTTAAATATATGTTTAAATATAAATATTACGATTGAATATCTAAGATACGCGTTAAACAAATTAATTTAACTAAAAAAAAAATAACCGACTGGCAAACCAAATTAAATGATTTCAGTTCGTATTCATGCAATTAAAAGAAACAAAAAAAAAAAAATAAACTGATGGATTGATTGGGTGAGTGATTGATCGATTGTGGCCACGAAAATTAAATAAAAAACTAAGTGTTACGTTTAATTTTAATTTTTAGAAACACAAAAGTGTAGTAATGAATTTAAACTCGAGCTGCGTCATAAACACTTGCACGCTGAAGACAACAACGACACCAACAAGAGTAACTTTTTATATTTACTCGATACTTTATGATTGATGGATGGGTCTGCTATACAACTCAACTGACAAGCAACCAAGCAAAGACGTAACGGAATGTGCCAGATACGTTGAAACAAAAAAAAAAAAAATATTTCAAAATTGATAAGTATGAGAAACAAGTTAGAATGCAATATTCGGTTAAGGCGAATCTTTAATGACCTCTAAGTAAGAATATGATGTTAATTTAACACTACGATCAATAACCAATAAAAGTTACGTCATTTAACCACCGGGGGCCCTGGTACTTTATTATAATTTATTATAACTTTCTGGGGCTTTTCTATAAAAAATAATATTTTTATTAAAATTATGATCAGGGGGGCCCTCTATCTCAAAACTACAACTTACAAATCTACAAATTTATTTAAATTGTAGATTTGCAACTTGTAGTTTTGAGAAACAGGCCCCTGTACTCATCTTAAAATCTAAACGCTAAAAAAATATGCGCAAAAAATTCTACAAAATTTTTCACTATTAATTAATTCAAATTAATCAAAAATAAAATTAGTTTTAATTAAAAATTTAATCAAGGGAATTAAACGTTTAATCAAGTGAATAAAACATTTAATTGATACTATAAATTTGTGTAATGCTGCAAATTTAATTCATTTCTAATAAATATCACAAAAATTATATTTAAAATCAATTTTTTATGATATTATGATCCCCGAAATGTACACTAACTATTGTTGTTTTTAGAATTACTACTATTGCCGCGATTAAAATTGTTGTTTGTTTGTACCTAACCGTTAAATGTTCGCATCCCCTTAAGTATGTTTTGTTGATCCTAACAATGTTATAAACATATTTTAATTTGAAACAGTGGACTAACTAAACTAAATGAGCTGAATTACGCCTACTTGCCCATAGTTTAAAGCACATACAAGATAAAACTATAAGCACGTTATCGAAACGATCTGAATTTCGGACAACATATGAGCACAAGCAAAACAAAGATTATGAGAATTATTACTAACAACACCAACGCTCTTGTATTAAATGAAATATTCATAGAGGAAGTCCAATATGTTGTTACTTAGGATGTACACTAAAAAGAAAAATCAATCCGCCCGTACTTAAATTAGTCCAAAACGGTATCGATAGTACGGTAAGTACGCATTTTCTAGAATCAAGTACAAAAAGATTGATTTAAGTACGGATTATTCTATTGTGAAATAATTATGTGTTGTTTCCAGGTGGCAAGCAATTTATTGTGCGGTAAAATTTATATGAAAAGCACTCAAAAAACAGTGATTTTTATATTAATTTTTCTACACAATCAATTGTTTGTCACCTGTAAACAGCACATTGACTACTCCATTTTTAAATCCGAATTCGTACTTGAAATAATCCGAAAATGGGATTGATTAAAGTTTAACTTAGATTGAATCAATCTCGAAATGCGCTTGACTCAAGTATTTTAAAGTAAATTTTATCCCGAATTCGTGCTTGAAATAATCCAAAAGTAAAATTAGATTGATTCTAACCAAACACACTTATCCAAGAGACAGAAGGAGAATAATTTCTACTTTTTATTAATTTTAAAGTGCACATTTTACTAAAAATATAAACTAAATATGAATTTTTCCTATGAATTTTACATTTTAAACATGAAATTAACGTGTTTTTCGTCTTGTTCTCTTGTTTCTACACTAAACAAGGAAATCGTTTTTCTATTTGAGTGGTGTTGCTGTAGTGTCTACACAGAAAAAACTTTTCAAAATTTTTTACTAATTAAAGCAATAATCAAAAATAAAATCAGTTTTAATTAAGAATTTAATCAAGTGAATTAAACGTATAATCAATTAAATTAAACGTTTAATTGATACTATTAATTTGTTTACTGGTGCAAATTTAATTAATTTTTTAATTAATATCACAAATTTTATAATTGAAATCTATTATTTACCCATTATAGTATTGGTCAAAAATATCGTTTTGTAGCATCGACCCTTTGCGCTTAAAGCATAAATTTCCGATTCACCAAGACATCATAAGAGGAAAGTTTGGATGGATAGATAAAATACTATTACCAAAATTGCTCTAACATACAACCTGTAGGGTACTCGGCGAGGGGGTAGCCCTAAAACCACTTGGCGGACGTTAACCCTAAAACAGCTGAACCTCGTGGGCTTATGCAGTTATGAAGACCAGAAGACTGAACCAGATGGAAATTTCTTATTGAGGCCGTTTGCTTCCAAGATGAAGTATAACGGATCATCATAATTTTAAATCATACAAATCCTTTTGTAACAACTACCAAAATCCTTTTCAAAATTCTTTATAATTTAATGCCGCACCTCAAAAATAAATATCCACATACATCCACTAATATAAAGTAATTTTGTAAGGAGGTTTCGTAAATTTTATATGACATATTTAAGTCTGTAAAATTTATTTAGGGTTCATTCAAAATGAAGAAGACGAAAAATAAAGTGGGGTTGGCCATCCATTTGACCCGTCTAGGAGTATCCTACTTGCTGCAGTGGCCAAATTTAAGAATTCTATTAAGCCGCCATATTTGTATGATTTCAATTCTTAAATTTGGCCCCTGAAGCTTATAGGATGCTCCTAGACAGGTCTAATCTATTATCAACCCTACTTTAGTTTCAACTTCATTATTTTGTATTAGCTCTGTCTTATTAGTGTTAATGCGGCGATTGCTTTAATAATACCGATATCTGTTTGACCTCTTAAATACATTTAAGAGTGTTTCTGTTTCGGTGCTTTTAATGAGAACTATTGCCAATTATGGATCAGTTGATATTTTTTTTTTATATATAAAGTTTGGTTGTGTCAAATTTTATGATCAAACCATCATTCGTTAGAACGAAAAAACGCGTTTCTTGGTAGCCGGGGAGAAGGATCCTCCCAGGGTCCGATTACAAAAATGTTGTTAAATTATAACTGACCGTCAAAAACGGATACATGCCGAATTTGATGGGTTAACCGACATCGGTTAGGACTTCTTAAAAGAAGCTAGAACGACTTGTAATTCAAGAAGAATCCAGAATATACTTTATGGTATCTTAGCCGAATATTTTGGTGTTACATATGGAACGACAAACATAATATACTTCAATTTATCACTGGTAGAGTGTATGTTAGAGACAGTTATAAAAAAGAAAGTAATCTTTTACAGAAACATTTCCATCTTATGAAGCACCATTCCAACTCTTGGTGCTCTAATTGAATATTTTAAGAGGGGTTATCACAATATCAACGACTTCTACTGCCGATGATAAATATTTGTGAAAAAATAGTCTTACGTATCGTCGGCTTAATATGCTTTTTTAAGTAAATTAAGATTTTGATGCCGTTTGGTAGAGAAAAAAAAATACGCCTCGTTGACCAGCACACAGAAAAAAATTTTTGCGCCAGTAAAAGAATTAATCAAAAATTAAATTGACAATATTTCAATTAAACATTTAATACACTTGATTAAATAGTTAATTAACCTGATTAAATATTTTATTAAAACTGATTTAATTTTTGATTAATTCTTTTACTGGCGCAAATATTTTTTTCCTGTGCATGTAGTTTTTCTTCAATTTGAGTCTTGAAGTGTGTAAAACCAATTATATTTCCTTTGAAGCTGCAAATATGAAATATAAAAAGTTTTTTATCTTTCCCTATCAGAGTAAGCAGGTTTGCGTATGAAGTCGACGATATATAAGTTTTGGACATTTCAGATATTTTTTTTCACATAAGAAAACATTCTTTCAAGTCTTATTTCATTCATTGCGTAAACATTTACTAAGCCCACAAATATCTTCATACATAGCAATCGTTAACTTAGGCGCATGCGTCTTAAAAAAAGCTTACAACTTGTCCACAGTATAAAAGTGGGTCGTTTAGTTTAGTTTTGTTTTTAATTTATTAATTTGCTTAAATAAGTTTATGAAATTTGATTGATTTCTTACAAAACGCCACTTAAACATTAGTGTCATTGATCATTGTTAAACGAGCCAAAATTAAAGTTATCGAAAAAACGGTAAATTTATTTAACAAGTTGCTAATTTTTGTATATTATTTTGAATATTTATCTTGGTATATTTCGTTTTCAAATATTATACTTCATTTATTTAAATGGAGAATTAATAAATTTAGTTTAAACAAATTTAAACATTTATAATTGAGATTGATTTGCGTTAAAGAAAAAAACGTCACAATGAATCAATCACAATTTAGAGATATGCAATATTTTTAATTCAAAAAAGAAAATTTGAAATGTGGTTGGACAATATTATCACATACAGAGATCAGATGGGATGGATTTTTATTGAATAAATCGAAGAAAATGTGTATCGAAACTTTTTTATTTATTAATTATGATGTGCTAAAATCCCAATTTTATCATCAGGCAACCTTTTTCCAAAGACTTTGGAAAAACTAAAGATGTTATACAAATAAAACTGTAAAGCGAATGAGAATCACAAGCACTATCAAAGCTTATAACAAATGGACAAACAAGAGTTGTAAAGATACTGTCTTTACTTTGATTCAAATATTTTTTTATTGAATTTGAAGAAATATTTCATTATTAAATATGTTTTAATGAGTGCTATTTTGCAAAGTGTAATTTTGATAAATTTTTTCATTTATAATGAAATAAAAAGTTTGTTGACCAAAAATTGTATTTTTAATAAACTGTGTTGTAAAAAAAACTATTCCCTGATGGACATGAATGACATGGTTAACTGCACAGAAGAAATAGAAAATCGACTTCAATTAAACAATTCGTTCAGACAATTAAATATTTATCTAATTTTGCCCCTGCAAAGGAATTGATCGTATCAATTAACGGATTTGTATTTTCGAGTCATGCCACACAAATTTAGTCAATTAAAAAATTAATTGTATAAACAACAAATACACCACATATACACAAACATTTAATTTTATGGGTTTTGATTAAAAAAATTAATTGCAGCAAACAAAAAATTAATTGAATAGTTAATGTACACTAATTAATTATTTAATTGAATAGTTTTTTGCAAAAATTTTTTCTGTGTGTGTACTTGAACATGATTCTACGTGATTTTATAACACAATTAAAGTCAACTTTCAAGTCTCAGTATTGGACTCATTGATATCTAGAATGCTCTCATATAAAGTAAGAAAAATTAAGGAGCAGTGGATGATATCTAAATGCATAATATATGCTATTTCTATTCGCAACATTACATGTAGGGTATATTCAAGAAATCGATGTATTGAAATTTGGAGGCTTTTCTGCAAACTTAGAAATGGAGCTAAGAGAATTATATGGAATGTTAAGAGAGGCTACCATTCTGCAGCATTTCACCGGATGGACTCAAGGGAAATGTGGAATCATTTGCGTTCTTCTGGGTTGAGTGATATTTCACGTGCAAATAATGACATTGATCCTCATTAAGTAAATGACCATTTCCGTAACGATTTAAATGGAGTATCCAATAGGGGTATGGAAAATTAATTATTATCTGATCAGTCTGGTGGTTTTTCTTTTTATTGTGTAAATCTTTTCAAAAAAAAAACTATTTAGACTTTTTTTCTGTGTAAAATATCCATTCATTATCTCATGATGTGTTTTTTTTCAATCCACCTGTTTTTCAGAGAATTTATCACAGCTTTTATAATTTTTCACACAAAAAGTAATAATTATAAATTAAATAGTGATAATAATATACAGTACTCGTATATTATAAGGCGAGTATTTATTTTCATAAATAATTTTCATCTCACCAAACATTAACCACAACATGTACATTGGTACCATGTACTACAACACGTTTTGCAACGGCAACAAATTTCTGGTAGGTATTAAACGGTTGAAAATGTTCTCAATAAAAAACATCAAATTATGAGATCCACTAAAAACACAACATCCAACATCAACAACAAATTATGTTTATTGTTGTTATTTTAACGCAAAAAAAAAATGTACAGAAGAGAGTGGCTCAAAACTTAACACAAAGACGAGTGAAATATGAATGTTGAAATGTTCTTGTTTTTTATTTCCTTCGCCAATGTGGGAGTGAAGGGATGGATAAAATGGATAGTTTTAATATCAGGTCATCGCCAACTTGTTTTGAGAAACAGATTTTTTAAAAGGGACTTTTTTAAAGCATATTTTTTAAAAATGTTATTTACAAAAAAGTACTTTTTCAAAAAGTTTATTTGAAAAAATGTTCTTTTTTTTAAATGATACTTTTCCCAAAAAAAGACTTTTTTTAAAGAGATAATTTGTAAAAAAATTCACTTTTTTAAATAAAATTGTAAATGAGTACTTTTTTTTAAAGATACTTTTCCCAACGGTACCTTTTTTTGAAAGTACTTTTTTGAAATATACATTTCTAAGACGTTCGTAAAAGAATGATTTTAAAATGTTTTTTTCAATAGTCGCTTGTTTCAAAATACAATTCATTTAAGAGGTACTCTTTTTAAAATGTACTTTCCCACAGTTATTTTATTCAATAAGTATATTTTCAATGGGACTGTTTACAAAACGAATTTTTAAAAACGTAATAGGTGTTCGAAGGGTATTTTTTGAAAAATTGAATTTTTAAGAGATAAAATTTTTCAAAAGGTACAACTTTTTTTATAGGAACTTTTTTAAATATTCTTCTTCATATTATTCATCAAGTACTTTTAAAATTAATTTCCAAAACGTTATTTGTTATGTTTGAAAACGGGATTTTTTAAAAGGATGAAATTTGTCCATAGGAACAGTTTTAAATTACAAATTTGAACCAGACTTTGACTCCTGATGGCAGCTGAAAAAGAAGTACACAGCGAAAAACGCATATGTACCGTTATCTGATAAGTGTGATGTGATGGGAGAAAAGCTCATATTCGGCTTAAAGGCAGAAGTACATAAAACGCGTTCATTCGTCGACGTTTGTCGTGCGTTTAAAAACTTTAGCGCATGAACAATTTCAAGTTACACAACACGCGTTACAAAAGCCGTTCCAGTCAGCTGTTTTTATTTGTTTACTTATTTGTCCATTGAACACGGATTCGAAAGTTTATCAAGATTTATTTATTTTATTGAATTTATTCTTTTTACATAAATGTTGTATGTTTTTGAAGCTCTTCAATAAATTTTTCTTTCACGATTCGCAAATTTGTTAAAATTTTTTTTTTATTGTCAGCTGATTACTTGTCAAAAATACACAAAAAATACCAACTTTTTATTTTTATTTTGCATGTAGCTTGATCTATGAAAATACACTAGTTTAACTTTTTTTGACAGAAATCTACAGAGCGCGCGCGCACTAACGCGTGTCAGTACGCTTTGTGTTTCTGTTCATTTCCTCTTTTATCCGCAGTGAATAAAATTGTTGTTATTTTGAACCGAAAAAAGATGAAACCGATAGCTGCGTGTGATCATTGAAAAGAAGTTGAGCATCAAAAGATGAAACGTGTGAATTCAGACTATAAATCAACTTTTAAAAAATTTTAAAATAAATTAGTAGCCCCCATATATGTAAAGCCCACTCCTGCAATATTCGAACAGTCGCTGGAGGGTATTAAAGATTCGGCACAACCGAATATAGCACTCTAACTTGTTTTAAATGCTCATTATTTTTGTTAAAAAAGGATCTTTATTAAAAGTTGATTATTTAAAATTAAATATTTAAAAAAAAAACAGTTTAACAATTGGTACTTTTTTAAAACTGTTAATATTTTTAAAGTATTCTTAAAATTTACTTTTTTTTCATAAAAAAGCTATTTTTTGAAAAGTACTTTGTTCCGAAGGTATGTTTTTTTATTTGGTTGTCTTTTTAAAAGTTCTTGTTTTTGGAAAACGAACTGTTATTTCAAAGGAAGGTATTCTTTTCCAAAGATAGTTTTTCTAATAATTTTTTTAACAAGTACTTTTTTTGGAATTGTACTTTTAAAATATATTCTATTTACCTACCTACTCAAATAATTATTTCGTATTAACCAAACTTTATGTTTTTAATTTCACTCTTCTTTAACCCCCAAAATCATACAACACAATTGTTTACTATTTCCACCACCAACAACAAAAACAACAACTTTATTAAGCTGGGGAAAAAACTACAAAAATTATTATCACCCAAAATGTTGAATACCAAAAAAAAACAAAAGTGTTGGACTGTTTGGCAGAAATTATGATTATGACAAAACATGAATTTATAAAAGCCATCATCATTACCAACATCACGAGAAGAAGGAGGAGGGAGTATCATTCAGTTGTAGTCTACTGTTGGTAGGAGTTTTAGCAAGAGGCTAAAACAAAAACTAAAGTATGAGTCACTAGAAACGGTTATAATCGAATTACATGCAAATGAAGAGGGAAATTTATGAAAACGCGAATAAAACCCCTAAAATAAAAATGTAGGAGAGTTTTGGTTATTATCATAATCGCGCAGAAACACACACACACACTCTTATACAAGTTTATATACAACAAACCATCACAGAACCAACATTAAATATGACACTACCGAGCTTTTGCTATGTATGTACTTGAATGGATGAGTAGTGTCAGTTGTTGTTATGTGATGCACTGTGGTATGTGGAAAAACAAATTATGATTTAAAAGATCCTATCGATATAGGTTGTTTAAAAATAAAACATTTTCGAAAGGTTTTGAAGAAGTTTTTCTTCAAATTTAGAAATTTGATCTTAAAAACTAGTTTTTCAGAAGAATAAAATTATTGTAGTCAACTAAAGTTTTGTGTGTGTTAATTATTTCCACAGAAAAATAATTTCGTTCTTAATTTAAGTTTTTTCTTCTTACTTTTAGTACGAGTCGTACTTATACAATGCAAAATGGGAAAACTCTCTAATACCAATATGTGTGCACACGAGTGTGTTCGTAAAAGTTTGTTGTATAAACAACAACAACACTACAAATAAAGGCAAAAAGAGTTTCTTGTTTGTGTAAAAACAACAACAGCACTGCAAGAAGCCAACATAAATTATTTTCATGTTTAAAATTTAAAATAAGTAGTAAAAATTCCCATATTCTATTTGTTTAAATTATTTAGTTATATAAATCAAGTTTTGGAAGTATAATGATTACCCGAACTATATTTGGCATGAATCTAGTGTCTTATAATTGAGAGTTCCTCTGTAAACAAAGGCCATAGTTATCTAAGTAAATAATAATATATTCTCTCTATCTTTGGCTGTATGAGACAAGTGTTAAGGCTAGAATAAATCGTCATTCAGATTTTTTCAAGTACGAATTTGGGATTAAAATCTACCGAAAAATTATTGAGTCTAGCCCAGGTTATGGGCTTGATGTTTAGCTCAATTTTACTTAATTAAATCCCGTTTTTGGATAATTTTAAGTACGGGGCACTTGAATAATCTGTTGTTTTAAGAAAATCCGTACTTACCGTCAAATTTACACTACTTTGGCTTGATTAGAGTACGGAAAGATTGATTTAATTTCATACAAAGCAAAAGGAAAAAACTTGTATGTGTGGCATACCAAAAACGTATACATGCACATGTAAGCAAAATGTAAACAACTTTTGACAACTAAAAAGAACATAAACAATGATCATCAGGCTTCTTGCACAGACCTTTTCAATGGCCCTTGTTCATTTCTTTATCAATGTGAAAAAAGAAACAATACAGAACATTAAAATATAATTGGGGGATTCACAAGGTGTGCTATCAAGTCATATCATCATAATGTCCTAAATAATATTTTTCAATTTTTCAAAATAAATGTTGTTGTGTTTTAAACAAAATAAAAATTTTAATGCTGTGTTCATTGATTCGTCAAAACTGTACATTAGAAATTTAAATAATAAGCGGTTGCCCACAGCAGTCATAAATATTTCATGTAATTATATTTAAAAATATGACTTTACAACTTTACGACTACCTTGTGAATCCCTAAAATGTCACTACAATTGTTCTTTTATTTAACGAAGAACAGAAAACTATATAATGTTCGGCCCTTTCTTTAAAAAAGTTACGAACAGTATTAAGTGTTGTGTTCGTCTAAACAAACACTAAAAAATAGATAGTATTCCTGGGTGTGTGAGCCGAACGCTAAATAACCCTAGAGGGAAGCGAACTGACACCAAAGTAGTCCCGTGATAGGTCTTTGAATGGGGTTCTATATCTAACACTTCATATGAATAAGACCTATCACTTCTACATGGGGTTGTCATTGGAGGGGTCAATTGACACAATTTTACAAGTCACACATCTATTCACAATGAATGTGTTTAGTGTTAGTTATTACAATGTAGTATTTTTCAGTACAATGTTGTATTATCTCAATAAAACAAGTCCCAGAACTAAATTTAATAACCAAATTTTAGGAAGTTCGAAAAAAATGTGTCACGACACCGGTGAAGACTGTACTGTAATTTATTTCTTTTTCTACCCTCTTGTTCTTCATACACCAGTTAAATGACTGGTTCTCCTTTCACTGGTCACGTGTTCTTTCTTTTTGAACTAGTTCTATTTTCACAAGTCCCTGCTGGAACTATTGACATAACTTTTCCGCAGGGTTATGTTCTGTTTATTTTCGAACACTGATGAGAATCACAATAGTTTAGTTACAATTCAAGGAGCACTTTAATGCTTACCGAAAGTAGGTTTTATATGAGGCATATGGTAATTTTTGGACCGGTTCTTACATAATTTTAAAGTGTCATTTCTTGTTATATAAAATGAACTTGTGCGAAATTTAATTACAATCGGTGCATTTTGCATAGAAGTTACTGTGTAAACAGAATAAAAATAAAAATTTTTTTAGGTCCACTTTTGAATGGAATACTTAAAAACAATTTTACACTTAAGTTGGTCTTTTTCTTGAGTTTTTCGGAAGTAAGCGTTATTTCAGCGGAGAGAGATTGCTCAATTGACTAAGAATTGCGTAGGGATTTAGCATATATAAAGTTTAATGAGTCTTATGTATACATTTAAAGAGTTTTACAACGAATGACCTTCCCTAGTGGTGGAAGGTATAAAAACCAGGGCTGTGGAGTCGTCCGAAAAGAGTACCAACTCCGACTCCGACTCCAAACGCTGAAATTTTTTAAGTGCGACTCCGACTCCTACTATAATCTTGATGCTTTTCTTTATTTTTTTCATTACCGTACGGCCTTCTAAAAATTAGAGTTTTTGAGGTGAAATTACCGTACGCAAACATTAATGTGCTGTTTCCAAATGACAGGCGATTGATTATGTAGTAAAATTTATATGAAGAGCACTCAGTCCATCGCCTGTCATGTGGAAACAGCACATAAGAGCAGTATTCATAAACAATTTATTGAAATTTTAATGTGTTTTAAGAAGATAATTATTATTTTGGAAAATTTTTTTTAAATTTTTTATGCCGAAAAACTTTGGAGTCGGAGTCGCGAGTTTTTGTGGGTACTACGACTCCGACTCCGGCACAAAAACCGCAACTACGACTCCACAGCCCTGATAAAAACACCTTAAAGATAAATTTAATAGTGTTAAAGGATATTTAAAAAATTTGGCGTAGAGAACAGCTATTAAGAAATCATATTATTATTCATCTTAATAGTTTTTCAATTCGCTCCACTGTAAATCATTATGATTGCGGCAATGCTGCCGCTTCTGTTTAGTTTGTTGTTGATGATTTTGTATGTATATTTTTTTTTTGATGATAGTGTGTGTTCGCCTAAGTTTTCGTTCGTTTTGTTAGCTTATGTTGGTGACCAACTATAACAAAAACAACAACAGCCGATGAACTATACAAATTATAAAACAAAATATTTTATATGCGCCACAGTGCGCCACAAAAAAGAAGCAAAAAAAAAAAATATAAATATATACAATCAACAGCAGCAGTAGCATCATCGTCAACATCAAATAAATGTGTGCAAGTAACCAACTACAACAAAATATCTATTATATTTTAAACTAAAGCCACCCTCTACTTTTTATAGACATCAGTACCAAACTCCGAAAGCCCTTTCGTTCCAAAAAAAATAAAAAAAAACAAAAAACTATAACTTTATTAACCACAAACTGCCGAACAAAATTATAGGCGTCAACCATTTAAGCTCTACGGATCAACATGGAAAACAAATCCAAAATATGACTACGAAAATGTTGACTATAAAATTAAAGCGAACGAAAAAAAATATTTTTAAAACTTGGCCGCGTAAATTATGCGCAGGGATTTTTGTTTTAAAAATAATGATTGCAATTGAATATTTAGTTGTTGTCGTTGCTGCTGCTGGCTGTGATGATGATGCTGCTGGAGCTGCTGTTGGTTTTTTCTCGTTCGAGTTTTTCAATAATTTTTATAGTTTTAGATAGATTTGTTGTTGTTGCTATACTGTTTAGTTGTTATTTAGTTTAGCAATTTTTTTTAGAAAAATTTTTTATTTATTTGCATTTATTCTCGAGAGTTTTACAATCGTGTGTAGCTAAAACTATTCACAGTGGTAATTTGTGACTGAGTTTATGTCAATTAAAAAAAAAAATAATTATCTATTAATTGATGGCTTGTCTTCATTTAAAAGGTGTAAGCAGAGTTGGGTAACCTGAAAATTAGTGTTTGCAGTATTTTTCATAAATAAATTTAAAAAGTTTTGTACCTATGAGATTTACATAAACAGGCCAAAGAGAACGATTTGTTTTTTTTTTAAAGAAGAGATACAATTTCATAAGTCAAAATATCTTGAAAAACTAATAAAATTATGTGATTTATGCGGCACTACTCTGAAGCTTTGAGGAAAATTGTTATTATGGGCTGTTTGCTCGCGTAAGGAAAAAAACAGAAGAGATAACGTATCTCTCAATTCTGCACAAATACAACATGGAATTGCTAAAATTCAAATCATGTGGTTAACAAGGCGACTTCACTAGAAGGTGGGGTCAAGTCAACATAAGGCTTTTTTCGGTGGTCGAGTTGTTAAAATTTTTATAAAAACTACAGTTTTTTATGTTAACAAACCTTTTTTCACCAGCAATATTTTTGACAATCGTACCACAAAAGTAGTGTTGTTGTAGAGTTGATGAGCTCACCTTCTAGTGAATTCGCCTTGGTATTTAATCTTTCAAGTCTTAATTAAAAAAAATTAGCGAGATCGTGGTTATTCAAAGATATTTCTAAGCGCAGCGGCTATTGATGTCTATAATAGTCGGGCAACGCAAGGGACGATCATTTTGTAGGCGGTAAAAATGTTGCATTATTAAACCAAACACGTAAAAACTGTCAAGAGTTAAGAGTTTGTATTTTGAATAGGTATGAAGCAGCGGAAGATCTGCTGCGAGAGCCACGACTATGATCCAAATGGATACTAGCAATTTTAAAAATAATGTAGGTATTGGCTTTGAGGTAATTTCTGCCTCCTTTTTCCGCTGTATTATCATTGTTATAACTGCTCAAAATGGGGGCTTTATAGAATCTTCTATTAATCCACGAAAACCATTTAGGCACTAGACTTTTTATTGTTAAGGAGATAATGTTATGTGGGCGTGACCTTAAGCCGTAACTTAGACGAGAGTTCTTCCTGCTTTTGCTTTTCAACGAAATGCGCTACGGGGTCCAAGATCAAAATTGTACACATTACAAATGCAATGACAATAAAGTATAAGCCTAGCAACTGTAGGAAAACTTGTCTGACTTAAATTTTTCTCAGCTAATGAACCGTATTTGATCAGAATGTACTAATAAAGTGACCCCACAAGCGCAGCTGTTTGCAGTGATTTTCGTCGTGGTGTGACGTTTGGTGTCTTTTCTTTGTTTATTTACATTTTTTTTAAAAGGCATTTTGACATTTGGCGTCTCAATTCTAGCAAAAAAAGCCTGTGGTTTTTGTTATTGTTGCATTGTTGTAGTACTGAGGTCACTTTATTAATACATTTTGGTATTTGATTTACAATTTTCAACTTCGTGTTTTCTGTCCTACAAGTTCGATTAAATAATTTCATAAATAAAAATCAAATTTCTTTTAAATTATCTAAACAACTTCAAAAGCTTTTTTGCGTTGTCTTGATTTCCAAAAGAAATTTATTGTTTCAATGCTAAAACATGCCATATTATTTATTTTTTTATTTTATTTTTTTTTATTTTTTTTTTTTTTTAAATGACTGAAAATTGAAAAAGACATACAAAATTTATCAACAATTTAAGCAGTTCTTAATCCTCGAATGTCAAGCGTTTTAAATGGAACGTCACCTCTTTGTTATTGTTCAATAAATAAATAACAAAAATAAATAACAATTAATTATTCTATAAAAAGAGTAACAAGAAAATTAAAATATGTCGGCATTATTTTCTTTAAAAACAAAGTTTCTCAATCAATTAAAAAATATAAATCAATATTCACACACAAAATGATTGGAATTCATAAAGTTTTCAAATAGTTTTTCAAAACAACCACACATGCAAACACATTCCGACATACATACATGTTTAAATACGAAAACAAAAAATTTTCAAAAACTATTGAATTGTCTATTTAGAAATTCGTAAACTTAATCCCAGTGAACAATGAAAATGAATTATGTGTGCACGATTTAAAACTTAAATGAATCACACACATGCACAGACACGAATTGATTCTTTTAAATAAATTAGTTAAACACTTGTACTTGGCAAAATTTTTGAAGCAAAAATAATTTATGCGCTTTTACTGATTCATACGTAGATACGTTGCGGAATTGGAAAATTGCCATCCATGATTGAAGACATTTCAAGAATTTCAGTGTTTATTTGTCGCAAAAAGTAGTGAAAACATAATGCATTTTTAAAAAAGGAGCAGAGTCTTAAGAAAATGATGGAAGATTAATCATTTAGCCAGATGCTTAAGTGAAAAGATAAGATGTAGTTTTCTTTTAATGAAAATCTTCTAATCCCTATTTGATATTCTTACATGCATAACTTTGGCAATTCCAAGTTTTTACAAAGATCATATCAGTCATATCCAGTGTGACCAGATTTTTAAAAAATATAAAGCTTAATCATGCTTAAAATAGAGCTAAAAAGAGCTAAAAAAAGGAAATTTAAAACCAACAAATAAAGCTAAATTTTTTTTATAGCTCCTTGTAGTAACTTTTACATATTTCGATATTTTTCATAGATTAAATAGTGTTTAAGTAAGTATATATGTATAATATCCTTGGCTTTGTTCTTAAAGGTCACATTTAAAAATATCATTTAGGCCCGATAAAATCCTACCTTTAGCTATCGGTAAGTTTTAAAAACGGTGGTTAAAGTTTTTATACAAATTTTTTTATTATATGTATGTATGTAGCTAAGAATATCTCCAAACCTTACTTATCAACTTTGACTTAGACATATAATAGATGTGTTCATTTACTTGCAGAATTTACAAAATGTTCTCCCATTTACTCAAAAAAATAAAAAAGTAAATGAACGCTTTACCAAAACTAGCAAGTTGGTCATATCGACACTCTTCAGATGTAATAAAAGAGATTATATCGTAATTAATTTTATTGTTTTAAACCATTTGCCGAAGAATATAATTCGTAAATTTTAATAAAATAAATATTTTATGTGATTGAAAGTAAAATAACTTTGATAAAATGAAAGACTTTTAAATTAAAAATTTTAAAAATAATTTTTTTAAATAAAAATATGAAACAGGTTAAATAATTCTTGCTGGTAAAAATTTAA
This sequence comes from Pollenia labialis, assembly GCA_949318255.1. NCBI lineage: Eukaryota > Metazoa > Arthropoda > Insecta > Diptera > Polleniidae > Pollenia > Pollenia labialis. Next base: position 22,540,519 of record OX439141.1, read on the forward strand.
CTATCAGATGTTTTCAATAAATTTTTAAAAAAATAGTTGACGAGTCGTTTTCGTGATCGAAGTCGTAGTCGTTTGAAATTTTTGTAGATTTCAAATTTCCGACAACGACAATGTAAAACACATAAGTAAAAATTTCGTCGGCCAAATAAGATATTTTTACCCTGATACCTAAACCAAAAACTAAATTTTTTCCAAGTTGAGTGTTGATGACAAAAATTAAACGATTTAATTTTAGTTCTTTTATATGGTAGAACGTTTTGCTAATGTGACCATAATAAACATAATTCGATTTACTTTACTTATAGATGGAATATGTGACAAAAATGCTTACATCCCTTAATGGACTATCATGTAAATCTTATTTTTACTTACAACGGCAGCAAAATAGATAAATTGGAATCGCTAAAGTTGGGACTAGATACGAAAAGTACTGTATGCTTAAACATTTTTTTAAATTCTCATGCAGTGGGCATATGCTTGAAACTTGCTCTTTGCTATGATTTTGTTCTATTCATAATTGATAGTCTTGCTATTATCACTGAAATATTGAATAGAAATATGTATTTGGTTTTTACAAATCATATAAACTTACCCCCATATTCATAAAAAATATTTATAAAAGGTTTATTGAACAAATTTCCTATAGAAATGTGTTTAATAAACGTTTATAAATCACAAATATTTTTTATGAATATGGCGGTTACTATTTATTCAAGAAATATTTTGAATTGTAACTTTTGACAAAAATTTTTAAATTTTTTTAAAAATAGCGTTAATTTTTAATTCTAAAAAAACTTAATGCACTGTTAAAAAAAGCCGAAAAAAGCTTAAAGCTAAATGAAATATCTAAAGCTAAACATGAAAAAATAAAGCTAAATTTAGCTCGAAAAAAGCTAATATGGTCACACTGGTCATATCTAGGATTAAACTCAATCCTTTGAGTGTCCCGTTCTTTAAAATTGTATTACTTATTAAGAGAGTATGGTATGTTATGAAATGTCATATGTCAAAGAATTAGCTAATTTCGTTTGGCAGCTAATCTTTTTATAAGCATGCAAGAATTTGTTTAACGGCAGCAGTATTGAAAATTATTTCAAAATATTGCTTAAAGCTTTCCAGGCTGAGGTTTCTCAGAAAATTTAAAAGAATATCTTTAACGAATTTTAGAACCTACAAGTTTGGTTATCATAAGGTGCTTTAGGAATTTGTAGCATGCCCCTACTCATATATGAATTTAAAGGCCCCAATAACTTTATTTCTTAAACTTTAGCAATCACTAAAATTTCCGACAGTGAATCACTCTATTAATGAGGTAAATATACTTTTCATAGAAACAAATGTAAACATACACATCCACAAAATGTATGTATGATACCATCCATCATTTAGTGGTTTAGGCCAAATGGAAAATTAATCCGTCAACGGCTAATGTCGATCATGGCAAAATGAATGAGTGAACGAACTTACAAAACGTATGGGACTGATTAGTGAGGCAAACACATATGAAAACCGCCATAGTAGGTATTTATACAGTTGTAGTTGTACTCGTTTAAACAAAAACGATAATTCATAATTTATTTTTATTAAACAAGTGTGATTGCTAAATGCAGCAGCAACGGGCACAAAAATAAAACAAACAAACAAACAAACAAACAAACAAAAAAACCAACTACTAAAATGTATGGGCAGATCAATCAAATGTGTCTTAATGTGGCTAAAATAGTAAAATGATCGAAAATATTTATTAAAATCCATAAAAATATGATTTGAATGTAAAATTCCGCAAACTTAATTATTGATTGAAAATCGCTTGATTGATAGCACCGACAAACTTCATACGATTTCTGGTAAAATATTTATGTGTAAATTAATGTTGTGGATAAAATTTATTAGAGATTTATTAACTAGACAAATGGGAGCTTTAAAAATGGGGGCATTATTTGGCCATCGAAACACTAAAGAAGATGACGCTTCCTTTGCACATATAGCAAATTTATAGTGAGTGGCCTTTGGGCGGTTTGGATCAAATGTTACCTCTTGGTCTAAATAAACTTTAATTTTGCTTTCAATTTTCAATAATTATTAAATTAAATCCCTTTAATTTGTTAAACCCTCCACCACTAGTTGTAGATGAGGGTATACTAGGTTTGTCATTGCGTGTGAAACTTTTTTAATATTCATCAAAACCATATAAAGTATATATATTCTGGGCCCTTAAGTTAATGTTGGTAGAAGGGTTTAAAAAACTGCAGTCGAATTCAAAAACTTTCGAAAAAAAAACGAAAATTTGTGTACAACTTTTCTCTTTTTGAGTTGATTTGACTTTTACTGTTTTTATTTAATGAATTTGAAGTTAAAGCTAAAATCCCATCCGGAGAATTACTTAAATACATACGCCTGAAAATATTTCTGAAACCAATAATGATATATTTTTTTCTAAATTACCCAACGAAATGGCTATAGAACTCGTATAAAGCCCACCTCCAAAAATATACGAATTCTCGGTGGAGGGTATCAAAGATTCGGCACAGCCGAATATAGCACACTTACCTGATTTCTTTGATTGACGATTACTAATATTTTTATTACATTAATATTGTTTTGTTGAATATTTTATTGTATTTTAAAATTTTAATTGGTGTTGTTTTTCTATTTGTTGCCGTGTTTTCGTTAACTTATTTTATTGATCGTAAATAATGTGTTAATAAATTTGTGGTGTTTTTTCTTTTACAAACTAAAACAAACCAAAAAAGTATAGCAAGTGATAAAATTTAAAACTCATTCCGATATTTTTCTTTTGTAGTTGCATCTAGTCCGCTGTTTGGTCGACCAGTTAACCAAACGGCCCGGCTGCTCATTCATTTACTCATCCAGGTTTTTCTTTTTTTTAATTTAGTATTTCAAACATCTCTGGAGTATTAATTTGAATGTGATTTTTTATTTGTTTATTTATTGTCGTTTTTGGCCAGGCAAACCATGTTATCAATTCATTCATGTCTCTGTGTCGGTATGTCTGTCCTTTGTTGTTGTTTTTGGTTTTATGGTTGTTGCTTCATAATGTTTTTGTGGCATGGTAAATGGATTTTCAAAGCCGTAAAAATATTTTATTGATTTTATACATTTTCATATGAATTTTTTTTGTTTTAATTATTGCTGTATCATTTTTAGTGCGATTACAATTTAGATTTGTGTTTAAGATGTAAACTCTATTAACTATTAGAGATGTGAGTTGGTTAAGAGGTTTTTAATGGAATTTGGAATTCGTAGCAATCGGTCCATGATCTTATATAGGCTCCACACAAAAGTATCTTAAATTTTTCTTATTCTATTCATCCCATTCGTAAAATATTCAATACAAATAATTTCTATAGTACAATAAGGAACCTGCCGACTTCACCCTGAAACAGAGATTGTTCTACATGAAAAATTAAATACGCATTCAATTCCACTTAAAGAAAACTTCATTTTCATATTGATGATGCCCAAACATCAGAATTGTGGCATCATCAATGTCATTACAAATTACATTAATGAGGCAAAAAGTGACATTAATCCAATGACAGACGTCATAATAAAATTTTGTCATATTTTACAAGTCATTATGCTATGGCTTCAGTGACATCAATTCAATGCCACATTTTGTGTATTATTTTCATGTTTAAAAAGTAAAATAAGAAGCAAAAATTCCCATATTCTATTTGCTTGAATTACTTAGTTAAATACTTCAAATTTTCACAGTAGAATGATTACGAAAACCGTTTCGAGCATGTTGCTGGTTTCTTATAATTGAGAGTTCTTATGAAAACAAAGGGAAACAAACATGCGAAGCATGTGTAAAAACATGTGTAACTGATAAAAAAATTAATAATATTCTCTTATTTTGACTTAAGTTAATCACAATGGCTCAGTTTGTGGACAGTTTGTCATTATCATTTATCTTTGTTAGGGACCATTTTTTTGAAGTTGAAGAAGTTTCTGCCAGACCAAATAAGGAATTCTCGCTTGTTTCTAAAACATCTCAGAAAAATTAAACATGTTCACTTTAACCAATAAGATGGATGATGATTCATTTTCCAAGCGATGCAACTTTGTATGTCATACCATATTTGGATTTGTTTTTGCAAAAAACGTTTAAAATATTTTTTGATTGCATGTTTCTTATTTATAAATAAAAAAAAACATTGATGAAATTAAACTCTCGTAATTCATTTTAAGTCGAATTAGGTTCATTAAAAACTAGTCAACTTTTTTTTATGAATTTTTTCCAGGTTTTTCGCTTCAGACATCAACTCTACATGATACCCTACACCACAACAGTGTGTCACTAGAAAATAAACATCGTTAAAATCATTTACATGTCATGTCATGTTGGCGAATTCATTGTTTGTTTAACTCTCGCCTTAAAAAACAACAAAAATAAAAAAAATTATACGCAAAAAGTACCCCAACACGTTAAATAATCAAAACATACTCGCCTCTCGCAAGCTTTACATTTGTAACTTAATTGTGCCTAAAGACAATTGTAAACAAATGTTAAAACACGATAAACGAATGCTTGTAGAATGGTCACTGTACTATGGCTTCAGCAGAGATTAGCCCAGCGAAACATTTGCCAACGATAAACATAATTATGAGTTTGTGATTTTCTTTTTTTTTTCAATTAATTGTAGGCAAAAATATAAGTTATAACTACAATTAACAATAGTTATGAAACGGATTTTCATACACAGGTTAAAGGTCAAGGGTTAAAAAAAGGAAGATTATATTAACCATTTACCACCAAAATTTAGTAGACTATAAAGGCTTATGTAGAAACGTATCGATCAACAATTTTTAAAAGAATGATATTATTTTGATAAATAATCCATAGCAGAGGTTCGTATGTTGAAGTTTGTAGTGTTGAAAATTGTGGAGCTAATGCAAAAGCAGGCCTAGAAGGCTACTAGGTAGGTTAATTTGGCTCATTCACGTGTGTAAAGATAAATATTAAAAGTTTAATTAATTTTTAAAAAATATCGCATGCGATAAAAAATATATTAAAAAATATCGCATGCGTATTTTAAAGAAAATACGACTATTTACACAAAATATTGCAGTTTTTATAAAAAATCAATAATTGTTATTTAATACTTAAAACTAATTGGATATTTTACTAGTCTTTTTATATTAAAATTTATGATTTTTGAAAAAATATGACAGACTGAAATTCTTATGCATGAGTTTTGTAAGGGATATGGCCACTGTGTATAAATCCTTTGATCTCAGGCAATCAAACCTAATGGAAAATGAAGACAATGGCAAGACTACAATAATCTATAACCACTATATCCAAATTGTATTTGTGAAAATTTTTATACATTTGATTCCCTGAGTTCGATGGATTTGGACACAGTGGCCATATCCCTCACAGAGCACTTTCATGAGAATTTCTCTCTAAGTCAAATTTTTAAAAATGTATAAACATTTTCACAAATACAATTTGGATATAGTGTTTACAGATTATTGTAGTCTTGTCTATAGTCTTTATTCTCTATTAGGTTTGGTTGTCTGAGACCGAAGGATCTAGACGCAGTGGCCATATCCCTCTTATTGGATGAGAATTTCGCCCTTAAGTCATATTTTTACAAACATCATAAATTTTAATATAAAAATTTCTAGTTAGTTTTAAATTAAAAAATTATTGATTTTTCATAATAAACTGTAAAATTTCGTGTAAATAGTCGTATTTTCTTTATAATAAGCATGCGATAATTTTTTTAAATATTTTTTATCGCATGAGATATTTTTTAAATATGAATTAACTTTTCATATTTATCTTCACACACGTCTTTCATTCTAAGGGGTGACTGCCACAACTTTTTTTTTTTTTTTGGATGGATCTCAACCCTGGCCTGAGAGAATCAACTAAACTTAAGTAACATTAATTGCTTAGTAAAGAAATTCGGTGCAAAAAAAGCTATAACTTATAGTCATAGATCCACTGTCGTGTAAAATTTCGTCTATATATCTCATAGGTAGGGGGTGAAATTCTACGCAAATGCAGTTCTTTTCTCAAACGTTTAAATTCCAATTTATTTTGTTTGTTTTTTTTTATCCGAATCACACTTTTTGATGCAAAATTGCAAAGCTGTCTCTGTGCATACTCACACCACCATAGAAGAGTGGGCTTAATACCTGTGCCGCATCAAAATTTTGCTGGGTTTTCCTTAACGCTCCATGCACGTAAGACCAATATATATTTATATATTTACATGTATGTGTAGCTGTCTGTTAACACGTAATGCCCAGATCATGCATATTTATACTGTCTGTCCGTATTTGTTCGTATCTTTGTGTATCAAAATATTCTCTTTATCATTGAAGTCATAGAACATACGACTAAAGAATAAAGTGTTTTATGATGAAGTTTAGGTTTCAGTTCATCAAACGAAATTTCTAAACTCCAAAATAAAGTGTCTTAACTGCCACATAAATACATAATATGTACTAACAAAACCAAAAAATAATTTAAATTGTATCTGTTTGTGTGTAAGTGCTAAAATACGTCTCTGTATCTGCAAGATTCAATGAATTTTATGACACTTTTAACACGAAACAACTTCAAGGTTTTAAGTTTTATTTCACTCTGTCATGGATATACAGAGTCATACATATTTACAAGTTTTTCATTTATGAGTTTATGAAAACTGGTGTGCAATATACATTTGAAATTATACGCTAAAGTTGTAAGATGATTTGTGGGTTGTTTAAACGATATATGAGTTTAAGTTTATATTTTATAGGTATATAAAAGCGCACACACACACACACACACAAATGAATGAAGACTAACATTTTGCTTTACATTTGGTTTTAAAGGAATTTATTCATGCTACACTTAATTTAATCTCAAGAGGCGAAAAATTATCTAAGAAGTTTTGGTATTAAATTTATAGGATTTGCGTTGGCCTAACCCCACGGTAGCCAAAAACACTGGATGTACACAATTCGTTTATTTTCACAATATGTACAGTCGACAATTTGTGTGTACGGTCTGGTAAAATCAGTACACACTTCCCTAATTAATACAAACTGGTGGCTATAGAACCTCTACTGCTTAACGACAATAGCTTTCGCTGTTTACCAACAGTAGAAAATTAACACTAAAGTCGACTTTTTAGAAATCATCTTTCCCACGATTTTGGAAATAAACCGCTGGCACCACGTAATTTTCGCAGGAGCCTCCCCGAAATCCAGGACAGAAGTCTACTGGACTTTTTTATTTTCATGGTTACAAATGGGAGTCCTAGTCAACCGTTATCTACAAGAAATCGGCGAATTTTTCTTCTGCCGAGAAACGTGTTTCCCTGCAGAAGTAACAGGGAGAGATAAAATATCCCCAAGTTGTATCCCTTCATACCTTGGGATGTGCGGGCGTTTTTCTTATATTAAAGGTTTTCCTATTACAATCTAATAGTGCATTTACACCTACGCCATAAACAGGTTATTTGTTGTTTATGACGATGATTTTTGTAGGCTTTTGAGATAAACTACCCTAGAGGGAAGCGAACTGACACCAAAGTGGTCTCGTGATAGGTCTTTGGTGCTAGAGATCGGTTCTAGTTCTAACACTTTTACATGGGGTTGTCATTGGAGGGGGTCAATTGACACCATTTGACCAGTAACACATCTATTCTTAGTGAACGTATTTAGTGTCAGTTACTTAAATGTAGTATTATTTCAATAAAACAATTCCTAGAATTAAATTCAAAAATCAAATTTTAGAAAGTCCCAAAAAATGAGTCACAACCACCGGTGAAGACTGCACTGTAATTCATTACTTGTTCTACCTTTTAGTTCTTCTTAAATCAGTTAAATGATTAGTTCTCCTTTCACTGGTCATGAGTTCTTTCTTTTATTACTTGTTGTACTTCCACAAATCGCAGGACCAGTTTTTTGGACCAATTGACACAAATTTTCCGAAGGGTAGTTACATACAACCAGTTTTTTTTTAATACAATTCATTTTTTTTTAATATTTTTTCGGGCAACGCTAGTGAAATTATGTCAAATTTCCTCAAAATTGGTTAAAAAAAATTTCATTTTTATCTATGAAAAAAATATGGGCAACGGAACTAAAAGGTATGTTTAAGTGTTCATCAGTACGTGTATCAACGATTTTTTTTTAATTTTATGGCTAAAAATTGTATGACTGTCGAAAATGCTTATGTAAACGGTAAAGTTTATGAAAGTAGTTTACGATTCTAAAGTGCCGGTTAACACACATCAATTTTGACTCGTCAAGTCTTGAGTTTTTAAGAGAGAGGAGAAAATAAATGAAATTCTCTTTTCCCTATTCTTCTAAAAGCTCAAGACTTGACGAGACAAACTTGAGGTGTGTGAATCGGCACAAACTAGTTTAAAAATTTCAAGTGTAAATGAACTATAAAATATTACTTTGTTATTATTTACGTACCGCCCTGATTTTCGCAAAAGGCTACATGAATAGAATTATCGGCATTGGAAATATTTTTCGCATTAAAGGCTTTTGGGAGATCTGTCAATTCAGAATTCTGTCTAATTCCATGTATTGACTGCACGGGATTTTCCCAGAGAATGTAACACCAGAAGGTGGAATATCCTTATAATGTTTCCCTACATACATTTCTCTGGGGGGTTTGGATTATTTTATAATGAAGATACCCACACTGTTTATTGTTGTTTTCTTTTTGTTTAAGCTTTGATATTGTTACGAGTAAAATTAGGGTACATAATTCTTATATGCTTAACAGTTTTATTTGTATAATATCTTTAGAGTTTATAAAATCTTTGGATGAAGTTTCCTGACGATCTGGCCTAATGAAATGAATAATGAAATATATTTGTTTGTAAATATATGAATATTAAAACTTTGATCGCCCCTAACCGTTTTAAGAAAGGGGATTTATATGGGACACATGGATAATTTTGGACCTACCAGCACAACTTTTTGTCATGGCATAGTACCTATCGCAAAGGTCATTGTCGCCAATTTTTATGTAAATACCAACATTTGTATGGAAATTATGGCATTAAAAGCTATTTTCGTGAGTAGTATTTGTAGTGGTGCTATGGTCAAATATGAACCGATTCCAATAATATTTGGTTAGATGATTAAGATTGCAATAAAATAAGTTTGGACGAACTTTAAGCTAAATACCACAACATGGAAAGATGACACATTTAGTTGCATTTAAGTTCTTCAAATATCGTACGTGACGACCTTTAAAAGCTTATAAAATTTTTATTAAATACCAATTAAAAAAATATTCCGATTAATTTTTTTGCAACAAATATCTCGCTTTGAACTTTAATTTTGAAACACTTAAGACTGACCAAATGCAAACGACAAAGACAAGCGATGTTTTTGCACCGCGAACGTGACATTAGAAAGGCATCTAAAAAAAACAAACCGAAAAATATACCGCTAATCGACCTAAATATTTGGTCTTTCCTCATGGGTCTTGTTCATTGTTGTTGTAACATTAATTTTAAAGTTTAATTCCAATATTATCAGCATCTGTATTTAATCGACATACAATTGAAAATTGTTGACTGCATTTACTAAAAATGAATCAATGATTTATTAATTTTTTGCTTTTTAAAAATTGTAGAAGTACCTCTGCATAGTAAAGTTTGGCTATTTTATTTCCTTCAAACGTGAGTCGGGCTTGGCATTCTCATGGAAATGCCCATATATATATATATATATATATATATATATGCAATATGTATGTAACAATTAAATGCCTCAACCTCTGGATACCGATAAAATACTGTGACATTAAAAAAAAAACTCTCAAATAGACCTAGCGAAGTTTAGAGCCTCTTCGAGTAGATAATGAACAACATGGGCCCAAAATACAAGCATTTTTGCTTGTTGTAGACTTTTCGCTGGAAATGCTCATATAAGACATGCTAGACAGTTAATGAATACATTATTTTACTCACCTGGCCAAAAGATTTTTTCTTTATGTGAAAAAGGGTGCTAAAAATGTTTTATGTGTTTGCAAATAATATTTATGATGTATTAAAAACTGTCATATATGCTGCAGGGTCATAGACAGTAGATTAAACTAGATTTGATGTTTAAATTTTTTTTATTTATCCTACGTCTCGTTTCTTTACGTAACTTTTGAAAAATTTTGCAATTCTAGCAAAATGTGTCAATACTTTGTCTACGTCAAGTTTAAACCAAATACTTATTCATAAATTTGTATGACAAATTTTGTAAAAAAAATACAACAATAAATAAATAAAAATAAATTCTCAGATTTTTATTGATTTTAACTTTCTCCTCCACTAAATCAACTCAATTTTGAATAATAACTTTCATTTAATAAAAATAAAACAGAACCAAAATCTATCCCGCTGAGTCAGTTTTTTTTTTTAATGCGATAATTGTACGATTTTATTTATAATTTTTTATGGCTAAATAAAATTTCTCAATGTCACTCCACAACTTGGCATTAAATTAATATTATTGAGTCTTTTTTGTTTGTTTTATAATTAGCAGTTAAAATGGATTTTCGTTTTTAAATGAATTCGTTCAATATTTTATTAAATTTTTTTTAGCATTTTATATTGACAAGATCTATAAATCATTGATGGTGGGAGACAGTGGTTTGTGGGGATTTAAGTTGGATGCAAATTAGATTATTAAAAAGCGATTTGGAAATCAAAATTATATAAATAACCAACGTATTATTTCGATTATAAGAAGTAACTTAAAAATAAATTGGAATAACCTATCCAACTTTTTAAATCTGTAGGAAAGTTTTGCATCGATACCCGCCTTAGGACCTACTCCATGGTGGATTTTAACCACTGAGTGTCAAACAATGCACTAAAACCCCCTCTAAGAGCAAGAGCAACCAAGAAACCACGGTTATCATTTGAGTGCATAACCCGCAAGATGATACACTCGCTCGCACCTTGCTAAGGAGCTTGAGCTTTCTAACCTCCGCTACTTGGAAAAGTGCTAGAAGCATCTGTTGGAAAAGTGCTAGCAGCATATGTTGCTAGCAACCACACTTAGGGATAGTCCTCTCTCTGGTCGAACTCTTTTACAAGTTTGGAGGGTCGCCCTTATTCTTTTACCAATAAGATGAAACTTCCTGAAAGATAGTAGGCAATTTCCGCAAGAAGCATTCTAATTCCCAAGCCACCGGGGCCTGCTGAGTCCCTTGGTGCCAGAAAGTTTCTCTGGTCAGCTGCGATCACAAGAAATCGTCAATGTTTGCATGCATCTGATTATGCCCCGGAGTGTGTAACACCAAAAGGTGAAATATTTTCAGGTGATCCATATATCCCCGGAGAAAAGGAAGGGGGCTAACGGTCAACTGAACATTCCTATTACTTAGCTAAAAAGGAAAGTTCATATATTTTAATCGAAAAAAATTTAAAGTTGTTTAAACGAAAGTTAACCAAATAACGAGGGAAACTAATTAATTTTTTATTCTGAATTCAATTTTCAACCTAAAATTTAAAGCGGTGATATTGACAAAATTTTGTTATGAAAAAAACAGTTATTGATGTAAAAAATAATTAATATAAGGCTTAGACGCTAACATCAAAGCCAGTAGCGCAAAACAATTATCAGAATATCCAATGTCGCCAATTCAAAATTCTTCCCTGGTTATAAAAAACCGCGAAAATATACACAGACTTTGTTGTGCCGTCAGTAAAAGGTATGATTATAAATTGTCCAATTAAATATTTTAAAAGGTTTGAATTTCTCGCAAACCCACTAGTTCGAAATATTTGAAATGAAGGCGGCCGTAAACGAGCTTAAAGAAAAGAGCCGTGATTTGCAGAATTCTCCTTGAGTAAAATTTATGTAGCAAAAAACTATTAAGTCATAACTCTTTAACAATTCGGTGGTAGTACTTTTTTCAGCGCTTAAAAAACTGCAGTCAAAGTAGAAAAACTGCCATATCTTCTAATTTTTCGTTTGTCATTGGCAAAAAAATAAAAACTGTTGCTTTTACTTCTGATTCAGTTAAGAGAAAAGTTGTACACAAATTTTCGCTTTTTGCTTGGCAGTTATTTAAACCCTGCTTTATTTAGTTTATCGCGCAATCACTTTTTAAACTAAACTAAAAAACCCATCTTCACCACTGTCCCTGGCAACTTAAAAATATTTTAAGAGTTTTTTCAAACAAAAGAATAATTTAATTAATTAATAAGACTATTCGTATCGGTCCATAAAATAAATCTGTTACTTATGGTTTTTATTTATATTTTTGCCAAAATTTTATTGAAATATTGAATTAATCAAAAAAATTAATTTAAAAGTTACTTGTTTAGTTGTTGTGCTTTAAATAAATGATTTTCATTACGCATTATTTTACAAAATTATTCTTTCTTTTAAAATTTAAAATTTCATACGTTTTTATTGAAAAAAAAAAGAATATTTTAACCAGATGAGAGACAATAATCCAAGCGACTAATCCCTCTTAAATCATTTTTGAAAAAAAAAGAAACTGAAAATGTAAGAAAGCAAAATAAATTATTATTGAGGGATTAAAAACACATTTAAATCATAATTTTGATATTTTTGTGTATTTTTCTTATAAAAATTTTTTGAAATAATTCAATGGAAATTTATGATTCTTTGTTACGGAACTGAAATTAATGGCTTTGAAGACAATTTCAAATAAACAAATGAAAAACGTTGAAAAAAAATTACTTAAAAACTTATTTTTCAAAAATAGTTTTGTCAAGATAATGCAAAACAAAAAACAAGAAAGAACGTTAAGTCGGTCAACCTCGAACATATGATTACACTGTGCGACAAATGTTAGGGGTCAGTGATCGGGAAGGGTTCAAACTACCAGGGAAAGTTATATCGGTAAAAAAGAAGTTATACGTGTCCCGGCGTTTCGCTGGGTCACGTCTAGGAATCGAGATATATCGATTTGAAAAATGGGCATCAAAATTTTTATAAACACCTTAATTTTAGGGCTACAAAAAAATCGTTTCGGCAAGTCATGGTTGGTTGAAAAAATTTAAACAAGGACATTCCTTTCGTAATTGAAAATTAAAAAGGTGAACAGCTTATTAAAGATGCGACTAAAGAATATTCGAAATAATTTGCTACAATTATTATTACCAGTTCATACACTTCTGATCAAGTCTTTAATGCAGACAAGTCAATTTTAATTTACTTTAAAATAAATGAATTTACTGACAAAAAAAAATTTTAATTGTTTCGATTTACACGATTTCTCAAAAAAAAATTGTTCTTTTCGATTTACACAGTTTTTTCAGTAAACGCTTTTATCGGGTAAATCGAGGGAGGGTGTATATGGATTTGTTTTTTGCCACAATTGTTAATAAATCTACGTCTGAGTTATGTTAAGATACACATACATGTGTTTATGTATATAATCACATAAGCTTACATATTATATTATAACCCTATATGATCATATCTACTTTTATTTGGGGACAAGAGATGAGCATATATATTTATTTCCCAAACAATTAATATAATCAGAATTGTGGTTATTTTGTCGAACTATTTATGGTTTTTAATCCAAATTTTTAATATTTTAATCAGGCTTAAGTTCATCAAATTTAATTTTCATTAAATTATTTTTATGAAGAAAGGAATTTTACAACATGAAAATTAATTAAAATTGTTATTGATAATCATTCATTCTTGACTGACCTGAGATTCGAACCCAGGCGGCTGGTTACCATGACATGTCTCGTTCGCAACCACTCGATCTCCTCAGATGGATGGCTGCGAGTGTAAGACGGCAAATCCATCTGAGGAGATCGAGTGGTTGCCATCTAATTTGTTTAATTTTGTTCGATACTTTTGGATCGTCAGTGATTACCTGGCCAAACCCAGTATGTACGTGCCCATAGGGGTTAAACAATTAAGTTGGATACCAAATTTTATCCATTTACGTAAAGAATTACTGAAGTTATAGATTATTTTTCCCCGGATTTGACGATTGTGCATTGCAGGAATTTTATCTACATTTTTTGAAAATAAAACACAGTTATTATAAAAAAGCCTAATAATATTTTATTATTTTAATTAATATTTAAAAATTCCTGTACATAACTGCAACTTTTGATTACTTCAAAATTCGTCATCGAAAAGTAGGGGTTTTGACATCAAAATCCCACTGTGGTATGCACAAAATTTCATCAAATTATGTATAAAATTGCAAACTGTAATTTGCTGACAATCGTTAGTTTCTAAGTCAATTGGTGTTTTTCAAGGTGAGTCTAAGACCAACTTTTCTATGTTTTACACACCTTTATACCCTTTCCACTATGGCGATGGGGGTATACAAAAAATATTCCTTGATTTAGAAACCTTTTGAAAACTGAAATTTAAATTTTCAAATTTCTTCAAAATTGCATTGAACTTTTATCTTAAAAGGAAATCACTGCTGTTTTTTAAATGCCTTTTTAAAATTGGCATATGCATATTTAAATTTAATTAAATCTTCTAAAATGTTTCTCTATACCGGTTTTTTTTTTGTTCACAAAATTTATTTAAATATTTATTGCATGCTTGTATAACATTAAGCATTTATTTTTTAGATTGCCACTAAAAGTTAACGACTGCCGTTTCTTTTTTCAACAAAACAATCCCAAAAATGGCAAAAGAAACTTTTAAGAAACACGAACAAAAACATAAGCAAAAAAAAAAATTAATAAAAACTGATGAAATACTTTGCATTTGTACCATTTATTCTGTCATTCATCCATTTATACATCTATCCATCCATGCATTCGTATAAGAATGATTACACATGTTGCCAGTATAAAATAAAATTTTATTCATTTCTCATTTTCCCCAAGAAAAGTGAAATAACTTTAAATTTATATTACACGCCCGCGCCAAATTTATTCAACAACTAAATGCACGCATTGTTGCCAACTCGGCAACGCATAAAAAACAATGACTTGTATGGGCTTCTGGTAAAAAAAAAGAAATGCCTTCATTTTTTTTTTGCTGTTCCAACAAACAATGAAGGATTCTGTCTAACACAACTGGCCACCCTAAGCACCCATCAATGTATAATTTTGAAGGGTAATAACATTAAGAAATGTTGCTTTTTCCATACTATTTTCATGGCTTAACGAGGTACGGTGGGACTAAGGGAAGGATATTCTCGAAAAATGCTTATTTCTTCTTTTTAGTTATAACTATTACAAATTTTAAACTTAATTAATATTGTAAATATCAGCTCAAGCCTTGAATATAAATCCAGAAAAAAGAAATGGTATGTTGAAATAGATTTACATGAGCACCCGTCATTTGACCTAATCTCATGATGGATCTAAGCCGTTCGTGAGCGCTACCAACATAAGCAGATAGCAATTTTAAGTATATAATCTGACAAAAATTATTCACCCGCCCCTTGTTTAGAAGCTGAAGGTATCTTACTTTCTAGGGAGCACCACCCAGTCCGAACTTTCCAACAAGGGTGTGAAATTCTAATCATATGTAGGAATCTCCCTTCCGCGATTTTGGATAAAGCAACAGCCACCACGAGAAGGGCAAATACACGTCTCCAATGGGAAAACACTCCTCGTGCAAGAGCAACATCCTGCGAAGAACACATCTCATGAATCGCTGGGACCCTTTTCCTATCTTATAGCCGTACCTAAACAAGAGCGGAAGGCGGAATGTTTTCTTCCGCTTAGCTTTTACGCTGATATGCCATACCTAAACAAGAGCGTCAACGTTGTGCCACAAGCAGTAGTGTTAACTTTCTTGTTTAATAAAACCCATATAATAAAAATAAAAATAAGAGAAAAACCCGCTAGATTGACAAAAAATAGCTAAATTGTCATTATTTATTATTAATAGGGGCCAACTTCACTAATAAACGCGCTGTCAAAATCGGATTTTCCAATTGTAAAGCGTTGACGCCACGCTATTTTGGGATGCTTCATACAAATTGTATGGGCATGAGAATTTTTGACAGCTAGAAAACGCTTTCCGCTCTTGTTAAGGTATTGCTGTAAGCTGGCGCAAAACTCAAATAATGCATAAATGTACCAACGCATGAAAGTAGGTTAACGTTATAGTTTTGTATGCGTCGCATTTGTCGTTTAAAATTTCAAAGTGTAACTTAAATTAAGAAACGTATAAAATGTACAAAAATTATCAATGCATGAACGCATGGTGTTGACAACCATCATAGGCAACTACTAAATCTTCACCACAACCAACATCCCCATCTTAACAATTTTGACTATCTCAGGAAACGTGCCTCCCACAAAACTCATCTCAAGCACGAACATACTCCTTCCTAAGATAGTATGCCGCTGGGGTCCTCAGCCTACAGTCGGTCCGGTGCCGTGTCATCGGAGCTACTTACTCCCGTTGTACTAGATATGATCTCTGGCCAGTTGCAGGAGGCCTACAATTTTAAATCTTTGTCGGATTTCAGGTATAATTACATCTGATTTGCCCCGGAGGATGGAGTAGTCCCAATATGTTCGTTGTAAGCTGACGTTCCGCTCCGGTTTAATGTGGAATATTTCGAAACCCAGAAATTTTAAACACTAAAAAATTGTATTCATATATGGGGCACTTTTAGGGGTTTTAAGCACTATAAAACTTAAAATTTACAAAAGTAACACACAACTGCACCGAATCGTTGATACCCTCCGCCTTGAGTAAGAATATTTCCAACTTGTCCTGTTAAACCAATTTGTGCAAATTTTAATTCCGCCACCAATTTATGTAAGTATGTAATAGTGCCTGTTCCACATTTGGGTCTATAGCTCTTTTGCTACCAAACCGATAGTGATGAAGTTAATCCCAAACTGCTTTGGATAACTAGAATGACGCCAAAATTCTTATTTTCGGAAGTTTGCGTGTTTTCAACAGATAGACATCGCTTACTAGCCTTAGAGTTACTCAAGAACCCAAAGTTTCCCACCTAAATGATAAAGTAAATACACATACCCTCTTGACAACTAGTTTCGGTGGGCATACAAATTAAATTTTAAACGCAAATTTTTCGAATTATTAATAAATGACATTAATAATTGAAATGGATTTTGGGAGTATGGGCACGGCGGCTGTTTTTAGCTAAACGTATTTTGGACGTCAACATTTGAAGAAAATAGGTCCGATGATGCCACAAGCTTGTCAACAACACCAAAACTGTCCATTTTTTTTTTTTTTTGAATTTAAAAGAGCCTGTAGTGTCTGTTGTGGATTGGTCTCAGTCCATATGCGGCAATTTTGTATGTTAACAAACCCGTTGAGCCAATAATGTGTCGTCGTCTATAAGTTCCTCGAAACGATAACTTGTATTCTAAGTAAATTCATGGTGGCAATCATAAATGTCAAAAGTTGAGCGCAGCATGACAGTTCGTTTGACTGCTTACTTTTTCGTAAGTTCGTAAAAAAAACCTTTACCATGGTAAATGGTTCGCGTATATAAGATTTGGCATAGACGAATGCATAAATCGTGCATGGTTCTGCTTTGAGGGTGAGAAAAACTATTTAATCGTTTGATCTAAATGTCAAAAATTACACAGAAAAAAATTTAAATTGATTTCAATTTAAAAAAGTAGTGATATTTATTAAAACCTTAATTAAATTTGCACCAGTAAACAAAGTAATAGTATCAATAAAACTTTTAATTCACTTGAATAAATTTTTTTTTGAAATGGATTTTATTTCTAATTAATGCTTTAATTGGTGAACAATTTTCGAGAGTTTTTTCTGTGTAGGCCTATTTGTGATACCCAACAAATATGATCAACGCTAATCTTAAAAAGAGCTAACAAATATCCAAATACACTTTACCGAATTATATTTTCATTAAAACTTTTCAGATGCACCACTGTTCGGTAATCATAAAACCCCTCCTCCTAAGCATCTTGAGTAACTATAGCTGTTCGCAGATGAACAACAAAATGTCAGTTTTTAGGCACTAATGAAATGAAGAAATGTGCTTAGAATTTTGAATCTTTTTCATCACTTTTGTTCGTGTTGCTGTTGTTGTTATTTTTTACGGTTATAAGTATTTCTTATTTGACTGAATGACTAACTGACTGACTGACTCAATGGCTGGCTACATAAACTCCCAACACGATTTCCAAAACGAGTACATTCATACATCTTACGAAATGGCAGACATCCAATAAAGAAAAAATCCCCACAACTTAAATTTACGCCACACACACACACACACATATATCCTTATAATGAAACATAGATACTCTGACACACATACTCTTACATTTAATATCAGAAATATATTCTTTTAAAACGTCAGTCATGTCTAAAGTTAGCAAATCAATATAATGTCAGTCACAAACGTAGCATTTGTTTAACTGAAGAGGAGAAGCACAAGGAAAATTAACAATGTTTCCCATTTTTTCGGTTTTTTCTTGTTTATTCAAAATTTCATCATCATCAGCAGCCAAAGAGAAAACAAATTAGAAAAAAAATCTGCTTTTGAATAGTGTTAGATGTAGACTGGCAGAAAGTAGTACCTCTAACAAAACGAACACAGCAACCAACCATACTAACTTTTAAGATGGAATCAACATATTGCCTTTGGGGGATGATTGTTGGCTGAATGACTTGACTTCACTTGCCTGCAGAGGTGGTGGGGCATAATTCTGGGTTTTTTTTTTGTACATATAAACAAATGTTTGTGTGATGTGTGTGTTTGACTGAGTGTTCGTTTGGATGGGTAATGATGTACTTTGTTGTCTAGTAAAACGGAATTGGCTGCATCAAAAACACGTCCCATAAACATGAATCCAAAGTAGATTTGAGCAGAGTTTATTTTACATTTGAATACAAAAAAAAAGGAAATTTTTGACGCGTTGCATGTTCAAC
Organism: Pollenia labialis; assembly: GCA_949318255.1. Classification (NCBI taxonomy): domain Eukaryota; kingdom Metazoa; phylum Arthropoda; class Insecta; order Diptera; family Polleniidae; genus Pollenia; species Pollenia labialis. Next base: position 22,559,383 of record OX439141.1, read on the forward strand.
AAGGTGTATTGGGAGGTAACATGTGTGGCATGGTTTGCCCAGGACTTTTACGTACGTAGATGTGTACATTTCGAATAATTTTTCTTTTGATATCTTTTATTGTATTCTTTTTATTCACATGTATGAATTTATTTTTCATTTATTTATTTTTTCTTTCATATTGTTGTGTTTTGCAATAATATTAAAATGCTTGAACGCAGAAAAAACGCATTACAATAAAATTTTATGTTATTACTGTTGATGTATGTGTATTATGTATTTGTATGAATGCGTATACATGTAACATACGTTTGTACGAGTAAATGGGATAAAGGAATGAAACACATCAAAATGAAAAGAAAAATAACATCAAACGTTATTATACCGGGAAAAGCGATTGATCAACTTATAGACTTTTTAAAGAATTGTACTTAACTCTGTGTCAGATTGAATATGTATGGAGAAGGTTTTTAACGTCGATCATTAAATTTATTTCTAGAATAACAGATGGGTACAATCAGTGTTCGAATATAAACAGAACATAATTTAGCGTACAACTCACACACTGAAGAACGATATCTATTTTTTAGTATTTGTGTAGACGAACATAACCCTTAATACCGTTCGTAACTATTTTCAAGAGAGTGCCTCACATTATATAGTGGCCTGTTCTTCGTTAAAAAACAGAACAATTGTAGTGATACTGTAGACAAACATTATATTTTAACGTTCTATAATGTTTCTTTTTTTACATTGACAAACAAAAAATTTTAGCAACGACCGCAGCACGATCAGCTTGTGTGTGTAAAATTTTTTTGCTGGCTTCTTGTTTTTTTTCGTATGTGTATTTTGTTTTTGTAAAAAATGTTTTTTTTCCTGCCTTAAGGGCGCTAAGCACAACATAAACGAACGAATGAGCTGAAGCGAAGACAATGAAGCTTGTGGTTAAAAAAAACCGAACGGAATTAAATGTTCTTATCTTTTTGTTGAGTTGATAAGAACAGAATTGGTTTTTTTTCGAAAGATGACAAATAGGAAAACGTTATTTTTTAATGATTTACTACACAGACAATATTGGCGTTTGTGTTTTCCACAAATCTACCGAACCGAACACTAAGGAGCGATATTTATTATTTATTTGCAAACACTTGTACAATAGCGTGGAACCTCTAAGAAAACCCCCATGAGGCACGATTATGCAATCTATAGGTATTTGAGAGAGGTTTGTAAACAGGAAGTGCATTAGAGTTACTGTTGTATGGGAGCTGCCACGCATGCTCGTCCAATAACAGTCACTTTTTGACGGATTTGGTGAATTGACAACCCAGCTACACGTACCAAATTTGGGCATTTTCAATTTTTCCGTTCTCCATATATAAAGAAATCTACTTTGCGCCACTCCCATTTCTCTAATTCCGCCCACATTTTTTTGGGTTGTATTTTATTGATGACCAAGATGCTTGTACCTAATTTGGAAACGTAGGCTTTTGCTGTTCTCCAGATATAGAAAAAAAATTCTACAATGTCTGTGTATCAGAGGTTCAACGCCCACTTCTCCAATACCGCCCATTTTTTAAAATAGATGTTGTGTATTTTTCTCCTATCTTTCTCCAGATAAAAATAAAATTATTTTGTGTTACGCCTATTTCTCCAAATTTATAAAGGGTGGTCCAACCGAAATGCATGATGTTAAGTGTAAATAAAAGAAATTGTTCTTACAGAATTGTCTTAATATTTTTTATTTTTGTAGAAGAATCTTTGAAAATTATTTGTGAAACAAAATATCGGGCAAATGCTCGCCCCGGCTTCTATTCGATTATCCATATTTTCAATGACACTGAGACATAATTGCGGTTCAATGCCGTTAATGTGCCGAATTGTCTTATAATGTAGCTCTTGAATTGTTCTTGGATTATTGAGGTACAGTTTATCTTTTAAATATCCCCAAAGACAGAAGTCCAACGTATTCGTGAAGGCCAACTTACATCGCCACGTTGTGAGGTAACACGGTCATTGACTTTCTTGCGCAAAAGAACCATCGTTTAGTTCACTACATATGTAACAAGTGGCACCAGCCTGTTGGAACCATATATCGTCCAGGTCCATATCCTCAATTTCTGGCCGCAAGAAGTCCGTTATCATCTCGCGATAGCAAACATTATTTACGGTAACTGCTTGTCCGACCCCATTTTCGAAGAAGTACGGTCCAATGACGCAGAACGAACTTGGCGAGCATGCACAGGTATTTTCACATTTCCTACAGACCCGGATTGCTGAAATTTACCGCGATTCTCCCGATTGTGGACACAATTGGTCGATTAAACTGACCAAAAAAAATCACGAAGCGCACGAAATGCATTTTGATTGGAACGCCCATTTTCGTAAAAGGTTTCAATAATCTTAACGCGCTGCTCAATTGTGTACCTCTCTATGGTTGAATTTGTCAAACACTGAAACAAAGAAAATTCAAATTAAGTTGGACAAAAAACTTGACGTTAAGGTGTGCCTCACAATTAACACCGTGCATTATGGTTGGACCACCCTTCGTATATCCTTTCACCACCGGTAAATAGTGGAGAGGGTGCTATGCATTCGTGCTGATGTGTGTAACACCTGAAAATATTTGGTCTACTCCCACCTTGAAGAATACCGATCAATTAAGAATCACTTTCTGAGTCAAGCTCCTTAGCCGTCCAGCCGGCTTTCTGGACGACTGGCTGACCATGTCACCTTGTGCGCAAAGTACAGGTCACAATTTTGAAGATAATATAATGAAATTTGGTACAGACGTTCCAATTGGTACAAGGACCAAGTTTTTTGAAAATAGGGCGAACCGGTCCATAATTTCATAAAGCGCCCATACAAGCTGCTTTGCGGAATAGGGTCTTTGTGCCCGCTATTAAACCAATATTAATTAAATCTAAAATATAGATAGATCCATATTTATAAGGACACATAAGCTATGCTTTTTTTTTAATTGGAACCCGAGGGGATATAGGGGGAATTTCTGCCTCTTAAAAACTATCAAACCGATTTTAACGAAATTTAAAACATAGAGAGATCTCTTTTTATATAGCTTTGCACTCTCGAAAATTTGTTTTTAAATACTGTGGTGTCATATAGTCGGGCTTGGCCAAATACACTTTCTTACTTCTTTTATGAACATAGTTTTTCTCAATGTCAAAATCCTAAATAAAACAAATCGGCAGCTAGAATAATTCTTTTGCATAGAAGCAGCTCTCGTGACATTGTTATTAAGGTCGTCCTCGTTTATCTGCCTTTTTTGCGTTTTAAGTTTCGTACCGCTTTGTATAATGGTTTGGCTTCCTACAAGTTACAATTTTTCGGTTTTTAATATTAATCATATGCAACGTTTTTAATCGAGTTTTTATACTGTTTGAATTATGCCCGTAATTTTCACAAAAAAAATCTTGCTGTGTATAGAAATCTATAATGTAAAAGCTGTCATATTTTAAAAGAAACCCGGAGGGAAAAACACGTAGGCCAAATAAACATTAAAATAGAAGCTTTCTTTTTAAAGAAATTACGGGCATTAGTGGAGAACCAAATGAAACTCGGACCAGGCTTAGTGGAGTTCTATATTTGTATAACTAAGATAGAATGCTGGTGGGGACTGGGGTACCATTTTAAATTAAGATTTATTATTGGCGGATATCGCTATACTTAGAAGCGGATTCTGGAAGTTTTCGGCTTCCTGCACGAAGACTTAGTCCCACTGATGGTTTGTGAGGAGGAATTTAAAGCTTAAAATAATTTTCAGAAACTTTTGTTAGTCCAACAATTTTAAGTTTAAATAAAATTTCTCAAATAACGAATACTAAATCTTAAAAAAACCTTTTGTAAACAAAGTCCTTAAAATTATGCAAATAATTGCAATAATTCTTAAAAGTTTGATTGCCTTGGAAAAATCTTCAATCCATTCCCATAAAAAAAATCAATATTAAATTGTTAAAAAAACAACTGCAAACAAACTTAATAATAGAGTTCTGTTATAAATTTCTTTTGTTCTTTTTTTTTTTTTTTTTTTTGTTAAGAATTCAATCACTTAAGTGGTGACATGAAAGTTAAGATCAGAAATACAAAAAAAACGAAATAAATAAGATGAAAAAAATTACTAAAATGTTGTGACTTCGACGCCATTGCCGTCAGCATCAGCATCATCATCGTCAGCAACTTCAATCTTGAGCCTCCATCAAAAGTCCTTCATTGTGTTTTGTTTTTTTTTTTTGTGTATTTTGGATTTGTTATTGAGTTCTGTTGAGTTGAGTTATTTATGTGTCATTATTATATTAAAATGACCATTTTATTGGATGGTCTCCCAAAAATGTGTAAGAATAAATTTCCACTACAATAAAGTTGTTATTTTATATTGACACATTTAAAGCAGCAATCGCTCGTCAACACAAAGAAAACTAAAATATTTTGCAAAAGAAAAAAAAAACACTCCAACACTAACAAAATTTTAAATAAAAATCAATTCAATGTCTACTTTGTAGCAATTTTTATAATTGCTTTGAGAGAGTTTTAAGCTTAAAAGAAGCTTGTTTAAGCATGATTATAAAGTTGGCAACACTTAAACTGTCTTCTAGAAAGAAAACCATTTGGAAATTTTAGAATGGTTAGATTTCGCACATAAGACGTGGCCTTAAAATCGATTTATTATTAAACATAGTCCCACTTCAAAAGTACCTTTGGAAAAGTACGTTTTTGTTTATTAATGACAAGAATGTAACCCGCTACTTCGTTAGCATCTCGCTTTCTTTCTTGGACATGTTTATATGCCAAAGTTTATGTTTCTAGGGTTTCACCTTAAAGGTTCTCAGTCACTCAAGGTCATGCACATATAATTTTATGTTTTCTAATTCAATATCATATAAAATTCAAAAGTTGCCTTATTATAAACGGAAAAGTTAAAGAAAACATTTTTATATGAAGAATTTTTCATTTTGATACTTTTTTCTAGGCATCGAAGTATCCGAAATTCCCATTTTATTGGGAGCCCATTGTTTGGTGACCATGTGTCAATGAATGGAGAAAAATTGTTTATGAAAAAAACGTACCGATTTTCACCCTTTAAACGTTCGAATTTCGAAAAAGTTCCAAAATTATCTTTGTTAACTTTTTATACAAGCTACGAATGTGATATAATTTTTATTCATATGTTTCTTGGTTTAAAGTTAGATTCTAAAAACCCGATTACTCCTCAAACGGGCCGAATTTTTAAAAAAGGCCCAGACAGATGGAAGCTTATCTTTTTAATGAACAACGATGAGTTTTAAATGCTCTTTTGTATCTCGTTAAGTTTTGGAGATATGCGGTCACCGAATTAACCCGTTTTTAACCTTTATCACCCACTTTATATTCGAATTTCCAAAAATCTCGTTTTAGTTGATCGATTTGGCGAAAGACCATTCTGCGGTCTAAATATCAACCTTTTAGTTTCAGGCGTTTAAGCTAAGCGATGATGAATCCGTCAATCAGTCAATCAGTAACGTTAAAATTTTATGTATTTAGATTTGAGAGAGGGGGACCGATAGGGAATTACGGACAGATAAGAGTTATTTGTGCTGAATTTTATTGAGATACCAACGTCTTTGAAAATTATTTGTAATAAAAAGGTTTTAAGGAGAAGGTCTGGCTAATATTGGACCCGATTGTTCTACGATATCATTATTTGCTACGGGCTAAGGCGTATTTAAAGCAGGGCTATGGATTCGGAGTTGATGTTTTCGTACCGCAGTCGGAGTTGAAGTACTTACAAAAAATCGCAACTCCGACTCTGACTTTTTGGCATAAAAAATTTAGAAAAATTTTCTAATATTTTCCTAAGATTAATAAGATTTTGCTTGTCGTGCTTTCCAAAATAAAAATTCTTCGAAATTGGCGGTGCAATATTTTAAAAATATCGATTAAAAATTTTAACATTATCATTTTCCTTCTAAATTCAACCATTTAAAAAGAACTGCATTAAAATCAGAGTTTTATGTCAAATAAGGACCAGTCTCATATACATTTAGCATCAGTGTTAGAAAAGGAATTGGAGTCGAAGTTGGAGTTGAAGTCGGACTTAAAAAATGTCAGCGGTTGGAGTCAGAGTCGGAGTAAGAACCAATTTATGACGACTCCACAGCCCTGAATTAAAGGATTTCCCAGAGTGTGCTGACTCCAGGACCTGTGCTAAATTACTGATCCAATCTTCATGAAATTCGCCAGTGTGTCTTACAATAATGTTTTCGCAAAGTGATCTACGGTAAATTGACGACTGAAATTTACAAAATTTGGTTGTATGATGATAATGAAACTAAATTGGAACTAACTTTAACACAAAAGCATTGTTCGTTATGGTTGTAGGAGTATTAAAGAGTTTTCTGAGAGCTGGCTTTAGATGGGGCCTATGGGGTAAATTATGGACCAATCTTCACGAAATTTAGCAGTTTGGTCTTTAGTCATATAGAAAGGATTTGTGCAAAATCTAATATTAATTTGTGCGTTTTGGCACCATTTATGTTAGTTTTTGTAATAAAATTATTAATTTTTAACGATGGTTGCTCCACATTTGATTTCGGAACTCCCATCCTACAAAATATATTTTGCTGGATTTCAATTCCAAACTGTTGAGGATAACTTGAAACAATTTGAAACCAATATTGTTTTTGTCAATTGAGTTATTCGAAAGTGAGCGTGTTTTCAACAGATGTTCAGGTAGAGGAACTTGGGTAAATCCACTAAGAATTATTCGAGGACCCAGAATATATAAAATTTATGGGGTCCTTTCTTTATCAGGGTCCTGTTTTAGAAAACATATAGCAATCAATATGACACCAATCACAAAATACAATCCACTTTCCTGATCTTCAACCCATGAGCCAGTTTAACCAACAAAAACTAAAACCCAATTGGAGTACCCTTCCGTATTTCACTTCTTACTATTTTCTTTTTCTATTTTTCAACTAAGTGAAGGGTGTTTAACATTAATGTTAATTTCCTAAAAAAAATTCTAACATGAAATCGAAAAATCTTGTGCAAATACGGGAAATAAATTAAAAGTATTTCTTCTGCTGCTACTCACACTCGCTGGCTGACTCTTCTTTTGTTTTAGCGCCTGTAACTTGTCACTCAAGCATTTTATTAAGGTGTCAATTAAAAATAATCAATTTCAAAAAAAAATCTTCTTTAAAAAAAAAAAATGACAAATACAAAAAATATTTTTCTGATCAGAAGTTTTTATTAAGAGCACTTTGTGCCTTCTTAAACGTCCAAATTGAGGTTAGTTTAATTATTGGGACATAAATTTATAATTTTGTTTCGGAGACATTTTTTTTTTAATGAAGAGCGTTAAAAATATTTGTTTTAAACAAAATTTAAGATGACAGTTTTTGTTCAAGCCGTCAAAAACTGTTTAATATCATTACTTTTTATTATAATGAGAATCTGGAATTAAAAATTATTGGGAAAAAAGGAAATCATCATAAAAGTTTAATAAACTACTTAAGTAAAAATAAAAACTTTTTTGGTTGTTTTGTTTTAAATTATACCAAAAATAACAATGACCACTAAATGAAGCAAGCTACCAACGAATGTCATAAGTTGAAATTTTATGACTTTCAAAAGCAGATACTTTTTTTTATGTTAAAAAAAGACACACACAAAAATGAGACATTAATAAAATTAATATTTAAACCAGTTGACGCTGTCACCTTTTTTTTTTGAAAATCAAACAAAAAATATTCATCCAAACTTAAACACCAACACCAACCAGCTTAAATCCCCGTAAAAACGATCTTATTTTAATGTGTATCATGATCAGTAGCAGCAGCAGCAACATCTTCTGAAATCAACATCTTGATTTTATTTTTTTTTTTTGCTGTTTTTATATCATTTCATATTTAATTTTGGTGATTGCTAAAACTTGTACTAATAAATACTTTTGATAAATGTTAATTTTTGGCCATAAATCAATCAAATAAATTACAATTAAAAATACAAAAAAAAATATCATCAATGTCACAAAGAGCACAATCATCATCATTTTATTCTTCATGATAGTCATCTTCGTGATCATTTTTTATTTTATTATTAATTCAAACTCTTCTCTTTCTGTAAAAAACAAGAGACAATTTTTTTTGCGTTTTATAATTAAAAATCCAATAAATTAGAATAATATTTCTATAAAAACGAATTTATCTAATTGATCATAATACATTCATATTTCATCCATTAATTTAATACTCTTTTAGAGCGACCCGTCGTTATAAAGATACGGCTTTCGTAAACTCGTATAATGCTGCGTTGGAATTCATAAATGTCATCAAATTCGGCTTTTCGCTAAGTAGCCAGTGGCTTGAAAGAATGTTTTTTTATACTCAGAAGTTAGACATCGCATTTTTATGTAGCACTTCAGCCACCCGTGGTGGTGTAGGCTTTAAAATTGGATTATAACGGAAATGTCAGCACAAAACTTTTTAATAAAATTTGGTTTGAGAATGATACCCTAGTCTTATCTCAAACGATACTTCGTCTTCAGTTATTTTATCACGTCAATTTATCAAAAACATCGTGCGATTTAATATCTTTGGATTATTATTTTTTTTTTTTTTTGGGTTCAGTAAAGTCATTGATTTATGCAAGCAAAACAGCAACTTTGAACTATGAAATATTGCGCAGAAGTTTGCCCCGAATGCGTCAAACAGTGGTCGAATATTGATCAAGCCAGCCGCATTTCCCAAAAAAGTGACCGTTCAAAAAGGGGATCTGTTTGCAGTGATTTTCTTCGTGTGTGACGTTTGGCGTAATTTTTTTGTTTATTTACATTATTATAAAGGCATTTTGACATTTGCCGTCTCAATTATAGCAACAAAATGCCTGTTGTTTTTTTTTATTGTTTCATTGTTGTAGTACTGAGGCCACTTTGTTAATACATATTGGCCCAATTTTATGCGCTTATCCTAAGTTCACACTTGGGTTTTCAAACGCGTTTAAGCAAAATGTTGATTAAGTTTATCAAAGCCGTTCACATTACATTTTAGATGATTAAGATGATAGTTGATTAATAAATAAACACAACAAACAAATTTATAATTCTTTAATATATTAAAAATTTATGAAAAAAAAATAATTTTTTTAAATTGTATTTTACGGCAGCACTTTTAAACCAGTTAATAATATACAAAAACAGTCGAACTTCCCTATAATGAATCTACATGGAACCATTGAATCACTTCATTATATAGAATTTTATTTATACAAAATGTATATTTTTACCACTTTTATTTAAAATAATCAGGTAATTTAGCTTGGCTAACACTCTTCAACGTGCGGCACTATCAAAATTTAAAAAAAGGCAAGTTCGAATCCTTTTGGGCTTAAATCTAAACTACTTCTTCAACTTTATTAAATGAAAACAACGTTTTTTTAAGAGAAATTAAGCGTTGATGCAACCTTTTCCATAACTGAACACGGGCAACTGCTTTCAACATTTTTATCACAAAGACTTTTGCTTTTGTTCCAATTTTCATTTATGGAAATCGTCTTACAGAATTTTTTTGGAAATACTTAACGCAGTAAGGTGGCATGTCATAATCTCCAGTTGACATAAGGATACACCAAAGAGTTTCAGAATTTCCACGTACATCATGTCTGTTTTATAAGTGTCATAAAGCCCATGTACGGATTGTCATAATGTCTATGGACACTATGACACTTTTTGGTGTATTATGATCAGTTAATTTTGTTGGTTTCATTATTGTAAAGTTCGGAGACGAAAAATTGAACAAAATAACAAATTAATAATTTGGGATGTGCCAAAGTCTCGATTTGTTTTAAATCTTGAATTTCTGAATTCTGAATCTCTAAACCCTGAACTTTATAATACAGTATTTTGAAATCCTAAGTTAAAAAATGCCGATATCAAATCCCTAGTTTCAAAGCCCTAGTTGGCGAAGCCTGTGTTTGTTATACAAGAAATGTATCCTCTATGCAACAGCAAACACCGGCTTCAACTACTTAAGCTTCAGCAAATTTGGTAAAACACTTACATTAGTAGTCAGTGTATATTAAAGAAAGCAATTTACACTTTAGGCAGAACGCAAAAATGCATTATATACCTTGTGAAAACGAAAATCTATTATTGATGCCATTGAAACATTTTGAAATTCGCTCTACCCGTTTAAAAAACACATTTGAAAGTGAAATATCAACAAAAAGTGTTTCAGTGTCCATAAGACTTATGACCCTTTTAAAAGTGTCTTGTTGTCCAATGACATTGTGACAAGAGCGAAGTTCGACTGTTAATTAAAATATATGAAATATTTCAGTATTTTAATTTGTATTATTAATACCAAAAATATTATTTTTTTTTTTTAATTTTATAATTTTTGATTTCATATTCAAGGAAAATAACTGTTTTTATAATTTGCATATAAATGATGTTTATTGAAGGCAACATCGTCACATCGATATGTAGAAAAATCAATATGCGTTTGGTTGTTTGTTTGTTCCTTGCCGATCCCTTAACTACTTAACCGTTTTCCTTCAAATTGTATCATTATTTTTCCAACCACTTGAAACCTTTCACAGGCTTTAAATATTTACAAAATTACAACTGGACGTCTCACTTCCCATATAAAGACAATATAGATTTATGTGTATCTGGATAACTGTAGCAGTAAAAGTATTGGAATTCAGTACATTTTAGTTTGGTTATCAATACAAAACATCAGTGTCTGGGTTCACACTTAGAAAGTTTTCTTTCAGAAAGTCTGAGTTTATTGGTGAGAGGGGAGAGAAGAATAGCTTGTTCTTTTACCCTTTCAACAATAAACTAATACTTTCTGAAAGAAAAATTTTATAGTGCAAATCCAGACTACCATAAAGTGGGCTTGAATGAAGAAGTGGGCGTGGCCCTTCCTATATAAAGGCAATGTACATTTCTGTATATCTGAAGAACGGTAACAGCAAACTTAACAATATTTATTACAAATAGCTTCGTTAACAATGCTGAACATCTGTTTAAAAGTGGGCTGGGCTATGGAACTGGTCGGTATATATTTCTTAGGGCAAAGGTTATAGTAAACGTATCCAAATTCTTGTAAAAACAGCTAAGTTATCAATATACAATTTATGTCAAAAAGTGGACTGGATTGCAGATGTGAGCGTGGCACATTAAATACCTGTCTATCTGCGGAGCGAAAATATAGATTTCTTTATATCTGAAGAAAGATACTAGTAAAAGTATCCAAAATTTTTAGTAATAGCTTGGGTATAAAATAAAAAAAAACTGAATACCGATTTCCATACAAAAAGGAAAAAAACTGTCATGTAACACACATATTAAAAATGTAATTTCTGTATGGAAATCGATATTCAGTTTTCTTAGTAAATTGTGAATAAAATCAAAAGTTGTGCACCGATTACGATGGAACAAACCTCATTTCATTCGAAATATGTTAAACTAAACGTTAACTAAAACTGAGAATGTTGAACCATTTTTTTTTTATTTTTTTTTTTTTTTTTTGAATTTTTAGAGAACAAAAAATTGATTTTTTTCATAATTTTCCTTTAAAAAAAAAAATCAACGATATTTTTAAAACTTCTGGGCACATTTTAAACCAATGTTAACATAATATTGAGTTTCGGATATTTTTTGTTACCTGAATATGATCAACCGTTTTTTAGTTATTCCAGTATATGTAGTGAAAGTGCCTTAATTTTGGACATAACGGTATATCACGAAAAGTAGAGCTGATAGAGAAAAATGGAAACTAGATTTGAAATTAACGACCAAATAAGTCGAATAAGTAAAAATATTAAAATTTAAAATATGGTATTTTTTTCAAAAATACTGAATTCTTAGGAGCCCCGACGCGGGCTCAAGATGTGACTTTTTAACATTTTTTTAGCAAGTTAAAAAATTTTGCTACTAAAATTATATTCGAGAACTTTAATTTTTTCTCATACATCAGGGAGCCACCCTTTTGTCTATGTCTTAATTTTTGCCTTTAATGGCTTTTAAGCCCGATATTTTTTTCGAACCAACTAAGAGGGCATGATACTTCCCATACAAAAAAGGTGTCCAAATTTGGTACAATTTTACTTATTTTTTGTTTTAACGGGGGTAGCGAAGCGCACCGGGTTAAGTAAGTATTAGATAAATAGCAGAAACTATTAACCATTCTAGCAGATCCCAAACTTTTGAGAGGTTTTAATTAGAATATATAAAATTTGTCAAAGTTATATATTTGTTAGAAACCCGTTAATAAAGCTGCTAAATACTTCAATAAATAATTGAAGTAATAAATTAATTGACATTGAAGATTAAGGCAAACTAGATTGCAGGTAGAAAATTTCAATAAACTATTGGTCGATCTAGTGAAGAAAGATTACAAATCTTAAGTAATTAAGATCCGTTATTTTGTATATTATCAGTTATTTTCTATATTCTTTGGGTTAAATTTATTTAAGAAATATCAAGAAATTTTACAGTTTTCTAGACTACCCCCTTCCTTCAGCAATAAAATCAAATGCGATTTGGCCCATAACGCTAACGGAAATCGATTTAACCCACTAAAATCCCTTAAAATAATAGTTATTAAAATAAATACTGATACCCTGTAAATATTATTCGACCACCTGGTCCATTTTGATTAAGTGGACTACTCCATGGTCTGATGTAATACAAGCATGGACCATGTCATTGTTAAAAAGTGTTTGTAGTAAGACGACATGTCTTCGTTTTTAACGACATGTTTTCGTATACAATGGAGTAGTTTTAAGACTTCTCCTTTGTAATCCAAGCTGGGTTACAAAGTCCTGCCCTACGACATCGTTATGTTAAATAGACCATGTTTTTTCCATACGTTTGGGTTACTTTTGGACTAGTCCTAGTCCCTCGTGGGCTACATTTTACACGCGTTTTTGTACTACTCCTATTATTTGCAGGGTACCCACACACACACTCATTAGTTCTTGTAACACCTACAAACTAATACGTACAAACATCTGAAAAGATATTTGATTTCAATTGACCATCCAATAATTGGATGGATTTTGTTTTTTAAAAATTGTTCAGTTTAATGTAACAAAAAACAAATTATTGAAAATTTATCCAATGAACGATCCGCTTGAACATTTGGTCATTTAAATATATGGAAATTTTTACTTACAAGCAAACCTTTGTAAAGATATTACGATGATGACGATGTTATTGTTTTCATTATTCTCATACATGTTTTTTTTTTTGCAAATGGACGCCAATTCAGCCGCAACTAATGGTTGTTGTTTTGGCACCCTTTCATTTCGAAAAAATATTAGATTCTAACAAACCATACACACCTTTTTGCATGAGTGTACACACTCGCAGATACATATTCACATACACACGTCCATTGTTTGCTTGTGTAGATGGTCAATTGTTTGAGCAGATGATGGCAGCTAAATCTGGGACATACGAACCGGAAAACTATTCAACAACATCAATTTATATAACAGCAATAACAACAACAACAACAACTACAACAACTTGGTTAAAAAAGGGTGCGAAAATTGTATATTTTATATTTCTTTTAAACAAACAATATGATACAATGAAATCAGAGAATTAAATTAATTTACTCAATAAAACAAAGAACATTTAAAAGTTTTACTTTTTTATTCATTCTTTATACAGGGTGCCATGAGTAACGTTTTGATTTAATAAGTGAATAAATTATTTGTTTGCATTTTGTTTTTGATTTCTTTTTTTAGAATTAACTTTGAAATACTTGGAAAATTTGTAAAGAAAAGGATTAGCACAGATTAGGCCCATTTTTATCGCAGTGGTCACCCCAATGAAAATATGGGGTACCAAATATCCAAAAATAATTGTTAAACATCAAATGCACCCACTTAAACGAACAGTATAGTGTGAAATAACTTAAGAAAGATCATTTGACTATTTTTTTCGAAAACGACGAACAAGTGAATGGCATCCAATACCCGGCAATAATTAAAAAAATGTTAAGGCCCGAGGTAGACAACAATCCGGAATTGTGTTTATAACAAGATGGAGCGACAACTCACACAGCTCGTCCAACTATGGGATTCCTGCGCATAATTTTTGGCGATCGAATAATATCCCGTTGTTCGGATTCGCATTCGCCCGATTTAACGGCTCCCTATTTGTTTTCGTGGAGGCTAGTTAAAGGTTACGGTGTAATATGTTGCCAAGGACAATTCAGCAGCTTAAGGCGAACGAACATCTGAGAAGAAGTGGTGGCACTGAGCCGTAAATTTTAAGAAAAGTTTTGGGAAATTAAAGATATTATCTTCAAAACGTAATATGGATATTTTTCCCAACTAAATTCTCAATTTTAATAAATGCCAACGTTATTGTTATTTATTAAATAAATCATAACGTTACTTATCCGCCACCCTGTATTCATTTGATGTATAACATTTCAACTAGCTCTGTAGGGCATACACTACCCCAGCATACTGGCAAAAACAACTGATGTTGAGTTGTGCTCAAAAGACATGGCCAACAAGCCAATTGGTGCAAACTTCATTACAAAATTTTGTAATTTGCAAAATTTGCCAAGCAGCAAAACAAGCTTAAACTGACTAAAGCGTTTTAGAGGCTTGCGTATCTTTCGGCCAGTTCGAGAACTCTATATAGACTTTAAGAGATCACAATTTACCCCATTCCTTTAGGACTCTGTGTAAAATTAATGGTATGAATAAATGGCCCACTAAACATCAACACTTGCCATCAGATGGCTTCAAACATATACATGTGTATTTGTGCAAACATTTTAGATTTTATTATTTTTCTAACAACAATTCTAACACTATAACACACACATACTCACAAACAAACTTGCACTCTCAATCCGTTCAATATTTTATTAAGCAAAAATGATTGTTTGTGTGAATTTAAAAAAAAAACACCATAAAAAGAAAAAACTAAAATTTTAAGGGGAAAAGGGTGACTAGTTTGTGTTGGTCTGTACAGAAATGATTGTTGAAATTGAAATCCATTTTTCTATATTCATGTTAAGAGTTTTTGCTTGTTTCTTATTTTTTTTTTTTTTTTACAAAATTATTGTGTGCAAATTCATTTCAGTTCGATTTAGAGATTTGAATGTTTATTTCTTTGTTTGTTTTTGGAAGTATTTTCCTAAACAAGTGAAATTAAAATACAGGGATATGAGCCGCATCACAGTTTACGAGTATTACAAGTAAAGAAAAAAGGTGATTTTCTATTAAAATGTATAAATCGAATCTAACAACATTTTCATATCTATAATCATAAAAACTAATGTTTTCTTTTTATTATATTTTTTTTTTATACGATTTCGGTCTTAAAAGCGACCCTTGAGAATAATGCTTCAATGCACTTTTCATATGAACTTGAATGGAGTTTTATTTATCCCTTTCGTTTTTTTTTTTTATTTATTTTTGCTGTGTAAATTTTTGCATAGAAAACTCAATGTTTTTCAATTTTAATTTTTTTTATTAAAAAAAAAACTACAACAACAATAGCAATTGTTAGTTGAAAGTGGTTAGAGGAAATTAGAAATTTATTGTTAAGTACGAGTGTAAAAAATTGTTTTTAACATTTTGTATGGAAGATTTTATGTATTTAAGTGTCCATCAATTGGCATATGTTTCCAAAGGTTTCCTTTTTTTTAGGGGGTTTAGTTCAAGAGTGAATGATTAAAAGGTTCATTAAATTTTAATATTCACCATTAATTTCACGATTTTGTTTTAAATTTTATAGGAAATTTTTTATAGCCATTTAAAAGCTTCCTTTATATCCGAATTTTTTTAGAGGCCAAAACTTAAAACTATTAGCACTGTCTTCGGTGACAGCTGATTTGACAGTTTTCAGTTGTTTTAAGGTTAACTTGGTCTGAAAATGCATTACGAAAAGACTTACGCCAGAGCAGGGTTTGACATTTTTTTTCAATTCATATTGAAATTTTTTTAATTTATTGTGAAAATCATGGTTTAATTACATTTGAAAATTATGTTCATTGATAAAGTCTACTTTTGCCCAGTATACAAATTTAAAGCAAAGCATCACTAAAAACAAATACGTTAAAAAGACATTACGAATAAAAACAATGCACAAATTTCGCAACCGTTGTACAGTGAATACAGTTACCATGCTAGAATGGACCCAAAGCATTGTCTACGGAAAAGTTGTGGAGTTTTTGCAGCAATTTGTTTTAGTACTGCACAGAAAAAATTTATGCAAAAAACTGTTCAATTAAATAATTAATTGGTGTACATTTATTATTCAATTAATTTTTTGTTTGCTGCAATTAATTTTTTTAATCAGAACCCATAAAATTAAATGTTTGTGTATATGTGGTTTATTTTTTTTTTATACAATTAATTTTTTAATTGACTAACTTTGTGTCCCATGACTCGAAAATACAAATCCGCTAATTGATATAATCAATTCCTTTGCAGGGGCAAAATTAGTTAAATATTTAATTGTCTGAACGAATTGTTTAATTGAAGTCGATTTTCTAATTTTTCTGTGTGTATTGCAATACGTCGTTTATGAAGTCAGCCAATATTTCCCAAATCATTGTCGAAGCATTAGAACAACCCTAGAAACTCAATGTGCTGTAGATGTTATTGTTCGGTGGAATCGTTACATCCCTAGAAACTTAATGTTTGGTGAGATTTATAGGCCGGTGGAATCATTGAGCCTTCAGAACGTTTTATTCAACGCTGAGTAGTTTAGAGACAAGCTTACTAACTTTTTCTAGTTCAATTAGTTGATATTAATCTTGCTGTCATGTGATTCCAACAAAACGTTGCTACATGCCACACAACCTACGCTAAATGTAAAACTTGTAAATTAATTTTGGTAAAATCGAGTTTTTTCAGCCCTTTTGAATTACATTATTTGAGGTTATAAGCAGTGGCATATTGAAATAACATGACAGTTTTGACATTTTACTGACTTTAATGCCAACACCAGCGCATGACCTACCGGGTCTTTTATGTGGAAATAATAAGTAAAATACAACTGTCGCTGACGTGACATAACCATAACCATACAAAACAGCTGCTTGAACTTGCCATTAACCACACAAACCAATTTAATTTTGGTTTTTATGGTCATGGTTTCGGCTGTGGAATTATGTTATTGTCACGTCTAATTGGATCTTCGTTCACGACTAGTGGGGGATGGCCTGAATTTTGCAATATAAATAAACGAATTTGCATATAGTTTCACTCCTTTATGTAAATATTTCAGTATTTTTATATATGAACAAAATTTTTTCATAGCGCATATTTAAGTTTTCAAAAGCAGCTTTTTTTTTTGGTCAAACAAGTGACACTTGCAGAATATCATCCAGAAATCCTATAATAACTTTAAAAGAAATATCAAGTTCTCTAAACCCTTTTCCTTTATTTATATGCAACAACATAAAAACCTCAAATTATGATCGAATTAACCCAAATTCCACCATGGCTTTTCCCTACACAGGACTGAATACAAGTTTTAAGTTTTGCTGTAACCATCATAAATATTTCAAAATAATGCGCCCTTGTTCCGTCTTTGTCACATTGACCCCAAACTAAAACTGCAGTTACTGTAAAGAGCAAGAAAACAAAAATGATTTGTGGAGACATTTCGTTTACTAAATGATTTGGAAGAAAATGGAAATGGAATAAAAAAAAATATTAAAACGAAACATTTGCAAACATTTACTTAATATGGTTTTTTTCGTTTTTATTTCCGAAAAAATACTTTCTACATTGTTTCTGTGCCCTTTTTGGTACAGCAGCGAAAGCAGTGCTTTAATTTGTGTCCAAGCAAAAAGTTGGGCAGAAACTATTGTTTTTGTATTTTAGAAGAAGACTACAAAACATTTGTCTTGCTTCAGTTTATTTTTGTGACAGTCAAAGCAGTTGAGGTGGCAGGAGGAGTGAGAGCAAAAGAAAAACAGATGAATTATTTTTCCGCCAAGATATATTTGAATCGCCTTTTAAGTGAAGTTATAAATCAAAATTTAAAAAAAAAAGAATTGAATTTCAAATGTTTTTGCAGCTGTAGGAAACTTTCTGAATTTTGGATTATTATTATTTTGTTCTATTTTTCCTTTAAGTTAACTTCAGTAGTTTAGGCTAAAGTTTGCACGTTTAAATTTTACAAGATTTTTTAAGCATCTTTTTTAGCAAAAGATTAATCTGATGAAATTTTTTTCTTTTAAACATTGAAGTTTTAACTCCCACCTGTAAGAATTTAATGAAAAAGTCTGAATAGGGGATGAAGTTCTGAGCCAACTTTTTCCAACTTTTCCTTATTCCATACAAAAAAACAAAGATGTTAATGATACTCAAACAGTAAAAGGGAAAAATCAAGTGCATACAACACCAACAAGATGAGATTTGTAACCAATACCTTTGTACTTACAGACGTGTAAGGGAAGTTGCCTTTAAAAAATCATGGAATTACACAATTAAAAATTTTAAATAAATAGTACCACAAGATATGAATGTATTATGATCACTTCAACCATTTAAAATCGCTGAAATTATTTTATGGCCAAGTCAGTCAACCATGTTATGGTTTCCTTTGGCTAGGCTATGTTTATTTATAACATTTATATGTTAACTTTAAATAATTGTATAGTTTTTTTTAATTCCCTAAGCTAATCCCGCGAAACTCTACGCTTGTCTGCAGAAAATAAACCAGAGTCTCTGGCGGGAAACGAAACCGCAAACCCACTACCAGCTAGTCTACCGGGGCACGCAAGTTGATTACACCACTGTTACATGATGATCTTTTAAAATAAGGAAAATATAAAAATATGTTTGTTAACCCTGGATGGTTACTGTTCGTTGAATCAATGAAGCTCATTTACACTTTATCATACAACTTTTTTAAGTATCTTAAAATTTCGCTCTATTTTTCTTAAAAAACTTAATGAAATTGAAAACATAAAAAAGAGTTCAAATTCGTATCGAATTTGAAGAGAGATAAAATGAACTTTTATTTGTTATGCTTTATTTTATTTTTTAATAAAATGCTTAACTAAATAAATATTTCTTGATTTTTTTACTTTAAAAATCGTTTCGTAAGAATTTTTTTTAAAGTTCCTCGATACGACGAAGAGTAACCTTTATGTAGTAAAGTGAAGAGTAACCTTCTAGGGTTAAAGGTGTTTAGAAATAAAACGCACAACAAAAGTCAAATGGGTGTACAAAATGCTTGTGCACAACAATTATGACAAGTGATATGCGTTACTGTTCTTCACACAATTTAAATAGTATTGGGGGGTGGGGGCTTTAGAATTCAAAGAAATAGACTGTTTTACTAAACGTTTGTTCACAATGTATCAATACCGTGTTGATGCTTTGTGAACTTGAGTTTTTACCTACGATGTATTCTATATGAATATGGTTTGAATGTACATTATTTTTAATATTTTTTTTTTGCTTTGCTCTGCGCAGTGGCAACTACAAAGTAGCATTTCGGAATTAAATGCATTTTTAACATTTTTATGATTGCATTTAAGAGCATGTTGCCATGTATTACTACAATGCAACAGACGTTTAGAAACACAGTCAGACACTCCAGACAGTACTGAGGTCTTTCAAACCCTTTTAATACAGTTAACACATTTTTAGCTACACTCCTAGTATTTGAAAATTACCTCGTGCACTCTACGAGAATTTGAAATGGTTACTTATGTATCCTATAAAGCGAATGCAAACAAAAAATTTGTGTGGTTTATTAGGTGTCATATCTGGCGTACCCATATAAAAAAAGTTTTTGCAAAGAATTGTTGTTGCAATATTATCAAAAAAAAAATATTTCGTGAATACATAAAAATACTCCCATTAAAACAACTAAAGAATGTGTGTATTTTTTGTTCCCACTCTTATTGCCGCGTGTATTATTCATTCCCTTGTTAATTTTTGAGAGTATTTTTTTACCCGCACTTTAAATAAAGTAAAACATTGGTTTTTTATTGCTATCCAATCACACACTTATGTAAAGAGAAGTGTAGACTCCCTCTTTAGTATTCACTACAGTATAGAGTTTGAATTTTTTTTTAACAATTTGAAAGAGTGTTGAAATGGAATTGTGCAGGCCTCTTTTGTTTAATTTAAAACATTTGAATTATCGCCATAATGTGATTACTATAGACATAAGAAAAATATTTGGATTCAAGGCGAAAGGTGGTGCCGAAACGCCATCTGGGGCCTAATTCTGGCAGTCGTGATCGAGTACTTCCTCGATTCGAAAGCAATTTTATTTCAGTCGATACTTAACGAATCGAAATTATTTTTTCAGTATTGTAAAACTAAAATTAATGCTTTATAACACTGAAAAAATTATTCCGATTCGTTCAGTATTGACTGAAATAATTAAATAATAAATTGCTTTCGAATCGAGAAATTACTCGATCACGACTGCCAGAATCAGGCCCCTGATTTTGTCAGTGCGAACCAATTTGTTTTGATTTGTTAGTGTTTTGTTAGGAATGTTTGACATTGCGAGCCGTTAACACTAAAAATGAAATGCAACAAACCCTATATTGTTTCCCTTGTCTTTGGATTGTTGTCGTATCGGCACCACCTGTAATATTTTTTAAACTCCTGCAACCATACTGAATAGGAATATTGAACCATATTTTTTCTCTAGGTGTACTTAAACCTTGGCTTTCATAAAACCTAAATTTAAATTATCCTTCAAAATACACTTTTTCGCCCACTTCCCTTTGTCATTTTCAGCTGAAAATAATGATGGTTGATGTTCTTTCTGGCTGCATTATTTTCCTCCACCTCTTTTCTCCTGCTTTTCTCCTGCTTTTCTGTTGCATTTGTGTTACAAGCAAAAAAAACCCCGCACATCCTGTAAAATCAGTGCGTATAGTGAATGTCCAAAGTGGAAAATTGGTTTTAATTAAAATGAATTGAGTTGAGTATTTTTTTTTCAGCAACAGAAAATCAACACATTTGCACAGACTTCCTTTTTCACATTTCTCGTTTACTTTTGCAGTTTGCATTTTATTTTTAGTAATTTTTTTATTTTTTTTTTGCATTTATTCAGCAACATTTTCGTACATTTTTATTTGTTTTCTTTGAAATCAGAGTTAACTGGAGAAAGAGTCCTTTTTACGAGTTGAAATTTTCATTTCGAAAAAATGTATCTTGTTTTTTGTTGTTGTAGATGTTGGAATGCATTGCGTCGTACATTCAGAAACTCAGTACTGACTTGATTGAAATTTTAAACACCAGTCATGATGTCTGTCTTGTAAAGTTTGTTTCACTTTTTTTGCTTTACAGTGAGTGAAGGAATAAATAAAAATGCAATGTACCAAAAAGCAAAAAAAGTACATAAATGAAATCCATTACAAGAGCGTAAGTGATGAATAAATTTTAAGGGGGAATTGAAGGTATACTATCTTAAAGGCCTGCTTCTTTTGGGGCCTTTATGAATATTAATAATAAAAAAACATTTTAGCTAATGAAAAAAAATCTTTATCAAAAACTTCAATCTACCAAAGTAAAAATACTGTTTTGTTAAAAGATTGATTTTTGACTATTGACTGCCAGCCGTTGTCAATAGCAGTGAGTGTTAAGCGGCAAAGATATCTCATGAGATAGTGAGGTGATTATTGCAACAAGTTTGGGCAACCTGTCCGTGAAAACCTGGGTTCGGTTCCCATGTCAGTCAAGAATGAAAAATATAAATAAATTTTTCATGTTGTAAAAATTTCTTCCTTCATAAAATAATTTAAGGAAAATTAATTTTAATGAACTTTAGCCTGATTAAAATTTGATTAAAAATAATAAATATTTTCAGTCAGGTTTCCCGATAATGTTTTTGGTTTAATGATGCTAAAAAAGATCATTTACTTAAACTACTCCCGTTTTATTAGTTTTCGACTAAAAATTTTGTCAATTTGTAAGAGATAGTAAGGAATTGACAAAAGAAAGCGTTACAGTACTCTTTGCTTGATTTATGTGCTAAAGAACAATCTGCCAGCGCAAAATTTGGATCTGCCAGCGAATTTATTTGGGCAACTTCTGTGTTTAACATGCGGACCTTCAAAACGGTATTCCTTCCACTTAACCACCAAGTAGGTAAACTCCAGAAAGCCAGCCAATTGCCATTATTCTCGATAATTATTTTTAAACACTTCAAGGGCTAAATAAACCAAGACGTTGAAGAAGAACCATAGAAACAATTTTCAGCCTTAAATTCTTATATTTAAAGCAGTATTTTTTCCCCCTCAACAACTCGTAGCTTAGGAACCACTCCTTACTCCAAATTCTATTCCTTTCTTTTGTATTTTTCCTCCATTTTAAACAAGGAGCAAATTTGCCGCAGCACTTTTGTCATCTGCATTCCTAGAAAACAACGCCAAAAAATGCATGTTTGTGTTGTTTATTTGCAAACATAAAGAGGCGCAAAGTGTTCTTGCCAAGCCATTTGTATAGTTTTTTGTTTCCCTTTCAGTGGGGAACAAAATAGTCGCTGTAGTACAAAATTACGAATAGCGCTGCAATCTGTCAAATGTTAAAAACTGTAGTTTCATAGTAGCGTCAACAGAATACGCACTTATTGTAGTAATTGCAGTTAAAGCTGAAGTGCAAAATTGAAAATTTTGAACATTCTTGCGCTACAGAGCATTCGTTAACTTCAGCTACTACTACAACTACTGTATTCTGTTTCAGGCCTTAAACAAAAAGGAGATTTTAGACGCTACTTTTATTCTGAATAAGCTCGCATCTCTTTCAATCCACTGAATACGGTGCGTCAATACGGTCTATCCAATAATACAAGCCTAACCCTTTAAGGGCCAGATAGAAAATATTTTAAAGAAATTTCTTCCATTTAATTTTGTCAACTTAAGGTCATTTGCTGAAATAAATCTTTTCAGAACTTATCATTCTTCTTTCTTTAATTTTAAGATTCCGCACCAAAAGTACTGTTCAGGCCAATTTTGTCTTTAGAAAAATAAAATTTATTATTTTATGACTACTTCGTGTCCAAAGTATAATTACATCGCTTTAAAAATGGGAGCCCTTTTCAGCCAGCCAAACCTTTTGACCGTTACCCAAAGCAAATTATTACTTGTCGAGTGCAGGGTACTGCACCAATCACACAATCATCTTCCCACACCCTGCAACCAAATACCAGAAAAGAACTCACCAAGCCAACTGAGTTAATGTGGTCAACCAGTTGATAAATGTTTGGTTAGCTTGCGGACATGTTGAGGACATTTGAAAAAAGGGAATAAACACACCAACAAACGTAACCAATGCGAAATGTGCAATATGCATAATTGATTTGGAAAAGACAAGAAAAAAGGAACAAATAAAATCTTGACACTTGATAAACGAAGGTATTAAATGTTCCCAAAAAAACCAAAAGAAAGGGATATAATTTTTTTTTTGTTATGGTTTTCGTATTTATGAGCAAAACAAGTGAATACAACGCCTTCTTGTCCAACCAAGTTACATGTCACTCCCTTTTGGAAAACATTCGTCATTAAATTAAAATGTCTAACAACCCCAAATGGGAGTAGAATAGAGAAAAATAAGAACAAAAATGTTAGAAACATGCAGCATTCAACATACAACATGTGCTGCAAATGTCATTTTCTAAGAAGTTTTATGATTTTTTTGGTTTTTTTCTGTATTCTTACACTTTTCTGTAAAGAATGCCAGACCATGGTTTCAGTTAAACTTCTAGCAATTGTCATAAATGCGCTACATATATTTTTTTCCTTTTCTGTCTATGCTGTGTTTTCTTCTTTAAGTTGTTGTCTTAAGATATTTCTAAAACTTTATTGTCTTTTTTTTTGGGTAGTACTTGTATAGTCAGCATCAGCCCATTTCCAAAAATTTTATTGTAGCCCGCATCATCATCGTCATCAGCTTCAGCAACATCATTTGTTCTAAGTTTCAACTATAACCTATTCCACCATGCATTTTGTTGCACTAGCAACAACAATCCTGCAACATCAAATAACCAGAAGGCATTTACCGAAATAAGTACGAAAAAAAACCAAGAAAGAAAGAAGAACTTTTTCCATTTAGCTTTTTGGAAATGTTGTAAATGCCTGCCACCATTTAACATTATCTACTACTGCTACTTGTGTTCTGGGTATTCCAGCTCCTGCTTCTATCATTTTCAACATTTTGCTACCCAATGACTGTTAGCTGCAGCGGCAGCAGTAGGTTTTTTTGTTGCTATTTTTTGTTTTATAAATTTCGGGTGCTTTTCCACCAGTCTTTTGGAAAACATTTCAGTTTTGTCGCGATGATTTATTTCCGACAGCCAACAGTGTTGTGAAGGCAGTTGCAGGCTGCCAGGCAGAAGCAGGCTAACATTCAGGCAGTTGCAGTCATACCATGCAACAACATTTTGCAGCAACAACAACAACGAAATAGTTTTACTTATTTTCTTTGTCCTTGTTAATTTTTTTTTTTTTTTTTTTTGAGAAAAATCTATGGATGTATGAGGAGTATATGAATTCTATAACTTATATTTCAAAACTACACCATTTTAAGTTGGATTTTGCAAGGAACCTCCGGTTACTCCGGGTTTGAAGCTGGGGTTCCACTCAGTCGGGGAAATAAAAACGCTTGTTTGAATTCGGGTTTTATTTCTTTATTTTTTCCTTTGTTTTATTTTTCCTTTAACACACTTTCTATAGTTTGTTTTCGGTTCACACCATGTTTCCGGGGAGCTCCGGACAATGGCAAAGAAGATGTTCCATTGACTCTTCATCCACCTCGTTGCCGCAACCTCTACATGGTTGTGCCTGCCAATTAGCCAGTAATAACCGCAGTAATGTTGTGGACAGTTGCAATGCCCGCCTAGTCGTTTTTTAAATATGATGGGGCAAATTTTCCTGGCTTACCCACAGGTGGTTTCATAAAGCCATCACTGACTGATAAGATGAAACTTGTGTGCAATAAGTTGACTCCTTGCCAGTGAATCATCTTTACCATATGTTGAATCGTTTTGATTCAAAGTGGTGTCTGCATGTGCCAACCTGTCGCCATACAGTTTCCGTTGATGTCCCTGTGTCCGGACACCTACTGAATACCTCGCCATGTTCTCCATAGACATCCGGTATTCTTGGGCAATTCTCGATATGATAAACATATTATCCAGGGATCTGGTGGCCGCCTTGGTATCGGTAACAATGTAAATATCCCTGCCAGATATTTCACCATACCGAATGTGTCTAGCGGTTGTGGAGATGACCATTATTTCGGCCTGAATGACACTGCAATGATCCGGCAGCTTTATAGAAATGCTCCAGTTTAGCTGCTCGGAATATATGCCACAACCGACACTATACAGTGTTTTAGAGCCGTCAGTGAATATCTGATTCGCATTCGCGGGAATTTTTAGGTCACCCCCTCGCGGGGTCCATTAGCCAATTTATCTCAAACAGGGTTTTAGCATTTCCGATATTGTAATCCCTCCACGATCTAGTGGTCCTAAGTCTTACCGCCGTGTTCGCTGCTTGCCTTTTTGCCAAAATATGTGGTGGTTCTCATTATTCTTTAAACCTTAGCTTGATGACTATTTACCTTCACACTTTAGATTCTTTAGATAGTTGGGGGGTAGTGCGCTAACTATTTATTTAAATCAAGATTGCCCTCTCACTAAATAAAAATGCAAAAAAATTAGTTTTTACTATTTTTTACCATTGATTGGTATTTTTTCACTAGCACTGACAAATTAAGTGGTATTGCAAATTTTTTCACTATCACTAACTTTGAATGAATGCATTAAATCTGTACTCAATTCAAACAAATAGTTCAAAATTGTAACTTAATATCAAAAAGCTGTAAAAAAACATAATATCACTAAAATTAAATTTTGTATGTGGATGGTTTTTGATTTTTCTGATGAAATGCATAAGCAAAGGAAATTAAACTTTTAATTCTGTCAATAACGGAATAATTCTTGGCTTTATGGAAACACAAGTTTTGTATTTTAAATTTTGTGCAAAATTTTTAGTCAAATGAGTGATCAACTGATGATTGCTTTTTTTTAAATCAAACTATTTTTTTAACGCTAAATGTTTAAACATTACAATCAATCATGTTTAGCAATCATTTTGAACTAATGCACTACTCCCATCTATGACAAAATCCATGTGTTTTTATAATTTTCTAAATGAAAAAACAAAAAAATTTAATTTTATTAATAATTTTCACACTTTCCTACATTTTTCTTTTTTGAAAAGCTTGTTATAAACTCCACTTTACGAATACAAAATAAAAAAATTTCAAAAAATGATTATCGGTTGCTAAAAATTTGCACGTATAATAAAAATGTTGCTAGAAACATTTCGCATGTTTTTCGTAATATAAATAGAGTACAACTCTATCAAAATTTTTTCGTTTTAATTTCACAGAAATTATTTTTATACTGAGTTTGGAAACATTTCGCACGAAATACTGAACAGAGTACCAGGCTTATAGCGATGACGATGAGAAGATAAGAGCCGTGCACTGGCAAGACAAAGAGTAGCCATAAAAAGGTATTTTAACTTGGTGGATCGAAATTTTTTGTAAATGATTATCTATTTTAAATTGATCACCAAGTAAAAATACCATTTGGTATAATTATTGTTTTACAATTGACTGCCAGCCCTCTTCCGCGGCGGTACGGGTAAAACGGCAAAGATTTCTTAGGAGATAGTGTGTGTGTCCGTGAATTCAATCCCCCGTTTAGTCAAGAATGGAAAATTATGAATACATTTGAATTCATTTCATGTTGTAAACTTCCTTTCATAATAAAAATAATTTATTAAAAATTAAATTTTATCCACTTCAGCCTGGTTAAAATATAAAAAATTTTAAATTTTTCAAAAGGAAATGGTGTACAACAATTGTACTTTATTCTATTTATTTAGTTTTCCTTAATAATTTTTTTTCCTTTAATTTCTTTCATACTTTGCAATTGCTGTTGTCTTTTATTTTTCTGTAATTTCTGGGTGAAATTATGAGTATTTTGTTGAAAGTGCTGCTGCTATTGCTGTTGCCGCACTAACATTAACGGTAAGTTATGTTTTGCAACTGACATTTCTATAAAATATCTCAAAACATTATAAAATGATGGCAACAGAAGACGAAGAAGTATAAATGTATGAATGTTTGTAGTATAAGTTTTAACATTCTAACATCCGTTGAAATGAATGTTCATATAAATGTGAGTAAATGTATAAAATTCCATCCACAAATGAAGAAATTGTTGTGTCAAAAGTTTAGCTTTTTATAATTTTTTTTTTTAGCTTGAAAAAACTGTCTTAATTGAATTATATGCCAGATTAAAGGAAAATGGTTTGGTTTTTGTTAAGGCCAAATTGGCAGACAGGATAGCACTTATTAATGAACCAACTTTATGTGTTCGTATCTTAAATGTCCGATCTGTTTATAATGACATTGTTTCAAAAAAAAAGTTATTAAGTTGTTATGTATAAGTTTACTTAGAGAGGCCAAATTATTTATATAGTTTTAAGGATCGTAGTTCCCTCTGACATTCTACATTAATTTAAAAGCACATTCAAGTAAATGCCAGATAACATTTATGTTATTTGTCTCTTTGAAAATCTGATCATCTAGAAAATGTAAGATCCGTTTAGTACATATTGTGCCATACATTTATGGGTCTATAATTCAGGCTTGACCCACTCGGATGTTGCATGTATGACTTTTTTGTCCATAAAACCCATACAAGAGGATGAATTAAATTAATCTTATCGCCCCTAGAGGGATACATTATATGATCGACCTCAATTAGTTTTTTGTCCATAACATTTTTTCAAAACATTCTTGCCCTTTACCTCCACCCCTTAGGGGAGCTCCCATACAAATATGACGTTTTATTAAATTCTTTATTTCATCTATTGGCAGTATAAAAAAAAAAGTTGTAAACAGATTTTAAACATTTATGGCTTGCACCGCCTCTGATAAAATCACAGACTGCCGACTGTTCGGCAAACGGAAAAAGATTATTTTCTAACGTAACCAATTACTTTTCTTAAAACAAGAAAATCCAAAAATAATTTCATGATTTTAACTTATTTTGTTCGTATTTAGTAAAATTTACTTAAATAAAAAAAGGTTTTCTCATGATCAAAAATTTTTAGTTTTTGGCATGTGATTAAAAATTTCTTAAAACAAGAAATTTAAAATTTACTAGTTTTTATTAAAAATAAGAATGATACTACTGAGTTCAAGCTGCATTTATTTAATATTGGTCTGGATTTCTTGGTTCTTATAAAGTGCAATGTATGTAAAACGGATTTTCAAAATTCCGGTCCTTGAAGTTTTTGAATTTCTTAAAAACCCATTTTACATACATTCCCCGAACTTTTCGTCTTAGAAGATCCCTAGTAAAATGCAGAAAATAATCGTGGAACAATTTACATCTCTAAAGTGCCGTTAAAAAAAGTACGTTGTAGTCCATATTTGGGCCTATCACCTACAGACCCTCTTTCTACGAAATCATTCACTACACGATAAATAGTGCGTTTTGTTGGAACGTTCTTTCTCCCAAAACAAAGTAGTATAAAACAAACCATAAAATTAATTAAAATTCCTTAAAAATAAAAGGAGTGGCAAAAATTCGGTATAAATTGCTAAATTAGCGGAAATTCCCAAAAATTTGGTAACAGCGGTATGTCGCAAAGCTTAATATTTTTTAAGAATCCTAAAAGCTTTAAAGAAGCAGAAAACTTAAATCGCGAACATTGCTAAAATTAGCGAGCAATTGCTAAATTGGAAATAAACCCTAAAATGAAATCGCTTAATCGGTAAAAAAAAGAAAATGTCGGAAAATAACATAATAAGTAGGGTGATCGATCGAATAGTATTCGACCGGTTTTAACCGGTTATTGAAGTTTTGCCCAAGTCGAATATTTTAAAATGTCTATTTTTCGAATATCGAATAAGCCGGCTTTTTAAGTAAAATAAACCGGTTATTTTAGTAATGTGTAATTTATATACGTTTTCCTTACTTTTGTTATAAATTTAAATATTTTTCTAATTGAATATTTGACAAAGTAAAACTTTTTATAAAAAATGTCAAAACAAAATGTAACAAAAGTCAAAAAATCATTATGAGCAATGTAATACAATACAGCTAAGGCATTTAGCTTGTGATAATATCGAACTGATTTAAAAGACAATGATGCTTAAACGGCCCTAAAATGATAACTTCCAAAGGTTCATCAACGTCACGACTTATTAATCACTTTTAATTAGTCTACAAGCTTGACATAAATATACGCCAAGTAAAACTTGACTCTGATCCGAGTAGTTTTTAAGAGACTGCAAATAATACTTTACTTAACTATGCTGCCAATAATGAATGAAAAACTCTTAAGTAGTTCTAGCATATCTTCATGCTTAAAACTACACCATACCGGCGAAATTAACGAATGGAAAAATTCTTCAGTTTTATTTATTAAATTACCAACTTAAAACAAAATTGAAAGAATCAAACAATCTCATGGAAGGGCTTAAATTGTGATCGACGAATTGACAGATATTTCATAAAAAACATGTTCATATTACTAATGTTTATATAATGCTGAAACAAAAAAAATTTAAACATATAATACTGGATAAAAGGTTTGGTTTGCAACTTTTCAAAAATATGGTTGAAGTCTCCTGATTCATATAGATAGATATGCTTAACCACCAACAAATTAAAACTTATTAAAAATAAATTTTTCAGAATATCTGAAACAATTAATTTAATGAATTCCTATAATTTTTTGAAACCAAAGTTTTTCTAAAATTCTAAAGCTATCTTTGTATGTTCACTAGGGATATAACCAAATATTTGGCATAGTACCACGGACTGGACAAGAATGTTTTAGTAATGTAAACACCTGTCTTCAGTCGTTTTGCGAAATAAACCTCTCGCAGGGAAGCAAATTTCTAAAACGTTCCAAGAAATTTTGAACCGCTATGAGTTGTAAACCGTAGAAAAATTTGTAAATCTACAGCAGTGGATAAATTCTAAAATAGCAAGCGTGAACTTTTTTAACAATCCGAAAAAATTATCATAGTTTTAATTAATAAGTTTTAATGTTCTGCACGACTATACTATGCCGTTTTTGATATTCGCAAAAAGTGTGAAAAAGTTCTGGCCCTAATGTTCACACATATTATATATTTAATGTCCTACACGTAACCACTCGTTTTCTTTAAGAATTTGTTTGCTTTTGAAAAACGTTTGGCTAGAGCAAACATTATTTAACAGTTTCTAAATTACATTATACAATCATCATCTTAGAAATAAAGAATAGTAAATAAATAGAAATTGTTAAAAAAAAGCTTAAGTTTAATCAATTTACTGGTCACGTTTTTTTTTGGATTTTATCGTCAAATATTTGTTAGGTCTGAACATACCTTAAGTCATATCTATGTATTTTGTTGGTTCCTTACCTTCGTGAATTGTTTTCTTTTTATTCTAATTAACTTTTTATTGCAAAAACTTTTTTTGATTTTTGTATTTTTATGTATTCGAATTAATTTATAAAATGCTTAACCGAAAACCGGTTTTTTTAAAATAGCAACTATTCGGAATATTCGAAAACCGGTTATTGAAAAAAGTCGAATAATCAATCACCCTAATAATAAGCATTTAAAAATGAGATATAATGATGAAGAACAAACTTTTTGGCAGATGTTAAAAACAGGAAAGGGCATTCCATTAAAAAAGTTAAGTTTTTTGAGCACTTCCAACCTGAAATTATTATTTTTGGTTTGTTTATAAACAAGTTGGTTTATATTATTTTCTTTAAAATGGTAAATACTGCTTACAAAAAACTTGAACCTTTTTTAAGTATAATGCCCTTTTTTATGGAAAATTATTTATTTACCTCTAGTGAATGGTATTAACATATCTTTCTGTTCTTTTCACACCATTTATAATTCGGCATAGCCGAATAAAGCAAACTTGCTTGTTTTCTTTCCACCTGCATACACACACAAATTTTCGTATTTATGCTCAGTGTTGCCAATTCATAAAGTCGTTTAGGGGCTGGGGGCTCCGAAGACACTATCGTATATGTGGATATCCAAGCGACTTTTATGGCGCTGGCGTGCTGTTTTGTAAATTCCAAGCTAGTGGATGATTGTACGAGAGCTCTAAAGAAAATCTTAGGGGAGTATGTAGTAAGGCTATGCTGGACACCGGGTCACTGCAACATCACCGGTAACGAAACGATCTATGAATTGGCGAGAGGGAGTTCGATAATAGGCTTCAATTTAGGAAAGTTTAGGGAATGGGTTATAAACGGGACTAATTGAGTCTGGAGAAATAGAACGGGTATAAGAGTAGTGCAAGGTCTATGATAAAACCTTGAATGGTATTGTCAAGGGCCACTGCATAAAAGCAGGATGGCGGTGGTTATCGGATCTGACTCGTCGGTAACAAAGGAGATAGAGATGGTTGATTAAGTTATGTGTCACTGTCTTAGGCTACAGAACAGTAAGCTGAGATAGCTAAGTAGGAGATTCATGGACTCATCGGGAGATGTCTCGGGTTGTGTGCTCAAGAATCTAACGGGATTCGCAATGGGCTTGACCCTTGGCTGTATAACAGGTGGCTAGAGACTGAGTCTATGCAGGATTATTGTGTTTAGTAGGATTCTTTCCACTATTTCTTAGGCTTTCACTCTTTATTTTCTTCTTTTTCTTCTTTTATTACCTAAGGCATTAAAGTGGAGCACACTGGTCTCTGGGTGAGGTTGAAAATACTGACTTCGTGCCCATCTTTATACCTATAATAACCTAGTGGCTATATTTATTTTTAGTAATTCGTCCTTGCGCTGGTTCGGTTGGCAATTTATTTGCCCTAATTTGAGGTGGCTTAGAGATTTTATTGTGCTGATTTAAGAAGGATAAATTCATTTAAGAATCTTAAGTTTAAACTTATGATTATAATATTTTCCAAGTGACACAAAATGCCGTAGAAAAGAGTGATAATTCAAATTCGTATGAACACATTCCGTGTTTTTTTTTAACTCAACTAAAGAGGTGTTTTTTTGCATAACGGCCATTTTTTTCAAAAAAAAATCTTTAAAACAACTTTCTGAAGTAAAATAATGAAAAATTTTCCAGAAGATTTAAAGCTACACCGAAATTAAAATTAAAAAAAAAAAATTAATGCTTTAGCATCATTCAGATAAATTTGGTCTTCCATAAGAGAATCATATTAAATGTATCTATGATTTATAGGGTCAAAAGTGTCATCAACGAATAAACGACGAACGTATGTACGTACGACCGACCAAATGAATAAGCCAAACTCCAACATCACCAAGAACAGCCACTCTACCAAGCAACAACAAGCATTAAATTGAAAGGAAAATATGCAGAAGAGAAATGTGATGCCTGAAACAACGAAAATGAGATGAAATTTCCAATAATTTACGATGAATTTATAAACGAGTGTGAATTATGACAATAATGAACGACACAAAATGCATAAAGTGTAAAAATGAAGTGAATGTTGAATACGAGAAACAAAAAAAAAACGGATGAAAAACTAAAAGGACATGGACATGAAAAACTGAAAGGACAATCACTATTTAAAAATTATGCGCATAAATGCATGTGTGTTGGCTTGGTTTGGGTTGGTGTATTGCATCAGTAGTATGCAGCTCTACAAAAAGTACATGCATCAAAATGCATTTATGGCATAAATTTTCAGTGCATCGAAAAACAAATGTACAAATGCATCATGCATCTGCATGTTGTAGACCAAAATTAAAAAAAAAAAAAAACATCGAAAAAATGATTTTAAATTAAAACAACAAAATAAATGCAATTGGAAATGTTCATAAAATGCGACAGCCATTACGAGGGCTTTATTTCATTATCGAAATTTTGCACAATTTGCAATGATTGTTGTTTCGTTTCATGTTTTTATTGTTGCTGCACTTTTCATCTGATTTTTTTTTGAGCCATATGAAAAACGATAAATTTGCTGATGTTTTTGTTGTTGTGGCATTCTGTGAGCCATTTTATCCAGTCGTAACCAGAGATTCAGATTCGTTTTAGTGATGATGCACTTCATTTTTACGCACAATTTTTAATAGTGGCAGTCAGTAGTATTCATTCGCTTCAGCACCAAATAAGAGGGACATTGAAGGGTATTAACAGTCATTATTCAATGATATCGCACTCAAGCAGATAGAAGCAATGCATATTACCTAATAATAGAGGGTACACTGAGAAAAAAAAGATGGAAGCCAGGTTAATGATTGAGACATACATTCCGAACGCCTGCAGACGATGTAACAAGGCAAGCCGTCGAGTTAGCCCCCCCCCCCCCCAAGGCTCCAGGTAGGCCTGCCAACCAGTCTTACCATAAGCAAAATTCAAAATTACATTTGAGAGCAAAATTACGTGATGTAAATGAAATTACACCTGATAAAAAAATTAACTTTTTATTTAATAAAAAACATTTACAAAAAAAATTAACGCAGATCTACATTATTCTTCCTAAAGGGACCGATGTTGAATATGAACCACACCTAAACGTCACAGTTTTTCTGCATTTCATTTGACATTTCTCAATTCCAGACTAATTCGATTTGAACCATGGAAAGATACACAATCGAGCAACGCGTTAAAGTTATTCAGGCTTATTATGAAAATGGGCGGTCAAATTAAAATGCATATCGTACACTTCCTGATGTGTTCGGTCAATTTAATCGTCCAAATGTGCCTACAATTGGAAAATTCGTGCAAAAATTTGAGCAAACCGGGTCTGCAGGATACACCTGTGTGAAAACACCTGTGTGAAAACACCTGTGTATGCTCGTACATCTCGTACTGCGGAAAATATTGGTTCTGTTCGCGATAGTGTGGCTGCAGAGCCGTCCACATCAACTCGTCGTCGTGCCTAACAGTTGAACCTCTGATGGTTGAGCAGTTTGATATCATGATCATATGGGTCCCAATGCACATGTATAAACTGGGGAACTTTAGGGTGGATGGGCTTGCTAGACTACCTTAAGGATACCACTAGATTTGAAAGGCGTTGGGGGTACCTCTACTCTTCTGCAAACTCGAATTTTGGCGTTTGACTATCGATATAGGTAATGCATGAAGGGCCGCGATTACTAGATGAAGGACCGCCAGACTAAGGTGGCCACTAAGGATGACGGTCGCGCCATTATTCTACTATCGATGAGTAAAAGGGCCGAAAATAAGCAGGAGGAGGACAAAGAACACCTTCTTTGTCACTGTTCTGTCCCGGCGAGAAGGCGACTGGATAAAATGGGATTCGCCATTCGTGACGAATTGTATGATATCTATGGCGTTGAGCAGGAGTTCCATTTTAACTTCCTTAGAAGTTCGGGTTGGTTCTATGGTGGGGTTTCTGTCTAGTGGAACTCCATGGTATCGCAATAATTCGTTGGGTCCTAAGTGTGTCAGACAACTAATGACAGCCATTTCTATCTAAACCAACCCAGTGCTTTTTAAATTTATTAGACTAAAATCTTCTAATACCGACTAATCTCCTCGCAACGTCAGTTGGCAGATCAGTTAAAGATTCTTAAAGCGCTCAATTAATTCGATGTCTCCGGGCTTCAAATTCAACCTTAAAGCTTATCCGAATTTTCGTTGATCTTAAACACTCATTCTTTTGTTTGCATTTTGATGTATACATCAAACGTGCAAAGTTATGGCAAAAACCTAAACTGGTCCTTTGGCAAGGCAGTATATAAATTAGAAGAATTTAGTGTAAGTTGCTCTAGTTTTGTCGAAATGTTTTATTTATTTTAGGCGAATGTATCGAAATTAGTTAAGACAATAATTAGTTTCCAACTGGGGATCCGTAATAACGCATGTTTATACTTTAGAAGTATTGCTGGAAACCCTGACTTAGCATAACGGCATAACTCAAAAATTGCAATCATTTAGTCAGTTGCTTGTCAGACTTGTAAAATTAAAAACTTCAAAAAATGAAAAACATTGCAATAAAAAGTTTTAGTACTTATTAAAACTCTCTAAAGCTGTATGTGCTTTAAATCGGAGATGATAAGCAATTTGCTCTTCTGGTTGTTTGATTTTATTTAAAAATTTCAAGATTCTTTTCTTTAAGTGTGATTTAAACACAAAAATTTTCGAACTGAACAGCATCATTATTTGAAAATAAAATTGATTGTTGCCTCCATAGATATCCGTGCAGATGGCAAACAATCACTACGTGGACAAAACAAAAAATAAAATATAGAAGAGATATTGGTGAAAATTCTATAAAATTAAGTGGAAATTGGTGGGTGTGTCTGTAATTGATGCAACTCAATTGTCCATATACTCGTATTTATTGTATAATGGATGCCATATCGTAATACTGCAGCGGCAGCAGCTACTAATACTGTGACAGCAACTTGTTTTGTTACAGCCGATAAAAGGAATTTAATCATTGAATTTTGAATTATTATGGAGAAAGTCAAATAACGTAAAATAACGAAATGAACTTCTTGTTGAAATTGCACCGTAACTACTGTTTGGTATATCATTTAAATTTGCTCTTAATTAACAGACCAACTTAAATCAGCGCGTCAAGCATAACGTTGCCAAGCACGTATTTTTAATGCTGAGATGACATACAAACTGAAATAAGAGCGCCAACGATGTGATGAACAGTAATGCTAACTTGTCTTGCTAAATAAAACCCAAAAAAAATAATCAGAAATTAGAAAGACTTAAAAATAGCTTGATTGCCATTACTTTTTAACAATAGCAGCCACTACTTAACTCCCTTTCCAAATCAGATTTTCAAATTCCAAAGCGTTCAAGTCGCGCTATTTGGGTTTGATTCAAACATTTCGTATGATCATAAGAATTTTTAATAGATAAAAAATGCATGCATGACGCGCTGATTTAGGTTCGGCTGTAAAAAAATTTGTCCAGAAAATTCAAAAATAAGAATTTTTATACGGAAAATTTGTGTTTTCTCGTATCTCTGACAAGAAATTAATACAAGAAATTCAATTGCGGTAAATTAAAAGCTGCATTTAACATCTACACAGGTAGGCATTCAAAACTTTATTTCGAAGGTACCTCAATCGTAGTGAAAATAGTGTTAAGAAAATTGGTTTCAACGCATGCAAAAGTGATCATAATGGAGAAAACTTCGAAAAACCAAACAGTAATTTTCGATAATAAAAAAAAGATCGATCAATTTAAAAAACAGAACATTAAAAAACAACTTTTAAGATTTTTATTTAATACGATTTTATTCGTATGTATAGTAAATATTAATTATTATGCTGACAGAAAGAAAGATAGAGTTTTGTCAACTGTTTTACACTGGCAGATTTAACCAGTGTCGAAAATAAACACTTAATATTGCTTCCTGTTTGTTATCTTTCAAACACAAAGTAATACTGTTCTTATCCAACTCAACAAAAATAAGAGAACATTTAACTCCGTTCGGTTTTCATAATAAACCACCAACTTCATTGTGTTCGGTTCAGCTCATTAATGTGTGTTCGTTTCTGTTGAGCGTAGCGCCTGTTTGGCTGGTTAAAAAAACCAAAATTTTTTACAAGAACAGCATACGAAAAAAAACAAAACCCTAAAATACACACACAAGCTGTTCGTGCTGCGGTTGTTGCTTTTTTGTTTTGTTTGTTTATTTCTTTATCGATGTAGAAAAAGGAACATTAAAGAACAATAAAATATAATGTTTGTCTACAGTATCACTACAAGTGTTCTGTTTTTATTTAACGAAGAACAGAACACTATATAATTTCGGCTCTTATTATTATTAATCTTGAAAATAGTTACGAAAGGTATTAAGGGTTGTATTCGTTAACGCATTCGCTATAAAATAGATATCGTTTCTGGGTATGTGAGCCGAGCGCTAAATAATGTTCTGTTTACTTTCGAACACAGGATTCCACACTACAGCTTTTGGTGTTATTTTTCAACAGCAGCGTAGGAAATAAAAATTTTAATCATTTTGTTGTTGCTGCGTAGTAAATGTTAGTACGTTAACGGCATTAATGTGATAAACAAGGTCTACAAGGGTACTTTACTATCAAGATTGTTTTAAAGTTTCTTTACAGTCGAAGAAGAAAAAAGAATTTTTAGAACAAACTAAAGCTTCCGTTGCTGAAAAAACAAAACTGCTTTGTACAAAGAAGTCACGATTTCTCCTTATGAACATACTCTTTTACCACCTGACTATTCTTGTTATATGTGGCATGTTGTCATACTGAAATAATGATGTTGCTGCTGTTGTTTTTGTTTTTTTTTTGTTCGTACAGTCATACGTTTATATCCTTAATTATGATTATTGTTATTTTTCGCTCGAAATGTCGCATTTACTGTCGTTGTTGCTGATGTGAATGGTATTGCTGGTGTTGTTGCTGTTGTCGGTGCTGATGTGTTCGTAGCATCAGCCCATTTACTACAGCACAAAATAGCAACAACACCATCATCTCTTGCTTACTATACATTATATTGACTGCAGCTCGTTATGTTGCCATAAATTTTACAGTTTGACGTCGCATTAAAATGTTGTTGGATGGAATTGATGTTGCTGGTATTGTTGTAGTCGTACTTTTCATTGGCGACCATTCGCTTATGCAATACAAACATACACACATACATTTGTATAGACGTATATGTATGTTGTTCATTTATTTTTTTGTTGTTACGTGCAAAATATTACCACCGTATTGCATTGTTGTGCATTATTTTATTATTATTTTGCAGTTGTTGTATTATTATTTTTTTTCTCGCTGTTATGACACTTAAATGTCGCTATCATTTGATGTTTACCATTTCAGTTTTCCATCTTTTGTTTTCTGTTCTTTTTTTTTTTTTTTGTCCACTGCATACTTTTGGGCGTTCATACATTACCATCAGCCTTGTCAATGCTGCCCCCGTCATCATTATCCATGTAAAGAATGGTTGTGTAATTGTACATTCGTTTATTTTTGTTGTTTTGTGTGCGTGTGTGTGTGTGTGTTTTTTTTTTGTTTTTACTGGCCAGTGCATTCTTTTTTTTTAGTGAAAATTTCGATATTTACAACTCACTTCACACTCAT
Organism: Pollenia labialis; assembly: GCA_949318255.1. NCBI lineage: Eukaryota > Metazoa > Arthropoda > Insecta > Diptera > Polleniidae > Pollenia > Pollenia labialis. The sequence continues at coordinate 22,597,467 of OX439141.1, forward strand.
GCGTTGCTCAATTATCTGCAGCTACATAAATCGTTTTGAAATCCATTCACATTTAATTTTTATACTTTTTTGTTGGTTGTCCACGTTACATTAAGTTTATAGTCCTATTTGTATATTGTTTTAAGTTTTTTTCTTTAATAATGAAGAACTGTTCGTAATTTCGGGCGCATTATTCAGGAGTATATTTTATAAAGAGTTTACAAATTTCTGTTAATTTAAAGTAATTTCTTGTAAATGTTTAAAATATTTGTAAGCTAGAGAAAACTATTGGAGGTGATGTCATTCAAGTCTGGACTTGTTGATATACATTATGTATATAAAAAAGTTATTCTAGAGTTAACTACAACAAAAAACCAAGTTTTTACAGCTAAAGAAAAAAGCTTCGTTGCAGGAATAAAACCATTTCATCGACCTCTTTTCATTACTTGTACTTAGCTGTTCATTGCAGTAACAAAATTTTATTAATACTACCAAACTTTCATAATGTGAATTGTCTAATATTTAGTAGTATCATTAATGAAGCAAAAAAGCTTTGAGGTAAGATCCGTACAATAGATTTTCCAGTAAAGTGTTATTGCACTTATATGATTGAGCAACAATTTTTTACAGACCACTGTTTTCTGCTGCTAATAAAAGAGGGCTGGCCACTCCTATTTTATTGCCTATTATTAAAGGCCTTTAAGTGGGTAAAAAGGGAAATTTGGTGTACTGTGGAATCAACCTTAAAGTGCGTAAAAAGGGAAATTTGTAGTGCTCTTTTATCAACAGCATTCCAACTGAAAACTTTAAAGGTTTATTTATTTTTATGTTTATGTAGTAACTATGAACATGGTCTTAGTTTTACATTTACGTTTAGCTTTGTTCACAATCAGAGCAATAATTTTGTTTTTTCTTCCCAAAGTATTTCATATATTTTCCTTTCTTGTTTCGAACAAAAATTTAACTAAAATTTTTTTTAAAAATGTAACTAAAGTTGAGTCAACTAGAACTTCAGCAACAATAGCTCTGTTCCACATGCATAACGAAACAGTCCGAACTTGCACAAAGTTCCCCAAAAGCGTTCCACATAACAATTTTTGTGCAATAAAGAGAGTAATTGAGAGAGTAATTTTTTTCATTTCCTGTACAAATTTGCACGAACTTTTTCTTTGGGTAAGTTCGGACAAGAAAAAACAATCAGCTGTATTTGTTTACATATGAAACTGATAAATAATTCAGGAAATTTACAAGTAAAAGGAAAAGTTTGGTTTTAATTAAAAAACATATTAAAAAGCAAAATTAAAGGTTTTTGTGAAAAATGAAAGTGGTTAAAACGTTATTGCATACATATTTCCCTTAATCTTTAATATAAAAAAAACAAAATATAAAAATTACAATGATGCAAATGTTTTAGTTTTATAATGTTATGACTTTTAAGCGTCTTAAATCACTTAAATAGATCTTAATTTAAAAAGTAAGCAACATTAGTATTTAAAGATGTTCAAAAATGGTTTTTTGCGTTCCAGCTATTTTGGGTAGTTTCGGCAAATTTAGAGAGTAATTTTCATTTTACTCTCATTAGTCCGAACTTGCCCGAGATCTTGTGGAACACACCTAATTTGTATGAAATTTTTCTGACGTTTAAAATAATTTTATTTAGTTTTGAAAGAAAATTTCAACATAATTTTGTAAAAAATAATTATAAATGCATAATATTGTTGTGGCTAAAATTTGCAAACGGGTTTTCAATGCAAAAATGCAAAAGCTTAAAGCTTCGTTCACAATCAGAACAACAATTTCGTTTTTTCTTCCCAAAGTATTTCATATAGTTTCCTTTCTTTTTTCGAACAAAAATGTAACTAAATGTTTTTTTTTTTAAAGTTGAGTCTACTTCTATTTCAGCAACAATTTGTATGAAATTGAAAATGACGTTTATAATAATTTTGTATAATTTTGAGTGAAAATTTTAACAAAATGTTCTAAAAAAATAATAATAAATGCATAATATTGCATAATTTGCAAACGGTTTCTTTTAATGCAAAATGTGTGTGGTTGCGAAAAAAAATTGTTGCTCTATTACGAACACCAAGTAAAAATGTTTCTGTGATTGTACACGAAGCTTTAAAGTGGCGAAACTGTATAAAAATTGGAACTTTTTGTAATCAAGGCTTTTTAAAAGTACCCAGTAAAAACCTCGTTTACAAAATTGTTGAGTAATCAGAGAAATAATAAAAGCAGTACCTACAATTCTAGTGAAGGAACCAATGAATTTTACAAGGAATTTCCCAAAGTCGACGCATTCAAATGTTACTTATTATTTTTTTTAGCTACATACAACCAGAAAAAAAGAAATTATAGAGGTAGTTAAAGTCAAAAGCTACTAAATAATGAGTGAAAGAAACTATTCGTTTTGAAAAAGTAAGCGAAGTTTTTTCAGGGTAATTTCGCGCTAACTTATAACCTTGCATAAATGAAGTAAATAAATAAAGTACATTTGAGTGCAAAATGGGTAAAAAAAGGGATTTTATTACCTGTTGTAATAAACGGTATAAAGATTTAAGATATTTCTTTATTAGCTTAAAATACCATAAAAAATAGGGCTCAAGTGCAAATCATTATTAATGTACATTATATAAGATTAACCTTATTCAAAAAAGGGATAAAAAGGGCAAAATTAAATTTTAAATATAAAAACGGATTTACTTTTATAAAAAACATTACCAAGAGCGTAAAACTGAAAAAAATTATTTAATTGAACAGACCAAAAATGGGTTCTTTTTGTAAATACGATTTTCATGCACAAAAAATCCAAAATATGCTTCAAAAAAAAAATATGCACTACAAACTTACTAAATATTATAAAATAGAATGTAAATAAAAACTACTGAAAAAAAAAAAAATTATTTTTTGTTCAAATAAATAAATGCCAATGCATATTGAAAAAATTATGTTTCAGAACCCACTTTGATTTCAGATCAGATTAAAAATATTTTTATTTTTTGAATTCCTTAATTTTTTTCAAAATGTTTTGGATTCATGTATTTTTAATTTGTCGGACTATTCTTTCTATCACATTGTTAATTTTATTTTCTGCAACGTAAATTTATTTGACTGGAGTATTAAGTTAACTTAATCCCTCCTAACTAGTTATTGATTTACCAATATATCCGTAGTTGAAATGTACAATATTATTTTAATATAATATTTCGTTTCCTTTTTGGAAAAACTTTTTTAAATTATTAAAAATTTCAATTTCGTGCTTAATTCCCAATTTTTATTTTTGATAAAAACACTGAAAATTATTGTTGATGGGATAAGCTATTCCTATGCGCATTTAACTGGCTGTTTAGGCCAGATCATCAGGAAAGCTCTTTTCAAAAACTTTAGAAAAGCTAAAGATATTTGATTTGCAAATAGAACTGTAGAGTAAATGAGAATTACAAACACTTAAGTTTTATTTGCAACGATATCAAAGTTTAAACAAAATACCAACAATAAACAGTGAGTTTATCTTTTCTTACATTTCGCACTAAAATTGGTTGGAATTGGAGCGGATTAAGAAAAAAATTTGTTTAACATTTGTTTTGGTTTTTTTTTTAAATGTCTTTATTTTTTCTTGTGCAGGAAAAAATTTTTTAGTATTATGTATATGGAAAGAAATCATAGTTGCATCACTAAGTACCACAAGATTTTGTGTAGACTTCGTCAAAATCTAGTCACTAGGTAGATTTCGTTTTGTATGGAAAGTCTCGTCAAAACAACTAGATTTGGCTTGAAATCTCGTCAGTACTAGATTTCGTTGTTGTGTAAACGGACCGCAGAATTTAATTTCATTGGCTATAAGTCAAATTTTTGTTATTGCCGAATTCCACAATTTTATTTTAGAAAAATGTGATTTTTGCAAATTTTGTCAGAAAGAAATTATTTTTACTTTTAAAGATAATTTGATTAAATTTTGTAAAAGGTTTAAATTTTCTGAAAAACGAAGTCTATTAAAAATTAAGCGAATCGGGCAATAATTGCACAAGACACCCATAGAAACTTCTTTCCTGAATAGTCATTGCAATATTATGGGCCTGGCACACCACAATTGAATTTAGATTTAAAATTCATTCGTTGTACCGAATATAATCTAGTTAACAACATCTATGGGATTATTTTTGCCCAACATCATTCAACATTCATTCTTGACTGGCCTGAGATTCGAACCCAGGCGGCTGGTTACCCTGACATGTTTCGATCGCTACCACTCGATCTCCTCAGAGGTTCGAATCTCAGGTCTGTCAAGAATGAACGATTATCAATAACAATTTTAATTAATTTTCATGTTGTAAAATTCCTTTCTTCATAAAAATAATTTAATGAAAATTAAATTTGATGAATTTAAGCCTGATTAAAAATATTGAAAATTTGGATTAAAAACCATAAATAGTTCAACAAAATTATTACAAAACTAATTATTCTAAAATATCTGTTTAAGTTCAAAAGCTATAGACTTTTGGCCAATGAAAAACGATTCTGATCCACTGTGCGGCCATAAAATTATTGCTTCGACAGAAATATACATGTATCCAGGATAATAATTTTAAAATTTTTTTTTTTTCATTATTTATTTATTGAATCTTCTTATATTAAATATAAACTAACAATAATTAATCAAATCTTATCATAATACTTTTTTTTATACCCTGTCAGTGCCAGACAAAAATATAGAGGTGTTTATCGCTCATCTAATTGGATAAGTGCTGCAGTGTCTCTTCTTCTTAAGCGAGTGTGGCCGCTATCATTTAAAATATTTCGAGCTAGTGGGTTCGGATGCAATTTCGTAAACATAGTTTTAACTAACGGAACATTTAAATCCTTGTGAATATTTGTGTTTTAAACATACCAAGGGGCGGCTGTGATTATTCGAAGAAGTTTATTTTAGCGCCTTTGATTTTTTTCGATATTAGAGGCCGAGGCAGTGCCTCATAGTTGAATACCATAGCACCAGATTGGCTTTAAGATGGAGTTGTAAAGTAAGTAGAAGTTTGCAGTCGAGTCGAAGGACAGAGTGTCTTCAAATAAGCCAGTGAATTTGGATGGCTTTTAGTTTCATTTGAGTTAATTTTGCCTCTATATGGCTTTTCCGCGTTAAACGGCTATCTTAATGTATACCGAGATATTTTACATGCGATTTTTGTGGTTATTTGATTATTGATTTTAATAGGGGGGGGGGGGGGAGGGGAATGATTCCCGACGCAAGGTTATATGTTTGCATTTTTGCTCATTTGTTTTAACCATATTTCTAGTTGATATACATATATGATCCTGTAAGTAACGTGCTGCTTCATGAAGGTTTTCGTGCACGCTTAGATAAGCTGTATCGCCCGCAAATGTTGAAGTTTTGGTGTAGTTGTTTATTTGCATATCCGAAGTATAAATTAAGTATAATAGAGGGCCCAGAATGCTGCCTTGTGGGTCTCCAGCGCCAATTAGCTGAGGTGATCTTAAGAAGTTTCCGACTAAGGGCTAATAAATCCGAGCAAGTTAAACTCTTTTTTTGGTTTAAAATGTGTTTAAACCAACAAATCTTTAAATCCGTAAACATATAAACCATTTTTAAACGCATAAAATTGGGCGTTTAAACTACCAATACAAACCATATGAATTTGCCAACATTTATCGTAGTGCTGCCACATGTTATTTTTTAAGCTACATATAATACATGCGACACTGATTTACAGCTGTTGAGTTTAAACTACATATAAATTTAAGTTTAGTTCAACTAAACCAGCATTTAAACGTTCACTGATTTTTTAGCCATAAGTAGCACAGCTTGTTAGTGTTTTCTGGTAAATTTTGCTTCAATTTATGTAATAAGCCTTCATGTCAGACTTTATCAAAAGCTTGAGAAACATCAATAATTTTAAGAAGAAGCAATAAAACTTTTTTTTGATAAAAAAAAGAAATTAACAATTGGCCATAAGGTCGCAAAACTCATATGAATGAATAGATAAATAAATATAATACGGATAGTGCTTTTATGATGTAACTTTAAGCTGTATCAAATTAACAACTAATGAATAAACTTCGAACGAAAGTGAATTGGTTTTTAAGTAGCATGACAATATGTAGCTGTTAGGGCCACAATTATGAAATCTTGCATATTCTTATGCAAAATTTAACGTTGATTTTTCAATCGTTCTAAAAAAAATGCAAACTTCATAAAACTTACATAAACTTGTAAAGAAATTTTTTAAAACATTTCTGGACAAAAGGTTCGTCGATCCAGAAAAAAAATTAATGAATTTAAAATGCAAAATAATGACAAGTACATACGTCTTGTTAAAGCTACATTCAATGTTTTGTAGTTTTTCTCTTTTCCAACACGCAAACTACTAAATTGCATGTTCGATTTGTCAATAACAACAATAACAACAACAACAACAACTACAATGAGAAGTAAATGTCAAATTGTAATAAAAATTCAAAGTTGAAATAAAAATATATTCTTGAATACATCTGACTACATTTTTTTTAAATAAATATCTAAAAACAAAATTGTCTCTACTTCGTCTCTTTAGCAACAAAAATACATTTGCTGCATGTTAAATGTCTTTCTTGTTGTGTACCAAATTTTCTACTCGAAATCAAATTCATAAATACTCGTTCGTAAACATTTATTTAAACGTGTGTGTTTCAAATGTAAAAGACATTCCAGAGTTAGATATGGTCTTCTGCAAAGATTTTGAATTGAGTTTATTTTATGATTAACAATAAATCGTTTCTTTCCTTAAACATAAATGTTTTTCCAATTTTTATTATTATTTTTTGTTTTTTTTATTAAACTTTGAGGTTATCCAAAGGACTTTACCAAATAGGACAGCAGCAGCAACAAAATACTTTTGAATTTTTTTATATGTATGTAGTTAGAGATTCCTGGTAAATAAAATTATATATATAAAAAAATTAAGAAAAAAATAAATATTCTGTAAAATAACAAGCTTTTCGTATTAAGACCGAAATATATGAATTAAAAAAAAATTTTTTTGATGGCAAAAAATAGAAAATAGAAATCGATATGACCACAATACCTTGAAAGCCATGTCGTTTTTGACCATCTTTGATAACCCACGACAATGCATTGGAATAAATTTTGGCAAAGCCATACATACAACAAATAAACCAACTATTACAGCAAAAGGTAATAGATACAAGTATAAGAACAATCACATACATTTACTACTTACAGATTTCGACATGATGAACAAAACTACTCAATCAGCAATGCCGCAGAGTACAATTCCGTTCGGAAACGGAATTCATTCCGTATCTTTTTGGTTCGGAAAATGACGAAAACATTTTTCGGAATGAAACCATTTTTGTTTTCATGAACGGAATTGGAGTTTTCACTATCTGAAAGGCAAAAAAAAAACTATCAAAATACACTTTCTATTAATAATCAAACATGTTATCTTTGATTCCGAACGGAATTGTACTCTGCGACATGGCTGATTTAATACGTACTTAACTTTAAAAAAAATACAACCAATTCTTCGAAAAACATCATAAAACGTACCTTTACCATTAGTCCATTCGAAAACAAGAAAAAAGTATGGCCGGTCAAGCACGACCAACTACAACCCTAGACTACAGTACATAAAGACAAGATGCATATAACTGTTTTTTTTGGAAATTATTGTCATTTCTTTTTATTATGATAATACTGGTATGGTTCAATTATGTATGGAACAAAATATCGGCTAAATGGCTGCTACGGCCTCGGCGGCACACCTCCATCCGATTGTCCAGATTTTCGGCGACGCTGAGGCATAATTGAGGTTCTATGCCGTTAATGTGCCGAATTACTTCATCCTTTAGCTCTTAAATTGTTGCTGGCTGACCGAAGTACACCATTTCTTTTAAATAACCCCAAAGAAAGGAGTCCAACGGTGTCAAATCAAATGATCGTGGCTGCCAATTTACATCGCCACCACGTGAGATAACACGGCCATTGAATTTGTTGCACAAAAGAGCCATTGTTCCTGTTGAAACCACATATTGTCCACATCCATGTGCTCCAATTCGGTCCATAAAGAGTTTGTTGTCATCTCACGATAGAGAACACCATTCACAGTAACTGCCTGGCCGGCCTCTTTCTGGAAAAAATACGGTCCGATGATGCCGCAAGCCCATAAACCCCACCAAACAGACACTATTTGTGCGTGCTTTAGTTTTTCGTCAATCACAATCGCCCAAATGAGGCAATTCTGTTATTGACGAATCCACTGAGGTGAAAATGTGCCTCATTACTGAAGATGATTTTCTTTGAAAATTGATCATCCACTGTTGCCAATTCTTACCACCATTCTGACCACTGACGACGTTTGGATTGGTAAAGAGGTTTTAGTTCTTGAGTCAATTGCACCTTGTAAGCGTGTAAATACAAGTCTTTATGTTCTTTAACGACGAGCGTGATAGATGCAATTGTAGGGCAAGACGACGATTTGAGGTGGACGGCTCTTCAGCCACACTATCGCGAACAGCAGCAACATTTTCTGCAGTACGAGCTGTACGAGCATGCACTGGTGTTTTTACATCTCCTACAGACCCGGTTTGCTTAAATTTTTGCACGATTTTTTTTCCCTATTAATAACTTTTTAAGATTAATTCGTCTTAAAACGATTTTGGAGAGAGCGTTTAAATGGGACCTATAATCAATTCTGAACTGACCAGTGCAAGATTTTGCCTTGACTAACTAGCAACTATAAAAGCTATCGTTGCCAAATTTTATATCAATACCAACATTTTCGGTAGCGGTATTTTAATAGGAGCTACATATGATAAGAAGTTTAGCAGCACAATTATAAACCGATTCCCAATCTTTTTAATAGACTTTATTCTTATAACAATTGTAACGTATGTACGAAACTTCATCATATCGACCCCTTTGCGCGAAAATATCGTATATGCCAATTTTTTTGACAAAATATTGTAGGCGAATTCCACTGCGTTGCTCCAAAAATTGAATGCATATTTTCATTTTTATATGCAAGCTAACGCAGAGAAAAGTAGAAAAATGGCTGTCCTGTAAAATTTGGTTTTTGTAACATACGATAACTTCGCGCAAAGGGGTCGATATTATACTGTACAACAAAAAAAACCAGCCTCAATTGTTGCAATGCGAAGTGAAACTAGACTCCTGGTCGAGCAAATCTGCCAAATGGTTTGGAAAAGATACCTCGGGTTTTCGAAATTTCGGCCCTGGATGTTTTGGAATTTTTCGAAGGCGTTTGGAATAAGTCAAAAAAAAATACACTAAATGTACTTTTGAGCTAAAAAATTATTTCAGATGTCTTCAGTAAAATTGTATGGCGATGCTTTTCTTAGAGTATATTAACCCTCTAACTCTTATTTTAACTTTTGGCCTTTTTTCAAACTTTTGCACAAAAGTATACTAAAACTACGAATATTTTTTGAATCAAATTTTACTAGGGGCCTTCCAAGACCAAAAGCTTGTGGAATATATCTCAAATGCTTTAAAACGGAAAATTAAAAAGTAAAATATAATTTTATTTTTTATAAAAGTTGTGGTAATTAAGACAAAATGGTATATTAGGATTTATAAAAAAAAAAATCTTATGACATTGTTTGTAGAAAAATTAACCCTATATTTGAATTTTATGGGGTCTTATTTGCCCTGTTAAAAAAAATACTTAAAATTTCACAATAAATATGCATAATTTGTTCTAAGAATATTTTGCAAAACAAGCTGAACGAATTTTTTCGGTCAAAATTATTTAAAAGAATTTTTGTGGACATTTGTGTTGATGTTATACATCAGGATCAATGAAAATGTAAATTTTTTATTTTGATTAGTTTGGGCCTTTTGCGTCTTATGTAATGACATGGATTTTTAGTGTTTATCCGATAATGATCCATTATGGCTTGATCCAATTAAAAACTTAAAAATTAAACACTGTTCGCTAAATTTAGAAGCCTTACAAACAAGATAGAATTAATTTTTAATAAACCAGACTTTGACTCTGGAAGGCTGCTGCAAAAGAGGACATTATCTGATCAATGTGACGTGATGGGATTAAAAGTTATGTTTCTTAAAATAAAACACTAAGGAGTTTCAAAATTTTTCATTCAAAAATGTTCTTTATTTAATTTAAAGTTATTTTAACTTTAATAAATTTTTATTTATATTTTTATAAATTTATAATTTCTGTAAATAAATACAAATTTAATTTTAAAAGGTCCTTTTAGGATCCTTTCTATTTATTGTTCCACAATTTATGTTTTTTTAATAAATGTTTTTATAATTTTAAATGTCCTTTTAAAGGATGATTTTAACAAAAACTTTCTGTTTGAACACTTCTCTGCGACTGACTCTAAAATTAATTATTTTGTCATATTTTAAACAATACCGTATATAATACATACTTATTAAATTACTTATTAATACGATCGTTTTCATATTTAACTTAACATACGTATTTACATACATACATATATATATATATATATATATATATATATATACATATATCGGGAATGCAATATAGCTTAACAACGTATTTAAGAACAAAAAGCTTTACAACAAACACTAGACATGCGCAATTGTCACTAGCTTGAATTACATACACAACGTGTGTAAGTAAGAAAGAAGCAAGATTGTGCATGTCTGGTCAAATTGGGATTTCAGAAATACAAAAAATAGCAAGTTTCAGAAATTAAGATTTTAAGACGGGTAGCAACAAAATAAACACGTACAATTAGTGTTACATTATTTTACATACGCATTCAGCATATGTAAGTAAGTGAACAGAACATGTTTGATCATACTGTTGTCATGGAATAAATTTTAATTAGGGGTTTTCATATAATTTTAAGTATATGTATGTATACATACATATGCATACATATAACTATTAAACTGATTCGGGAAGAACTTGTAAAAAGCTTAAAAATGTCTAGCTGTGTAATTTATAGAATCCAGAGAAAAGTACATAAAAATATATGCGTATAAAATTATAACGTTAATTCTTTTTAAATCAAAAGTGAACATTTGAGGGGGAAAGAGTGAGCCATAAAGTCCATGTACATTGTATCACTTCTTGGTGTGTCATCATGTCCATGGGCATTGTATCACTTTTTTATATCCATGGACATTGTGAATGGTTTGTGTTGCTTAGGGACGTAGAATCTAGAACGTAAGTTAGTGTATGGACCGATGTAAATGCAATGAAGATATTTTTGCAAACGTGTTAAGGGCCAAATGGTGAAAATTAATACCCTTTACATTTTTTAATGTACTAAGTTTTATATTCAACTTGTAAGTGTATTTTGTCGTGTGGTAAAAATTCAAAAAATTTTGTGATTTGAAATTGTTTTGAAAGTTTTTTGGTCCAGTTTTTTGGTACTTTTTATATTAAATCATTCTAAACACAAACAAGTTTCAGCAATGCGTTATAAATGAATCAAAAGCGCAAATTATGTTTATTTAACAGTACAAAACAAGAAGTAATAATAAAAAAAAAAAACATAAAAACGTTAAGTAATCGATTTAATAAACTGTCACCGACATGCATTTTCACATACACACACATGACCACTTGCATATACTTTCAATGTAAGGACAATCAAACAATCCTTTTTTTATACGATTTAATAATTCGTTTGTGAAGCATTTCATTCTGTCGTTTAACTTTTATACGTTATTTTTTTCATAATTTTACTTCTATTTTTTATTTTTAATAATTTCTATGCCAATGAAAAAAGATCTAAACGTAAAATTTTTTATTATTGTTGTTGTATCTGTTTTTGTATTCTCGTTCGTCCATACAAAGTCCTAAATATGTATGTGTGTTGAGTATTTAGGACTTTATACAAAAAACCATATTGTAGATGTATTATCTGTTGTTAGTCACTGCAGTAGGGACGATTGTCTGTTTGTATCTGTTTGTTTATTTATTATTCCAATAAGTTCAAGTCACGATAATTGCAACCTCAAGAGTAAATTTTAGTTTACTGTTTGTCATTTTCATTAAATTTTTTTCTTCTTTGAATACATGTATTTCAAAAAAAGAAAAATAAAAAAGAAAGAGTAACAGAGGCCAGCTTAAGCAAAAGAAGTCCATTTAGGTGTGTGAGTGGCCCCATCATCAAACAGGGAAAAATGAATCCAACTTGTCCATTATATGTAAAAAATATAAAGTGGGGGGATTATTTCAATTGTTGGCAATACTTTTTTTTCTACTTGGTCGACTACTGGTGCTGTTTTGTGCTGCATATCTTTAACAAATATGAGTACAATATGGACAGTATAAAGCTACATGTGTGCATATGAACTGATATTGATATCAAATTAAATAAAAAATTATACACTCAAAAATTTTGTTTAATAAATGATGAGATTTTCTTTGAAATAGGTTTCAGTCTAGGCGTTCTTAAATACTGAAAAAAACTTTAAAAACTTGAACAATCGGGAATACTTGATGCGAGACTTGATGAGTACGGATTTTCTTGAATCAAGTATAGAAAGATTGATTCAAGTACGGATTTTCAATCGCAAAATACTTAAATTATCCATATTCATTCTCGATTTCGTACTTGAAATCAGGGCTGTGGAGTCGTCCGAAAAAAGTACTAACTCCGACTCCAAATGCTGAAATATTTTAAGTGCGACTCCGACTCCTACTCCGACTCCTTCTATAATCTTGATGCTAAATGTATATGAGACTCAGTGATGTTAACTTTTATTTTTTCATTACCGTATGGCCTTTTAAAAATTAGAGTTTTTGAGAAGCAATTACCGTCACAAACATTAATGTGCTGTTTTCAAATGACAGGCGATTGATTATGTAGCAAAATTTATATTAATTAATTATATTTGAAAAGCACTCAGTCCATCGCCTGTCGTTTGAAAACAGCACATAAGAGCAGTATTCATAAACCATATATTTAAATATTAAATGTGTTTTAAGAAGATAATTTTTATTTTGGAAATTTTTTTAAATTTTTTATGCCGAAAAACTTGGAGTCGGAGTCGCGAGTTTTTGTGGGTACTGCGACTCCGACTCCGGCACAAAAACATCAACTCCGACTCTTCAACTCCCACTCCACAGCCCTGCTTGAAATAATAGAATAATAGAATGGTTGATTTTCAACCACAGCATGTTGTTCTTGGAAAAGAGTAAAATACTATTGTTAATTTAAAAAAAAAATATTGTCATATTTAACCACAACATGTTTAGAGCCAACCATAATATGGTTGTGGCTTCTTGATGGAGGACTAATTTAACCATAATATGGTTGCCGGCGACAATAATATGCCTAAATTGAACATAATAAGTTTAAAATTAAAATTAAATGTAAAAATAGTGTTGTTAGAGTTCACCATATCTTAACCCGTTTTTTTCTCTGCGTGTAGTTCTATCTGTTATGAGATGGAAATCGAATTTAAAAACAAAACGATTTGAAACCAAAAATATCGTTAGCAGTTTATCTTATTTTCTGTCTATATTCTTTGGAATTTTATATTATATATCACGCTCGATCAACAAGTAGAAGCAAAATATTTTTTCAATTAATATTAAAGGCGAGCGAAAAATCCTTTTTAAGCCAACCGTATCATTACCAAGAAGGAGACAAAATTGCACGATATTTTACAGCTTGCAGATTTGAATATTACTAATCGATTTTTTCTAAAAAGTGAAAAAAAAATTATTGAGTTAAACCCCTGTTTAGGATCAGGTGCGTTATGTTAATTTAAATGTATTTTAAACAAAAAATTAAGACCATAATTCAGAAATGGTTTTTTAAATCGCTTAAGAGTCATTACATCACATCACAACGATCATTTTAAAATCGGTCGGTTATCATCACATTCTACTTGTATAATTCACAATAACCCTTATCGTGGTTTGTTTACAAATCTATTACATAAAAACTCATCATGGTTGGCATAATGTGCGTTCGTTTACTTTTCCAGTAAAATCCAGTAGGTGAGTTATATGAAAATTTTACAAATTTATGTGTACGCGAACGCATTTCTGTAAAATCCAGTACAAATTTGTACAAATTTTGGGGTAAACGAACGCAGCTATATTTGTTGCAAAAACTGTCGTTGAGTTTTTTCAATCACAACAGCGTTTATGGTAAAATGTTCGTATAAAAACTCCTACCGCTTCTACGATTTATTTACTAACATTTTTCTCTTGATCTCATATATTACCAACTTGATGCAATATTGTTTGGTTTTTCCCCCTTTTCCTTCTTTTTTCATCTTAATTTAAATCTTCTTTCCTTTTTCTGTTACTGAACTCTGAAACTACAATTGAGGAAGCAATTTTATCTGCTGCAATCATACCATGATGCGAGAATTTTTGTTAAGCAAAAATAAAACGATATGTATATAAAAAGAAGAATATGAAAAAAAAAATTGTACAACTCATGAACAGAATTTTCTTATAAAACGTAACAACTCTTCCTTCGTAAACGTTTATTGAAAATCTATAGAATATTTTTTCATCAGAAAATCCTTTATGTTGATTATGTTACATCGAGTTTATTTTATTAAAAATATTTGTGCAAAAAAAAAAAACAGTTGTGTGTGTGTGTGTGTGTGCATATTGTGGCATCAACAGCAGTAGCATATGGCTCTTTATACCAATATGGCAAATAAAAAAAAAAGTGAATCTCTAAGATTGGAATGAAAATTGAAATACTTTTGAAAATCATACCTTAAAATGATGTCAATTGCAAGTGTATATATTGAAATTAAATAAATAATTGTAGTTGTAGTATCTCTATTTAAAAAAAGAAATTTAAATTGGCAAAATTTCTTTCATTTTTCGTATTTTGTTTACGTATTAAAAAAATATTTTTGAAGAAAATTTAAGTTGAAAGCAAGGAAGGTCACTAACTGACCTTTGACTGCGGCCTTCCTACTGAACTATATACCGTCTACCTATTATGTTAAAAGTGACTTTAAGCAGTGTTAAAATTGCTTGCCCTAAATGAGCAACAGCACTAAAATGTTTGATTTACCAAATTAAAAAACTGTCTTTCTGAATGCTTAACTCATACTTTGATAGATAATAAGCAACAGCAGAAAAAGAGAGAGAAATAGCACTATGCATATGTTCTCTGCTTAAGCAGTCAGCAAAGCAAGCAATTAAAAAAGAATTGCTGTAAGTAAAAAGCTTTTATTTTTGCATTTAGCATAAGTCCCTAAAATAAGTATGTGTGTTTCTTCCTACGACCGGCTGGTTGCTAAGGTTTTAAAACTAAAAGTATCGTTGGCTCACCAAATCAAGGTTACCCTTTTTCCTTTAAATCAAAGAACAATGGAATAGTTGTAGTTGATTCATAAAAATAATCCGTACTCACCGTACTATTAATACCGCTTCGTATTAATTTCTATACAGATATATATATATTTTTTTTCTTTTGAGCGTTGAATGTTCCGATCGTGCATTAACTTCAATATGCTGTTGTCCTCCTTTGTTTTAAATGGCCAACGAATATTTTAAGAAATAATCAGGAGGCATAGAATTTTTTTTAATTGTACACAAGAAATTAAATTAAATGACCAAACTATTGGATTTATTATCTCAGAAATTAACGGCCAATTTAACTAAGTTCAGTGAAAGTTAACTATCAGTTATAACTGTGAAAGGTATATTGTTAACAACTTGCAGTAAAGTAAAGTAACAGTTAGTTTTAAGAGAACTTGGTGAAATGGGCCGTTAATGTTAAAAAAATGATTTTTAGCATATCGCCACCGAAACTACACGATCCTGTCGGTCCAATTTCGCACCACTTTATCGAGCATACCCGGCCTTATTTCGTTAAAAGTTGCTGGTTAATCATTATAGACTAGAGATTTGACGTACCCCCACAAAAAGTAGTCCAAAGGTGTCAACTTTCACGAACGAGGTGGCCAATTCACAGTTCTATATTTTGAGAAAATGCGGCTACCAAACGTTTGGCTCAAGAAAGTAATGGTTTTACGCGCTGTTATGTTACGAATGTTACGCTCTCTGGATGGAGCTATCATCAATAATTTGTGTGGAACGTTGGTCGCTTATGGCTATGTTGGCACCGGTCTCGGTTTTAAGAACAAATGGGTCTTAGGCATGTGATTTTTTTCGTAATGTAGTAGAGTCTTTAGTGTCTCACGAGGATGGTGCTCTCTCTAAAAATGACAATCACGTTTGTTTACTCGCCCCATAAGCAATAAATAAGCCTCAACGCAGAAGATGGATTGTGGATAAAAATCTGCTTCAACTTGGTAGTTAACCTTCGTATCGAAATTGCATTCGTATCGCAATAGACAGTATCCCATCCCCCCCCCCCTTTTTGATTCACGGGAAAGAGTTTTTACTCATAATATTTATCTGATATACTTACATACCCCGCTAAGTTGACTATTCCAACTTTTGCAAAACAATACGGAAATTTCAGAATTTAGCAATTCGGCAACTTGTAACGATGACCATAATGTGTGGTGGATTGAAGTGAATGAGTTGAAAAGCAAACATTTTAAGTGCGTTTATGCTTCTGTTCAAACAGTAGAATCAGTTTAACTGTGGCTGAGTTCCAAAACATCAAACTACTTTACAGTCAAAGTCAAAAGAGTACGATAGAGATTAACTATGAACAGTTTGCTTATTGTGTACGCTTCGACAACTTTTTTGGTGCAGATAATACTTTAAAATTCTACACAGTTGCATTGCAACGGACATTTTGGAACTCACTCTGCATGTGACTAATTTCGGAAGAGAGAAAATCAGCACAGGGAATCCAGCTATCTTCTTTTTGCAATTATTATGGGTATTGCAAGATATCAATTTTGTCCGATTATAACTGCGCCATCATGTTCTATAACTTCATCTTATTCTTAAAATTAACTTTTAGGCTACAGTTATAAACAATTTTAAATTATGTATGTATAAAAAAAGAAAATTCTATCCAATCCACACTGGACCGAATCGCGAAATAATTGGCATAAAGTCGAATATTGCAGATATCGAGCTGAAACTTGGTATATTTGATAAAAATAATACTACTAATATTTAAAGAAAATTTTAAGTTAATTGGACCACGCCCACCCCAGCCGTCCATATATGGCTACATAGCGCATATGTGATAGTAAAACAAAGTTTTAAGAGCTGTGAATAAAAAGCTAAAACTTGTAAGGGAATTGTTGTTTTTTTGATAGTTTTTAAGTAAATTGAGGGAAATTTATACAAGCTGGATACTATATGATTATTTAACAAAATTTTTACTAAGTAATAGGTCTTACATCAATTTATTCTTCTATTCAAATATTTCTAATAATTTATCGTCAAATTTTCATTGAGTTGTTTTTTACAGCTAATTCAAACGAAAATGGATTTATCTCATCAGATTCCGAGTCATCCGAGTCATCATCAAAACCGTAGTCATTAGATGAAGACTGAACATTATTTGTCCAAAACAATTCTTAAACGCATTGATAGCCACTGTGAATGTTTGTCTCTGAATGTCCGCATATTTCTGCTGCACTTTTGAAGATTCGATTTAACATAAATTTCAAAACTTTTTATTTTTGTGTTAATTTCACTCCTTTTTTCATCGGTTAACGTACGTTCGATTAGTTGGCCAAATATCCAGTTTGCAATGCCGCTAAAGTTGCGACCGTTGTCGATCCATACGTCCAGCAGCGTTGCATGACAGAACTCAAGCTCATCTATAAGTTTAAAGTACAGAAAGAGCCGCAAAAAGCCGCAACAAGGATTATTATTAACTTTTAATATACACTTTCTTCTTTATGTTAACATACATTACACATCGCAGAAACACGCAGAAGTTTAGTTTTAACTCTACAGAAGACGAGCACTTTGGTTTGGTTTTATCTCATTTTGGACAGTACAAAACAATACACATACATATATAACACATAACACATTTTAACACAAAATGTTTTCACTTTATTCATTCTACATACCTTGGCCGTCAAAATCCATTTTTTTACAATATTTTTTGTCACAGCGTGTGAAATTGCCAAGCGCACAAAGTAAACAAAAGTTTCCCGCCAATTTTGTTACAGAAGTCAGCTGACTAATCACCTGACTTTGAAACTCGACAGAAATTGCATGGTTGCATTTTTAGCGAAAATATTTATTGACTCTTCATATATAGAGGTGCTAGTTTAAATATATTAAATTCAAATTAAGATTTTCTTCAACAAAATTTTCGACTTTATGCCAATAATTTCGCGATTCGATCCAGTGTGCAATCTTCGGAATACATACAATGTACTTAATTGATTTTAAATACAACAATTTCATTATAACTATGAGAATATTTACTTCTTTTCAAGTAAAATAACATTAAATGAAACTCCATTAGAAACTAATTAATTTTATTGTAAACTTTTTTATTTCCAAAAAACCTCTAAATCCCAACAATAAATAACACTCAACCATAATGGAAGACCAAAATTAAAAAAAAAACCCTCATAATTTTGAAACAAAATGACAAGACATTAAATTAAATTAAAACCCCAAAAAAAAAAAAAATAAGAGAAAAATAAATAAAACACTCTGTACACAATTTCCGAGATACGAAACATACACAAAGTATACACACAAAAACACATCAATTGACAGTAAATCACTCAAAATGACAGGCCAATTGATTGTTAGAGAACGATAAGAAAAGATGGTTGACTACATTTCGCACTTTAAATGATGAAACTCACAAGAAAATAAAAGTTCTAAATCCACCATACACTGAAGTGAAAAAGGCGGAAAGATGGGAAGGGAGGATACAAAATAAAGTACTGAGTAAAAAGAAAAATTGGCAATAATAATGATGATGAAGAAGAAGTAAACATTTAAAATACAGTAAAAGAATTGACAGAAAACCAGACAATAAACAAATGTATCGAATACGTCTATAGCGCCAATTTTGGCAAAATCAGTGATGTAGGAGAATGTATTCTATTTGATTTGAATTCATAAGAAATTATTCCAGAAAATAACACCAATGAATTTTTCAAAGGTTGTCCCAAAATTAACACATTTTAAATTAAGTCATTATTGTTTACCTACAAAACATCTGGAAAATAAGTAGTTATAGAAGTAGTTTTAAAAGAAACCTACCAAATAATGAGTGAAAGAAGCTATTCATTTTGAAAAAGTAAGCGAAGTTTTTACTGGGAGACTTCTTGAAAAATATCTTAATATCTAAAATACCTTTTCTAGGTTTCAAAACAGATAAGAATACAAAATTTGTATAATCTAAGGCCTCGTTACTTTACGTTTACGTAAATGGTGCGAATCAGCTGTTCTGTTTTCCTTACCAAGCTTATGTTAACGGGTTGTTGCAGATGAATCTGATAAAATTTAAATTTTTCCCCATTTTTACCTACCAGCTGTTAAAGAGTCGTATGTTTGTTGACAGAGCGAACTTTCCATCGACGCACACAACGTTTTCTTTTTCATTTATCACCTGTTAACAGGGTTGTTAGACTTTTTTCTTCAAAAATCGTCAAAAGTTTTAACAAAATTCGTCAAAATCGTCACGAACATTTAACAAAATCGTCAACAAATCGTCAAATATATAAATTTTACAAATTAGAGACAATTATTTGCATTGATTGGTTCAAAAATATAAATTTTTAGCAAGAAATTCTATTTATATGGTTAAGTTTTATTGTATTTATTTCAGCAAGGTTAGGGCTTAGTAGGAAATAAAAAAAAAAATAATAATAAAATCTCATTTGCTATCAATCTTTAAATGATTAATTTTTAGCGCTATCACTTTTGCAAATTGTGTTTACTGTTAAAGGTGCTTAACCAAGGGTTCTGTCTACATCAGCAGTCTTTTTACCCGACTTTAAACGTTTTATTACATCCAATTTTAGTTCCAAACTAAGTAAGTGCTGGTTCACACTCTTCAAGTTCTAGCCGTCAAGGCTTGAGTTTTAAGGAGGGAGAGGAAAAGAAATGGCTTTAGATTTTCCCTTCTCTCCTAACAGCTTAAGACTTGACGGCTAAAACTTGAAGAGTTAGAACCAGCACTAATGTATTGTCTTCTCTTTGCACCCATTTTTCTACACATCTTCTTACTTCCTAACACGCATCTATACTTGCAATAACTAACCTAACAAAATTAAATGGGAATTCGCCTTTTTACACGAAAATAGAAAAATTCTTCACATGTGATTATGACTTCATCGAAAAATGCAATCGTATGTAGAAATCGAAATCAAAAAGCGCAAAGCGGATTTAACCAATTTTTAAAAAGCGAACCAAATAGAACCGCCGCAAATCAGGGCTCCAGTGTATATTTTTTGCAGCATCGATGGCATTTATATGATTGTAGAATTTGAATTACTAATGCTTCTAATGAAGCCACCTGGTTTGTGATGGGGGAAGATTTTTTTTGTGTAATTTCCAAAAAATTTTGTGTTTCGAAAAATTATTTTTACAATATAATTGTAAATATTTCTTGTAAGTGTTTTATTGATGCCAGAAAATCGTCATAACACTATTACTTTTTGTCAAAAAATCGTCAATCGTCATTTTACTGTATTTGCTCAAAAAAATCGTCAAAATGACGAAAAATCGTCACATCTAATAACCCTGCCTGTTAAGCAAATTGTAGCTGCTATGTCTGTCACGTTCAGACCCAGTAACAACTTCGCACTTTTGCAAAATGAATATCTTTTTTCACTCATTATTTAGTAGCTTTCTTCTATAACTACTTCTATACCTACTTTTATCTGGATGTATTTAGGTAAAAAAACTAATGAATTTCTTTTGAGTGCGTTCATTTTGGGATATCACTTGTAAAAGTCATTGATTCTTTCAGTAGTATTGTAAGTAGTGCTTTTATGTTTTTCTGATTACTCAATACATAATGTTGTTGGCGAAGTTTTCACAGGGTAACAATGCGGAAGCTGTCCGGCAGAGTGTTGGAAATTATGCATATATCTTAATTCGCCGTTGCTCAGGCCAATTGGGTATTTCCATAACATAATTTCAAAAGAATTTTTAAGTTGGATCTTTCGATGCTGCCATACAAATTTCCAACCATGCAACAACGACATTAGTACTTTTCTGTTACAGTTAATTTCACAAGAATAAATATACTTTTCTATAATTCTTTGAAGTTAGGCAGAAAGGTCTTAATAATATAATCACAACTAGGACGAACTTCGCATAGTATGATAAATTCGTCGGCGAGAATTCGTTGCGTACATTCATCAAATGAGATACAATAAGTGCGTGAATTCCAAGGCTTAATGTCACTGCAATTTGTTTTATATTTTATAAAAATAAATACCTTGGACGCCAAATTATATAAACATTTATTATTCTTAACTTCTTTAATTATTTTACTGCATCCATTTTCATCTCTTTTAACTAGCAACAAATGTTATTAAAATTTCTTTATAAATAATAAAAAATTATTTGTTAAAACAAACATTTATCAAATCATAGGGTGACCTATTTTAACAAAAAAAAAAAAAAAAAACATATAAAACACTAAATAATAAATTTCGGCCTATGCTATGATTATGTGTTCTATTTCTGACGACAAATATTCGTTGCGAATAATTCGTCGTTCGTCCTAGTTGTGTTTCTAGCATAAATTAGAAACTAAACTTGTTCGTAATGTAAAAATTGTGAATTATTTAATTGGTAGCAGTTTTGCTGGACTTAAGTTTTTGATACCAAACGAAAGAGAGAAACAAATTTGAGTTTAACCCAATCAAAACTTAAAATGGATTTTTTACTTAATTCCTTTTTGCCTAATGGCAAATAAATGTTAAAATTATTTTCAAAAGCAAGGACGTGTTTTCCCCGAAATGCAATGCTTAGGATTTGCGGGAGAAACTTCTATGTTGTCCTAAAAGCTGTATAAACACAAAGTGTATGCCGGCATTCCTAAGTGGGTATGTCAAAACAACACCCACAGGTGGCAATTTAAGCGTATGATCCGGCAAAACCTTGCCCTTTGTTAAGGAGCTGCGGCTATTTACCTCCCTGGAAAAAATAAAGCAGCTTCTATTGATTGGCAACAGCACCGAGGGAGATCCGCTCTAGAGCGAACTTTCTCACAATAATGTGCAATGTCAGTCACGACCACGAATGAAGTCCCACGGGTCAACTGGTTCCTTGCTACAAGAATGATTTCCTGATCAGTCGCGATTTAAAAGAGACATGCCAATTTTGCCTATGTCGAGTAAAAAGATTAGCCTTGGCGTGGTTCCTAGGTCGTTGGTGTGCTTTGTTTAAATTGACTCCTGCAGCCAGTGATTTAATGGAGATTTAGTTTAGGAAAAAGAACGAGGGGCTGGTGAACGGGACCGCTTCTGGGAATAAAGTTGTCCACAAATTGATTTTGAATTGAATCGATTGTTAAGCCCGCTGTCTGGCAAGCTGTGCTGTATTTTTAGAACCAAACGTCATTGATGTTTAGTTGATTAAAATTTGGAACAAAAATAGGAGCTCCTTGCTCATTTTGAAAGGGCGTGTAAGCTCAACCAAGCAGTTAGTTTAAATGAATGTAATGTTTATTCGTAAACGGCTTGAGGATTGTCTTCGCTCCAAATACGTTAATTTTGCTTATTGACGTAGCCGTTTAACCAGAAATGAGCTTCTTAAATGGACGATTTATTTTATTTTTTTTTTAAAGTTCTACAAGTTGGAAACATTTTTCAACCGTGAAGCGATTCATGACCTACCAAACCTTAATAAACAGAAATGGTAACACAGTTTGACATTCTCTGCTGTCAAGCCATAGTTATCGTTAACGAAACACCCGTTATTTTTTGGTAGAAGACTTCTGCCATAAGCATTTAAATATCATTAACTGAATAAATCGGTTATGTATATCAGATTTATACTACTTCTATAAAATACCTCTTGAAATGGGCAATCGCTATACTTTAAAGTTGATTCCTTAAACTGATCAGATGCTGTTGCGGCCAACATTTCTTAAAAAATATACTTAAAATGAATTAAATTCGCTTAAAACTCTGATTTAAACTTTAAGTTTAAGTTGATGATGTCAAAAGAAAAGAAAACTAATATAAAGCTTTTGTGGCTTTTAAACTGCTGACGTCGTTGTCATTGTTATTGGTCCTTTTTTCTTGTTCTACGTGAAAATAAAAAAACCCACGTTGAAGGAGATGTGAGTGACACAAAAAATACGACAACATATTGTGACATTCATTACAGTATCAGTTGAATATTTTAAGAATACTAGAAGATAATATTTCAACCCCTCTTCGAGATTTCACGACTTTTATCGTAATTTTTTTTTTTTTTACTTAATTTAAACTTTGAAATACACAACACATCGATACCCAAAGAAGATACGTAGAAGTTTAGGAAGAATGACGATTGCGCCATAAAATTGAATGAATGTCTTCGTTTTGTTCTTTTCTTTTGTTAAAAATGAATGAGTGAGCGAATGAGTGATTTATTGCCGAAGTATTGAAACTGATTGTAAAAGACAACTCTAAACATTCTTTAGAATTTATTCGTATGTTTGTGGATAAAGTCTCATACCAAGTCAAACACATTGAGTCAACCTTGTGCACTTCAATACCCAGGCAGGGTGAAACGTAAGACGGATTTTGTGAACTTAAGTCATGGTGGTAGTGGTGGTGGTGGTGGTATTGATAGTGTGGCATGAATTTGATGTTGATGTTTGTTTAGTGGTGGCAGAAAAATACTGAAAAAGCTGATGTGTCAGTAATGACACAGTCAACAACTTTTCAAAAAACCAACAAACCTCACCACAATTTATTCTAAATGAACTTATATCAAATAGAATACAAAGAAAGATTGAAGAATAAAAACAAAATTGTTTGTTGGTTGGTTGGTTTGCTGTCTGTTTTCTAATGAATAATGTTTTTCATTTCACAATTTCAGGGAAGGGTTTTCTGCCCATGTCAACAATGACGAACGTCTTCCGATAACATATTTCACTTATATTGTAGATACGTATGTACATACAGATATTCGTACGTAGTATATACTGACAGTTTTTGTAGTATATAATAAATTTTAGTGTTGAATCCGTGTGAGTGAGTATGGTTGTGGTTCTATCACACATAATGAAATGTTGCAAAGTTCAGAATGTGTGCTTTATACATTCATATAATAAATGTAATAATACTTGTACAACGAGTATATATTTTGTATCTTAAAAATAAGCAGTATGTAGCTTTTTGTGTTGGCTTCGAAAATACTTTGAGAATACGAACAATACCTTATTGGTAGTTTGTTTGTTAGTGCCATATATCACACGCAACATTTAATCAAAAGGATCAATGTACATAAATACAATGAAATAGATTTAATTGTATATGTGTAAGATATTTGTTGTAATAAAGTACACTTCAAAAAAGTCAACTGTATAAAAGACCACATAAGGACCAAATAGCCTAGACAAGCGGATTGGCAAACTGGCAATTTTCGTTTGCAAATAAACGACACAAACATAATTACTTACAGCCAGCCTGGCGCACGATGCCGTGCGCTTTCGATCGCTTGCATTTCGAACAACAAACAGCTGGGTTACACCCCACTTGAAATTTTCAGCACGACAAGTCGATCGACATTGCAAGTGAGCGCTAGAGTAATAGTAGTCAAACAAATTTGCTTTTCACAATGAAATATTATGTGACCACAAATGTCAAAGAGAGTCACTTGTGTTGTAGTTGATGACAGAGCCATTTTGTTGCCAATTGCAATTAAAGAAAATTATTACTTAAAACATCAGCACTAAATATTTTATTTATAATAATTCATATTTATTTTATTTATGGGTGCTTTATTTGAGCACCCATTTAACAGCTGATAGTTGCTTTTTGTTTATCAAAGTTTTTCTTGGGATTCAAAAATTAATTAACAAGGTTTCTTTCAAATGTGCTAAATTCCCATTTTATACTATTGAGAAACTGAAATTTATTGTTGAAGGGATAAGCTATTCCTATACGCATTTAACTGGTTGCTTAGGCCAGATCGTCAGGAAACTTCATCCAAAGATTTTAGAAAAGCTAAAGATATTATAAAAATAAAACTGTTAAGCGAATAAGGGTTATAAACCTCTGTTTTAATTGTAACTTAAACAAAAACAACAAGAATAAACAGTGAGTTTATCTTTTCTTACAGTCCCGAATGCAATTGGTTGATTTTTTGTCAACTCTTAATGTAGTTGTAAGTGAGTAAAGTTTGCTTTGAAATTTCATTATGAGTCTACTTACACCGCAGCATTGTGTGCAAATTGTTTAAATTTTTAACCAAAACAATTCGGCGATTGGGCTGAAGCACATATTGATATTGATTTTGAATTTCTATTAAAAATTGTATTTTCCGATGAAGCCCATTTCTGGTTGAGGACAATCCACAAGCATTTGTGGAAACACTATGACAGACAAGGAAAATTACTGTTTGGTGCGCTGGATGGGCGGCGGAGTAATTGGCCCGTATGTCTTAAAAAACCATAATAGGCAGAATGCGAAAAGTTGTTTGATATTGGTTTTTGCGCCTTCAACGCGCCAGCAGAAATCATATTAAAACTTTAATTTCATAAAATTTTCTTTCCAATAAAGTCCGTTTCATTGATATTAAAAAAATATTTCCTGGTTTTTTTATGATTTAAACTTGTGGCAAACACTTTTTTATTATAAAGCTGAAAAGTTTCTATGTTTGTAAGATGTAAACTCCGAAACTGCCGGTCCGATTTTAAAAAATTCTTCAACAAAATGAAGAATGGAACCTCCTAACGGAAGTGGTTCCTTATACAGCTTGGGCTTGGAGGCACTAAGGACACCCACTCATATTTCCAAAGCTAAAGACTTATCGTTATTCTTTAGAAAAAGATGCGGGCAGGTGGCTGCTTTTTTCAATTCGGCGCTTTTTGCTAGTAACCGGGTAAAGCCTGAATTTTGGTACTTTTTTTGTTATCGCGTCTATCTTTTAAACCAATAAAAGTAAAAATAAGCACTATACCACGTTTAACGATTAAGGGGTGAAATTCCTAGCTATTGTTGGTACTTTTTTACAAAGTATTTTTCTCCCTTCTTTGGCTTATACGTATTAAATGCGCTCCCACTACAATATTGAAATTATTGATACTTCAATGGGGAGAAGAAAAGTACCAAATAGGGGAAATATGTAAGAATTCAAATTCTTTCGTTAGCTTTTAGGTTCTACAACTGGTACTTTTTTTAATAGTTCCAAATAGGGGAAATATTGAAAATTAAAATACTTTCTTTAGCTTTTTGGTTGTACATCGGGTACATTTTTAAAAATACCAAATGGGGAAATACGGATAATTAAATTTATATATTTAGCTTTTTGGATCTACAAATTTTACTTTTTAAAAGTATCAAAAAGGGAAAATTAAATTTCTCTCTTAAGCTTTTTGGTTCTCCAACTGGTTCTTTTTTTAAAAGTTCCAAATAGGGAAAATATGGAAACTTGAAATTCTTTCTTTGGCTTTTTGGTTCTACAACTGGTACCTTTTTTAATTACCGTTAATATTGGACCTAGACACATAAAATTCAACATGGAAGTTATAAGACTCTATGCGGGAACTTTTTGCTACTTGCTTGGTCTTTAACTTGTACTTTTCTAATTTCTGGACCTACAACATAAAATTAAACACGCAAGGTGCTAAGTGAATGAGAATCTTTAAAGGTATGTTTTTAGTACTTTTTCGTTCTTTAACTGCTACTTTTTTAGCTTCGTTGATATATGAGTTATGAACATAAAATTATACATGCAATGTTTTAAGTGAATACGTATTTGAAAGAGGGGCTTTTCTGAACTTTTTTGTTCTTTAACTGGTACTTTTTGAATATCCGTTAATATTCGACTTAGAAGGATAAAATTGTACATGCAATGTACTGATTGAATACGGAGTGTAAGAGGGGCTTTTTGGTACTTTTTTGGTCTTTTGCTGGTACTTTTTGAATTTCCGTTAATATTGCAGCTAGAAACATAAAATTAAACATGTAAGTTCCTGAGTAAAAGAGAATCTGTAAGATTGATTTTTTTCTGGTACTTTGTATTTCTCTAGCTGGTACTAACTTAAGATAGGTTTCAGGACCGCTAAATCTCCTACATTCACAAAATATTAAGTATCATTTTAGAAAAAATCTACTAAAGCAATAGTTTCGGTACTCAAACAGAAAGCCAGTTCACCCTTGATTCCGCCTCCAGCCTATATCTCCGCTCGACCGTCCTCTGACCGAATGCGAAAGCAAACAAGAGAGGACATACGGAAATTACTGACACTCCAAAAATCTCTAACCAATTTTGATGAAATTTTAATGGATGGATCAGAGTAATTAAAACACACAGGATTGATATGTTTTATGATGGACAATGAAATTTAAAACTTTTGTAGATCGATCTGCACACAATAAAACACGTAGGCTTTTTATTTCTTTATAGTGAATCCAAAAATTATTCTGTGCGGGCAACGCCTCAGGAACGACTATTAATTTATAAAATTTTATTGTTTTGTAAAATATTTTTCACAAAATTCTATTGTTGAAAAGAGATGTTTTTTCTTTATTGCTTTGTTTGCATTTGTAGCAAATCAAGTAGCACAGAGCTGTATTTTTATGGCTTAATTTATGTACCTGCTTTGTCGATTTTTGTTTTCAAACTAGCTTTAGTTTTTTGAAAAGTTGATGTGGCAATATAATCATTTGACATCGAGTAATTTAACAATAAGACAAATACGAAAAACCTGACAGACGACAACTAAATTTTAAGTGAGGAACTTATGAGAACGAAAATGAGTGATATCATGGGCCAGGTTGTTATTTTTCAATTAATTTTATTGAAATACGTTTGTCCAGGTTTTAAGCTTCTTTTTCTCCTTTTTCACTCTGCAGACTTTTTACTTAAACTTATAACTTGCGTACTTTTTTCCATGTTTGACAAAAATTAAAAGAATTAATTAAGCGCAATAAAATGAAACCTTGGTAATGATAAACTTTTAATTTTTCTACAAACATGCTTCAAATGTTTGTCCAAACAAGCAACCAACCCAGCTAACAACCTTAAATGTTTCTACGAACGCGCAATGTTGGCTTGTTTGTCAAACCATTTTAGTAGTTTATTTGGCTGTAGTCTCTTCATCGCTGTCTGAAGATGGAACTAAACATTGCTGCGAATCTATAAAATTTAGCCAATTATGCCAAACTGGGATCTACTAGAAAAATAAGACTTATATTTTAACTAATAGTTGAAGACAATTTCTGAGGAGAATACTTGGACTCCTTAGAGTAGGAGAAAATCAAAGAATAAATGAGTTCATTAAACAACTCATCACTATCAGCTTATATCAAGTATCAAAAATTAAGACGGACGTGCGATGAAGCCCGACTTAATGCGAATTCTATAACTACGAAAAGGCCTGCGGTTTTGAAACGACTATATGGATACCCCTTTAAATTGCCTACACAGAAAAAAAGTTTTCTAAAATTTATTCAATTAAAAAATTGATCGATGTACTTTAATTTTTTCAATTAATTTATTGTTTGCTGCAATTAATTTTTTTAATTAAAACACATAAATTTAAATGTTTGTGCATGTGTTGTGCTTTTTAATTTATGCAATTCATTTCTTAATTGACTTAATTTGTGTGGCATAACTTGAAAATACAAATCCGTTAATTGATATGATCAATTCTTTTGCAGGGGCAAAATTAGTAAAATATTTAATTGTCTGAACGAATTTTTTAATTAAAGTCAATTTTCTATTTTTTCTGTGTAATATCCAATTACTGGTTGCAAAACTTAAACATTTCCACTTGAATTTCTCTCAGTGTTCTTTATTTACTAAATTAAATTGAGATAAGAGAAACAAAAAAACAAAACATAAAAGATTCTCTCTACACTGATGAAAAGTATTGTTAACTGTCAGTTTGACAATTTACTGACATCAACAAATACAATAACTTAAGATGATAGGCAGTCACACACACACAACAAACATGAAGAACACTTTGACGCTTTTATCTTCGAGTTAGAATATCAAAAAGGATTCCAACTAACAACTGATGAAAAAACCCAGCACAACCAAACAAGTTATAAAATTGATTAAAGGAGGGTAATGATTCCCTAAGATAAATATTTCTATACTATGCCACCAGAATTTTAACTTTTTACTTATTTATTTTTTTAATACAGTGAAAGATTGAAGGATACGTACATATTTATTTCTATAAGACGTAAATGGATACAATTTATAAAAGCTCAGCAATTTCTTTTTGTAGAATAAAATACTACCACCATAAGAAATATCTACAACTAACTACACAGACACAAACAAACAAACAAACAAGTCAGTCGAATTAGTACGTGCAGTAGTGTGTAAATGTAGGAACGCGTGGCACATGAATAATATTTATGAGGATGAAATGCTCCCAATAGCGACATAAATATGTCCACACCATGAGGGTGTATCCTACACACTTCTTGCTTACACATGTATTCGTAGCCCAGTAATTGTTTTATATACTTTAATATATAGAAAATATTTATATATAGATATGTATAACTAAATGTATAAAAAACACAATAGTTATGTATGTATAAAAAAATTCTGTTTCGGTTAATTATTCAAGTTGTGAAATAAGGTCTTCATTCCTTTGAAGGAATGTTTAACATTAAACAGACGAATGAAAGGTCACTAGTGAGTATTAATACGTGGAGAATTAGCAAGAAGATATGGTGAAACAAGACCGACCGCATAGCACCCGCTATAAATTGTAGAATTTTTTTTTCTATTATATGAAAACTAAAGCCTTTAGATGAAAGGAGGTAGAAATTACTTTAATTGAAGGGAATACTTAGCATCATGAACAGACCTATTGGATTTTGAAGATGATCACTAGAAGCCATCATATAAAGCATTAAACTTATACAATAATTTTGGGCAGGATTTTTCTCCAAATCCAGAGCTGCGCAGGCGTAGATAAATCATACTGAACTGCACCGCAACCGCAAAATCTCAACTTATATATCGGCGTCTCTATATACTAAACCCGTTACTGATTTAGAGAATTTATATAACTTCTGGCTCGATATCTACATAAAATCTAGGAAAAACCATTTGGGCAATTATTTAGAAATTTTTAGCATAAATATCATGTGGATATTCAAGAACTAATGCTTTCATCGAATTTTATATTAAGTTTTCAAAAAAACTAGCCGTTCCTGTAGCTATAAAGAAATGTAAAGTCTGTATGGCGGAGAGACAGCTACTGGCGGAATGGTGGGGCGGATAGACTGAAGGAGGAATAGGGTCACTGTTGCCAGAATTGCAGATTTCTCTGCATTTTACAGATTTTTTCGTTGCCAAAATAGCAAAGTGAGATTTGCAGATTTTTGCTGTCAAATTGCAGGTTTTTTAAATTAATTGTGACTTCTGAAATTTACAATAAATAAATGCATAAATTATTTTAAATACGTTATATGAACAATGTATTTGGACATACATTTTTATGTTTTTTAAAAACGATCGTTTTTAAAAGTTGTGATGAATTTCGAGCAATTTTTAATTTCATTTCTGAATAAGTCTTTTTTTTTTTTGTTCAAAAATTGATCTAACAAAGAAAGTAAGAGAAAAATGTATTATAAAGAATTTTTAAAAGATACAGAAAACGATGTTATCGGATTTAAATCGTTTCATTTTAAAAATAGTTTTCTATCAAATACCTGATCGTTTATATACATTTATAATGTTTTTCTTTTGTATATACTAAATTTTTATTTTAATGTACCAAAATGTTAAATACACCTTTTCGTTTGTTGTATGAATTCGAAAATAAAAAAAAATCAATCCCAAAATAAAGTTTTTTAATTTCCAAGATTTTTTGCAGATGTTTACATTGTTTTTGCAGATTTTCGAGATTTTGTAGCCCAATTTTGCAGACTTTTTAGATAAATTTTCTGGCAACAGTGAATTTGGTACTCATGTCAAAATGGCTTTTCTTTTGTTTTGAACATGGAAACTGTTGCTTAAATATATGTCTTCTAAAACGATTATTAATATTTTCTGAATAAAGGTGGCTTAGCGTCCCTGAACCCTAACCTAAGTTAGTACCAGTTAGAGAAATACAAAGTACCAAACATATTCTCATTCAATCAGGACAGTGCATGTTTAATTTTATGTTTTTAGATCCAATACTATTGAAAATTAAAAAAAGTACCAGTTAAAGAACAAACAACCACTTTAAAGTTCTGCTACAGATTTTCATCCACTCAGGACCTTGCTTATTTAAGCTTATGGTCGTAGGTCCAATATTAACGAAAATAAAAAAGTACCAGCTAAAGAACGAAACAGTACCAAAAAGATCACTTTAAAGATTCTCATTCACTCAAGACCTTGCATAGTTAGTTTTTTGATCAGAATCGGACAAATAGTTCTTAAGTCAGTCAAAATTTTAGTAAAAGCCATAAAAAACTAGACGTTAGAATCAATCTGTCAATTAAAATCACATAACAAAGATCTTGCTACTGCCTTTTTGCCGACCAGTGTATTTAGCATAATTAACGTTCAGTCAACAAAAACTAAAAAAAAATTTTTTTTAACTAACCATAATTTGACAGAAAAACTAAAATTCCTAAATAGAAAACTTATAAATTCTGTTTAACAAAAAAAACACGGTAAAAAGTTTTTAGAACGGAAACGAATTCAATTTCAACAAAACATTGTTTTTTCTTCTCACTTTATTACTACAATTGAAAAAAATATTTGAAATCTGTTATATTAAGAAAAAAAAATTTTTAATTTTCAAACACCCAGAGCAAAAATTGTATACTCTATTGATATTCAATAACCGCTAGTTTTCCCGCTAACCGTCAAAACAGAAATTGTACCGTGCTGGGCACATAAAAACCTCTAGAAACGCGGTAAAACCGTAAAATTGGCAACAGTGCTTACAATTCACAATCACCTCTGGCCACCTCTAATCCATAACTCAAACTCAATCTCGGCATGAAAACTTCTTTAGCTCCTGTTTGCCATTAAAGAAACTTTTCTAAATCTTAAAATAAACATAAATTTGGCCATACCCCCATACGAAAAAGAAAATGGAAAAAAATTGTGATAAAATTTTATTGGCGAGCTTTTTCTTTTTTCCAATAATTTTTCTTTAACGTAATGGCAAACGCCACGTACACAAACACACACACACACATATAAACACAAGCTCATGCTGAGTAGAAAAGCAAGTCGTCAAATGTACATCAATGCCAATAAATTGTGTAACTGCCATACGTTATCTAATGTCCTGGCAATTCTGTGCATTCAGCCCTCATGCTCATTTTATTTGATTTAAACTAATTTATGTCCTTAACTACAACTAAAAACTAAAGGACATCTACGACGTTTGTATTCCATTTTCAGCTATAAAACTATCATGTTTCAGCGTGTTCATACAAACGAATGTTTGTTCAAATATACGACTTTTTCTTTGTAGGAGTATAAATAAATGTTTCTTGATGATATTCGTCGTACTTGTCCTTTACTTTCTATCTACTATGTTATTATTATTTTTTTTCTATATTGACTTTCGTCTTTTTCTTTGGCCGTTTTGCTACTTGGAGAGAACATAAGTTACCTTTTTACAGTCCTTTAGCTTTACGTTCTCTGGTCGTTGTCTTCGTAGTAGTACTTTAATAGTAGTTGTAGTGCATAGTTAGTTTGACTAGCAATAATGTCCTTTGATGGCTGCTGATTGTGTTTGTGTAATATTTCACACAGTGCGAGGGTTGTCTTAGAAATTTCTATGGATATAATAGCTTTTTGACTATATAAAATTATCTAAAAGGTAGTTGAGATAGATTTGTGACTTTATGATGATGAAGTTTTAAAGCTTTAGTTCCATATTTTATTTGAACAAAAATTCGTTACACTGTTTTACCTTTCAGTGCAGGGGTTGCGGGTTCCATTCCTGCCAGAGACTTTGATATCCTGCAGACAAGTGCAGAGCTTCGCGGGATTAGAATAAGAAAAAGATTCGCACCCAAACAAATTTGAGTTTCAAAATCCCTAATGATTTTGGATCAAAAGGAATCTCAGTTTTTAATGGTTCGCCACCAGCAATT
This sequence comes from Pollenia labialis, assembly GCA_949318255.1. NCBI lineage: Eukaryota > Metazoa > Arthropoda > Insecta > Diptera > Polleniidae > Pollenia > Pollenia labialis. The sequence continues at coordinate 22,630,582 of OX439141.1, forward strand.
CGTCTTAGTTTTTAACGATACTTCACCAAGACACATTGAGTTATATATATGTGATTATCTACTTAACAAAAAAGGTTAATTTTGAAACAGAACAACTGTAACTCATTAAAACATAATATTCTTTGGGTCGATAAACTGTCTTCTTATTTCGGTATTTAGATTAAATTTAATTAAAAAATATCTCATTGCAAGAAAAATAGTCTTACCAATTTTTTTTTTAATCGGTCCATATTTGACTGTAGCTCTCATATTAATGCAACTCCCGAAAATAGCTTTTAAGTGCCATAACTTGCTTAAAGATATTGATATTTGAATATTTTAAAGGAACTCTTATATGAATCGTAACCTTCTTAAAATTGTTTTATTTCGCCGGGCATATAATTGTCCATAAGTCTCCAATAGGGTTCAATTTCGAAAATGTGTCTTTATATAAAATGGTCGGGCGTGACCGACTATACTTTCTTACTTTTTCCCCATTACCTTTATATGTATATCAAAGAATATAATTCGGCTAAATTCTGATTTACAGAACTTTTTGGAAGATTCATGCCAAGACTACCTAGAAGATTAATCAACTACCACCCACCCTCGCATGTATCTGTGAATTGGTAAAAAAGTATGTCTACTTCTTATTTGAAAGTGTTTGTTGGTGAATTTGTGTAAGTGGAAATATGTATGTATGTTAGAATGTATTTTGTTGCATTTGGTGTGTGGTATCAGTAAAATTTTATTGCATTAAATTACATTGACTTAAAAGAATGGTAGACGGCAACCACTATTTTCATAAATTTATTAGTATTTTTGTTGGTTTCGTCTTTTTTTCTCTCCTCTTGCAAACTTACAAGCAAGAAAAGTAAAAGGAAAAAAGAGTAATAACTAAAGAAAAACATTAAAAAAAGATATTTGAACATGTCATTACGAGAAAATAATTATGGTTCATTTTATTTCGTAAATGTTATAATTGTACGAAACGAACGAGTTTCGAGCCAAAAAAAAAAAATGGGTGTGATGATGATGGTGAATGAAACATGTCGTTTTGGGAATAGAAGTAAATTTTTATATGAAATTCTTCGTATTGATATTGGGAATTGTTTCAAGAGATGTTTCAACGTTATGTCGTTATTTATGAGTTCGAAAAATTATATAAATTTATGTGTTTTTCTTCTTTGTAACAGACATACCTACAAGGGCTACGAATTGAATTGAGAATACAGTGTTAAAAAATTTTTTTGATTTCAAATTTTGCAAACTTTTTAAAACTTTTATGACTCATTTTATGATTATAACATTTTCACTACTTAACATGCTGACGTTTGTCTAATGAAATGTTGATCTATAAAATACATGTGTTTATGTTTTTTAAATATTAATTAAAAAAAAAAAATTTTTAAATGTCACATCATTCATAAATCTTTCAAATCTGTGTATTTATTTATTTCTGATTATTGTTTTATTGCTATTGAGATTATTTTTAAGTTAAAATAACGAAAAACAAAAACACAACAACAAAACACATAAAACCCACTCATCTATCATTTAAATACGAAAGAGTATAAAAAATCTTAGAAATTTATTAAACATAAACAAATGACAACGACAAGTGACAAGTGACAAGTGACAACAAATGCAACATTGACAGACAAAAGAAAAATATTATAACAACAACAGCAATCAAAACAAACGACAGCAGCTACTAAAATGACAAAGTAACAAAATAGAAAATGCTACTTTACAAAAGAAATCGGGAAATATTTATAACGAATAAAGAGAATAACGTGTTAAGATAATACAATAAGTATTAGAACGCTATGCAGCTCCGCTACTATGTCACTCATGATTTTAGAGGATACATTCATGGTGAAATAAACAGGTGGCAGTACTACGCCAGATGACGATTTTATGCTCTTGCTTTGTTTGTCTTGTATTTTAATAAAGTTTTTGATAATTTTAAATTAAAATAAAGAAGATATTGGCCATAACTAAATTAAAATTGGCTAAAAATTTTTTTATTTCATCACGTTCAGCTGCACGCTTTGATTTTTGTTTCCAGTATTTTTTGACGTAAACGGTGATAAAATTTCCATTTTTTTTGTAATGTTGTATTTGTTGCCGTAACGATGCCACCTCCTTATTCCACCATGGATACATTTCTTTATAGGTAGCTATGAATTTTTTAACCTAAATGTCTGGCTTAAGGTACATTCACAATTGTAGCAAAAATTTCGTTTTTCTTCTACTTTTCCGCCAACGTATGTCATATATTCTTTTCTTTCATTTGCTGAACAAAAATGTAACTACATTTAAAAAAAAAATGTATGAAATTGTAAATAACGTTTATAAAAATCCCAGAAAAATTTTCACCTGGTGTTCATAACAACAACAACAATATTTTTCGCAACCACACACATTTTGCCGTTTGCAAATTTTACCCCCAAAATATTATGCATTTATTATTATTTTTTACAAAATTTTGTTAAAATTTTCATTCAAAACTACATTTATTAAATTATTATAAACGTCATTTGTAATTTCATACAAATTGTTGCTGAAGTAGAAGTCGACTCAACTTTAAAAAAAAAATAGTTACATTTTTGTTCGAAAAATTAAAGGAAAATATATATGAAATACTTAGGGAAGAAATAAGATAGAAGAAAAAATGAATTTGTTGCTCTGATTGTGAACAAAGCTTAACAATAGCGACTGGTACCGCGACCAGGTTAGGTCTATTGTACCCACTCCCCTTAAGTTGGCCAAAAAACTTTCTGCTTCCCAAAGGAACCCAACCAGGTATTTTGCCGATATAGCACTGATTTGGGACGCCCCTACTGTGCTATGCCCCAAATTCCTCCTTCTGGCCCATGCCAACGCCGGGCAGTCACACAGTATGTGCTTCGTCGACTCGTCTTCGTCTAGACACAGTCTGCATTCCTGATTCTCTGCCAGGCCCATACGATACAGGTGGTACTTGATCGTGTGGTGACCAGTCAGATAAGCCGCCAACAGTCTCAGATACCGTCTGCCGAGACCATTCGTCATTATTACATTTCCGGGAGAGATTAATTCCCTTGGCTGACGCATTCCCGTAAGCGTTACCCAGTATCTCCTATGTTCCCCACAGTCTCCCAGGAGGGACTGGACCCTGGCCCAGATCAACCCACAGAAGGGTTCGGGACCTATCATCCAGGCTTTAGAAGTAGCCTTGGCCAGCTCATCAGTCCTACTATTACCCGGGACCTCTCTGTGCACCGGCATCCAGCAGAGCGTTACTCTGTTTCTTGTCCCCAGCTCCGCCTCCAACTGAGAGGACATTTTCCATAAACAGAGTGCCTTAGTGGCTGCTTGTCTATCAGTACAAATCACAATACTGCCGCCAACCATTCCTCTATCCATAATGTTGCTGCAACACACCTCAATGGCACAAATCTCGGCCTGAAACACACTAGGTGATTCGCCCATCGCCATCGCCAAAAACCCCTGCACCCACTCCGTGCTACGATTTGGACCCGTCGGTATACCAGTGTAATGCATGGTTTTCCCGACAGGGATTTCCATCACTCCAGGACCTCCTGTACGGAACGATTGTCATTATGTCCGCCCTTGCACAGACAGATAGGCCCGGAGTCATTTTCATCAAGTCGGCATGCCCATTGACCTCAGCAAGTCCTGATTTCAGCTTGATTTTAACAATTTGTTTAAAAAAAAAATGAAAATAAATGTGTAATATTATTCAGAGCAAAATTCTCTAAAAATAAATCTCCATCACTAAAAATATACAAAGACGATTTAGCGAAAGAAAGGAATATTTAGACTTTCAAGAGAAAATTTTCTACTGCGAAAATATTCAATTAAGCGTAGACATTAAAAATACTGATTTAACGACATCGCCAAAGTATGTGCCAGTTAGATTTGGCTTTAGCTACGAGAATTACAGAATAAAGCTAATGAGCTTGGTAATTGCTTAAAGTTCGGAATTTTCCATTACCGAGTGCGTCGATAACATTTTTCGAATTAGAACACTCACATTACTGATTTATCGGGCTTAACACTATTATATCCAACACTTGTTGGCTCCTGTTAAATGTATAAGTTATGTTACTTAATACTAATGTTACTAAGTTTAAAAAGGATTTTTGTCACAACAATTTACCCGCAGAAGAGTGGAGTGCCCCGTGTCACTAGAAGCTGATGGTAAACAAGTCTTGCATAAGACCAAATTTAATTAACTATTGGGGATTCACAAGGTATTTGTAAAGTCATATGTTTAAAAATAATTACAAGAAATATATATGACTGCTTCGCAAACACACTCGTCTGGAAAGACAGAAAGCATTTGGGGCAAGAACAATACTTAAGAAGGCCTCAACCAATAGTCAGACCGGTGCCTCGCACTTAAAGGGGGCTTTTGACTTCCATGGCACCAGAGTAAGAAAGTACTTTGCGTAATCCCCTACAAAAATCAAAGCGCTTCCAGAGCCTTTCCCAGATGTGGGCGTACCTGATTTTCACCGGAGGATGTAACGCCAAAAGTTCAAATATTCTTCAGATGATCCCTACACCCTTTGGGGGTATTTTGTTTAATAATTAGATCGTTATCTACACTGAATTAAAAATTTGAGTACATGAAACTGTTCTGGGATGCCAAAAGTTTATACTCTCCATTACCGCGAATTGAATGTTTATTCGTGGGCCTTGTGTAATACTCGAGTCGATAAAGCATTGTAATAAAGCCGCTTGCTCCGCAAGACTCAATAGAAAATCATCAGTTTGGTGTTAAGGTTTCTTTTAGTGCGCCTAAGCCGCTTGGGATTAAAATCAAACAAATCATGATATTGCAATAAAATTGTCTTTTATATGAACTACATCGCCAAAATTTGTAACCATCGCCAAAATTTATTTAAATCGTAGCGAATAATTTGATGAGGTAATGAGCTGGGAAAGTTCAGAGGAGATTATCCACAAGGCCCTCCAGAACGATATATATTCCTATATGATAAAAATTACAGCGACGGATGGGGTACGGGCCGCTGCCTTTCAGTGAAAGGGTCAAAATTATGGGCAATCTTCTCTAAACTTCCCCGAGTCATTTCCCCCAGAGAGAGTTTATCCTCGCCTACGCCGTTGAGGGTGAACTGGACGGATGCAGGCCTGCTTTAAGCTCGGAGTAACTGAAGGTCCCTTACAAATCTTGCCGCCATATTGTTTTTATATGACTAGAAACTGCGATGTAAAATTTTATTAAGTTTGGTCTATAATTTACCACAGTTCCCATATAAAGTCCACTAGCGAAAAATTTAAATTCTTAATGGAGGTTTTCAATGATTTGACACAATTCAGCAATTCTATTTGTTTCTGTTACTAACGGTAAACTAAACCTTAACATATCCACTACCAATTAAATCTTGAAATCACATTTCTAGTCCGATTATTAGAAAATTTTTTAAAATAAAATATGTACATGTTTATTTAATAAATCTCGTTCGAACAATTTATAAAAACAAAAAAATCATTTGGCAAACATCAAGTGACACAATTGCTCCACTTTGGCGCGCCAAAAGTACAACAACATCCCAAGAGAGTTTCTTACTTTAAGATGGTTGCAGAGAGTGGCAGAATATAAACGAAAATCAGTTTCTGACTGCGAAGCAACTACAACAACAAGAACAATGAATTAAGTAAATAAACGACAACAATATGGACACATAGTAAAATAAATTCGTACGTAAAGTATGCGACAACAAATCAACAGCAAAGTTTTTGGATATAAATTGCGCGGTCTCAGCAACAACTCTTGCAAAGACACACACACACACTCGCACATATACAGATCTTAGAGTAACAACGGCAGCAGCAGCAATCTGCTATTGCCTGTAGTAGCAGCAGCCAACAATGTTTTCTGACAAAAAATTTGAAACGATTGAATGATTTATTTTTGACAGATTTTTAACTTAAAATTAAAACTGTAAATCAAATTTTGACAGAAGAGGCTGCAGTAGTTTAAAAACTCAAAAACACACAGTCATACCAACATATTTATGTACATACGTACATGTAGCATTTCCACAATACAACAACAACAACATAATAAACAAACTGTTTTACTTAAGTGTTGTCAGAAAATTTATTTTATATACCAGATCTCCTCGTCTTTGTCCCTCTGTGGGCATAAGTAGTATATGCACGCCAAATTTCTTAACAAAAATCGTAAAAACGACACTTCAAAAAAACAAATTAAGCTTGGAAATAAATCTAACGCCAAGCTAACTGAACACCAAAGTGACTCTTAACGAATTAAAGCTACAAATGACAATTTACGCATTATATATGTACATACATATGTAAATAAAAAAAATATAAAGTCAAGATGACATTTGGATTGAAGTGTAACTGAAGCCACTAGTTCTGGAAAAATATTGTTTATTTATTTACAATTTGGCGTCTGGTTGACTTAACAGCTCATGTGAGTGAGTGAATGAGCGAATGCATATTTAAAGTGCTCTATGCAACGTTGGTGGTGATGCTGACAGCAAATAAATGGGAATTTTATAACAATATTTTAATATTTACGAGGGTTCCATAAAAAGGAATATAATATTCGTTTGCATTAGTTAAATCGAAAGTTCTAATGAACAGGCAATTACGCACAATTGGAAACCTACAAAATGTGTGCATTTAAAATGATCCTAATTTAAAACAAATTTCGGGCATATGGCCTTCGCGGCTTCGCCTTAGGAACTCCATCCTGTCAGTCCAATTTTAAAACATTTTCTCGATTTTCGTCACGTGTACGTCGCATGATGGCTTCAAAATGATCAATCGTTGCCAGGGATGATAAATGACATTTTCTTAATTGTACTTAATTACTTTACTTTTTCACCCTAATTGTACTAAAAATATTTTTTACAAGTTTTATTATTAAAATAACAGAAAATGTACGAACAAATGTACCTACATTGAAATTCACTTGTACTATACTTTTTTACATACGAATTAGAAATACGCCTTTGACAGTTAACAAAAAATAAATTAATGGTGTTTTCTTTTCTACAAAAAATGTCACATTTTATTTAAAAAATGCAATTTGGTGTTCGTTTCTCAAAAATGCTTTGCTATCTAAAAGAGTTTTATTCTAAAAAAATCACCCTTAAATGTCATAAGCAGTGTTGCCAGCGAAATTTTGAGAAAGATACATTTTAGTTTCCAAAAAGATACATTTTTTCCCAAAAAGATACATTTTGAAAAAAATCCGTTTTTAACGTTATTTATTAACATAAAATTTTTATTTCATATTTAATGAATATTGTAAAGAAAATTATATTAAACAAATTCATTTTTATCAATAAATTAAATAAATAGTCATAAATATTAGCTGCCGTATTCATAAATAATTAAAATGGATTTGAAATGCATTTTAAGAAAAATTTGTATGAAAATTTTGCCTTAAAACAGATTTCAAACTTATTTTATTTTTTATGAATACGGCTGTAAGTATTTAATTTTTAAAAATACAGTAAGCAAACATTAAAAATGATTATATGCAACTGTCTTTGGATGTTATCAAAACAAATTCATTTATATATGGGTGTTTCTACAGAAAATTACCCCTTATAGATCAAAAATTAAATTATTATTTTGAATTATTTTTCCGCTGATATTATACAAAATAAATGTATATATAATTTTCCGAAAGATTAACTTTAATTTTCTTTATACTAACACAAATATGTTACTTTGAGTTACCCATAATAAGTGAATTCAAACACAAAAAACTGTTAACTTTTTGAAATGTAACAACCGTTACTTTTAAAAAAATGATTTTTTTTTTGGTAACTAATTTCTTTGGTTTGAAAATAAATATATTCCTTAAACAAAACATTTCAAAGAATTTAATCAGATATTTTACTTAACATATCCTGCGCAAAATTTTACAATACATGACGTTTGTTTCCGACATTTGAAAACAGCCCATTTATAAAGTAACGACCGTTACTTTTTAATGGTTAAAAAAAGTGGCTTTACTTGAACTTTCGTAAGTCCAAAATGGAGCAATTTTCGTAGCATATTTCGGTAGGTGGGAATTTTTTTTAAAAATCTCCGAAAATCGGTAACGACCGTTACTTTGGAAATACAAATATATAATATACGAGTTAAAGCGTTTATACTAGGGCGATTATATCAAAAAATTCATATGTATAAATTTCCTGAAAATAAAAACAATGTTCATATTTCCTCAGAACAACTTCGCACTACTAGTAATCATCGATTTAGGTGGATCGTATGTTGAAACATCCTTAATGTTCTCTTTCACCATAATTAAAGCTGCTATTGTATTAGTACCGAGTCGTTATTAGGACTGATTCTAATAAGTTTTAATTGGCTAAAAATTCTCTCCACACATGCATTCGAAAATGGAAGTACAAATGTTAAACCATCTACTTTTTCCAAATTTTTAAACATCGGTTCATTAACAAAATTTTTTAAAATTTAATATTTTATCTCTGCACATTTTACGTACAGATTCAAAAGATACGAAAAATGTCAGGATTATACATGGTACATGAAGTCATCAAAAGATACGAAAAATGTATCTTTCGTATCCTAACGGCAACACTGGTCATAAGGCATTTCACCTTACTCCCCGTATAAATCGAGAGTGTTGATAATGCCCTGTAAAAAGATGGCTTCTGTTTATATATGGGGTTACAAGACAAAGTTGGGAAAAAATCGCCTCTTATCAGGACAGTAAATATTTAAGTTTTAATAGTTATTTTTTCTATTATTTTATAGTAAAAACAAAAGAAAGCATTACATTGTTAATGGAGGGTTGTCAGTGATATAAAATTTAAATGGATTCGGTGCTATAAAATAATTTTTGAAAAAAAAAACGTTAAATCCAGAAATCGTAAAAAATTGGTGTTAATAATTTAGCAATCTGGCAAAGGTATTTTCTTGTTTACATATTGTATGATAAATAAACTAAAGAAATTGGAATCTCGTCATTCATTTTGTTCATTTATTTAATATCAATCTATTAACAAATTTGGGTTTAGTTATCATTTTTTTTTATATTTTGAAGAACACACTTTTTGATTTATGTACATATTTTTTTTATATATTGAAGAAGAAACTTTTTGTCAGCTGTTAAAGACAGGGCGATCCAATTTTTTGTTTTGTTCTCGTCAAATAAAATATTGCAGTATTACATGTTCGGCAAGACATTTTATACATACATGCACCTTTTAAAATGTGGTATTTTTTTGTAGAAAAGAAAACACCATAAGTTAATAATTAAAGGAAAGCCTTTTTTGGTGGTTTAGTTACCTAGAATTATGTATAAATAATATTCTAAAAGAATTTATTCAAACAAAACCTTAAGCATATTTTTCTGGTATTGAAGGCACTTTTGTTATTGTCCGAAGAAGTATGTAACCACGCAGTCCTGAAGTTTTTTGTATTCTTGCATATAATGCTTACCTTGCCATAATTGACTCATGTTCTAGTATTTAATTGGGGTAGACTGACTCTATCCAATTCCACACGAAAATATAATGCAACTTAGGAGTCTTCCAATAGGGACTCCATAGCGTTGACAGTTACTGGCGGTTATATTGTTTAAACTTCATCTGTCGAATTGCCAATTATCCAAATCTTTAAGTGACACTAATTTTCATCAAAAAATTTATCCCATATCCGGATAAATGGATAAGCCAACCAACACAATTTTCAAATTTGGGACGACACCAATCTGAATGTGATTAAAATGTGTCCAATGCATCCCGAAGAATCTACTTTGGATTTTTGGCTGGTGGCATCATCGGTCAATATTTATTTGAGAACGTCGTTAGCCAGGCTGTTTCCGTCAACGGCTTGTGCTTTTGGTCGATGACAAATTACTTCTTGAAGCCTAAATTGGCATTTATGGACAACAAAGACCTGAAGGTTATGTGAACTGGGCACCGATATCTTGTTTTGACCCCGTCGGCCAATTTAGTCTGATTTATGCGCCTGAGTCATTTAAAATTCGCGCCATATGTACATAATTTCATCAAACGAATAATAAATGTAGATGACTTACCACACATACCTTGTTTTATTTTAATGTAAAGATATGAAAAGCTTAACGAAACCCCCATTATTTTGTCAAAAATGCTACAAATTGGGAAAAACCCTCTGAGTCGTGGCGCTTATTGTCTCTATATATCTATAAATCTGCTCTCTATTATTCTGTAATCGCTCATCTACCATCTTCTGTCTACTCTAAAAATTCACTGGCATTTTAAAAAATTTAAAGTATTCAAGGTCAAATTATTATAAATTTTATTAAACAACCCTCGCAACATTTTCTCAAGTTAGATCCATGTTTATTTATACAAACACCAATTAGCTAAACCACTTTTTTCAATTTATCAATTCTCATTCTCAATAAATCTAAAAGACTTAAATCATCATTATAATTATTATTTGTATCATGGTTAAGAGAAATTTCTCGAGTGACCAGGTGTTTAAGAACAAACTTAAACTTTTAAATTATTGTCAAAGTTAAAAGATTTCGTTAGTCATCGTCCAGACTTGCAATTTTTGTTGATGCAATTTTATTTAATTCTGCTTTGAAATTGCACTAGTGTCCAGACTATACAACCTTGGGGTTGCAATTTTTGTATTTTTATCTTGTTGTTTTTAGATTCTATATATAAATACAAATACACCTACAGCCAACTTCAAGTTGAAAATTGTAAGATTTATAAAATACAACAGAATTGCAGAGTACATGAAACTGAGTACCCCTCACCAAGCTTCACACCAATAATCTAAAGAATTGCTGCAACAAAAATTGCAAGGCTGGACGATTACTTTTTTTTTTTTTTTTGCAAAGATCGTTAACAGAAAAATCAAAAGGTATTGATTAGCTTTTAAAATTAGCTGAAAATTACTGAAACTGCTGCATTCTTTCCTGATGCAAGCCACTTAATGGAATTTGTAGCCTGAAAGCATGTTTTCTGGCCGGGTAACACATCCATAAGTCTTGAAATGCTTCTCTGATAATAATTAAATGGTCTCAAATAAGTTTTATAGGAATAAAGATTACGCTATCCCAAAAACCAAGACAAAATCTTCTGCGCATGCGGCACAAATGACTACATTCCTATTACCTAATAATTTCATTCTTGAGTTGTAAAGAACATTCCACATTATGTAGTGCATATGGAAAATCTTCAGGTAATCAACTCTCAGAAGGTAATGATTAAGAGCGCCATTCATAAAAGTCTGATCGGAGTAGCATTTACTAACGTATTCGAGATGTTTAAGGTAAATCCAAGCCAAAGTAAAGTCAGCTGTGTCCATGTTCTGTAACTCTAGCGTCGATAAACTTTTGGATTGAAACGTGTGAAATAAAACAAAATTGCCACATTTCGTTTTTCTCAATAAACTGTGTCTGTGACATTTTTTTTTGGCGAGTACTAGCTGTCGCGTAAAGAAATTACTCGCCGATTTACAGTAAAAGTGTCTTTAAAATTTCTGTGAGAAATTTCCCGCTTTGAACTGTTCGACATGAGTTACAGACACACTTTTCTCTCCTTTTCTATTTGTATAGACTTTGATAACGTATCCAGAATGCTGGATGGTATGTTTTCATTCCGCATAGCAAGAACTAAAATGGAAACTAAACAAAATGTTTAAAAACAATTAGTAGCGCAATATAATCTGAAGGTTTGTTGAGATACCTGACAGGGTGCAATAGACTCTCATTCCTACATGTCCTTTTTCTCTGGCAATCACACGCAAATATTCTTACTGCAGTGCTAATGAATATGGACAAGTCGTTATTGTGCTCTGAAAAATTGTTTCCGATTTGCTTAGGTTTTTTCAATTATCCGTATTGTGCCAGAGTCATTGATATAGTTTTTTGATTTCGAAATCAAAAATTTTGTGAAAAATTTCCGTCTTTAATTTTTTGGAAATTTAGAATTTTATTCAGATTACGTCCCCAATCAATAGTAACGTATACCTTCTGGTGGGAATTAAACCCGTACTGGTACTTTCAACAGAGCTGCAAATATGTATTGGGGAAAGTTTGTGACAGTCATTCACTTGGGAGTTAACAGAAATTAATCTTCTTCCTGAATGTCCAAACAGCTCACTACTTCCGGTCATAGACCAAGTAGCTTACGCTGAAAGCTAGCAGAAAGCCTGAATGGTTCATCATGACCAGGGAAACCACTAATATGCAATTGCATGTTTGTATTTGTGCGAAATAACATATCTATCCGTTTTAGACCTTTTTATGAATTTTGGCATCGATTTGTAAGTGCATATTTTTGCATATTTTGCCGTTTGGAGCATATTTTTGCATAATTTAGTTAAAAGACCCTATTTTGATACATATTAGATTTTTGTAAGCTTTCGCATCAAATTTAAAAATTTTTTTTATTCGAAATTCTGGTTAAATATTGCATATTGTTTAAATTTCGCCATCCACGTTTAATTGTTACTCTAGAATGAAGACAAAGCAGGTTGTCATTAAAGATAATGTTATTTTAAACTTTCAAATTTTACATAAAAGCAAAAATTAAGGAAAAAGTAATTATAAACTTACGTTTTTGGCGATGTGTGCAATACATAGAAATCTGAGCCAATCTTTTAGTACGCCGATCGAATGTGAATCACTTTTTAAAGTGATTTAACTACACCCATCCGTCTGGCTGGCTGCTTGTCCGTCCATGTTAACCTTGTGCGCAAAGTACAAGTTGCAATTTTGTACATAATTTAATCAAATTTGGTAAATACATTTTAATTGTACCAAGGACGAAGTCTATGTTAATTGTGAGAATCGGTCTTTAATTTAATATATTCCCCATAAAAACTTCTTTCTAAATTAGACTTTTTGTGTACGTAAGCCATCTAATTATGTTGGCATTTAGATTGAATTCACCTAAAAAATATGTAACAGCAGATTAAATTCTTTCAAATTGGTCTGTAAATACTGTAGTGCTTAGGCTTTACCGATTATAATTTTAGTATTGTTTTTTTATAAATGCAAATGTTGAATATTTTGTTTTTAAAAGAGCAATTTTTGATTATTTTGTTGGCATATTTTTAACAATTTTCGAATTTAGAGCATATTTCTGGTTTCCCTGATCATGACGGTCCAGCAAGTAGGTAAATTATTTGTAAAGGTTTGCTGAAGCATGACTGTAACGTGAAATTGGCCACACAATTATCAGCCCCATACCCAATCTAGAAATAGTAGGCCAGCCACATAACGCTTCAGCTAAATCTTTTTCAAAGCTTTTCCAATTTCATTAGAACCGCGACTCACAACATGGTCACCTTAACATTTAATTTACACCAACTGATCTACATAAAAATCTATCGTAAATAAACTTTTTAATTGCATATTTATGTAACATTTATTTTTTTTTTAATAACTTTAACTACAAGTATTTTTCATTTAATAATTCTGTTATTTTTCCTTATTTTAATCGTCTGTCTCTCTGTTATAATATTCACTCAAAACAATGTCATAAATTGTTTGCCAGTCTTTTGTACTTAATACTTTCTGTCAGATGAACTGCAATAAATTAATATAAAATTTCTTGTCATCTGGGGGTACAACGAAATAAATAAAATATTGTCGTATCGCAAATGAAACCTCAACATTTGAACAATATAATTTTCTGAATGAATATTGTATGAGTGAAAGTTAATAAATACCCTGCAAATATTATTGGACCACCTGATTCAATTTCATGAAATGGACTACTCAATTGACTGGTCCGATGTAATGCAAGCATGGACCATGTCATTGTTAAAAAGTGTTTGTAGTGAGACGACATGTCTTCGTTTTTGAACGACATGTTTTCGTTTTTAAACGAAGTTAAAACTAATCCTCTTGCGTACACAATGGAGTAGTTTTAAAACTACTCCTTTGTATTCCAAAGATGGGTTATATGGTCCTGCTCTAGGACATCGTAATGTTAAATAGACCATGGTTTTTGCATACGTTTGGGTTACTTTTGGACTAGTCCTAGTCCCTTGTGGGCTACTCTATACACGCGTGTTTGGACTGGTCCTTTTATTTGCAGGGTACTCTTGCTAAAATAAAAGTATGCTCGTTTATTTACATACGATTTCGATGCGATTCTCGTAAGTAGTAGTAAGTACTTGCAGCAGACATGGGAGACACATTAACCAAAAAATTATTTGAAATGGAAATGGCAAAAACAAATAAAAGTTGATTTGTGGTCCTCTTCATCATTTTAATTACATTTAGATGAAATTTAACGTGGGTTGTTAAAATAATGACCATAAAAGTGGTGAAGCAGTTGTGACATTTCTAACGAAATTAAAATTATCATTTAGTGATCGTAGTCGGTATGTGTTTTGAAAGCACTTTGGACGATTTAGATGGAAAAAAATTAATACAGATTTCATTTTCTACTAATACAAAAGCTTTTTTAAAAATAGATCTAAAAAAAAAAATGACCGGAGTGAAATTTTCAAAAATTTCAAAATTTTACAGAAGCTGTCTTTAGGGAACAAACTCATTTTTATTTTTTTTTACCTTTATTAAGATCTATGTATATCGCCACGTTAACTCATGAACGCTCAATGATCCGAAATCAAGTGTTTAATAATTACACTGTGCTAGTTGCAAAATTAGACAAGCCGGGCAGGGCACATGCCATTTGAACATAATTCGGGTACGCTGAAGCCAATGGTGCTAACCGTTTTTTTTAAGGTTAGCTCTTGTTTTCAAGATGAACCGTTATTTTGAGAATGGAGGAGGTTGCACAACAGATGTTCGCGTAACTCAAAAACGGTTTAGTTTATTGAAATTACTAAAATAACCGAAATTGCGCAATAAAATTAGGGTGTTAAGAAACATTCCTAGGAAGTTCATATGCTCTAAAAAGTTGTTTATTGAGATCTTAGGTACATTTTTGTAGTTGATTGTTTCCTTGAATTTTGAACGGTTTGCTACCTATGGACCTAAAAAGGGGGAGATAGGAAAAAAAAATCGAATTTTTTAAAGTTGTTTGCGATTTTGATCTGGAAGATGAATTTTTTAGATTTTATATGTTCACAACTTTTGTTCTTTATGGCAAGAGCTACAACTTTGTCTCAAAGTGTAAATCAAAATTCTAAACGGTTTGCAAGATATGAGCCTTAGAAAATTATCACTTTTTTGCAAAAATGACACCGAGGCCCCAAAACTTTAAGGGCCCATAAATTAAAAAGGGCATGACTTTTGGCAAACACGGGTCTATTATTTTGGTCCCTTATGGTTATTTTTTATCCGCAATGGTTATTTTTCCATGACTTAAAAAATTACACAAAGTGTTTTTTTATCAAAATTTCGAAATTTTTGTTTTTTTAAATATGTTTTTTTAAAATTCATAAAAAATTGGACAATGCAGCTAGGCTACTAATTTTTATCAGACATAAAAAAAACGAAGCTGCAAACAAAACAAGCCATAAATGTTTAAAATCTGTTAGCAACTTTTGATTTTATTCACAAAGGTCTTAAAATTTTTATTAATTTAAGAATTTCATAAAACGCAAAATTTGTATGGGAGCCCCCCAAAAAGTGGTGATAAGGGGCAAGTATGTCTCGAGAAAATGTTAAGGACAAAAAATTAATTGAAGTCGGTCATGCATTATATCACTAGGGGCGACTCCTTTGCATTTATGGGACTTTTCTCTAATATATTTCTAGTCTGCATTGAACATTTTGTATGGGAGCCCCCTTAAGTAATGGAGATAGCGTACCTGGCCGCTATATTCGAAATAAATGATTGAGATGAAAAATAAAGTGGGGTCGGCTATACATTTGATCCATTTAGGGGCATCCTAGGCAATGCAGGGGCCAAATTTAAGAATTTCAATCATACAAAAACGGTTAGCACCATTGTATTCAGCGTACCCGAATTATGTTAAAACGCCAAGTGACCAGCTTGTCTAAAAAAAAGTGTAAATTTCAAGCACAGTGTTATGGTTCGTTTTATCAATCTACATGTTAACGCTAATTTTAAGTCAATGGATTATAACTACTAATGACGCCATCATGATGATGTTGTTGATAATGAAGACTATACAAGTTCTTAGGTAGTAAATACCCTGCAGTTGAATCGTTACTAGTAAGGTTTTGGACTAGTTTATAGCCAGTTGTAGGGCTTCGAAAATTAATAAAAATTATAAAATCTCGGCCTAGCTGCTTTTTACGTGACGCTGTTTGCTGTTGAAACAACAACAACATTACAAAAGTTGGTAAAAAAAACGATTTAATACTTGTTCGTTGTAGCAACAACAACCACTCTAGAAAAGTAGAAAAAAAAATTTACTTACAAGTATGTTATACAACAACAACACTACAAGAAGAAAAATGTACAATTTTGGTTGATTTTAGAGTTGGCAAACTATTTTCATGTTTAAAAAATAAATAAAGAGAAGGAAAATTATCGTATTCTTTTTGTTTAAATTATTTAGTTAAATACAGCGAATTCTTCAGTTTAAAATGATGACGGAAACCATATCGCGGTTTTCTGCTAGTTTCTTATAATTCTGTAAACAAAGGGGAATTCATCAAATTTGAAAGATGGTGTAGCCGGAAATTAAATAATACAATAATAATAATAATAAAGTATGAAAGAATATTAAAGGGAATTGTCAAATTAATTTTGCCTTTACTACTTCTTATACTGTAAATAAAGCAACTAGTATTAAACTATTATAAGAATGTATAGACATTGACTAGTTGGCCTCCTATGATAACCCAACGTTAAATGCGATAGTTTCAAATCAAAAGTTCAACTAGCTAAAAGTAAATACCACTAGTATATTCCTAGCTGAATTATACAGTGCACTCTGGAAAACGTCAACTAATTAAAACCGCGGGTGTTGACGTTTAACAAATTGTTGACGTTTACGAATGTAAAATTTTTAAATAAAAAACATATCGATAATGTGCTTTTAAACGTTTTTATTAATTATAAACTAAATCCAAACATAAACAAATTCAAAAAGGAAATAAAAAAGGCATTCAACCTGACTAAAACCATAGAAGACAACTGGAACTAAAAGAATACATTTTAAATGAGATCATATTTTTAATTTTACATGCACACATAGGTATGCATTTAAAAAAAATCTGTTATTTTTTTCTGCTGTTTTTTTCTATCCAACACTTGGAAGAGAGCCTTCTCTCTTAAACGTCTTAATACATTTAAGTCATTTTGCTCAACATTCTCGCATTGAGCCCAATCCAAAGCCCTGTTAAATATTTCGACGGCTTCGCTTGGTTTTATTGTCTGCACATTTGTATCTAAATCGTTCTCCTCATCATCGATCACTTCCAACTCCTTAATTTCACACGAATTAGAAACATTATCCAGGTGGATCCCCAATTTCTGAATTGATTTCATAAAATAAATGTGTGTGTGTACAAATGTGTGTATTTTAACTGCTGCTAAATTCGAAATTTTATTTTATTCAGAGTTGACGTTTTAGAGCTTTATGGTTGGGTTGACGTTTTAGAGTAGGCAATGTAAAAAAAAGTGTTGACGTTTTGGGATGTTGACGTAAACGAGTGTTGACGTTTTCCCGAGTGCACTGTAGTTACTTTGTTTGCAGGGTAGTTTTATAAATACGGTGATGGCAATATAAATCATCGTCTTAATATGCAAATGATGTTTAATTTCGTGTTTAAATGATGATTCGTATTTAAGAAAATGTTGAATATTGTTTTAATATCTTAAAAAATTGTCCATCAAAACAAGAAAGCTTGTGTTACGGCTTTAAAAATCGGCATTAATTGCCAGTGTGCAAATCTATATTTTGTTTATATCGAAACTGGCATGGCTTATTTCCCCATCCGGCCCACTTTTTTACAAATGTTTTGAGTAGAAAACCTTACTATTTGTACTAGATTTAAAAACTTCCACTGTAACCGTTCTCCAGATATACGACGCTTATAGAATCTATGTATGACTGATGCCACTCCCACTTTTTGAGGGATGATTTCTTGTTTCAAATTTGGAAACCTTAACTGTAACCTTTACCCAATTATACTGATATTTCACAAAAAGAGCGCCCTGTTGCCAAATAGCAACAAAGTGCTTACACTTCGAGCGAAAAAAAAATTCCAGGAATAAAAAAAATATTGTTTTCCCCAAAATGAGAAAAAAATTGCAGGGGATAAGAAATTCTTCTATTCTTAATTGCCTTTAAAATTTTCCACACGAGCAATACTTTTTTAAAGATTTCCTAACAGCCACCCTTAAAAAGAGCCATTTTCTTTTAACACTTATTTACATGCTTGAGTGATGAAAAAGTGATTGATTGCTGTCAACACGGATCCTTTTTGTTTTATTTTATTTTCTATTAGAAAAACAACCCTAAAATGATTAATTGCCACACAGTTTTCCAATTTAAGGAGGGAATATGAAAATAAGCAACATATTTAATTGTTTTGTTTTTGTATTCTGCATCTTTGTGCACACTGAATCATTGCTACACCCCTAAAATGAAAAACTGATGAATAGCTGTCAGCTTGAAATTACAAAGAGATCAACTAGGAAAAGAGACAGATAGATAGGTTAGATTGAAAATAGGGGGATGATGCTTCACACACACACACCCATTTGGGTATACACCAACGCTAATTTGTAGAATTTCCAATAAGTAGAATTTCCCCTCATCCATAAGCCCAAAATTCGATCCAATACTAGCTTGACACAATAGTTTAATTTAGGTATTTCCTTTGCCAAGGGTTTTAATCAGTGTTCGAAAATAAACAGTACATTATTTAGCGTTCAGCTTACTCACCCAAGAACGATATCTATTTTTCTAGTGATTGTGGAGGCGAACACAACCCTTAATACCGTTCGTAACTATTTTCAAGAAAGAGTCGAACTTTATAAAGTGTTCTGTTCTTCGTTAAAAAAACAGAACAATTGAATTGGTTGTGTAGACAAACATTATATTTTAATGTTCTATAATTTTTCTTTCTTTACATTAATAAAGAAATGAGAAACAAAAAATTTAAGCAACGACCGTAGCACGAAAATGTTGTGTGTGTATTGTGTATATGTTTTGTTTGTTTAAAATTATTTTGTTGGGTTTTTGTTTTTTTTTTTTTTTTTGTATGTGTATTTTGTTTTTTTACCAGCCAGAAGCGACAAATATTACTGAGCCGAACCGAACACAATGAAGTTTGTGGTAAAAAAAAACCAATGGAATTAAAGATTATCATCTCTTGTTGAGTTGGATAAAAACAGTAATATTTTTGTTTTCGAAATATGACAAATAGGGAAACGTTATTTTTTAATGATTTTCTAAAAAAAACACTATTAGCGTTTGTGTTTTCCGCAAATCTACCGAACCGAACACTTAGGAGCGGTATTTACTGTTTATTTTCGAACACTGGTTTTAATATCTACTTTTCTAAAGAGTTTCAGATTTTTTTAATTTTTTGCTTCTAATGCGATTAAATGCAGTACATTAGCCTGAGTAGTGTTCCAGTGTACCGTTTTCTTCACCACATGCTCTACATACTTTATCGTTTGATAATCCTATGCGAACTCAATGTTTCCGTAGCTCCGTGTAACCCAGTAATAGATGAACTTGTCTGCTAAATGTTTGCCTCTTCAATCCTAGAATTGCAATTAGAAAAAACTAATTGAGCTAAATAATCTAATTACATTTAATTGATTATTGTTCACACTATTATTTATAAATATAAATAAATTATATAACTTATAGATTAAATTATTAATGTCACTCTTATTTCTACTAATTATTTTTTTAATTGACATAAAAGTTCATTGTTTTCGATCACCATGTTCTAATTGAATGTTTTGCTTTTATCGATTAATATCGTTAAAGTGTTTTAAACCCGTTTTGAAATTTACACACCTCTAGTGCCTTGAACAGTGGTGAATGAAGTCTTTTTATCTTTAAATCATTTCAGCTTTTTTTCTGCCCGTTTTTCAATTATTAACATTTATGTATTTGTTTAATTGATACTCATTAATTAATCACGATTAATTGATGAAAAATATTGTAAGAATAAGTAAATAAATACCCAACCTTTTAACAAATTATTTGTTATTACTACGAACCCCACCAATATACCAACAACAACAATATCAACTACAATGGCACCTTATCGATGGACATTCATCTTTGTTGAAGGTCAATTGACTTCATCACATTTTTCATAGTCAATCAGCACCATGTTTGCTTATGTCGTGTCACACTGACAGTTTGCAAATGCAACTTTTCCCAATTCTACTCTATCCCCTGCTGTACACCCGGTACCAATTTATTTTTCAGCAAATACAACGCAGCTTAAGAAACTTTTTATGAAAATATACACAAACTGAGCTGACTAATTTCTTAATTGAAATGTCAATCAAATCATTTTTTGTTGCATTTAAATATTTTATATTAAGCAGACTTTTAAATGAACATTATTTCATATCAGGCTGAAATATGGTGCATAAATAAATTCAATAAATAAAAGAAAAATGCAAAGAGAAATACGAAGTTGAAGACCCCAAGTGCTGAAGAGGAGAAGAACAAGAAGACGAATTGCAAACCTACGTTTAAATATTTAAACATTGTTGTTAATATTAGCAACTCAAGATTGATTGTCAAGTCAATGTAAAGTTTAAATTAATTTCAGAGTCTTGAAAGTATGAAACGACCCAAATAGTTAATAGTATGAAGTGATACATTAAACATAAAATCTTAACCCGGCAATTCCCATATCTGAAGTAATGAAAATATCAAATAAAAAAAAATATTTCTAATTCCGATTTTATAGAGGTGTCACTTACAGGTGACACTGGGCATAATTTACTACACATTTTTAACATTCGGAAAACTATCAAAAGTAGCTTCATTTTTGTCTCCACCTCTCCATTTGTTACCACCCAAACCACAATAGGCTGCAGTATGATGTCGCCAGGGGCATTCTTAACCTCTAGTATTTCCATTATCGATATCGCTAATCTTCGTCACTGGAAACTGCCGGCTTAAGTCATATTTTTGCTGTTCTTCAATTAAGAAAACTGTAGTTTCATTGATTTTATATTAAAGGCACTTCAAGTTTTTAAACTCGTTTTTAAATTTTTATTTAAGTTTAATTAAAATACAAAATAGCCCACGTTGCATATTTACAGTCTATCTAAGCTTCCATTGTGATAAGGTGGACTCAAAATCTCAACAATACAAAAACAAGTACCTGCAAGAAATGAATGAACGAATCATCATATTTTTCACGTTAGCGTTAAGAAAATGATAGAAAGAAATGACAGAAAACTTGATTTGTTTGTAGGGTTGGGATTCATGGGCAATCATGAAACCGGCAAAATAATAATGTTTTGAGGTTATGATTCATATAAGAGTGTTTTGTGCCGAATATCATCTAAATATCAACACGTATATGAGATCTGTTCGGCTTTAAGCGATTTTAAAGAATGGGTTCATTCAGCACATATGGTAAACTCTGAACCTACTAGCTACTTTCAAACTTATTGCTGCCAGTTTTTATATTAAAACCAATATTTACAAAGAAGTTATGACACTTATTTTCTTAATTTCGAGAGTGGTTTTTGTATAGTCAACTGTGGACCGATTTAAAAGAAATGGTATGACGATATATGGACATAAAAACTAGTCTGTAAAAAATTTTGTGTTGCCGCATTGTGCAATTATTAATTGATTCCCAGCATTTTTAATAGGCTTCTTCCTAACGACAATTAATACGTATGTCATGAACAAATAACCTGGCGCCTTGGATATGCTGTATGGCCTTGCACGGGTAGGTATTTTCAGGATCTACGTGACCACAGGTAAATTTGATAACATGTAGGATAGGTATAAAAAACCACCAAGGGACAAAACTAAAAAACAAAAAATTTCCCCTTTCATTATTTTCGTGTGCAT
Organism: Pollenia labialis; assembly: GCA_949318255.1. Taxonomy (NCBI): domain Eukaryota; kingdom Metazoa; phylum Arthropoda; class Insecta; order Diptera; family Polleniidae; genus Pollenia; species Pollenia labialis. The sequence continues at coordinate 22,652,530 of OX439141.1, forward strand.
CCTGTGCTCAAAAAAGCATTCGGAATTTTATAATCCTACGTGGTTAATGTTCATTGGTACATTCACAATATTCTGTACTAAAAATTAACTGCATTTGTAATATAAAATAAATGAAAATTCAGTTAAAAACTGGTCTACTTATTTATCATTTATTTTTAGCGAAAAGTTAATTTAATTTTTACTGTCAAAAACGTAACCCCATAATTCGCAAAAACAAATTAATTTTCAGTTATTTTATATAAATTAATTATCAAAGAATTAGCTACATATTCCATAAAAACAAAGGAATATTCAGTTGTTTGATTGAATTCAGTAATTTTCGTTTACTCCACAAAAGAGCCGTATTTCCGTTTTTCTCCCTAAAGTCAAATTGCTCATTATTCTCGTACCCGATCAAATCTAAAGCCTTCAAAGATATTTTGATTGCTTTGCTTGGTTTTTTTGTTTGCAGATTTTTATCCACATCGTAATCGTCATCATCGGTAACTTATTTCTTTTTATTTTCTCGCGATTCAGTAACGTTAATAGCGAAGAAGTAGATGGCACTGTAGAGTTAAGAAAAAATATCCCTGGTAGTGTCCCTGACTTTTACGAGAACAAGAGCAGCGGAACAAAAAAGGAACAATATGCAACTACATTTATAATAGATCTTTTCTATACTACAATTTTGAAGGGGATATCCCAAATTTGAAACTAATTGGATACAAATGTTGCTTTATTTAGAGTTGACGCTTTAGAGCTTTTAGGTTTGGTTGACGTTTTAGAGTAGACATTGGGCACGTTCATAAGACGTAATAGTTGTGTAACCGTTTAGTGTTTTCCTTAGAAACGCATAGTTGAGCACTTCCGCTCAACACAACAGTTGGGTATTTGAAGCCATTTAATCCATTATAAAATTTTTTAGCTACCTAAAGTCAACATGTTGTGCTCAACCTCAACAGCTAAAACTCAGATATAAATTCTGTATTATCCATACTTTTTAGCTAAACTAATAAATTTTATTATCACTTTTATTTTTTTTTCAATTGTTTAAATTTATCAGCTGTTAATTTTTTATTACACATATACAGGGGTGTCATGGAAATCGAAAACGTAAAACGAAAGAATTTGGCAGTCCTTTTTATTAAACTTTAAATCAAATGTTTGCAATTTTTGTTAAAAAATTCTGTTTAATAGAGCATTATTTGTATAATAATTGTCATAAAATGTTTTTATTACAGAAACCTTATTGAAAAACGACTCTTAAAATTCTTTCGTTTTACGTTTTCGATTTTCATGACACCCCTGATAATGCCGTTTCTAAGACGAAAGTGTTCGGCTCAACAGTTGTCAACAGTTTTCTAGCAGTTGAGCTCAACCGCTACGTCTTATGAACGTGCCCAATTTCAATGAAAAGTAGTTGACGTTTTGGGATGTTGATGAAATGGGGTGTTGTCGTTACCCCGAGCATGCTCTATACTTAAAAAAATGCCATATAAGCTTCTTAAAAATATGAATTTATTTTGATTAAAATAAGGAAAAACACAAAGAAGTATTAAAAGAAAATAAAAAAAAAAATGTATATATTGTTTTGAACTGCAGGTTTTCGAACCTTTTTCGAGACCAATATAATGGTCCAAAGAGCTGTTATTGTCATCCGGACATTGAAAACAAACGTTACATCTATCGATATCATTTTGAAAAATGTTTCTAAATTTTGGATCTCAAACAACATTTTACTGGATGTAAAAATAAATCAAAACCACAAAATGCTTGCTATATTCCTATTGAGGTATGTATTTGTGGTAATAGCGAAGCCACCTTGGCAAGTAAATACGCCATGTGCAAGTACGTTTGTAGTTTTGAATTCATTCATAAAAAAATAAAATAAACACAAACCGAAAGAGAAAAAAACTAAACTTTGTTTGCAATGTTGCATTAATTCAGTTTATTTTTTTTTAATTTGCGTTAACAGAGTCACCAATGTTAAGAATTTGATAGTTGCGATTATCGAGGTTTGCGTTTACCGAGGTATTACTGTATTTATTTGTTACAAAATGGTTTTGTGAAAACAAAAGTAACACTGCAACAGGTAGGTAAGCCTAACTGCGTAACCCAGCCTATCCGTCCACGAAAGAATATCATAAAAATTAGTTAGTAAACCATCAGTAGTATTTATAATAAACTAAAATTAAATTAAAAATGTTGTCTCCAATTTTTTTTAAATAAAGATTTTTGAAAGATAATAAGGTATCTCAAATAAATGTTAACAAAAATATTTTTTCTGATTGCTTTTGCCACCGCGAGATGGCGCTTCAATCAGAGAATTATTTGCAAATGGGTTTTAGTTGTTTCACAAAAATAATTCTCAAAAATTAATTTTTTTAAAACCTGGCTCGAAATTTGGTTTTTAATTACTTTGACATATTTGTAATTAAATTAAAATATAGAATTGAGTAAATGTTTACAAAATAAATTTTTTTTATTGCTCCGAAAAACACATTATTTTTGTGTATAAAAAATTATATAAATTTTCTTTAAATTAAGCGGCGTTTTCAAAAAAAATAGGTTTTTTAAATGCATAAATTCATGATACAAACTCAAATATTAGGCATTTAAGAGTTTTGCACGATTTTATTTTTTGAATGGTTAAATAAAAAAAATACGTTAACCACGGAACTATTTTTAAAATTTTACAGAAGTAAGGAAGAACATGTTAATCAATTAAAATAGATAATCATTCAAAAAAGCAAATTTCGATCTACCAATGGTTAAAATACAATTTGGTTTAAGGATTGATGTTTGACAATTGACGTCAGCAGTCGTCGATGGCTGCGAGTGTAAGACGGCAAATCCATCTGAGGAGATCGAGTGGTTGCGATCGAAACATGTCATGGTAACCATCCGCCTGGGTTCGAATCTCAGGTCAAGAATGAATGATTATTAATAACAATTTTAAGTAATTTTCATGTTGTAAAATTCCTTTCTTCATAAAAATAATTTAATGAAAATTAAATTTGATGAACTTAAGCCTGATTGAAATATTAAAAATTTTGATAAAAAATTATCAATAAATTTTAATTAGTTTCATGTTGTAAAATTCCTTTCTTCATAAAAATAATTTAATAAAAATTAAATTTGATAAACTTTAGCCTAATTAAAATATGAAAATTTGGATTAAAACCAATAAAACAGTTCAACAAAAATAACCACAATAATGATTAATTTTACTCGAGTTCTTTTTTTACGGCTCACCAAAATTTTTAAATTTTTTTTCAAAGGCGTTTTGAGTAAGTAAAAAAAAATTTTTTAAATATAATTCTGAGCAAAATGAGGTCCATTGATGTTTTGGGTTAAACTTGATGACGGTTCTTGCCCTAGAACATAATAACCCTCTATCTGCCATTTTCAAGGGTCATTTTAGTCCCTTTTCCAAATATCCTCCTAGAATACCAATACAAAAAATTAATGAAAAGTTACACTCACTTGGCTAGTTTCATATGGATGTATTAGCATGACCACTTTTTATAATTTTGTGGGCTTTATTGAAGCTAAAATTACATATGAGGTACATGTGGAGGTAAGGGTGTCCTTAGGCGGATTTTTTAAAAAATTCATATTTTTCTTTACTAAGCTATTTCATGCTTGTGTACCACATTTCGAAAAGATCTGACAGATCCTTTTACTTTTGTCCCTTCACAGTGCGATGTCCTCTGGTTACAAAATTCATTTAGAGAAAATCAAGGAATTCTGCAAGTATACTCTAAAAAAGAATGAAGATCTTTGCTGTTGGTATCCAATGGCACTTACTTTACACAAAATCCTTGTGCACGGCCCGACAGCAATATTTTGCCATATTTTCTATGGGCCAGCTTTCTAAATAGGCTGCCAAAGCCACAATAAGCTCTTCTGTGTATACCGACATGTGTGAAAATGTTAAAGGCTGCAGTGTGATTAAAATGTTTTGAATAGGCTGCTTCTCACATCAGTTCAATTTATAAATTCTGCAAAAAAATGCAAACGTAGTAAAAGCCAACCATTTTTAAATTAAACTTGAAAACTATTTGTAAGTGCCGGTCCACTCACGTCAAGTTTGACTCCTAAAGTCTTGAGCTTTTGGAGAGAAGGGAAAAGAAATGGCATTCTCTTTTCCCTTCTCTCTTCTGACGAGTCAAACTTGACGTGTGTGAACCGGTACGAAGGCAACACCAAATATCAACCAAAATCGCAAATTCTTACTTTTTATTGATCTTTTATGTTTTGAATGATTTGTTTTCCTTATTCGTTCCAAATTAAATGTTAACTATATTCACTCATGCATTTTTATTAATTTTTAATAAGAAAATATGCTCAAATAATTTTATTCTGTTTCGGAGACAGAATGCTCCTTGGTGCCTTGGTTTGTCTATGCCTAACATACGATTTCTTGGGCTTCGGATTGTCGTAATGGATCAATTTTGTTCACGATTGGCATCTCTTGACTTTAATTTCTGTTCTTTAGGATGAATCTTGGTTTCTTCAAACGCTCTTGAAGATTTTCCAAGTTCTTCAGGAGTCTTGAAGAACAATCTTCATCTAGTAACGTTTCTGCGACAAACTTTTCCAAATTTTTTTTTGGCAGACATTGGTGGTCTCTCGCAAGTTAAAATCGATTAAACAAATTCAAGATAATATGCGGTGACCAATCGATGTCATTCAGTTTGCAAATTTTTTCAGAAATAGAAGTAAAAGAATAGAACAAAAATTCTTAAAATATTATGCTTTGTTGGCATAAAATTCGAAATAAAACTCAAAGACACAAACGTTTATCGTGAATGCCAAAAAAATAATTCGACGATCCAAATTATACTTTTCATTCTTTGGAGATTCTGTTTCTATGCTTTCTTATACATAAACAAACATTCAACACATGCACTTCCTTTGAAGAGGAGTCATAAGTTTAAAAAAAAACTCAGTTTAAATGGACAACTTGCGTGTTGGCAGCAATTTTTAAGGTTTTAAACATTTTACTATGCAGTCTTATGTTGAGCAGCTGTTTTAAGTTGCTAAAATTGTGCAAAAATAATCAAGCGATCTGGTAGGTTGTAATTTAAGAATATGTGTCACAAGCAATTTTCAATCACAGGTTGTTTTCAACGACAAATACTCATTCTAGGAATATAAAAAAAGGATTCCTATAAAAACAATCTAAAACATGTTTCAGTAAATACTCTAAAGGTCAGTCTACAACAGTACTTTCATACTTGTTTGCATGTTGCCTTGTTTTTTTAGGTTAGGTTGGGTTAGGTTAGGTTAGGTTAAGAAGGGTTATGTGCCCAAGGGCACACTTCCACCCGGAGACCACTGCGGTCCATTGTGAATCACTTTCATGAAAAAAGGTATAGAAAGAGAAAAGTAAAGAAAAGAAGTATAAGATGGATATAATTAAGAAAGTAAGTAGGTACCACGTAGAAATATTACCCTCTCTTCAGTCCCCTCAACAGAAACAACCGCAATATTTCCCTGAAAAGGTTCTAAGTCCACCCCTGACCAATTCTGGTAGAATCCCATAGTAGAGCATAGGGTGAGGAGGGGTTTACCCCCTGCCTCTTACCACTTAGTCCAGATTCGAAACACCTCTCCCGAGTTCGTCCGCCACATCATTCCCATCAACGATGCAGAGTCCAGGTACCCAACACAGCCTTACACTGAATGCCTCCATGAGTTCCCTAAGAACATTCCTACACCGAGCGACCAGGCACGATCGCACCGTATAATTTGTCAATGCCCTTAGCGCCGTCTGACTATCGACGTAAATTGTCACCACAGACCCACCCACGATGTGATCCCGTGTCACTTCTGTCGCCCTCCAAATCGCTAATATCTCAGCCTGGAAGACTCATCGGCGGGTCTGAATGACTTTTTCACTTAGGTGCCCGCGATATATGCACCGGCACCATTATTTTTTACAAATACGATATAAAATTGTCGCTTGTTGTCATAATTGTAGCCTGAATATCATTTAACACAATTCAACATACAAAGTCTTAACCAAAACTTGTAGCCACAAGATTTTTTTTTAACAAAATTGCCCTCACTTATTGTGCTTTTACTTAAACTATGTATGAATGTACCTGAATCTTCTTTAACCAGATCATGCATGCAACAGACATAAATGAATCCCAGCGAATGTTTTGTATTGAAAAAGCCTAAAAATTTGTTAAATAAAATAAATAGCAAACATTTTGGTTAACTAATTATTTTTGCTGGGTTGTTTTCATTTTATGGGCTTCAATGTATTTTTCTTCATTTGCATTGGCAACACACATATAAACTTTTGCGGTGGCAATGTGTACATCAATTAATGAACCTGTCGCTTGGCTGCATTAAAATGTGTAAATGTCGCCAACGCAGACATTCTTTTTAACGCTGATTATGTGTGTGAATTTCTACATGTTGTACGAACTAAAAACGGACTGCGTTGGACAGAACGAGAAATAGAATTAAAAAATCAGATTCGATGAACAGAAGTCATAATACAAGGTGATTAAAAGGGATTTAATAAATATTTAATTGTTACTATTTTTTTATAAATAACAAGCTGAACAACCGGCCGAGCTTCGTTACATCTATTGGTTACGACGATTCTGGTTGACCCCAATTTTTCTTCGACAAGTTGTTATCCTTCGTATGAATTGTTTAGTTAAGTGTTGACAGTGTATGGGTGATAACTAGGGATGCAATTTCCATGCAAACGCATGATTTTTGTAGATAGTCTAAACGATGCCGACCAATTATCTTTTCGAATCATTCAATTTGCGTTAAAATGTTTCAGCATATTTTGGCGAAAATGCATATATTTGCATATTCTGGTTTCAAATGCATATTTTGAATTTTTTAGTACATATTTTAATCGTATATTTTTAAATTTTTTTAGTGCATGAAAATCTCATTCCAAATCACAACTTACGCCCTACTCCCAATAAAATAATTTTTAATTATGATGTGCAGATTGGTACTTTATTGATACTTAGTAAGATTAAAAGGTCTACATTGAATAATAGTTTCTTTAATAACCTGATAAAGCAATTTAAAATTTGTTGATAATCAAGAGGTCTAAAAATGTCCAGCTTTTAAAGATATCCAGCTTATCTCTGTATGGGGTAAATTACTCTGCTCCTACCGTAATAATTAAAAATCTGTTAACGCAAACAGTAATACTATGAGTGTTTATGATGTTGAATCCTCCTCCAGCTTTATTGTTTTTCTTATAAACGTTGTAAAGTAAGAACTTTGAACTTTGTGCCCCTACCGAAGTAGGCTTTAGCCAAGTAATGCAAATTAATATTTTATTCGCCATCGGAAAATTCGAAATCTTTAGTATTTGTAATTTTCTTTCTTAACGTTATGAACTAGGGACTAAGGCCGTTTGTAGTGGGATGGTTATACACATCGGTGGTTAAACCCATTCTTGCATATGTATGATGTGTTTAATGGGAGACAATGGGGTTGGTAATTTGGTGAAACCTTCCTTCAAATACATTTTTAACATGTTCCTTTACGGAAGAAAAGAAATAACAAACATTAATTTTTTGCAAAAATATTCAATGCCTTCCCATAAAAATCTCTTCTTAAGCAAAGTTTTTAAGTCCCAAATTCGGGCTATCATCCTCTCTTCTGGCAACACTGATCCAAATATCCAGTTGAGTAAGTAATCAGTGTTAACCTTTCTATAAAGCAATCTGCATGAGTTTTGTTTAGAGCAGTCTTCGAAAATAAACAGAACATTATTTAGCGTTCGGCTCACACACCCAGGAACGATATCTATTTTTGTAGTGTTTGCGTAGACATACACAACCCTTAATACCGTTCGTAACTTTTTTCAAGAAAGTACCGAACATTATATAGTGTTCTGTTCTTCGTTAAAAAACAGAACAATTGTAGTGATTGTATAGGCAAACATTATACTTGAATGTTCTATAATGTTTCTTTTTTTTACATTGATAAAGAAATGAACAAATAAAAAGTTTTGGCAACGAAGACAGCACGAACAGCATGTGTGTGTATTGTGTATATCGAGCCCTAATAGCAAAAATGATGTAACCAACAACATTTTAGATTTTTGTTTTTTGATGAAAATCAATAGTTTTTGATTATTTGCATCATCTCTAAACATATTTTAAAAAAAACCTTCTCCTGTAAAATTTTATTTTTGTTGGTTACATATAAAATACATATAAAATTATTTTGCTGGCATTTTGTTTTTTTTTCGAATCCTTATTTTATTTCGTAAAAAATGTTTCTTTTTTTTACCAGCCAATAGGGACGAACATTAATGAGCAGAACCGAACACAATGAAATTTGTGGCTTTATAAAAAAAGCCGAACGAAATTAAATGTTCTCATCTTTCGTTGAGTTTGATAAAAACTGTATTATTTTTGTGTTCGAAAGATAACTAACAGGGAAACGTTATTTTTTTTAATGATTTTCCAAACACAAACATTATTAGCGTTTGTGTTTTCCACAAATCTACCGAACCTAACACTAAGGAGCGATATTTACAGCGTTATGTATAATGAAAAATTGGCAAGAAGTTAGCACAGAGTTGAATTATAATACACTTACAGACTGTGGATAGCAAACTGTTAAACTCTGACTAGTGAGTTGCCAAATATCTGCTAATTTGGAAAAAACAGCTGTATGAAAACAGTATGAAATGTCAAAATCAGGGATGATTTCAGCAAAAATAATGTTTTTTTTTTTAATACAGTATGGCATCGTTATATATCAGAGTTGATTTATTAAAAATTTGCACCAGTGAAAAAGTATATTATACATGAACATTTTGCTAACAAGCTGCTAAGCTTAATCGGTATTCTAGTTGGCAGCTCGTTGTACGTAGTGTATAAACTGTGGCTAACTTTTCATTATACATACCGCTGTTAGTGTTTATTTTCGAACACTGGTTTAGAGTACTTATGAAATATTTACTCTAACTATTACAGTTATAAGAGATAATTTGATGGATTCACTAGAGATGGAAACATGAAATCAGTCAAATAAGTTTGTCATTCCGTTTGTAGATCTTATTACATATATAAAGGATATATATTCTGGATTCTTATGAGAAGCTGGGTTATATTAATGATGCACGTATGTCCCTGTGCAAGTTTAAATCAACTTTCCAAAGATCTCTGATATTATAGAACCTAGTCATTGTACATATTTTTAGTCATTGTACATATTTTTATAGACGTAGACTGTTTGAAAAGTTAGATATTTTAATTCAGCCAGATCGGCTCGTTAGTAAATTTATGAGCAAAAAACTAAATTTGGTTCAGATGTTTTCTATATATGTGACCTTCTCTGAGAAAAGGGACATAGTGTGTCAAAAAAACGGGTTTGGACTTAAGAGTGGATTCAGGTATCTAAAAGGGTGTAGAATAACTTTAAATGCGTTTTTCTCCAAACTCCATTTTCAAACATTAGGTCCCTTTTCTCAAATTTAGAATAAGCGAAATCGGTCTATTTTTCACCTCGCCCCAATTGTACGATTTTCATACGATTTATAATAATATGGTAAAGGGGATATACGATTCGGCAAAGCCAAATAACTTTAGATATTTATTACTTGTTTTATAATCTCAAGTTTTAATCAAATATATAAAGCCAATTAATCCGCAAAAATTCGTATGCCCCTAATAACTATTCTTGGCTAAAATTTGTTGCAGCTTAAATTCAATATGATCGATCACTTTCTTAAAGTAGTTAAGAATTTATAAACAAGACTGAAATAAGATTGATTTTCGTTTGCCAAAGAAACTTAAAATCAGCTGGAAAAAATCCATTTACAATTTTCTCACGATGCATCTCAAGCTTAAGCTAAAATTGATGGACAGATATGGTAAAACTGCTTTTTAATTTCTGTTCTGCGTGGATCAAGTTCATTTATTCCGTCACTCATCCATCCATCTGTCTGACAGACAGAAGCTTACGAGATGTATTTCTGTTTTTAATAATTTTTCGAACTTCTTTTATTTTTGAGTTTTTGCAAATCACACAAATTAATCACTGAAGAGGTAAAGATGGGAGAATGATACAGATAGTGGTCGACTGAATAAGGCACTACTGAACACGTATGTAGGAGACTTAAGAGACTCTCTCAAATTCTAGGGAAACTGCTCGTCTTCATTAAAGTAAAATTTTAATCTAGTTGAGTATTAAAAATTCCACAGCTTGCTTCGTTTTAACAACTCAAAAATGCCATAATAACTGAGAGATCTTAGAAATATTAATATTCGCCGTTTCAATTACCGTTTCCTGGATACTACTCCAGTCTTTTAACAGGTTTCAAAAACAACTGCCGTGAATTCCGTTATCATGAATTGTATATTTATTAAAACGATTTTAGAGACCCAATTTTTTATTAAGTCAATTATTACCCAGCTTTAGAGAAAGATACATTGATTTGCTTAAGATTTGCACGACATCATGTCAGTCCGAATGATCAATGCTCGTTAACTCTCTTGCTGTTCGTAGTTAGTCTTATTCGTTGTTACTTTAGTTTGTAACATTTCAATTTTATTTCACATGACTGACCATGTATGTCAATCAACTTTCTGACTGTCTGTCTGTCTGTCTGCCCGTCGTCATCAGACACATTCGTTCATCCGTCGGTTTCTTTCTCTCACGACAGACCCATGCAGACAACAGTATGCAAATTGTCCACTTGTTTCAGGTATGTCACCTGTATTGTGCCTGTCATAATCAATCACGTTGCTCTTATCGCAAATCAATTATAGACAATTTTATATGTACAAGTATTAGTACATACAACATTTTTGTAATTTGAAATTTACTTACTGATGCTGTTGTGTCTGTAAATTTTTTCCTCTTCAACTTTGTCTCTTTGAGATCATGAGAATAAATGTGAACTAAATTTAAGTGCTGATCATAAATATAAAAAAAAAATTTTGTTTTGTAGTTGTTGTTGTTGTGTATTTCGTTTTTAAGCTGGTTTCTGTTCAGGCCATTTGACAGTTTTAAAATTAGTGCGTTGACATTCTCAGGTTAAGGCAAGTGGATGGATGGATGGAGTTTTTGTCTTTTAAGTTTTGCAGTTTTTTTTCATTTGTTAAGATTTGTGTCATGTTGCAATTGATTTTTTAAGACAAATTGCGTTTTCAAGTGTGAGACAGTTTTCCGCAAAAAAAAAAGCCAAAGCGTTAATGCAAAAATTATCAGATGAAAGTGGAACATTAAGAAAAATCGTAGTAAAATGGAAAAATAGAATTGTTTAAATGGAATTTTGATTAACAGTGGCAAACCATAAGTGAACTATTTATATCTCTAGGGGATTTTTAACAAACTTGAGCAGATCAGTTGGCAAACAATACTACAAACTACTGCAATTATATTTCGACAGCTTAATTTAGAGATCAGCGATTAAATTAACTTTAATCTCCGTATTTACTTTTTGAGTTTAATTTTTTTAATCTTTTTTTGCTAGTTTAAGCGGCCATTGGTGGTGGTTTAAACCTTAACTTAAACTGTCAACATACACATGTTTAACATAAACAATTAATGCAAAAATATAAACAAAAAATTATTTTAAAAATAAAATATATACTTTTATATAATTTTTCCTTTCTATATTTTTTCATTAATATATTTTTTCTTTAAACGTAAAAAATGTCTCCTTGTAAATAATATTAAATTCGCATATTTTCTACTTCTTCTTCTTTGAAAACATCCATCTTGCTTTGATAAAAAGTTTACATTTGCAAAAAAAATATTGCCATTTATTTGTTCTCAATGTGGCAACACTACATGGTTTAAGCTACAACTCAAAAATATCAAATTCAAATTCAAATCTAATTATAGAATCAAATTAACTTTAATCTCAAACTCAAAAGGTGGCTCTTAGTATCTTCTCATATCGTGATCGTTGTTATTCACTTGTGTTTTGGCTGAGCTCGACTTATCGTGAGCGGAGCTACGCATATGCGGGTGTAAAAATTACCACTCGTCGTCATTTACGTAATTTTTTCGTTGAAAATATATAACCACCTCGCCGGCGTTAGCGTTAGTATTTGGTAGAAAACAATTTACCCCACATCAAAATTAACGTAATATTTTCATGGAATTATTTTTACCGTTTTCTTGTTGGTAATAAATTATTTATTCCAAAAACGTTATTTAATATGATACAAGCTTAGCTAAAGGTGCTTTTCTAGCCTCATTAAAATAAGAACATTTTATTAAATCTCGTAGATTATTTAGAAAGCTGTTCGTATAAAGTTTGAATACTCTGACTGTTACCTGTCTGCACCTATTTAGAAATCTATGGGGCCTTTATATTGAAGGTCTAATTTTTGAGACCATTTTTGACAGATGATGGGTTAACCCATCATTCTATTTGTACCAAATTTGGAAAATTTTACACTTATCATTATTCAGATATACAGAATTGTAGTTGATGCCATGCCCACTTATCTAATACCGTACACTTTTTGACAAATAGCAAAGCTATTTGTTCCCAAACTTAAGCTGTTACCACTTGGGCAATTTTACAACTTCTCTTACCGTTCTTTAGATATAAATTAATATGTTTTATGCCACACCCACTGCACCAATCCCATTTTTGTAGAGAAGTTGTGTATTGATAACCCAGCTATGTGTACCAAATTTGAACGAATTTTCTCTTACCATTCATTAGATAACAAAAATGTATTTTGTGCCACGCCCAATTCTCTAATCTCACCCACATTTTGTGGGATGTTGTGTATTGCTAACCAAGATGATTGTACCTTGTTTCAAAGCTTTGACTCTTCGCGTTCTTCAAATACAAAAAAATCTATAACGTCTCTGTTTGGGTCTCTACCACTTTAGAACTGTCACGTGACAAGTTTGTTGTTATTTTCCTTTTCCCGAAGGAATATTTTATAATTTTGTTGTTGCCTTCTTCAGGGATTCGTATTGAATTTATAAATTTCAAGCACTTCATATTTTGTGGCGTTGAAAATTTTAAAAAACAATATGGAATTCTGTAGAAAGCAGCAACAAAATTATAAAATATTTTTGGATTTGATTATGCTTGCAAAAGTGCAAATGCAAAATATCGTAGCTCTTTTTTTTAGTCCATTAACAAAATATACAGAGTTTCCGTTAGATTTCATTAAAGTGCATTTGCTTATTGGCAAGCCTAATATTGAACACAATTAGGGCCTCAGTTTCCTAAAGCATTTACTTTCAATAATATTTTGAAAATTAAATGTTAAAACACGCACAATTTCTATACCGCCTGCAGTGGCAATAATTAATGCAATCTTAAATATTTCAATTGCAAACCACTTCGCACTTTAAACCACAATTTTACATAACTTGCATTAAAAGGATTTTAATTTCATATCTATTTTAAAGTAGCATTCGATTTCATTTATCGAATATTATGTCCACACATCGTGAGATTTGCGTAATTCATAAATTTTAATATACATAATTCGTTCATGCCACACAATAACGCAACAATGCACACTCATACTCTGCGATTGCAACATCTCATTAGTTTTTCCCATGACTTTAAATAGAAACTAAATGTATCTGTAGTAATTTTTATGATCTATTATCTAGTCTAGCTGAAATACAAAATGCAACAACATCAAAATCATGGCAAGAAATAAAAAATAGATCTCAAATTGGTGCTAAATGCGTCACAAAAAATTTATTGCATTTGGTAGAGTAGAAGTATTTTGTGGAAATACATAAATTCACATCTTAAGCAATTATATTAATTTACAATAACGACCTTTCAAACAGTCACTACTAAAAAGTGTAAAAAACGAGGGTCCTTTTAAAAATTTTTGGTATTTATTTTTATTAGAAAAGTTTATCTGAATGTAATTTGAAATGTTAACAGGGTACGGTTATTATTTTAAAACATTTTTAATAGGACACTTTATCTTATTTTTTCTTTTTATTCCTTATTTAAAGACAACCCTCGTTCTTTACTTAAACAAATAGGTGAATTGTTAGTCTAACATTATTAAATGTTACTGTTTTACAAAGTTTTTGTTTAAACTTTAACACGTTTTTTCTTGATTTTTTATTATTATGATTATTTCCATTTTCAACACTGCAAAATATTGTAAAAATATCAAACAAACAAAACAAAAACAGAATTAAAAGCATTGAACAACATCAAAATTATTACAAAAATCAATTGTAATTAATGATAATCTGAGAACGAACAATATTTGCAAAATTCAAATCGTAATAAGAAATCTCCCAAACAATGACAAAGACACAATCTAAATGTGCGCTCGTATTCGCAGATTTACTTTGAACCAAACGACAAGGAATGAGCGGTAAGAAAATCCCAATCCATTTGAAAGAAAACAAATAAAAAAAAAGACCAGGCCCACGTATTTGCCTCGTAAATAGAATGCACAACATTAAAATTGATTTGAATTTTCAGCGCGCCAACACCTGAGTGTATTCCATCGAAAGCACAGACTCCCATAAAATGTTTGTTGTGTCTTAAAACGTTCGTTGCTGCATGTGGCAAGGCGAATGTTGCCATTATTAAACTTGTTGCTTTGACTTAGCTTTATCAATTGCAAGTGGTTAAGTGAGTTCCATTTGCTGTATGTTGTTGTTATATGGCCGTTTTCTTTCTTTTGTGCATTTGTTGTTGTTGAATGTTGACTGTTGCCAGTACATACAATCTTGGCCATAAAAAGTGTCCAACAATCCATAAATGTCATTCGGATGACACAAATTTATTGATGGATTATAATAACTTTTTGTAATTTTGTTTTGCACTTTTGCAAATGCAAAATCAAGAATTTACTTATAAGCAGAGATTCACAAAGTTTTTAAGTTACGATTTTAACTGCTAAAGAGACTCATAGTGTCTAATTTAAAGTCAGCTCTTTCAGGACCAATTTCACCAACTGTATTTCAATATCAATTCTCATTTCAATATAGATATTTATATAATTTTGTTATAAACGTCAAGTTTTTTTCTGCATTTCATTTGACATTTCTCAATTTGAACCGTAGAAAGATAAACAATCGAGCAACGCGTAAAAGATATTCAGGCTTATTACGAAAATGGGCGTTCAAATCAAAATGCATATCGTGCACTTCGTTATTTTTTCGGTCAATTTAATCGTCTAAATGTGCGTACAATTTGAAAAATCGTGCAAAAATTTGAGCAAACCGGGTCTGTAGGAGATGAGGAAAATATTGCTGCTGTTTGCGATAGTGTGGCTGAAAAGCCGTCCACCTCAACGCGTCGTCGTGTCCAACAATTGCACCTCTCACGCTCGTCGTTGATGAGCACTATGCATAGAGACTTGCATATGCACGCTTACAAGGTGCAATTGACTCAAGAACTAAAGCCTCTTGACGATTCGAAACTTCGTCAATGGTCAGAATGGTGGCAAGAAATGGCAACAGTGGATGATCAATATTCGAAGAAAATAATCTTCAGTGATGAGCCACATTTTCAACTCAGTGGATTCGTCAATAAGCAGAATTGCCGCATTTGGGCGCATGATAATCCAAAAGTGATTGTAGAAAAACCAATGCACCCACAAAGAGTGACTGTTTGGTGCGGTTTATGGGCTGGAGGCATCATCGGGATGTATTCTTTCCAAAAGGAGTCCGGTCAGGCTGTTACTGTGAATGGTTTTCGCTATCGTGAGACGATAACGAATTGGAAGATATGGATGTGGACGATATGTGGTTTTAACAGGACGGTGTCACTTGCCACACAGCTAACGAAACAATGGCTCTTTTGCGCGACAAATTAAATGACCGTGTTATCTCACGTGGTGTCGATGTCAATTGGGCGCCAAGATCACGTGATTTTACACCGTTGGATTTCTTTCTTTGGGGCTATTTGAAAGAAAAGGTTAACGTCGATAATTCATATGTTTACAATTTTTGTTCTTTCTGGCAAGAGCTACAACTTTGTCTCAGAGGGTTAAACAAAATTCCGAACGGTTTGCAAGATATGAGCCTGAGAAAATAATAATTTTTTGCAAAAATGACACTGAGGCCCTAAATCTTTAAGGGTCCATAAAAAAAAGTGCATGACTTTCGGCAAAACTGGGAGACACAGGTCTTTTTTTTTTGTCCTTTATGGTTATTTATTGTCCGTATATGGTTATCTTTTTCGTGTTGCACTGTGTAATGCAACCACTTTTTAAGTAAATTGAGATTTTGGTACAGTGTGGTAGAGAAAGATACGCCTGGTAGTTTTTCTTCAATTTGAGTCTTGAAGTGTGTAAAACCAACTATATTTTCGGTTTTCCTCTCAAGCTGCAAATACGAAATATATAAAGTTTTTTGTCTCTCCTGTAAAATGTGCTAAAAAGGAGTTCGCTGGTTTGCATATTAAGCCGATGGATATGTATAATTTATTGATATACAATTAATAAATATAAAATAGTAAAACTATACTAATCAACACAAACTTCGGAACTTAAGTACCCAATAAACTACACAAGCAGTTTGAAACAATTCAAAATTTACGTTTAACAAAACTTTGTTGGGGTTTGTTTGCACAACCGTTTGAAGCCTGCTTGTAGAAAAAAAGTAAACATTTTTTATTTGTTTTCATAATAAATATTTGTCAAACTGATTGCGGTGACTAGTCCTAAATAAAATTATTTCAATAAAAATTTTGCAGAGTGCAAAAGGAGAAGAAGCTGCCTTAAAAAAATTTAGGAGAATTAAAATTTGGTAATGGAATTAATATTTATTTTTGTGTCGTTTATTCGTCTGTGGATAGTAAGTGTTTGTCAAGCCGTTTGTATGGTTTATTTGGCCTTTAAGATGTTTAATAATGACAATTAGCTTACATTTTCAATACAAACATATATTTTACAATTTTAGTGTCGCAAATAAAAATTTGTTTTGGGAATCTCTACTTTAAGTTATTTATAAAACACAATATTAATTGTATTGAAAGCTTGTAAATGAGATTGCATTATTATTGATTTCAACTTTATGGAATTGAAAGAATATCAATCATCGTGTAATATTTTGTAATTACATACCAAGAAAGTGTCAGATAAAGTCCATACACCAGTATAAACAAGTATGACTGTTCTAAATGATAAACTTATACCTGCTTGATACTTAAATAAAGAAAAAATATTTCTATACTACTTTTTTTCTAAATATTAATAATTATATTCTAGATTTAATACGTCAATGTCAGCAATAAAGTGACAGAGATAAACTGCATTTATCAAATGGATTGTCTGGTAACTAGAGGAAATTATTAATAAATAATGGTAAATAGTACACAGGTGTTTGGAATAAAAAATGTGATATTAAAAAACACATTGCTAAAGCAATTATACGATATTTTAATTAATAAAGAAAAGATTTTAGTATTGAAAAAAATTGATTTTATTTTTAGTTTATTAAGTTTTGTTTAAGGGAAAAAGCTTCATCTAATTTAAATATATTAAAACTAATTTATAAATAGCTGCACAAATTATTTCTTGCTGTTTGGCAATAGAAAACTCAACGTTTAGTCTTTGCCAAAGCCGTTGGCGGTTTTTATCTTAATGTTATTGAAGAATCAAAATTTAAATGGATTGGAATTGAAATTTTTTATTCCCAAAAATGGCTCTTTCCGGGAATTTTGTTAAATTTCTCAGAGCGCTGCGGAAATTCACTGTGAAATTGTGAACGTAAATTGCAAATATATTCTACCAGCTACTTCGTTAGCGTCTTCTTTTTCTTCGTGGACATATCTGTATGCCAATGTTTATTTTCTCATTCACTCAGGACCTTGCATGTTTAATTTTATCTTTCCAGGTCCGATACTAACCGAACTTCAAAAAGTACCAGTTAATGAATAAAAAAGTACCCTCATATAGATTCTCATCCACTCAGGACATTGCAAGTTTGATTTTATGTTTATTTTAAGTTTACTATCGGATATTCAAAAAGTACCAGTTAATGAACAAAAAAGTACCAAAAACTTCCCCTTATAGATTATTATCCACTCAGTACATTGCACCTTGAATTTTATGTTTCTAGGTCCAATACTAACGGAAATTCAAAAAGTACCAGTTAAAGAACAAAAAAGTTCCGTCATAGATTCTTATCCACTCAGGGCATTACATGTTGAATTTTATGTTTCTAGGTCAATTATTAACGATAATTAAAAAATACCAGCTGTAAAACCGAAAAGCTAAACAAAAATATAAAATTTCCCGTATTTCCTTTTTTGGTACTATTTTTCCCACCCATTAAAGTAACAAAAATTTCAGTATTGTAGTGGGAGCCCACAATTTAGTACGAATATGTCAAAGAATGGAGGAAAATGTTTTGTAAAAAAAGTACCAAAAATAGTTACGATTTTCACCCCTTAAATGTTCGAATTTCGAAAAAGTACCAAATTTGTATTCGTATTTTTTTGATAAGTTTCGAATGTGTTATTAACTTTGGTTCTATGTTTATTGGTTCAAAAGATAGATGGGGTGTCAAAAAAGTACCAAAATTCAGGTTTTACCCGTTTACTCACTAAAAGGGCCAAATTTCAAAAAAGTACCAGACACCTGTCCGCTTATTTTTCTTAAGAACAACGATAAGTATTAAATTTTTTTGTATCTCTTTTAGTTTTGGAGATGTAAAACAAAAATATGACACTTGAAGAAAGCCAAAATAAATTTTATAACATTAAGAAATCGATGCAGTACTGCTGAAACTACATCCACGTCAATCACAAGACCTTTCAGATTGCTAGGAAAAATAAAACATATTATTTAGTTCTATTTTAACAGCAACAATCGATGATTAAAGAAGAGTTTTTGAATAGGATTTTAGATGGATATAAAAAGTGGATCTTCTTTGATAATCTAAAGCACTTATGGGATAATCAAAGCTATGGCAAATTTGATTAGTTCACTTTAAAGTATTAACAAATAATTGGTTAAGAAAGCAATATATTTATTTCTGAGAGGGCAAAGCTGAAACTTTCCTCCATGAATGTTCATACTCATGTTGCAATTAAGTTAAGAGCTTCTTGGAATACAATGGATACAAAGTCTTACCCCACTATCGCTTTTAGTTTTAAGACACATAACAAAATAAAAATTGATTTCAATTAAAAAATTTGTGATATTAATTAAAAAATTAATAAAATTTTAACCAGTAAGCAAAGTATCAATTAAACGTTTAATTCACTTGATTAAATTTTTAATTAAAATTGATTTTAATTTTGATCAATGCATTACTTGGCGAACAATTTTGGAGAATTTTTTTCTGACATCATTAAATGTCTACTCAAAGAAAAAATAATAATAATTAATTTCAATTAAAAAATTCGTGACATTAATTTAATTTGCACCAGTAAACAAATTAATAGTATCAATAAAATATTTGTTGATATTAACAATATTTTCTACAGTAAAGTTGTTGATATTGGTAAACGTTGGATTCACTTGATTAATTTTTTAATTAAAACTGACTTTGTTTTTGATTAATAATTTAATTGAAATAAAAATTGGCGTGAACTTTTTCAGCTAATGGTATGAAAAATAAACTTGTTTCCATTATATTTCCCAAAACTTACCAACTATTTAAGTTCAGAATCCATCTTTTAGTAGAAAGAGGTCCATTACATGCCACACAAACAATATATCGCTCTGTCTGGGTTCACACTATGAAAGTTTTTTTTCAGAAAGTATGAGTTTACTGGTGAGAGGGGAAGAGAACATGCTGTTCCTTTTTCCCCTCTCACCCTTAAACTCAGACTTTCTGAAATAAAACTTTCATAGTGTGATCCCAGACTATGATAATGATCGTCCACTTGTTCAGCTCCGAATTATTTGAAGGTTTGCAACTACTTCGTGAATCTTTTTAATGCGCAATTTTTTAGGAGCGGTAAAAAGCCTTTGCTTGCAATTATTCCGCCAATGCTTTAATAAGAATTGTAGCTGAACATTTTATTTAAATAACGCCATGTAATTATCAAATTTGCAGTAGGTAAAAACTTGTTTGTACTACGAATAGTTGGGAACAACCAAAAAAAAAAAACAATCAAGACCATTTTACACAACATTGTCACGATAAGTTTTTATCACACACGAAACGTGATTTTATCATTGTCAAAATAATTTAAGCACAAATAAGAACACAGCATGATATTAACAAATTTTCCCAAAGGGGGAAATTTTGAAACTTTGTTTTCTTCTCGTCTGTTTGTTAAAATGAAAATAAATCAAAATTGATTTATTACTTACAAATATTGATGAAGAGTAAATCTTTAAGAAATAACAGAGAAAACTAAAAAAAAAAAAAAGAATAAAAGACGACAACTCAAGTTTAATAAACAAAAGCAGAAAACCACATGTCTTTTAGCAGTGCACCAGAAAAAGAAAAAGTTTCTTATAAAACGCGTGACATAAGTTTTTTTTTTTTTTTGTTCTCATACTTCGTCTCCTTTTTGATTCGATTAATGTTTGTTGTTGCTTTTGTCAAATGTATGAAGCCAAAAATAACACCAACATTTAGCAAAATACACCAAAAGCAACACCATTTATTGAATGCATGTTTACAATATTCAACGAAAATGTACAAAAAAAAGAACAGAAAAACTGATTGTCCCCCTCCCGAAATTAAATCAAAAATACTTTAAAAGTGAAAAGCTGAAAAAGGCACTGGCACCGTAGAGTAAATGGTTACAATATTTCAGTAACATGCAACAATGCGACGAGACATGTTGGTGACACTGCGGTTAGTGTTGCTGACATAAACAACATACGAATTGATGGCAAAACGATTATGTTGCAAAATAGTCGTCAGTTGTTGTTAATACGGACTCAAATTGAAGGGATCGCAAAACTACACTCAAAGAAATTGGTTGCAAAGGGGAGATATGTATAAAGGATAGCAAAAATACACTGGCCTACAAAAATATACTTTTTTTTAATAAATTTTGACTATTTTCTGAAAGGCGTCAAACCATATTGTAACAATATCGACACATATTTGAGACCAATCATTGCTTTTAAAATAATTCAAACGGAATTAGAATCGGAGATAGTTTTTCAGAAGTGCCTAGAAAAAAAAATAAAAATTGATTTCAATTTAAAAATGTTTGCATTAATTAAAACATTAATTCAAGTTGCACCAGTTAACAAATTATTAGTATAAATTAAACGTTTAATTGACTAGATTAAACGTTTTATTCATTTGATTAAACGTTAAATTCACCTGATTACGTTTTTATTAAAACTGATCTTATTTTTGATTTGGTGAAAAATTTTGGAGAAATTTTTCTGTGTGCCATTAAACACATTTGACCTTGAACGAGAATTTTCCAAATGTACACAACTTTCAAGAGTTGTTCTGTCTTTTTATGAAATTGCAAACAAATTTGATTACAAATTATTATAGAATTGTCAGTTCTTATATCGCAACATAAATGCCTCTCTCAGTTTTATCTCACTTAAGCAATTAGACTACCCTATTCCAAGGCGTATTATTTCTACACAGCTGATTTTGGCAGTTTATGCCGTTTGCTTTGTAGTAAAAACCAACAATGGAATGCAAAAACCTTGCTTACAACAAAAAAAACTTCTGTTGGTTCGAAAATAAACATTAAGTATCGCATTTTAGTGTTCGATTCGGTAGATTTGTGGAAAACACAAACGCTTATAGTGTTTGTGTAGAAATTCATTAAAAAAAATAACGTTTTCCTTTTTGTCATCTTTCGAACACAAAAGTAATACTGTTTTTATCCAACTCAACAAAGGATGAGAATATTTAATTCCTTCGGTTTTTTTTTATCCACAAATTTCATTGTGTTCGGTTCGTCTCATTAATGTACGTCCCTTTTGGCTGGTAACAAAAACAAAATGCACATACGATAAAAAACAAAAAGCCAGCAAAATAATTTTACACAAACATATACACAATACACACACATGCTGTTCGTGCTGCGTTCGTTGCAAAAACTTTTTGTTTGTGCATTTGTTTATCAATATAAAAAAATAAACATTATAGAACATTAAAATATAATGTTTGTCTACACAACCACTTCAATTGTTCTGTTTTTTAACGAAGAACAGAACACTATATAATGTTTGGTACTTTCTTGAAAATAGTTACGAACGGTATTAAGGATTGTGTATGTCTACACAAACACTACTAAAATATAAATCGTTCCTGGGTGTGTGAGCCAAACGCTAAATAATGTTCTGTTTATTTTAGAACACTGGTTAAAGTATTGCTGACAACGAGTGGGTGAAGATGAGTTTATGAAGTACTTTTCTTAACAATGCAAAAAAAATATATGTGTTCTGTTATGAACCCACCACATTAAAACTTTTTTGAAATCAAGGAAGTTCTGGATTCAATACCCATAGCATTTTCTACAAAAGATGTTGATTTGTTGCCATGAAAAGCGAAATAAGTTATGAATGAAATTTAGGGATCTTGACAGGCTTGAAGATGATCAGGCTTAAGGTAAAGGTAAATGTTTAATAATGTTCCCTTAATGCTCATATTTCTTTAGTGCCGGTTCACACACGTCAAGTTTGACTCGACAAGTCTTGAGTTTTTAGGAGAGAGAGGAAAAGAATTGGCATTCTCTTTTCCCTTCTCTCCTAAAAACTCAAGACTTGACTTGTGTGAACCGGCACTTACCTATATTAGGGTCAAGCATTAATTTAATCTGATTAGTTTTCTGTTTTAACACGCTTTACCAAACTTTAACACTTTGAGTGTAAGATTTAAACAGATTTAAAGCCTTAGAAAATTGCACATGCCATGCTGTTCGTTGAGAAGGCCGTCTCTCTATTTTGGGGTGAACAAAAAAAAAAAAATTGTGATTGCATGGATTTCATTTTTTGAAGTTTTGTTATTGCTGAAGTCTGTCGTTTTTGTTGTTTTATGTGTTTGTTTTGCAAATACATTTATTGTCAAATCATGAGGTTTCCTGCTGCTGTTGCAAACAAACGTTTAGAGAGAGAAAAAAAGTAACTAACTGAGCCGTAATGAAATGTAAACTGTGATTTGCTGCCATAGTGAACAAGTGGTAACGTAAATCTTTTGTTGGCTTTTTCCCATGCACTTATGGCCAGCAAATAAACGGCAATAGCAGCGACAGCAACAAACATAAACTTCTCCCTCTTTTTTTTTTTTTTGTTTGTTGCAAAATACATTAAATGTTTGCAATGTTGCTGCATAAATTCTACAATAAATGTGTGTAACTCACAGAGTGTTTGTATGTTTGTTTTTATGTTTATGTGAGCCTTTAGGTCGACAAAACAAAAATATCGTCAAATAAAACGACACTTTTTTGTTAATGCTGCTGTGTTGTTGTTGCTGCAACTCACTCAATCACCTAAATACAAAAACCAATTGTGTCGTTTTCTCTATAGACCATCGTAATTATTTTGTAAAGTTTTCCTGCCCCTCTAAACCGTTGCTGCCCCAACTTGCATTGTATATTGATGTCCATCGGTTTTTGCACATGCAAATGCCACAAAGTGTTGCGCTTCAATGCCTATTAAAGCCAGTCACCCAACCAGCCATCCAGTCATCCAGGCTAAATCTACTCCAGCCTTCGAGAGAAAAAAAGTGGAAAAATAGTAACAAAATATTTTCAAGCCATTTATAGAGAGAAAATATTATCGTTTTGAATGCAAAACGCAGCTGATGCCTAAAAACTCGTAAATATTATCAAACATACAGCATACGCACTCAAACACATACGAGTTAGAGGCCAGAAGTTTATGTTTAAATACCCTGCAGTTCGCGAAACTTGCTCTTTTACGGCGAATTCTACAGCTATTAGGAATGCATCACTTGTTACTTTGTAACCCAAATGCTTGTAAAATTTTTAAGGGGATTTCGTTGAGTGAAGCCTATTGACACCTGTGCCCTGTTTCTCAAAACTACAAGTTACAAATCTACATGTTAAATACATTAAAAAAGCACCAATTTAACAATTTTTGTTTTTTAAGAACAATTGTGATTTAGTTGAACTCTTAATTTTAATTTTTGATATATTTTTTTTAGTAGGGCTTGAGTTCATCAAATTTAATTTTCATTAAATTATTTTTACTGAAGGAATTTTTACAACTTGGAATTTTTATTAAAATTTTTTTGATAATTTTCTTGGCTGAGCTGGGGCTCGAACCTGGGTTGAATTTACATGTTTCAAGAATCACAACATTCTTTCATTAGAATTCTTTGATTTCTAACCTCTGCACCACTGCGGTGCCTGCCAGCCAACAGTCAAATCTCAGTCAAACAGTTATCTGCAGACAAGCGTAGAGCTTCGCGGGATTAGCTTAGGGAATTAAAAAAAAAAAGTAGTAATAACATAACTATTTTCAACGCTAATTTGCACTTCCAAAACTGCAGGGTTAAGACTAAAATAGGCACGTAAAAGTCAACACACTTCGATCAATTTCCAAATGGCTGTAAATAGGAAAAATATCTAGTGACCTGAATATGTTTTTGCGTTTTTTTTTTCATTGCCGTTTTTAAGCCAATATTTTTCTAAATTTCTCTTGTCGGAATTATCCTTAATAAATCCTTGGTTGACTTAATAACTATGAGGAAATCCCCCGAAATATTGTCTACTCTTTAAAACTATTACATAATGGCAAACCTAAAATATGCCTTAACGATTTGCAGCATATTTTACGAACTTCTTAGTTGATCAAACTAGAGAGCAAACTAGAGAGCTATTGCAGTTATGAGCTAAGGCAATCACATAGAAGCATCTGAAAGCATCACTTAACTGGATTAATTTAATTCAAGCATTGAAAAGCATTAACTCTTAATACCACCGAATCGTATGGCATTATAACAGCTGACCTTATAAGTATTATGAAATCCCCAAAAATCCCCAAATAAAAATGTTTAATAAAAAAAATTATCTTATTTTGTTTGTAGCTACTGGTTTCGTCATGTTTTTTCAAATTCTTTTTATGTGAATTTCAGTGAGAATATGCAGTTTGACTCATCAAGTCTTACGTTCTTAGGAGAGAGGGGAAAAGAAATTGCATTCTCTTTTCCCTTCTCTTCTAAAAGCTCAAGACTTGACATGTCAAACTTGACGTGTGTGAACCGGCACTAAGATAAAAGTTGTGTTACTTTTTTTGATATTTTATATACGAAACAAAGAAAAATTAGCGTAAATAATAAGAAAAGGAAAAATATATTAAAAATGTGTACAGTCCCCAAAATTCCCAGAATTTTTTTAAACCCCCAATTCCTAAATTGTTTGTCCTTTTTGCTTTTTGCTAATAATTAGCCCATACAAATATGCTCGTTGAATTAATTAGAAAAATTGGCTTTTCAATTACCATAGTAGCTTTTAAGGTTAGTTTTTATTTAACACAACATTCAACTTAACCTTTCCTTACTCAATTTTTCCATAGTATAAAGTACCTCCAGTATGTATCTTTATACATTGGCCAAATCAAATTTGGTTTAAAGTTCTCTTATTTATCCGTTATTTTTTACGTTGTTGCTATTTTGCACTCTTTGCTAAATCTCTACATTCATTCGTTCATTCACTAACTGACTCACTCATTCATACATACATTCATTTAAATACCAAATTGGTTGGTTAAAGTTCATGAAAATGCAATTTTTATTTGCCCTGTCTTGTCCTGTCCTGTCCTGTCTTGACCAAACCCGACGTTTTAACAAACGCACTTTTCACAATGAATTTTATGAGTAGAACCAGAATTCTAGACATAAAATACGTTTGTTACCAATGAAGCAAATTTGAAAACTATAAATAGTAAATTTTGTTGTTAAATTCTAGCAAATGGAAGGAAATCTATGAGATTTTTGTTAAGACTTGAAGTAATGGGAATAACGATTTTAGAAGATGAAGTTTAAGGTTATGGGAAATTAAATGAAGGAAAAATTAAGAGTGTTACAGGAAAATCTTTTTAAGATCAGTTTGTCTTTTGGCCAATTTCACTTATTTATGTTTAAAATTCGTTTTTCATGTCAAATAACCAGGGCTGTGAAGTCTTCCGAAAAAAGTACTAACTCCGACTCCAAACGCTGAAATTTTTTAAGTGCGACTCCGACTAGAATCTTGATGCTTAATGTATTTGAGACTCAGTGATGTTAACTTTTATTTTTTCATTTCCGTACGGCCTTCTAAAAATTACAGTTTTTAAGAAGAAATTACCGTACGCAAACATTAATGTGCTGTTTCCAAATGACAGGCGATTGATTATGTAGTAAAATTTATATGAAGAGCACTCAGTCCATCGCCTGTCATGTGGAAACAGCACATAAGAGCAGTATTCATAAACCATTTATTTAAATTTAAAATGTGTTTTAAGAAGATAATTTTTATTTTGGAAATTTTGTTTAAATTGTTAATGCCGAAATCCTATACAATAGTTTCCCATTAGGTTTCAGAACTAATGGCTCTAGCTAGAACTTTAAATAAAGCCAAAAAGAAATCCTAGATTCCGAAATCAGATAACTAATAGATATTGAACTGATTTTTTGTTCTAGAAATAACAGGGGCAACATAAAAGTTGAAGCGTCCGATTACGCAATGTGTAGTGATGATGCATTTCCTGCAACTCTCCGTTAGAAGGACTAGGTGGACGAAACAATGATGAAGCTTGGCATTACTAACTGGAGAGATAGATCAAATGATTGATCAGATTGAACAAATATGTTGTCATCGTCTAGCAAGTAACCTAGTTCTACCGGGTTGTCAGAGACCAGCCAAATATGTAAGCAAGTAAGTAAAAAATCATTCATTCATTCCAATTTTCAAGATTGATATTCAAACACATTCATGTTTAAAATCGTTTTAAATACAAAATTCTCTTTTTCACTAAACACTTAAATAAAACTTAATTCACCGATGTGGTACACTTAAATTCAACATAAGTTTCAATTGGAATAACTTAGCAAAGGTGGCCTTAGTATGACAACAATACAACAACAACAGACAAAGCAATAACATTCAACTGTTTTTTTTACCACCTTTTTATGATGTTTTTTTTTTAATTTTGTAGGGCTACCGTACTTTTATCTTAATTAAATACGGCTTTTCAAACAAAACTCAAAAAATTAATCTGTATTTGAATACGATTTAAGTTTATGTGAAAATTAACTATATATAGATTTAAATACTATCCTGAAAATTGAGCATTAATGATACAAATTTAAAAATAATTGGTATTGTGGTTATTTAATTGAACTGTTTGCGGTTTTTATTCCTATTTAAATTCATATTTTAATGAAGCGAAAGTTCATTAAATTTAATTGTCATTAAATTATTTTTTACTTTACAACATGAAATAAATTAAAATTTATTAATAATTTTCCATTCTTGACTGACCGAGGAATTGAACCCACGTTCACGAACAGGTTGATTTGACATGTTTCGATAGTAACCACACTATCTCGTCAGAAATTTTTAAATTACAAATTTCAAAATTTAAATTTTGTGGCAGAAGTCGTGGCCTTAGGCCAGCAAACTTCAATTTGCACCTAAACAACCTGTAAGATAGAACCTTATTGTCCTAAGGTTGCGAAATGTAAGACAAATTTTTATAATGAAAATCCGGAAAAATATTTTTACCCTCAATCCTAAGGAAATTTTTTTTATATTTAGTCCGGTAAGCGTTTGGTTTGGTTAAGTTTAAATTAAATTTATTATATTTTTTAAACTATTTTTTTACATTATACCACCAATATAATAGTTATATTTAAACGAATTTATTTTTAATCAAAACCCAAATTATTCTTTTTTCATAAATTTACAAAAATCTTCTGACAGCAGCTACTTTAAAGAATAAACCACAACTTAATAGTTTTCTTATGGCCTAAAGACAAGCAAATTTTGTCTATAGTTTTACAAGGATTAAAAAATATATAATTTTTTTTTTTTATTTTGCGTATTTATTTTGTATTTTTTCGCAAAGAAAATAATAAGAATCTCCTTTTGTTATAGCGGAGATTTATTTCTTGCGGTAATATGCAACTTAAATAATACAAAACTGCTGCACAAAACAAACAAATAAACTAAAAATTTGTAAAGGAATATAAACGAATAAAGAATACAACTACTAATGCAAAACAATGTATGCAAATGATGTCCTTTTTACCACAATCCAACAACATCCAATTCAACGAAAACAACATTTTGAATTTGTAAGAAAACAAAGTAACAAAGAATTATTTTTTTTTTTTTTTTGTAAGTTTGTTTATTATTAAGTCATTATTGAGTTAATAATGC